>CM061063.1:208506794-209918730 GCA_030762895.1 Sophora flavescens | reverse complement strand
TCTGAAATTGGGTATAAATTTTTTTCCACAACTCCCCACCTAAGCCTAGATCGACACACAAACTTACTATCATGGCTTGACAAGCCTATTTCATTTAAAGAACATACTTAAATAAAAGCTAGTATTTTTACTCAAAAATTTCGACAGAGTCTCCTCTCGTAATTCGGACATCCCAGGGTAAAAGAACGCCGCTAAAATAATTATATTTTCATTTCCAAAATTTCAGTTACACCAGATACATCCAGACAGTAATATGTTAAAAATATATATATATGATATCCATAAGCTGTACAAGACCAAAAGGAACAGCCTAGATTTTCATTCAAAAGATATGCTCTCTGAGCCATAAACATTCCATTTTAAAATAAAGGCTCTCTGAGCCATACTCATACATACTTATCAAAATAATCTAAATCTCAAACCCTAAGCTGGTCGTTCTAAAAGTTATTCCTGAGAAAACTCACGTGATCATTCTACAATCAAGTACTCCATCAAGTAACTAGATCTAAGTCTCTGAATGACTTAGAAAGACTCCTCTGCACCATCTGTTTTAAAGTACTCAGGGTACAATAGCGAACCAGAAGAAACATGATATGTGTGTAAGGGTGAGACGCCAATATATGGATTTAACACAATAACTAAATGCACGACACCACATAACACATATACATTTATCACACAAGCATTTATAAGCTAATAATTTATCAATGGGTTCCACACCCCAAACACCAACGTTGGAAAACTATGCATGAACACTTCAAAACATCATCTAAACATTCATACCTAATCTCCGGAGACCCGCAACGTCATTTAAAATGAGCTGATCAAGCTCGATTGCCAAAAGAGGCACATCGATTTTTGCCAATAGAGATACGTCGATTTTACCATATCCCACTGTCCGGAACAGTGAGAACGTCGATTTATGGATTTTTCCATTGCATGTCGATTTCCCAAGGCGTAATGAATTTCATTATACGTCGATTGCCTAAAGGCGCAATGAATACGTCGATTACATGAATATCATAAAATACCCTGATTTCATTGTACGTCGATTGCCTTGGGCACAATGAATTTCATTGTACGTCGATTGCCCAAAGGCACAATGAACACTTCGATTTCAGGAATATCATAAAGATATCATGATTAACAAATACGTCGAGACATGAATATCACCAAGATATCATGATTAACCTCGTAGGCACGTCTGCCGAATATGCATGCAAAACATTTTATTCTCGTCATTTTTCTTTGTGGTCGATCTTTACTTTGCCGAAGCTCAAAATGGCTTACGACTCACATAGTTTTAAAACATCTTTAAAACTTTCATCACAACACAGGACCTCACTGTCCGAGTGCTCAATCACGACACCTCTCGACCGGTGCACCAGTCCTAGGTTCGTGGTACTAGAAAACATCTTCAATGTTTTCACGATGTCGCTCTCATTGTGACTCAATTTACTTTTACACTAATAAATCATCAAAATAATAATGTTTCTCAAAACTCATTATTTTACAAAATAATATTTTCCACCACTATTATATTCCAACATTTCCCATAAAACATTGAATATAATTTACACAGCTTGTTAAAGCTTTTATCTGATTAATCAGTTGTGCACTGACCACAGTCAGGCTTCTCAAACAACACTCACAAGCAACATTCAACAGCAATTATCAGAATTATACCACCAGACAGATCATGCATCATAACAATATAATATACACTACAAATAATCAAATAACTTAAAGCAGATCAGACACTGATACTCAGATAAACAACACGACATAAACCACATAAACAGATAACCACAACCACATAAATTATACAGACTACACTACAAGCAAATGGTTATTGAGAAAAATCCATCAGGCAAGCCCCCCTTACCTTTGAAGACAAGTAAAGGATCCTCGTCTTAATGCTCACGTTAGCTCCATATCTACTCCATCAAGCAAGCATAGCCGTATCAAACGTCTCAGAGAGGGAATCCAACAACGCGTAACAACCAGAAATCAAGAAATCAATTACACATGATCAAACACACATTCTAATTTGTTCTAAACACTTAATCTTATTACCAATCAAGGTTATTTTCAAAGAAAATCATGTTTGAAGCTTACGCTTCACAATAACCTTTAAGGAAACTTTGTTTTGATTATAGGATCATGAAAAAGAACTTAGGAATCATCAATTAAGAGTCCTAATTGCACTAAATCATAATTAATTTCACAAAAACATACCCAAATTCAAATAAAATCAAATTGGGGGTTTAGGGCTCCTTAATACAATTTAGGGAAAACTCAGAATAATGAAATTGGTTTAGGGAAACACAAATTCACAGTCCCAATTTCATAAAACAACCTTAAATTTCAAGATTAAAATCTGAAATCAAAGGGTTAGGGTTAGGGTTTCAAAAATCCATTAGGGGGTTTTGAATCTGAGACACAAGAGAGGGTTTTGACTCACCTAAGGAAGAAGAAGAAGTTGTGGTGGCTGTTATGGGGCTCCTCACGGTGGCGGACGGCGACGGTACGGAGGACAACGGCGGTTCTACAGTGAACAAGAACAGCAGAGTTGAAAGAGAGCATAAAAGAATAAGAGGAAAGCTTAACCAACGAGTTGGGTTCGAAACCACCATGAACGACTCTTACCATGGTGAGGCGATGGCGGTCCGACGCAGGACACGGTGGCTCGGCTTCGCTGCTCCGACGACGCGTGCAGGGACGCGACTGTCTCCTCTTCGCGCGGCACCGAGCGGTGGCAGCGACTATCCAAGGGTGGCGCGCGTCTGGTTGTTGAGAAGGAGGAGGAAGAAGAGAAAAAGAAATAAGAAAGAAAGAAAGAAGAAGAAACATAGAAAGAAAAGAGAAAAGAGGGAGAGGACGTCGAGAAAGAGAGAGAGAGAGAGAGAGAGAGAAAAGTGTAAAAGTTGAGTTTTTTAAACTAATTACTTAGTGATAGGTACAAAATGAGTGATAAATATTAGGCCTAAAATAAACATGTTTTCACTTTTTGGAATCTAAAAATAAAGATTGATAAAGATATGATTTCGAAATTCAAATTAGAGTAAAGATTAATAGTTGAACTGATCAACTAAGAAAATACTCAGTCCAGAATTTAATCTCCGATTAAGGTCAAACCACAATATTTTTAACTCTAAAATTAAATAGAACAAATATATGAAAATGCTTTTCTCTTAATCATATTATTTAAAATATTTTTCTTTACTGGTATAATAGTGACAATAACATAAATTATTGTCTAGTAAGCGTGCATTCACTGAAATAAGTCAGTGCTAACGCACCCAATAAAATAATTTGAAGAGAGTAATTTAATTACTCAAACTAAACCACATAACAAAATAAACTTAAACATCCAAATAAAATAATTAATCCTAGGTGTAAAAACTAGGGTGTTACATTACTACCCCTCTTAAAAAAAATTTCGTCCTCGAAATTTCGTAGCTCAAAACTAAACAGGATTTTGTAATCACACTTTGACCCTAAAATCTTACTTTGTATTCTCGTCGCTTCATTCCTTTCATCTATAACTCTATAACAAGATCGATTCTTATGACATTCTATTTATCCTCGAGACTTTTCACTACCGCATTATCTCCACTACCTTCGATATTTCACCTTAGTCTATTACACTTTAAAGATCAAAATCAACGCTTAATCTCTTCACTTCTCAATATAGATCCATTAGAAAAACTTTCTCCAATATCCAAGTTTCACAACTAACATTAAAACCCACGCTAACTTTACCATAACATCAATTAACCTTCTACTCAAGAGATGCAATCATAGTCTTAGTCCATTGGGCTTAGTCTACTCTTCTAGTCATATCAAATTGACACTTTTCAAGTCTCCAATCAAAACGTCATAACATTCCTGAGTAGCACATGATAAACTTTGCTCCAAGAACCTAAGAAATTTAATCTTATTGAAATTGAATCTTACCACATCCAACAGAGTCCGTTTTCTTCTTAATTCCTCTCGAATCTTTTGCCTACTTTGATTTCATATCCTTCATTTGCCTCTCATTTTCAATTTGGTTCTCAAGCCCCGTTAGTGTCCCTAGTTTAAGAAATTTCCCATGCACATCTACCCTATTGTCCAAGGAAAATACATCACAACTCCTAACAATTTATCCATCTAAAGACATAGCTCTTTCAGTTAGGCAAGGAAGTGCTTGTATCATATCTGCCCTTATCTTATATATTTGCAGCCGAGAAAAGAGATTATAAAACAAAGTTTCTCTAAGGCCATTACCCCTAAGAGCTGCACTAAAACAAAGCCAAGAAATCCGGGTGGACACTCCCCAATGGCAATCTTGGATTTTAAAAATGTCCAGTTTATTAAGACCTCGAAGATTATAAACATTTCGCCATAGCTTATCACACTCGAAAGACATAATCAAAACTTCATCACTTCTTACCTCAAGATTTGTCTGCTAGCAAAACTTCTTCAGCACCTTATCCTCACGACGAACATCAAGTTCAACACTAATTTTACCCCATCATACATCAACCTTCAACTCAAAGTACACAATTATAGTCTTAGTTTCCTTTGAATATATTCCACCACTCCAAATTATATCATAGTCATTCATTTCAATCTTAAAGAATACGATTACATTCCTCCATGCAACTACAACTAAAGAAAACACTTCAGTTTGAATTATCCAAAATCATAATTCTTAAACTTTTCTAACCACTTAGTTTCACTCAAGAACTCCTCTTTACTATTTCCGTTCAGCTTAAGGAAAACTACCCTATATATTTTTCCGTTAATTCTCGGACTCACTAAGTCAACATTAACCATAAACATTGATCACTACTCTAAATTCCTTTAATGATATATCTGCCTCGATCATGATAAGATCCATTGTAATCATCTCACTCAATGATATTGGACTTAAGGGTTCTCATAGTACCATTCACATCTATACATTAACGAAGATCCTATCAATTCTGGTTTGTCCTACCATAGAGATGACAAAAATTAAGTACCACACTATCTCTCAACTAACCCTCTAAGGATAGGTCATCTCCTTGCTTATCCATCCCACTGAGGATGATCAGTTGGACTTAGCCTCAACTTAGTCCTCAACACTTAAAGCAACTTAACCGACACAAGTTGATAAACTTCTGTTTTTCATCTGAAACAACACTTGAAGATACTCCACGAAGTTTGAACAATCGTCTGATACCTTATTCGGTTCACTAACACTGCTTATGGATCTTAACTCGTAAGAAATATGTAGACTTCACCAGTCGATCAACGATCACTTGAATTCGAACAAGACTCATGCAGGTCTTTAGAAAACTCATAACAAAGATTGAAGGAATGCCAACATCTTAACAAGGAAGGTCTCAATTGTACATCTTGATGTGGAGATATCCAACTCACGACTGATGAGATAGGTCACACATCGACAACATTTGGAAAATATGTAGAATTAAGATGATCAATGACAACAAGCACTTTCGAACGACAATAAGACATGACCTTAGTGATCATAAAAGAATTTCTCAAGAAAAGAAATTTTTCTGGATTTCACTTTCACATAAGCATAGAAAAGAATTTCATTAATTTGAAGGATATCGGAACATCCAGTATGGAAAAACATCATTCCATCAGGTTCGTGGGTGTAAAAATGCATGATCAATACACATTTACAGACATGAATCTAATAAAGTTCATTCTTCCACAAGAATCTTCCAACAAATTCAAATAATCAAGAAGTGAATAATGTCTAATCCCAAGAGGATTAATTCTTATTCTTAATACAAAGAATTTACAAAATGATGACTTTTACCTATATCAAAAATAGAAGTGACGAAACTAAGTTTCACCAAGAAACTTCTGCTATCACGAAATTATTTGTGTTATAACTCAAGAAATAGTCATAACCACTTCTCTCAACAAAGTGTGAAAGTATCCAGACCAATGGATTCCGTTAAACCAATTCACTCAAATGTCTAATACATCGAGGATCATTTAGAAGTGTGAGTACGACTTCTCACAAACAAAGAAATGTATAACTGGAAATTTATGAATCAGCATAACTAATTCATGAGTCCCGACAGATCGCAAATTTAAATCGTAAAATATGTCCGACATATACCAACTTCACCGTTGTGATTATCTAATACAATCATCGGATTTGAGAAATAAATGTCAACTCGACAAATACAAGAGAATCAAAGGGTACAGTGAAGAGTTCCTTAATCACGAGACACTCACCCAAGATCGAAAAATCCACTCGATTCGTCTTGGTTCCAACCAACATACACGCTCTTTCTAGCCAAGCTTAGTATGACCACCTTGAATTGGGTACGATCCTGAACAACTTAATCAATCGATCAAATATGCAAAGAGTTGATCTTTCTTCATAATCTGAATTGACGACGCAAAACCTTAGATAGGTCATCACTCCAATCGGTAATAACTCGCCTTTAAGTCGATCCTTGAGTAATCGACAACTCCTCGAAATAGATTTACCAATTCAACTACGCAAGTCGAGAATACTTGTTCATAATTCGCCCTTTTACCTACCGTTAGAAATCTACACGGTGACACAAGCCCTCACACAACAATTGGTTCTTCACAATGAAAACCCTGGCCTAACAAACGGCTCGGACCATCGATGTTTCAGTTGAATCGAGTCGTCGAACTCGCTTCAACTTTGTAGGTAACATCCTACACAAAGCGACAGAGATCTGACCGAATCCAGAAACTAAATCAATCAAAAAAATCAATGTCCTTTGCTAACCATAAACCTAGAATATTGTCTCCCAGTACATAAAGCCCTTGGAAAACCATCAAGAAAACATATTCTTGTGCGTCAACACACATTGCTTCAACAAGAAACACTTCAAACAAGAACCAACCAGAGATCACACAATAAAAACTTAACAGACCTATTTCCCAAAGATCCCGAAAGACTCGACCAGCTCTGATACCACTCTGTAACACCCCCTTTGGGTATTACTACCTAACACATGCGAAAATAAAATTAAAAAGGATAATTTGCTGGTGCTTTCGGAAAATAATGTATATAAATATGTAAGTGTCCAAAATTGGGTATAAAATTTTTTCCACAACTCCCCACCTAAGCCTAGATCGACACACAAACTTACTATCATGGCTTGACAAGCCTATTTCATTTAAAGAACATACTTAAATAAAAGCTAGTATTTTTACGAAAATTTCGACAGAGTCTCCTCTGTAATTCGGACATCCCAGGGTAAAAGAACACCTGCTAAAATAATTATATTTTCATTTCCAAAATTTCAGTTACACCAGATACATCCAGACAGTAATATGTTAAAAATATATATATATGATATCCATAAGCTGTACAAGACCAAAAGGAACAGCCTAGATTTTCATTCAAAAGATATGCTCTCCGAGCCATAAACATTCCATTTTAAAATAAAGGCTCTCTGAGCCATACTCATACATACTTATCAAAATAATCTAAATCTCAAACCCTAAGCTGGTCGTTCTAAAAGTTATTCCTGAGAAAACTCACGTGATCATTCTACAATCAAGTACTCCATCAAGTAAATAGATCTAAGTCTCTGAATGACTTAGAAAGACTCCTCTGCACCATATGTTTTAAAGTACTCAGGGTACAATAGCGAACCAGAAGAAACCTGATATGTGTGTAAGGGAGAGACGCCAATATATGGATTTAACACAATAACTAAATGCACGACACCATAGAACACATATACATTTATCACACAAGCATTTATAAGCTAATAATTTATCAATGGGTTCCACACCCCAAACATCACCGTTGGAAAACTATGCATGAACACTTCAAAACATCATCTAAACATTCATACCTAATCTCTGGAGACCCGCAACGTCATTTAAAATGAGTGATCAAGCTCGATTGCCAAAAAGAGGCACGCCGATTTTTGCCAACAGAGACACGCCGATTTTACCATATCCCACTCGTCCGTAACAGTGAGAACGCCGATTTATGGATTTTTCCATTGCACGCCGATTTCCGAAGGCGTAATGAATTTCATTACACGCCGATTGCCTAAAGGCGCAATGAATACGCCGATTACATGAATATCATAAAATACCCCGATTTCATTGTACATCGATTGCCTTGGGCACAATGAATTTCATTGTACGCCGATTGCCCAAAGACACAATGAACACGTCGATTTCAGGAATATCATAAAGATATCATGATTAACAAATACGTCGAGACATGAATATCACCAAGATATCATGATTAACCTCGTAGGCACGTCTGCCGAATATGCATGCAAAACATTTTATTCTCGTCATTTTTCTTTGTGGTCGATCTTTACTTTGCCGAAGCTCAAAATGGCTTACGACTCACATAGTTTTAAAACATCTTTAAAACTTTCATCACAACACAGACCTCACCTGTCCGAGTGCTCAATCACGACACCTCTCGACCGGTGCACCAGTCCTAGGTTCATGGTACTAGAAAACATCTTCAATGTTTTCAACACAGTATACCTCATGTATACAATATAGGCCCTCAAAGTCCAAATGACTGAGTCCATCACAACACAGAACATTAGTACCCCGACATCTCGGTTACTAAGTCCAACTATACTTTCAACACGGTTAAATCAACTTTTGATTTTTCAGAAATTCTTTTCCAAGGTAGAAATTCATTATAAAATCCTTAAATAATAAAAACTTAGTTTTTCACAAACCAATGAGTCACTTGAGGTTTAATTTTCTCAAAATATGCACTATCGTTTCAAAAATATTTGCCGTCTATACTTTTCCAAATTTGCCGTCAATTATCACTTTTAAAGCTTTTTAAGCCAAAACTTAGCTTTTTCCACTGAAACAATTTTCACGATGTCGCTCTCATTGTGACTCAATTTACTTTTACACTAATAAATCATCAAAATAATAATGTTTCTCAAAACTCATTATTTTTCCAAAATAATATTTTCCACCACTATTATATTCCAACATTTCCCATAAAACATTGAATATAATTTACACAGCTTGTTAAAGCTTTTATCTGATTAATCAGTTGTGCACTGACCACAGTCAGGCCTCTCAAACAACACTCACAAGCAACATTCAACATCAATTATCAGAATTATACCACCAGACAGATCATGCATCATAACAATATAATATACACTACAAATAATCAAATAACTTAAAGCAGATCAGACACTGATATTCAGATAAACAACACGACATACACCACATAAACAGATAACCACAACCACATAAATTATACAGACTACACTACAAGCAAATGGTTATTGAAAAAATCCATCAGGCAAGCCCCCCTTACCTTTGAAGACAAGTAAAGGATCCTCGTCTTAATGCTCACGTTAGCTCCATATCTACTCCATCAAGCAAGCATAGCAGTATCAAACGTCTCAGAGAGGGAATCCAACAACGCGTAACAATCAGAAATCAAGAAATCAATTACACATGATCAAACACACATTCTAATTTGTTCTAAACACTTAATCTTATTACCAATCAAGGTTATTTTCAAAGAAAATCATGTTTGAAGCTTATGCTTCACAATACCCTTTAAGGAAACTTTGTTTTGATTATAGGATCATGAAAAAGAACTTAGGAATCATTAATTAAGAGTCCTAATTGCACTAAATCATAATTAATTTCACAAAAACATACCCAAATTCAAATAAAATCAAATTGGGGGTTTAGGGCTCCTTAATACAATTTAGGGAAAACTCAGAATAATGAAATTGGTTTAGGGAAACACAAATTCATAGTCCCAATTTCATAAAACAACCTTAAATTTCAATATTAAAATCTGAAATCAAAGGGTTAGGGTTAGGGTTACAAAAATCCATTAGGGGGTTTTGAATCTGAGACACAAGAGAGGGTTTTGACTCACCCAAGGAAGAAGAAGAAGTTGTGGTGGCTGTTATGGGGCTCCTCACGGCGGCGGACGGCGACGGTATGGAGGACAACGACGGTTCTACAGTGAACAAGAACAACAGAGTTGAAAGAGAGCATAAAAGAATAAGAGGAAAGCTTAACCAACGAGTTGGGTTCGAAACCACCATGAATGACTCTTACCATGGTGAGGCGATGGCAGTCCGACGCAGGACACGGTGGCTCGGCTTCGCTGCTCCGACGACGCGTGCAGGGACGCGACTGTCTCCTCTTCGCGCGGCACCGAGCGGTGGCAGCGACTATCCAAGGGTGGCGCGCGTCTGGTTGTTGAGAAGGAGGAGGAAGAAGAGAAAAAGAAATTAGAAAGAAAGAAAGAAGAAGAAACATAGAAAGAAAAGAGAAAAGAGGGAGAGGGCGTCGAGAAAGAGAGAGAGAGAGAGAAAAGTGTAAAAGTTGAGTTTTTTAAACTAATTACTTAGTGATAGGTACAAAATGAGTGATAAATATTAGGCCTAAAATAAACATGTTTTCACTTTTTGGAATCTAAAAATAAAGATTGATAAAGATATGATTTCGAAATTCAAATTAGAGTAAAGATTAATAGTTGAACTGATCAACTAAGAAAATACTCAGTCCAGAATTTAATCTCCGATTAAGGTCAAACCACAATATTTTTAACTCTAAAATTAAATAGAACAAATATATGAAAATGCTTTTCTCTTAATCATATTATTTAAAATATTTTCTGTACTGGTATAATAGTGACAATAACATAAATTATTGTCTAGTAAGCGTGCATTCACTGAAATAAGTCAGTGCTAACGCACCCAATAAAATAATTTGAAGAGAGTAATTTAATTACTCAAACTAAACCACATAATAAAATAAACTTAAACATCCAAATAAAATAATTAATCCTAGGTGTAAAAACTAGGGTGTTACATCCTACGAATGGTACTGTGAATTAATTGTGCAAAATTAATAACTTTTAAATTATTTATTTTACCCCAAAAGTTATTTCACGAATAAAAAGATTAGTAATTAATATTTACACTAAAGAGGTTGAACATGACACATAAGTCCATATGGCAACCTTGAACCTAAGAGGTTGAACATGAAACTTTTCATAGAGCAATCCCAAATTAATATTAAAAAAATAATAATAATAAAATACTATATTTAATAAAATAAAAATGCAAAAATCAGATTTAATTTCGTGGTTTTATAATTTTAATTATCTTTGCTTTTAATTGTTAAATGTGGTCAAGTCCTAGACAAGGTTGAATGTGGCATCCCTAAATAATACTAATTCAATTATTTTGATTAAACTACATTAAAAGGAACACAAAAATAAAGATTTTTTTTTTGGCTTGACGAGATGATTGATCCCACTCCTACGTATTCCCTACTTCGATGGGGAAACTCAAAGCCACGTAGTTCTTATAGAAGATATTTCATTTGTTAGTTGTTTTTAATTTTTTATGAAAAAGATTTTTCTTATTTTATTTTTTTAAAAAAAGAAAGGTTTTTTTTTACTTATTTATTATTATGTATTATTAATATATTTTTTATATATAGAAAACTAATCAAAATAGAACATGGCACATGCGTCCATAGAGCTATCCCGAATATAAAGATTGAGTGTGAAACATTTCACAAAGCAATCCCAAATTAAAATAAAATAAAAAATAAAAAAATCAGATTTAATTTTTTTGTTTTTTGTTTTTTTAAAAAATATTTCTTCTTATTTATCAGACCCACTTGGCTTAGGTCAATAAATTAACCCACTAGCCCAATAATGTACTTAAAATAATGATGCACAAATAAAGGAAGTGAATAAAATAATAATAGATAAAATAACCTACTTAAACATCAAAACATGATGTAAAAATGTTAACAACATGTATCAAGCCTCCTCTGTTTCACCTGCTCGAGAATGGAAAGAAGAACCAAGGTGATGGTGACAGAATGGCGTTCGAGGACGCTTGCCGTGAAGAGACGACGTTTTGTCTTGGGTCGGCGGCGTGGGTTAGGGAGCAGGACGGTATTCAGACGACGGGTCCGGGTCTGGCCGTTTGAGAGAGATCCGAATCAAGATCCGGGTGAAGTGGGGACCGCGGCTACGATTGAGATGGTAGGTGCGAGCGGTGCTGTCGTGGCAACGACGGTGGCGGAAAGGAGATCCGGACAGCGGCTGGTGATGCGGTGGTTCGAAGGAGGTTCTACTTGCAGTGATAACCCCAAGCCACGGTGTGCAGCGGTGCGATTCACAGAGCGAGGCGGCGTTACGGTGGTTGGGTCGTGCAGGGATGAGTTAAGATCGGACTTGGTCGGTGCGTACACGGAAGCTCGAGGTGAAGGGGGTGGCGGCGCACGGTGGCCACAGAGGCACCTCCCTCTCTGTATGTGTTGTATTTATTTCTATTCTCTCTCTTCTCCCTATTTGTTATTCTACTCTCAATAATTCTGTTTCAGAGACATTTTGGATTTTTTTCTCTCTCACTTGTAACACCCTAGTTTTTACACCTATGATTAATTATTTTATTTGGATGTTTATGTTCCTTTTGTTATGTGGTTTAGTTTGAGTAATTAAATTACTCTCTTCAAATTATTTTATTAGGTGCGTTAGAACTGACTTATTTCAGTGAATGCACGTTTACTAGACAATAATTACGTTATTGTCACTATTATACTAGTACAAAAAAATATTTTAAATAATGTGATTAAGAGAAAATCATTTTCATATTCCTATTCTATTTAATTTTAGAGTTAAAAATATTTTGGTTTGACATTTATCGGAGATTAAATTTTGGCTGAGTATTTTCTTAGTTGATCAATTCAACTATTAATCTTTACTCTAACTTGAATTTCGAAAACATATCTTTATCAATCTTTATTTTTAGATTCTAAAAAGTAAAAACATGTTTATTTTAGGTCTAATATTTATCACTCATTTTGTACCTATCACTAAGTAACTAGTTTAAAAACTTAAGTTTCTCTTTTCTCTCTCTCACTCACTCGACGCCCCTCACTCTCTCTTTTCTTCTCTGCAACTTCTTCTTTCTTTCTTTTTTCTTCTTTCTCTTTTCTTCTTCCTCCCACCTCAACTTCATCTTCATCTTCATCAACCACCTTCCTTCATTCTTCTCAGTCGCGCGACCACCCCTTGAGGCCGCCGTTCGGTCACCGTATGGCGAGAGCAGATGACCCGCGACTCGCCACCGCCCTCTTGGGCCGCACAACTGCGGTTGCGCCGTCCTCCACCACGGTAAGGTGGTCTGACTTCCATTCTTGGTGGTTTCTCACCTCTCTTTGTTA
Organism: Sophora flavescens; assembly: GCA_030762895.1. Lineage (NCBI taxonomy): Eukaryota > Viridiplantae > Streptophyta > Magnoliopsida > Fabales > Fabaceae > Sophora > Sophora flavescens. The sequence continues at coordinate 209,905,506 of CM061063.1, read as the reverse complement.
GTTTAAGTTCCTTCCTTCATCTCCTAGCCTTATCTTCAAGTTTTGAGTACTTGGGTGTTACAGAACATCGCAACCGCCGTTGTCCTCCGTCGTGTCGCCGCCGTCCGCCGCCGCGAGGAGCACCACAGCACCACCTTCAAGTTATCTTATTCCTTGGGTGAGTCAAAACCCTCTCTTGTGTCTCATATTTAAAAACCCCAAATAGTTTTTTGAAACCCTAACCCTAACCCTTTGATTTCAGATTTTAATCTTGAAATTTAAGGTTGTTTTATGAGATTGGGACTGTGAATTTGTGTTTCCCTAAACCAATTTCATTATTCTGAGTTTTCCCTAAATTGTATTAAGGAGCCCTAAACCCCCAATTTGATTTTATTTAAATTTGGATATGTTTTTGTGAAATTAATTATGATTTAGTGCAATTAGGACTCTTAATGGATGATTTCCAAAGTTCTTTTTCATGATCTTTTAATCAAAACAAAGTTTTCTTAAAGGGTATTGGGAAGCGTGAGCTTCAAACATGATTTTCTTTAAAAATAACCTTGTTTGGTAATTAGATTAAGTGTTTAGATAAAGTTAGAATGTGTGTTTGATCATGTATAATTGATTTCTTGATTTCTGGTTGTTGCGCGTTGTTGGATATACTCTGCGAGACGTTTGGACACGGCTATGCTTGCTTGATGGAGTAGATGTGAGCTAACGTGGGCATCGGGACGAGGATCCTTTACTTGTCTTCAAAGGTAAGGGGGCTTGCGGATGGATTTTTCTCAATAACCATTTGCTTGTTGTGTAGTCTGTATAATTTATGTGGTTGTGGTAACCTGTTTATGTGGTTTATGTTGTGTTGTGTATCTGAGTATCAGTGTCTGATCTGCCTTAAATTATTTGATTATTTGTATATGATATTGCTATGATACATGATCTGTCTGGTGGTATAATTATGATAATTGTTTTTGAATGTTGCTTGTGAGTGTTGTTTGAGAAGCCTGACTGTGGTCAGTGCACAACCGATTAATCAGATAAAAGCTTTAATAAGCTGTGTAAATTATATTCCAGGTTTTATGGGAAACGTTGGAATATAATAGTGGTGGAAAATATTATTTTGGAAAAATAATGAGTTTTGATAAATATTATTATTTTTTATGATTTATTAGTGTAAAAGTAACTTGAGTCACAATGAAAGCGAAATTGTGAAAATGTTTCTTTACTGCTAATTTTTATGTAAGAAAGTTTGCAATATTATACAAAGTGATTTTATGAAATTAATTGTTGAAAAGAAGTTAATGATGATTTTAGAAAATTGTTTCCGTGGAAAAAGCTAAGTTTTGGCTTGAGAAGCTTTAAAAGTGATAATTGATGACTGATTTGGAAAAATGTGATGATGATTTGGAAAAAACGTAGAAGGCAAGTATTTTGAAACGACAGTACATATTTTAAGGAAGTTAAAAGCTCAAGTGGCTCACCTTTGTAAAAACTAAGTTTTATTATTTAAGGATTTTATTAATGAATTTTCCAATTTTGGAAAAGAATTTATGAAAGCAAAACTGATTTAGTGTTAAAAGTGGTGTGGAACTTAGTAACCGAGACGTCGGGGTACTAATGTTCTGTGTTGTGATGGACTCAGTCATTTGGACTTTGAGGGCCTATATTGTATACATGAGGTATACTGTGTTGAAAACATTGAAGATGTTTTCTAGTGCCACGAACCTAAGACTGGTGCACCGGTCGAGAGGTGTCATGATTGAGCACTCGGACTGTGAGGTCCTATGTTTTGATAAAAGTTTTATGGACAGTGAGGTCCTATGTTTTGATAAAAGTTTTATGGACAGTGAGGTCTTGTGTTGTGATGAAAGTTTTAAAAGTGTTTTAAAACTATGTGAGTCGTAAGCCATTTTGAGCTTCGGCAAAGAAAGAATGAACACAAAGAAAAGAACAAAACAAGAGTGTTTTGCATGCATTTGGCAGACATGCCTGCGGTTTGTGGCATAATGTATGAATTACCAGCGGCGAAAGGTAATTACGATGTGCATTTATCTCATGTGCCTAGGGAGGACATGGAGACCCCATCTTACTTGCTATTGGTGCCCTGAGTGTGGACATTAGCAATGTGTTTGGCTGCGTGCCTGGCCTGGTGTGCCTGTGTGGATGGGAAGAGGCTGCGTGCCTAGTGGCTGCGTGCCAAGTTAGCCAGTGTGGCTGTGGAGTCTGATCAACTCATATTATGTTGGGATATCTCGTGAGATTAGGACGAAAATTAGATGATGAATAGAAGTGTCATGCATAATTTTATGGATGATGTTTAGGGCATTAAACCCACTGATAAACTATTAGCTTATAAATGCTTGTGTGGTAAATGTATATGTGTTACGTGTGTCGTGCATTTAGTTATTGTGTTAAAACCATATATTGGCGTCTCACCCTTACACACATTTCAGGATTCTTATAGTTCGATATTGTACCCCGGGTACTTTAATACAGATGGTGCAGATGAGTCTTTCTAAGTCACTCAGAGACTTAGATCTAGTTTCTTGCTGAGGTATTGATTGTGGAATGATCACGTGAGTTTTCCTCAGGAATAACTTTTAGATCGACCAGCTTAGGGTTGAGACTTAGATTATTTTTGATAGTATGTATGAGTTTGGCTCAGAGAGCCTTTATTTTAAAATGGAATGTCTATGGCTCGGAGAGCATATCTTTTGAATGAAAATCTAAGCTATTTCTTTTGGTCTTGTAAAGCTTATGGCTATAACTATTATTTTTATGTATTGATGCCTGGTTGAATTTGGTGTAACTGGAATTCTGGAGTGAAAATGTAATTATTTTAACAGGTGTTATTTTACCTGGGATGTCCGAATTATAGAGGAGACTCTGTCGAAATTTTCGTAAAAATATTAGCTTTTATTTAAGTATGTTCTTTAAATGAAATAGGCTTGTCAGGCCATGATAGTAAGTTGTGTGTCGATCAAGGCTTAGGTGTGGAGTCGTGACAAAATTTTTATACCCAATTTCAGACATGTATGTACTATATAAATTATTTTCCGAAAGCACCAGCCAATTATCTTTTAATTTTATTTTCTGCACGTGTTTAAAAGGTAATGCCCAAGGGGGGTGTTACATCACTGCTCTCTGAACTTTTATCTCTGATCCCCCTATTCTGTAGCCTCTACTATGATTTTATAATGTCAATTCGCTCTGATTTTGATCGTAAAAATCTGCCAAGATTAAAATTTCTATCTCTAGTTTGAAATAAAATCAAAACTTCCGAGCCTTATCTGCAAAAGTGAAGGGATTTGCCACTATTGCGAATTCGTTCTGATCTTGATCCTAAAATCTGCCAAGATTAAAATTTCTATCACTGATTTGAAATAGAATCAAAACTGTCGAGCCTTATCTGCAAAAATTAAGGGATTTGCCAACTAGATTCGAATTCAAAAAAGGAGGCTGCTAGGGTTTGTTAGAGGAGGATGAAATGGGTTTAACTGGCCTGGCCTGATTAAAAATCTTTTTATTATTTTTATTATTTTTATTTTCTTTGCAATTATTTTATTTTATTTTACTTTTTTTGAAATATTTAGCGAAAACTAAAAGACCCGGTCGAAATAGGGTGTTCACAGTTGCCCCTCTTTACTTGTTCATTACTAGAATACACGAAGAAAGAACATTTTTCATGTGATAGTAGTAAGGAACTAGTAAAGAAAATGAACTCGCATTTTGGCCGGGATGGGAAACAGGCTGGAGAAAGTTCAGTAATAAGCTTTAGAGCTCGGAAAATAAAAATGACAGCGGACCTCAGATCCCGAAAATAAAATTAGCAATGAGCCTCAAAGCTCGAAGAATAAATTTGTAGCGGATCTCATATCCCAAATATAAAATTAGCAGTGAGCCTCAGAGCTCGAAAAAATAATTCTGCAGCAGGCCTTAGATCTCAAATATAAAATTAGCAGTGTGCCTCAGAGCTTGAAAAATAAATTTGTAACGGGTCTCAGATCCTAGTAATAAAATTAGCAGTGAGCCTCAGAGCTCGAAAAATAAATTTGCAGCGGGCCTAAGATCCCAAAAATAAAAAATACTAGTGAACCTCAGAGCTCGAAAAAATAAATTTGCAGGGAACCTCAGTGCTCGAAAAATAAATTTGAAGCGGGCCTCGGATCCCATAAATAAAATTAGCAATGAGCCTCAAAGATAGACCGTTGAGTCAGAAAAAAAATTTTATGATACGGCCATGACCCGAGAATTTCATGTAGTGGACCTTGAGTCAAAAACATGTGAGTCGTGAGCCTTAAAAAAAATAGACCATTGAGTCCGAAAAATTTTATGATTGGGCCATGACCCGAAAATTTCATGCAGTGGACCTTAAGTCAAAAACATGTGAGCCGTGAGCCTTAAAAAAATAGACCATTGAGTCAGAAGTTTTTTTATGATTGAGCCATGACCCGAGAATTTCATGCAGTGGACCTTGAGTCAAAACATGTAGCCATGAGCCTTAAAAAAATAAAAATAAAAAATTTATGATTGGGCCATGACCTGAGAAATTGATGGACTTTGAGTTAAACAAGCAATCCATGAGCCTTATAAAAAAAATAGACCATTGAGTCGAAAATTTTATGATTTGGGTCATGACCCGAGAAATTTATTGAAAACTGCCTTTTTAGAAAATGTGGAACCAATGCTTCTCAGAAAAGCTTTCACTAATCAAACTCATATTCAAATGGAACCTTTTGCAAAATTGGTCTTGACTATATCCCTTTTTCACTTGATAATGCCTCCTTCGGCTTGCTACTTCCAGAATATCCCTTTTTACCTCTCAATCTTTATTGTCCACAAGGATGTCATTTCCTTCAGTTATCGAAACTTCAAAGTTCTTTTGGTCCTGACTGTTCATCAATAGATTACCATTAGATGGTTAAATTATACTATTATGTCTAGGTCCATCTTTCTTGAAACATAATATAACAGATATGCATTGATTCAGAAGTGTGATGGAAAAGGATTTGATTGACTCGATAACTTTGACTTATGCGTTTGACTTCACGAGATACGGAACACAAGGAAAGGGACACAAAGGATGGCAGGGATTTCAAAGGGGTTGTTTTCTTAATCTTGATTGTTCTAATCTTAATGAGATTGACCTTTTCTCAACAAGTGGATATTACGATCGAAATTTGCCCCAGTGTAAGGTATTCCAAAACAAAAACTCAAACATGGGTAAACCTTTCAAGAACAAAATTGCCCCAGTGTAAGGCGTTCTAGAATAAACACAACCAAGGATACACCTTTTAAGAACGACATTGCCCCCAAAAAAATTGCCCCAGTTTATGGTTCTGAGGATAAAGTTATCCTCATTCAAGCCAAATCTCGCCCTAACTTTTGCTTAGACCGCCCTTTCAAGTTTTCCGTCTAACGAGCTTGTTTTTTTCCGGAGCAAAGTGCCTGGAAAAGAAAGTATGGATACCTTGTCTCACGATTAATATTTTATGAAAATAAGAGTAATTCCTCATTGATCAGAATGGACTTTTAAAGCTTGTAATGTGGCCATGGTTTAAGGGTTAAGAAACAAAAGGTATAAAAGGCTCAAACAAGTATTTAAGGGTGAATGAGACAAAGGATCTTACATCATCAAGATAATTGCTTTCTTTAACTTGTACACACAACTTTTTTATTTTTCCATTTCATTTTTCTCCTTCTCGTCCCTTTTTTTTTCAATTCAATTATATTGCCAACATTGTCTCTTTTTGCTTTCAGCATCACATTTTCCTTCTTTTACTTTTTATTTTGCTTCCTCTTCTTCTTTCTTTTAGCATCTCCTTCAAATTCTTCTTTCTTTTTCCTTCACTTATTGTGGTTGCAATCAATCTTTTATACGAGCCCCCTTTTGCAGGGGTGATCCTTGTCCAAGGTTATTTTGAAAGAATTTATAAGGCTCAACAGGGGTAACAAAGGATAATGATTATTTTTTTTTAATGAAGGATAGAGAAAGATGGACAATCTTCATTTCAAATTAGGATTACTCATTTTTCATAAAGAATTAAACTTGAGACATGGTAAAAAAACACACCTTCATTCATTTACTCTTTTTTTCAATTTTGTTTTCTTTTTGTTTTCTTTTTTTCTGGGGCAAATAGGACATGCGCAAAGGGTTTCATCAAGTAAAAAAAATCCAAGGGCTGGATACCCACATAGTTCCAATGTCAAAGAAAAAAACAAACAAGAAAGATAGAGGTAAATGAAGAAGCTAAACTATGATGGAATCCATGCAAATTTATTATATTAATGCTTCAAGAAGGATGACAAAAACTTAGATGTCAACAGATTCTAATCACTAAACACAACAAATAGTTAAACCATCATCATGACAATCTATTGATGAATAAAACAAAATGCCAAATATTGTATTTCCTTAACTATTGTCAAAAGAATCATTTGTAATGATAAGCTCTTCCCCTTGAACACTGACTATTCCAGATGCTAATAGCCTTATCAAAGTTGTCTTTAATTCTTCTCTATTATCATTAGAGTGACCTCCTACCACTTGTTAAACTTACAACTGACTTTTGGTTCATACCATGCTGGAAATGGGGTTCCCTTAGGGGCACAAAGCTTCTCCGAAAGCATTTGGACATCAAATAATCATTGGAATAACTCATCCTTGGAAATGGATAGCCTTGGGAAAGGTGGTAGGGTTGATGGAGGGCAAAAGTTTCTTCTCATTTGTGGGTTCACTTTGGGTTGGAATTGGCTAGGGTGATTTGGTGGGGAAACAGTGGGATATGATGAGTGTGGTTGTGTGTATGGACAAGGTGATGGTGGAGCTTGGAAAACATTTGTGGGATGGAAGATTTGGTGAGGTGGGTATATGAATGTAGGTGTCTGGTATAGAAAGTAAGGATTAGGATCATATGGTGGTGTTTGATATCTTGGGTACAATGTTGAATATTGGGGAATGGTGGTTTCTTGGTGTTGTATGTGATTTGCCTCAGCTTCCTTCTTCCTTGGGTCAACCACTTTTTTCGGCTCTCTACCTTTTGCATCATCAACCGACAGTTTCCCAGCTTTAGCCAAAATTTCAATTTTCTCCCCTACAGATATCACATCTAAAAAATCTTTATAAGCAACTCCTGCCATTGCCCATATAAAAGGTGCTCCCAGAGTTCCTAAAAAATACGAGCACGTCTCATATAATGTCAATGGGGGTTGAACTTGTGCTGCCAAACTTCTCCATCTTTGTGCATACTGCTTGAAGGATTCCTCATCTCTTTTTTGCATCACAATAAGTTGTTAACGGGTGGGAGCCGCATCCAGATTGTACTTGTATTGATCCATGAACATATCAGTCAATTCCGTCCACCTCGAGATCTTAGAATGATCTAATTAAAGGTACCATTCTAATGCGAGACCCGTCAAACTTTCATGGAAAAACTGATGAGGAATCTGTCATCCTTAGACCAAATTGCCATTTTGGTGGCATAGCTGATTTAGTGAAATCGTGGATTCCTGCTTCCGTCATACTTGGAAAAATCGGGAACCTTAAAATCCTTGGGGTTCATGACTTCCGTGGCAGGACACAGTTCCTCTATTTTGAGGGAGCCATAAGCACTAGAACCTCTAATTGCCTTGATCTCCTTTTCCACTTTCTCCATCCATTCCTCCTCCCTTTTGTCCTTGAGAATGGACACATGAGGTTGTTTCCAGGTGAGTCCTACATATCCAGAAGTTTTGTGATAGGCATTTTCCAAAGATTGATATCCTTCTCCGATGGGAATTACTATTGGCGTTGTGCAATGCGACTGCTCTTGGTAAGGCAACCCCTGAGTAAACCTTGTACTTATGCTTGAGAAAATTGGTGTTGTTACCATGGAAGAGGTTTGTTGTGAAGTCTTATATGGACCAGCTTCATTTGCACTTCTATTTGAACTAAGCAAACTTAGTGACTCCCTCATATACTGCAATATTGCTTCTAGTTTTGCTTGGGTATCATTCATCTCATCTATTCTTCCTCTCATTCCATCCATTTCCGAACTCAGATTCCTTCCCGCTTCATGATTGCTAGCAGCCATTCTAGCTCTAGTGTTGTGAACACGAGTTTGATTGGTGACTTCTTTTCTGGGACGCGCAATGATTCAACTTTTCTTCTGTGAGAAAGTCATTCTTGGGATTAAAATAGATAAAATCATCGTCCCTACTTTTTCTTAGATGCAAAACTTATGTTGAGGTGAGACGCAGATATATATATATATATATATTTTGCTTGAAATGATTCCTTTTTTTCTCAAAATATTTTCAATTAAGCTTCTTTTTTTGATTTTTTTTAAGAAATAACAAGAATAAAAATAATGCATGGCATGTTTGGAAAGAAAAATGCAAGTTTGTGCATGTGGTGAGTCTTTTTTATTTAAAGTTTAAAAATGCATGAGATACATGAAACACGTTTTTTTTTTGAAGGGGAGATTTATGGGAACAAAAAAGAAACATGAAATCAATTTTTTTTTTTTAAAAACTTGACCATACATCCCTTTTTTTTTAGGTGCAAGAACATGTAGGATAGAGGGAAAAAATGCTCTGTGTCCTAAAATGGTCCACTTTCCCGTAAAGGGTCATAACTCAAAGGGGATTGGCCACTAAGTTGAACTATTAGTGAAAATTTCAGGGTGGATATAGAATTCTAAAGGTAGTGATCCCCAGATTGCCCCTGTCTCGAAAGGTAAGGACCCGGCTGATGACCCTAGCGACAAGTAGGGATAAACCCTCACAGGATGACTAGTCCATGATACCAGTAACAATCTGAGTGATGACTCATCAAATATCAGAGTGGCACTAGGCCGTTCAATGACAATGCTGAGGCACCGCCTAATCCAAAGTTATCCACAAGCTCGGGTATAGAGCTAAAAAGTGTGTGCAGCAAGTGACAGTACAGTGTGTGGAGGGAGCATCAAAACCTATATAGCCTTAAAAACTACGACATACCTTACATGACAAAGCCAAATATATATACACAAACTAGGGGGCATCTACCTTAGGGTTGAGGTATTAAACCAAGATATCATCAATGAAGTATATCAAATAACCAAATAAGGTAAAATATGAACATTAAGGAAAAATTAAAATAAGATAAAGAAAACAAAACTAAGTTATTTTTAAAAAAATAGATGGAGTATTTTTTTCATATATTTTTATCCTTTTTAAAAAAAAATAAAATAAAATAAAGGGGGTAAAACAAATAAGTTAAAATTTACTAAAGTTTGAACAATTAATTATAAAAGGCATGACTCTCTTAAAAAAGGTCCCCGAGTCGCCATCTGTCACAACCAAAAATTGCGGTAGGGACGGCGATAAAAAGAGATTTTAAGAAAAAACGTAGAGCCGCCACCAATTTTATTTAATTTAGGAAAAATTGGAAAACCTTTAAAAAATGGTCTTTGAAACCAAGTTGAGTTCGGGAGTCGGTTACGAGTAGGGAAGGTGTTAATCACCCTACATCGCCCATCCTACGAATGGTATCGTGAATTAATTGTGCAAAATTAATAACTTTTAAATTATTTATTTTACCCCAAAAGTTATTTCATGAATAAAAAGATTAGTAATTAATATTTACACTAAAGAGGTTGAACATGGCACGTAAGTCCATATGGCAACCTTGAACCTAAGAGGTTGAACATGAAACTTTTCATAGAGCAATCCCAAAATAATATTAAAAAATATATATAATAATAATATCCTATTTAATAAAATAAAAATGCAAAAATCAGATTTAATTTCATGGTTTTCTAATTTTAATTACCTTTACTTTTAATTGTTAAATGTGGACAAGTCCTAGACAAGGTTGAATGTCGCATCCCTAAATAATACTAATTCAATTATTTTGATTAAACTACATTAAAAGGAACACAAAAATAAAGAATTTTTTTTTTGGCTTGACGAGATGATTGATCTCGCTCCTACGTATTCCCTACTTCGATGGGGAAACTCAAAGCCACGTAGTTCTTATAGAAGATATTTCATTTGTTAGTTGTTTTTAATTTTTTATGAAAAAGATTTTTCTTATTTTATTTTTTTTAAAAAAAGAAGGGTTTTTTTACTTATTTATTATTATGTATTTTTAATTTATTTTTTATATATAGAAAACTAATCAAAATAGAACATGGCACATGCGTCCATAGAGCTATCCGAATATAAAGATTGAGTGTGAAACATTTCACAAAACAATCCCAAAATAAAAAAAAAAATCAGATTTAATTTTTTTGTTTTTAAAAAAAATATTTCTTCTTATTTATCAGACCCACTTGGCTTGGGCCAATAAATTAACCCACTAGCCCAATAACGTACTTAAAATAATTATGCACAAATAAAGGATGTGAATAAAATAATAATAGACAAAATAACCTACTTAAACATCAAAACATGATGTAAAAATGTTAACAACATGTATCAAGCCTCCTCTGTTTCACCTACTCGATAATGGAAAGAAGAACCAAGGTGGTGGTGACCGAATGGCGTTCGAGGACGTTTGCCGCAAAGAGGCGGCGTTTCGTCTTGGGTCGTCGGCGCGGGTCAGGGAGCAGGACAGTATTGAGACGACGGGTCTGGGTCTGGCCGGTTGAGAGAGATCCGAATCCGGATCCGGGTGAAGTGGGGACCGTGGCTACGATTGAGATGGTGGGTGCGAGCGGTGCTGTCGTGGCAACGACGGTGGCGGAAAGGAGATCCGGACAGCGGCTGGTGATGCGGTGGTTCGAAGGAGGTTCTACTTGCAGCGATAACCCCAAGCCACGGTGTGCAGCGGTGCGATTCGCAGAGCGAGGCGGCGTTACGGTGGTTGGGTCGTGCATGGATGAGTCAAGATCGGACCTGGGCGGTGCGTACACGGAAGCTCGAGGTAAAGGGGGTGGCGGCGCACAGTGGCCACAGTGGCACCTCCCTCTCTGTATGTGTTGTATTTATTTCTATTCTCTCTCTTCTCCCTATTTGTTATTCTACTCTCAGTAATTCTGTTTCAGAGACATTTTGGATTTTTTTTCTCTCTCTGCTCTCTGAACTTTTATCTCTGATCCCCCTATTCTGTAGCCTCTACTATGATTTTATAATGTCAATTCACTCTGATTTTGATCCTAAAAATCTGCCAAGATTAAAATTTCTATCTCTAGTTTGAAATAAAATCAAAACTGCCGAGCCTTATCTGCAAAAATGAAGGGATTTGACCCTATTGCGAATTCGTTCTAATCTTGATCCTAAAAATCTGCCAAGATTAAAATTTCTATCACTGATTTGAAATAGAATCAAAACTGTCGAGCCTTATCTACAAAAATTAAGGGATTTGCCAACTAGATTCGAATTCAAAATAAGGTGGCTGCTAGGGTTTGTTGGAGGAGGATGAAATGGGTTTAATTGGCCTGACCCGATTAAAAATCTTTTTATTATTTTTATTATTTTTATTTTCTTTGCAATTATTTTATTTTATTTTATTTTTTTGAAATTTTTAGTGAAAACTAAAAGACCTTGTCAAAATAGGGTGTTCACAGGTGGCCTACCTCATTAATTCACATGAAGAAAGTGGAACAATATCAGCCCACAGAACCTGACATACAAACCCCTAAGCCGGATCTTTCTAGACTCATACTCACAGTCCAATGGGATCGAACTGCTCTGATACCATAATGTAATACCCCAAAGCACATTGAGATACTACTAGATACAAAACATAAGATACACTGAAATTAGCTTTTTGCTAAACATCTCATACATTTTCAAAAAAAGTCATACTTAGAGACTAAATAATGACAATATGACACTTGACTCCGATCCGGCAACGTCTTCAATATCAGAAACAACTTACATTGGAACAACTGCCAAGTATTTCCTAGGATACTTCACAGTTCTCCAACATAGGAGGGATTAACCTGAAACAAAAAGGTGAGGGGGTGAGATATGAAATCTCAGTGAATTCCCTGCAAACAGAGGACTCAGTCCCACACATATACATATATTAGTAAACTTATACATATCATCAAGTATAAACATCATTGCTGCCCCCGACGCACCATGGTACTTAAGAGGGACTAGCTTTGGGTTCAATCCTGACATCATCATGTCTTTAAAAATATTTGTGAACCACTCATTCGGACATCCCATTTTAATTTTGTCAGTGCAAAAACGTTGCTGTTCCCCACGCACCGAGGTACTTAAGAGGAACCAGCTCTATACTGTAAGGTAGGACATACGTCTATGACCACAAGCGGCGTCCCACTTGCTTTGCACTTACTTACTTGCCTTTCAAACTGAAAGGACTCTATACTTGCCTTCCAAACTGAAAGGACTTCTGTGATTGCCTTCCAAAAGGGAAGGACTCTATACTTGCCTTCCAAACTGAAAGGACTTCTGTACTTGACATCTGAAATGTAATTGATAACCATTCTAATTCGAATCATGAATAGAATTAGCATGGTTACTACTTTTGGATGCCAAATGGTGTTTCACATTCATTTCTTCATAATATTAAATAACTTAACTCACATATCAATTTATAGATTAAAAACTAATGACCTAAAGCAAAACTTATAAACCATTCACATGAACAATATATAATCTCTCAATCAAGTATTCAACAAGGGATAATGCATCAACAACATAAGCAGAATTTCAGCAGTTTTCAGTTAACTTCTATGATTTTATTAAAATACCAAACAAAGTTGGATTTGGACAAAAGACCACTCCCTGGAAAGATAAATAAGTCTAATTTATAAATAAGATTTTAGTTTTGGAATAAAACTTACAATTTTAATAAGCAAGCTTCTGCACCCAGAAAACAGGGCAGTTACAATACTCCAAATTATGACAGGTTTTTATTCATCAATACTCAGTTTAAAACAGCAAAATAAGTGCCTGAATTGTATCATTTCGAGTCTACTTTCTAAAAAAAAAAAGAATCATACCGAACAAAGACCCATAGAAATAATTATAAGAAAAATGCTTCACATATGTTGATACGGGTTTCTGACCAGTAACTTCATTTGGGACTTTTCACAAACAAATTACATGCATGCAATTGAAATAATTTACATCATCAATATGCACTCAATTTACTTCATATAATCAACATGCATGTACCAAATCAAACAATAAAAGCAAGCAAATCAAAATTCCTAAGCTTGGATTTATGGTTACCATGCACTAAACTAAGGAAACTCACAAGTGGTGTAGAGGTTATGAAGCTTGTGTTTGAGTTGTCACTCTTTTCTCTTGATGGCTATAATCTCCCTCCTTAGGACCATGGTTTTGTAGGGAAGGAACATGAAATGAAGAAAATGATGAACTAAGGGTTTGATGTCCTTAGGTCAGAATACCCATTTTTGTTAGAGAGCTCCAAATGAAAAATTGTGTGAAATAACATAGGCTTAGATGATGTATAGGAATGGGAATATTGTGTTGGTTTTTTCAAATAATGAATGGATGGTGTAGCTCTAGTGTGGGTCGAATTTCATGGCTATGGAGGAAGAAGAGCTGAAATGGAGGAAGTACATGAATAGAAGAGGTTTAGATGGTTAAGGCTTACAAGGAAATGATGTTAGAGCTTGAAAATCAACCTTGGATGATGATGGTTAGGGCTGGACGAATTTGTTGGAGCAAGGAGGAAGAAGAAGACTTTGGTGGTTTAAAGAAGATGAAGTTTGAAAGAGAAAATGAAAGTGAGTGTGTGTAGTGTGTGTAGCCGTGTAATGAGAGGAAAATAAGGGGAGAGTGATTTATCACTTTAGCTATTATGGGCTAGTGTATTTGGGCTTTACCTCCCAATGATCTCTATTAATACAAACTTAGTAATTTAACTAACCTTCGTAATCTAAATAAAAGAAATATTCATATTCATATAAAGCTCATGAAATCATTTCCCAAAAATATTCAAATGTGTAAAGCAAGGAAATTGAAGATGGAAAAATAATAATACTTAATCAAGCATTTTTTTTTGAGATATTACATTTATCATTAATAGTTTTTGTTGAATATTTAAAATATTGTAGTGAGCAATACATTTCACAACAAATAGATTAATATTTAATATATGTGACACTTATTATAGACATAAATTTTTCAAATTCTTAATAATCCAACACAAAAGGCAATTCTTATGAATGACTGTTAATTTTTTTTTTCATTCATACTTTTCTTTTTATTCTACTAAATTTTCTATTGTTGATGATCTTGGGGTACGAAACTAAAATATTAGTGATGAATTATTTTTGACACATATATTTTTGTCATTAATAATAAAATTATAATGACGAATTGTCACATAATCACTATTATAAATGATATTAGTGACAAAAAAATACATAGTCATAAAAAATAGGTAATTATGACAAAGTTTATGTTATTTGCTAAATTTTTATTATTGAAAATCACATTTCTTATAAAATTGTGGGAATATGTTAGCACTTTCTCATTCTCTTATCTATTTTGATATGCAAAATTAGAGGGAGCTAACATATCTTTTCCCCATGGTGTAATTTTCCTATTCAACGTCAATCTCATTGTTTAACTTATAATTTTATAACTTGTTGTGGATGGGTTGAAAAATCAATCGTATTCCTCAAAAAATCTATTTGGTTTATCAAAATGAAATATACATTCAAAACTAATATTAGTAATTTTATAACTTTTACATATAATTTTTAAATATCAATACCCAAGACTTAAAATTCAATTTTGTAAATAAATACTTCGTTGGTAAAAAAAAGTACATTAATGGCATTTATTATACATTAAAAGTAAAGTCATATTATTGTTATTTTATTAATTGCAATTAATTTATATTTTCAAAGTTGTAAGATTAGTGCAAATGGTAAATATAAAATAGTAATAGACCAAAATTAAAATTAGTATTAATTTCATTAGTAAAGGTATACCATGTCTGAAAATTGATATATTTTATAATAAATGAGTCAATTGAACCTTTTTACTTGGCATAATTCTCCGAACCTAAAAATTAACTTTATTTGAGGAAAACAATTTATAGTTTTGAATATACAATTAAAATCAAATAAAACTCACATTATAGAGCATTGGTTGGGGCTATATGCTGATGTCTCCAATCATGTGGTGGCTTCTATTATTTAAAGAGCATCAATCACCCCTTCTTTGACACATGCACTTTCATTCAAAAAGTGCTACACCCCTTGTCAACCTCTCTCTACAGACATTCCTACCCAACAAAGCAAGTATGTCATCATATAAGCTTGTGGATATACATGTTAAGGAAGATGAAATTGAAATCCCGGAGGCCTCTCAAATCCCCAACCAATTATAGGCGGAGATGGACTGAGCCTATAATTCATGATCTTAATCCTCTTCCTAAGCCCCCAAGACAGAAGTTTCACTTATTTTGCAAGATATTAATTAGAAGTTTCATGTGTGACTGAAACTTTTTCTTGCAAGTATCAGAGGTAGTAAATATCTTGCAAAATGATTGAAACTTCCTGCAAGTATCAGACACAATTAATGTCTTGTTAAATGAGGTGTGTAAATCTGGTCTGCGTGGGAGAGCTAGACGGCATGCACGGTAGAGACGGATGACATGTGGCGTAGATGGACTGAACCTATAACTCCTGATCCAAATCCTCCTTCTGAGCCTCATAACATAAGTTTCACTCATTTTGTACGATATTGCAAGTTTCACTCACACATGAAACTTGCTGTTAACATCTAGAAAATGAGTAAAACTTGTACTGTGGGGTATCATGAGGAGGATTTTGAGCAGGAATTGTAGGCTCAGTCCATCTCCATAACACGTCGTCCATCTCTGTCTTACGCTGTCCATCTCTACTGCATGTCGTCCAACACTGCCATGCAGACCAAACCCACACACCTTATTTTGCAAGAAATTTACTACATCCGAAACTTGCAAGGAGTTTCACTCATTTTGCAAGATCATAACTGCATTTGATACTTGCAAAGAAGTTTCACTCACACATGAAACTTCGAGGTAATATCTTGCAAAATGAGTAAAACTTCTGTTTTGGAGGTGCAGGAAAAGTCTTTGGATCAGGATTTATATGCTCGGTCCATCTCTGCCACACGTCGTTCGTCTCCGCTGCATGCCGTTCGTCTTTGTCGTTTGTCGTTCAACTACGCCACGTAAATCAGGTTATTAACTATGTTTAGTATTTGTTTCTTGGAATTATGTATTACTCTTTGTGCATAGATAATTAATGTAGCACCCGTATTTAAAATTTTAATTATTTTAATATCAATTGTAAATATAATGAACTATCTTAGCTTGTATTCTAATTGTCATTTTAAAGTATTAATAAAAACAAATAATAATATTCATCCGCTAATAAACTTTTGACAATTAAATTAATGATTTCCTTTTTCCTATTTAACAACAAACCTTAGAATTTTTTTTAAAGAATAATAATGCCAAGAATAAGATCTAGATAATATTATATAATTAAAAAGAAACAAATAGTGATTATTAAATGGTATTAAAAATTTATTATTTGTTATCAATTATTTGAAACTACAATTTAAAATATTTGTAACAAGGTAGGCAACAATGCTTATGTCTGTAATAATGAGTAGTTTGTCACTAATAAGAGAAAATAAATAACATAGTTAATATTATTGATAAAAAAATAATTTTTAGCCATTGACAACTTTTTAAGTTTTTAAAAAGTCATACCAAAATTCAAACAACCTTATTTATATCATTAACTTAATATTTAATAATATTAAATAAATTTGTGACAAATTGTTACATATAGTAGTGTCATAATTTCAATTAAAGTTGATTTGTCACTATTATAAGAAAATATTTTTAAATAATATAAAATAAAATAAGTGAAAACTTTAAGCTTTTATATCATTGATAGTTTTTGTTGAATATTTAAAATATTGTAGTGAGAAAATACATTTCACTACAAATATATTAATATTTAATATATGTGACACTTATTATAGACATAAAATTTTCAAATTCTTAATAATCCAACACAAAAGGCAATTCTTATGAATGACTGTTATTTTTTTTTTCATTGATACTTTTCTTTTTATTCTACTAAATTTTCTATTGTTGATGATCTTGGGGTACGAAACTAAAATATTAGTGATGAATTATTTTTGACACATATATTTTTGTCATTAATAATAAAATTATAATGACGAATTGTCACTTAATCACTATTATAAATGATATTAGTGACAAAAAAATACATAGTCAAAAAAAATATGTAATTATGACAAAGTTTATATTCTTTGATAAATTTTGATTATTGAAAATCACATTTCTTATAAAACTGTGGGAATATGTTAGCACTTTCTCATTCTCTTATCTATTTTGATATGCAAAATTAGAGGGAGCTAACATATATTTTCCCAATGGTGTAGTTTTCCTATTCAACGTCAATCTCACCATTTAACTTATAATTTTATAACTTGTTGTGGATGGGTTGAAATATCAATTGTATTCCTTAAAAAATCTATTAGGTTTATCAAAATGAAATACATTCAAAAAGTGCTACACCCCTTCTCAGACTCTCTCTATAGACATTCCTACCCAACAAAGCAAGTATGGCATCTTATAAGCTTGTGGATATACATGTTAAGGAAGATGAAATTGTGATCCCGAAGGCCTCTCAAATCCCCAACCAATTATAGGCGGAGATGGACTGAGCCTATAATTCTTGATCTTAATCCTCTTCCTAAGCCCCCAAGACAGAAGTTTCACTCATTTTTTAAGATATCAATTGGAAGTTTCATGTGTGAGTGAAACTTCTTCTTGCAATTATCCGAGGCAGTAAATATCTTGCAAAATGATTGAAACTTCTTGAAAGTATCAGATACAATTAATGTCTTGTAAAATGAGGTGTGTAAATTTGGTTTACGTGGGAAAGCTGGACGAAATGCGACAGCGATGGACGATGCATGGTAGAGATGGATGGCGTACGGCATAGATGGACTGAACCTATAACTCCTGACCCAAATCCTCCTTCTGAGCCTCATAACAGAAGTTTTACACATTTTGTACGATATTACAAGTTTCATGTGTGAGATTGCAAGAAGTTTCACTAACACATGAAACTTGCTGTTTACATCTAGAAAATGAGTAAAACTTGTGTTGTGAGGGCTCATGAGGAGGATTTTGATCAGGAATTGTAGGCTCAGTCCATCTTCGTCCCATGCCATCCATCTCTGTCGCACATTGTCCATCTCAGCTGCATGTCATCCAACTCTGCCACGCAGACCAAACCCACACACCTTATTTTGCAAGAAATTTACTGCATCCGAAACTTGCAAGAAGTTTCACTCATTTTGCGAGAAAGTAACTGCATTTGATACTTGCAATGAAGTTTCACTCACACATGAAACCTCAAGGTAATATCTTTCAAAATGAGTGAAACTTCTGTTTTGGTGGTGCATGAAGAGTCTTTGGATCATGATTTATATGCTTTGTCCATCTCTGCCACACGTCGTTCATCTCCGCTGCACGTCATTCGTCTTTGTCGCTTGTCGTCCAACTTCGCCATGCAAATCAAGTTATTAACTATGTTTAGTATTTGTTTCTTGGAATTATGTATTGCTCTTTGCGCATAGATAATTAATGTAGCACCCGTATATAAAAGTTTAATTATTTTAATATCAATTGTAAATATAATGAACTATCTCAGCTTGCATTCGAATTGTCATTTTAAATTATTAATAAAAAATAATAATAATATTCATCCGCTAATAAACTTTTAACAATTAAATTAATAATTTCCTTTTTTCCTATTTAACAACAATCCTTAGAAATTTTTTTAAAAGAATAATAATGCCAAAAATAAGATCTAGTTTATATTATATAATTAAAAAAAACAAATAGTGATTGTTAACTGGTATTAAAAATTTATTATTTGTTGTCAATTATTTGAAACTACAATTTAAAATATTTGTAACAAGGTAGGCAGTGTAACACCCCAACTTGAGAGTCACATGGTTTCCTGTTGCAAAAAAATAAAACTGATTAAAATGCTGGTTACTTTTGAAAAATAACATTCTCTTAATAATTAAATATTCTCAAAATGGTTATTATATGTATGTATGTATGTGTGTGTGTGTGTGTGTATATATATATATATATATATATATATATATTACAAAAGGTTGGGGCCTTATTGTACCGGCCATTGATAACACTAAACATAAAATGGAAAAGCTGTAAGCAAGATAAAGCAAAAAGGGGAAGGTCCGGAACCACATATCAAAATACCTTGGTTCGATGAAGCCAAATACAGTCGGACCAGGATACACTATTCCCAAAAAGGACACCCCTAAGCTGGTCTACAACTAATAGCCGTAAAAAGGGTCAGTCTGAACACTCCCGCTCCCTGAGGAGTTCCCCGGCGACACATCCACCACTTCTCCGCCCTCATCGGGGTGAGTCAAAATCATCAAAATCAGGATCGTCATCAGGAACATACTCCGACACATCGTCAATGTCGTCGTCGTAAAGGACGTGATCTTCCGGCTCGCCTTTAGGGTACTTGTAATACCCCCACTAGGTATTACTACGTAACACATGCGGAATTTAAATTTAAAAGATAATTTGCTGGTTTCTTTCGGAAAATAATTTATATAAGTACATAAGCGTCTGAAATTGGGTATAAAAAATTTGTCATTAAAATTTGTCATTTAAGGAGAGGACTAGACATCCCCGCTCCCCTCGTCTCACGCGTCTGGTTCGGAGCTTCGCCACTCGAATCACCTCCAAACTCCGTTCGAACCACCATGGTTGCTATGTTCTCCTTTCCTTTTCATCTAAGGTAAATGTTTACCCCTATTCTCTTCTAGATTGAAAATCCCTAAATCTGATTTTGAAACCCTAACCCTAGCTCCTTGATTTCATGTTGTAATATGAAATTAAACTATGTTTTTATACAATTAGGACTATAAATTAGTGCTTTATTAAACTAATTTTATTATCCGTTGATCAAATGAGTTTCCCCCAAATTGTGTTTAGGAACCCTAAACCCCAATTTGATTTTATTTGAAATCGATTGTGTTTCTATAAAATTAACTATGTTTTATTCAAATTAGGACCTTTAATTTGAGATTTCTAAGGTCAATTTCATGTTTCTCAAACCAAATCAAATGTTCCACAATTTTAATTATAGATCCTTTTTACCCAAATCGATATTATTGAGAAATCGATTCTATTTACTGAACTAAATGTATGGTTTCTTTTGATTATATGTTTTGAGGATGAAAAAAATTGAATTGGTGAATTTGTTTGTTGTTATCATGCTTGTTTTGTGTCTCCGTGATGTTGAACACGGCTATGCTTACTTGGTGGAGTAGAGTTTGCACTCTTGGAACTAACGCGAGCATTAAGACGAGGATCCTTTACTTGTCTTCAAAGGTAAGGGAAGCTTGCCTAGGGATATTCAATGACTATGTGCATGTGTGTATGTGTTTAATTGAGTGTTGTGAATATTATTGTGATATTGAGCAAATACTTTAATGACTTGTTTACTTGAACTATTGTGATTATTACTTGAAGTTGAACCTTACTTGCTTTAAAGTGTTATGAATTATATATATGTGATGAACTATCGTTAACTGTGATGTTATTATTGTTGAGAATATATTATTGTTGATTGAAGTTTGAGAAGCCGGACTTGAGTCTGTGCACAATGATTATAAGCATTAAAAGCCTTAATAAGCCTTGAATAGAACTTTGAAAGTATTGGTTTCATTTATGAAAGTTCCTTGTTTAAAATGCTTACTTCAAGAGAATGAGATTCTAGTTTTGAAAAGAAACGTTGAAGTGTTTTTAAGTCAATAGAAATTACCTTTTTATGATCCAGAGTTTGTAGGAGAGAAAACCTTTTTCGAACTATGTGTTTAATAAAGGAAAAACCCCTTTGAAAATATTTGGCTTTATTCCATCAAGGATTTCAAAAGCAAACAAATTTCCAAATGTTTTATAAAAGACTTTGTAAAGGAAAATATTTTCTCCTAAATGATTTAGAAACGTTACGGTTACTTGGATAAGTGATCGAGGTTTTGTTTAGGTTTTTGATTTTTCAATGAGCGAAAAGTAAGCACATGTGGAAGAGAATACTAGTTCGCGAGACGTCGCCTCTAGCATTCAGTTTATGCACGTGATCTGGGATCCGTGTCAAGAATTTTGGACCAAGGATCCCAATCGTGATATTATGTGCTAGGAGTCCTAATTTTGGAATTGAGGACTTTGTGTCCTAATTTAGTTGTTATGGGCTAGGAGCCCTTATCATGTTGAAATAAAACATGGATAAAATTATAATTGTTTCTACGACCACAACCTCGGACTGCGGCATCGGTCTAAGGTGCTGTGATTGAGCACTCGGACTGCGTGTCCTGTGTTATTGATTTTCAAGTAATGAAAATTGTGAATAGTCGTTAGCTTTGGGCTTCGACAACAGAAAAGAGTGAACACAAAGAAAAGTCTCGATAATGAAAAGTCTTTTTTTCATATGCATTTCCCTTTAGCAGACGTGCTTGAGTTATCCGAATACCCGCTTAAGATGTAGTATTCGATGAGGTATACATCCGAATGGTCGTTATAAGGGATTCGTGATGATGTTGTTCTGGGTGCATGATGTAACACCCTAGTTTTTACACACATGATTAATTATTTTATTTGGATGCTTATGTTTATTTTGTTATGTGGTTTAGTTTTAGTAATTAATTTACTCTCTTCAAATTATTTTATTGGGTGCATTAGCACTGACTTATTTCAGTGAATGCATGCTTACTAGACAATAATTTACATTATTGTCATTATTATTACCAGTACAGAAAAATGTTTTAAATAATATGATTAAGAGAAAAGCATTTTCATATTTTCATTCTATTTAATTTTAGATTTGAAAATAAACTGGTTTGACATTAATCGGAGATTAAATTTTGGACCGAGTATTTTCTTAGTTGATCAATCCAACTATCAATCTCTACTTTATTTCAAATTTTGAAAGTATATATTTGTCATCCTTTATTTTTAGATTCAAAATCTAAAAACAAATTTATGTTTATGCTTAATATTTATCACTCATTTTTGTACCTATTACTAAATGATAACTTAAAACATAAACTCTCTCCTCTCTCTTTTGGCAGACCCGTAACCCCCCCCCCCCCCCCCTTTTCTATTCCTTTCTTTTTCTTCTTTCCCTTCTTTCTCTCTTCTTCTTCCCCACTTCGTCTTCCTCCCTCCAAACTCAGCTCCTCCCTCTTCCTTGCTGTCTGGTTCGTGCCGCCACCCATCAGCCGTGTGCCGCCTCTACAAGCTGCGCGACCACCACCTCGAAGAAGATCCGGTCGCTCCTCACCAGTACGAGGGAGAAGACAGCTGCACAACCCACACTTGTTCCTGCCGTTTGCTCCGCCGTTCGACGACGCTACAGGGGATCCGCTCGTTGCCGTTGCCGGTTGACGCAGGGGAGGACGACCACCTCGCCTAGTCTTGTGCTCCCTCTAACTCCGTCGCGCGAAAGACGCGCTCAGCCACGAACGAGCCACTGCCACGAACCGCCGTCCTCCTCCATGGCTACCGTCACAACCACCACCTTGTCTCTTCTTCCTTCATTTTGGGTAAGTGTTTTACCATCTAATCTCTTCTAGATTGAAAATCCCCAAATCTAATTTTGAAACCCTAACCCTAGCTCCTTGATTTCATGTTGTAATATGAAATTAAACTATGTTTTTATGCAATTGGGACTATAAATTACTGTTTATTAAACTAATTTTGTTATCCTTTGATCAAATGAGTTTTCCCCAAATTGTGTTTAGGAACCTTAAACCCCAATTTGATTTTATTGAAATCAATTGTGTTTCTATAAAATTAACTATGTTTTATTCAAATTAGGACCTTTAATTTGAGATTTCTAAGTTCAATTTCATGTTTCTCAAACCAAATCAAATGTTCCCCAATTTTAATTATGGATCCTTTTTACCCAAATCGATATTATTGAGAAATCGATTCTATTTACTGAATTAAATGTATGGTTTCTTTTGATTATATGTTTTGAGGATGAAAAATTGAATTAGTGAATTTGTTTGTTGTTATCATGCTTGGTTTGTGTCTCCGTGATGTTGAACGCGGCTATGCTTACTTGGTGGAGTAGAGTTTGCACTCTTGGAACTAATATGATCATTAAGACGAGGATCCTTTACTTGTCTTCAAAGGTAAAGGGAGCTTGCCTAGGGATATTCAATGACTATATGCATGTGTGTATGTGTTTAATTGAGTGTTGTGAAATTTATTGTGATATTGAGCCAATACTTGAATAACTTGTTTACTTGAACTATTGTGGTTATTACTTGAAGTTGAACATTACTTGCTTTAAAGTGTTATGAATTATATATATGTGATGAACTGTCATTAACTGTGATATTATTATTGTTGTGAATATATTACTGTTGATTGAAGTTTGAGAAGTCGGACTTGAGTCTATGCCCAATGACTATAAGGATTAAAAGCCTTAATAAGCCTTGAATAGAACCTTGAAAGTTTTGGGTTCATTTATAAAAGTTCCTTGTTTAAAGTGCTTACTTCATAAGAAATAGATCTTTGTTTTTAGAAAATGTTGAAGTGATTTTGAGTTGAAGGAAACTACCTTTTTATGATCAAAAGTTTTGTACGAGAGAAAACCTTTTCGAACGGTGTGTTCTATGAAGGAAAAACCCCCTTGAAAATATTTGACTTTATTCCATCAAAGAATTTCAAAAAAAAAAATGAATTTCCTAAATGTTTTAGAAAAGATTTTGCAAAGGAAAAGGATTTTCTCCTAAATGATTGAGAAACGTTCCGGTTACTTGGACAAGTGACCGATGTTTTGTTTTGGTTTGGTTTTGATTTTACTGAGCGAAAATTAAGCACTTGTGAAAGAGAATACTAGATCGCGAGACGTCGCCTATAGTATTCAGTTGTATGCACGCGATCTGGGATCCGTGTCAAGAATTATGGACCAAGGGTCCTAATCGTGATATTATGGGCTAGGAGTCCTAATTTTGGAATTGAGGACTGTGTGTCCTAATTTCGTTGTTATGGACTAGGAGTCCTTATCATGTTGAAATAAAACATGGATAAAAGTACAATTGTTTCTACGACCACAACCTTGGATTGCGGCATCGGTCCAAGGTGGTGTGATTGAGCACTCGGACTGCGTGTCCTGTGTTATTGATTTTCAAGTGATGAAAATTGTGAATAGTCATTAGCCTTGGGCTTTGACAATGAAAAAGAGTGAACAAAAAGAAAAGTCTCGATAATGAAAAGTCTTTTATTCATTTGCATTTCTCCTTGGCAGACGTGCTTGAGTTACCGAATACCCGCTTAAGATGTGGTATTTGATGATGTATACATCCGAATGGTCGTTATAAGGGATTCATGATGGTGTTGATCCGGGTACATGAGGTGACGGAGACAACTTGCCAAACGTGGTGTATGAGTCTAATCAACTCTTTATTTCTTAATGATAAAACGGTTATGGTATCTCATGAGATTAAGTTTAGAGCCTGATGATTGAAGTGTCATGCATTATCTTTACAAAACTGATTGATTCGGGTATGAGACCCACTGATATAACACTTGTTGTTTTATCTATGAATAATGCTTAAATACTAATATTCCAATGTGTTGTATGTATCATGTATATGGTTGTTGTGTGATATATCCATTTGTCGGTATCTCACCCTTACAGATATATCAGGTTTCTTCTGGTTCGCTATCGTACCCTGGGTAATTTAGTAAAGATAGTGCAGAGGAGTCTTCCTAAGTCTCTCAGAGACTTAGATCTGGTTGTTTGATGAAGTATTTGATTGTGGAATGATCACGTGAGTTTTCCTCATGAATAACTTTTAGAACGACTAGCTTAGGGTTTGAGCCTTAGATTTTTGATAGTATATATGAGTATGACTGAGAAAGTCATTATTTAAAATGGAATGTTTGTGGTTCGGAGAGCATCTCTTTTGAATGAAAACCTAAGTTTTTCCTTTTGGTCATGTATAACTTATTGATGCAACTATTTTTAGTATATTACTGCCTGGTGGTATTTGGTGTAACTGGAATTCTGGTATGAAAATGTAATTATTTTAGCAGGTGTTCTTTTACCTGGGATGTTCAAATTACAGAGGAGACTCTGTCGAAATTTTCGTAAAAATACTAGCTTTTATTCAAGTATATCTCTAAAATAAATTGGCTTGCCAGGCTAGGATTGTAAGCCTGTGTGCCGATCAAGGCTTAGGTTTGGAGTCGTGACAAATTTTTATACCCAATTTCAGACTCTTATGTACTTATATAAATTATTTTCCGAAAGAAATCAGCAAATTATCTCTTTAATTTACTTCCGTATGTGTTACGTAGTAACACCCTAATAACCTAGGGGGTGGGTGTTACACATGAGGCGACGGAGACAACTTGCCAAGCGGGGCGTATGAGCCTGATCAACTCTTTCTTTCTTAATGATAAAACGGTGTTGGTATCTCGTGGGATTAAGTTTAGAGCCTAATTATAGAATTGTCGTGCATTCTCTTTATAAAACTGATTGTTTGGGTATGAGACCCACTGATATAAGACTTGTCATTTTTGTTTGATGAAAGCTCTTAGATTTGGCATTAAAAGGTACTAAGAGGTTTAAATTCATGATCATATTACAAAAGTTGAAACAAAACTCCCTAGGTCCAACACCACATAGGTTCGGCCATCCTTGGATAAATAGGCTAGAAATTTTTGTTTGATGCAAGCTCATATATAGTGACTATAGAGATGGTTATGAGTTCATAGAAATTGGTTTCAACTCAAACGGATTTTTCTACAATTTTCTAGAGATTTTAGAAGTTAAAAAGAGCTTTAAGAACATCAATGGAAAACATAGAGTAAACTCATGAAATAAATGTAGAACTTGAAAGAGAAGAGTATGAGAGTGTTACCCTTGAAGCTTGACAATGAGTAAAAATGAAAACTTTAAGTGATAGAAACTTGAAATGGTAGGATGAAGAAGAAGAAAATGAGTGAGGTGAAATGGAGTGTGAATATATAGAGGGAGAGAGAGAGTAGGCGTGAAAGATAGAGAGAGGGAGAGAACTTGATGACCAAGTTTTGGTTTATGCCATGTTTGGTTGGCAAAAAGGAGAAAAAATGGCTTATTTGATTATAAAATAGTAAAATTTGAAAAAGTGTAATGATGACACTTTTTTATGGATGAGACAAAAGGCTTCTACCACCATGCCTACTTTTCCAACAAGTCACTTCAATCCTTTCATGTCTCCTATTCCGCTCCATTATGTATCCGGTTCAAGTTCCTGATCATATTTCACCCGGAATAAATATTATATTTTGACCCAGAACAAGGATTTTCGAAAATTCTCAATATTATACAAAACACAAAAAAACCACCAACCGTTTCGTTCACGGGTCAAAATTAGATTTTCTGTTGAGCAAACTTGTACCGGTAATGAAAATGTAGACCAGCTTTCATCTGAATTTTCAACCGAAAATTTAACCGTGACTTCCTACGATAATAGAACACAAGAAAATGATTTTAGTTTATTTAAAATCACTCTCTGGATTTTACCAAAAATAAATATATAAACATATGTATTTACTGCTACAGAAAGACACAAAAATCGGGGTGTTACAATACTACCCCTCAAAAAAAGAAATTCGTCCTCGAAATTATACACCTGGAAATAGTGCAGGATATTGTAACTTCATCTTGTCCTCGACTTCCCATGTCACTTCTCCTGTTGCATCGTTCTAGATAACCTTGACCAAAGGAATTTGTTTTCCTGTGAGATGCTTCGTCATCTTGTCCGTGATTCGTACAGGCGAAGTTTCAAAAGACAAGTTCTATTTTTAATTGAATACATTATCAGGCTCAATTATATGATATGGATCATGAACATAATTTCTCAATTGTGAAACATGGAAAACATCATGAATATTGGAAAGAAAAGGTGGTAAAGAAATTTTATAGGCTATTGGGCCTACGCGACGAAGAATTTGGTAAGGTCCAATGAATTTGGGAGTGAGCTTTCTGGGTTTAATTACTCTGCCAATCCCAGTCATAGGCGTGACTCTTAAAAACACATGCTCGCCTTCCTCAAACTCGAGAGGCCGTCGTCTCTTGTCATCATAACTCTTCTATCGACTGAGTTGTCCGCATTTTCTCCTGAATCAATTTCACCTTTTTTGTTGTCTGTTGCACGATTTCTGGTCCCAATAACAAGCTTTCTCCTTCCTAGTACCAACATAGAGGTGTTCTGCTCCGTCAACCATATAGAGGTTCGTAGGGTGCCATTCCTATGCTTGAGTGGAAGCTGTTGTTATAAGTGAATTCTATCAACGATAGAAATTCATCCCAATTCCCAGTGTTTTCCAACACACAAGCTCTCAGCAAATCTTCCAGTGACTGAATCGTTCTCTCTGATTGTCCATCTGTTTGTGGATGGTAAGCAGAACTCAATCCGAGTCTCGTTCCTAATGAGTTTTGTAGTCCTTGCCAGAACTTTGACGTAAACCTCAGATCACGATCTGAAATGATACTCGAAGGTATACCGTGCAATCTGACAATCTCATCAATGTACAACTGAGTTATCTTTTCTATTGGATACTTCATGTTGATAGGCAAAAAGTGAGCTAACTTGGTCAGCCAATCCACTATTACCCATATAGCCTCATGTCCCTTCCGAGTCCTTGGTAAACCGGTTACAAAGTCCAGTGAAATTCCATCCCATTTCCATTCCGGAATGTCTAAAGATTGTAGCATTCCCGCTGGCTTTTAGTGTTCAACTTTTTCCTTCTGACACACTAAACATGAAGCAACGTATTGCATTATGTCCCTCTTCATTCCATACTGTAACGCCGCGATTTCTGTGCCTTTCTGTAGCAGTAAATACATGTGTATGTGTATTAATTTTTGATAAAATCCAGAGAGTGATTTTAAATAAAATAAAATCATTTTCTTATGTTCGTTTACTGTAGGAAGCCAAGGTTAAATTTTCGGTTGAAAATTCAGACGAAAGTCGGTCTGTATTTTCACTGCCGGTACAAGTTTACTAAGCAGAAAACCTAATTTTGAACCGTGAACGAAAAGGTTAGTGTTTTTGTGATGTTTTGTATGATATTGGAAATTTTCGAAAATTTGAGTTCGGAAATAAAATAAAATAATTATTTCGGGTGAAATACGATTGGAAACTTGAACCGGATATGCAATGGAGCAAAGTGATGAGGTGACATGTGAGAGTGAGGTGACTTACTAGGGGGATGGCCTAAGTCACATCCTAAAAAGTGGTCATGATGACACTTTTTGAATTATAACATATTATATGCTAAAAACCCATTTCTCTCTCTCTTTTTCAACCAAACAAGGCATAAGCCAAAACTTGGCCATCAAGACTTGCTCCTCCCTCTCTCTTTCATGCCACTCTCACCTCTCCTTCTATAAATAGCCACTTCATTTTATCTCTTCCATTTTTCTTCTTCTTCTCCATTCTTACTTCAAAACTTCCAACACTTAAAGTTTTCATTTTTACTTAGTTTCAAGCTTCAAATTCTCCATACTTTTTCTTTCTAGTTTCAAGGGTAACTCCCTCATACTCTTCTCTTGCAAGTTTTTCACTTATTTCATGAGTTTACTCTATATTTTCTTAAAAAGTTCTTAAAGCTCTTTTAAATTCTAAAATCTCTAGAAAATGGTAGAAAAATCCTTTTGAGTTGAAACCAATTTCTATGAACTTCTATTAATCTCAACTTTCATATTCTAAGTGCTTGTATCAAAAAAAACATCTCTAACCTATTTTTCCAAGGATGGCCGAAACTATGTATTAGTGGCCTAGGAAGTTTGTTTCAACTTTTGGAAAGATGATCATGTATTTGAGCTTCTAGATACCTCTTGATCTTAAATCTAAAGTCTTGGAAAGTTTAAAGATTTCTAGCCTATTTATCATATGATGGCCGAACCTATGGTGGTTATGAACCTAGGATGTTTTGTTTTCATTTTCCAATATGATCATGGACTTAAGCTTCTTAATACATTTGGATGCTAAGTCTAAGAGATTGGAAAGTTTAAAGATTTCTAGCCTATTTATCCTATGATGGACGAACCTATGATGGTTGTGAACCTAGAATGTTTTGTTTTCATTTTCCAATATGATCATGAATTTAGAATTCTTGGTATCTTTTAACACTAAATCTAAGAGCTTAGAAGGGTTGGAAATTTCTAGCCTACTTATACTAAAGAGGCCAAAATCCTAAGCATGGATTTAGTGGGATTTTTGCTCTATCTTTGTAAAGTGAACCTTGGTTATGAACTACTAACACTTAAGGATCATTAATCCATGAGTTGTATTCTTTTTTTGAAAACCTCTAACCCTATTTTATGCCATGGCCGAACCTATACCTTATTGGTTTAGTGTTCTTGGTTAACTTTTAACTTGTGGTTTTGTGTTCATAAACCTAAACTTTCGTCGCGGAGTAGACGAGGACATTTGTAGTACACTTCCTCAAGCATCACGTACCTTTACCTTCACAAAAGGTAAGAGGGGACAGCCTGAGGGATATTCAATAGCTATGTGCATGTGTGTATGTGGTTTACTCGATTTATTTGAATATTGTTATTATATTGAATCGAAGTTTCAATGATTTGTGTACTTGAACTGTTGTGATAACTATTTGAAGTTGATCTTTACTTGATTTAAAGTGTTGTGAATCAAATATGTTATGAACTGTCATTAACTGTTATATTGTTGACTGAGATTATGATGATATTGATTGATGTCTGAAAGCCCGACGTTAGTCAGTGCTCAACTAATCATATGATTAAAAGCCTAAACAAGCTTCAAGGAGAACTTTGAAAGTAATGGTATTCATTTTAAAATGTTCTTTAGTAAAGTATGTGTTTTGGAAAGTAAGTGATCTTACCTGTATTTATTCTGGAAGGATAAAAATTTGGAACTTGTGTTAAATAATTTCAAGTTAAAGGAAATTATTTTCTTATGAATTGTTTTTGTACAAGAGAAAATCATTTAGAAAATATGTGTTTTTACGGAAGGAAAAGCCTTTGGAAAATATTTGACCTCGAATAGAGAGGATTTTAAGAAAAGGATTTTAAGAGAAAATGGATTTCTTATAATAGTTTACAAATGATTTTCCAATGAAAAGATTTCCTGTAAAGAAATACTTTCGAAAATATTCCGGTAACTTGGATGGGTTACCGAGGTTTTATTTTGGTATTTGATTTTCACTAAACGAAAATTAAGAACAGGTGAAATCGAATCTAGTTTGCGAGACGTGACTTCTAGATTCTATTATATGCACGTTGATCTTTGATTCGTGTTAAGTATTGTGGACCGAGAGTCTTAATCATGATGTTGTTGGCTAAGAGTCCTAATCTCATTATTATGGACCAAGTTTCCTAATTATGTTGTTGTGGACTAAGAGTCCTAATCATGTTGAAATAAAACATGGGTAAGATTGTAAGTCTTTTTATATGACCACAAGCCTTGACTGAGGCACCGGTCTTAGGTGTTGTGATTGAGCACTCGGACTGCGTGTCCTATGTTGATGTTGAGTAATTTCAAGTGATGAAAATTATGAATGGTCGTTAGCTTTGAGCTTCGACAACGAATGAGATTGAATACAAAGAAAACATCTTGAACGAATGTTTTTCTTCATGCATTTAGGCAGACGTGCCTCACCGGTTAGTCACTTCGGTGATGCCCAAGCAAGGGCTATTAGTCACTTCGGTGATGCCCAAGCAGGGGCTATTAGTCACTTCGGTGATGTCCAAGCAGGGACTTTTAGTCACTTCGGTGATGCCCAAGCAGGGGCTGTCATATAAGTCATGACGGTGGTGCCCAAGTGGGGGACTTTGAGTTTGATCAACTCTTATAAAGATGAAGGGATCTCATGAGATTAAGTTTATATAGCCGGAATATTGAAGTGTCATGCATAATCTTTATAAAAGCTGATTGTACGGGTATGACACCCATTGATATGATACTTGTTGTTTTATCTATTAATATTTCGTAAATGTTAATATGTTGATGTGATGCATGTATCATGCACATGGTTATTTTAATCTATCCATATATTGGTATCTTACTCTTGCATATCTTCTTGTTATTTCTCTTTGATTTTCGGCATCGCTGTATATCTATGAGTTTAGATGGATCCGAACATCCCATTGGTACCGTCGGAATCGAAGACTGAGATCTTCGATGATGCGGGGGCGTGGCAGATTCACCCCGGATCTACATCGGCTACCTATCATGGATCGATAACCAAGTTGGAGAAGAATGCCGAGGGCAAACCATGTCGCAGAGTTCAGACAGTTGAGACGAGGAGGATTGCTCTCCCATCACCTGGGGTCTCTTCTTGTTGGAGTGTTCGTGGCAAGTTTTCCTTTTAGTCGTTAGTAGTGTCCAGCTTAGGGGTGTATATTTTGTGGTTAGTCTGTCTCGGTCCGACTGTATTTGGCTTCTTAGAGACACCCTTTTGATGCGTGGTTCCGGACCCACCCCTTATTTTGCTTTACTTAGTTTACAACTGTTAACAGTATGTTCTGTAACTCTGTTATTAATGGCCATCTTGATTAGGCCCTAGTTTCTGTACTAAACTATGAATCCCACTGGGATAGATTATATATATATATATATATGATGTTTACATTTCATGTTCTGAGTGTTCATCACTTACCCTTGTTTTTGAGAATACTCACTAATTAAAAAAATATCATTTACCGGAAGCAACCAGCAATTTAATTATTTTATTTTCTGTAACGGGTAACAAAGTGATGCCCCAGTTTAGGGTGTTACACATACCACCAGTATAACTTTTTGAGATCTTGGTACATCTTTGTGGCTCCTGGGTGTAAACTTAACGTACTCTTTTCTAGAATCAACTTCCTAAGTTCGGCATCATCTGACACACAAATCCTTTCGCCGAATCTCAATATTCCATCTGTTCCTTCCCTGAATTCTGACAGTGCTCCTTGTCGCACTATTTCTCTTTATCCTTATAGGTACTGATCACTTCCTTGTTTTTCTCTTATCTGATCCATTAATCCAATGGATACGGTGATCCTTCCCAAACACAGCTTTCCTGATGACATCTTTACTGTCAAACTCATATCCCTGAATTGTTCCAACAATCCCTGCTCTCTGACCATCATTACAGATGCATGTATTGACTTTCTACTCAGGGTATCTGCCACCACATTTACTTTTCCAGAGTGATACTGCTGTTCGAAATCATAATCCTTCAAGAATTCCAACCAACGTCTCTACCGCATTTTCAACTCCTTCTGGTCGAATAGGTACTTCAAACTTTTGTAGTCACTGAAAACATTGAATATAGCTCCATACAAATAATATCTCCATATTTTCAAAGTAAAAACCACCGCTGCTAACTCCAAGTCATGGGTGGGGTAATTCCTTCCATGAATCTTCAGTTGCCTTGAAGCATATGCCACAACCTTCCGGTTCTGCATCAGTACACAACCTAGCCCCTGATGTGAAGCATCACAATAAACCTCAAAAGTTTCCTTAGGATCAGGGAGTACTAACACTGGTGAAGTAGTCAACTTCCTCTTTAACTCTTGGAAACTTTCTTCACACGCTTCAATCCATGTAAACGCTTGGTCCTTCCGCGTTAACTGGGTAAGAGGTCCCACTATCTTGGAGAATCCCTCGATGAATCTCCTATAGTATCCTGCAAAACCCACGAAACTACAGATCTCTGTCGCCGTCTTTGGTCTTTCCCATTCCAAAACAGCTTCAACTTTCGATGGGTCTACTGCAATTCCTTCACGCGACATGACATGACCCAACAATTGAACTTGGTCCAACCAAAATTCACACTTTTCCGGCTTCGCATAAAGTTGATTCTCTCTTAAGGTTCGAAGAACTACTTTGAGATGTTCAGCATGTTTTTCCTTGTTTGGAGAATAGATTAGAATGTCATCGATAAAGACAACGATAAACTGATCTAAGTAAGGACGAAAAATCCTATTCATGCAATCCATAAATATCGCGGGAGCATTCATCACTCCAAACAGCATCACTAGATACTCATAATGTCCATAGCATGTCCAAAGCACTGTCTTAGGGACATGCTCTGCCTTCACATTGATCTAATGGTATCCCGACCAAAAATCTATCTTCGAGAAAATGGTCGCTCCATGTAATTGGTCCATTAAATCATCTATCCTTGGAAGTGGATACTTGTTCTTAATTGTCACCTTGTTCAACTGATGGAAATCCACGCATAATCGAGAAGTTCCATCTTTCTTCTTCACTATCAAGACTGGGGCTCCACATGGTGACACACTCGGTCTAATGAATTCCTTCTTCATCAACTCCTCCAGTTGCTCCATTGTTGACGAATCTGGGCAAGTATACCCAGTCGTGCAAGTAATACGGTGGTAAGACCGGTTTATCGTATCCACGGGGACTGCTACAATTACTAACACTTACCAAACCAATTACTATCTAAGCGGATTCTTGGATTGAAGAGAGTTCTAAACTAACAAAAGCTAGAACTAACAACATAAGAAAAACAAACTCTTTTTGTACTTTTCTCAAACACTTGGAAGGCAATAAAAGATGGGTTTTAAATATGATAAAAGATGTTGGGATTAGGTTCACCAAACTTCATTCTCATGCAATGAAATGAGCCACAAACAGTTTCTACTTAAATTATGACAATCAATCCACTAAATTACTCAAACCCCGATCCCTCGGATGGCAAGAGCCTAACTCCACTAATAGACCCTAATTCCTTAGGTGGCCTAGATTAATGAAATTGCATTATGATTAGGGATTACACGATTGCTAATAAACCTAGTTCCATTCCTAGATACAAGGCTTATCAGGTGATTAATCTCAATTCCGGTTATGATACGAACGTCCCCATTGCATACCAAAACACATATCAAGTCATGGGGGTGCTAGCCACAACAAGCATTAAGCACAGAGAATCAATCACTCAATAATGAAGTAAAAACCATATTGCAATATCAAGTCATATACATGAGAAATCAGAAATGGCTACCCTAACCCCAACAATGGGAGTTTAGTTACACATCATCAAAGGAGAAGGAAAAAGGAAAGATACTAAGAAGGAAGGAAGGAAACACTCCATGGAAGGATGAACCCAGCCACCACAGTCACCAAGAATCGTCCCCTAGGGTTTCTCTGGGCTGCCTCCTTTTCTCTGCTCCAAAAAACTCCCTGGTTCTGTCTGCTGCGTTTCTTTAAATAGACCTGCTGCATGCGTCCACGGCCGTGATGGCCATCACGGCCAGGCCGTGACGGATTCTCGTCTCTCTGGCGTTTTGGCAACTTTTAGTCTCTCGCGTGGCAGCCTTTTCGCGTCGCGAGCCCCCCTGCTTCACGCCAGATCTCCATCACGGCCAAGCCGTGATGGATTCTGACTTGTGGTGGTTTTGGGTCACGGCCGTGATGTACATCACGGCTAGGCCGTGATGCACTCGACTTCACCTTTCTGCCTTTTCAGTTTTGCTCGATCATGGCCGTGATGGGCTCTGTTTGGGTCATTTTCTTCACTTTTAAGGCTCTAAATCATCCAATCTTCATCATGGCCAAACCTTGGGCATTTAATCATGAATTCATGCAAAACAACACCACAACACCGCTTCACCCGTTCCAAGGGAAAATCTAACTAAAATCAAATAAAGAATGCCTAATCTATATGCAAAATGCATGCAAAAGTGTACAGAAAATATCATGTAAAATCACACTATCAAATCACCCCAAGCTTATTCAATTGCTTGTCCTCAAGCAATCACCAAGACCAGTAGAAGAAAACAAAACATGGATAGTGAACTAAGAACCCGAGTAAAAGATCCAAGTAATAGGCATTTCAAACAATTCAGCAAGAGACAATCAGTTCAAGTCCAATTAGAGGCTTAGGTTCCTTAGACTCATGTTCTCACTGATTTGGGCACTCTTCCTCACATGAAGCTCACCCCAAGCTTGTTCATTTGCTTGGCTCTCTTTCTACCTCACTCAAGTGTTTGGGGGATAAGACATTTCACTCAATTTTCCTCAAGGAATGAATCCTACCATAGGCTTGACTATCAACCAAATCTCTACTTTATTAATGAAAACAATCAAGAATCAAGAGATCTTTCACTTGGTTGTAACGTGGCCATGGGATTAATCGTTAGGTGGGGATAACAAGAAAAGGACATTTCAAAAGGCTACACCAAGTATCAAACATTTCAACACATGACACCTTCTAAAATACCTTCTTGGGTTTTCAATTCATTTTTCCACCTTTCTTTTCTTTCTTTCTCTTTTTATTTCTCTTTTCTTTTTGTCATCCCCTTCTCTATTTATTTTTATTATATATATATATATATATATATATATATATTTTCTTTGGAGAAGGGGAGATTTTTTCAACTCAAGAGAATTATTTTTCTTTGATTCTTTCATCCCAAACTTTTTCGACTACCTTTTTCACCCTTTTTGTAATACTTTAGAAGGTCCCTTATCAAACATATTTATCAAAACATTCCAGGGTACCAAGAAAAGCATTTTTATTCTTTCAGGCTCGAAATTGGGCAACTAAGGGGTAGCATTTCATCATTCAAAGCTCAGAAGGCCAGAAAAATACCTATTGCCTCAATCATTTTCAAAAATGTTTTCAAAAAATTTTAAGCTTCAAAATGGTTTCAAGTCAAGTTCTAGGGAAAGCAAACCAAGAGGAATAACCACTCTAACACAAAGAATGGGGTAAAATTTTAGTGAGTACCCCCTTATGGCTCAAAATCTCACATTTTAGTTCAGAATCAATGAAAAACACAATTCTACAGAACCATATGCTAATTATTAACTATCCAAGATTATCTCAAACATTTTCATTTGCAGCCATATCACAAGAATAACAAATTGGGTTCCACAATTCACTATCACAGTTAATTTGGCACTTAGTTCTCACAATTGGCTACAAAAACCTAAGCAAGGGCAAATTAATTGTGTGATCATGCAAAGCTATCATGCAAAACTATATGAATGCAACATGCAAAATGTAAATGCAAAATACCCCTACCCCAAGCTTAAGAATTTACATTGTCCCCAATGTAAACAATCAAGTTGGAGAGAGGAGAAAAATAAAATAAAATAAAATAAAAAATTGGAACGACTTATCGAGGCGGTAACGGGTGTTGACTCTCATTCCAGTCAGAAAATCTAGCCATGATGGGTGCTGACTTTTCTTCTTGTTCTCCTTGCTCTTCCTTCCTTCCTTCCTACCCTGAAAACTTGGCAATTCTCAATTTATTATTTTTCCTCTTGAGCTTCTCACATTATTCAAGAGGTTAAAATCAAAAACAAAGTTATTAAGAAAATGAAAACAACTAAAAAGAAGAGTTAAGAAACTTGGGTTGCCTCCCAAGAAGCGCTTCTTTAACGTCACTAGCTTGACGTGTAGACAACTTCTTTCAATTAACCGGGGTCTGCTGGGCATATAAGTTCAAGAGCACTTTTCTTCCATGGAACTCCTGTAAAGAGCTGATTTTGCTTATAGGGCCAACATTTGTGCTTCCCCTTTGCCCCTTTCACTCTAGGCCTCTTGCCCTTTTTCTTACTCCTTCCTGGTGGAAATTCTGTTTTCACAAGATGAGCATATCCACTTTCATCACCAACTGATACCTCATTTGTCTTGCATAGCTTCAGATTTGCTTTCATGTTGGGCTTTTCCTTCTTCTCTGGAGTAGAGGGGTGGTGTTGATATGCAACAACTTCTTCAGCCATCAGATCCACCATATCCATGCGGAAACACTCCTCTTGATTGCTCGTGCGATGCATAACTTCCAATACCTTGAAATTGACTTCTTCTTCTTGCACTCAATTTCAGCTGGCCTTTTCTTCATCTATCAAAGCTCGCCCAGTGGCTAGAAAAGGTCTCCCCAGTATGAGCGGAACTTCAGCATCCTCCACCATGTCTAAAACCACAAAGTCCGCTGGAAAGATAAACTTATCCACCTTTACAAGAACATCTTCCAAAATACCATAAGGATGCTTGATTGATCTGTCGCCTAACCGCAATGCCATCCTTGTGGGTTTCACCTCTCCTCCTCCAAGCTTTTTCAAAATGGAGAGCGGCATCAAGTTGACACTTGCTCCCAAGTCACATAAAGCCTTCCTGATAGACACATTCCCAATAGTGCAAGGGATTGTAAAACTCCCAGGATCTTTCAGCTTCGGAGGTAGCTTCCTTTACTAAAGATTGCACCTGCATTCCTCGACTTAAGGCAACATTTCGCCTTCTTTAATCTTTTCTTTTCTTTGTGAGCAGTTCTTTCATAAATTTTGCATAATGGGGCATCTGCTCAAGTGCTTTCAAAGAAAAGGGATATTGATCTGCAACCTCTTGAAGATATCAAGAAACTTGGCAAACTGTTCATCTTTCTCCTTTTTCTTGGTCAAATGAGGGTATGACAACTTCACATAAGAGGGAATCACTTGAGGCTTGTCCCAATCCTTCAAAAGCTGACTTTTAGTCTTCCTCAAAATTGAATTCTCATCTACTAGCTTCTCCCTCTTGTTTTGTGCACTGCCCTTTTCTTCTTTCTCAACTATAACATCTTGATCGTTTTCTTCTTTTTCTTTTGCACTCAATTCTGTTTTCCCATCAACATTCTGATTCTTCACCAAAGGTTCACCGGCCACATTCTCAATACTTTTTCCACTCCTCAGCACAATAGCATTGCAATGCTCCTTCGGATTAGGTTGAGTGTTACCAGAAAAACCGCTGCTAGTTTGCTCGGCTAGGTGCTTTGCAATTTGGCCAACTTGAACCTCCAAATTCTTTAGAGAAGCATCGGTATTTTTCTGGTTCGTCATGGACAACTGCATGAACTGATTGTGTTTTCTAGAATAGAAACCCGATCTTGAAGCGGTTGTGTAGGAGGAGGTTTGCTTGTTTGCCTGGCATCTTGATTCCAACCAAAATTTGGTTGATTCCTCCACCCTTGGTTGTTGCCTTGTCGCCCATAGTTCCCCATATAATTGGCTTCTTCATGGGAACTAGGTGGTGCCTCACATCTTCCATTCTCATGATCACCTCCACATAAATCACATCTCAGTACCTGTTGGTGTGGCATGGTTGTCCCTTGAACAGATTGGAGTTGTGGGAGTTGAGCTAGTTGTTTGGTAAGAGACTCCAATTGTTGTGTCATGACCTTGTTCTGAGCCAATAATGCAGTTTGTGAATCTAGCTCCAACACTCCCCTTCTTTGGGTGGGACCCCGATCATGATGCATCAAGTAATCATTAGAGGCCATTGCTTCTATCAAAGTCAAGGCTTCTTCTGCTGTCTTTGTATTCATTGAACCTCCAGCTGAGGCATCCAACATGTACCTGGTTGATGGCCTCAATCCATTACAGAATGTTTGCATCTGGGTAAGATCATCAAAACCATGGTTTGGGCATCTCCGAAGCAATTCCTTGAACCTTTCCCAGGCGTCATGAAGAGTCTCACCTTCTTGTTGAGCAAAGCTTATAATGTCACCCCTTGCCTTTACAAATCTTGAGGTGGGGAAGAACCTTGCCAAGAATTTTTCCTCTAAGTTGTCCCATGTAGTGAAGCTCCCCGTTGGTTGTGATTGGAGCCAAGACTTGGCTCTATCTCTTAAAGAAAAAGGGAACAACCTCAGGCGAATTGCATCATCAGAGGCACCATTTATCTTCACTGTGTCGCACAACTCCAGGAAAGTGGAAATATGACTGTTAGGATCTTCCTTCTCCAACCCAGCAAACTGATTTTGTGAAACCATGTTGATGAGATATGGCTTTATTTCAAAATTGTTGCAGTTCACTGGGGGCCTCACTATACTAGTGACATGCCTGTTGAAATTTGTATTGGTGTAGTCACCAAGTGTCCTCCGTGGTGGTGGAGGAGTATCTTCACCATTCCCTGCCATTCTGAATTCTTCTTGACAAACTTGAGAGGTGGAAGTCTCTTGTTCTTCTCCTTGTTGTTCTAGCAAATTCTGCTGTCTTGCTTGGCTCCTATTCTTCCTAGCTGTTCTTTCAATTTCTGGATCGTATAGGAGTTGGTCAGCTGGAATAGTACCTCGCATACAAAAACAGTCTAGCAAACAAGATTGTTAGTAGTAAAGGTTAGCACACAACAACAAACACACTAAAAAAAAATTGACAGCAAAAACACACTAGAAAATTGACACCAAAAACAAAACAGAAAAAAAAAGAAAAAAAAAATGACAGCAAACATAACAGAAAATTACTGCAGAAAACAGATTATACAGAAAATTTTTGCCTAAATTAGTAACCGAAATGGATATGCTAATATTGAGACGCAGTCCCCGGCAACGGCGCCAAATACTTGTTGACGAATCTGGGCAAGTATACCCAGTCGTGCAAGTAATACGGTGGTAAGACCGGTTTATCGTATCCACGGGGACTGCTACAATTACTAACACTTACCAAACCAATTACTATATAAGCGGATTCTTGGATTGAAGAGAGTTCTAAACTAACAAAAGCTAGAACTAACAACATAAGAAAAACAAACTCTTTTTGTACTTTTCTCAAACACTTGGAAGGCAATAAAAGATGGGTTTTAAATATGATAAAAGATGTTGGGATTAGGTTCACCAAACTTCATTCTCATGCAATGAAATGAGCCACAAACAGTTTCTACTTCAATTATGACAATCAATCCACTAAATTACTCAAACCCCGATCCCTCGGATGGCAAGAGCCTAACTCCACTAATAGACCCTAATTCCTTAGGTGGCCTAGATTAATGAAATTTCATTATGATTAGGGATTACACGATTGCTAATAAACCTAGTTCCATTCCTAGATACAAGGCTTATCAGGTGATTAATCTCAATTCCGGTTATGATACGAACGTCCCCATTGCATACCAAAACACATATCAAGTCATGGGGGTGCTAGCCACAACAAGCATTAAGCACAGAGAATCAATCACTCAATAATGAAGTAAAAACCATATTGCAATATCAAGTCATATACATGAGAAATCAGAAATGGCTACCCTAACCCCAACAATGGGAGTTTAGTTACACATCATCAAAGGAGAAGGGAAAAGGAAAGATACTAAGAAGGAAGGAAGGAAACACTCCATGGAAGGATGAACCCAGCCACCACAGTCACCAAGAATCGTCCCCTAGGGTTTCTCTGGGCTGCCTCCTTTTCTCTGCTCCAAAAAACTCCCTGGTTCTGTCTGCTGCGTTTCTTTAAATAGACCTGCTGCGCGTCACGGCCGTGATGGCCATCACGGCCAGGCCGTGACGGATTCTGTCTCTGGCAGTTTTGGCAACTTTTAGTCTCTCGCGTGGCGAGCCTTTTCGCGTCGCGAGCCCCTCGTTTCACGCCTGTGATCTCCATCACGGCCAAGCCGTGATGGATTCTGACTTGTGGTGGTTTTGGGTCACGGCCGTGATGTACATCACGGCTAGGCCGTGACAGACTCTGACTTCAGCCTTTCTGCCTTTTCAGTTTTGCTCGATCATGGCCGTGATGGGCTCTGTTTGGGTCATTTTCTTCACTTTTAAGGCTCTAAATCATCCAATCTTCATCATGGCCAAACCTTGGGCATTTAATCATGAATTCCTGCAAAACAACACCACAACACCGCTTCACCCGTTCCAAGGGAAAATCTAACTAAAATCAAATAAAGAATGCCTAATCTATATGCAAAATGCATGCAAAAGTGTACAGAAAATATCATGTAAAATCACACTATCATCCATCAAGTTCTTTAGCTCCGATGGCGACATACGATCGGGTGCCATAGAGATTGGCCTAGTGCCTGGAACCAGATCAATCGCGAACTCGATGTCTCTAACAGGTGGTAGTCCAGGTACATCTTCAGGAAAAACTTTCAGAAACTCATTGACGACAGGTATGGATTCCAAGTCTAACTCACTCTTAACTTCTAAGGAAAACAGCAACATGTATCCTTGAGCTCCCTCTTTCAAAGAAGCTCTTACCTGACTAGCAGATAACAATCCAGAAATCTCATCCCTAAAAACTAAGGTTTTCTAGGCACAGTCTATTAAGATATGGTTGGAAGATAACCAATCCATGCCTAGAATTACATCTAACTGTATTAAAGGCAAACAGATCAGATCTATATGAAAATGTCTATCCTGAACAATGATGGGACAGTTCAAACAAACAGAATTGACAGTAACTGGCTCAGCAGTTGGGGTTGAAACAATCAGATTATATGGCAAAGAAGAAATAGGCAAATTTAGAAGTTTCACACGATCCATCAAGATAAAAGAATACGTTGTGCCTGAATCAAAAAGTATAGTTAAAAGATTTCCAGCTATATCACATTTACCTTGCACGAGATCGTCGGAATTTGATGCCTCAGCTCCATTCATAGTATAAACCCTTCCGATTGTAGTTGGCTTGTTGGCTCTGGTGTGATTAACACTTGGTTCACGCTTTGGTGCTCTGCAATCTTTGGCTAAGTGTCTAGTACGATCGCATTTGAAACACTTCATTCTCCTCTTTGGGCAAGTATTGGCAAAGTGGCCTGGGTCACCACACTTGTAACATTTCCCTTATTGGCCTTGATTTTGGTTTCTCTAGCCTCCAGTTCCAGCTCCAGATGTACCGGAACGATGTTATTGTTGTCTTTGATTGTTGTTGGGTGATTGGTAGTATGGTTTTCTCTAGTTCTATTTCCATCTTTGGTTATGTCCTTGAAATTGACTCTTAGGACGAGAGGGTCCTCTTGCATTCCCTTTGGTGTCTCGTTGTTTCCGCATTATCTCCACCTTTCTGCACTTTTCCACTAAGGCCTGGAAGTTCCTGATCTCCAGTGGTAGCACCGACTCCTTGATTTCGAAGTGCAGTCCGCCTTGGAATATTACACACTTCCATTCTTCGCTTGGGTTTTTCTGTAAGAAGCAAAAATATTTGGCAAGTGATTCAAATCTTGCCACATATTCCCCTACAGTCAGGTCTCACTAACACAAACTCAAACTCTTGTTCTTTCTCAGTCCGAGCACTCTGGGGAAAGTATTTATCTAGAAACTTGTTATAAAGTGCCTCCCAGGTGATCGCTTGGTGTTCAGCCTCTAACAGTTGCCTGGTACCTTTCCACCAGTATTTAGCATCTCCTACCAGATGAAATTTTGCATAAGCCACCTTCACTCCTTCCGGTGTATGAACGAGCTCAAAGATCTTTTCCAACTCCTGGATCCACTGATCAGCTTTCGTAGGATCCACGTCTCCATCAAACTGAGACAGATTCTGATGTCTGAAAACATTCAGATGCTTTCCCTCAGTATCATGCTCAGCCCTCAGCTGCTCCTGTTGGTTCTGGGCAACCATCGTAGCAGTCTGAAAAGTAATTGCCGCAGCCACATCAACCATTGCCTGGGCAGTGAAGTCCATCCTGCCATTGCCTCTTCCACGACCACCACGTCCGCATGCCCCTCCTGGTTCCATACTGACATGTAATGCACAATTAGTGAGATGGTAACCAGAAAAGAAAATATGGCATGCTGGTTATCACACATTACTTCTAAGAAGTAATTCAATCAAGTATTAGTCAGAGAACAAACAGCATAAACATAACAGACCTAAACCCAAAGATTCTCGAAAGACTCGACTAGCTCTGATACCACTAATGTAACACCCCAACTTGGGAGTCACACGGTTACCCGTTGCGGAAAAATAAAACTAATTAAAATGCTGGTTACTTTCGAAAAATAACATTCTCTTAATAATTAAATATTCTCAAAATGGTGATTATATGTATGTATGTATGTATGTATGTACGTGTGTGTATATATATATATATATTATAAAAGGTCAAGGCCTTATAGTATTGCCATTGATAACACAAAACATAAAAGGGAAAAACTGTAAGCAAGATAAAGCAAAACTGGGGAAGGTCCGAAACCACATATCAAAATACTGTGGCTCTATGAAGCCAAATACAATCGAACCAGGATACATTATTCACAAAAAGGACACCCCTAAGCTGGTCTACAAAGAACAGCCATAAAAAGGGCCAGTCTGAACACTCCCGCTCCCTGAGGAGTTCCTCGGTGACGCATCCACCATTTCTCCGCCCTCATCGGGGGAGTCAGAATCATCAAAATCAGGATCGTCGTCAGGAACATACTCCGGCACATCGTCAATGTCGTTGTCGTAAAGGACGTGATCTTCCGGCTCGCCTTCAGGGTACTCCTCAGGATCTTCCTCCAGATCCTCTTCAAAAGGTGAAGCTGGCTCAACTCCCGGAAGTGGCACTCCTAAAGGTGGGTGCTCGTGAAGATGTCCCCTCTACGCCAACACTTGTAGATAGTACCAAGGGGGTGGTAGTGACACCCGGAGCATTGCTACTGTCTGCACTCGCTGCTGTGGTCCCTCTTCCCCATTTCCTTTCAGTTCACTAACCGACCCGCGATAGATGGCCGCATGGGATCCGGGGAGTATGTTCCACTCCCCCTGATCTCCCACATTATCAAAAGTTAGTGTCCACATTCCCGTCGGTTCCAGAGGCGCGTCGAGATCCATCTAAACCCGAATACACACACACACA
This sequence comes from Sophora flavescens, assembly GCA_030762895.1. Classification (NCBI taxonomy): domain Eukaryota; kingdom Viridiplantae; phylum Streptophyta; class Magnoliopsida; order Fabales; family Fabaceae; genus Sophora; species Sophora flavescens. The sequence continues at coordinate 209,861,927 of CM061063.1, read as the reverse complement.
CACACACACACACACACAACAATTCCATAGGGAGAAGGAACAACAAGAAAACAAGCAAGAGTGAGATATCAATATATGGATTGGACACAATAACCATATTCATAATTCATACATTACATAAGCATATATCATATATTTCTAAATAATTTATCAGAATTAAACATGTATAATGTCAAAGGGTCTCATACCCGCACGGTCAGTTTCGATGAAAATATGCATGACACTTCAATATTCAGGCTCTAAACTTAGTCTCATGAGATCCCTTCGTCATTCTAAGAGTTGATCAAACTCAAATCGCCACAACTTTGGCATCACGTTAAGTGACTAAACATCCATAACATACTGTCCCATCCTAGGATGCAGTGATACATCGTATTATGATACTTGATCATCAAGGCATCACTCCTATCAACGTGAGGCACGTTTGCCTAAAATGCATGTAAAACAATTGTTCTCAACGTTTTCTTTGTGTTCATTCTCTTTCGTTGTCGAAGCTCAAAAGCTAACGACTTTTCATAAATTTTAACGTTTTGAAATTATCAACATCAACACGGGACATGCAGTCTGAGTGCTCAATCACAACACCTTAGACTGATGCACCAATCAAGACTCGTGGTCATAGAAAATAACTTTCAACTTTTCCACGTTTTATCACAACGTGAATAGGACGCACAGTCCACAAGAACGTGACACGAATCCAAGATCTACGTGTAAGTTATAGAACTCTAGTATTCGACGTCTCGTATACCAGATTCATTTTTCAACATATTTATTCCTTTTCGTTCAGTGAAATACAAATACAAAATGAAACCTCGACATTGGAAATGAAACCTTGTCGGAATATTTTCAAAAGTATTTTACCAAAATCTTTTCATTGGAAATGCATTTGTAAAACGTTAAGTCACAAAGAAATCCATTTTCCCATTTAAAATTCCTCTCCTCTTCCAAATTAACTTTAGAACGTTGTCAAATCCTTTCAAATTCTTTTCTAAAATAGTACCAATAATTTTCAAAGGTTTTCCTTCATAAAACATACTTCTTATAATTATTTTCACTTATACTAAAATTATTTGAATGGAAGAAAGGTAGTTCTCAAGCTTTAAAATATTTCCCACTTAGTTCCCAGAATACTTTCCATTTCATTTTTTTTCGAAATTGGTAATATACTAAAATATATTTTATTTTCTATTTCAAATCTCAACTTCATTTCTTTTAACAAAGAAGCGTTATGATAAACACAATTATATTCAAGGTTTCCTCATGAGTCTTTTGAGACTTTTATCTCAACAATTAATTGTGCACTAACAGAGGTCAGGCTTCTCAGACATTAATCAACAGCAGAATAATATTCTCATCAACATCATAACAAATAAAATAGTTCATGCCATATATCCAAATCATAAGTCATAATCAAGTAAATCATCATTCTTAGACATTTAAAGCAAGCAGTTCAATCATATTAGACAACTCAGTACATCACCAATCATATAAGACAACTCAGTTCACCACAACAATCATGCATACAGTTATTGGAAACATCCCTCAGGCTTTCCCCTCTTACCTGAGATCGAGGTGTTAGTGCTTCTAGCTCGGTGTAGGCTACTACGATCCTCCGTACTCGCTTCACGATGGAAGTCTAAGAATTTCAAACACATAACACGTGTCAAAAACAACTAAAACATCATCATCTACCTTAGTCCTAGATTCGGCCATGACCCAAACATAGGGTTAGAGATTTTCAAAATTTACATAACTCATGGATTAATGATCCTCAAGTGTTAGGAGTTCATAAACAATGATCACTTTACAAAGATTGAACAAAAATCCCACTAAGCCACTAGCTTAGGGTTTCGGCCTTGCAAGGAAAATGGGGAGAGAAATTTTTGTTTGATGAAAGCTCTTAGATTTGGCATCAATAGGTACTAAGAGGTTTAAATTTATGATCATATTACAAAAGTTGAAACAAAACTCCCTAGGTCCAACACCACATAGGTTCGGCCATCCTTGGATAAATAGGCTAGAAATTTTTGTTTGATGCAATTTCATATATAGTGAATATAGAGATGGTTATGAGTTCATAGAAATTGGTTTCAACTCAAACGGATTTTTCTACAATTTTCTAGAGATTTTAGAAGTTAAAAATAGCTTTAAGAACATCAATGGAAAACATAGAGTAAACTCATGAAATAAATGTAGAACTTGAAAGAGCAGAGTATGAGAGTGTTACCCTTGAAGCTAGGATGAAATAGTATGAAGAACTTGAAGCTTGACAATGAGTAAAAATGAAAACTTTTAGTTATAGAAACTTGAAATAGTAGGATGAAGAAGAAGAAAATGAGTGAGGTGAAATGGAGTGTGAATATATAGAGGGAGAGAGAGAGTATGCGTGAAAGAAAGGGAGAGGGAGATAACTTGATGACCAAGTTTTGGGTTATGCCATGTTTGGTTAGCAAAAAGGAGAAAAATGGCTTATTTGATTATAAAATAGTAAAATTTGAAAAAGTGTAATGATGTCTTTTTTTTATGGATGTGGCAAAAGGCTTTTACCACTATGCCTACTTTTCCAACAAGTCACTTCAATCCTTTCATGTCTCTTATTCTACTCCATTATGTATCCGGTTCAAGTTCCTGATTGTATTTCACCCGGAATAAATATTATATTTTGACCCAGAACAAGGATTTTCGAAAATTCCCAATATTATACAAAACACAACAAATCCACCAACCGTTTCGTTCACGGGTCAAAATTAGGTTTTCTGCTCAGTAAACTTGTACAGGCAGAGAAAATACAGATCGACTTTCGTCCGAATTTTTAACCGAAAATTTAACCGTGACTTCCTACGGTAATAGAACACAAGAAAATGATTTTAGTTTATTTAAAATCAGTCTTTGGATTTCACTACAAATATATTAATATTTAATATATGTGACACTTATTAGAGACATAAAATTTTCAAATTCTTAATAATACAACACAAAAGGCAATTCTTATGATTGACTGTTATTTTTTTTTTCATTGATACTTTTCTTTTTATTCTACTAAATTTTCTATTGTTGATGATCTTGGGGTACGAAACTAAAATATTAGTCATGAATTATTTTTGACACATATTTTTGTCATTAATAATAAAATTATAATGTCTAATTGTCACTTAATCACTATTATAAATGATATTAGTGACAAAAAAATACACAGTCATAAAAAATATGTAATTATGACAAAGTTTATATTCTTTGATAAATTTTGATTATTGAAAATCACATTTCTTATAATACTGTGGGAATATGTTAGCACTTTCGCATTCTCTTATCTATTTCGATATGCAAAATTAGAGGGACCTAACATATCTTTTCCCCATGGTGTAATTTTCCTATTCAATGTCAATCTCACCGTTTAACTTATAATTTTATAACTTGTTGTGGATGGGTTGAAATATCAATTGTTTTCCTTAAAAAAATCTATTTGGTTTATCAAAATGAAATACATTTAAAACTCATATTACTAATTTTATTAATTTTACATATAATTTTTAAATATCAATACCCAAGACTTAAAATTCATTTTTGTAAATAAATACATCATTGGTTACAAAAAAAATACATTAATGGCATTTATTATACAATAAAAGTAAAGTCATATTATTGTTATTTTATTAATTGCAATTAATTTATATTTTCAAAGATGTAAGATTAGTGAAAATGGTAAATATAAAATAGTAATAGACCAAAATTAAAATTAGTATATTAATTTCATTAGTAAAGTTATACCATGTTTGAAAATTGATAGATATATATAATAAATGAGTCAATTTAACCTTTTTACTTGGCATAATTCTCCGAACCTAAAAATTAATTTTATTTGGGGAAAACAATTTATAGTTTTGAATATACAATTAAAATAAAATAAAACTCACATTATAGAGCCATTGGTTGGGGCTATATGCTGAGGTCGCCAATCAATGTGGTGGTTTCTATTATTTAAAGAGCTTCAGTCGCCCCTTCTTTGGTCACTATAACATCCGTTATTTTATGCATTGTTAATGTATGAGGGTTAGGGTTAGGACTTGGATTATATAGTTGGGAAGTGGTTTAAGGCTTAGAGACCCTTGCTTGGCAATCACACAACCTTTTCGAGTGAGTTTGAACGTAGAAACAAAATTAGGGTTTCCCGGTTAGCATCTTTGAGACATTTGAGTGTGAAATAAGAAATTTGGAGTTAGGAATGAGATTAGACTTTTTTGATGGTTTGAAGCTGTTTCTTAGGTCTTGATGAGCCTATATCTCAAATTTGAGGTCAAACAGTTGTCGAACGGGTCAAGAACGCAAAGAAGCACAAACCGAGCGTTTTGTGATTGATTAATTAATTGAAAGTCGGAATATTAATTTAGGTCGGTCTTGAGTACAATAGGTCTTAGGATTAACCTAAAGTAATTACAGAAAAATATTCCAGCAGTAGGTTACACAGGAAGATGCGAAAGAAAACACCCAGTTGTGCCGACGGAACAACACCCAGTGATACGTGTCGTTACCAGGAGGAAGGTGGCCATGGTGACGCCTCCTTACATTCCACCTAATCCTTTTGCATGTGTGACACCTAACCCTTTTGCATGTGTGACACCTAACCCCTTTGCATGAATGACACCTATCTCCACACGGTGACGTTTAATTCGATAATGGCATAGGGCGACCCAAACCCTACATGATTGCGAGTAACGGACAATGTCCATATCACGCTGGGGAGTACTTAGTAGTACTCGTGATGATATTGAGATTGTGGGTTTATCACCGTTATGTTTATTATATATTATTTTATTATTTTATGATTGTCTGGTTGGATGATTTGACTGGTTGATTGATGTTGATAACTGCTGGATGATGATGTTATGAGTTGTGATTATTTTATAAGGATGATATCTTATTATTTTAATTAGATTTTGATAATGATTATTAGTTTGGAAATGATGATTTTATGACATGTTAGTAACGATGATGCTATGACATGATGATATTATGGTATGATGTGTTGAGTGTTATAATTGTGATTAGAGTTTGAGTAAATGATAAGTTATATCGAGACATGAGGATGTATTGGGGAATTCATGTTATATGTGTTAGTAGTTCCTAACTGAGATGATTCCTGAGATATGATGATAATGAGATTGATGAGATAAGATTTTATTGAGGTTACCTATGAGATTATGATGAGCGGTTTGGGTACTAGGGGGTGACCTGAAACATGGTCTGTGATATGGTGAACCTGAAACATGGTCGTGTGGGGTCTATGCCTCGCAGGGAGAATTCCTGGAGATAGGCTAACGGTGGACCATCCCAGACATGATTTCATTTTAGTTGCAGATATAGTTCATGCGTTGCATGAGCACCCTGGCCGGGGTTTAGAGGTGTGCACCGGATTGTGCAGCTATAGTGCTGACGCTGTCGCACGCGCGTCAAAAAGCGAGCGGTTTGTAAAAATATGCAGTTAGGGCGCGACAACTCGAGTATTGTCTCACAAGGACTCTTGGATTGTTATTCGCAGAAAAGTCAGTTTTGGGGGGTTTTGGATTTGAAGTTAAATTAAGAAAACAGTTAAGAAAATAATGCAAATAGGTGATTGTCAATAATTGAAATGACCAATCTACTGCCCTCGGCTTCCCACTATCATTGATTCATATACATTCCAAGCCCTAAGCGGATTCTAATCCCTTCTCGATTGTAGCGACAATTAACAAGCGAAACCGGTACTACGAGATATATGTTCCTAATTCCCGAATTAAGCAAACGGGGTGAAGCGCTCGTGAATTAAGCAAACACGAATGAACACACGTGAATTAAGCAAACACGATTAAGTATAGGAACACACAATCATCGAAACAAATCAATACACATTCTATACAATCCTGAATTAAGCAAACAGAAAATATAGCATAGTATTGAAAGGGAGAAGCAAATTAATCCGGGAATTGTATAAATCTCAAGTGTCGGTGAAGACCGATTACAGCAGATTAATCAAGGGGAATTAGTTCTCCATCAACAATAGAATGAAAATCTAAAAATATAGAGTGAACAGTGAAATTCTCGATGATTTCTGTGTCTGCTGCGTTTCTATATATTAAGGAGGCCGCGCGTCACGGCCGTGATGACTGTCACGACCAGGCCGTGACCGCTTCTGTCAAGGGCGCGCATTCAAATTCTGATCTGTCACGGCCGTGATAGGCGTGATCGCTTCTGACTTGGGGTGCTGATCTGTCACGGCCGTGACCTCCATCACGGCTGGGCCGTGATCAATTTTGTCCTTCAGGTTCTCCTCATCATGCCGGTGATGTGTATCACGGCTGGGCCGTGATGCTTTCTGGCTTTCATGATCTTCTCGTCACGGCCGTGACCAGTGTCACGGCCTGGGCGTGATGGCTTCTGCTTCATGTGTCCTTCCCTTTTTGCTCTTGTTATTAACCTGAAAACATGAACTAGCAGTGAATGCTTTATTCGACTCAAAATCAACTTAATTAACCTAAAAATACTTAAGAGACTCAAAATGTTGCTTGAGGACAATTACATCCAAATTTGGGTGAAAACGAGATTAAACTCGAATAAAACCTATGGTCTTACTAGTTAAAAACTAGTCGAGCCAGAGGCTGATCAAAATACCCCAAACTTAAACTTTGCTTGTCCCCAAGCAAACTAACACTCAAAAAGGACTCAAACCTGGCAAGATTAAAGGATCCAATCAATTCCGCACAAATTTCATGCAATTTCAACAAAAAAAAATTCTTCAATGTTTCCCCCTTTGCAACAATGTAATCCCCACATTCATTTACTTTAAACAATTGAAAATTCCACCATTCATGCAATCATTAATCTAAGTTGAGGATCCAAGCTACACAAAAAAGGGAGATCACCAAATTCAAACAATTGCCTACCTCACAAGGGCATTTAATGTTTCACTCATTCGCTCAGTTTGTCTAGGCTATGAATGTTTCACTCAATCTCACATTTCAAGCGCACTTCCCATGAATTTGATTTTCATCTCAAACAAGGTTCCCACGGAAACATGCATGCAACATCAGAAGGTCTTTTAAAGGTTGTAATGGGGCCTCGCTAAAGGTAGGATATTCAAAGGTACTAGGCTTAAGTCCCTAGGAACTAAGAGAGCATGAGCATTTTGACATATTGAATTCCCACTCAAGTTCCTTTTTCCATTTCTCTTTTTGCCTTGGGTGACTACAGCCTTTTTCTTTCAATACCCTTTTTTTTTTACATTTTTGTTCTTTTCTTCCTTTCTTTTTCTTCTTAGGCTCCAACCTTTTTTTTTTCTTTTTCTCAATCCCAGACAACACATCATATCCTTGTAGCCACCCCAAACTTAGTTTCTTGCAAACCTTTGTCTAGCTAAGCTTCCATGCTCTCCTAATCCTAAGATCGGGTTAACATGGTTTTTCAGATTTTTGGCTTGCAACATAGGGTCATCAAGAAGCAATAGGCTAATTAGGATCAATGTGGCTAACTAGGGATCATGCATTAGGGACTAGTTCAATTTAGGCCAAGTAGCTAATTCAAAGAAAATTGCCTAAATCATTTGATGCAAACACATAGACATGCAAACCATGAAGAGATTCAAGAAAATTCGGGAAAGCGCAGCTCAAAAGTGATTCACACAGTCAAAAACATGTTGGAGGCTCAAATCCTCACCCGGACAATTTTGCAAATTGTTTGACCGAGATACAATCCCTAGTGTGTGCACCCCTTCACCCCAAACTTATCATAAATCATGCAGTCACAATGAAATATCTCGGAGTTTAGTTTTCAATTTTTCACATGGGGGTCAATTTTCAATTCTCAAAAACTAGGGGGGAAACAGTCAACACATATCATGCAATCCATCTATGTAAAATTCAACAAAACCCAATCAAGCTTGCCGACACAAGACTCAACACACATACGACACAAACAAGAAAAACAAAACAAAACAATTGGTTCCCTCCCCCACACTTAAAACATGCATTGTCCTCAATGAAAGAACACAAATATAGAGTAAGAGTGAGGGATGGAAGAGGTGCTCCCTAGTCAAGTTGCAGTGTAGGTGGGCTCCCCCAAGGAGAGCTCCTCAACAGTAGCATCTTCAGGCACCGAGCTCTCATGGAATAGCTTCAAGCGCTGCCCGTTAACCTTGAAAACCTTGTTGCTACCTGCACTTTTTATTTCAACTGCACCATGAGGGAAAACATCAGTGACAACAAATGGGCCAACCATCTAGGATCAAAGTTTCCCAGCCATCACTTTCAGGCAGGAGTTAAACAGTAAAACCTGTTGGCCCACAAAGAATTCCTTCCTAGAGATCATCTTGTCATGGAAGTGCTTAGTCTTCTCTTTATAAATCCGAGAGCTTTCATAGGCTTCCAACCTAAGCTCTTCAAGCTGCTGCAATTGGAGTTTCCTTTCAATGCCCGCCTTTTACATTTCCAAGTTACAGCTCTTGACCGCCCAATAAGCACGGTGCTCAACTTCCACAGGCAGATGACACGCCTTAACGAACACAAGTCTATAGGGGGACATCCCTATTGGTGTCTTAAAAGCTGTTCTCTGAGCCTAAAGTGCGTCTTCTAGACGGCGGCTCCAGTCCCCCCTATTTGGCTGCACCACTTTCTCTAAGATCTGTTTGATCCCTCTGTTGGAGATCTTAGCCTGCCCATTAGTCTGGGGATGGTACGCAGTAGAGACCCTGTGCACAACTCCATACTTCCGGAGTAAGGCTTCCATGGTGCGGTTGCAGAAATGAGTGCCTTGGTCACTGATGATAGCACGAGGTATGCCGAACCTGCAAAAAATATTGGACCTGACAAAATTTGCAACAACTCTAGAATCGTTAGTCCTAGTGGGGATAGCTTCCACCCACTTTGAAACATAGTCAACAGCCAGTAAAATATTGAGAAAACCAAAAGATGCAGGGAAAGGACCCATAAAGTCAATTCCCCACACATCAAACACCTCACAAAAAATCATGGGCTGCTGAGGCATTTCACTCTTACGAGTGATGGCTGTACCTGCTTTCTGACACTCTTTACAAGTCCGGTAAACCTCATAAGCATCTCTAAAAATGGTGGGCCAATAAAAACCTGAGTCTAGGACTTTCCTTGCAGTCCTTTGCAGCCCAAAATGTCCCCCTACTTGAGAAGCATGAGAAAAGTGCAAAATAGACTCAATCTCATAGTCGGGGACACATCTCCTAATTACCTGATCACTGCAAAATTTCCAAAGAAATGGATCATCCCAAACATAGTACTTGGCGTCACTCTTGAGTTTGTGGATTTGTGACCTAGTTGCACCTGCAGGGAAAACACCAGCAACAAGATAGTTAACAATATCAGCAAACCAAGGAGTTACCCCATGCAACTGTAAAAGCTGCTCATCAGGAAAGTCATCCTAGATGGGAGAAGGATTTTCATCCCTTCCTATTCTGCTCAAGTGATCAGCCACCAAGTTCTCAGCTCCACTCTTGTCCTTAATCTCCACATTAAATTCTTGAAGCAACAACATCCACCGAATCAATATCGGTTTTGCTTCTGGTTTCTTCAACAAGTATTTCAAAGTTGCATGGTCAGTGAAAACAACAACCTTGGAACCTAGCAAATATGATCTAAACTTATCAAGAGCAAAAACAATAGCTAGAAGTTCCTTTTCAGTAGTGGTGTAATTAGCCTGTGCGGTATCTAAAGTCCTAGAAGCATAATAGATCACATGGGCAACCTTGCCCACCCTTTGTGCAAGGACCGCCCCCACAGCATAGTTAGAAGCGTCACACATGAGCTCAAAAGGGAGGGTCCAGTCAGGGGGCTGGATGATGGGGGTAGAGGTCAGTGCCTTCTTCAGGAAGTCAAATGCCTTTCTGCAGTTGTCATCAAAGTTGAAAATGGCATCGTTCTTCAACAAGTTTGACAGAGGGAGGGCTATCTTGCTGAAATCCTTAATGAAGCACCTGTAGAAACCTGCATGACCAAGAAAAGAGAAAATCTCGCGAACGCAAGATGGGTAAGGCAAAGTAGAAATCACCTCAATCTTAGCAGGATCTACTGAAATACCCCTTTTAGAAATAATATGCCCCAAAACAATCCCATGTTCAACCATAAAATGGCATTTTTCATAGTTCAAAACAAGGTCAGTTTCAATGCATCTCTCTAAAACCAAATTCAAACTATGCAAGCATGCATCAAATGAGGAACCATAAACAGTGAAGTCATCCATGAACACTTCCATGCAATTTTCAATATATTCAGAAAAAATGCTAATCATGCATCTCTGGAATGTGCCAAGAGCATTGCAAAGACCAAATGGCATCCTCCTGTAAGCAAACGTGCCAAAGGGGCACGTGAAGGTTGTCTTTTCCTGATCCTCTGGTGCTATGTGGATCTGGAAGTATCCTGAAAAACCATCAAGAAAACAATAATGTGATTTACCTGCTAGCCGTTCAAGCATCTGATCAATGAATGGCAAAGGAAAGTGATCCTTCCTAGTAGCCTGGTTCAATATCCTGTAGTCAATGCAGACTCTCCAGCTATTTTAAACTCTAGTGGGGACAAGTTCATTGTTCTCATTTTTCACCACTGTGAGCCCAGACTTCTTAGGCACAACTTGCACTGGGCTCACCCAATTACAGTCAGAGATAGGATATATGATACCCGCATGCAAGAGTTTTGTTACCTCCTTCTTCACAACATCAAGAATCAAGGGATTGAGCCGCCTTTGGGGCTGCCTAACTGTTTTAGCCCCGTCCTCCAACAGAATCCTATGCATACACCTGGAGGGGCTAATACCTGGTATGTCGGTCAAAGTCCACCCAATCGCCTTCTTGTGCTTCTTCAAAACCTCCAAAAGCTTAGTTTCCTGAACAGAATCAAGGTTAGAGGAAATTATAACTGGAAGTTTTTCATTCCTCTCTAAGTAAGCATACTTCAGATTTCCAGGAAGTGGCTTGAGCTCTAAGGAGGGTGGCTGCTCAATAGATGGTATGTTTGGGGCAGTCGGGCTGTCAAGAACTTCAGCTGAACAAATAGCTTCATCCACACTGTCACCTTCCCAAGCAGCGTCAATCCCAAAACAAACAGCACAAGGGTCAGTGTGGGTGCAATCAGCACATGAGTAGACATCATCCAAACCAGATATGGATGGGAAATCAGCAGCTGCAACCAATTCATCACAAGTTTCATCAATAATTTCAGAGAGCAGCTCTAATTGGAAAACATAGTGCTCTTCCAAGGGGTGCTTCATAGCATCGAAAATATTGAATTTTGCCACAATGTCACCAAACTCCTTGGACATGGTCCCATCGTGAACATCAATCTTTGTCTTCGATGTCTTCATAAACGGCCTGCCCAGAATGATTGGCGATCAGCTAGAATCTGTTTCCCCTGCCATGTCCAGGATGTAAAAATCGGCAGGGAAGATCAAGTCATTAACCTGTACCAATACATCTTCTACCACTCCAATGGGGCGAGCATTGGTCCTGTTTGCCAACTGAATAGTAAGACCTTTATGTTGCAAGGGACCAAGATCAAGATTGCTGAAAACAAAAGTGGGCATGACATTAATATAGGCTCCCAAATCCAACATGCAGTTGTCGAATTTATTATCCCCAATGGTACATGGAATAGCAAAAGTGTCCGGATCCTTGCACTTTTGTGGCAGTGCCTGAGTGAGGGATGAAACAGTAACTTTCTCAGGTGCATGTTTAGGTTGAATAAGGGCTGAAACATTTCGCCCCAAATTAACTCTCTCATTTCCCTTCAACCTCCTCTTGTGTGTGCACAAATCCTTCAGAAACCTTGCATACTTTAGAACCTGCTTAATCACATCAAGAAGTGGGATGTTCACTACCACTTTTCTGAACACATCCAGAATCTCCCTCTCCTTGTCTTCCCCATCAATCTTCTTATTTTTCAGCACTCTTTGCGGGAAGGGGATCGGTGGCACATACTCTCTCTCAGCTTCAACAGAAGGTTCAGGAGCTACCTCAACAGTTTCTTTATCTTTCTCAGGGGCTGCCTCTACAACTTTCCCAAATCTCAAAGAAATCTCACTCACATTAGGATTTGGATCATTAGGATTCACCACTATTTGTGCAGGTAGTTGGTTTGATCCTTGAGCTTGCTGTATGGCATTCATCGAAGTGGCAAGCTGTCCAATCTGTGTCTGCAAAACGTGAATGCTAGCATCCGTTCGCTGCTGGAACTGTCCAAGTTGCTGCTGAAACTAGAGATTTTGTGCAGTCATTTACTTGACCAGGTCCTCTAGTGAAGGTACAGAAGGTGCAGAGGTGGTCACTTGGGGGGAATTCTGCGGTGGTGCCAGCGGTAACATTGGTTGTTGCTGTTGTGCAGATGAGTTCCCGTACCGAAGGTTTGGATGATTCCTCCAGTTGGGATGGTACTTATTTGTGGAAAGGTCAGGAATGCTGTACCGGTTCTGATTGTTGCCTTGATTATAAAGATTGGCTGCATAAGCTTGAGGCAAATCAGTGACTGACTCATCTTTCAGAATGGGGCATGCGTCGGTCAGGTGCTCAGGAGAGGTGCATATGCCACACAACCTTGCTGGTTGAACCTTATCCATTTCCAACTGCTTCACCAAAGAAGTGAGCTCATCAAGTCTAGTCTCAAGGGCCTTGTTGGAAGAAGAAACATGGACCTCATTCACTCCCCTTGTCTCGGCAAAGTTGCTTCTAGTTGTGAACTACTGGGAGTTGAGTGACATGTTCTCAATCAATTACTTGGAAGCGGCTGGGGTCTTATCAACAAGTGCTCCCCCACTAGCAGCATCTAAAATATTTCTGTCCATTGGCAGCAGTCCCTCATAAAAAATCTTGAATCAACAATTTGCTCGGAAATCTGGTGCTGAGGACAACTGGACACCAACTTCTTGAATCTCTCCCAGTACTCGGCCAATGACTCATTGCCTTGTCTAATACCACATATCTCCTTTCTGATTGACGTGGCTCTGGAGGCAGGGAAGTACCTCTCTAGGAAGACTTTCTTCAGATCATTCCAGGTTGTAACGGAATTCGGTTCAAGGTAATATAGCCAATCCTTCGCAGCACCTTCAAGTGAGAATGGGAAGGCCCTCAGCTTGATATGATCTTCTGTTATTCCCTCCGGTCTCAAGGGTGTAGAGCAGACAACCTGGAATTCCATTAGATGTTTATGTGGATCCTCACCTGCAAGACCACTAAACCTTGGCAACAAGTGTATCAAACCGGATTTTAATTCAAAGGGAGCAACAACATCAGTATATTCAATACACAACCCATTATAATTAACATCAGGGGCAGCAAGTTGTCTTAATGTTCTTTGATCAGTCATGTTATCAAAAACAGGTTCAGAATCAGAATTACCACTAGTGCTAGCCCGAATTGCTCTACGGCGTGTGTGCAAAGTTCTTTCAATTTCGGGATCAAAATCACACAAGTCAGAACAAGTAGACCTATTAGCCAGACTAATTCAGAAGAAAAAACAAAAATGAAAAATGCGAAACTAACAAACAAGAGTCCCCGGCAACGGCGCCAATTTTTGACACGCTGTCGCACGCGCGTCAAAAAGCGAGCGATTTGTAAAAATATGCAGTTAGGGCGCGACAACTCGAGTATCGTTTCACAAGGACTCTTGGATTGTTATTCGCAGAAAAGTCAGTTTTGGGGGGTTTTGGATTTGAAGTTAAATTAAGAAAACAGTTAAGAAAATAATGCAAATAGGTGATTATCAATAATTGAAACGACCAATCTACTGCTCTCGGCTTCCCACTATCATTGATTCATATACATTCCAAGCCCTAAGCGGATTCTAATCCCTTCTCGATTGTAGCGACAATTAACAAGCGAAACCAACACTACGAGATATATGTTCCTAATTCCCGAATTAAGTAAACGGGGTGAAGCGCTCGTGAATTAAGCAAACACGAATGAACACGCGCGAATTAAGCAAACATGATTAAGTATAGGAACACACAATCATCGAAACAAATCAATACACATTCTATACAATCCTGAATTAAGCAAACATAAAATATAGCATAGTATTGAAAGGGAGAAGCAAATTAATCCGGGAATTGTATAAAACTCAAGTGTCGGTGAAGACCGATTACAACAAATTAATCAAGGGGAATTAGTTCTCCATCAACAATAGAATGAAAATCTAAAAATATAGAGTGAATAGGTAAAATCTCGATGATTTCTGTGTCTGCTGCGTTTCTATATATAAGGAGGCCGCGCGTCACGACCGTGATGGCTGTCACGGCCAGGCCATGACCGCTTCTGTCAAGGGCGCGCATTCAAATTCTGATCCATCACGGCCTTGATGCCTATCACGGTCAGGCCGTGATCGCTTCTGACTTGGGGTGCTGATCTGTCATGGCGTGACCTCCATCACGACTGGGTCGTGATCCATTCTGTCCTTCAGGTTCTCCTCAGCATGCCCGTGATGTGTATCACGGCTGGGCCGTGATGCTTTCTGGCTTTCATGATCTTCTCATCACGGCCGTGACCAGTGTCACGACCTAGGCGTGATGGCTTCTGCTTCAGGTGTCCCTCCCTTTTTGCTCTTTTTATTAACCTGAAAACATGAACTAGCAGTGAATGCTTTATTCGACTCAAAATCAACTAAATTAACCTAAAAATACTTAAGAGACTCAAAATGTTGCTTGAGGACAATTACATCCAAATTTGGGCGAAAACGAGATTAAACTCGAATAAAACCTATGGTCTTACTAGTTAAAAAATAGTCGAGCCAGAGGCTAATCAAGTGCCATTGCTTTGCATGGGCATCCTCCATCCGCGGACGAGGGTGTGCGCCCGGGACTTTGGGACGTGTCAATTTATTGATGTGATATCCAGATATGGCGGATACCTGATGAGATGATTCATACAGCATTTGCATTGCATCATGATGGAGGGTAGAGGAAAGATCCTAGATGTGGATTGAGGATGATTGTGTTTTATTTATGTATACTCTTGGAGATGGATGTTTAGTGTGCCGTTATTTAATTAAATGTTGCTAAACCCTTTCCACATTTGAAGTTATATTGTTTCTTATCCCTTTTCTTCTTGTTGTTGGGTATGTTTTATTTATGTGATCGCTATAAGAAGACTCGGTGGAGAAGCCATCTATGGAGGAACTAGATGGAACCCCTTATGAGCCAGATGCTGGAGGACGAGTAGTGGACCCGAGTAGTTGAGTAGAGAGACTACGGCCAGTGCATCTTTTTGAGGTGTTTTATCTATTGTTGTTTATATTAGTTTGTACCAATTTGTACCTATTGGGATCCTACTGAAGGGATTCCCTCTATTGTACTGCATCAGGATATGATGTGTATATGTTGTTTATATTTTAAGTTCAAAATTTTCCACCATTTTAATATATACGCTTAACGATAATAACACGATTAGGTCCTAAATATTATGGGTTTTCTTTAATGGGACGTCGGGGCATCTCATTTGGTGGTATCAGAGCAGTTCAATTCTGAAAAGGACTGTGATTAGGGTGAACTGTTCATTTAGTTGAATCCACATCGGATAACAGCTATGCTTAGAAGTTGGGTAGTGAGTCCGACGCGACATATTTATGGCATATAGTATTTAGATTCCAGTTTTATGTAGTATTATATGTCATATTGATGTGGGCTAATGATTTATTCTAACATAATCATGGCTCGAGGTAGATGACGCGGACGTGGTAGACGTGGTGGTAGAGCTATTGAAGGTATTGAGAATAATCCTCATCAGCCAGAGGCAGGGATTGGAGATGGAGGATAGAGTCCACCGAGACTCTTCGGACTATCCGTGAGTTAGCTTCCATTCTGTTGCAACAGATACAACAAAATTCTCAGAGGGTACAGAGAGAGGCAGAGTTGCAGGAGCGGCAGAATAGAAAGAGAGCCGCGGAGGCCGAGGATGCAGGACTAGCTACCTTTCTCAAAGGTAAGCCACGACAGTTTGGAGGAGAGTATGATTCCGAGCGGGCAGAGTGGTGGATATAGGAGCTCGAGAAGATCTTTGACACCATACGATGTAGAGATGACAGGAAGGTGACTTATGTCGCTTTCACGCTGACAGGAGGATCCGAGTCATGGTGGAAAGGCGAGAGGAGATTGCTTGAGGCTGAGGGTAGATTGGCCAGTTGGGAGTTGTTTAGAGAGTGTTTCTTCAAGAAGTACTTCCCTCGGTTAGTCAGACGCGAGAAGGAGAGAAAGTTCATGAGTCTCCAGCAGGGAGATAGGTCTGTTAGTGATTATGCAGCCAGATTTGAGGCCCTGATTCAGTTTTCATAGCGCCCTTGGATATTTTGAGCTTTCCAGAGATGGTGGAGAGGGCCAGTGCTATTGAGAGCATGGACAGGAGGCAGGCTGTAGAGCAGAGACAGCAACGTAGTGGGGGTCCTACCCGAGCAGGTCATCAGAGGAGAGGTGATAGGGGTTCTCAATGGAGAAGAGGACCATATACTAGACCTGGGCAGAGCGCTTAGACATCTGCATCACCAGCACCAGTTGCTAGAGATGGCCAGCAGCAGAGGGGCCCAGTATGTTTCAAATGAGGAGGTCCGCATTATCTCAGAGACTGTACATATAGACCTGGTTGCTAAATCTATGGAAAACCAGGTCATTTTGCTAGAGATTGCTGACAGAAAGCAGGACAGCAACAGCCAGCTGCCGGCAGAGGAGCCAATGATTCTAGAGGTGGAGCTGGGAGAGAAGTTCCAGCGGCAGGGCGACAGACGACTAGACCTCATGCCATGGGGAGAGTATTTACAGTAAGAGGATATGAGTCTTCTCAATCTGCAGATCTTATTCAAGGTATGTGTTTACTATCTGGCAGACTCTTGCGTGTGTTGTTTGACTCAGGTGCTACATATTCATTTGTTTCACTTGAGTGTGTGGATCATTTACATATGCCCGTTTCTCAACTACCATATACTTTGACAGTATCTACCCCTACCAGTGATCCTTTGATCACTATGTCTGTTTGCTTACAGTGTCCTATAGTTGTTGAAAATAGGACATTTCTGGTAGATCTCATCTGTTTGCCTATGCAGCAGATAGACGTTATCCTTGGCATGGATTGGCTTTCGGCTAACCATGTAGTGTTAGACTGTGCCCGAAATACCTTATCTTTTCTTGAGCCTTCTAGCATAGTATCTGCCAATGAAGGAACAGACATGAGGAGTGACGAGTCTCAGCAGTATGTGATGCTTTTCTCTTTGGAAGCTAAGGAGACTCCGAGTATGGATTCTTTGCCTATCGTGAGAGAGTTTCCTGAGGTTTTCCCTCCAGATGTTCTAGGTTTTCCACCATAGAGGGAAGTGGAGTTCGCTATAGATCTCATACCAAGGACTGGACCTATATCAGTAGCTCCTTATCGGATGTCACCAGTGGAGTTGGCAGAGTTGAAGAAACAACTAGATGACATGATGAAGAAGGAATTCATCAGATCGAGTGTTTCGCCTTGGGGAGCACCGGTATTGTTTGTAAAGAAAAAGGACGGAAGTTCTAGGTTGTGCACGGATTATAGGCAGTTGAATAAAGTTACAATCAAGAACAAATATCCGTTGCCTACGATAGATGATCTGATGGATCAGTTGAAGGGAGCTTCGGTGTTTTCCAAGATAGATTTAAGATCAGGATACCATCAGATTAGGGTGAAGAAGGAGCATATACCTAAGACCGCTTTCAGGATGAGGTATGGACACTATGAGTACCTAGTTATGCCTTTTGATGTAACTAATGCTCCAGCAGTGTTCATGGATTACATGAACAGAATCTTTAGACCGTTCCTCGATAAGTTTGTGGTGGTGTTTATAGATGATATTCTCATCTATTCTCATAGCAGGGAAGAGCACGAGGAACATCTGAGAGTGGTGTTATAGGTGTTGAGAGATAGACAGTTGTATGCTAAGCTATCCAGGTGTGAATTTTGGTTAGAGGAAGTACAGTTTCTAGGGCATATAATCGACATGGAAGGGATAACTGTTGATCCAGTTAAGGTAGATGCAGTGATTAAGTGGGGGAGGCCTAAGTCAGTGAGTGTGGTAAGAAGTTTTCTAGGATTAGCCGGGTATTACAGGAGGTTTATCGAGTGTTTCTCGAAGATTGCGTTGCCTATAATGCAGTTAACGAGAAAGGGTACGTCGTTTGTCTGGACAGAGAAGTGTGAGGGGAGCTTTCAGAAGCTCAAGGAGAAGTTGACTACATCTCTAGTGCTGACGTTACCAGATCTATTGGGACAATTTGACGTGTACTATGATGCGTTATATCAAGGTTTGGGATGTGTTTTGATGTAAGAGGGAAGAGTTGTGGTTTATGCTTCCCGTCAGTTGAGGGTTCATGAAAGGAATTACCCGACCAATGATCTGGAGTTATCAGCCATAGTGATCATATTAAAGATATGGCGACACTATCTTTATGGAGCTAAGTTCAATGTGTTCAGCGATCACAAGAGTTTAAAGTATTTGTTTGATCAGAAGGAGCTGAACATGAGGCAACGTAGATGGATGGAATTCATTAAGGACTATGAGTTTGATCTTCAATACCATCCAGGGAAGGCTAATATTATGGCAGATGCATGACACGCTGTCACACGCGCGTCAAAAAGTGAGTGGTTTTAAGAAAAACTGCAGTTAGGGCGCGACAACTCGAGTATCGTCTCACAATGACTCTTGGATTGTTATTCGCAGAAAAATCAGTTTTTTTTATTGGGGGGGGGGGGGGTTGGTTTGAAATTAAATTAAGAAAACATAGCAGAAAAACAGAGCAAGAAGTGATTATCAATAATTGAAACGACTAATCTACTGTTCTCGGTTTCCTACTATCATTGATTCAAATACATTCCAAGCCCTAAGCGGATTCTAATCCCTTTTCGATTGTAGCGACAATTAACAAGCGAGACTGGCACTACGAGACGTATGTTCCTAATTCCCGAATTAAGTAAACGGGGTGAAGCACTCGTGAATTAAGCAAACACGATTGAACACACGCGAATTAAGCAAATGCGATTAGGTATAGGAACATGCAATCATCGAAATAAATCAATACTTATTCTATACAATCCTGAATTAAGCAAACAGACATGTATGATAGTATTGAAAGGAAGAAGCAAATTAATCCGGGAATTACAGAATCTCAAGTGTCGACGGAAACCGATTACAGTAGATTAATCCAAGGGGATTAGTTCTCCATCAGAGACATAACAATAACCTAAAAGTATAGTGTAAACAGTGAAAATTGGATCTTTTGTGTCTGCTGCGCTCCTATTTATAAAGAGGCCGCGCATCATGACCGTGATGACCGTCACGGCCAGGTCTTGACCAATTCTGCCAAGGGCGCGCATTCAAATTCTGGTCCGTCACGGTCGTGATGTATATCACGGCCAGGCCGTGATCGCTTCTGTTCATGGGTGCTGATCTGTCACCGCCGTGACCTTCATCACGGCTGGGCCGTGATCAATTCTGACTTCCTGTGTCTTCTCATCACGCCCGTGATGGGTATCACGACTGGGCCATGATACTTTCTGATCTTTGGGGACTTCCCATCACGCCCGTGATGGGTATCGCGGCTGGGCCGTGATCCTTTCTGTCTTCCATGGGTAGCTCATCACGACCGTGACCAGTGTCACGGCCTGAGCGTGATGGCTTCTGCTTCAGGTGTCCTTCCCTTTTTTTCTTTTCTTATTATCCTGAAAACATGAAATAGCAGTAAGTGCTTTATTTGACTCAAAATCAACTAAAATACCCAAAAACTACTTAAGAGACTCAAAATGTTGCTTGAGGACAATTACATCCAAATTTGGGAGAAAATGAGATTAAACTCGAATAAAACCATGGTCTTACTAGTTAAAAACTAGATGAGCCAGAGGCTGATCAAAATACCCCAAACTTAAACTTTTCTTGTCCCCAAGCAAACTAAAACTCAAAAAGGACTCAAACTTGGCAAGCTTAAAGGATTTAATCAATTTCGTACAAATTTCATGCAATTACAACAAAACAATTTTTCTTCAATGTTTTCTCCCTTTTGCAACAATGTAACCCCCACATTCATTTACTTTAAAACATTGAGAATTCCATCATTCATGCAATCATTAATCTAAGTTGAGGATCCAAGTTACACACAAAAGGAGATCACCAAATTCAAACAATCGCCTTCCTCACAATGGCATTTAATGCTTCACTCATTCGCTCAGTTTGTCCAGGCTATGAATTTTTTACTCAATTTCACATTTCAAGAGCACTTCCTATGAATTTGGTTTCCATCTCAAACAAAGTTCCCACGAAAACATGCATGCAACATCAGAAGGTCTTTTAAACGTTGTAATGGGGTCTGGCTAAAGGTAGGATATTCAAAGGTACTAGGCTTAAGTCCCTAGGAACTAAGAGAGCATGAGAATTTTGACATATTGAATTCCCACTCAAGTTCCTTTTTCCATTTTTCTTTTTTGCCTTGGGTGACTACAGCCTTTTTCTTTCAATACCCTTTTTTTGACATTTTTTGTTCTTTTCTTATTTTCTTTTTTTTTTTTTGCCTTTGGCTCCAACCTTTATTTTTTTCTTTTTCTCAACCCAGAATGACATATTGCATCCGTGTAGCCACCCCAAACTTAGTTTATGGCAACCCTTCTCTTGCTGAGCTTCCATGTCTCCTAATCCTAAGATTGGGTTAACATGGTTTTTCCAGATTTTAGGCTTATAGCATAAGGTCATCAAGAAACAATAGGCTTACTAGGCTCAACGTGGATAACTAGGGAACATGCATTAGGGATGGTTCTTTTAGGCCAAGTAGTTAATTCAAAGAAAACTATCTAAATCATTTGATGCAACACATAAACATGCAAACCATGAAGAGACTCAAGCAAATTTGGGAAAGTGTAACTTGAAAGTGATTCACACAGTTAAAAACATGATGGAAGCTCAAATCCTCACCTGGACATTTTTCGCAAATTGTTTGACCGAGATTCAATCCCTAGTGTGTGCATCCCTTCACCCCAAACTTATCATAAATCATGCAGTCATAATGGAATATCTCAAAGTTTAATTTCCAATTTTTCACATGGAGGTCAATTTTCAATTCTCAAAACCTGGGGGGGGGGATCATCAAGCCAACATATATCATGCAATCTATCTATGCAAATTCAACAAAACCCGATTAAGCTTGCCGACACAAGACTCACACACATACGACACAAAGCACACAAACAAGGAAGACAAAACAAAAACAAAACAATTGGTTCCCTCCCCCACACTTAAAACATACATTGTCCTCAATGAAAGAACACAAATATAAAACAAGAGTGAGGGAAAGGAGGAGGTGCTCCCTGATCAAGTTGTAGTGTAGGTGGGTTCTCCCAAGGAAAGCTCTTCAACAGTAGCATCTTCAGGCACCGAACTCTCATGGAATAGCTTCAAGCGCTGCCCGTTAGCCTTAAAGACCTTGTTGCTACCTGCACTTTTTATTTCTATTGCACCATGAGGGAAAACATTAGTAACAACAAATGGGCCAATCCACTTGGATCGAAGTTTCCCAGCCATCACTTTCAGGCGGGAGTTAAACAATAGAACCTGTTGGCCCACAGGGAATTCCTTCCTAGAAATCATCCTATCATGGAAGTGCTTAGTTTTCTCTTTATAAATCCGAGAGCTTTCATAGGCTTCCAACCTAAGCACTTCAAGTTGCTGCAATTGGAGTTTCCTTTCAATGACTGCTCTTTGCATTTCCAAGTTACAGCTCTTAACCGCCCAATAAGCACGGTGCTCAACTTCCACAGGCAGATGACATGCCTTACCGAACACAAGACTATAGGGAGGCATCCCTATTGGTGTCTTGAAAGCTGTTCTTTAAGCCCAAAGTGCGTCTTCTAGACGGCGGCTCCAGTCCTTCCTATTTGGATGCACTACCTTCTCTAAGATCTGTTTGATCTCTCTGTTTGAGATCTCAGCCTGCCCATTAGTTTGGGGATGGTATGCAGTGGAGACCCTATGCACAACTCCATACTTCCGGAGTAAAGCTTCCATGGTGCGGTTGCAGAAATGAGTGCCTTGGTCACTTATGATAGCACGAGGTATTCCGAACCTGCAAAAAATATTGGACCTGACAAAATTTGCAACAATTCTAGAATCATTAGTCCTAGTGGGGATAGCTTCCACCCACTTTGAAACATAGTCAACAGCCAGTAAAACATAGAGAAAACCAAAAGATGCAGGGAAAGGACCCATAAAGTCAATTCCCCACACATCAAACACCTCACAGAAAACATAGGTTGCTGAGGCATTTCACTCTTACGAGTGATGGCTGTACCTGCTGTCTGACACTCCTTACAAGTCCGGTAAACCTCATAAGCATCTCTAAAAATGGTGGGCCAATAAAAACCTGAGTCCAGGATTTTTCTTGCAGTCCTTTGTGGCCCAAAGTGTCCCCTTACTTGAGAGGCATGAGAAAAGTGCAAGATAGACTCAATCTCATAGTCGGGGACACATCTCCTAATTACCTGATCACTGCCAAACTTCCAAAGATATGGATCATCCCAAACATAGTATTTGGAATCACTCCTGAGTTTGTGAATTTGCGCCCCAGTTGCACCTGTTGGAAAAACACCAGCAACAAGATAGTTAACAATATCAGCAAACCAAGGACTAACCCCATGTAACTGTAAAAGCTGCTCATCATGAAAGTCATCTTGAATGGGAGAAGGATTTTCACCCCTCTCGATTCTGCTCAGGTGATCAGCCACTAAATTCTCAGCTCCACTCTTGTCCTTAATCTCCACATTAAATTCTTGGAGCAACAACATCCACTGAATCAATCTCGGTTTTGCCTCTGGTTTCTTCAGCAAGTACTTTAGAGCTGCATGGTCAGTGAAAACAACAACCTTGGAACCTAGCAAATATGATCTAAATTTATCAAGAGCAAAAACAATAGCTAGAAGTTCCTTCTCAGTAGTGGTGTAGTTAGCCTGTGCAGCATCTAAAGTTCTAGAGGCATAATAAATTACATGGGCAGCCTTGCCCACCCTTTGTGCAAGGACCGCCCCCACAGCATAGTTAGAAGCATGACACATAAGCTCAAAGGGGAGGATCCAGTCAGGGGGCTGGATGATGGGAGTGGAGGTCAATGCCTTTTTCAAGAAATCAAACGCCTTCTTGCAGTTGTCATCAAAGTTGAAAATGGCGTCATTCTTCAACAAGTTTGACAGCGGGAGAGATATCTTGCTGAAATACTTTATGAAGCGCCTGTAGAAACCTGCATGGCCAAGAAAAGAACGAATCTCGCGAATGCAAGATGGGTAAGGCAATGTAGAAATCACATCAATCTTAGCAGGATCTATTGAAATACCCCTTTAAGAAATAATATGCCCCAAAACAATCCCCTGTTCAACCATAAAATGGCATTTTTCATAGTTTAAAACAAGGTCAGTTTCAATGCATCTTTCCAAAACCAGGTTCAAACTATGCAAGCATGCATCAAATGAGGAACCATAAACAGTGAAATCATCCATGAACATTTCCATGCAATTTTCAATGTATTCAGTAAAAATGCTAATCATGCATCTCTGGAATGTGCCAGGAGCATTGCAAAGACCAAATGGCATCCTCCTGTAAGCAAATGTGCCGAAGGGGCACGTGAAAGTAGTTTTTTCCTGATCCTCTGGTGCAATGTGGATCTGGAAGTAACCTGAAAAGCCATCAAGAAAACAGTAGTGTGATTTACCTGCTATCCGTTCAAGCATCTGATCGATGAACGGCAAAGGAAAGTGATCCTTTCTAGTAGCCTGGTTCAACCTCCTGTAATCAATGCAAACTCTCCAGCTATTCTAGACTCTAGTGGGAACAAGTTCATTGCTTTCATTTTTTACCACCGTGAGTCCAGACTTCTTGGGTACAACTTGCACTAGGCTCACCCAATTACTGTCAGAGATAGGGTATATGATACCCACATGCAAGAGTTTTGTCACCTAGCCTCCTTCTTCACAACATCAAGGATCAAGGGATTGAGCCGCCTTTGGGGCTACCTAACTGTTTTAGCCCCATCCTCCAACAAAATCCTATGCATACACCTGGAGGGGCTAATACCTGGTATGTCAGCCAAGGTCCAACCAATCGCCTTCTTATGCTTCTTCAAAACCTCCAAGAGCTTAGCTTCCTGGTCAGGATCAAGGTTAGAGGAAATTATAACTGGAAGTTTTTCATTCCTCTCCAAATAAGCATACTTCAGATTTCCAGGAAGTGGCTTAAGCTCTAGGGAGGGTGGCTGCTCAATGGATGGTATGTTTGGGGCAGCCGTGCTGTCAAGAACTTCAGCTGAACAGACAGCTTCACTTACACTTTCACCTTCCAAAGCAGCATCAATCTCAGCACAGACAGCACAAGGGTCAGTGTGAGTGCAATCAGCACATGAATAAATATCATCAAAACCAGAAATGGATGGAAAATCAGCAACCAAGTCATCATAAGTGTCATCAACAATTTCAGAGTGCAACTCTATTTGAAAGACAGAGTGCTCTTCCAAGGGATGCTTCATAGCATCGAAAATGTTGAATTTTGCAACAATGTCACCAAATTCCATTGACATGGTCCCATCATCAACATCAATCTTTGTCTTCACTGTCTTCATGAACGGTCTGCCCAGGATGATTGGTGATCTGCTTGAATTTGTTTCCCCTGCCATGTCCAGGATATAAAAGTCAGCAGGGAAAATCAAGTCATTGACTTGTACCAGCACATCTTCTACGACTCCAATGGGGCGAGCATTGGTCCTGTTTGCCAACTGAATAGTAAGACCTGTATGTTGCAAAGGACCAAGATCAAGATTGCTGAAAACAGAAGTGGGCAAGACATTAATAGAAGCTCCTAAATCCAACATGCAATTGTCGAATTTACTGTCCCCAATGGTGCATGGAATAGCAAAAGTTCCCGGATCCTTGCATTTCTGTGGCATTGCCTGAGTGAGGGCCAAAATAGTGACCTTTTTCAGGCGCAGGCTTAGATTAAATGAGGGCTGAAACATTTCACCCCAAATTGACTCTCTCATTACCCTTCAACCTCCTCTTGTGTGTGCACAAATCCTTCAGAAACTTCGCATATCTCGGAACCTGCTTAATCACATCAAGAAGCGGAATGTTTACCGCCAACTTTCTGAACACATCCAGAATCTCCCTCTCCTTGTCTTCCCCATCGATCTTTTTATTTTTCAGCACTCTTTGTGGGAAGGGAATTGGTGGCACATACTCTTTCTCAGTCTCAACAACAACAGAAGGCTCAGGTGCTACCTCAACAGTTTCCTCACCTTTTTCAGGGGCTGCCTCTACAACTTTCCCGGATCTCAAAGAAATTGCACTCACGTTAGGATTTGGAACATTAGGATTCACCACTGTTTGTGCAGGTAGTTGGTTCGATCCTTGAGCTTGCTGCATGGCATTCATCGAAGTGGCAAGCTGTCCAATCTGTGTCTGTAAAGCATGAATGCTAGAATCCGTTCGCTGCTGGAACTGGAGATTTTGTGTAGCCATTTGCTTGACAAGGTCTTCTAGTGAAGGTCCAGAAGGTGCAGAGGTGGTCACTTGGGGAGAATTCTGTGGTGGTGCCAACGGTAACATTGGTTGTTGCTGTTGTGCAGATGAGTTCCCATACCAAAGGTTTGGATGGTTTCTCCAGTTGGGGTGGTACTTATTAGTGGAGAGGTCAGGAATGTTGTACCGGTTCTGATTGTTGCCTTGATTGAAAAGATTGGCTGCATAAGCTTGAGGAAAATCAGTGACTGACTCATCTTTCAGAATGGGGCATGCATCGGTCAGGTGCTCAGAAAAAGTGCAAATGCCACACAACCTTGATGTTTGAGCCTTGTCCACTGCCAACTGTTTCACTAAGGAAGTGAGCTCATCAAGTCTGGTTTCAAGGGCCTTGTTGGAAGAAGAACCATGGATCTCGTTCACACCCCTTGCTTCGATAGAATTGCTTCTGGTTGTGAACTGCTGGGAGTTAAGTGACATGTTTTCAATCAATTTCTTGGCAGCAGCTGGGGTCTTATCAACAAGTAATCCCCCACTAGTAGCATCCAAAATATTCCTATCCATCGGTAGCAACCCCTCATAAAAGTACTGAATAAGGAGCTGCTCGGAAATTTGGTGTTGAGGACAACTGGATACCAACATCTTGAATCTCTCCCAGTACTCAGCCAATGATTCATTGCCCTGTCTAATACCACATATCTCCTTCTTGATTGATGCAGCTCCGGAGGCAGGAAAGTACCTCTCTAAGAAGACCTTCTTCAAATCGTTCCATGTTGAAACAGAATTTGGCTCAAGGTAGTATAACCAATCCTTCGCAGCACCTTGAAGCGAGAATGGGAAGGCTCTCAGTTTGATGTGGTCTTCAGTTATTCCTTCCAGTCTCAAAGGTGTAGAGCAGACAACCTGGAATTCCTTCAGATGCTTATGTGGATCCTCACCTGCAAGACCACTAAACCTTGGCAACAAGTGTATTAAACCAGATTTTAATTCAAAGGGGGCAACCACATTAGCATACTCAATACACAAACCATTATAATTAACATCAGGGGCAACAAGCTGTCTTAATGTTCTTTGATCATCCATGTTATCAAAATTAAGTGCAGAATCAGAATCACTACTGGTTGGTGAACTAGTGCTAGCCTGAATTGCCCTACGGCGTGCGTGCAAAGTTCTTTCAATCTCAGGATCAAATTCAATCAATTCAGAACAACCAGACCTAGTATCCAGAACTAATTCAGCAGAAAATCGAAAAAGAAAATGCGAAAATAACAAACAAGAGTCCCCGGCAACGGCGCCAATTTTGACACGCTGTCGCACGCGCGTCAAAAAGCGAGTGGTTTTAAGAAAAACTGCAGTTAGGGCGCGACAACTCGAGTATCGTCTCACAAGGACTCTTGGATTGTTATTCGCAGAAAAATCAGTTTTTTTGTGGGGGGGGGGGGGGGGGGGGTAGGGTTGGTTTGAAATTCAATTAAGAAAATAGAGCAGAAAAACAGAGCAAGAAGTGATTATCAATAATTGAAACGACTAATCTACTGTTCTCGGTTTCCCACTATCATTGATTCAAATACATTCCAAGCCCTAAGCGGATTCTAATCCCTTTTCGATTGTAGCGACAATTAACAAGCGAGACTGGCACTACGAGACGTATGTTCCTAATTCCCGAATTAAGCAAACGGGGTGAAGCACTCGTGAATTAAGCAAACACGATTGAACACACGCGAATTAAGAAAACGCGATTAGGTATAGGAACATGAAATCATCGAAATAAATTAATACTTATTCTATACAATCCTGAA
Organism: Sophora flavescens; assembly: GCA_030762895.1. Lineage (NCBI taxonomy): Eukaryota > Viridiplantae > Streptophyta > Magnoliopsida > Fabales > Fabaceae > Sophora > Sophora flavescens. The sequence goes on along the minus strand of CM061063.1, from coordinate 209,834,606 downwards.
TTAAGCAAACAAACATATAGGTATTGAAAGGAAGAAACAAATTAATCCGGGAATTACAGAATCTCAAGTGTCGGCAAAAACCGATTACAGCAGATTAATCCAAGGGGATTAGTTCTCCATCAGAGACATAACAATAACCTAAAAGTATAGTGTAAACAGTGAAAACCGGATCCTTTTCTGTGTCTGCTGCGCTCCTATTTATAAAGAGGCCGTGCATCACGGCCGTGATGGCCGTCACGGCCAGGCCGTGACCAATTCTGCCAAGGGCGCGCATTCAAATTCTGGTCCGTCGCCGCCGTGATGTATATCACGGCCAGGCTGTGATTGCTTCTGTTCATGGGTGCTGATCAGTCACGGCCGTGACCTTCATCACGGCTGGGCCGTGATCAATTCTGACTTCCTGTGTCTTCTCATCACGCCCGTGATGGGTATCACGGCTGGGCCGTGATGCTTTATGATCTTTGGGGACTTCCCATCACGCCCGTGATGGGGATCATGGCTGGGCCGTGATCCTTTCTGTCTTCCATGGGTAGCTCATCACGGCCGTGACCAGTGTCACGGCCTGGGCGTGATGGCTTCTGCTTCAGCTGTCCTTCCCTTTTTGCTTTTCTTATTATCCTGAAAACATGAAATAGCAGTAAGTGCTTTATTTGACTCAAAATCAACTAAAATACCCTAAAACTACTTAAGAGACGCAAAATGTTGCTTGATGACAACTACATACAAATTTAGGCGAAAAATAGATTAAACTCGAATAAAACCATGGTCTTACTAGTTAAAAACTAGGTGAGCCAGAGGCTGATCAATGCACTAAGTCGGAAATCCTTGCACGTATCCGTAATGATGGTGAAAGAGATGGAGTTGCTTGAATAGTTTAGAGATTTGAACCTAGGTATGGATTTGACTGAGGATAGAATATGCTTAGGTATGATCACCATTAGTAGTGAGTTTTTGAGAGATCTTAAGGTTAAACAGGGTCAGGATGAATACTTCGTAGAGGTCAGTTGAGGCATAGATGAGGGCAAGGTGTCAGAGTTTAGGAGAGGATCAGATGGGGTGTTAAGGTTTAGAGATCGGATATGTGTTCCAGAGGACTTAGAGATTAGGAAGATGATCTTAGAGGAGGCACATAAAAGTAAGCCGAGTTTCCCCCCAGGAGCCACCAAGATGTACCAAGACATGAAGAAGATGTTTTGGTGGCCAAAGATGAAGAAAGAAGTGATGGAGTATGTTCTATCATGTTTGGTGCGTCAGAAAGCTAAGATAGAGCATCAAAAGCCCGCAGGGTTGTTGCAGTCCTTGGATATCCCAGAGTGGAAGTGGGATAACATAGCGATGGACTTTGTGATTGGATTGCCACGAACTCCAAAGAGGTTTGATGCGATTTGGGTTATCATTGATAGGTTGACGAAGTGTGCTCGCTTCTTACCTATTGGTGAGAGTTATAGTCTTGAAAGGTTGACCCAGATCTACATCAAGGAAGTAGTGAGGTTGCATGGTGTGCCGTCGAGTATTGTCTCCGACCGAGATCCTAGATTTACATCTAGATTTTGGAGGCAGTTACATAATGCTTTGGGGACAAAGTTGAGGATGAGTTCTGCTTATCATCCTCAGACGGATGGACAATCAGAGAGAACGATTCAGTCATTGGAGGATCTTTTAAGAGCCTGTGTGTTGGAACATGTGGGCAGTTGGGTTGAGTTCCTACCTTTGATTGAGTTCACATACAATAACAGTTTCCACAGCAGCATCGGGATGGCACCGTATGAGGCTCTGTATGGGAGAAAGTGTAGGACTCCGTTGTGTTGGTATGAGACTGGCGAGAGCCAAGTGTTGGGTCCTGATATGGTACAGGAAACAACAGAACAAGTTAGGAAGATAAAATAGAAAATGAAGGAAGCCTAGGATCGGCAGAGAAGCTACAGTAACAAGAGGAGGAGACCCTTAGAGTTCCAAGAAGGTGATCACGTGTTCTTGAGAGTCACCCCGAAGACCGAAATTGGCAGAGCTATAAAGTCTAGAAAGATCACCCCTCGATTCATTGGACCATTTTAGATTCTTCGACGAATTGGTCCAGTAGCTTACCAATAGCCTTACCGCCTTACCTTTCCAACCTTCACGATGTCTTCCGTGTTTCCCAATTGAGAAAATATTACCCAAATCCTTCTCATGTCATTGAGCCCAAGTCCATACAACTCCGAGAGAATCTAGAATATGAGGCTTTACCGTCTAAGATTACATATAGAAGGATTAAAGAACTCCATGGTACACAGATTCCCCTGGTCAAGGTCATATGGGATAGTGTCACAGGAGATGCCACTTAGGAGCGTGAGGCAGACATTCAACAGCAGTACCCCCATTTGTTTTCAGGTATGTAAATTCCGAGGACGGAATTTCTTTTAAGGGGGGTAGAAATGTAACATCCATTATTTTATGCATGGTTAATGTATGAGGGTTAGGGTTAGGACTTGGATTATATAGCTGGGATGTGGTTTGAGGCATAGAGACCCTTGCTTGGCAAGCACACAACCTTTCGAGTGAGTTTGAACGTAGAAACAAAATTAGGGTTTCCCGATTAGCATCTTTGAGACTTCTCAGTGTGAAATAAGAAATTTGGAGTTAGGAATGAGATTAGACTTTTTGTATGGTTTGAAGCTGTTTATTAGGTCTTGATGAGCCTATATCTCAAATTTGAGGTCAATCGGATGTCGAACGGGTCAAGAACGCAAAGAAACACAAACCGAGCGTTTTGTGATCGATTAATTAATTGAAAGTCGGAATATTAATTTAGGTCGTCCTGAGTACAATAGGTCTTAGGATTAACCTAAAATAATTATAGAAAAATATTCCAGCAGTAGGTTACACAGGAAGATGCAAAAGAAAACACCCAGTGATACGTGTCGTTACCAGGAGGAAGGTGGCCATGGTGACGCCACCTCACATTCCACCTATCCCTTTTGCATGTGTGACAGCTAACCCTTTTTCATGTGTGACACCTAAACCTTTTGCATGTGTGACACCTATCTCCACTACCCCTTTTGCATGCATGACACTTGTCTTCCAACTAACTTATCAAAACCTACTTAAATTCATCTATAAAAGCAAAATCACAAAAGTGACTTCATTTTTCCTACTCCAACCTCATTTCACTCATCCTTCCATAGCCAATTTCGTTCCCTCACCTCTGCATGTGTTGGCTGAATAGTTAAGTGAAGGAAAGAACAAGTTGCACACTCATTCACACCCAAAAACTCATCTTATCCTGTTTATGTAAAACCATCCCCTCACCTTCTTCCACCGTTGGATCGTGTTGAAATTTCATGGAGAGGTTCTAGGATAGTAGTTCTTCACATCCAACAGTTCAAAGTTCTGTACGTTCCCCAGAGTAAGAGTTATTCAACTCAGGAAAAGGAGATAAGCTCAACCCGAGTAGCTCCTGACCAGTTACCTTAGGAGGTTCATCCTAGGCTCATCCACCGTTGGATCGAGCTGAAATTTTTGGATAAGGTAAGGAAAAGGTAGATCTTTAATCTCACCGTTTTATTTTGTAAATAAATGTCTGGGTTGTGAGATATAGAACCAAAACAGTGGTGGATTTTAGGGTGTTTGTTGCAGATTCTAAGTTCCTTACAAGGTGTTGTTCACAATGTGGTTTCTTAGGTGGACTTTCGGAGATTCAGGGGCCTAGGTCCGTGTGAGGTAGAATCGTGAGGAGTAGAGGACGAGTAATTTTGTTGCGTCTAGGTCATCGTACGACTCTTCAGGTGGGGGAAAGAAATTATTTAACGTCGGAAACGGCACGGTGACGTTTAATTCGATAATGGCATAGGGCAACCCAAACCCTACATGATTACGAGTAACGGACAATGTCCATATCACACTGGGGAGTACTTAGCAGTACTCGTGATGATATTGAGATTGTGCATTTATCACCATCATGTTTATTATATATTATTTTATTATTTTATGATTGTCTGCTTAGATGATTTGATTGGTTGAATTGATGTTGGTAACTGCTGGATGATGATGTTATGAGTTGTGATTATTTTATAAGCATGATATCTTATTATTTTAATTAGATTTTGATAATGATTATTAGTTTGGAAATGATGATTTTATGAAATGTTAGTAATGATGATGCTATGACATGATGATATTATGGTATGATGTGTTGAGTGTTATAATTGTGATTAGAGTTTGAGTAAATGATAAGTTATATCGAGACATGAGGATGTATTGGGGAATTCATGTTATATGTGTTAGTAGTGCCTAACTGAGATGATTCCTGAGATATGATGATAACGAGATTGATGAGATAAGATTTTATTGAGGTTACCTATGAGATTATGATGAGCGGTTAGGGCACTAGGGGGTGACCTGAAACATGGTCTGTGATATGGTGGACCTGAAACATGGTCGTGTGGGGTCTATGCCTCGGAGGGAGAATTCCTGGAGATAGGCTAACGGCGGACAGTCCCATACATGATTTCATTTTAGTTGCATCTATAGTTCATGCATTGCATGAGCACCCTGGCGGGGTTCAGAGGTGTGTATCGGATTGTGCAGCTATAGTGTCATTGCTTTGCATGGGCATCCTCCATACGCGGACAAGGGTGTGCGTCGGGGACTCTGGGACGTGTCGATTTATTGATGTGATATCTGGATATAGTCGATCCCTGATGAGATGATTCATACATCATTTGCATTGCATCATGATGGAGGGTAGAGGAAAGATCCTAGATGTGGATTGAGGATGATTGTGTTTTATTTATGTATACTCTTGGAGATGGATGTTTAGTGTGCCGTTATTTAATTAAATGTTGCTAAACCCTTTCCACGTTTGACGTTATATTGTTTCTTATCCTTTTTCTTCTTGTTGTTGGGTATGTTTTATTTATGTGATCGCTATAAGAAGACTCCGTGGAGAAGCCAGCTATGGAGGAACTAGATGGAACCCCTTATGAGCCAGATGCTGGAGGACGAGCGGTGGACCCGAGTAGTTGAGTAGAGAGACTACGGCCAGTGCGTCTTTTTGAGGCATTTTATCATTTGTTGTTTATATTAGTTTGTACCTATTGGGATCCTACTGAAGGGATTCCCTCTACTATACTGCATCAGGATATGATGTGTATATGTTATGCATGTGTGTATATATGTTGTTTATATTTTAAGTTCAAATTTTTTCGCCGTTTTAATATATACGCTTAACGATAATAACACAATTAAGTCTTAAATATTATGGGTTTTCTTTAATGGGACACCGGGGCGTCTCAGTCACATACTCTTTCATTCAAAAAGAGCTACACCCCTTCTCAACCTCTCTATAGACATTCCTACCCAACAAAGAAAGTATGGCATCATATAAGCTTGTGGATATACATGTTAAGGAAGAAGAAACTGTGATCCCTGAGGCCACTCAAATTCCCAACCAGTTATAGGCGGAGATGGACTGAGCCTATGATTCCTGATCTTAATCCTCTTCCTAAGTCCCCAAGACAGAAGTTTCACTCATTTTGCAAGATATTAATTGGAAGTTTCATGTGTGAGTGAAAATTCTTCTTGAAAGTATCAGAGGCAGTAAATATCTTGCAAAATGATTGAAACTTCTTGCAAATATCATATACAGTTAATGTCTTGTAAAATGAGGTGTGTAAATCTGGTATGCGTGGGAGAGCTGGAAGGCATGCGAAAACGATGGACGATGCACGGTAAAGACGGATGGCGTGCGGCGTAGATGGACCGAACCTATAAATCCTTATCCAAATCCTCCTTCTGAGCCTCATAACATAAGTTTCACTCATTTTGTACGATATTACAAGTTTCATGTGTGAGCGAAACATCTTGTAAGATTGCAAGAAGTTTCACTCACACATGAAACTTGCTGTTAACATCTAGAAAATGAGTAAAACTTGTGTTGTAGGGGCTTAGGAGGAGGATTTTGATCAGGAATTGTAGGCTCGGTCCATCTCCGTCACATGCCATCCATCTCTGTCGCATGTTGTCTATCTCTGCTGCGTGTCGTCCAACTCTGCCATGCAGACAAAACCCACACACCTTGTTTTGCAAGAAATTTACTACATCCGAAACTTGCAAGAAGTTTCACTCATTTTGCAAGATAGTAACTGCATTTGATACTTGCAAAGAAGTTTCACTCACACATGAAACTTGTAATACCCTAACTTGGGCATTACATGGTTACTCATTTGCAGAAAATAAAACGTATTTAAAATGTTGGTTACTTTCAGAAAATAATATTTTCTTATTAAATAAGTATACCAAAAATGGTGATAATTTTTTTTTCTTTCCTTAAGGTAAAAGAACACTCAGGACATTAACAGTTGAAATACATACCCATACATATCTAAGTCAGAATAGCAGTTACATCATAAGTACATAGTTTCAAAGGTGTAGATAATAGAGATATAAACATCATAAAGCAAAAAGGTCCGGAACCACATCACAAAATACCATGGTTCTCAAAAACCAGGAACCATCCGGAAAAGGATAAATGCGACACCCCATTCCCAAGGTATCACATTTACGTAACATGTTGCAAAAAGAAAATTTAATAAAGATATTAATTCGCTGGTTTCCCTCGGAAAACAAAATTCGTTTTCTAATTCCTTAAACTTCTCAAAAACAGTGATAAAATTTTTTCCCTTTTTCTTTTTACTGTACACACACTCAAACACCAATAAAATAATGTACATCACTATATATATTACATATGCCTCAACGTTTTACAAAAGACCTTTTTCTTACCAGGTCACCATCTACTGCCACACATATTTTACATCAAATGAAATATCATAACTATGTCATAGTGGGAGTCTGAAAAACACTACTCAAAAGATGGCTCTTAGTAGCCACTGAGTCAGACTAACCTAAAATCCCACTCTACCCAAAAAACACTACATCCGAAGCTGGTCACCACTACAGAAATCCATTGGAGAGTCCAGTATAAACTCCCCCAACTCCAGGAGGTGTATCTGGAAAGGATACAACAGCCCCCCTCTCCAACAGCTGGAAACCCTCCGTCATCTAAAGGAATATAGTCTGGATCAACCATCGGATCCTCCTCGGGGCCCTCCTCCATATCCACCTGTACATCCTCTGGAATCAAGACTATAGGTGCAGGAGGTGACTCCGGTGCTACCTGCTGTAACGGATGAAAGAAAGGAGGTGGTTGGTGCTCTAGGTTTCCGTGTTGTACCAGATATCGTAGGATCATCCAAATGGGCGGTAATGAAACTTCAATCGTCTCCCTACTATGAATCAACTATGGTGGTCCGTCTGCTACAGTACCTCAGAGCGCTCTCATAGGACCCGTGTAAGTAGCACTCCGAGCTCCTGGGTTAATCACCCAGTCGTTCCCTTGATCAGCATTGTCAAACATCAGGGCTCGGACCCTTGAGTAGTTTAGATCTGCTATGCCCGGATCCATCTGAACGCAAAAATATACATAGATTCCACATAGTAGAGGAAACAACAAACAAATGTGCAAGGGTGATTTACCAATATATGAGTCTTGATAAGATAACCCCATGCACGACACACAAACAGCATATACCATATATTTACAGCATACTAAAATAATTCAAAACAATAGAATAATTTAATTCAAAGGGTTTCATACCCGACAATCATCGTCATTTTATAAAAATGCATGGCACTTCAATATTCAGGCTCTATTTTAATACCTAATCTCCGGAGATCCCACAACTTTCTGTTTCGTTTTGAGCTAATCAAGCTCTGCACATGGCCCATTGTAAAAACGAAATAAAACAATGTCCAAGAGAACACATAACACATTGGCCACACACAGTTTCACCAAGGTTATTGTTCAAAAATATAACTCATTGGCTCACACAGAATCCCAATGGTCACTGCGAACAATGGAGATTATTGTCCATAACCTATTGCATCACTCAGAATCACAATAGTTATTGCATAAAATTTGACACACAGTCCAGTAAAGATACATTGGCTCACACAGAATCCCAATGATGAAATGGAAACTTAGTCCATAACAGATACATTGATCCACTCAGGACTCAATGATCATAACACATGACACGTCTGCCAGCTATGCATGAGAAAAACTTTTATTCTCGATTTGTTTTCTTTGTCATAATAATCTTTCCTTTTTGAAGCATAAAGCTAACGACCATGCTTAATTTCTTATTAAGACTTTCCACTTAAACAAACATAGGGCACACAGCCCAAATGTTTTAAAACTTAACACAGGACACATAGTCCGAGTGCTCAATCGCAAAGCCCTAAACCGATGCACCAGTCTTAGACTCGCGAATATGGAACTCACAATCTCCACATCAACTTAGGACACACAGTCCACAAAATCATTGCAGGACACTCAGTCCAATGACATAGATCCCTGATCTACGTGTCCACAAAACACTAGAACCCCGACGTCTCGGTTCCTAGGTTCATTTATCCTCTTGTGAAACATTTCACTCAGTGAAAACAAAAGCTCAGAAAACTTTCCCAAGTTTAACGGAATAATTTCACTGAATAAAATTCTCTTACAGAAATCCTTTTTCTGTTAAAATGTTGATAAAACCTGAAAATCATTGATAAATTCCTTTTATTTCTAATTATTTCATTTTTGAAAATAAGTTTCAATAAAATTTAACTTTCAAAAAGTATTTACTAATTCAACTCATAAATTCATAATAATAAAATAATTATTTTTCTCAAAATAAATCAATAAAATTCTGTGTATTACTTAAATAATTTCTCTGCCAAATGTAATTGTTCCGACTGCTATATAACTTTATTTTTGGAACTTAATCACTTTAAATAACATTTTATAATAAAATTGAATTTATTTTGTAAAAATTAGAGCCTGTGAAAAATTTCACACTTTCACCCTTACTGTCGCTTATTGACACAGTTTTCACAAAATATTATTAAAATAATATTTTTTTCCACTTTTCTCAAAATTTCCCAAATTAATCACTCTGATTAATTATCCAAGATTATTAAGCTTTTATCCTCAAATTAATTTTAAACACTGACCAATCTTAGGTTTCTCGGTCCAACACTCAACAGCAGATAAAATTTCAATCACAGAATAGCATGACATATATCAATTCATGACATGCATCACAACTATAATATAAATAAATAATTATAATCATGTAAATCCACATATCACATAAACTCAATTACTCAGGTAAGTATCTAATCAATCCAACAATTAACAGTAAACAATGTAATATCCTAAAATATTTCTACAAAAAATTAACAAATGACTCCAACAATAGGCATGTGATTATCTTAAACTCCTCAGGCATACTCCCCTTACCTTTTTGAAGCTTCGAAGTAATAGTTTCAAGATCTCTCATGATTTTGTTCCGTTTTTTCCTCCTTGACTTAGATCAAACCACTCGATCGATTCCTTCATAACGAATTGCAACCAAAATAAATCAAATCAAACAACAATACACTTAAATCATGAAGGTTAGGTTTCGGCCTCAACAAATTTTCCTAGGTTAGGAAAGTTGAAAATTTGTTAACTTAGGGATTTATGATCCATAAGTAACTTAGACATGATTAAGTACTTAAACCAAGATCATGAACTAAGAACATGGAATAAAACTCATCTAGTTCCAAGAACTAGGGTTTTGGTTTTTCTCAGGATCATAGGCTAGAGGTTTTAAAATTTTCTCGAATCTTGGATTTAATCAATATACAAAACCTAGAGTTGGATTCAAGTGTTACAAGACAACATTTGAATCAAAAATCCATCCAATATTCATAGCCAGGGCTTTGGTCTTTATGAAACAAATAGGTTAGGGTTTGATTTTTGATCTTCTATTTACTTACATACAATAACTATTAAGGTACTAAGAGATTGAATCATGAATCAAGACATGAAAATGAAACAAAACCCATGAACACCACTTTTTCATGGATTCGGCCTAGTTCAGAAAATTGGAAAAGAAATTTATCATGATCATATGCTTCAAGATGATAAAAATAGAGATGATTATGAGATCATAGCAATTGGTTTCATGTCAAAAGGATTTTTCTAGAATTAGTTATGGATTTTTGAAGTTAGCTTCATGAACTTTGAATGAAATGAAGAACATGATGATTCATGTCATAAATCCATAAAAGTTGTGAAGAGAAAGACTTTAAATGACAAGATGAAGAGTTGTTACCTCTTGATGATCAAAGAAAAGGATGGTCTTGATGATGTTCTTCACAAATTCAAGTTTAAGTGTTCTTGAGTTCTTAAGGAAAAACATGAACTTTGGAGAGAAAATGGCATGAAATGAAGAAATTGCCTAAGTGTGTTATTATGAAGGAGATGTGGTTTTTATTTTTGTCGGGGGGGTAATTTGGTCAAAATTTACAATGGCATGACTTGCAAAATTCATGGCAAGCTAGGGGTAAAATCGTCATTTCCATGATTCATCTGAAGCAGGTTTTCCTAGAGATATCTCGACGTTTTCACCCGCAGCAAATATAATATTTTAACTTTACGCTAAAATTTTCAAAACTTCCATTAGCGTAGTAAAATTAGGTTTTCTGAGCAGTAAACTTTTACTGTCAGTGAAAACGCAGACCGGGTTCCGTTTGAATTTTCAACCCAAAATTTCATCGTAGCCCTAAGATATAAAACATGATGTGAAAATAACAGGGGTTTACCCAAAATCATTTTGAGTCTTGGATAACAATATATGTATATTTATATATTTATTACCGATATTTGAAAGCAGCGAAAAATCGGGGGTTACAATAAACTACCCCACAAAAGAAGACACAAAGTTGGTCCAACTAGAGATGGCCATTAGGAAGGCCAGAATGAACATCCCCACTCCCAGAAGACAAATCAAGCTTAACATCCAGAACCTCCCCTCCTTCGTCAAGAGAGTCATTGTCATCGCCCTCATCAAGAACTATGTACTCTGGCTCGTCATCGATGAACTCCTCCAGATCATACTCCGGGGGTGAGTCGGGAACAACTCCGGGAAGTGGTACTCCAAGAGGTGGATGCTAGTGCAACTGTCCTCGCTCAACCAAAACATGCAGGTAATACCATGGAGGTGGTAGTGAAATCCTCACCGACTGAACAGTCTGAATCCTCCGTTGTGGTCCACCCTCTACAGCTCCTTCAAGTGAACTAACCGGCCCGGTATAGGTCACAGAGTGGGATCCCGGGTGGATGTCCCACGCTCTCGGATTATGGGCATTGTCAAAAATAAGTGTCATCTCACCCGATGGAGCTAGGGGGATATTTGGATCCATCTAAACTCATATATATATATATATATATATATATATATATATATATATATATATATATATATATATATATATATATATATATATATAACGTATAGATTTATCACAATAACCATATGCACGACACAAAACATCAAATAACAAGTAAAGTCATATACCATATAATTCTTGAAAATAAACATTATTGTATCAAAGGGTCTCATACCCGTACATTCATGATTTTTTTAAATATAAAATATGCATTACATTTCAATATTCAGTCTTTAACCTTATCTCATGAGATATCAACTTCTTTTTTCGTTTAAGCTGATCAAGCTTTTTACATGGATCATTGTCAACGAAAAGAATCCAATGTCCAACACCTTTATAACTCATTGGAAGATCACTCAGCAGCCAATGGTTAGTGCGCACAAGTTATGACATCTCAATTGTCATTACAATAAATGGGAAACTTCTGTCCACGCATTGGCAGATCACACAGCAACCAATGGTTATCGTAGTTCAAGGGCATATTTTCCCAAAATTCATTGGCCACACATGACTCAATGATTTCTCACTGGCAACATGGCACGTCTGCCAATTAAATGCATGTAAAAATCATTTTGTTCCCAAAGTTTATCTGTGTGTACATTATTTCCTTGTCGAAGCTCAAAGGCTACCAATCGTTCATAAAATCTTTAACTTTAAGATTCTTCAACATCAACACGGGACACGAAGTCCGAGTGCTCAATCACAACGCCCTAAACCGATGCACCAGTCTGGGCTTGTGGTCATAGAAAACAACATTCACCTTTAATAACGTTTATCACAACATGATTAGGACACACAGTCCACAACAACGTAATTAGGACACACAGTCCACAACAACCTGAATAGGACACACAGTCCACAACAACGTGACATGGATCATAGATCTACATGTAAAATTACAGAACACTACTATTCCGACGTCTCGCATACTAGATTCACTTTCCAATGTTTTAATTCTTTTTTGTTCGGTGAAACACAAATACAAAACGAAACTTCAGCAACTTATCCAGGCTTGCCGGAACATTTTCAAATGTAAATTTTTCCAGAAATTCTTTTCATTGGAAATTCATTTGTAAAATGCTAAGTTATAAAGAAACCATTTTCTCTTGAAACCCTTCTTTTTCTTCCAAACCATCTTTAGAACGTTGTCAAAATCCTTTCAAATTTCTTTCTAAAATATTGTCAACCATTTCCAAAATTTCTTCTTCATAAAACATACTTTAAAAATTATCTTCACTTATACTAAAATTATTTTAAGAAAAAAAAAAGATTTTCCTCTAGCTTTAAAATATTTCACACTTAGTTCTCAAAATATTTTCCGTCTCATTCTTCGAAATTGATAACATACTAAAATATTCCGTTCAGAAATCCCGACTTTATATTCATTCTTTCATCAAGAAATCATCAAATAAACATTTTTGTTCCAAAATTTTCATAAGGCTTTTTAAGACTTTTACCATCATAATTAATTGAGCGCCGACGAATGTCAGGCTTCTTAGACAATCAATCAACCAACAGTAATATTTCCACATCAATATCATGACAGTAATACAGTTCATGCCATATATCAAATTCTCAGTGCATCATTAAGTAAATCATCAGGCTCAGACATTTTTGTAACACCTCGATTTTTCTCCTTTCTAAGATCGGTATAAATACAAATAAATGTTTATATTTTTATCTGAAACTTAGAAAATGATTTTGGGAAAACCAAAGTCATATTCATATCATACTTGTTTTTTTAAGTATACGGTTAAATTTTGGGTTGAAAATTCAGACGAAACCCGGTCTGCGTTTTCACCGACAGTAAGATTTTACTGATCAGAAAACCTAATTTTAAACTGAGAACGAAATGAATAGATTTTATATCTCATTTCCAACAATATAGGTTATTTTGAAAATTTTCAAAATAAATAGGTTATTATACTCGATTCGGGCTTAAAAACCCTAAATCGGGTAATCGACGGAGTCAAGAACGGACGTGCGGAGACAAAACCCGACATCAGATGCTGAGATATGGTGCCACCTAGGGTAGTGAGTCATATGGATGAGTCGCCCAGCTCATGGTTACATTCAACAAAAAATCTATATATTTCTTCAAACTAGTATAAAGACCATTTTACCCTTAGACCATTTTACCCTTGAACTTTCATTGAAATGCCAAGTTTGCCCCACAATTTGTGGACACAAATCAGCCACCTCTCTTCAATCTCAACCACATAATTTCATGATTACCTTAGGAAAAATTACGATTTTGTCCTTAAGTCATCTTTATATCACAAAAATGCCATTTTGTGAGATTACTCTTTTGTCCCTAAATATTTATGCCTTGGACTCTTTTGCCCCCCAAAAGCCATGGCCCAAGCACCATTTTACATCCCATCTCACTTCTATTTAAGGCAATGTTCACCATCTTCATCAAAGTTTCTCCATTTTCCATTAAAAAAACTGAAGTTCCATAGCCTAGATTTGTGAAGGAAGTGCTTGATTCCTTTACGATTTTTCGTTTCCAAGAGGTATACCATACGTCTCTCACTCAATAATCATCATTTTATTCAATTATTTTTGTGTTTTGAAGCCATGTTCATATTTTTCAATTCCTAGATCTAGAACTTTGAAAATTCATAGTAAATCATAGAAAAATCCAATGAGCATGAAACCAATTTCTATGATCTTAGTATCCTCTCTATATTTAAGATCCAAGAGGATGCATTCAACAAAAATTTGTTTCCCATTTAACTTGATGAGGCCGAACCCTAGTTTATTGTGGGGGAGGACTTTGTTCATTTTTTAAAAACTAGTCTTGCTTGATTCAATCTTATAACTTATATATGTATTGAATCCATGATTATTGAATCAAAAAGAAACCTCTAAGCCATTTTGTTTCTCATGGCCGAAATTATTTTCTTGATAAGTTGAAACATTTTGTTTCATTTTCAACTTATGATAATTTGTCTTAACTCTACACTACTCTAAGGTCATGGATCTAAGAGTATGTGAAATTTTGAGATCTCTAGCTAATTTATCTAGCCATGGCCGAAACTAGGGTTTCGAAGGGTTGGAGTATTTTATTTCAACCTTTTTAAGTTAATCATTGTTTTAGGGTTTTAAGAGATTAAGGATCATTAATCCAAGAGCTTAGGATTTTTAGAAATTTTTAGCCAATTAAACACCTTATGATGGAACCTAGCATGTAGGAGCATAGGTTTATTTAGTGTTTAATTAATAATTATTTGTTGTGTTTTGTTGAAGGATAAATTATTGTGTGAATCGTGTACGTGTGCTATTAAGAAACTGGAGTGTCAGCGAACTTGTATCGTAAGGAAAGATCTTCGAGAGGTAAGGGGAGCTTACCTGAGGGATTTTGTTTAGATAACCACACGTTATCTGGGTGTTATATGTAAATTATCTTTTATGAATTTCTCTGGCTTTTAGTTGTTTGCTGTTTAATTTTCTATATGCTTTGGATGCGGTAAATAGTTTATGTGATCATAAATGTGATGCATGCAATAATTATGATGTATGCTATACTGTACTATGGTGAAATTATATGTTGTTAAGTGCTGGATTGTGCAACTGGACATTGGTCAGTGTTTAATTAATTCTGAGGATAAAAGCTTAGTAAGCTTATATATTCAATCAAAGAAGTTAAATGGTGAAAATTGGTGTAAAATTGGAAAGTAATTTTTAATGATTTTTCTGACGACTAATGAGTCAATGAGTGCCAGTGAGGGCGGAGCCATGAAATTTTTTCACAAGCATTAGTTTTCTCAAAATAAATTCATCAATAATATAAAATGTCATTTAGAGTAATTAAGTTACCAAAATAAAGTAAGATTGAGTTTGGAATAATTATTTCCGATAGAAAAGTCATCTTTGATTTATAAAGGGATTTTATAGAGAAACGTTTAAGAAACACATATTGTTTTATTTTACATTCGTTTTGAAACGGTTTTATTAAGAATTGATATTATTCTCTCCATGAGCAATATTTTCAAGTGTAAAATAATTTCTAAAAGAAACAGTTAATTTTTGAATTATAAAGTATTTTAATGCTAAATGATGAGTAAATCGGAAAAATAATTTACATAAAGGTTTTGAAAATAATCTTTTTCTTCTTGGACAGTAATAAGTTGTAAATGAGTTCTTTTTCAAGAAATTGATGTTTTTTGGATAAAGATTTTCAAGAGGAAAAGAGTTTGAGAAAATTAAATTTCACTATGATTTGACGTTTTATAAATGGTTTCAACAGAAAGGATTTTCTGTAAATGAGCTTTATATAAAAGAAGTTATGGACCTTGTGTCCTATATGTCATGGGTTAAAGTCCTTGCTGGCATATCTAATTTTTGGAGATATCGGTATGTCACGGGTTAGAATCCTTGTTGGCATATCCGATTGTGGTGATTCCAAATGTGTCACGGGTTAGAGTCCTTGTTGGCATATTGGATGATGGAGATTTCCAGTATGTCGCGGATTAGAGTCCTTGTTGGCATGTCTGATGATGGTGATTCCAATATGTCGCGAGTTAGAGTCCTTGTTGGCATATTGATGATTGGGGTTTGGTATGTTGCGGGTTAGAGTCCCAGTTGGCATACTTAAGGTGATGTTTGATATGTTGCGGGTTAGAGTCCTAGTCAGCATATTTGTTTCATGTTGCGTGTTGCGGGTTAAATCCCAGCGAACATATTTGACTTCGGGTCATATATCGGTAAGCTAGGACCGATGGAATCATCCTAGTGTTTTTCATAATCGAATTCTTGGACTGCATGCCTGATGTTGGAATATTATGCAATTTTTATTAATCACGATGATTGTCGGGTATGAGACCCTTTGACTAAAATAATATGCTGTCTGGATAAATTGTTATACACTGTGAATATCATGAATATTCTATTTTGTGTTTGTGAGTGGGGTTATCTTATCAAAATCCATATATTGGCGTCTCACCCTTACAAATATATTAGGTTTCTTCTCGTATTGTTATTGTACATTGGTACACTAGTGTAGATGGAGCTGAGAAGTTTTCCTAAGTCTTTTGGGACTTAGTTTTAGATACTTGAAGAGATATTTTTGATTGTGGGAATGACAATGGAGTCCTTCCGATAAATGTCTTATAGAACGACCAGCTTAGGAATCTTAGTTGGGTGGTGTGTAGAATAGGTCAGTAACATTGGTGTTGTACTTTAATCTTAAGTTTAATTTTATATTTTGGAAATTGAAACTTAATTATTAAAAGTTGTATGCCTTGGCGGCTTTATTATGAATGTGATTATCTCTTTGTGTGATGATGTACAATGTGCTTTTAATGTTTTAGCCTGTGTATCATGTTTCTAGAGCTTTCCGTTAAAGAAAAATTTTACACCAAAGTTTTATGACTTAAATAAAATAATTTTCCGAAAGCAACCAGCAAATATAATTTTAAATTTATTTCTGCACGTATTATGAAGTAATGCCCAATGGGGGTGTTACAATTTTAGCATAGATAGTTCAATCAAATAATCAATTTAGATAATGACAACAAGACTTAAGACCACATCATAACCCACAAACAATTGCATATAGTTATTGAAATATCCCTCAGGCTATCCCCTCTTACCTGAGTTCAAAGTGGAGGTGTTTCTTGTCCTTTGTTGTGTACCACAATCTTCCTTGCTTGCTTCATGATGGAAGTCTAAAGATTCCAACACATAATCACAAGTTAAAAACAACCAAAAACATCCTTCCTACTTAAGACATAGATTCGGCCTCATCATGAAAAAAAGGGTTAGAGATTTCAAAATTTCTCAAACTCATGTATTAATGATCCTTAAGTAAACAATGATCATTTAACAAGGATTGAACAAAAACTCCTTTAACCCACAAGCTTAGGGTTTCGGCCTTGACCTTCAAAATAGGCTAGAAATTTTCAAACTTTTCAAGCTCTTGGATTTAACAACTAAAGGTACCAAAGAGTCCAAATCAATGATCATTTAACAAAAGTTGAAACAAAACTTCCTTGCTCCATCAACACCTAGATTCGGCCTTTTTAGGAAAATAGGGAAGGAAATTTTTGTTTGATGCAAGCTCTTAGATACTGAACATAGAGTTCATTATGAGTCCATTGAAATCGGTTTCAACTCAAATGGATTTTTCTACTAATTTCTAGATATTTTAGAAGTTCAAGGGTTTAAGAACACATAATAGAAAACATAGCATAACTCATTAAGTAATTGAAATGGAGGAACTTAGATGAGTAGAGAAAGGAATATTACCCTTGAAGCTTGCAAGAAACTAGCTTGAAGAAGATGAACACCTTGAAGAAATGGAAAACAATGAAGCTTTGTAGAAAATTTTCTAAGTGTTTGAATGTAAAGTCAGGAAAGGAAAATGAAGTGAGTATATATAGAGGGAGGGAGAGAAAGTGACATGTAGGGGGGGGGGGGGGGGGGGAAGAGTGAGCTTGGAGAGCAAGTTTTGGTTAGAGAGGAGTTTGGTTGGAAAAAGTGAGAGAAAAATGATTTTTGGATTAAAGTATATTATAATTTGAAAAGTGTAATCATGACACTTTTCTAAGATGTGACTAGAGACTTCCATCAACATGTCCTACTTTTCCAACAAGTCACTTCAACCCTTTTTAGCTCCATATTCTGCTCCATTGCGTACCCGGTTAAGGTTTCTGATCATTGTTTCCAACGATTTCGCCTGAATAAAATATTATATTTCAAAAATGGACAAAACCATTGGAAACACTACAAAAACACTAACCGTTTGGTTCACGGTTCAAAATTAGGTTTTTTGCTCAGTAAACGTTTATTGTCAGTGAAAACGCAAACCGGTTTTCATCTGAATTTTCAACCGAAAATGTTACCATGACTTTCTTTGGTGAGGTAGAACAAGACAATAATTTTAGTTTATCTAAAATTATTCTCTGGTTTTTAATAAAAATAAATACATATTCACATGTATTTATAGTTATAGAAAGTCTGAAATTGGGGCGTTACGTTACCACCCCACTAAAAAGAATTTCGTCCTCGAAATTACGCACCTGGAAATAGGTCAGGATATTGCAATTTTATTTTGTCTTCGACTCCTCATGTAGCTTCTCCTGTAGCATCATCCCAAACAACCTTAACTAAAGAAATTTGTTTACCTCTGAGCTACTTCGTCATCTTATCCGCGATTCGTATAGGCGAAGTCTCAAAAGACAAGTTCTCTTTTAATTGTACTTTATCGGGTATGATTACATGAGATGGATAAGAACATATTTTCTAAGTTGTGAAACATGGAAAACATCATGAAGATTGGAAAGAAAAGGTGGCAAAGAAATTTTATAGGCTACTGGACCTACGTGACGAAGAATTTGGTAGGGTCCAATGAATTTAAGAGTGAGCTTTCTGGATTTAATTACCCTGCCAATCCCAGTCATATGCGTGACTCTCAAGAACATATGTTCGCCTTCCTTGAACTCAAGAGGTCGTCATCTCTTGTCAACATAACTTTTCTGTGGACTGAGTTGTCCGCATTTTCTCCTGAATCATTTTCACCTTTTCCGTTGTTTGTTGCATGATTTCTGGTCCTAACAACAAACTTTCTCCATCCTGGTACCAACATAGAGGTGTTCTACACCGCCGACCCTATAAAGCCTTATAAGGTGCCATTCATATACTTGAGTGGAAACTATTGTTATAAGTGAACTCTATCAGCAGTAGAAATTCATCCCAATTCCCAGTGTTTTCCAACACAGACGCCCTCAATAAGTCTTCAAGTGATTGGATCGTCCTCTCTGATTGTCCATCTGTTTGTGGATGATAGGCAAAAGTCAGTCTGAGTTTCGTTCCTAGTAACTCTTGCAAACTTTGCCAAAACCTTGATGTAAACCTCGGATCACGGTCCGAAATGATACTCAAAGGTATACCATGTAATCTGGCAATTTCATTAATGCACAACTGATCTAATCTTTCCATCAAATAATTCATATTGATAGGTAAAAAGTAAGCTGACTTGGTCAGTCGATCCACTATTCCCCATACAGCCTCATGCCCTTTCCGAGTCCTTGGTAAACTTGTTACAAAGTCCATTGAGATACCATCCCATTTCCATTCGGGAATGTCCAAAGATTGTAGCATCCCCGCTGGCCTCTGATGTTCAATCTTTGCCTTTTGACATACCAGACATGAAGCAACGTATTCCATTACGTCTCTCTTCATTCCACACCACCAATACAATTGCTTGAGATATTGATACATCTTTGTGGCTCCTCGGTGTAAACTTAACTTACTCTTGTGAGCCTCTTCCAGAATCAATTTTCTAAGCTCGGCATCATCTGGCACACAAATTCTTTCACCGAATCTCAAGTTCCATCCGTTCCTTCCTTGAATTCCGACATTGCTCCTTGACACACTAACTCCCTTTCTCCTTGTAGGTATTGATCGCTCTCTTGTTTCTCTCTTATCTGATCCATCAATCCATTCGAAACAATGATTGTACCTAAACAAAGTTTTCCTAGTGACGTTTCCACTGCGGTTCCTTCATGCAAGATGACATGACCTAAGAACTGAACTTGGTCTAACCAAAATTCACACTTTTCTGGCTTCGCGTAAAGATGTTTCTCCCTTAAGGTTTCAAGAACTATACTGAGATGTTCAGCATGCTTTTCTTTGTTTGAAGAATAGATTAGAATGTCATCGATAAAGACAACGACAAACTGATCTAAGTAAGGACGAAAAATCCTATTCATGTAATCCATGAATATCGCAAGAGCATTCGTCACTCCAAACGGTATCACCAAATACTTATAATGCCTATAGTGTGTCCGAAACACTGTCTTAGGAACATCCTCTTCCTTCACACGGATTTGATGGTAGCCTGACCGTAGATCTATCTTTGAGAAAACGGCCGCTCCACGCAACTAGTCCATTAAATCATCTATCCTTGTAAGTGGATACTTGTTCTTGATAGTCATTTTGTTCAGCTGATGGAAATCCAATCATAACCGAGAAGTTCCATCTTTCTTCTTCACTAGCAAAACTGGAGCTCCACAGGGTGATACACTCAGTCTAATAACTCCTTCTTCATCAGTTCCACCAGTTGTTCCTTCAAGTTCTCTAGCTCAGATGGCGACATATGCTATGGTGCCATGGATATTGGTCCATTGCCAGGTACCAGATCAATCGTGAACTCGATATCTCGAACAGGTGGCAGTCCAGGTACATCTTCAGGAAAAATGTCGAGAAACTCACTGACGACAGGTATGGACTCTAAGTCTAACTCATTCTTAACATAAGGAAAACAGTACATGTATCCTTGAGCTCCCTCTTTCAAAGAAGCTCTTACTTGACTAGAAGATAAAAACCCAGAAATCTCATCCCTAGGAAAAACTAAAGTTTTTTTAGCACAATCTATCAGGATATGGTTGGAAGATAACCAATCCATGTCTAAAATTACATCTAACTGAATTAAAGGTAAACAGATCAGATCTACAAGAAATTGTCTATCCTGAACAATGATAGGACAGTTCAAGCAAACATAATTTACGATAACTGGCTTGGCAGTTGGGGTTGAAACAATTAGATCATATGGTAATGAAGAAATAGGCAAGTTTATAAGTTTCACACAATCCATCGAAATGAAAGAATGGGTTGCACCCGAATCAAAAAGTATCATTAAAAGATTACCAGCTATGTCGCACTTACCTTGTACGAGATCGTCAGAGTTTGAAGCCTCAGCTCCGCTCATAGTATAAACCCCTCCTTTAGTAGTTGGTTTGTTGGCTCTGGTGTTACTGACAGCTGGTTCACGCTTTGGTGCTCTGCAGTCCTTTGCCATATGCCCAAAACGATCACAGTTGGAACACTTCACTCCCCTCATCGGATAAGTATCAGCCATGTGACTTGGGTCACCACACTTATAAAATTTCCTCTCTTGGCCTTGGTTTTGGTTTCTTTGGCCTCCGGTTCCAATTCCAGAAGTATCGGAATGATATGGTTGCTGACTCTGGTTGTTGTTTGGTGGTCGAGAATACGGTTTTCTCTGAGTCTGCTTCCCTCTTTGGTTCTGATTCTGAAATTGATTCCTAAATCAAGAGGGTCCTCCAACATTCCCTCTGTTCTCTCTTCCCTTCCGCATTTGCTCAATCTTCCTACACTTTTCCACTAAAGCTTGAAAGTTCTTGATTTACAGTGGTAGTATCGACTCCTTGATTTCGAAGCGCAGTCCTCCTTCAAACCTCTCACACTTCCATTCTTCATTTGGGTTGTTCTGGAAAAAGCGGAAATACTTGGAAAGTGACTCAAATTTTGCCGCGTATTCCCTGACAGACATGTCCCTCTGATATAGATGCAGAAACTCTTGTTCTTTTTCCGTTCTAGCACTTTGGGGAAAGTACTTGTCCGGGAACTTGTTGCGTAATACTTCCCAAGTTATCTCTTGATGCTTGGCTTCCAACAATTGCCTGGTACCTTTCCACCAGTACTCGGCATCTCCCACCAGCAGAAATGTGGCCTAGGACACCTTCACTCCCTCAGGGGTGTGAATCAGCTCGAATATCTTCTCCAATTCCTGGATCCACAGATCAGCCTTCGTAGGATCTACATCTCCATCGAACTGAGATGGATTTTGGCATCTAAAAGCAGTCAGATTCTTGCCCTCGACTGCTTGTTCAGCTCTCATCTGCTCTTGTTGGTTCTGAGCAGCCATTGTTGCAGTCTGAAAAGCGATTGCAACTGCAACATCAGCCATCACCATTGTCGCAAAGTCCATTCCACCATAACCTCTTCCACGACCACGTCCACGTTCACCTCCTGGTTCCATACTGACTTGCAGGACATAATCAGTAAAATGGCAACCAGAAAATGAAACGTAAACTCACTGATTATCACACATTACTTCTAAGAAGTAATTCAAGCAAGTCTCAGTCCGAGAACACACAACATCAACACAACAAAACCTAAACCCAAAGATTTTCGAAAGAATCGACCAGCTCTGATACCACTAATGTAACACCCAAACTTGGGCATTACATGGTTACCCATTTGCGGAGAATAAAACGTATTTAAAACACTGGTTACTTTCAGAAAATAATATTTTCTTATTAAATAAGTATACCTAAAATGGTGTTAATTTTTTTTCCTTCCTTAAGGTAAAAGAACACTCAGGACATTAACAGCAAAAATACATACCCATACATATCTAAGTCAGAATAGCAAAAAGGTCCGGAACCACATCACAAAATACCATGGTTCTCAGAAACCAGGAACCATCCGGACAAGGATAAACTATCCCACAAAAGAAGACACAAAGCTGGTCCAACTAGAGATGGCCATTAGGAAGGCCAGAATGAACAGCCCAACTCCCAAAAGATGAATCAGGCCTAACATCCAGAACCTCCCCTCCTTGTCAGGAGAGTCATCGTCATCATCCTCATCAAGAGCTATGTACTATGACTCGTCATCGATGAACTCCTCCGGATCATACTTCGGGGGTGAGTCAGGCACAACTCCGGGAAGGGGCACTCCAAGATGTGGATGCTCGTGCAACTGTCCTCGCTCCGCCAAAACATGCAGGTAATACCATTGAGGTGACAGTGAAATCCTCACCGACTGAACAATCTGAATCCACCGTTGTGGTCCGCCCGCTACAACTCCTTCAAGTGAACTAACCGGTCCGGAATAGGTCACAGAGTGATATCCCGGGTGGATATCCCACACTCCCGGATTATGGGAGTTGTCAAAAATAAGTGTCATCTCGCCTGATGGAGCTAGGGAGATGTTTGGATCCATCTAAACTCATATATATATATATATATATATATATATATATATATATATATATATATATCATATGGATTTATCACAATAACCATATGCACGACACAAAAAATCAAATAACAAGTAAAGTCATATACCATATAATTCTTGAAAATAAACAGTATTGTATAAAAGGGTCTCATACCTGTAAAGTCATGGGGTTTTTTTTTTATAAAATATGCATGACACTTCAATATTCAATCTCTAACCTAATCTCATGAGATATCAATTTCATTTTTTGTTTAAGCTGATCAAGCTTTTTACATGGATCATTGTCAACGAAAAGAATCCAATGTCCAACACCTTTGTAACTCATTGGTAAATCACTCAACAGTCATTGGTTATTGCGCACAGGTTATGACATCTCAATTGTCATTACGATAAACGAGAAACTTCTGTCCACGCATTGGCAGATCACACAGCAACCAATGGTTATCGTAGTTCAAGGGCGTATTTCCCCAAAATTCATTGCCCACACATGACTCAATGATTTCTCACTGGCAACATGGCACGTTTGCCAAATAAATGCATATAAAAATCATTTTGTTCTCAAAGTTTATCTGTGTGTACATTATTTCCTTGTCGAAGCTCAAAGGCTACCGATCGTTCATAAAATCTTTAACTTTAAGATTATTCAACATCAACACGGGACACGAAGTCCGAGTGCTCAATCACAACGCCCTAAACCGATGCACCAGCCTGGGCTTGTGGTCATATAAAACAACAGTCACCTTTAATAACGTTTATCACAGCATGATTAGGACACACAGTCCACAACAACGTAATTAGGACACACAGCCCACAACAACGTGAATAGGACACACAGTCCACAACAACGTGACACGGATCATAGATCTACGTGTAAAATTACAGTACACTAGTATTCCGACATCTCGCATACTAGATTCACTTTCCAATGTTTTTATTCTTTTTCGTTCAGTGAAACACGCGACACCCTACTCTAGGGTCATCACATTAATACCCAAAAGCAGAAATATAATTATATAACGCTGGTTACTTTCGGAAAATATATTTTTAAGTAACTATCTCTATACGAAAATAGTGCTGAATTTTTTTTTCTTTAAACATAGTACCAATATAAACATAACAACATATATGTACACCTACATATATACTTCACCTTTTACATACACAACACCTATCTCAGGAGATAACAAAAGAGCCATTATAAATACAGGCTATTCTCCATCAAACTAAGCAAATAAGATAGAGATATATACATATCAGCAACAAGTAGTTCAGAACCATTTCAAAAACTAATGGCTCTCAGAAGCCAAATTAAAACTGTCAAGACTCGCTACCCCAAGACGATACCTATAGCTGGTCAAGCTAACGAAACCCATTGGGAAGACCATGATGATCAACCCTGCCTATAGCTAACGAATCTGACGATGATGCCTCCGCTTCCATTATGTCGCCAGTAGGATCCTCATCATCAACCGCAGGAGGTTGAAACTCAGGATCGTCCTCCATGTATTCCTCTAGATCTTCCTCCCCCTCATCTAACTATACTTCAGCAGGAAGTCCTTCAAGTCCTAATATCTGAAGAGGTTGTGGTTGAAGTAACGGATCCATCATTCCATGCTCTTCCAGGTATTGTAGGTACAGCCAAACTGGTGGTAGAGAACCTCGACCGTCTCCCCTACATGAGTTCTCTGATGTGGTCCTTCCTCTATTGTTCCGATAACTTCAGTGCTTGGGCCATGGTAGGTGGCGCTGAGTGCCCCAAGATTTATCTCCCAGGCACCACCATATTGTGCACGATCAAAAGTGATCGTACGAACCGTCGACTGCACCAGCGGTACGTCCGGATTCATCTGAATATGTAAGAGTGAGAAACCAATACATGGATCTTACTCAATAACTACATACTAGCCGTCATATAACACATCAGCATTTACCAAGCACAAATAGTTATAAACACACAGTTTATCAATGGGTTCAACACCCCAAACATCATCTATAAAAATTATGCATGACACTTCATATTCATCATCTAATTTTCGTCCTAATCTCATGAGATATCCCAACATAATATGAGTTGATCAGACTCCACAGCCACACTGGGTAACTTGGCACGCAGCCACTAGGCACGCAGCCTCTTCCCATCCACACAGGCACACAAGGCCAGGCACGCAGCCAAACACATTGCTAATGTCCACACTCAGGGCACCAATAGCAAGTAAGATGGGGTCTCCATGTCCTCCCTAGGCACATGAGATAAATGCACATCGTAATTACCTTTCGCCATTGGTAATTCATGCATTATGCCTCAAACCGCAGGCACGTCTGCCAAATGCATGTAAAACATTTTTGTTTTGTACTTTTCTTTGTGTTCAATCTTTCTTTGCCGAAGCTCAAAATGGCTTACGACTCATATAGTTTTAAAACACTTTTAAAACACTTTTAAAACTTTCATTACAACACATGACCTCACTGTCCGAGTGCTCAATCACGACACCTCTCGACCGATGCACCAGTCTTAGGTTCGTGGTACTAGAAAACATCTTCAATGTTTCAACATAGTATACCTCATGTATACAATATAGGCCCTCAAAGTCCAGATGACTGAGTCCATCACAACACAGAACATTAGTACCCCGACGTCTCGGTTACTAAGTCCAACTGTACTTTCAACACGGTTAAATCAACTTTTGATTTTCAAAACTTCTTTTCCAATGGTAGAAATTCATTATAAAATCCTTAATTAACAAAACCTAGTTTTTCACAAACCAATGAGCCACTTGAGGTTTATTTTCTTCAAAATAAGCACTGCCGTTTCGAAAACTACTTGCCGTCTACATTTTCCAAATTTGCCGTCAAATATTATTTTTAAGGCTTTTCGAGCCAAAACTTAACTTTTTCCACTTCATTAATTTTCTAAAATCATGATTAACTTATTTTTATCAATTAATTTCATAAAAGAATATTTTGTAATATTCCGGGTTTTCTTACGTAAAATTTAGCAGCACTAAAATATTTTCACGGTTTCGCACTCGTTGTGACTCATAATTCACTTTTCCAGAAATAAAATATTAAAAGAATAATAATTTCCAAAACTCCTTATTTTTCTAAAAATAAATTCCCTTTAATATTATATAACAATATTTTGCCGTTAAAACATTGAATATAATTCGCGAAGCTTCTTAAAGCTTTTATCCGACTTTCTTAATTGTGCAGTGACCACTATCAGGCTTCTCACACATCAAACAACAGTTATATCACAGATATTTCCCAGGCAGATCATGCATCACAGTATCATAATATAATTACAGATAAACTATTAAACACAATTAAAACCACAGAGATACAAATAACACAACAATAAACAACTAAAATAATTACTAACAGACAAATAATTACAACCAAACACAGGATAGCATATACCCATCGAATAAATCCTTAGGTGTTCCCCTCTTACCTCTTGAAGACGTTTTGGGGAACTTACTGATTCGTCGGAAGTTCAGATACTTTGTAAATGTCACACTCTCTTAACCTTCAACCATTACAACCAAAGAGTTACCAACCAAGAAACTAAAACATTCTAAACCCTAATACATAGTCACGGCCTCTAGGGTTTTGAATGACTAAAATTACTAATCATGATTAAGTCATGGATTAATGATCCTTGATTAACCTAAATCATAGATTAGCAACTAAACAACTAAGTTTCAAACTCAAAACTTCCTAACTCTTTTACACATGGATTCGGCCTCAATAGGTTCATAAGGCAAGGGTTCTTAGTTTAACAAATCAACTTGAATTCATAAAGCATACATACTAAGAGCTTGATTTCTAAGATCATTTGTGAAAACCATGAACAAAACTCAACAAAACTCACCCACTTAGGGTTCGGCCATCATAAAGATTTTTGAGTAAAGATTTCCATTTTAAGAAGCTAACATGGATTAGAGTGTGTATACATACATGCCATATAGAATACATGATCATACTTGATAACACATGAACAAAACTCTACCAACCCTAATGTGATAGATTCGGCCAAGGCTAGGTTTTCAAGAAAGAAATTTTTGATTACATCATGCTCTTGGATTTAGATAGTAGACATGATATCTCGAAGATAGAAAGTAGTTTCATCATCATTAGATTTTTCTAGGATTTATTATGACTTTTCAAAGTTCTAAGGTTAGAAACTTGAAAATGATGAACAACTATGATATAAGCCTTGAATCAAGAAACTTGCTAAAGAACATAGACATGATTAAGAATGAAGATTAATATTTACCTCTTGAAGATCAATGACAAAGGAAATTCAAGGAACTTGCTTCACAAATCACTCACTTAAGAACTTATGAATTTTAGGGTTTTGGAAACAAATGGCAAAAGAAACTAAATGAAAAGTGAAAGTATGGTATTTATAGTGATAGTGGTACCATCTTAGGAAGATTCTAGATTATGATGAGTTGTCTTGCTAAAGGATTCAAATGCAATTAACTTCTAGGGACCAATTTGCAAAGTTTCCAAAAGTTGAAGGACTAAGTTGCAAATTGTCAATAAAGTATCATGATGATGATTTTGCCACATTTAATGCAAGATTATCTTGAATTTTTTGGCTGTTTTTTTTTTTTTTGAGTCAAAGATAGGTTAAGACAATTCAAGAATATTTGAGAAGAATCTAGAATGTTGAAGAAAAATCAAGAATGATGTAGAAAAGTGTGGAACATTCTAGAAAAATCTTGATTCATCCATCAAATGAGAAAGCCATCTATCCTCATGGGCTTGCGCATGGGCTTGGCACATTTGGGCTTGGTTTCATTTTCTTGTTTGTTGTGGGACCCACTTGAAGATTTAAGCATTTAAGCTTAAGATAGGAAACTTAAATGGGCTTTATGGAATCAATCCATGAACTAGAAAATTTTGGGCTTCTAAGACACGACCATTTGAGATTGTAAACAAGGATTTTAGCACAATTTACTTGAAAAAACAAAAAAAAACTAATTTAGGGACAAAAGGGTAATTAACAGAAAGTTCAGGGACTTAAGCGTAATTTTCAAAAATTATCACTTTAACCCTGTAGAACCTTCTAGACTTAAAAATATGATTCATTCCCTTGAATCATCTCAAAATCCTAAGATAAACCCTCTATCGGCTCTTAGAAACTCTAATTTCCCTTCCGCCGTCTACCCGATTACGCGTTCCGCCCGTAATACGTAAATTATTTTATTTTTCTGAAAAAAATTCTAAAAATACAGAATCGTAGAAATTAAAATAATAAACTTAAGTCTTTCATTCACGAATTAAAATTAGGTCTTTTGAGCAGTATTATTATACTGTCAATGGAATTCGCAGGCCGGGTTTCACCTGACTTTCCAACCTAAATTTTAATCGTAGCTTCCTACAGTCAAGTAGGATTGAGTGGTAAACTTCGTTTATTTAAAATAATTTTCTAGAAATCAAATAAATTAATAAACATAATTATATGTATTACTGTTATTTAAAACAGTGAAATATAGGGTGTTACATTACTACCCTACTAAAAAAAATTTCGTCCTCGAAATTACGTACCTGTAAATAAATCAGGATACTGTAACTTCATTTTGTCTTCTACTTCCCATGTTGCTTCTCCTGTCACGTCATCCCAAATAACTTTGACCAACGAGATTTGTTTACCTCTGAGCTGCTTACTCATCTTATCCGCGATTCGTACAGGTAAAGTCTCATAAGACATGTTTTCTTTTAGTTGTACTAGATCAGGTTCAATTACGTGAGATGGATCAGGAATATACTTTCTCAATTGTGAAACATGAAAGACATCATGAAGATTGGATAGAAACGGTGGTAAAGAAATTTTATAAGCGACGGGACCTACCCGATGAAGAATTTGGTAAAGTCCTATGAATTTAGGAGTGAGTTTCCTGGATTTAATTACCCTGCCAACCCCAGTCGTTGGCGTGACTCTCAAAAACACATGCTCACCTTCCTCGAACTCAAGAGGTCGTCGTCTCTTATCAGTATAACTTTTCTGTCGACTTTGAGTTGTCCGCATTTTCTCTTGGATCATTTTCACCTTTTCTGTCATTTGTTGCACGATATCTGGTCCAACCATAAAACTTGCACCATCCTGGTACCAACATAAAGGCATTCTACACCGTCGACCATACAGCGCTTCATAGGGTGCCATTCCTATGCTCGAGTGAAAACTATTATTATAAGTGAATTCTATCAATGATAGATATTCATCCCAGCTTCCAACATTTTCCAGCACACAAGCTCTCAATAAATCTTCAAGAGACTGAATAGTCCTCTCTGATTGTCCATCCGTTTGAGGATGATATGCAGAACCCAATCTAAGTTTCGTTCCCAACGACTCTTGCAGACTTTGCCAAAATCTTGATGTACATCTCGGATCACGATCTGAAACAATACTCAAAGGTACTCCATGTAACCTAACAATTTCATCAATGTACAACTGAGTTAGTCTTTCCAATGAGTATCTCACATTAACTGGTAAAAAGTGGGCTGACTTAGTCAGTCGATCGACTATTACCCAAATAGAGTCATACCCTTTTCGAGTCTTTGGCAAACCTGACACAAAATCCATCGCAATACCATCCCATTTCCATTCTGGAATGTCTAAGGATTGTAGCATTCCTGCTGGTCTTTGATGTTCTACTTTAACCTTTTGGCAAGTTAAACACGCAGCTACAAATTTCATTACATCTTTCTTCATGCCATGCCACCAATACAATTTCTTTAGATCCTGATACATCTTAGTAGCTCCGGGATGCAAACTCAACTTACTCCTATGAGCCTCTTCAAGAATCAACTTCCTCATCTCAACATCATTTGGTACACAAATCCTTTCACCAAACCTTAAAATTCCATCATTTCCTTCTTTAAATTCCGACACAGCTCCCTGCCGCACTAATTCTCTTTCTCCTTGTTGGTACTGATCACTTTCTTATTTCTCTTTAATCTGTTCCATCAGTTCATTTGAAACAGTAATCATACCTAAACACAATTTTCCTGGCAATGCTTTAATCTCCAATCGCATATCTCGGAATTGTTCCAATAATTGTTGTTCTTTAACCATCATTGTCGATATATGCATTGATTTCCTACTCAAAGCGTCTGCCACAACATTCGCTTTTCCAGGGTGATACTGCAGTTGAAAATCATAATCCTTTAGAAGTTCCAACCAACGCCTCTGTCTCATGTTTAACTCCTTCTGATCAAACAAGTATTTCAAACTTTTATGGTCACTGAAAACATTAAAAGTCGCTCCATACAAATAATGTCTCCATATTTTTAAAGCAAATACCACTGCTGCTAACTCCAAATCATGTGTAGGATAATTCCTTTCATGAATCTTCAATTGCCTTGAAGCATATGCCACGACTTTCCGGTCTTGCATCAACACACATCCTAACCCTTGATGTGAAGCATCACAATAAACCTCAAAAGGTTCATGAGGATCAGGTAGTATCAATACCGGTGAAGTAGTCAACCTTCGTTTCAACTCTTGAAAACTTTCTTCACATGCTTCAGTCCATACAAACGCTTGCTCCTTTCTAGTTAATTGGGTAAGGGGTCCTACTATTTTAGAAAATCCCTCAATGAATCTTCTATAATATCCCGCTAAACCCACAAAACTACGTATCTCGGTTACTGTCTTAGGCCTTTCCCATTGTAAAACAGTCTCAACTTTCGATGGATCAACAGCAATCCCTTCACTTGAAACTATGTGTCCTAAGAATTGAACTTGGTCTAACCAAAATTCACACTTTTCAGGTTTCGCATAAAGTTGTTTCTCCTTTAAAATTTGGAGAACCACACTGAGATGTTCAACATGTTTTTCTTTACTGGAAGAATAGATTAGAATATCGTCGATAAAAACAACGACAAACTGATCTAAATAAGGACGAAAAATCCTATTCATGTAATCCATGAATATCGCTGGAGCATTCGTAACTCCGAACGACATCACAAGATACTCGTAATGTCCGTAACGTGTCCTAAACGCAGTTTTAAAAACGTCCTCCGCCTTCACGCGAATCTGATGATAGCCTGAACATAAATCTATCTTTGAGAAAACAGCTGCTCCACGTAACTGATCCATTAAATCATCTATCCTCGGTAGTGGATACTTATTCTTAATCGTCACTTTATTCAACTGACGAAAATCTACGCATAAATGAGAAGTTCCGTCTTTCTTCTTCACTAATAAAACTGGAGCTCCCCAAGGCGATACACTGGGTCTAATGAATTCCTTCCGCATCAGTTCCACCAATTGTCCTTTTAATTCCTCAAGTTCTGATGTCGACATTCGATATGGTGCTATGGATATTGGTCCAGTGCCTGGAATCAGATCAATCTCGAACTCAATCTCCCGAACAGGTGGTAATCCGGGTACATCTTCAGGAAAAACTTCCAGAAACTCATTGACAACTGGCATACACTGCAAGTCTAACTCACTCTTAACGTCAAAGGAAAATAATAGCAAGTATCCTTGTGCTCCCTCTCTTAAAGAAGCTTTTACTTGATTAGCAGTTAACAATCCAGAAATCTCATCCGTAGGAAAAACTAGGGTTTTACGAGCACAGTCAATCAAGATATGGTTAGAAGACAACCAATCCATGCCTAAAATTACATCTAACTATATTAAAGGCAAACAGATCAGGTTAACAAGGAAATGTTTATCCTGAATAATGATAGGACAATTTAAGCAAACAGAAGTAACTACAACTGGATTAGCAGTAGGTGTTGAAACAATAAGATCACATAACAAGGAAGAAACAGGCAATTTCAATAGTTTCACACAATCCATCGAGATAAAAGAATGCGTTGCTCCTGAATCAAATAGTATAGTTAAAAGATTACCGTTTATATCGCACTTACCTGGTATGAGATCGTCAGAATTCGAAGCCTCAGCTCCACTCATCGTATAAACTCTCCCCTTGGCTGTCGGTTTATTTGCTCCGACATGATTAACAGTCGATTCACGCTTTTGTACCTTGCAGTCCTTCGTCAAGTGTCCCCATTGATTGCAGTTAAAACATTTTACACCCCTCCGAGGGCAAACATTTGACATGTGACCGGGATCTCCACAATTATAACATCTCCTAATCTGACCTTGATTCTGATTTCCTTGACCTCCACTCCCTGATACAGCAAAATTCGAACGGTTTTGTTGTCGATTCTGATTATTTCCTTGTGGACGAAAATAAGGTTTCCTCTGATGCTATTTTCCTCTCCAACTCTGATTTTGGTTCTTGAATTGAGAAGTGTTGAGTCACCGGCAAGTGTACCGGGTCGTCGCAAGTAATAAAATAACACGGTAAGAATTTACCGAGGTCGAACACAAGGATTGGGCTACCAATTCAACTAATCTGCGGGAAATCCGATACGTTTGGTCAAGTAACAGAAAGTGGTTGAGAATGGAGAGAAAATAGGATCGAATTCAAATTAACAAATCTAATAAAATAATTAACTAAAAATCTGAAATTAAAATGTCCAAGGTCACAAATCCACCTACCCAATATGCATACCCAAGTGATGATGAATTCCTCCCTAAGTTCAATTACAATGTCAACCGGGACCCCCAAATTCTCCTAAATCCACTGTCGTGCTCATTAGGACGTATTCGAAGATTGGATTAATTACTTACTAGGTCTCATAATCCTAATCATCAAACTCTGTTAATTCTTGTTCCCTATAAGGTTGCACCGATCTCCTACTCACTCTCGTGCAATATTCGATCGATGATCCCAATTCAAGTTCTAAACGCGAATCGCTGACTAAGCCTAATCAACGTTAACAAGTCAATCACGCATGCATATGATCGACACAATCAAATCAGAATTGGAAAACATTAATTGAGAAAAAGGGAGAAAGACATACATCACATCGAATCTACACCGCCATGGGTGGCTTCATTGTTCCCTCAGACGAGGGGATTAGTTCCTCATGCTCATAGACAAACAATCGGACATAACCTCCATAGCAAGATAAGAAAAAGAAAAAGGGGAGACGCAGCTCCAAAGAGACAAGAAACTGGCCTAAACGCTACTCTATACAAGTGGAAAAATACTAGGATTCGGATCTCCCAAAAGCTCTCATTCTGATACTGTAACAGCAATATATAGGATTCTTGATCTGCGCTCTCGCGAGGCGAACATTAAAATTGGTGCGCATTCAATTTGGACTTTCGCGAGGCGAGCTCATGTTCGCGGGGTGAATTTCAGTTTTGGCTCCATCCTGAGTTTGAATGATCGCGAGGCGACTGTGATTGGCGAGGCGACACAGAAAGGATGACTTCTCTGGCACAGTCAGGCCTTCAGGTTCGCGAGGCAAGCTGGTGACTCGCGAGGCGAGAGTAATGTATGATTCTTTGCTGCTTAGTGGTCTTCGAGCTCATGGGGCGAGAATACACTCGCGGGGCGAGTATCTCCAGAATGACAATTTCCACTGTTTCTTGACTTTCCTTGACTCTCGGAGCTTCACTTCTAACCTGAAACAATGAAAAGAAACAAAAAGCGTAATTCTATTCAAAATAGACTAAAAACTACTAAAAATGCCTAGAACGAGTCAAAGTCTACTTAGGAACAAAACAAGGCCAAATTTGGGTGAAAACGAGATTGAACTCGAATAATTTGCACAAAAAGCACAGTCTATCTAGTTAGAAAACTAGATAAGCCAGAGGCTTATCAAGAAGGTCCACCAACACTTCCTCTATTATCCTTTCCTTTCCTCATCTGCTCAATTTTACGACTCATTTCCACTAGAGCTTGAAAATTACGAAGTTGCAAAGGTAAAACGGATTCCTTAATCTCAAATCGCAGTCCCGCCTCAAATCTTTCACACTTCCAGCTTTCATTCGGTTGAGCTTGAAAGAAATGGAAGTATTTAGCCAGCGATTCAAACTTTTCCGCATACTCCCCTACAGATAACTCTCTCTGAGATAACCCCAGAAATTGTCGTTCTCTCTCAATCCTTATACTCTCCGGAAAATATTTGTCTATAAACGCAGTTCGAAAAACATCCCAAGTAATGTCTTGATGCTCAGCCTCCAGCAGTAGCCTAGCACCTTTCCACCAATACTCTGCATCTCCCACTAGTAGAAAAGCAGCATAAGTAACTCGAACATCTGCCGGCATAGCAACCAACTCGAAGATCTTCTCCAACTCCTGGATCCACAGATCAGCCTTCTCAGGATCATCATCCAGACCAAACTGTGAAGGATTTTGACTTCAAAACGCAATCAAAGCCTTGCCTTCCGCAGCTTGCAAATTCTGGACATTCATCGCTGCAGTTTGATTTGCAATTGCCGCTGCCATATTCTCCATTGCTTGAGCCGCATAGTCCACTCCTTCTTCATATTCCTCATTCATGTTACCACGACCGCCAACAAGTCCACCTCGACGGCCTCGTCCACGACCGCGTCCACGTCCACGCCCAGCTTCTGGTTCAACCACTGGTTCCATAACTGACCTACAAATCACAATCAGTTAGACCAAAACCAGAAACTGAAACGCAAACTCACTGGTTACCACACATTACTTCTAATAAGTAATTAAAACAAGTCTAAGTCAGAGACCACACAACATGGACATAAAAGACCTATTTCCCGACATTCCCGAAAGACTCGACCAGCTCTGATACCACAAATGCGACACCCTACTCTAGGGTCATCACATTAATACCCAAAAGCGGAAATATAATTATATAATGCTGGTTACTTTCGAAAAATATATTTTTAAGTAACTATCTCTATACGAAAATAGTGCTGAATTTTTTTTCTTTAAACATAGTACCAATATAAACACAACAACATATATGTACACCTACATATATACTTCACCTTTTACATACACAACACCTATATTAGGAGATAACAAAAGAGCCATTATAAATACATGCTATTCTCCATCAAACTAAGCAAATAAGATAGAGATATATACATATCAGCAACAAGTAGTTCAGAACCATTTCAAAAACTAATGGCTCTCAGAAACCAAATTAAAACTGTCAAGACTCGCTACCCCAAGACTATACCTATAGCTGGTCAAGCTAATGAAACCCATTGGGAAGACCATGATGATCAACCCTGCCTATAGCTAACGAATCTAACGATGATGCCTCCGCTTCCATTATGTCGCCAGTAGGATCCTCATCATCAACCGCAGGAGGTTGAAACTCAGGATCGTCCTCCATGTATTCCTCTGGATCTTCCTCCCCCTCATCTAACTCTACTTCAGCAGGAAGTCCTTCAGGTCCAAATATCTGAAGAGGTTGTGATTGAAGTAATGGATCCATCATTCCATGCTCTTCCAGGTATTGTAGGTACAACCAAACTGGTGGTAGAGATACCTCGACCGTCTCCACTACATGAGTTCTCTGATGTGGTCCTTCCTCTATTGTTCCGATAACTTCAGTGCTTGGGCCATGGTAGGTGACGCTGAGTGCCCTAAGATTTATCTCCCAGGCACCACCATATTGTGCACGATCAAAAGTGATCGTACGAACCCTCGACTGCACCAACGGTACATCCGGATTCATCTGAATATGTAAGGGTGAGAAACCAATACATGGATCTTACTCAATAACTACATACTAGCCATCATATAACACATCAGCATTTACCAAGTACAAATAGTTATAAACACACAGTTTATCAATGGGTTCAACACCCCAAACATCATCCATAAAAATTATGCATGACACTTCATATTCATCATCTAATTTTCGTGCTAATCTCATGAGATATCCCAACATGATATGAGTTGATCATACTCCACAGCCACACTGGCTAACTTGGCACGCAACCTCTTCCCATCCACACAGGCACACAAGGCCAGGCACGCAGCCAAACACATTGCTAATGTCCACACTCAGGGCACCAATAGCAAGTAAGATGGGGTCTCCATGTCCTCCGTAGGCACATGAGATAAATGCACATCGTAATTACCTTTCGCCGCTGGTAATTCACGCATTATGCAACAAACCGCAGGCACGTCTACCAAATGCATGTAAAACACTCTTGTTTTGTACTTTTCTTTGTGTTCAATCTTTCTTTGCCGAAGCTCAAAATGGCTTACGACTCATATAGTTTTAAAACACTTTTAAAACTTTCATTACAACACAGGACCTCACTGTCCGAGTGCTCAATCACGACACCTCTCGATCGATGCACCAGTCTTAGGTTCGTGGTACTAGAAAACATCTTCAGTGTTTCAACACAGTATACCTCATGTATACAATATAGGCCCTCAAAGTCCAGATGACTGAGTCCATCACAACACAGAACATTAGTACCCCGACGTCTCGGTTACTAAGTCCAACTGTACTTTCAACACGGTTAAATCAACTTTTGATTTTCAAAACTTCTTTTCCAATGGTAGAAATTCATTATAAAATCCTTAATTAACAAAACCTAGTTTTTCACAAACCAATGAGCCACTTGAGGTTTATTTTCTTCAAAATAAGCACTGCCGTTTCGAAAACTACTTGCCGTCTACATTTTCCAAATTTGCCGTCAAATATTATTTTTAAGGCTTTTCGAGCCAAAACTTAACTTTTTCCACTTCATTAATTTTCTAAAATCATTATTAACTTATTTTTATCAATTAATTTCATAAAAGAATATTTTGTAATATTCCGGGTTTTCTTACGTAAAATTAAGCAGTACTAAAATATTTTCACGGTTTCGCACTCGTTGTGACTCATAATTCACTTTTCCAGAAATAAAATATTAAAAGAATAATAATTTCCAAAACTCCTTATTTTTCTAAAAATAAATTCCCTTTAATATTATATAACAATATTTTGCCGTTAAAACATTGAATATAATTCGCGAAGCTTCTTAAAGCTTTTATCCGACTTTCTTAATTGTGCAGTGACCACTATCAGGCTTCTCACACATCAAACAACAGTTATATCACAGATATTTCCCAGGCAGATCATGCATCACAGTATCATAATATAATTACAGATAAACTATTAAACACAATTAAAACCACAGAGATACAAATAACACAACAATAAACAACTAAAATAATTACTAACAGACAAATAATTACAACCAAACACAGGATAGCATATACCCATCGAATAAATCCTTAGGTGTTCCCCTCTTACCTCTTGAAGACGTTTTGGGGAACTTACTGATTCGTCGGAAGTTCAGATACTTTGTAAATGTCACACTCTCTTAACCTTCAACCATTACAACCAAAGAGTTACCAACCAAGAAACTAAAACATTCTAAACCCTAATACATAGTCACGGCCTCTAGGGTTTTGAATGACTAAAATTACTAATCATGATTAAGTCATGGATTAATGATCCTTGATTAACCTAAATCATAGATTAGCAACTAAACAACTAAGTTTCAAACTCAAAACTTCCTAACTCTTTTACACACGGATTTGGCCTCAATAGGTTCATAAGGCAAGGGTTCTTAGTTTAAAAAATCAACTTGAATTCATAAAGCATACATACTAAGAGCTTGATTTCTAAGATCATTTGTGAAAACCATGAACAAAACTCAACAAAACTCACCCACTTAGGGTTCGGCCATCATAAAGATTTTTGAGTAAAGATTTTCATTTTAAGAAGCTAACATGGATTAGAGTGTGTATACATACATGCCATATAGAATACATGATCATACTTGATAACACATGAACAAAACTCTACCAACCCTAATGTGATAGATTCGGCCAAGGCTAGGTTTTCAAGAAAGAAATTTTTGATTACATCATGCTCTTGGATTTAGATAGTAGACATGATATCTCGAAGATAGAAAGTAGTTTCATCATCATTATATTTTTCTAGGATTTATTATGACTTTTCAAAGTTCTAAGGTTAGAAACTTGAAAATGATGAACAACTATGATATAAGCCTTGAATCAAGAAACTTGCTAAAGAACATAGACATGATTAAGAATGAAGATTAATATTTACCTCTTGAAGATCAATGACAAAGGAAATTCAAGGAACTTGCTTCACAAATCACTCACTTAAGAACTTATGAATTTTAGGGTTTTGGAAACAAATGGCAAAAGAAACTAAATGAAAAGTGAAAGTATGGTATTTATAGTGATAGTGGTGCCATCTTAGGAAGATTCTAGATTATGATGAGTTGTCTTGCTAAAGGATTCAAATGCAATTAACTTCTAGGGACCAATTTGCAAAGTTTCCAAAAGTTGAAGGACTAAGTTGCAAATTGTCAATAAAGTATCATGATGATGATTTTGCCACATTTAATGCAAGATTATCTTGAATTTTTTGGCTGTTTTTTTTTTTTTGAGTCAAAGATAGGTTAAGACAATTCAAGAATATTTGAGAAGAATCTAGAATGTTGAAGAAAAATCAAGAATGATGTAGAAAAGTGTGGAACATTCTAGAAAAATCTTGATTCATCCATCAAATGAGAAAGCCATCTATCCTCATGGGCTTGCGCATGGGCTTGGCACATTTGGGCTTGGTTTCATTTTCTTGTTTGTTGTGGGACCCACTTGAAGATTTAAGCATTTAAGGTTAAGATAGGAAACTTAAATGGGCTTTATGGAATCAATCCATGAACTAGAAAATTTTGGGCTTCTAAGACACGAGCATTTGAGATTGGAAACAAGGATTTTAGCCCAATTTACTTGAAAAAACAAAAAAACTAATTTAGGGACAAAAGGGTAATTAACAGAAAGTTCAGGGACTTAAGCGTAATTTTCAAAAATTATCACTTTAACCCTGTAGAACCTTCTAGACTTAAAAATATGATTCATTCCCTTGAATCATCTCAAAATCCTAAGATAAACCCTCTATCGGCTCTTAGAAACTCTAATTTCCCTTCCGTCGTCTACCCGATTACGCGTTCCGCCCGTAATACGTAAATTATTTTATTTTTTCTGAAAAAAATTCTAAAAATACAGAATTGTAGAAATTAGAATAATAAACTTAAGTCTTTCGTTCACGAATTAAAATTAGGTCTTTTGAGCAGTATTATTATACTGTCAATGGAATTCACGGGTCGGGTTTCACCTGACTTTCCAACCTAAATTTTAATCGTAGCTTCCTACAGTCAAGTAGGATTGAGTGGTAAACTTAGTTTATTTAAAATAATTTTCTAGAACTCAAATAAATTAGTAAACATAATTATATGTATTACCGTTATTTAAAACAGTGAAATACAGGGTGTTACAAAACACAAATACAAAACAAAACTTCGGCAACTTTTCCAGGCTTGCCCGAACATTTTCAAAAGTAAATTTTTCCAGACATTCTTTTCATTGGAAATTCATTTGTAAAATGATAAGTTATAAAGAATCCATTTTCTTTTGAAATCCTTCTTTTTCTTCCAAACCATCTTTAGAACGTTGTCAAAATCCTTTCAAATTTCTTTCTAAAATATTGTCAGCCATTTCCAAAAGTTCTTCTTCATAAAACATACTTTAAAAATTATGTTCACTTATGATAAAATTATTTTAATAAAAAAAATATTTTCCTGTAGCTTTAAAATATTTCACACTTAGTTCTCAAAATATTTTTTGTCTCATTCTTCAAAATTGATAACATACGAAAATATTCCGTTCACAAATCTCGACTTTATATTCATTCTTTCATCAAGAAATCATCAAATAAACATTTTTGTTCCAAAATTTTCATAAGGCTTTTTAAGACTTTTACCATTATAATTAATTAAGCACCGGTGAATCACAGGCTTCTCAGACAATCAATCAATCAACAGTAATATTTCCACATCAATATCATGATAGTAATCAGTTCATGCCATATATCAAATTCTCAGTGCATCATTAAGTAAATCATCAGGCTCAGACATTTTAGCATAGATAGTTTAATCACATAATCATTTTAGATAATCACAACAAGACTTAAGACCACATCATAACCCACAAACAATTGCATACATTTATTGAAATATCCCTTAGGCTGTCCCCTCTTACCTGAGTTCAAAGCGGTGGTGTTTCTTGTCCTTTGTTGTGTACCACATCATGAAAATAGGGTTAGGGATTTCAAAATTTCTCAAACTCATGGATTAATGATCCTTAAGTATTGGAGTATTATAAACAATGATCATTTAACAAGGATTGAACAAAAACTCCTCTAAGCTACAAGCTTAGGGTTTGGGCCTTGACCTTCAAAATAGGCTAGAAATTTTCAAACTTTTCAAGCTCTTGGATTAACAACTAAAGGTACCAAAGAGTCCAAATCAATGATCATTTAACAAAAGTTGAAACAAAACTTCCTTGCTCCATCAACACCTAGATTCGGCTTTGTTATGAAAATAAGGAAGGAAATTTTTGTTTGATGCAAGCTCTTAGATAGTGAACTTAGAGTTCATTGTGAGTCCATATATAGAAATTGGTTTCAACTCAAATGTATTTTTCAACTAATTTCTAGATATTTTAGAAGTTCAAGGGTTTAATAATACAAACTAGAAAACGTAGCATAACTCATCAAGTAAATGAAATGGAGGAACTTAGATGAGTAGAGGAAAGAATATTACCCTTGAAGCTTGCAATAAACTAGCTTGAAGAAGATGAACACCTTGAAGAAATGGAAAACAATGAAGCTTTGTAGAAAATTTTCTAAGTGTTTGAATGTAAAGTGAGGAAAGGAAAATGAAGTGAGTATATATAGAGGGAGAGAGAGAAAGTGGCATGTAGAGGGGAGAAGAGTGAGCTTGGAGAGCAAGTTTTGGTTAGGGAGGTGTTTGGTTGGAAAAAGTGAGAGAAAGGTGATTTTTGGATTAAAGTATATTATAATTTGAAAAGTGTAATCTTGACACTTTTCTCGGATATGACTAGAGACTTCCATCAAGAAGTCCTACTTTTCCGATCGTAGTTTTCATCGATTTTGCCCCGCATAAAATATTTTATATTATTTTCGAACGAAAATTTCAAAAATGGCCAAGACCCGTATTTAAAAGTTTAATTATTTTAATATCAATTTTAAATATAATGAACTATCTCAGCTTGTATTCTAACTATCATTTTAAATTATTAATAAAAACAAATAATAATATTCATCCGCTAATAAACTTTTCACAATTAAATTAATAATTTCCTTTTTCCTATTTAACAACAAACCTTAATTTTTTTTTTATAAAAGAATAACAATGCCAAGAGTAAGATCTAGTTTATATTATATAATTAAAAAGAAACAAATAATGATTATTTACTGGTATTAAAAATTTATTATTTGTTATCAATTATTTGAAACTACAATTTAAAATATTTGTAACAAGGTTGGCAACAATGCTTAAGTCTGTACTAATGAGTAGTTTCTCACTAATAAGAGAAAATAAATAACATAGTTAATATTTTTGATAAAAAAAAAATTTTTTAGCCAATGACAGGTTTTTAAGTTTTTAAAATGTATACCAAAATCCAAACCACCTTATTTATATCATTAACTTAATATTTAATAATATTAAATAAATTTGTGACAAATTGTTACATATAGTAGTGTCATAATTTCAATTAAAGTTGATTCGTCACTATTATAAGAAAATATTTTTAAATAATATAAAATAAAATAAGTGAAAACTTTACTCTTTCACCATTAATAGTTTTTTATGAATATTTAAAATATTTAGTGAGCAAATACATTTAACCATAAATATATTAATATTTAATATATGTGACACTTAATATAGACATAAAATTTTCAAATTCTTAATAATACACACTAGTGCAAAATATGCTTTTAACATCGGAGATTCCACATCGGTTTCTCAATAACCGATGTGTAAAACGAGGCGGTGACATTTTTGAAAATAAAAGTAAAGGATTCCATATCGGTTTAAAAATTAACCGATGTGTAAATATTTTTCACATCGGTTATATTTTAACCGATGTTTAAAATTAAAACAAAAAAATTTTAAATTGTAAACTTTTATCTTTTGACATCGGTTTTTAGGGAACCGATGTGTAATATATAGATTAATCACATTGGTTTTACTATAACCGATGTATAAAATTAAAAAAAATTAGAATTTAAAATTTTATCTTTTCACATCGGTTCCAATGAACCGATGTGTAATATAAGTTAACCACATCGGTTTTAAAATAACCGATGTAATAAATTAAAAAAAATGAAATTTTAAATTAATCGTAAGTTTCTACATTGGTTATTGTAGAACCGATGTGAAATATGACTAACCACATCGGTTCTTCAATAACCGATGTGTAACATTTGACAAAACCCTACTTTTTGTTTCTATTTTCATTCCCTCCATCTGTCACGTGCCCTTTTCCTTTGTTTTTGCTCTACTCTTCCATATACGAGCAAGAATTGGAACCT
Source organism: Sophora flavescens (assembly GCA_030762895.1). Taxonomy (NCBI): domain Eukaryota; kingdom Viridiplantae; phylum Streptophyta; class Magnoliopsida; order Fabales; family Fabaceae; genus Sophora; species Sophora flavescens. Next base: position 209,792,216 of record CM061063.1, on the reverse strand, counting down.
TTGTTTTGGTTCATGCTGACGAAGGCTAAAAATAGATGAACTCAGTAGCATCAAAGCCTTCACACTCACGAGCACACTAAGCAGAAATCACGTTTGGTTGCTTCACCGCCAACAACCTTTTGGGCTTGCTATTAAGAACAGAGCATTCCTTTGTTTTTCATTCCCTCCACTCGCGATTTCCATTTGCTCCAGGTATTCGTCTTCTTCTTCCACTCGCGTTTTCCTCTTCCATTTGCGCCACGTATTCGTCTTCTTCTTCTCTTTTGACTTAGCATCCTCTTCTATTTCGTTTCTTCCTCTGCAGATCTTACTGAGATTTCGTTTCTTCCTCTGTGATTTTGTTCTTCAATACTGAGTTACGCCTCAACAAGGTTTGAACGAAAACCTAACATCTGTGATTTTTTTCAGATTCTTGAGATTTTTTAGATTTTTGATTTTGTGTCTGTGAAAACCTGGTTATTGTGAGGCTAATGGTGAACTGCATCCATGTACAACTGCATGTCTAGGCTCTGTCATGAGTGTGTTAGTGTCTTGTTGTGACCCCTTTGATGATGTTTGTGTCTTGAGTCCTTGTTCTGTGTGTGTGTGTGTGTGTATATATATATACATACATAAATATAATATACTTGTGTTGTTCTGTGTTTGAAGTGTTATAAAGTGTGAATCTGTGTCTAATCCACCATAGTGGAAATGGCTCCAAGACTGGATTTTTCCAATTGGTGGACAAAGGATACACAGAAAGGAACACCAGTGGTGGTATCACGCGTCACGTCCGTGATGCCTGTCACGGCTAGGCCGTGACGGATTTTGCCTTGGAGGTTGCTTCACTGGTTGGTCTGTCACGGCCGTGACCACCATCATGGCTAGGCCGTGATCAGTTCTGCCTGTGAGGGTCTGGTTCAGTTGGCATGTCACGGCCGTGATGGACATCATGGGTTGGTCGTGACCAGTTCTGACTTTTCCATTCTTTCTTTTCATCTCTACTCGATCATGGTCGTGATGGCTGTCACGGCTAGGCCGTGATGGGCTATGTTTGGCTCATTTTCTTCACTTTTCAAGCCCCATCTTCATGGATCGCGGTTGGATGAATGCTAGACGGTCAAGTGATGAGTATGAGAATGGAGTAGAAGATTTTCTACAGTTTGCAAAAACAAATGCTATTGATTGTCCTTGTGTTAACTGTTTGAATGAGAGACGACTAGAAGCTGAGGAGATACGTGATCATCTTATTTGTGAGGGGATTTTCAAGAGTTATACAACATGGATATGTCATGGTGAATCTTTAGACAGGCTGAGGGTGTCGGATAGAGAGGAAGTTGATGACGTGGAAATGGACGATAGACTAGAGGACATGACCCGTGATGTTGGGCAAGAGTATTTTCGGCGCGCACATGTGTATGATACTTTGTGCAGTGATGCGGAAGTGGCTTTGTATCCGGGGTGCACTAATTTCACATGGTTGTCAGCGGTGTTAAGATTGTTCAATGTGAAGGCGAGAAATGGGTGGAGCGATAAAAGCTTTACCGAATTGCTTGAGTTGTTGGAAGACATGCTTCCAGAAGGCAACACATTGCCATCCCGAAACTATAAGGCGAAGAAGATATTGTGTCCGATGGGTATGGAGTATAAGAACATACACGCTTGCCCCAATGATTGCATATTGTACAGGAAAGAGTTTGAAGAGATGCACGAGTGCCCCAGGTGTGGGGTATCACGCTACAAAGTGAAGGATGATGATTCTAGTTGTGATGTGGTCACCAAAGGTCCTCCTGCGAAGGTGTTATGGTATCTTCCCGTGATTCCGCGGTTCAAGCGATTGTTTGCTAATGTAAATGACGCAAAGAACATTAGATGGCATGCAGATGAGAGGAAGTGTGATGGACAGCTTCGCCATCCGGCCGATTCTTTGCAATGGAAGAGAATTGATAGTTTGTTTTCGGATTTCGGTAATGAGCCCAGAAACCTCAGGGTTGGACTTGCTACCGATGGAATGAATCCATATGGAAACTTAAGTAGTATTCATAGTTCATGGCCTGTTCTCCTGGTAATTTACAACCTGTCTCCTTGGTTGTGCATGAAGCGCAAATACATTATGTTAAGTATGATGATTTCGGGTCGTAAACAGCCAGGAAATGATATTGATGTTTATCTGAGTCCCTTGATTGAAGACTTGAGAATGTTGTGGGATGAAGGTGTTGATGTGATCGACGGGTATTGCCATGAGACATTCAGATTGCGTGCCATGTTATTTTGCACCATCAATGACTTTCCAGCATACGGGAACTTGTGTGGGTATAGTGTTAAGGGGCATAAAGCATGTCCAATATGTGAAGAAGGCATATGTTGCCATCAACTGCAACATGGAAGGAAGACAGTTTACCTTGGGCATCGAAGATTTCTCCGACGTAATCATCCTTATTGTAGAATGAGAAAAGCTTTCAATGGACTTCCGGAGAATGAAATTGCTCCGGTGGCCTTGACTGGAGAGCAAGTTTATGAAAGGGTGAACAACACTAATGTTATCTATGGGAAGACCTAGAAGAAGGCTACCGAGAAGAAAATATGGAAGAAGAGGTCGATCTTCTTTGATCTTCCATACTGGTGCATGCTTGATGTAAGACATTGTATTGATGTGATGCATGTGGAGAAAAATGTGTGTGACAGTTTAATCGGAATGCTTCTCAACATTCAAGGCAAGACAAAGGATGGTGTGAATGCTCGTCTGGATATAGTTGCGATGGGTATACGAGAGCAGTTAGCTCCACATAAAGTGGGGGATAAGAAGACATATTTGCCCCCAGCATGTCATACTTTATCAAAAAAAAAGAGAAAAGAAGTTTCTGTGAATGTCTACGGGGAGTCAAAGTGCCACTGGGTTACTCTTCAAATATCAAAAGACTTGTCTCAATGAAAGATCTCAAATTAGTTGGCTTAAAGTCTCATGATTGTCATGTCTTGATGCAACAACTACTACCGGTGGCCATTCGTGACATATTGGCTAAAAAAGTCAGACATGCCATTACTAGGTTATGCTTATTCTTCAATGCAATATGTAGCAAGGTCATTGACGCTAAAAAGTTGGATGACTTGGAAAATGAGGCAGCCATTATCTTGTGCCAATTGGAGATGTATTTTCCACCTTCATTTTTTGACATCATGGTTCATTTGATTGTTCATCTAGTGAGGGAGATTAGATTGTGCGGCCCCGTTTATTTAATGTGGATGTACCCGGTTGAGAGATACATGAAGATCTTGAAAGGATATATGAAGAATCCACACCGTCCTGAAGCATCTATTGTTGAAAGGTATGTTGCTGAAGAAGCTATTGAGTTTTGTACAGACTACATGTCAGAAGCGGAACCTGAAGGGCTTCCGAAGTCTCGTCACGAAGGAAGATATGATGGTAAGGGTACATGAGGTATCACTGTTAAGAGCATGGATCGGGAGGAAGTGCTTCAAGCACATTTGTATATATTGAATAACACTGATGAGGTTGAACCATACATATGTGAGCACAAAAGCATCATCAATGAAACTTACCCTAGAATGAATGAAAAATGGTGTTTGAACAAGCATAACAAGACTTTCTTGAACTGGTTTAAAGAAAAAATTTCAAAGGATGGTATTGCTTCTGATACATTAAAATGGCTAGCACAGGGGCCTAACTTTTATGTCAAATGCTGGAGTGGGTACGATATCAATAAATTTTCCTTCAATACAAAGTCCCAGGTTGACAAAAGTACTATGCAAAACAGTGGGGTTATGGTCGTCGCTGAGTCCATGCATTTCTCTAGTTCGAAAGTTAAAAACCTTGTTATGGAATTCGTTTCATACTTTGGAATCATTGAAGAGATATGGGAGGTTGAGTACACGAAGTTTAGAGTACCTGTTTTTAAATGTCAGTGGGTCGACAGTAACAATGGTGTGCAAACCGATGATTTAGGATTCAAATTGGTGGACCTTAATAAGGTACGTAATAAAGAAGAGCCTTTCATCATGGCATCCCAAGCAAAACAAGTGTTTTATATCCGTGATCCTTCTAACAAAAGGTGGTCAGTGGTTCTCCAGGGAAAAAACATGTATAATGGTAGTGAGGAAAATCAACATTCAACTCTTGATATTTATGACACTCCTTCTTTCTCAACACGAGTGCCTAATTTCTTTGAGGAAAATGAAGTGGATGATGTACATGCTACTCGTAATGATCACCAAGAAGGGTTATGGGAGAACATTACTAATTGACCACAAAGTAATTTAGTTTGAGTTATGTTTAAAGGCATATTATTTGTTTACGTTGATATTTATAAGTTATGTTTACGTACGTTGATCGATATTTATAAGTTATGTTTGATATTTATCCTGACATACTAACAAGTTTTTTTTGTTTAAACAGGTATACATGGCTGAACCTGAGGATATTGTTGACGAATCTAGGCAAGTATACCTAGTCGTACAAGTAATACGGTGGTGAGACCGATATCGTTCCCACGAGGACTGTGATAAGTACTAGCACGTACCGAATCAACTACTATCTAAGCGGATCTTTGGATGGAAGGGAGCTCTATACTAAATACCAAGTCCAAGACTTAAAACAAACAAAATATAAAGAAAAAGTTCTTTTAGGAATTTTGTCAAACATTTAGAATGCATAAAAAGGGATTCTTCAAATAAATGAAAGATGTTGGGACTAGACTTCACTAAACCTTAGTCTCATGCAATACCAAGAACACCAATCCAGTTTATGCTTCAAATATCAAAATCAATCCACAAGATTACTCAAGCCCTAATTCCTTAGATGACAAGGGCCTAAATTCCCTAATTAAACCCTAATTCCTTAGGTGGCCTAATTAGTGAATTTGCATTAAGAGTAAGGATTACACGATTACTAATAAACCAAAATCCATTCCTAGATACAAGGTTTACTAGGTGATTAATTCCATATCAAGAATTGATAAGAACGTCCCCATTGCAAATCAATAAGTTTTCCTTCAATAGAAAGTCCCAGGATGACAAAAGTACTATGCAAAACAGTGGGGTTATGGTCGTCGCTGAGTCCATGCATTTCTCTAGTTCGAAAGATAAAAACCTTGTTATGGCATTCGTTTCATACTTTGGAATCATTGAAGAGATATGGGAGGTTGAGTACCCGAAGTTTAGAGTACCAGTTTTTAAATGTCAGTGGGTCGACAGTAACAATGGTGTGCAAACCGATGAGTTAGGATTCAAATTGGTGGACCTTAATAAGGTAGGTAATAAAGAAGAGCCTTTCATCATGGAATCCCAAGCAAAACAAGTGTTTTATATCCGTGATCCTTCTAACAAAAGGTGGTCAGTGGTTCTCCAGGGAAAAAATATGTATAATGGTAGTGAGGGAAATCAAGATTCAACTCTTGATATTTCTGACACTCCTTCTTTCTCAACACGAGTGCCTAATTTCTTTGAGGAAAATGAAGTGGATGATGTACATGCTACTCGTAATGATCACCAAGAAGGGTTATGGGAGGACTTTACTAATTGACCACAAAGTAAGTTTAGTTTGAGTCACGTTTAAAGGCATATTATATGTTTACGTTGATATTTATAAGTTATGTTTACGTACGTTGATCGATATTTATAAGTTATGTTTGATATTTATCCTGACATACTAACAAGTTTTTTTTTGTTTAAACAGTTATACATGGCTGATCCTGAGGATATTGTTGACGAATCTTGGCAAGTATACCTAGTCGTACAAGTAATACGGTGGTGAGACCGATATCGTTCCCACGAGGACTGTGACAAGTACTAGAACGTACCGAATCAACTACTATCTAAGAAGATCTTTGGATGGAAGGGAGCTCTATACTAAATACCAAGTCCAAGAGTTAAAACAAACAAAATAAAAAGAAAAAGTTCTTTTAGGAATTTTGTCAAACACTTAGAATGCAGAAAAAGGGATTCTTCAAATAAATGAAAGATGTTGGGACTAGACTTCACTAAACCTTAGTCTCATGCAATACCAAGAACACCAATCCAGTTTATGCTTCAAATATCAAAATCAATCCACAAGATTACTCAAGCCCTAATTCCTTAGATGACAAGAGCCTAAATTCCCTAATTAAACCCTAATTCCTTAGGTGGCCTAATTAGTGAATTTGCATTAAGAGTAAGGATTACACGATTACTAATAAACCAAAATCCATTCCTAGATACAAGGTTTACTAGGTGATTAATTCCATATCAAGAATTGATAAGAACGTCCCCATTGCAAATCAATAAGTTTTCCTTCAATAGAAAGTCCCAGGATGACAAAAGTACTATGCAAAACAGTGGGGTTATGGTCGTCGCGGAGTCCATGCATTTCTCTAGTTCGAAAGATAAAAACCTTGTTATGGCATTCGTTTCATACTTTGGAATCATTGAAGAGATATGGGAGGTTGAGTACCCGAAGTTTAGAGTACCAGTTTTTAAATGTCAGTGGGTCGACAGTAACAATGGTGTGCAAACCGATGAGTTAGGATTCAAATTGGTGGACCTTAATAAGGTAGGAAATAAAGAAGAGCCTTTCATCATGGAATCCCAAGCAAAACAAGTGTTTTATATCCGTGATCCTTCTAACAAAAGGTGGTCAGTGGTTCTCCAGGGAAAAAATATGTATAATGGTAGTGAGGGAAATCAAGATTCAACTCTTGATATTTCTGACACTCCTTCTTTCTCAACACGAGTGCCTAATTTCTTTGAGGAAAATGAAGTGAGTGATGTACATGCTACTCGTAATGATCACCAAGAAGGGTTATGGGAGGACTTTACTAATTGACCACAAAGTAAGTTTAGTTTGAGTCACGTTTAAAGGCATATTATATGTTTACGTTGATATTTATAAGTTATGTTTACGTACGTTGATCGATATTTATAAGTTATGTTTGATATTTATCCTGACATACTAACAAGTTTTTTTTTTGTTTAAACAGTTATACATGGCTGATCCTGAGGATATTGTTGACGAATCTTGGCAAGTATACCTAGTCGTACAAGTAATACGGTGGTGAGACCGATATCGTTCCCACGAGGACTGTGACAAGTACTAGAACGTACCGAATCAACTACTATCTAAGAAGATCTTTGGATGGAAGGGAGCTCTATACTAAATACCAAGTCCAAGAGTTAAAACAAACAAAATAAAAAGAAAAAGTTCTTTTAGGAATTTTGTCAAACACTTAGAATGCAGAAAAAGGGATTCTTCAAATAAATGAAAGATGTTGGGACTAGACTTCACTAAACCTTAGTCTCATGCAATACCAAGAACACCAATCCAGTTTATGCTTCAAATATCAAAATCAATCCACAAGATTACTCAAGCCCTAACTCCTTAGATGACAAGAGCCTAAATTCCCTAATTAAACCCTAATTCCTTAGGTGGCCTAATTAGTGAATTTGCATTAAGAGTAAGGATTACACGATTACTAATAAACCAAAATCCATTCCTAGATACAAGGTTTACTAGGTGATTAATTCCAGATCAAGAATTGATAAGAACGTCCCCATTGCAAATCAATAAGTTTTCCTTCAATACAAAGTCCCAAGATGACAAAAGTACTATGCAAAACAGTGGGGTTATGGTCGTCGCTGAGTCCATGCATTTCTCTAGTTCGAAAGATAAAAACCTTGTTATGGCATTCGTTTCATACTTTGTAATCATTGAAGATATATGGGAGGTTGAGTACACGAAGTTTAGAGTACCTGTTTTTAAACGTCAGTAGGTCGACAGTAACAATGGTGTACAAACCGATGAGTTAGGATTCAAATTGGTGGACCTTAATAAGGTAGGAAATAAAGAAGAGCCTTTCATCATGGCATCCCAAGAAAAACAAGTGTTTTATATCCGTGATCCTTCTAACAAAAGGTGGTCAGTGGTTCTCCAGGGAAAAAACATGTATAATGGTAGTGAGGGAAATCAAGATTCAACTCTTGATATTTCTGACACTCCTTCTTTCTCAACACGAGTGCCTAATTTCTATGAGGAAAATGAAGTGGATTGTGTACATGCTACTCGTAATGATCACCAAGAAGGGTTATTGGAGAACTTTACTAATTGACCACAAAGTAAGTTTTGTTTGAGTTACGTTTAAAGGCATATTATATTATATATTTTTATTTGTAGCCTTATCACAAGAATAAAAAATTGGGTTCAAAAATTCACTATCTCAATTTATTTGGCACTCAGTTCTCACAATTGGATGCATAATCTAAGCAAGGGGCAATCTAATCATGTGATCATGCAAAACTATGCCTATATGAATGCGACATGAAAAATGCAAAAATTTCAAAAATATGCAAAAATACCCCTACCCCAAGCTTAAAAACTTACATTGTCCCCAATGTAAATAATCAAGTTGGAGAGAGGAGAAAAAAAAATGGAACAACTCACCGAGGCGGTAGCGGGTGCTGGGTCACATGCCTAGTCAAAAGGAGGATGGAAATGTGTCACGACCGTGATGCTCGTCACGGGCAGGACGTGATCGATTCTGGTCCATAGGGGTTGGCCTGTCACGGCCGTGACCTCCATCACGGCTAGGCCGTGATGCTCTCTGATCTTCAGGGTCCTCTCATCACGCCCGTGATGGGTATCACGGCTGGGCCGTGATCCTTTCTGGTCTTCATGGTTAGCTCATCACGGCCGTGACCAATGTCACAGCCTAGGCGTGATGGCTGTTGACTTTGTTTGTCCTTGCCCTTCTTGCTTCTCCTTCCTTCTTACCCTGAAAACACTTAACACATTTATTAGTTTATGATCTTTTTCCTCTTGATCTTCTCAAATTATTCAATAGTTAAAATAAAAAACAAATGGAAAAGGAAAAGAAAACTTGGGTTACCTCCCAATAAGCGCTTCTTTAACGTTACTAGCTTGACGGGTAAGTGATCTCAAGGATCATGAAGGCGCACAGCTGTTGTCAATCTCTCGATGTCACCACCCAAGTAGGCCTTGAGTCTTTGGCCATTGACTTTGAAGATCCTTTTTGAAGTAGGATCCTCCACTTCTACAGCTCCATGAGGTGAGACTTCTTTGACAATGAACGGTCCCGACCACTTAGACTTCAACTTACCCGAAAATAATCTCAGCCGGGAATTGAATAATAAAACTTGTTGTCCCAACTGAAATTATTTCATCACGATCTTCTTGTCATGATAAGTCTTGACTCGCTGCTTGTAAATGGCCACATTCTCATATGCATTAAGGCACATCTCCTCTAGTTCATGCAACTGATGGACTCTTTTCTCACCCGCCAGAGTGGCATCAAAATTCAAGAACTTCAATGCCCAAAAGGCTCGATGCTCCAACTCTACGGGTAGATGACATGACTTCCCATAGACCATCTGAAACGGAGATAACCCCACAGAAGTTTTTAATGCAGTCCGGTAAGCCCACAAGGCATCGTCAAGCTTCTTTGCCCAATCTTTTCTTGAAGAGGCCATAGTTTTTTCCAGAATTCTCTTAATCTCTCAGTTAGAGACCTCCGCTTGCCCATTTGTTTGCGGATGATATGGAGATGCCACCTTATGCCTCACATCATACTTGGTCGACACATTTTTCAGTTGTGAGTTGCAGAAGTGAGATCCCCCATCACTTATAAGGACCCTTGGGACACCGAACCGGGCAAAAATGTTCCTTTTGATGAACTTAATCACTGTCTGTGCATCATTCTTCGGTGTTGCAACGGCATCCACCCATTTAGAAACATAGTCCACCGCCACCAAGATATATTGGTTGGAGAATGAGGGAGGAAGTGGACCCATAAAATCTATGCCCCAACAATCAAATACTTCAACCTCCAATATGTTTTGCAGTGGCATCTCATCCCTTTTAGATATTTTCCCGGTCCTTTGGCATTTGTCACAACTCTTCACATGATTGTAAGCGTCCTTGAAAATTGAGGGCCAAAAGAGCCCAGATTGGAGGACATTTGCAGCTATCCTATCCCCATTGTAATGTCCACCATATGGAGAGTTATGGCAATGCCACAAAATACTCCTTGCTTCCTCTTGACTCACACACCTCCTCCACAAGCCATCCGGTCCAACCTTGAACAAAAATGGGTCATCCCACATGAAATGGTTGGCATCCCGGAAGAATTTTTTCTTTTGCTGCCAAGTGAGGTGTTCTGGAACAATGTTGGCTGCCTTGAAGTTTGCCATGTCGGCAAACCATGGTCTTTCATGCACCAGAAATAATGCCTCATCCGGGAACTCATCCCGAATGTCCTTTTCTCTTGCAGTAACCTCTTCATTCATCAGCCAAGATAAGTGGTCAGCCACCAAATTTTTGCTGCCCTTTTTGTCCTTAATGAGTAAGTCAAATTCCTGCAACAATAGAATCCACCTTAGGAGTCTTGGTTTTGAATCTAACTTAGTCAACAAATATTTAATTGCAGCATGATCAGTAAAAACAGTGACTTGTGACCCAATCAAGTATGAACGAAATTTTTCCAATGCAAACACTATGGCTAGCAACTCTTTTTCAGTTGTTGCATAATTTATTTGGTTCTCATTGAGAACCTTGCTAGCATAGTGAATGGCATGGAAAAACTTTTCCTTTTGCTGTCCCAAAACTGCCCCAACTGCGTAGTCGCTGGCATCACACATTAATTCAAATGGTGACTCCCAGTTGGGTGCAACAAGAATGGGAGCAGTGATCAACTTTTCCTTCAAAATATGAAAAGAAGTGAGACAAGCAGTATCAAACACAAATGGAGTGTCCTTGTTCAAAAGGCTACACAACGGCTTGGCTATCTTTGAGAAGTCTTGGATGAACCGCCGGTAAAAGCCTGCATGCCCAAGAAAACTCCTCACACCCTTGACATTCACTGGTGGAGGTAGTTTCTAAATTACATCAATCTTGGATTTATCCACTTCGATCCCCTTAGCTGAAATCTTGTGCCCAAGCACAATGCCTTCCTGCACCATAAAATGACACTTCTCCTAATTTAAGACTAAATTGGTGTCCATGCACCTTTTTAACACAGCAGCAAGGTTAGACAAACAATTATCATAAGAGGAACTGAAAACAGAAAAATATCCATGAAAACTTCAATGTGTTTTTCTACCATAACAGAGAAAATGGAAAGCATGCACCTTTGAAATGTTGCCGGTGCATTACAAAGACCGAAAGGCATCTTCCGATATGCAAAAACTCTAAAAGGGCATGTGAAGGCAGTTTTCTCTTGGTCCTCCGGGTTAACCGCAATTTGGTTATAACCCGAATAACCATCCAAGAAACAATAATAAGCTTGCCCGGCCAATCTCTCCAACATTTGGTCCATGAATGGAAGTGGGAAGTGATCTTTCCTAGTAACTTGATTTAGCTTCCGGTAATCTATACACATTTGCCAACCCGTGACCGTTCTAGTTGGGATCAACTCATTCTTCTCGTTGTTCACGATGGTCATGCCACATTTCTTGGGAACCACTTGTACCGGACTCACCCAAGCACTATCAGAAATCGGATATATCATTCCAGCTTCAAGGAGTTTTAGCACCTCCTTCCTTACCACTTCTTTCATTGTAGGATTGAGCCTCCTTTGCGGTTGGACCACTGGTTTAAATTCAGCCTCCATCATAATCTTGTGCATACAAAATGTAGGGCTAATACCTTTCAAATCTAAGATGGACCATCCAATAGCTGTCTTATGCTCTCTAAGCACCCTTACAAGTGTCTCCTCCTCCAATTTGAACAACACATTGCTCACTATGACAGGATTTTCATCATTCTCACCAAGGAACACATATTTCAAGTGGGGAGGTTGAGGTTTAAGCTTTAACTTGAGCTTCTCTTGGTCCTTCTTGAGCTCTTCCTTCTTAGTATTGACAGAGAGTTGATTAGGTTGAGCTTCCAAATCACACAAAGACTCCTTTATTTCCTTCTCCTCTTCCTCATCAAGATTTTCAATAGAATTCATAATTACCTTCTCAAGAGTAGAGGAATGGTGTTGATGTGCAAAGACTTATTTAGATACTACATCCACAATGTCCATGCGGAAACAATTCTCTTCATCACTCGGGCGATGCATAGCTTCAAACACATTGAAAGTAACCTCTTCATCTTGCACTCTGAGTCGAAGTTGGCCTTTTTGTACATCAATCAAAGCATGACCAGTTGCTAGAAAAGGTCTCCCTAATATAAGGGGAACTTCTGCATCCTCCTCCATGTCTAATATCACAAAATCCGCTGGGAAGATAAACTTATCCACTTTCACCAAAACATCTTCCAAAATACCAAAAGGGCGCTTGATTGATCTATCGGCTAGTTGCAATGCCATCCTTGTTGGTTTCACTTCACCACCTTCAAGCTTGTTCAAGATTGAAAGCGGCATCAAATTGATACTCGCCCCCAAGTCACACAAGGCCTTCCCAATAGCAACGCTCCCAATTGTGCAAGGGATTGTAAAACTACCAGGATCTTTAAGCTTTGGAGGGAGCTTCCTTTGGAGTATCGCACTACATTCTTCTGTCAAGGCAACAGTCTTATCTTCTTTAAATCTCCTTTTCTTTGTGAGTAGCTCCTTCATGAACTTTGCATAAGTAGGCATTTGCTCAAGTGCTTCAGCAAAGGGTATGTTGATTTGTAACCTCTTGAAGATGTCAAGAAATTTGGCAAACTGCTCTTTTTTCTCCTTCTTCTTGCTCAAGTGAGGATATGGCAATTTTACATAAGAGGGAATCTCTTGAGGCTTGTCTCCATTTTTCAAAATCTGACTTTTACTCCTCCTCAAAATTGAATTCTCATCCACTAACTTTTCTCTCTTGTCTTTTTCTTCTTCCTCTATTACAACCTCCTTGCCTTTTTCCTCATTTTTCTCTCTTTTTTCAGAACTCAACTCTGTTTTTTCAGTATCTCTCTGATTTTTCAACAAAGGCTCACCGCTCACATTTTTAAGACTTTTACCACTCCTCAAAATTATAGCCTTACAATGCTCTTTAGGATTTGTTTGAGTATTACCTGAAAAACTGCTGCTGGATTGTTCTGCTAGGTGCTTTGCAATTTGTCCAACTTGAACCTCCAAGTTCTTTTTGGCAGCATCAGTGTTTTTCTGGTTCGACATGGACATTTTCATGAATTGATTGAGAGTGTTCTCCAAGATTGAAGTCCGGTCTTGAGACGGTTGTGTGGGAAGAGGCTTGCTTGCTTGTCCGGCATCTTGTTTCCAACCAAAACTTGCTTGATTCCTCCACCCTTGGTTGTAATTGTTGGAGTATTGGTTGTTACCTTGCCGCCTATAGTTCCCCATATAATTAGCTTCCTCATGGGAACTAGGTGTGGCCTCACAATTTCCATTGTCATGATCTCCTCCACAAAAATCACATCTCATTACCTGTTGAGGTGGCATGGTTGTCCCTTGAATGGTCTGGAGTTGTTGTGGGAGTTGAGCTAGTTGCTTGGTAATGGACTCAAGTTGTTGCGTCATAAGCTTGTTTTGAGCCAAAAGTGCAGTTTATGAATCTGACTCCAACACTCCCCTTCTTGATGTGGTACCTCAGTCATGATGCTTGAAATAGTCATTAGATGCCATAGCTTCTATCAAAGTCAATGCTTCCTCCGGTGTCTTTGTATTCATGGAACCTCCAGCTGAGGCATCCAACATAAACTTGATTGACGGCGTCAATCCATTGCAAAATGTTTGCATTTGGACAAGATCATCAAACCCATGATTTGGGCATCTTCGGAGCAAGTCTTTGAACCTTTCCCATGTGTCATGAAGAGTCTCTCCCTCTTGTTGAGCAAAGCTTACGATATCACCCCGTGTCTTCACAAATCTTGAGGCGGGAAAGAACCTTGCAAGAAATTTAGCCTCTAGGTCATCCCATGTAGTGATGCTCCCCCTTGATTGAGATTGGAGCCAAGCCTTGGCTCTATCTCTTAGAGAGAAAGGGAACAACCTTAGGCGAATTGCATCATCGCTAGCACCATTTAGCTTCATCGTATCACATAACTCAATGAAGTTGGAGACATGATTATTAGGATCCTCCTTCTCCATCCAAGCAAATTGATTTTGTGCAATCATAATCAAGAGAGCCGGCTTGATCTCAAAATTGTTGGAATTCACTGGAGGCCTCACTATGCTAGTGACATGACGGTTGACATTTGTATTGGCATAATCTCCAAGTGTCCTCCGTGGAGCACCCTCACCATTGCCTGCCATCTCAAGTGGTTCTTGATGAACTTGTGCAGCAGAAGTCTCTTGTTCTTTTTCTTGTTGCTCTAACAACTTCTGCTGTCTTGCTTGTCTCCGATTCTCCCTAGTTGTTCTTTCTATTTCAGGATCGTAGAGAAGTTGGTCAGCTGGAACAGTACCTCGCATGCACAAAAGTCTAGAGACCAAAACTGTTAGCACTAAATGACAGCAAAAAGAAACAGATAGTAAAACAGAAAAAAAAAATTGTGCTTAAATTAGTAATTGAAATGGGTATGCTAATATTGAAACTCAGTCCCCAGCAACGGCGCCAAAAACTTGTTGACGAATCTAGGCAAGTATACCTAGTCTTACAAGTAATACGGTGATGAGACCGATATCATTCCCACGAGGACTGTAAAAAGTACTAGCACGTACTGAATCAACTACTATCTAAGCGGATCTTTGGATGGAAGGGAGCTTTATACTAAATACCAAGTCCAAGAGTTAAAACAAACAAAAGAAAAAGAAAAAGTTCTTTTAGGAATTTTGTCAAACACTTAGAATGCAGAAAAAGGGATTCTTCAAATAAATGAAAGATGTTGGGACTAGACTTCACTAAACCTTAGTCTCATGCAATACCAAGAACACCAATCCAGTTTATGCTTCAAATATCAAAATCAATCCACAAGATTACTCAAGCCCTAATTCCTTAGATGACAAGAGCCTAAATTCCCTAATTAAACCCTAATTCCTTAGGTGGCCTAATTAGTGAATTTGCATTAAGAGTAAGGATTACACGATTACTAATAAACCAAAATCCATTCCTATATACAAGGTTTACTAGGTGATTAAACCCATTGCAAATCAAATCTTAGAAACATTTCATGGGTGATCAAACCACAAAAAGCATTAAGCATAGGAATCAAACACTGATACATAGGCATAAACATAGATTAATCAATCAAGGTAATTATATAAGGTTCAGTTTAGCTACATCTAATCCCAACAAAAAGGGATTTTGCTACTCATAGTTGTAGAGAAAACCAAAATATAAACAATAGAGAAGAGGGAGAGAAAGGACTCCATGGAAGCTTCCCACAGCAGCCACAGCAGCTCCTTGGTGCAGAGAAACGTTCTTTTTGTTTTTAGGGTAAAAATCTGGTCCCTTTTGTTCTGCCCCTGATGCCTTATTTATAGAATTGGGTTCAAATAACACGCGTCACGACCGTGATGGCCATCACGGCCAGGCCGTGACGGGTTCTGCCTGGGGCGCGCTTTCAATTTTGATTCATCACGGCCGTGATGCTCATCACGACTAGGCCGTGATCGCTTCTGCCTTCACCAAATGGTCTGTCACGGCCGTGATGGGAATCACGACCTGGTCGTGACAGATTCTGCCTAGAAGGGGTCTGGCTCAATTAACATGTCACGGCCGTGATGGGCATCACGGCTAGGCCGTGACAACTTCTGACTTTTACCTTCTTTCTTCCCAGATATTGCTCGATCATGGCCGTGATGGTTATCACGGCTAGGCCGTGATGGGCTCTGTTTGGTACATTTTCTTCACTTTTCAAGCTCTATCTTCATCCAAGCTCCATCATGGTTAATCTTGAGCATTTTACCCTTAATTCCTGCAAAACAACACCACGAAACCGCCTTACCCGTTCCAAGGTAAAAACTAATAAAAATCAATTTAAATATGCCTAAACTATATGAAAATGCATGCAAAAATGTACATGAAATATGATGTGAAATCACACTGTCGGATATTCCTCCTTTATGTAGCGGGTCGGAGACCCCGTCTACTGGTAGAAAGGGTAGACGTGCCACACGAATGAGGAATTTGACTGCCAATCGTGGTTCAAATCAAAGGATAAGAATAGACTTTGATAATAACCTCAATCCTATTGGGCTAATGGCAGAGCAGTTTAACAGTTTTGTGGCGACCCTTGCTAGAAGCAGGCCTAGTATACTTATTGATAATTGGAAAGATGTACTGGCGGACGTGAAGGATCAGATATGGGAGAGTATTCTGGTTTCTATACTTTTACGTCCTGTGTTTGTCTATATCTACTTTATTTTAATCTTACTAATATCATATAGTAATTCGTTGATTCTTTTGGTGTTAATGTAGCTCACCTTTGACATACCAAATATGACGGATATGAAGAAGCGTTTGAAAAAGTATGCTGGTAAGTGTTGGAGGGCTTTTAAGGTCGACCTGGGCAGACACTATGTATTCAATCCAACATGTGAAAAGAACCCACATGAGGTGTATCCGTTTCATGACCAGGCGACGTGGGATCGCTTTGTTCAGAGCCGACATGATCCCGACTTTCAGGTTAACTTATTTGATTTGTCTCTAAATTTATGTAATTTCATTAATTTTATTTACTTATGTAATTTAATTGTCCTCTATTTATAATAGGAGAAGAGGAAAAGGGGGCAGAAAAACCAAAGCAAGAATGTCTACCCCCATGTCATGTCTCATGGGGGATATAAAAAGGTTGGTTAGATAATGGTGGAAGAGGAAAAGAAAGCACGTCAGGAAGCAGCATCTCAGGCGGATCCTAATGCTGAAAATCGTCCAGTGGTTGTTGATCCACCTCCACCCCCACGCCATCGTAAATGGAAGAGGGCCCGACAAAGAAAAACGGGACAATATACATCTGAGGAGGCCCGCCAAGTAGCTGAGAAGATTGTAAGTATAGTTTGAATTGTAATTGTCATTTTAAGATTGTTACCGAATTGTAATGTGACCTGATATTTTATATGTTATAGGATGCCTTGGACGAGCAGGTAACCCAAGGAACCTTTGTTCCTAGAGGACGCGATGATATCTTAGCTGCTGCCATCAGTAACCCAGACCACCCGGGCCGTGTCATTGGTGTTGGATGGGGCATCGGCATTCGTCAATACCATGGTTCATCTTCACACCAATGCCACAGGGATGTTGATGCAGATAGAGCACGGCTAAAACAGGAGATTACAGCTGAGCTTAGACAGGAGATGGCCGAGCAGTTTGCCCAGCAGATGGCAATATTGACTTCTATGTCCCAAAGAGATGACGGTAGGTGTCCAACCCTCTCGTCCATGTGAGCACTAAGGGCTCATGTGATCCTCCTCATCAGCCTGAAAATGATGATGATGGTGATGATGATGATGATGATGATGATGACGATGATGATGATGATGACGACCCTGATAGGTGTGAGCTGTATGTTGATGATCATCATGATCACTACTTAGTGGCATTGGGGAGGGTACATAATAACTTAGGTAATACCATACACCATCGTTTATTACCGGATGATCAGGTGAGGGTCGTTGCTGAGATTATTCGAGATCATGATGCTCGAGTCCCTGTGCCCACTGAGGAGGTTCAAACAGTGGGTCAGGCCCCCAGTAACTTCATCCCCTGGCCAAGAAGACTGGTCAACTTTCTTGTTGCATCTGAGGTATTCAGTTAGTTGTGTTTTTCTATATTCATAGTTGAAGTTATTTATTATTGTTTAAATATAATGCTTTATTTTTATTCGTTATAGGATGTTGGAAATGATATTCTGCCTAAAAGGTCGGTTCCAGGAAGACCAGAGATGTCTGCTCCTGCCAAGGTATTCATTTGACCATTTGATTAATTACGAATTAAATAACTTATCTGTGATTACTAATATATATCTTTGTTGTTTAGGGGATCGACAAAGGGGCACCTGGTGATGTTTTTAAACTTCTGGCTATACAGGTTGTTACCATGGAGAATGACGCAGCTTTGGTAAGGTTGGAACATGATGCCAGTCCAGGTGATGAACTGTATATCCCAAAGAAGGAACTTATGGAGATTGTACTCGATAAAGAAATGGCTAGTTCTGCACACCTATCGTTATGGTGCACGTAAGTACATTTTATTTATAAGTTAAGTAATTAATTTTTAAATACTATGATAATTAACATGTTTTTTCAATATATTAGGTATCTGCATCGTATGTTAGTTGGTCAGGGTAACCTCGCCCTTTATGGGTTCATTGACCCCATGTTCATTCAGGGTGATGTTCTCCTAGCATCAGAAGACCCTGCCACCACCATACATGATATACTTGCCCGAGACGATCATCAATTCTACCTTGCGCCTTATCTCAATAAGTAAGTACCGGTTATTTAATTATAACTATATATGACTTAGTCACTAATTGTTCCACAAATACAGCAAGCATTGGCAACTATTGATCTTGTACCCTAGGATGAACGTCGTGGTCTTCTTCTGCTCAATTGGAAATAAGCCGATGAATGAACTGAAGACGATCATCGAAACGTAAGTATTAAAATACTTTATAATCAGTAATGTAATTGTTTTAATTATCTGAAATCTATCAGATATACTTCAATTAATGTTTATTTTGTCATGATAGTTCTATTAATGCAAACCACATGTTGCGTGGTGAAAGGCGTCGGGCTATCAGATGGATTATTCCTAGCGTAAGATATTTATTAGTTTAAACGCTTCAAATGCAGTGGGTATAATTATTGATTTCTATTTAATTCATCATATTCTAATTGGGTTTCATTTGTACGTAGTCACGTATACAACGTGGATCATGGGAATGTGGATACTATGTGATGAAGTGGATGTTCGAAATTATCTCCTCCAGGATCACTGAAAGATGGCACGAGGTAAATGTTAATTGTTAACAATTAGAAGTAACAGTTATAGATTCGTTATATGTTTTATGTTAGTTTATTACTTAAAAGATATAATCTTTTGTCCAATTAAACTTGCAGATATTCAACAATCCAACTCCATTATCTGATTCTAACATCAACAACATAAGGAGACGTTGAGCAACTTTCTTTCTTGAAGTGTACCAACCATAGTTTGTATATATGTAGTTAGTTTAAAAACTTATCATGTACTAGCTATAGTGTACTTTTGACTGATCATATGTATTTTGATATGAAATCTATAATATATCATGTAGCTTTTTGGTTTCTAATTATCTTTGTTGTCTGAATGTAATTGAACGTACATATGTATTGTTCGTAATAAATTTAGTATATATTAATTTAGTGTGTTTTTGTTGTACAAAAGTGATTGTGTTGAGAATATTTAGAATATGTTATTCTGGTATTGATCTGCATTACTGAAACAGGGGAAAGGAATTATAGAAATGTAAAAAAGAGTTTAAAAAAAAATTAGACTTTACACATCGGTTACTAATAAACCGATGTGGAAATTTCAATTTCCACATCGGTTTTCCTAAAAACCAAGGTGGAAAGTGAAATTTTACATCGGTTTTCCTAAAAACTGATGTGGAAAGTGATATTTCCAATAGGTTACCCATTGACAAATGAGTTTTCCACATCGGTTATTGGGAAAACCGCTGTTAAAAATGTACTTTAAACATCGGTTTTAAAACCGATGTGAAAAGTAACAATAAACAGCATCGGTCTTTTCAACATCAGTTTGAAAACCGATGTGAAAAGCCAAAAATAATCGATGTGAAATCCATTTTCTGCACTAGTGACAACACAAAAGGCAATTCTTGTGAATGACTGTTATTTTTATTTCATTGATACTTTTCTTTTTATTCTACTAAATTTTCTATTATTGATGATCTTGGGTACGAAACTAAAATATTAGTGATGAATTATTTTTAACACATATTTTTGTCATTAATAATAAAATTATAATGACGAATTGTGACTTAATCACTATTGTATATGATATTAGTGAGAAAAAATACATAGTCATAAAAAATATGTAATTATGACAAAGTTTATGTTCTTCGATAAATTTTGATTATTGAAAATCACATTTCTTATAAAGCTGTGGGAATATGTTAGCACTTCTCATTCTTTTATCTAATTTGATATGCAAAATTAGAGGGAGCTAACATATCTTTTCCCCATGGTGTAATTTTCCTATTCAACGACAATCTCACCGTTTAACTTATAGTTTTATAACTTTTTGTGGATGGGTTGAAATATCAATTGTATTCCTCAAAAAAAAAAATCTATTTGGTTTATCAAAATGAAATACATTCAAAACTCATATTAGTAATTTTATAACTTTTACTTAGAATTTTTTAATATCAATACCCATGACTTATAATTTTATAACTTGTTGTGGATGGGTTGAAATATCAATTGTATTCCTCAAAAAAAAAATCTATTTGGTTTATCAAAAAGAAATACATTCAAAACTCATATTAGTAATTTTATAACTTTTACTTATAATTTTTAGGTTAAAGTAATGTTTTGGTCCATATACGTGACATCGATTTTCAATTTGGTCCCTATACGTAAAAAGTTATCAATTTGGTCCCTATACGTGACACTGATTTTCAATTTGGTCCTCACAGCTAATTGGTCCCTATATAAGAGGGACCAAATTGCAAATTATTATCACATATAGGTACCAAATTGAAAATAATTATCACATGTAGGGACCGATTTCAATTTTTTTTTGTTGAATTGGTCCCTACATGTGACAATAATTTGCAATTTGGTCTTCTTATATAGGGACCAATTAGCTGTGAGGACCAAATTGAAAATCAGTGTCACGTATAGGGACCAAATTGAAAATCGATGTCACGTATATGGACCAAAACATTATTTTAACCTAATTTTTAAATATCAATACCAATGTCTTAAAATTCATTTTTGTAAATAAATACTTCATTGGTAACAAAAAATACATTAATGGCATTTATTATACAATAAAAGTAAAGTTATATTATTATTTTTTTATTAATTACAATTAATTTATATTTTCAAAGGTGTAAGATTAGTGAAAATGGTAAATATAAAATAGTAATAGAAGAAAATTAAAATTAGTATTAATTTCATTAATAAATGTATACCGTGTATGAAAATTGATAGATTTTATAATAAATGAGTCAATTGAACCTTTTTACTTGGCATAATTCTCCGAACCTAAAAATTAATTTTATTTGGGGAAAACAATTTATAGTTTTGAATATACAATCAAAATCAAATCAAACTCACATTATAGAGCCGTTGGTTGGGGCTATATGCTGAGGTCTCTATCATGTGGTGGCTTCTATTATTTAAATAGTTTCGATCACCCCTTCTGTGGTCACATACTCTTTAGTTCAAAAGGAGCTACACCCCTTCTCAACCTCTCTCTATAGACATTCCTACTCAACAAAACAAGTATGGCATCATATAAGCTTGTTGATATACATGTTAAGGAAGAAGAAACTGTGATCCCGGAGGCCTCTCAAATCCCCAACCAATTATTATAACATCCCTGACTGCTTTATGGATTGATGAGTCCTCACTCACACTCTTCTTAGGAAAACTTGTCAGGAGGTCACCCATCCTAAAATTGCTCCAAGTCAAGCATGCTTAACTGTGGAGTTCTTAACTGATGGACTCCCAAAAAGAAGATACATCTTGTTGGTATAGGTAGTACCAATCAATTCATATAAGTCATCCCCAACTGTATAGCCCCATATTGTCCGTGACTTCTTGCACCGGCGATCACTCCCCGCCCTCGTCGGCACCCGGGTGTTACATGCCCACCAGTTTCTGCTTGGTTCCTCCCCGAACCACACCGTACTGGGAGAGGTGCCACTTTGATACCATTTATAACATCCCTGGCTGCTTTATGGATTGATGACTGTCCCTACAAACCAACACGGGTCTTTTCAGCATGCTTTGTCCTCACTCACACGCTTCCTGGGAAAATTTCCCAGGAGGTCACCCATCCTAGAACTGCTCCAAGTCAAGCACGCTTAACTGTGGAGTTCTTAACTGATGGGCTCCCAAAAAGAAGATGCATCTTGTTGGTATAGGTAGTACCAATCAATTCATATAAGCCATCCCCAACTGTAGTCCCATACCTACACAGTCTCAAGATCCCTCTCATTCGGGTGTGTAATCAGTTCATTCATGTGTCCCTCTGCCTAGAAGCCTGCCAGGAGCCGCTCCTTGTCCGTGCCTTCATGCACCGGCATTCACTCCCCGCCATTGTCGGCACCCGGATGTTACATGTCTAATGTGACACCCTAACTCGGGTCATCACATGGTTATCCGTTTGCGGAAATAAAACTTAATTTGCTGGTTGCTTTCGGAAAATAATGTTTTCTCAATGTTCATCTTTTCAAAATATGGTGATACATTTTTTTCTCTTTTTTTAACCTCATATCGACAACAACGTAATCAAATCACACTTAAATACATAATGTATATAAGTCATACAACTATATTGCCTCATATGTTTTCACACCTAGATCATTATCAATTTAGTTTATTCTCATAACCTAATATAATACAATAGGGCTTAAGCTGGTCGTAACTAACAGACGCTACAACCGATAGAAGCAGCAACATCATGCCCTGAACTAGACAGCCTTCTTCTTCTTGTAGAGATCATACCGCTTGTACGGCTCTGATATGTTTGTAAGGGTGAGACGCCAATATGTGGATTTAACACAATAACTAAATGCGCGACACAAAAGAAGACACATGCACACATACATGTTTATAACAACATAAGCATCCATATTATAGCATACAGTTTATCAATGGGTTCCACACCCCAAACATCAAAGTTGGAAAACTATGCATGAACACTTCAATACATCATCTAAACATCCACACTTAATCTCATGAGATATCCCAACCACTAATGAGTTTATCAGACTCCAGGCACGCAGCCAGAACACCAGGCACACAGCCAAAACACAGACACGCAACTAGAATACAGGCACGCAGCCAGAACACCAGGCACGCAGCCAGAATACAGGCACACGACCAGAACATAACGGGCACGTCTGCCAAATGCAAGCAAAAACACTCTGTTCTTGACACTTTTCTTTGTGTTCGATCTTTCTTTGCCGAAGCTCAAAATGGCTTACGACTCACATAGTTTCAACATCTTTAAAACTTTCATTTAAACACAGAACCTCACAGTCCGAGTGCTCAATCACGACACCTCTCGACCGATGCATCAGTCATAGGTTCGTGGTAATAGAAAACATTTTAAATGTTTAAACACATTATGCACCACGTATACAGTAGACACCAAGTCTACAGGACCTCAAAGTCCAAAGGACCCCAAGTCTATAACAACAAAGAACCTTAGTACCCCGACGTCTCGGTTACTAAGTTCAACACCACTTTCAACACGGTTGAATTAATTTTTCTTTCGGAAAATCTTTTCAAATGGGAAATTCTTCAATAAAATCTTTACATAATAAAACTTAGTTTCCACAAGATGAGTCACTTGAGGTTTTAAACTTACTTAAAATACGTAATGCCATTTCAAAATACTTGACGTCGACACTTTTTCCAAATTTGCTGTCAATTATCACTTTAAAGCCTTTTAAGACAAAACTTAGCTTTTTCCACTTAAATAATTTTCTAAAATCATAATTAACTTATTTTCAACAATTAATTTCATAAAATAACTTTTTATAATATTACAGAATTTCTTACATAAAAATTAGCAGTAGTAAAATATTTTCACGGTTGCGCACTCTCTATGACCCACAATTCACTTTTTCATTAATAAATCATTAAAATGATAATATTTCTCAAAACTCATTATTTTTCCAAAACAATATTTTCCACCACTATTATATTCCAACATTTCCCATAAAACATTGAATATAATTTACACAGCTTATTAAAGCTTTTATCTGATTAATCGGTTGTGCACTGACCATTGTCAGGCTTCTCAAACAACATTCAACAACATCATCAGAATTATATCACCAGGCAGATCATGCATCATAGCAATATAATGTACAACTGCAGATAATTAAATAAATTAAAAGTAGATCAATCACCGATACACAGATAAACAACACAACGTAAACAACATAAACAAATAACCACAACCACATATAAATTATACAGACTACACTAAAAGAAAATGGTTATTGAGAAAAATCCCTCAGGTAAGCTCCCCTTGCCTCTCGAAGCTCCTCAGTGAAATTAAAAGAACTTTGTCGATTGTCGGAAACCCTCGTACGTCGTAAAACAATTAACCTTCAACAACACATCCAAACAACCAATCAAAACAAGAAAAACAAACACCCAATCCTCTCTAATAAGTCACGGTCTCCTTAGGGTTTTGTGGATCAAAATCTCCAAACTTGCTTAAGTCATGGATTAATGATCCTAATATACTTAAGGAAATGGATTAGGACTAAACAACAAGGTTAAGAATCAAAACCATCCTAATCCGCTAAATGGTAGATTCGGCCAACACAAGTACATAGGGTTAGGGTTTTCATTTTTGACAAACCAACTTAGATTTAACATAAACATTTATTAACTAGATGATTACATGACCACTTTGATAAAACTTAACAAAATCATTCAAGTTCCTCACTAATGAATTTCGGCCAAGACATGAAAGACATGGTTAGAAATTTCAGCTTGATACAAGAACTTGGATTTAGCAAGTACATACCCTAGAAGCATGAGATCTATGATCATTTTCAAGTAGAAAACAACAAAGTTCCTCCACCTCTCACTATAGGTTTCGGGCATGCTCAAAAAAATAAGGAGGAAGATTTTGTTTGCAACAATCTCTTGGATTATGATAGTAGGGATTATTATAAGCACATATAAATTGGTTTCACAATTTTAGGATTTTCTATGATTTATGGTGATTTTTCAAAGTTATGAACTTAAGTTTGAATCTAGTTTGAACATGGTGATTTAAGACTTCAAAACATGAAAACTTATGAAGAACATGACATTAAATGAAGGTAGAGAGTAAGAATCACCTCTTGAAGAACAAGAAATGAGCAAGAATGACTAACTTCCTTTGAAAACTCAAGCTTTTTCACTTGTAAGAAAATGGAGTTTTTGAGAGTTTGGAGAGGATGAAGAAGAATGTGGAAGAATGGAGAAGCTCCTAGATTTTTCAAGAGCTTATGGCAGCCACAAGGAGGCTTGGGCCATGCAAAATTAGGCTTGGCAAAAGCCCAATCCCATTACCAAATTTTGCAACATAAAAATGCTTAAGACTTTAATCAAAAACCTAGGAAATTAAGAGTAGGAAATTGGTTTTCATGGAATAACTCTTGGCCACGAAATTTGGGCCTCAAAACTGCAGCCCAACATGATTTGGATGAGTGAAAAATTGATCCACTTCACTTAATGTATCATAGAAACTAGTTTAGGGACCAAAGTGCAATTAAGAATAAGTTTAAGGACCAAGATGCAATTTCCATAGAAATTGTAATCATGAGGCCATGTGCACCATTAATGTGTTCACATGGGTGACTCACCATATTTGACTCATTGGTATCATCGGTTAGCGGCTCTCGGATATCTCGTAATCTGCTCTGTTGCTTCCCCGATTCAATATGACGTCGGGATAAAATATAATATTTCACTTTTTAGTGAAATATTTAAAAATAACCAAAATCGTAGGAAATTAAATAAAAACCTTAAGTTTTTCGTTCACAAGTAAAAATTAGGTCTTTTGAGCATTATAATTATATTGTCAATGAAATTCGCGGGCTGGGATTCGCTGACTTTTCAACCTAAATTTTTATCGTAACTCTACGGTAAAGTAGAGTGTAAATAAGGTTTCGATTTAAATAAAAACATTTTCTAAGTCTCGGATAAAAATATAAACATATTTATATAACTTTCCGATATTAGAAAACAACGAAAAGTCGGGGTGTTACAATTATAGGCGAAGATGGACTGAGCCTATAATTCATGATCTTAATTATCTTCCTAAGCACCCAAGACAGAAGTGTCACTCATTTTGCAAGATATTAATCGGAAGTTTCATGTGTGAGTGAAACATTTTCTTGCAAGTATTAGAGGCAGTAAATATCTTGTAAAATGATTGAAACGTCTTGCAAGTATCAGATACAGTTAATGTCTTGTAAAATGAGGTATGTAAATCTGGTCTGCATGGGAGAGATGGACGGTATGCACAGCGATGGACAAAGCACGGTAAAGACTGATGACGTGCGGCGTAGATGGATTGAACCTATAACTCCTGATCCAAAGCCTCCTTCTGAACCTCATAACAGAAGTTTCACTCATTTTGTACGATATTTCAAGTTTCATCTGTGAGTAAAACTTCTTGCCAAAAAAGTTTCACTCACACATGAAACTTGCTGTTAACATCTAGAAAATGAGTAAAGCTTGTGTTGTGGGGGACTCCGGAGGAGGATTTTGATCTGGAATTGTAGGCTCAGTCCATCTCCGTCACATGCCGTCCATCTCTGTCGCACGTTGTCCATCTCTGCTGCATATCGTCCAACTCTGCCACACAGACCAAACCCACACACCTTATTTTGCAAGAAATTTACTGCATCCGAAACTTGCAAGAAGTTTCACAAATTTTGCAAGATAGTAACTGCATTTGATACTTGCAAAGACGTTTCACTCACACATGAAACTTCAAGGTAATATCTTGCAAAATGAGTGAAACTTCTGTTTTGGAGGTGCAAGAAGAGTCTTTGGATCAGGATTTACACGCACGGTCCATCTGTGCCCCACGTCGTTCGTCTCTACTATACGTCGTTCGTCTTTGTCGCTTGTCGTCCAACTTCGCCACGCAAATCAAGTTATTAACTATGTTTAGTATTTGTTTCTTGGAATTAAGTATTGCTCTTTGCGCATAGATAATTAATGTAGCACCTGTATTTAAAATTTTAATTATTTTAATATCAATTGTAAATATAATGAACTATCTCAGCTTGTATTCTAATTGTCATTTTAAAGTATTAATAAAAACAAATAATAATATTCATCTGCTAATAAACTTTTAACAATTAAATTAATAATTTCGTTTTTCTTATTTAACAACAAACCTTAGATTTTTTTTCAAAGAATAACAATGCCAAGAATAAGATCTAGTTTATATTATATAATTAAAAAGAAACAAATAGTGATTATTTACTAGTATTAATAAATTATTATTTGTTATCAATTATTTGAAACTACAATTTAAAATATTTGTAACAAGGTAGGCAACAATGCTTAAGTCTGTAATAATGAGTAGTTTGTCACTAATAAGAGAAAATAAATAACATAGTTAATATTATTGATAAAAAAATAATTTTTAGCCAATGACAACTTTTTAAGTTTTTAAAATGTCAGACCAAAATACAAACAACCTTATTTATATCATTAAGTTAATATTTAATAATATTAAATGAATTTGTGACAAATTGTTACATATAGTAGTGTCGTAATTTCAATTAAAGTTGATTCGTCACTATTATAAGAAAATATTTTTAAATAATATAAAATAAAATAAGTAAAAACTTTACTCTTTCATCATTAATAGTTTTGGATGAATATTTAAAATATTTTAACGAGCAAATACATTTAACCACAAATATATTAATATTTAATATATGTGACAATTATTATAGAGATAAAATTTTCAAATTATTAATAATCCAACACAAAAGTCAATTCTTATGAATGATTGTTATTTTTTTTTTCATTGATACTTTTTATTCTACTAAATTTTCTATTATTGATGATCTTGGGGTACGAAACTAAAATATTAGTGATGAATTATTTTTGACACATATATTTTTGTCATTAATAATAAAATTTTAATGACTAATTGTGACTTAATCACTATTATATATGATATTAGTGAGAAAAAAATACACTGTCATAAAAATATGTAATTATGACAAAGTTTATATTCTTCGATAAATTTTGTTTATTGAAAATCACGTTTCTTATATAACTGTGGGAATATGTTAGCACGTCTCATTCTCTTATCTATTTTGATATGCAAAATTAGAGGGAGCTAACATATCTTTTCCCCATGGTGTAATTTTCCTATTCAACATCAATCTCACCGTTTAACTTATAATTTTATAAATTGTTGTGGATGGGTTGAAATATCAATTGTATTCCTAAAATAAAATCTATTTGGTTTATCAAAATGAAATACATTCAAAACTCATATTAGTAATTTTATAACTTTAAAATATAATTTTTAAATATCAATACCCACGACGTAAAATTCATTTTTGTAAATAAATACTTCATTGGTAACATAAAATACATTAATGGCATTTATTATACAACAAAAGTAAAGTCATATTATTGTTATTTTATTAATTGCAATTAATTTATATTTTCAAAGGTGTAAGATTAGTGAAAATGGTAAATATAAAATAGTAATAAACCAAAATTAAAATTAGTATTAATTTTATTAATAAAGGTATACCATGTCTGAAAATTGAAAGATTTTATAATAAATGTGTCAATTGAACCTTTTTAAAGAGATTTAGCCACCCCTTCTGTGGTCACATACTCTTTCATTCAAAAAGAGCTACACCCCTTCTCAACCTCTCTCTATAGACATTCCTACCCAAGAAAGCAATATGGCATCATATATGCTTGTGGATATAAATGTTATGGAAGAAGAAACTGTGATCCTGGATGCCTCTCAAATCCCCAACCAATTATAGGAGGAGATGGACTGGGCCTATAATTCCTGATCTTAATCCTCATCCTAAACCCCCAAGAAAGAAGTGTCACTCATTTTGCAAGATATTAATTGGAAGTTTCATGTGAGTGAAAATTTTTCTTGCAAGTATCAGAGGCAGTAAATATCTTGAAAAATGATTGAAACTTATTGCAAGGATCAGATACAGTTAATGTCTTGTAAAATGAGGTATGTAAATCTGGTCTGCGTGGGAAAGCTAGACGGCATGCGGCAACGATGAACGATGAGCGGTAGAGATGGATGGCGTGCGGCGTAGATGGACTGAACCTATAACTCCTGATCCAAATCCTCCTTCTGAGCCTTATAAGAAATGTTTCGCTCATTTTGTACGATATTACAAGTTTCATGTGTGAGTAAATCTTCTTGCCAAAGAAGTTTCACTCACACATGAAACTTGCTGTTAACATCTAGAAAATGAGTAATGTAACACCCTAGTTTATTACACCTATGATTAATTATTTTATTTGGATGTTTAAGTTTATTATGTTATGTGGTTTAGTTTGAGTAATTAAATTACTCTCTTCAAATTATTTTATTAGGTGCGTTAGCACTGACTTATTTCAGTGAATGCACGTTTAATAGACAATAATTTACGTTATTGTCACTATTATACCAGTACAGAAAAATATTTTAAATAATATGATTAAGAGAAAAGCATTTTCATATTCCTATTCTATTTAATTTTAGAGTTAAAAATATTTTGGTTTGACATTTATCGGAGATTAAATTTTGGACTGAGTATTTTCTTAGTTGATGAGTTCAACTATTAATCTTTACTCTAACTTGAATTTCGAAAACATATCTTTATCAATCTTTATTGTTAGATTCTAAAAAGTAAAAACATGTTTATTTTAGGCCTAATATTTATCACTCATTTTGTACCTATCACTAAGTAACTAGTTTAAAAACTCATTTTCTCTCTCTCTTTCTCGACGCTATCTCTCTCTTTTTCTCTTTTCTTCTCTGCAACTTCTTCTTCTTTCTTTCTTCCTTCTCTTTTCTTTTTCTTCCTTCCACCTCAACTTCATCTTCCTTCTTCCTCTTACCAAACAGCAGCGCCGCTCACCCCACCAGGATCGCCGTCGGCCGCCGCTCGAGATGGAAGGACGAAGACGCACCGCCTGCACACGTTCTTCTCTGCAGCCGCACGAAGAAGCATCTCCACCGCGGTAAGCACCGCGTGCCGCCACCTCCATGGTGGTTTCTCACCTCTCTTTGTTAGTTTAAGTTCATTCCTTCATCTTTTAGCCTTATCTTCAAGTTTTGAGTACTTGGGTGTTACAGGAACACTGCAATCGCCACTGCCACCTCGCCGGAATCGCGTCCGCCGCCGCGAAGAGCACCACAGCACCACCTTCAAGTTATCTTCTTCCTTGGGTGAGTCAAAACCCTCTCTTGTGTCTCAGAGTCAAAACCCCCAAATGGATTTTTGAAACCCTAACCCTAACCCTTTGATTTCATATTTTAATCTTGAAATTTAAGGTTGTTTTATGAAATTGGGACTGTGAATTTGTGTTTCCCTAAACCAATTTCATTATTCTGAGTTTTCCCTAAATTGCATTAAGGAGCCCTAAACCCCCAATTTGATTTTATTTGAATTGGATATGTTTTTGTGAAATTAATTATGATTTAGTGCAATTAGGACTCGTAATGGATGATTTCCAAAGTTCTTTTTCAAGATCTTTTGATCAAAACAAAGTTTTCTTAAAGGGTATTAGGAAGCGTGAGCTTCAAACATGATTTTCTTTAAAAATAACCTTGTTTGGTAATTAGATTAAGTGTTTAGATAAAGTTAGAATGTGTGTTTGATCATGTATAATTGATTTCTTGATTTCTGGTTATTGCGCGTTGTTGGATTTACTCTCTGAGACGTTTGGACATGGCTATGCTTGCT
Organism: Sophora flavescens; assembly: GCA_030762895.1. NCBI lineage: Eukaryota > Viridiplantae > Streptophyta > Magnoliopsida > Fabales > Fabaceae > Sophora > Sophora flavescens. The sequence goes on along the minus strand of CM061063.1, from coordinate 209,761,693 downwards.
TGATAGAGTAGATATGAGCTAACGTGGGCATTAGGACGAGGATCCTTTACTTGTCTTCAAAGGTAAGGGGGCTTGCCTGATGGATTTTTCTCAATAACCATTTGCTTGTTGTGTAGTCTGTATAATTTATGTGGTTGTGGTTATTTGTTTATGTGGTTTATGTTGTGTTGTATATCTGAGTATCAATGTCTGGTCTGTTTTAAATTATTTGATTATTTGTATATGATATTGCTATGGTGCATGATCTGTCTGGTGGTATAATTCTGATAATTGTTGTTGAATGTTGCTTGTGAGTGTTGTTTGAGAAGCCTGACTGTGGTCAGTGCACAACCGATTAATCAGATAAAAGCTTTAGTAAGCTGTGTAAATTATATTCCAGGTTTTATGGGAAACGTTGGAATATAATAGTGGTGGAAAGTATTATTTTGGAAAAATAAGGAGTTTTGATGATGATGATTTATTAGTGTAAAAGTAACTCGAGTCACAATGAGAGCGAAATTGTGAAAATGTTTAAGTACTGCTAATTTTTATATAAGAAAGTTTGCAATATTATACAAAGTTATTTTATAAAATTAATTGTTGAAAACAAGTTAATGATGATTTTAGAAAGTTGTTTCAGTGGAAAAAGTTAAGTTTTGGCTTAAGAAGCTTTAAAAGTGATAATTGATGAATGATTTGGAAAAATGTGATAACATATTTGGAAAAATGTAGAAGGCAAGTATTTTGAAACGTCAGTACATATTTTAAGGAAGTTAAAACCTCAAGTGACTCACCTTTGTGAAACCCAAGTTTTATTATTTAAGGATTTTATTGATGAATTTCCAATTTTGGAAAAAGAATTTATGAAAGCAAAACTGATTTAGTGTTAAAAGTGGTGTGGAACTTCGTAACCGAGACGTCGGGGTACTAAGGTTCTGTGTTGTGATGGACTCAGTCATTTGGACTTTGAGGGCCTATACAGTATACGTGAGGTATACCGTGTTGAAAACATTGAAGGTGTTTTCTAGTGCCACGAACCTAAGACTGGTGCACCGGTCGAGAGGTATCGTGATTGAGCACTCGGACTGTGAGGTCCTAGGTTGTGATAAAAGTTTTATGGACTGTGAGGTCCTATGTTTTGATAAAAGTTTTATGGACTGTGAGGTCCTATGTTTTGATAAAAGTTTTATGGACAGTGAGGTCCTGTGTTGTGATGAAAGTTTTAAAAGTGTTTTAAAACTATGTGAGTCGTAAGCCATTTTGAGCTTCGGCAAAGAAAGATTGAACACAAAGAAAAGAATGAAACAAAAGTGTTTTACATGCATTTGGCAGACGTGCCTGCGGTTTGTGGTTTAATGCATTAATTACCAGCGGCGAAAGGTAATTCCGATGTGCATTTATCTCATGTGCCTAGGGAGGACATGGAGACCCCATCTTACTTGCTAATGGTGGGCCGCTGATTGTGGACATTAGCAATGTGTTTGGCCTTGTGTGCCTGGCTATGTATGCCTTTGTGGATGGGAAGAGGTTGCGCACCTATTGGCAGAGTGCCAAGTTAGCCAGTGTGGCTATGGAGTCTGATCAACTCATATTATGTTGGGATATCTCATGAGATTAGGACGAAAATTTAGATGATGAATAGAAGTGTCATGCATAATTTTGATGGATGATGTTTGGGGTGTTGAACCCATTGATAATCTATTAATTTATAACTGCTCGTGTGGTAAATGTATATGTGTTATGTGGTGTCGCGCATTTAGTTATTGTGTTAAAACCATATATTGGTGTCTCACCCTTACACACATTTCAGGATTCTTCTAGTTCGATATTGTACCCTGGGTACTTTAACACAGATGGTGCAGACGAGTCTAAGTCACTCAGATACTTAGATATAGTGGCTTGATGAGGTATTACTTGCGGAATAACTTTTAGAATGACCAGCTTAGGGTTGAGACTTAGATTATTTTTTATAGTATGTATGAGTTTGGCTCAGAGAGCCTTTATTTTAAAATGGAATGTCTATAGCTCGGAGAGCATATCTTTTGAATGAAAAATCTAAGCTATTTCTTTTGGTCTTGTAAAGCTTATGGCTATAACTATTATTTTTATGTATTGATGCCTGGTTGAATTTGGTGTAACTGGAATTCTGGAGTGAAAATGTAATTATTTTAACAGGTGTTATTTTATCTGGGATGTCCGAATTATAGAGGAGATTCTGTCGAAATTTTTGTAAAACTACTATCTTGTATTTAAGTATATCCTTTAAATTAAATAGGCTTTTCAAGCTATGATAGTAAGTTTGTGTGTCGATCAATTAAGGCTTAGGTATGGAGTCGTGACAAAAATTTTACACCCAATTTCAGACACTTATGTACTTATATAAGTTATTTTCCGAAAGCACCAGCAAATTATCTCTTATATTTTTATTTTCGCACGTGTTACGTAGTAATGCCCAAGGGAGGGTGTTACAGAGTGGTATCAGAGCTGGTCGAGTCTTTCGGGATCTTTGGGGAATAGGTCTGTTAAGTTTTTGTTGTGTGATCTCTGGTTGGTTCTTGTTTGAATTGTTTCTTGTTGAAGCAATGTGTGTTAATGCACAAGTATATGTTTTCTTGATGGTTTTCCAAGGGTTTTATGTCCTGGGAGACCGTAGATCTTGAATGTTACTTGAATTTGAATATGACATTCGATTATTCTTGCGAATCGTATCAGACATTCGAAACAAGATGCTTGTGTAAAAGGATTTTTTCGGGAGTGTTCCCTGGAAATATTCTAGGTTTATGGTTAGCAAAGGACATTGATTTTTGATTGATCTAGTTTCTGGATGCGGTCAGATCTCTGTCCCTTTGTGTAGGATGTTGCCTATAAAGATTGAAACGAGTTCGACGACTCGATTCAACTGAAAGATCGGTGGTCTGAATCGTTTGTTAGACCGAATGTTTTCCTTGTGAAGCACCAACGTTGTGTGGAGGCTCGTGTCACCATCTAGATTTCTGAAGACTAGGTAAAAGGACGAATTATGAATAAGTATTCTCTGACTTGCGTAGTTGATTTGGTAAATCTATTTCGAGGAGTTGTCGACTACTCAAAGATCGACTTGAAGACGAGTTTGTACCAGATTGGAGTGATGACCTATCTAAGGTTTTGCATCGTCAACTCAGTTTATGAGGAAAGATCAACCTTTTGATGTTGAATCGATTGATTAAGTTGTCCGGGATCGTACCCAAATTCAAGGTGGTCATACTAAGCTTGGCTAGAAAGGCGTGTATGTTGATTGGAACCAAGATGAATCGAGTGGATTTTTGATCTTGGGTGAGTGTCTCGTGAGTAAGGAACTCTTCATTGTACCCTTTGATTCTCTTGTGTTTGTCAGTCGACATTTATTTCTCAAATCCTGTGATTGTATTAGATAATCACAACGGTGAAGTTGGTATGTGTCAGACATATTTTCTGATTTTAATTTGCAGTCTGTCAGGACTTATGAATTAGTTATGCTGATTCATAAATTTCCAGTTATACATTTCTTTGTTTGTGAGAAGTTGTACTCACACTTCTAATATTAGACATTTGAGTGAATTGGTTTAAAGGAATCGATTGGTCTGGATACTTTCACACTTTGTTGAGAGAAGTGGTTATGACCATTTCTTGAGTTATAACCCAGATAATTTCGTGATAGCAGAAGTTTTCTGGTGAAACTTAGTTTCGTCACTTCTATTTTTGATAGAGGTGAAAGTCATCATTTTGTAAATTCTTTGTATTAAGAATAAGAATTAATCCTCTTGGGATTAGACATTATTCACCCTTTGATTCCTTGAATCCGTTGGAAGATTCTTGTGGAAGAATGAACTTTATTAGATTCATGTTTGTAAATGTGTATTGATCATGCATTTTTACACCCACGAACCTGATGGAATGATCTTTTTCCATACTGGATGTTCCGATATCCTTCAAATTAATGAAATTTTTTTCTATGCTTATGTGAAAGGTGAAATCCATAAAAAAATTTCTTTTCTTGAGAAATTCTTTTATGATCACTAAGGTCATGTCTTATTGTCGTTCGAAAGTGCTTGTTGTCATTGATCATCTTAATTCTACGTACTTTCCAAATGTTGTCGATGTGTGACTTATCTCATCAGTCGTGAGTTGGATATCTCCACATCAAGATGTACAATTGAGACCTTCCTTGTTAAGATGTCGGCATTCCTTCAATCTTTGTTATGAGTATTTTGAAGACCTGTATGAGTCTTGTTTGAATTCAAGTGATCGTTGATCGACTGGTGAAGTTTACATCTTCTTACTAGTTAGGATCCACAAACGGTGTTGGTGAACCGAATAATGTATCAGAGGATTGTTCAGACTTCATGGAGTATCTTCAAGTGTTGTTTCAGATGAAAAATGGAAGTTTATCAACGTGTGTCGGTTAAGTTTACTTTAAGTGTTGAGAACTAAGTTGAGGCTAAGTCTGACCGATTATCCTTAGTGGGATGGATAAGGATTGAGGTGACCTATCTTTAGCAGGTTAGTTGGGAAATAGTGTGGTACCTAATTTTTGTCATCTCTATGGTAGGACGAACCAGAGTTGATAGGAGTTTCGTTAGTGTATAGATGTGAATGGTATTATGAGAACCCTTAAGTTCAACATTTTTGAGTGAGATGATTACAATGGACCTTATGATCGAGGCAGATATATCATTAAAGGAATTTAGAGTTGTGGTCAATGTATATGGTTAATGTTGACTTCGTGAGTCCGAGGATTAACAGAAAAAGATATGGTAGTTGTCCTTAAGCTGAGCGAAAATAGTAAAGAGGAGTTCTTGAGTGAAACTAAGTTGTTAGAAAAAGTTAAGAATTATGATTTTGGATAATTCAAACTGAGGTGATTCCTTTTGGTTGTAGTTGCATGGAGGAATGTAATCGTATTCTTTAAGATTGAAATGAATGACTATGATATAATTTGGAGTGGTGGAATATATTCAAAGAAAACTAAGACTATAATTGTGTGCTTTGGGTGGAAAGTTGATATATGTGATAGAGTTAAGGTTAAACTTGATGTTCGTTGTGAGGATAAGGTGTTGAAGAAGTTTTGCTAGTAGACAAATTTGGAGGCAAGAAGTGATTAAGTTTTGATTGTGTCTTTCGAGTGTGATAAGCTATGGTGAAATGTTTATAATCTTTGAGGTCTTATTCTGGTAAATATGTGGTTGATGATCAATAGTAGAAATTGGACATTTTTAAATTCAAGATTGCCATTGGGAAATGTCCACCTGGATTTCTTGGCTTTGTTTTGGGTGCAACTCTTAGAGGTAATGGCCTTAGAGAAACTCTATTTTATAATCTCTTTTCTCGGCTGTAAATATATAAAATAAGGGCAGATATGATACAAGCACTTCCTTGCATAAGTGATAGAGCTATGTATTCAGATGGATAAATTGTTAGTTGTGAATTTTCTTGGATAAATAGGGTAGATGTGCATGGGAAATTTCTTAAACCAGGGATACTAATGGGGTTTGAGAACCAAATTGAAAATGAGAGGCAAATGAAGGATATGAAATCGAAGTAGGCAAAAGATTCGAGAGGAATTAAGAAGAGAACAGACTATATGTTGAATGTGGTAAGATTCAATTTCAATAAGATTGAATTTCTTAGGTTCTTGGCGCAAAGTTTATCATGTGCAACTTAGGAATGTTATGACGTTTTAACTGGACACTTGAAAAGTGTGAATTTGATATGACTAGAAGAGTAGACTAAGCCCAATTGAACTAAGACTATGATTGCATCTCTTGAGTAGAAGGTTAATTGATGTTATGTAAAGTTAGTGTTGGTTTTGATGTTAGCTGTGAAAGTTGAAAGTTAGATATTGGAAAAAAGTTTTTTCAAATGGATCTATATTGAGAAGTGAAGAGATTAAGTGTTGAATTTATTCTTTAAAGTGTAATAGACTAAGGTGAAATATCGAATGTAGTGGAAATAATGCGGTAGTGAAAAGTCTCGAGGATAAATATAATGGCATAAGAATCGATCTTGTTATAGTGTTATAGATGAAAGGAATGAAGCGATGTGAATACAAAGTAAGATTTTAGGGTTAAGGTATGATTACAACATCCTATTTTGTTTTGAGCTACGAAATTTTGAGGACGAAATTTTTTTAAGAGGGGTAGTAATATAACATCATAGTTTATTACACCTATGATTAATTATTTTATTTGGATGTTTAAGTTTATTATGTTATGTGGTTTAGTTTGAGTAATTAAATTACTCTTTTCAAATTATTTTATTAGGTGCGTTAGCACTGACTTATTTCAGTGAATGCACGTTTAATAGACAATAATTTACGTTATTGTCACTATTATACAAGTACAGAAAAATATTTTAAATAATATGATTAAGAGAAAAGCATTTTCATATTCCTATTCTATTTAATTTTAGAGTTAAAAATATTTTGGTTTGACATTTATCGGAGATTAAATTTTGGACTGAGTATTTTCTTAGTTGATGAGTTCAACTATTAATCTTTACTCTAACTTGAATTTCGAAAACATATCTTTATCAATCTTTATTGTTAGATTCTAAAAAGTAAAAACATGTTTATTTTAGGCCTAATATTTATCACTCATTTTGTACCTATCACTAAGTAACTAGTTTAAAAACTCATTTTCTCTCTCTCTTTCTCGACGTTATCTCTCTCTTTTTCTCTTTTCTTCTCTGCAACTTCTTCTTCTTTCTTTCTTCCTTCTCTTTTCTTTTTCTTCCTTCCACCTCAACTTCATCTTCCTTCTTCCTCTTACCAAACAGCAGCGCCGCTCACCCCACCAGGATCGCCGCCGGCCGCCGCTCGAGATGGAAGGACGAAGACGCGCCACCTGCACGCATTCTCCTCTGCAGCCGCGCGAAGAAGCATCTCCACCGCGGTAAGCACCGCGCGCCTCCGCCTCCATGGTGGTTTCTCACCTCTCTTTGTTAGTTTAAGTTCCTTCCTTCATCTTCTATCCTTATCTTCAAGTTTTGAGTACTTGGGTGTTACAGGAACACTGCAACCGCCACTGCCACCTCGCCGGAATCGCGTCCGCCGCCGCGAGGAGCACCACAGCACCACCTTCAAGTTATCTTCTTCCTTGGGTGAGTCAAAACCCTCTCTTGTGTCTCAGATTCAAAACCCCCAAATGGATTTTTGAAACCCTAACCCTAACCCTTTGATTTCAGATTTTAATCTTGAAATTTAAGGTTGTTTTATGAAATTGGGACTGTGAATTTGTGTTTCCCTAAACCAATTTCATTATTCTGAGTTTTCCCTAAATTGTATTAAGGAGCCCTAAACCCCCAATTTGATTTTATTTGAATTGGATATGTTTTTGTGAAATTAATTATGATTTAGTGCAATTAGGACTCGTAATGGATGATTTCCAAAGTTCTTTTTCAAGATCTTTTGATCAAAACAAAGTTTTTTTAAAGGGTATTGGGAAGAGTGAGCTTCAAACATGATTTTATTTAAAAATAACCTTGTTTGGTAATTAGATTAAGGGTTTAGATAAAGTTAGAATGTGTGTTTGATCATGTATAATTGATTTCTTGATTTCTGGTTATTGCGCATTGTTGGATTTACTCTCTGAGACGTTTGGACATGGCTATGCTTTCTTGATGGAGTAGATATGAGCTAACGTGGGCATTAGGACGAGGATCCTTTACTTGTCTTCAAAGGTAAGGGGGCTTGCCTGATGGATTTTTCTCAATAACCATTTGCTTGTTGTGTAGTCTGTATAATTTATGTGGTTGTGGTTATTTGTTTAAATGGTTTATGTTGTGTTGTATATCTGAGTATCAGTACCTGATCTGTTTTAAATTATTTGATTATTTGTATATGATATTGCTATGGTGCATGATCTGTCTGGTGGTATAATTCTGATAATTGTTGTTGAATGTTGCTTGTGAGTGTTGTTTGAGAAGCCTGACTGTGGTCAGTGCACAACCGATTAATCAGATCAAAGCTTTAATAAGCTGTGTAAATTATATTCCAGGTTTTATGGGAAACGTTGGAATATAATAGTGGTGGAAAGTATTATTTTGGAAAAATAAGGAGTTTTGATGATGATGATTTATTAGTGTAAAAGTAACTCGAGTCACAATGAGAGCGAAATTGTGAAAATGTTTAAGTACTGCTAATTTTTATATAAGAAAGTTTGTAATATTATACAAAGTATATTATAAAATTAATTGTTGAAAAGAAGTTAATGATGATTTTAGAAATGTGTTTCAGTGGAAAAAGTTAAGTTTTGGCTTAAGAAGCTTTAAAAGTGATAATTGATGAATGATTTGGAAAAATGTGATAACATATTTGGAAAAACGTAGAAGGCAAGTATTTTGAAACGTCAGTACATATTTTAAGGAAGTTAAAACCTCAAGTGACTCACCTTTGTGAAACCCAAGTTTTATTATTTAAGGATTTTATTGATGAATTTCCAATTTTGGAAAAAGAATTTATGAAAGCAAAACTGATTTAGTGTTAAAAGCAGTGTGGAACTTAGTAACCGAGACGTGGGGGTACTAAGGTTCTGTGTTGTGATGGACTCAGTCATTTGGACTTTGAGGGCCTATACCGTATACGTGAGGTATACCGTGTTGAAAACATTGAAGATGTTTTCTAGTGCCACGAACCTAAGACTGGTGCACCGGTCGAGAGGTATCGTGATTGAGCACTCGGACTGTGAGGTCCTAGGTTGTGATAAAAGTTTTATGGACTGTGAGGTCCTATGTTTTGATAAAAGTTTTATGGACTGTGAGGTCCTATGTTTTGATAAAAGTTTTATGGACAGTGAGGTCCTGTGTTGTGATGAAAGTTTTAAAAGTGTTTTAAAACTTTGTGAGTCGTAAGCCATTTTGAGCTTCGGCAAAGAAAGATTGAACACAAAGAAAAGAATGAAACAAAAGTGTTTTGCATGTATTTGGCAGACGTGCCTACGGTTTGTGGTTTAATGCATTAATTACCAGCGGCGAAAGGTAATTCCGATGTGCATTTATCTCATGTGCCTAGGGAGGACATGGAGACCCCACCTAACTTGCTAATGGTGGGCCACTGATTGTGGACATTAGCAATGTGTTTGGCCTTGTGTGCCTGGCTATGTATGCCTTTGTGGATGGGAAGAGGTTGCGCACCTATTGGCAGAGTACCAAGTTAGCCAGTGTGGCTATGGAGTCTGATCAACTCATATTATGTTGGGATATCTCATGAGATTAGGATGAAAATTTAGATGATGAATAGAAGTGTCATGCATAATTTTGATGGATGATGTTTGGGTGTTGAACCCATTAATAATCTATTAATTTATAACTGCTCGTGTGGTAAATGTATATGTGTTATGTGGTGTCGTGCATTTAGTTATCATGTTAAAACCATATATTGGCGTCTCACCCTTACACACATTTCAGGATTCTTCTAGTTCGATATTGTACCCTGGGTACTTTAACACAGATGGTGCAGAGGAGTCTTTCTAAGTCACTCAGAGACTTAGATCTAGTGGCTTGATGAGGTATTACTTGCGGAATAACTTTTAGAACGACCAGCTTAGGGTTGAGACTTAGATTATTTTTGATAGTATGTATGAGTTTGGCTCAGAGAGCCTTTATTTTAAAATGGAATGTCTATAGCTCGGAGAGCATATCTTTTGAGTGAAAAATCTAAGCTATTTCTTTTGGTCTTGTAAAGCTTATGGCTATAACTATTATTTTTATGTATTGATGCCTGGTTGAATTTGGTGTAACTGGAATTCTGGAGTGAAAATGTAATTATTTTAACAGGTGTTATTTTATTTGGGATGTCTGAATTACAGAGGAGACTCTGTCGAAATTTTTGTAAAACTACTATCTTGTATTTAAGTATATCCTTTAAATTAAATAGGCTTGTCAAGCTATGATAGTAAGTTTGTGTGTCGATCAATTAAGGCTTAGGTATGGAGTCGTGACAAAAATTTTACACCCAATTTCAGACACTTATGTACTTATATAAGTTATTTTCCAAAAGCACCAGCAAATTATCTCTTATATTTTTATTTTCGCACGTGTTACGTAGTAATGCCCAAGGGAGGGTGTTACAAGTAAAACTTGTGTTGTGGGGGACTCGGGAGGAGGATTTTGATCAGGAATTGTAGGCTCAGTCCATCTCCGTCACATGCCGTCCATCTCTGTCGTACGTTGTCCATCTCTGCTGCATGTCGTCCAACTCTGCCACGTAGACCAAACCCACACACCTTATTTTGCAAGAAATTTAGTACATCTGAAACTTGCAAGAAGTTTCACTCATTTTACAAGATAGTAAGTGTATTTGATACTTCCAAAGACGTTTCACTCACACATGAAACTTCAAGGTAATATCTTGCAAAATGAGTGAAACTTCTGCTTTGGAGGTGCAGGAAGAGTCTTTGGATCAGGATTTATACGCTCGATCCATCTCTGCCACACGTCGTTCATCTCTGTTGTACGCCATTCGTCTTTGTTGCTTGTCGACCAACTTCGCCATGCAAATCAAGTTATTAACTATGTTTAGTTTTTGTTTCTTGGAATTATGTATTGGTCTTTGCGCATAGATAATTAATGTAGCACCCGTATTTAAAATTTTAATTATTTTAATATCAATTGTAAATATAATGAACTATCTCAGCTTGTATTCTAATTGTCATTATAAAGTATTAATAAAAACAAATAATAATATTCATCCGCTAATAAACTTTTAACAATTATATTAATAATTTCGTTTTTCCTATTTAACAACAAACCTTAGATTTTTTTTAAAAGAATAACAATGCTAAGGATAAGATCTAGTTTATATTATATAATTATAAAGAAACAAATAGTGATTATTTACTGGTATTAAAAATTTATTATTTGTTATCAATTATTTGAAACTACAATTTAAAATATTTGTAACAAGGTAGGCAACAATGCTTAAGTCTGTAATAATGAGTAGTTTGTCACTAATAAGAGAAAATAAATAACATAGTTAATATTATTGATAAATTGTGACTAATTGTAACATGGTTATGTAAAACACATTTTAGATTCTCTGGGTGACAGAATTGGTAAGATTTCATGATCATCTAAAGCAGGCATCTCTCAGATTTGACCTTTTACTAGTGCTGAGGAACAACCCACAATTTGATCGTTGGTTAATTCACCATATATTAGATGGACTTATGTATTCTTCACAGTAAATTGATGTCCCAAAGCTATAACAACTTCCACTTCATCATCTGGTTCAAGATTTGACATCAAGTCCTGCCACTCTTCATCTTTGAAGCAAGTTATTGTGTCTTTCTTGTACAGCTGAATGGTATTCTTTGTGTAATTAAATATCAAGACACTAACAAGATCACATTCAGATGCTAGGTTGAGAAGGGAAGATGAATACATAATGCATAGAGTCATCCCTTTCAACTTGGAACCAATATTAGGCATTTAAAATAATACTGAGGATCCCTCGCCTTTGAAGGTTTGCCAATTCGGATATATGTTGCCGGTAAAAGAACATTCACCAAATCCATCATTAGTCCATCCCTATACCATGAACATACCAAACAGGGGATGCATTTAACTATCTGTCCAGAATGGAACGACCTTTTCATTTCATTTTTGTGAATTTAAGTTGAAAGAATTCCGACGTTTCTAAGTGAAAAAAATAAACACATTATGAATGGAATCAATGAAATGCATATTTGTACATGTATACTAATACCGTTACTTATAATTTTGCACTTCAAGGGAAGCATATAGTAGAAACAATGGACCTATTCTTGTAGTATGAATTTGCATCACCAATTTTATTTTTCGTATGTATAAACTAGTGACATCTAGATTTCACCAACTCATGATGGGAAAAAACAAAATCTCTTTCTATCATTTATGTTTAAACTATATAATTCCTATTTATTGAGGAAAATTTTAATTTATTGAATGAAAACAACTTCTAGCATACCAGGAAAATAAACAATACAAATAGAGATTTAAAGAAAACAAAAAGTTTTCATTCAGTAGTAGACCATTCTAAAGGAAGTCACTATAACTGGATAATTTTCTTTCTTTCTTTCTTACATATTTTTCCTAAACATACCTTAGCCATAGTTTGATTAAAACTTAATTTTACTCGGAAAATTCTGTGTTGAAGATGGCAAAAGGCATGTGAAGGAGACTGGTTGATGAAAGATTGGTAACAGAAGAGGAAGGAATAATATGGTACATAAATACTTTTTCTGAAAATGGTTAACTTGTAAATCAAAAAATTTAAGGGAGAAGAAAAAATAAGATGGTAGATAAATTAATTTTATAAAGATGGTTAGTTTGCGGGAACGAATTCTATCATGTGACAATTGAGTTGAATTAAATCTTAGTCATCGATTATAAAAAAGAGAGAAAAATTTCAAAACATAAAAAAGGAGGAGATCGAGGTTTTGCGGATGGGGATAGAATCCAAGTGGAAATCCAACGTGAGAGAATTCATTCCTTTAGTTTGCAATGGAAAAGAAGTGAAATAAATCAAAAATATTTTAAAGAAGAAAAAAATAATATGATTGATAAATATATTTTCTAAAAATGGTTAACTAGCACTGGACAAAGAAGAAATAAATCTAATATATTTTCAAGAGAGAAGAAGATAAATAATATGGTAGATAAATATATTTTTCTAAAAATGGTTAGCTTGCTCGAGAAAAAAGGGTGGAATGAATCAATTAGATTTTTTAAGATGGAATAAAAAACAATATGATAGATAAATATATTTTCTAAAAATTGTTAACTTACACCATGCAAAAAAGAAGAAATAAGTGAAGTATATTTTCAAGATAGAAGAATAATATTAATATCTTAGATAAATGTGTTTTCTATAAATGATTAATTTACACATGTAAAGGATGAGAAAAAAATATAAAAAAAAATCAAGAGAGAAGAAAAAATTAATATAATAGATAAATATATATTTTCTAAAATTGACTGACTTGTATCGGAAAAGAGGACAACTAAATCAAATAGATTTTTAAAATAGAAGAAAAATAATAAAAAAATAGATAAATATGTTTTTTTATATATAATTCCTCACAAAAAGGAGAGGGTTGTGTTAGGCCATCGACAGCCAACGTAAAACTTAGTCGAATCTCTATGACATGGATCAACGACGTAATAATGCTAATGCTAGGTCGTTGCCCAGAAGCAACGCGCTGTATAGCTCGATATAATGACAAATTGTGACTTAATCACTATTATATATGATATTAGTGAGAAAAAATACATTGTCGTAAAAAATGTAATTATGACAAAGTTTATATTCTTCGATAAATTTTGATTATTGAAAATCACATTTCTTATAAAACTGTGGGAATATGTTAGCACTTCTCATTCTCTTATCTATTTTGATATTCAAAATTAGAGGGAGCTAACATATCTTTTCCCCATGGTGTAATTTTCCTATTTAACGTCAATCTCACCGTTTAACGTATAATTTTATAACGTTTTGTGGATGGGTTAAAATATCAATTGTATTCCTCAAAAAAATCTATTTGGTTTATCAAAATGAAATACACTCAAAACTCATATTAGTAATTTTATAACTTTTTTTTTGAGAAATATTTAGTCTTTTTTTTAATAAATAAGGAGGCGTGCAAAGGCATCACAATAGAGGCTAACATCCCAACTAGGATGGCACCTTAGCCACTATCCATCATATGCAGCACATCCCAATTTATTCAAAAATAAGAAAACAAAACAATACAAGAGCATGGGGGGGCATGGACCTAACCCATGAAGTCACCTAAAGCGAAAATTAGGGAGACCTACCCTATTATTACCAAAGACTTAAAATTCATTTTTGTAAATAAATACTTCATTGGTAACAAAAAATACATTAATGTCATTTATTATACAATAAACGTAAAGTCATATTATTGTTATTTTATTAAATGCAATTAATTTATATTTTCAAAGGTGTAAGATTGGTGAAAATGGTAAATATAAAATAGTAATAGACCAAAATTAAAATTAGTATTAATTTCATTAGTAAAGGTATACCATGTCTGAAAATTGATAGATTTTGTATTAAATGAGTCAATTGACCCTTTTTACTTGGAATAATTCTCCGAACCTAAAAATTAATATTATTTTAGGAAAACAATTTATAGTTTTGAATTTACAATTAAAATCAAATAAAACTCACATTATAGAGGCATTGGTTGGGGCTATATGCTGAGGTCTCCAATCATGTGGTGGCTTATATTATTTAAAGAGCTTCAGTCACCCCTTCTGTGGTCACGTGCTCTTTCGTTCAAAAAAAGCTACACCCCATCTCAACCTCTCTCTATAGACAATCCTACCCAACAAAGCAATTATGGCATCATATAAGCTTGTGGATATACATGTTAAGGAAGAAGAAACTGTGATCCCGGAGGCCTCTCAAATCCCCAACCAATTATAGGCGGAGATGGACTGAGCCTATAATTCTTGATCTTAATCCTCTTCCTAAGCCCCCAAGACAGAAGTGTCGATCATTTTGCTAGATATTAATTGGAATTTTCACGTGTGAGTGAAACTTTTTCTTGCAAGTATCAGAGGCATTAAATATCTTGCAAGATGATTCAAACTTCTTACAAGTATCAGATACAGTTAATGTCTTGTAAAATGAGGTATGTAAATCTGGTCTGCTTGGGAGAGCTGGACGGTATGCGGCAACGGTGGATGATGCGCGGTGTAGACGGATGGCGTGCGGTGTAGATGGACTGAACCTATAACTCCTGATCCAAATCCTCCTTCTGAGCCTCATAACAGAAGTTTCACTCATTTGGTACGATATCACAAGCTTCATCTGTCAGTAAAACTTCTTGCAAAAGAAGTTTCACTCACACATGAAACTTGCTGTTAACATCTAGAAAATGAGTAAAACTTGTGTTGTGGGTGACTCAGGAGGAGGATTTTGATCAGGAATTGTAGGCTCAGTCCGTCTCCGTCACATGCCGTCCATCTCTGTCACACGTCGTCCATCTCTGCTGCATGTCGTCCAACTCTGCCACGCAGACCAAACCCACACAACTTATTTTGCAAGAAATTTACTGCATCCGAAACTTGCAACAAGTTTCACTCATTTTGCAAGATAGTAACTGCATTTGATACTTGCAAAGAAGTTTCACTCACACTTGAAACTTCAAGGTAATATCTTGCAAAATGAGTGAAACTTCTGTTTTGGAGGTGCAGGAAAAGTCTTTGGATCAGGATTTATATGCTCGGTGCATCTCTGCCACACATCATTCATCTCTGTTGTACGCCGTTCGTCTTTGTCGCTTGTCGTCCAACTTCGCCATGCAAAACAAGTTATTAACTATGTTTAGTATTTGTTTCTTGGAATTATGTATTGCTCTTTGCGCATAAATAATTAATGTAGCACCCGTATTTAAAAATTTATTTATTTTAATATCAATTGTAAATATAATGAACTATCTTAGCTTGTATTCTAATTGTCATTTTAAAGTATTAATAAAAACAAATAATAATATTCATCCGCTAATAAACTTTTAACAATTAAATTAATAATTTCGTTTTTCCTATTTAAGAACAAACCTTAGTTTCTCACTATTATAAGAAAATATTTTTAAATAAGATAAAATAAAATAAGTGAAAACTTTAAGCTTTCATCATTAATAGTTTTTGATTAATATTTAAAATTTTTTAGTGAGCAAATACATTTAACCACAAATATATTAATATTTAATATATTTGACACTTATTATAGACATAAAGTTTTCAAATTCTTAATAATCCAACACAAAAGGCAATTCTTATGAATGACTGTTATTTTTTTTAATTGATACTTTTATTTTTATTCTACTAAATTTTCTATTATTGATGATCTTGGGGTACGAAACTAAAATGTTAGTGATGAACTATTTTGGACACATATATTTTTGTCATTAATAATAAAATTATAATGACGAATTGTGACTTAATCACTATTATATATGATATTAGTGAGAAAAAATACATAGTCATAAAAAATATGTAATTATGACAAAGTTTATATTCTTCGATAAATTTTGATTATTGAAAATCACATTTCTTATAAAACTATAGGAATATATGTTAGCACTTCTCATTCTCTTATCTATTTTGATATGCAAAATTAGAGGGAGCTAACATATCTTTTCCCCATGGTGTAATTTTCCTATTCAACGTCTGTAACACCCCCACCTGGGTGTTACTGCATAACACATGCGGAATTTAAATTAAAGAGATAATTTGCTGGTTGCTTTCGGAAAATTGTTTTCTTTTAAGTTTGAAAATTGGGCTATAAAATATTTCTTTAAGGATAACTCTGAAATCCATCATACATACATTTAAAACTTAAAGTCACGTTCGTAACAAAGTTACCGTGACATACAACATTTCTCTAAGTTTCCATTTTCGGAAGAAAAAGTTTAAACTATAGATTGATGTATGTAACACTACATCTACCGACCTCTTTAGATATGCAACCCAACTCAGACTCCTAAGCTAGTCATTCTATCAAATATTCATTGGAGAGAGACCCCCAATCAGAATACTTTCCCAACCTCTAACACTAGGTCTTCAAGTGACTTAGAAAGACTCCTCTGCAACATCGGTACTATGGTACCAAGGTACTACAGTAAAACCCGAAGAGACCTGATATAACTGTAAGAGTGAGACACCGGCAAATGGATATATCATAAAACAACCATATACATGATACATACAACACACCGGCATATTAACATTTAAGCATTATTCATAGATAAACAACAAGTATTATTTCAGTGGGTCTCATACCCGAATCAGTCAATTTTATAAAGATAATGCATGACACTTCAATCATCGGGCTCTAATATTAATCTCATGAGATACCATCACCATTTTATCATTAAGAAAGAAAGAGTTGATCAGGCTCATACGCCACGTTTGGCAAGTTGTCTCCGTCACCTCATGCACCCGGATCAACATCATCACGAATCCCTTATAACGGCCATTGGGATGTATACCTCATCGAATACCACATCTTAAGCGGGTATTCGGTTAACTCAAGCACGTCTGCTAAGGGTAAATACATATGAATAAAAGACTTTTCATTATCGAGACTTTTCTTTGTGTTCACTCTTTTCCGTTGTCGAAGCCTAATCCTAATGACTATTCACAATTTTCATTACTTGAAAATCAATAACACAGGACACGTAGTCTGAGTGATCAATCATAACACCTTAGACCGATGCCACAGTCCAAGGTTGTGGTCATAGAAACAATTATAATTTTATCCATGTTTTATCTCAACATGATAAGGACTCCTAGCCCATAACAACGAAATTAGGACACACAGTCCTCAATTCCAAAATTAGGACTCCTAGCCTATAATATCAAGATTAGGACCCTTGGTCCCTAACTCTTGACACGGATCCCAGATCACGTGCATAAACTGAATGCTAGAGGTGACGTCTCACGAACTAGTATTCTCTTTCACATGTGCTTACTTTTCGCTCAGTGAAAATCAAAAACCAAAACAAAACCCCGGTCACTTATCCAAGTAGCCGGAACGTTTCTAAATCATTTAGGAGAAAATCTTTTCCTTTACAAAGTCTTTTATAAAACATTTGGAAATTCGTTTGCTTTTGAAATCCTTGATGGAATAAAGTCAAATATTTTCAAAGGGATTTTTCCTTCATGAAACACATAGTTAGAAAAAGGTTTTCTCTCGTACAAACTTTGGATCATAAAAAGGTAGTCTCTATTGACTTAAAAACACTTCAACATTTCTTTTCAAAACTAGAATCTCATTCTCTTGAAGTAAGCGTTTTAAATAAGGAACTTTTATAAATGAAACCAATACTTTCAAAGCTCTATTCAAGACTTATTAAGGCTTTTAATCCTTATAATCATTGAGCATGGACTCAAGTCCGGCTTCTCAAACTTTAATCAACGGTAATATATTATTAACAATAATATCACAGTTAACGATAGTTCATCACATATATACAACTCACAATACTTTAAGGCAAGTAATAAACAACTTCAAGTAATAATCACAATAGTTCAAGTAAACAAGTCATTCAAGTATTTGGTCCATATGATAATAATATTCAAATCACTCAAGTAAACACATACACACATGCATACAATCATTGAATATCCCTAGGCAATCCCATATTACCTTCTATGAAGGTAAGGAGGTTAGATGCTCGAAGAGGTATGTCACGAACGTCCTCGTTTCCTCCGCGATGGAAGTCTAAGGTTATGAACACAAAATCACAAGTTAAAATCAAACAAGAACACTAAACCACAAGGTATAGGTTCGTCCAAGACTAGTTCTTAGGATTAAAGACTCCCGAAAATTATACAACTCATGGATTTATGAACTTTAAGTGTTAGGAGTTCATAAACAATGATCATTTTAACAAAGTTGAATTAAAATCCCACTAAGTTATAAACTTAGGGCATTCGGCCAAGGCTAGTAAAATAGGCTAGCATTCACTAAACTTTCCAATCTCTTAGGCTTAGCATCCATATGTATTAAGCAGCTCAAAACCATGATCATTTTGGAAAAATAAGAACAAAGTATCCTAGGTCTATAACCTTCTAGGTTCGGCCTTCATAGGATTAATAGGCTAGAAATCTTTAAACTTTCCAATCTCTTAGACTTCGCGTCCAAATATCTTATGGAGCTCAAGTCCATGATCATCTTGGAAAATAATGGAAACTTAAACATTCCAATCTCTTAGACCTATAGCATCCAAATATCTTATGGAGCTCAAGTGCATGATCATCTTGGAAAACAACGGAAACTTAAACATTCCAATCTCTTAGACCTAGCATCCAAATATCTTATGGAGCTCAAGTCCATGATCATCTTGGAAAAATAAAAACTCAAACATCCTAGCACCTGAACACTAAGTTTCGGTCATCATAGGATGATGAGGAAAATATTCTTTGTTTAACAATAACTCTTAGGTTTAGAATCACAAGTGATTAAGAGTTCTAAATCCATGATCAATACTTGGAAAGTTGAAACATAGTATCCTAGGCCTACTTATTCATATTTTTCGGCCATCATAGGAACAAGCTATCAAAACTTCCAAGATTTATAGATTCAAGATCCAGGGATAGTTAGAAACTCAAACACATGATCATATTCCAAATGTTGAAACAAAAACTTCCTAGGTCACAAATGCAAGCATTCGGCCTTCATTGGAAGAGATGGATAGAGATTTTTTTTACACAACCTCTTAGTATGTGAAAATATAAGTTAATACAAGACTATAGAAAGTGGTTTCAACTCAAAAGGAGTTTTCTACCATTTTAGAGAGATTTTAGAAGTTTAAAGCATATAAAGAACACATAAAGTAAACTAAGAAATAAAACATGAAACTTGAAAAAAGATTCATATGAGGGCACTACCCTTAGTATAATGAATAACTTTAATGAAGAACTTAAGTAGAAAAGATGAATAAAAAATAAAGCTTTAAGTGCTTGAACTTTTAGAAGAAAGAAGAAGATGGAGGTTTAATGGAGATTGAAGAAGGAAGATGATGAAGTGAAAATGAAAGGGGTATATATAGGGAAGGAGAGAAAGATCACGACCAAGGAGTGAGGGCGGGAGAGCTTGTTGAGCAAGCTTGATGGTTTAATGCTTGATTGGATGGAAGAAGAGGGAAAAATAAGATTAGAATAGTATTATAATTCGAAAAGTGTGATGATTACACTTTTGGAGTGTGTCATAGCCTCTTCCATCAGGTCTCCTCACTTCTTTTATGCTCCATAAAATGCTCCATTTCGTACCCAGTTGCATTTCCGATCGTAATTCTTCCAATGTTTCGCCCGAATAAAATATTATATTTAATTTTTAAACGAAAATTTTCAAAATAACCAAGGTTGAAGTAGACATAATAAAACCACTAATTGTTTCGTTAACGGGTCAAAATTAGGTTTTCTGCACAGTAAACTTGTACCGGCAGTGAAAACGCAAACCAGCTTTCGTCTGAATTTTCAACCGAAATTTTTACCGTGACTTCATATGATATAACAACACAAGAAAATGATTTTATTTTAATTAAAATCATCCTCTGAGTTTAAACTAAAATAAACACATTTAAATATGTATTTACTGCTACAGAAGCATAGGAAAAACAGGGTGTTACAATGTCAATCTCACCGTTTAACTTATAATTTTATATCTTGTTGTGTATGGGTTGAAATATCAATTGTATTACTCAAAAAAAATCTATTTGGTTTATCAAAATGAAATACATTCAAAACTCAAATTAGTAATTGTATAACTTTTACATATAATTTTTAAATATCAATACCCAAGACTTAAAATTCATTTTTGTAAATAAATACTTCATTGTTAACAAAAAAATACATGAATGGAATTTATTATACAATAAAAGTAAGTCATATTATTGTTATTTTATTAACTGCAATTAATTTATATTTTCAAAGGTGTAAGATTAGTGAAAATGGTAAATATAAAATAGTAATCGACCAAAAATAAAATTTGTATAAATTTCATTAATAAAGGTATACCATGTCTGAAAATTGATAGATTTTATAATAAATGAGTCAATTGAGCCTTTTTACTTGGCATAATTCTCCGAACCTAAAAATTAATTTTATTAGGGGTAAACAATTTATAGTTTTGAATATACAATTAAAATCAAATAAAACTCACATTATAGAGACGTTGGTTGGGGCTATATGCTGAGGTATCCAATCATGAGGTGGCTTCTATTATTTAAAGAGCTTCAGTCACCCCTTCTGTGGTCACATACTCTTTAGTTCAAAAAGAGCTACACCCCTTCTCAACCTCTCTCTATAGACATTCCTACCCAACAAGCAAGTATGGCATCATATAAGCTTGTGGATATAAATGTTAAGGAAGAAGAAACTGTGATCCCAGATGCCTCTCAAATCCCCAACCAATTATAGGCGGAGATGGACTGAGCCTATAATTCCTGTAACACCCTAGTTTTTACACCTAGGATTAATTATTTTATTTGGATGTTTATGTTTATTATGTTAGGTGGTTTAGTTGGAGTAATAAAATTACTCTCTTCAAATTATTTTATTAGGTGCGTTAGCACTGACTTATTTCAGTGAATGCACGTTTACTAGACAATAATTTACGTTATTGTCACTATTATATCAGTACAGAATTTTTTTTTTAAATAATGTAAATAAGAGAAAGCATTTTCATATTCTTATCCTATTTAATTTTAGAGTTAAAAATATTTTGGTTTGACAATTATCGGAGATTAAATTTTGGACTGAGTATTTTCTTAGTGGATCGGTTCAACTATTAATCTTTACTCTAACTTGAATTTCGAAAACATATCCTTATCAATCTTTATTTTTAGATTCTAAAAAGTAAAAACATGTTTATTTTAGGCCTAATATTTATCACTCATTTTGTACCTATTACTAAATAATTAGTATAAAAACTTAAGTTTCTCTCTTTTCTCTCACTCACTCGACGCTATCTCTCTCATTTTCTCTTTTCTTTCTCTGCTTCTTTCTTTCTTCTTTCTTCTTTCTTCTTTCTTCTTCCTCCTCAACTTCATCTTCTCCACCTTCACCCAACCACCTACCACCGCACTAGGAGCCGCGCGTCGCCCCAAGGAACAAGCCGGTTGCCGTTCGTTGATGGGAGGAAGCAGCTCGCATCTCTGCACCCGTTCCTCGCCACCGCTGCTGTTGTCTCGCGTCAGAACCGCCACCCACCGCCGTTCCCAGCCGTGGTAAGCACCCTAAGCCGCCATTAATAGTGGTTCTTCACCTATTTATGATATTGAATCTTCTTTTCTTCTTCCATGATGTTTAACTCTTGTTTTTGTTGGACCTATGGTGCTGTCCAAAACACACCGCCGCCCCTCCGTCGCGTCGCCGCCGCGTCGATCATTTCAACAGCCACCATTACCTCTTTTCTTGTTATCTTGGGTAAGTACTTCACCATAACCTCTTCTAGTTCAAAACCCCAAAATATGATTTGAAACCCTAACCCTAACCCTTTGATTTCAGATTTTAATCTTGAAATTTAAGGTTGTTTTATGAGATTGGGACTGTGAGTTTGTGTTTCCCTAAACCAATTTCATTATTCTGAGTTTTCTCTAAATTTTAATAAGGAGCCCTAAACCCCCAATTTGATTTTATTTGAATTTGGGTATGTTTTTGTGAAAGTAATTATGATTTAGTGTAATTAGGACTCTTAATGGATGATTTCCAAAGTTCTTTTTCATGATCTTTTAATCAAAACAAAGTTTTCTTAAAGGGTATTAGGAAGCGTGAGCTTCAAACATGATTTTCTTTGAAAATAACCTTATTTGGTAATTAGATTAAGTGTTTAGATAAAGTTTAAATGTGTGTTTGATAGTGTGAAATTGATTTCGTGATTTCTGGTTGCTGCGCATCATTGGATTTACTCTCTGAGACATTTGGACACGGCTATGCTTGCTTGATGGAGTAGATATGAGCTAACGTGAGTATTAGGAGGAGGATCCTTTAATTGTCTTCAAAGGTAAGGGGAGTAACCTAGGGATATTCAACAACTATATGCATGTGTGTATTTTTGTAATTGAGTACTGTGAATATTATTGTGATGTTTAGCCAATACTTGAATAACTTGTTTATTTGATGGAGTAGATATTGAACATTTGTTGCTTTAAAGTGTTATGAATTACATATATGTGATTAGCTGTGATATATATGAATTATATATACATGATTAACTGTGATATTATTACTGTTGATTGAAGTTTGAAAAGCCAGATTTGAGTCTGTGCCCAATAATGATAAGGATTAAAAGCCTTAATAAGCCTTGAATAGAACTTTGAAAGTTTTGGGTTTACTTATAAAAGTTCCTTGTTTCAAGTGCTTACTTCAGAAGAATAAGATCCTTGTTTTTAGAAAATTTTAAAGTGATTTTGAGTTGAAGGAAACTATATTTTTATAATCAAAAGTTTTGTACGAGAGAAAACCTTTTTCACCGGTGTGCTTTATGAAGGAAAGACCCTTTGAAAATATTTATTATGAAGGAAAGACCTTTTGAAAATATTTAACTTTATTCCATCAATGAATTTCAAATACAAATGAATTTCCTAGATGTTTTAGAAAAGATTTTGCAAAGGAAAAGGATTTTCTCCCAAATCATTTTTGGAAACATTCCGGTTACTTGGATAAGTGACCGAGGTTTTGTTTTAGTTTTGATTTTCACTGAGCGAAATGTTTTACAAGTCGATAAATTAGCCTAGAAACCGAGACGTCGGGGTTCTAGTGTTGTATGGACACGTAGATCAAGGATCTGTGACAGGGGACGGAGTGTCCTGTAAAGTTTTGTTTTTGGACAGTGTGTGTCCTAAGTTGATGTGGACAGTGAGTTCCATATCCGCGAGCCTAAAACTGGTGCATCGGTTTAAGGGCATCGTGATTGAGCATTCGGACTGTATGTCCTATGTTGGGATTAAAAGATTTGGACTGTGTGTCCTGTATTTGTTTTAAGTGAAAAGTCTTAATTAAAAGAATTAAGCATGGTCGTTAAGCTTTGTGCTTCGACGAGGAAAGATTATTACGACAAAGAAAACAAACGAGAATAAAAGTTTTTCTCATGCATATAATGGCCATTGTGTCATGTAAATGGCATTGAATCCAGAGTGGATCAATGTATATGACAGACGTGTCAGGTGGTGATGATCATTGAGGTCCGGAGTGGATCAATGTATCTTTTATAGGACTTTGTGTCCAAATTGATAGGACTTTGTGTCCAGATTGAATATATGTGCCGCTATTTCCTATCGGGAATGGGGGAATAGTGTCATTGCTTTGCATGAGCATCGTAACGGGAATGGGGATGTGCACAATTGTGTTATGTGCTTTGCATGAGCATCCTAACGGGAATGGGGATGTGAACAATTGTGTTAGGTGCTGGCATGAACATCCTATCGGGAATGGGGATGTGCACCATTTATTTTCCTGGGCATTGTTTTGTTCGTTTTTACAATGCGCCATGTGCGAGCCTGATCAGCTTGAAACGAAACAGAAAGTTGTGGGATCTCCGGAGATTAGGTATCAAAATAGAGTTGAATATTGAAGTGTCATGCATTCTTTTTATAAAACTGATTGTTCGTGTTTGAGACCCTTTGATATAACACTGTTATGATATGTATATGCATGATTTAAAATGCTTATATGATTATGTGATGTATGTATCATGTGTATGGTTGTTGTGTGATATATCCATTTGTCGGTATCTCACCCTTACACACATTTCAGGATTCTTCTAAGTTCGATATTGTACCCTGGGTACTCTAACACAGATGGTGCAGAGGAGTCTTTCTATGTCACTCAGAGACTTAGATGTAGTTGCTTGATGAGGTATTACTTGCGGAATAACTTTTAGAACAACCAGCTTAGGGTTGAGACTTAGATTATTTTGATGATATGTACGAGTTTGGCTCAGAGAGCCTTTATTTTAAAATGGAATGTCTATAGCTCGGAGAGCATATCTTTTGAATGAAAATCTAAGCTATTTCTTTTGGTCTTGTAAAGCTTATGGCTATAACTATTATTTTTATGTATTGATGCCTGGTTGAATTTGGTGTAACTGGAATTCTGGAGAGAAATTGTAGATATTTTAATAGGTGTTATTTTACCCTGGGATGTCCGAATTACAGAGGAGACTCTGTCGATTTTTTTTTTTGTAAAACTACTATCTTGTATTTAAGGATATTCTTTAAACTAAATAGGCTTGCCATACTATGATAGTAAGTCTGTGTGCCGATCAAGGCTTAGGAGTCGTGACAAAAATTTTATACCCAATTTCAGACACTTATGTACTATTATAAATTATTTTCCGAAAGCACCAGCAAATTATCTTTTAATTTTATTTCCGCACGTGTTACATAAGTAATGCCCCAAAGGGGGTGTTACAATTCCTGATCTTAATCCTCTTCCTAAGTCCCCCAAGACAGAAGTGTCACTCATTTTTCAAGATATTAATTGGAAGTTTCATGTGTGAGTGAAACTTTTTCTTGCAAATATCAGAGGCAGTAAATATCTTGCAAAATGATTGAAACTTATTGCAAGGATTAGATACAGTTAATGTCTTGTAAAATGAGGTATGTAAATTCGGTCAGCGTGGGAGAGCTGCACGACATGCGGCAGCGATGGACAGTGAGTGGTCGAGACGGATGGCGTGCGGCGTAGATGGACTGAACCTATAACTCCTGATCCAAATCCTCCTTCTGAGCCTTATAACAGAAGTTTCACTCATTTTGTACGATATTACAACTTCATCTGTGAGTAACTCTTCTTGCCAAGGAAGTTTCACTCACACATGAAACTTGCTGTTAACATCTAGAAAATGAGTAAAACTTGTGTTGTGGGGGACTCAGGAGGAGGATTTTGATCAAGAATTGTAGGCTCAGTCCATCTCCGTCACATGCCATCCATCTCTGTCGTACGTTGTCCATCTCTGCTGCATGTCGTCCAACTCTGCCACGCAGACCAAACCCACACACCTTATTTTGCAAGAAATTTACTGCATCCGAAACTTGCAAGAAGTTTCACTCATTTTGCAAGATAGTAAGTGTATTTGGTACTTCCAAAGAGGTTTCACTCACACAAGAAACTTCAAGGTAATATCTTGCAAAATGAGTGAAACTTCTGCTTTGGAGGTGCAGGAAGAGTCTTTGGATCAGGATTTATACGCTCGGTCCATCTCTGCCACACATCGTTCGTCTCTGTTGTACGCCGTTCGTCTTTGTCGCTTGTCATCCAACTTCGCCACGCAAATCAAATTATTAACTATGTTTAGTATTTGTTTCTTGGAATTATGTATTGGTCTTTGCGCATAGATAATTAATGTAGCACCCGTATTTAAAATTTTAATTATTTTAATATCAATTGTAAATATAATGAACTATCTCAGCTTGTATTCTAATTGTCATTATAAAGTATTAATAAAAACAAATAATAATATTCATCCGCTAATAAACTTTTAACAATTATATTAATAATTTCGTTTTTCCTATTTAACAACAAACCTTATATTATTTTTTTTAAAGAATAACAATGCTAAGGATAAGATCTAGTTTATATTATATAATTAAAAAGAAACAAATAGTGATTATTTACTGGCATTAAAAAATTATTATTTGTTATCAATTATTTGAAACTACAATTTAAAATATTTGTAACAAGGTAGGCAACAATGCTTAAGTCTGTAATAATGATTAGTTTGTCACTAATAAGAGAAAATAAATAACATAGTTAATATTATTGATAAAATATAATTTTTAGCCAATGACAGCTTTTTAAGTTTTTAAAATGTCATACCAAAATACAAACAACCTTATTTATATCATTAACTTAATATTTAATAATATTAAATAAATTTGTGACAAATTGTTACATATAGTAGTGTCATATAATTTCAATTAAAGTTGATTTGCCACTATTATAAGAATTTTTTTAAAATAATATAAAATAAAAGAAGTGAAAACTTTAAGTTTTCATCATTAATAGTTTTTGATGAATATTTAAAATATTTTGGTGAGCAAATACATTTAACCACAAATATATTAATATTTAATATATGTGACACTTATTATAAACATGAAAATTTCAAATTGTTAATAATCCAACACAAAAGGCAATTTTTATGAATGTTGTTATTTTTTTTTCATTGATACTTTTCTTTTTATTCTACAAAATTTTCTATTATTGATGATATTGGGGTACGAAACTAAAATATTAGGGATGAATTATTTTTTACACATATATTTTTGTCATTAATAATAAAATTATAATGACGAATTGTGACTTAATCACTATTATATATGATATTAGTGAGAAAAAATACATTGTCATAAAAAATATGTAATTATGACAAAGTTTATATTCTTCGATAAATTTTGATTATTGAAAATCACATTTCTTATAAAACTGTGGGAATATGTTAGCACTTCTCATTCTCTTATCTATTTTGATATGCAAAATTAGAGGGAGCTAACATATCTTTTCCCAATGGTGTAATTTTCCTATTCAACGTCAATCTCACCGTTTAACTTATAATTATATAACTTGTTGTGGATGGGTTAAAATATCAATTGTATTCCTCAAAAAAATATATTTGGTTTATCAAAATGAAATACATTCAAAACTCATATTAGTAATTTTATAACTTTTACTTATAATTTTTAAATATCAATACCCAAGACTTAAAATTCATTTTTGTAAATAAATACTTCATTGGTAACAAAAAATACATTAATGGCATTTATTATACAATAAATGTGACACCCTAACTCGGGTCATCACATGGTTACCCATTTGCGGAAGTAAAACTTAATTTGCTGGTTGCTTTCGGAAAATAATGTTTTCTTAACGTTCATCTTTTCAAAATATGGTGATAATTTTTTTTCTTTTTAACCTTATAACAACAACAACGTAATCAAATCACACTTAAAGACATAATGTATATAAGTCATACAACTATACTGCCTCATATGTTTTCTCACCTAACTCATGATCAACTTTATTCTCAAAACATAATATAACATAATAGGACCTAAGCTGGTCGTAACTAACAGACGCTACAGCCAATAGGAGCAGCACAGCATGCCTCGAACTAGACAGCCTTCTTCTTCTTGTAGGGGTCATACCCCTTGTACGACTCTGATATGTTTGTAAGGGTGAGACGCCAATATATGGATTTATCTTCGTAACTAAATGTGCAACACAAAGGAAAGCACATACACATATACATGTTTATAACAACGTACTTATTCATATTATATCACATCGTTTATCAATGGGTTTCACACCCCAAACATCAACGTTGGAAAACTATGCATGAACACTTCAATACATCATCTAAACATTCACACCTAATCTCATAAGATATCTCCAACCTCGTGATGAGTTGATCAGACTCGATAGTTACCGGCACACAGCCACAGGCACACAGCCAAAAACCATCACACACTGTCCAACATCGTGGCACAGGTGTCACAACATAGATGGGGCCTCATTGTCCACCCGGCATAATAAGAACATCGTTGGTATGATCTACCCTGACGTCGCAAGGTAATCACTCATTTGATCATGGCACGTCTGCCAAATGCATGCAAGAAAAAACATTTTATTCTCAACACTTTTCTTTGTGTTATATCTTTAT
The DNA here is from genome assembly GCA_030762895.1 of Sophora flavescens. NCBI lineage: Eukaryota > Viridiplantae > Streptophyta > Magnoliopsida > Fabales > Fabaceae > Sophora > Sophora flavescens. The sequence continues at coordinate 209,733,525 of CM061063.1, read as the reverse complement.
TCGTCAAAGCTCTCAAAAGCTTATGACTCAACATCGTTTTAAACATCGAAGCTCTCAAAAGCAACATCATTTTAAGTATCGAAGCTCTCAAAAGCTTACGACCCAACATCGTTTTAAACATCTTTACAACTTTTATTAACAACACAGGACCTCAAAGACCGAGTGCTCAATCACGAAGCCCCTAGACCTTGCAATCAGTCTTAGGTTCGTGGTAATAGAAAACATCTCAAAACGTTTTAACTTCTTTAAGTAGATACCCAGTCTACAACACAACGAACCTTAATACCCCGACGTCTCGGTTATTAAGTTCCATATCATCGTTTTTGTCTGTGAAAAACATATCCAAAATAAGATCTCCGCAATTTATCCAAGTTACCGGAAATACGTCATTGAGTAAACTCATTTACAGAAAATCCTTTCTCATTTACAGAAAATCCTTTCTACTTGTAATTCATTTGTAAAACATCAAATCATCAAAAAATCTTTTACTGAAACTTCAACTCTAAAAATTAAATCAATTCAGATTAAATTTCTTCTCAAAATAAGTACTGTTGTTTTTAAACTTTCACCGTAAATAATTTCGAAACTTGCTGTCGTTTATCATTTTCCAAGAAAGAGTTTTAAAGTCAAACTTTGACTTCTTTTTTTTAAAATTTTTTTATAATATTTTTTTTTATTTTTAAATAAATAAGATATTTTCGAATGTTAATTTCACAAAATAACTTTTTATAATATTACGTAATTTCTTGCATAAAAATTAGCAGTAAAAAAAATTTCATGGTTACGCTCTCACCGTGACTCATATATTTCTTTTACACTAATAAATCATTAAAATAATAATATTTCTCAAACTCGTCATTTTTTTTCCAAAACAATATTTTCCACCACTATTATATTCCAACATTCCCCATAAAACGTTGAATATAATTTTTCACAACTTATTAAAGCTTTTATCTGATTAATCGGTTGTGCACTGACCACTGTCAGGCCTCTCAAACAACATTCAACAACATCAACTGAATTGTATCACCAGGTAGATCATGCATCATAGCAATATAATATACAACTGCAGATAAATAAATTAAAAGCAGATCAATCACCGATACATAGATAAACAACACAACGTAAACAACATAAACAAATAACCACAACCACATATAAATCAGATAAGCCACACTAAAAGCAAATAGTTATTGAGAAAATCCCTCAGGTAAGCTCCCCTTACCTCTTGAAGCTCCACGGTAAAATTAAAAGAACTCTGTCGGTTGTTGGAAACCCTCGTACGCCGTAGAAAAATTATCCTTCAACAACACATCCAAACAACCAATGAAAACAAGCAAAACAAACACCTAATCCTCTCTAATGGGTCATGGCCTCCTTAGAGTTTTGTGGCTCAAAATCTCCAAACTTGCTTAAAAGTGATGAACATAGATGAAATAGACTTTGAATCATGAAACTTATTGAAGAACATAGACATGATTAGGGAAGCCGAATAGGATTCACCTCTTGAAGATCAAAAACAAGTGAAAATCCAAGGACTTGCTTCACAAAATCAAGCTTTTGTGTTCTTGAAAAGTTTAGAGCAGTTTTGGTAATTTGGACATATCTCTCGATATACTTATCCGTTTTTGATGTTCTTTATGTCGTTGGAAAGAAGAGAGAAAGAGGAACAACTTTCATGTAGAAAGTTTTCCGAGATTCAGAATAAAAAATGGTCAGAATCGCTAGGCAAAATCTGACAAATATGAACACTTATGGTTGTTCTTGAAGTTCTTAAGAGAAAAGTGTGAGTTTTGGAGAGAAAGATGTCATAAATGAAAGAATGAAATTGCCTAAGTGTATGAAAATGAAGGAGCCGTGAGTTTTTAGGGGCAATTTGGTCAAAATTTACAGTGGCATGGCTTGAAAAATTCATGAAGAGCCAAGGGTAAAATCGTCATTTCCATGCAAAATATTCCTTTGCCATAAATGCGCCATTATGGCCATTATGACGCGGATAGGATCGTCATAAATGCCTATCACATCGGTCAAATCCATCACCTCAGCCCTGTTGTTGACTCCCTGGTTCATCTGACGCAGGTTTTTCCTAGAGATATCTCGACGTATTTACCCGGAGCAAATATAATATTTTAAAGTTTACGCTAAATTTTCAAAACTTCCAGTATCATAGTAAATACGATAAAAACATTTTTCATCTCGTTCACGAATAAAAATTAGGTTTTCTGAGCAGTAAACTTTTACTGTCAGTGAAAACGCAGACCCGGTTCAATCTGAATTTTCAACCCAAGATTTCATAGTAACCCTATAATATAAAGCATGATATAGAAATGATAGTGGTTTACCCAAAATCATTTTCTGAGTCTCGGATAAAAATATATATGTTTATATATTTATTACCGATATTAGGAAGCAGCGAAAATCGGGGTGTTACAATAAACGTAAAGTCATATTATTGTTATTTTATTAATTTCAATTAATTTATATTTTCAAAGGTGTAAGATTGGTGAAAATGGTAAATATAAAATAGTAATAGACCAAAATTAAAATTAGTATTAATTTCATTAGTAAAGGTATACCATGTCTGAAAATTGATAGATTTTATAATAAATGAGTCAATTGGACCTTTTTACTTGGCATAATTCTCCGAACCTAAAAATTAATATTATTTTGGGAAAACAATTTATAGTTTTGAATATACAAATAAAATCAAATAAAACTCACATTATAGAGCCATTGGTTGGGGCTATATGCTGAGGTCTCCAATCATGTGGTGGCATCTATTATTTAAAGAGCTTCAGTCACCCCTTCTGTGGTCACATACTCTTTCGTTCAAAAAAAGCTACACCCCATCTCAACCTCTCTCTATAGAAAATCCTACCCAACAAAGCAAGTATGGCATCATATAAGCTTGTGGATATACATGTTAAGGAAGAAGAAACTGTGATCCCGGAGGCCTCTCAAATCCCCAACCAATTATAGGCGGAGATGGACTGAGCCTATAATTCCTGATCTTAATCCTCTTCCTATGCCCCCAAGACAGAAGTGTCAATCATTTTGCTAGATATTAATTGGAAGTTTCATGTGTGAGTGAAACTTTTTCTTGCAAGTATCAGAGGCAGTAAATATCTTGCATGATGATTGCAACTTCTTGCAAGATACAGTTAATGTCTTGTAAAATAAGGTATGTTAATCTGATCTGTGTGGGAGAGATGGACGGCATGTGGCAGCGATGGACGATGCACGGTAGAGACGGATGTTGTGCAGCATAGATGGACTGAACCTATAACTCCTGTTCCAAATCCTCCTTCAAAGCCTTATAACAGAAGTTTAACTCATTTTGTATGATATTACAAGTTTCATCTGTGAGTAAAACCTCTTGCCAAAGAAGTTTCACTCACACATGAAACTTGCTGTTAACATCTAGAAAATGAGTAAAACTTGTGTTGTGGGGGACTCAGGAAGAGGATTTTGATCAGGAATTGTAGGCTCAGTCCATCTCCGTCACATGTCGTCCATCTCTGTCGCACGTTGTCCATCTCTACTGCATGTCGTCCAACTCTGTCGTGCAGATCAAACCCACACACCTAATTTTGCTCGAAATTTACTACATCCGAAACTTGAAAGAAGTTTCACTCATTTTGCAAGATAGTAACTGCATTTGATACTTGCAAAGAAGTTTCACTCACACAAGAAACTTCAACGTAATATCTTTCAAAATGAGTGAAACTTCTGTTTTGGAGGTGCAGGAAGAGTCTTTGGATCAGGATTTATACGCTCGGTCCATCTCTGCCACACGTCGTTCCTCTCTACTGTACGCCATTCATCTTTGTCACTTGTCGTCCAACTTCGCCATGCAAATCAAGCTATTAACTATGTTTAGTATTTGTTTCTTGGAATTATGTATTGCTCTTTGTGCATAGATAATTAATGTAGCACCCGTATTTAAAATTTTAATTATTTTAATATCAATTGTAAATATAATGAACTATCTCAGCTTGTATTCTAATTGTCATTCGAAAGTATTAATAAAAAAAATAATAATATTCATCCGCTAATAAAATTTTAACAATTAAATTAATAATTTCATTTTTCCTATTTAACAACAAACCTTAGATTTCTTTTAAAAGAATAACAATGCCAAGAATAAGATCTAGTTTATAATATATAATTAAAAAGAAACAAATAGTAATTATTTACTAGTATTAAAAATTTATTATTTGTTATCAATTATTTGAAACTACAATTTAAAATATTTGTAACAAGGTAGGCAACAATGCTTAAGTCTGTAATAATGAGTAGTTTGTCACTAATAAGAGAAAATAAATAACATAGTTAATATTATTGATAAAAAAAATATTTTTTTAGCCAATGACAGCTTTTTAAGTTTTTAAAATGTCAGACCAAAATACAAACAACATTATTTATATCATTAACTTAATATTTAATAATATTAAATAAATTTGTGACAAATTGTTACATATAGTAGTGTCATAATTTCAATTAAAGTTGATTCGTCACTATTCTAAGAAAATATTTTTAAATAATATAAAATAAAATAAGTGAAAACTTTACTCTTTCATCATTAATAGTTTTTTATGAATATTTAAAATATTTAAGTGAGCAAATACATTTAACCACAAATATATTAATATTTAATATATGTGACACTTATTATAGACATAAAATTTTCAAATTCTTAATAATCCAACACAAAAGGCAATTCTTATGAATGACTGTTAATTTTTTTTTCATTGATACTTTTCTTTTTATTCTACTAAATTTTCTTTTATTTATGATCTTGGGGTATGAAACTAAAATATTAGTGATGAATTATTTTTGACACATATTTTTGTCATTAATAATAAAATTAATGACGAATTGTGACTTAATCACTATTATATATGATATTAGTGAGAAAAAAATACATTGTCATAAAAAATATGTAATTATGACAAAGTTTATATTCTTTGATAAATTTTGATTATTGAAAATCACATTTCTTATAAAACTGTGGGAATTTTTTTATTTTAATTTTTTATTAAAGGCTATGGCATGCTATGGCATCATTATAGAAGAAGGCATCCCAACTAGGTTGGCACCCCAACTTCTAACAATCATCTGCCGCAAGACAACATATTATTGAAGATAAAAAATAATACAAAGAATAGCATGGGTGTAACACCCTGTTTTTCCTATGCTGTTTGTAGCAGTAAATACATATTTAAATGTGTTTATTTTATATTAAACCCAGTGGATGATTTTGATTAAAGTAAAATCATTTTCTTATGTAGTTATGTCATATGAAGTTACGGTAAAAAGTTCGATTGAAAATTCAGACGGAAGCCGGTCTGTGTTTTCACCGCCGGTACAAGTTTACTGAGCAGAAAACCTAATTTTGACTCGTGAACGAGATAGTTAGCATTTTTATTATGTTTCATTCCACTTTGGTTATTTTGAAAATTGTCGTTCACAAATAAAATATAATATTTTATTCGGGTGAAAGTGTCGGAAGAATTACGATCGGAAATGCAATCGGGTACGAAATGGAGAAGAATAGGAGACATAAAAGGCTTGAGGTGATATGAGGGAGTGAGGTGACTCACTAGAGGTATGGCCTAAGCTACCTCCTAAAAAGTGGTCAGGATGACACTTTTTGAAATATATCATATTATATTCTAAAAACCTATTTTTCTCTTTCCTCTTCAACCAAACAAGGCACAAGGTCAAAACTTGCTCTCCAAGATCATTCCTCTCTCCTCAATTTCGTGCCACTCTCTCCCCTCTCTATATATACCCCTTTTATTTTCACTTCATCATCTTTCTCCTTCAGAACTCCATTAAACCTTCATCTTCTTCTTTCTTCTAAAAGTTCAAGCTCTTAAAGCTTTAGTTTTTATTCATCTTTTCTACTTAAGTTCTTCATTAAAGTTCATCCTTATATTAAGGGTAATGCTCTCATATAATTATTTTTTCAAGTTTCATCTTTTATTTCTTAGTTTACTTTATGTGTTCTTTATATGCTTTAAACTTCTAAAATCTCTTTAAAATGGTAGAAAACTCCTATTGAGTTGAAACCACTTTCTATAGTCTTGTATTAACTTATATTTTCACATACTAAGAGGTTGTCTAAAACAAAAATCTCTATCCATCTCTTCCAATGAAGGCCGAATGCTTTCATTTGTGACCTAGGAAGTTTTTGTTTCAACTTTTGGAATATGATCATGTGTTTGAGTTTCTAACTATCCCTTGATCTTGAATCTATAAATCTTGGAAGTTTTGATAGCTTGTTCTTATGATGGCCAAAAAATATGAATAAGTAGACCTAGGATACTATGTTTCAACTTTCCAAGTATTGATCATCGATTTAGAACTCTTAATAACTTGTTTATTTTATGTTATTTAAGCTAGTATGTGTTACTTTCATTTTTCCAAGATGATCATGGACTTGAGCTCCATAAGATATTTGGACGCTAAGTCTAAGAGATTGGAAAGTTTAAGGATTTATAACTTGTTTATTTTATGTTATTAAAGCTAGTATGTGTTATTTCATTTTTCCAAGATGATCTTGGACTTGAGCTCCATAAGATATTTGGATGCTAAGTCTAAGAGATTGGAAAGTTTAAGGATTTATAACTTTTTTATTTTATGTGATTAAAGCTAGTATGTATTATTTTCATTTTTCCAAGATGATCATGGATTTGAGCACCATAAGATATTTGGATGCTAAGTCTAAGAGATTGAAAAGTTTAAGGATATTTATAACTTCTTTATTCTATGTTATTAAAGTTAGTATGTGTTACTTTCATTTTTCCAAGATGATCATGGACTTGAGCTCCATAAAATATTTGGATGCTAAGTCTAAGAGATTGGAAAGTTTAGTGAATGCTAGCCTTTTTTACTAGCCTTGACCGAATACCCTAAGTTTATAACTTAGTGGGATTTTAATTCAACTTTGTCAAATGATCATTGTTTATGAACTCCTAAATCCATGAGTTGTATAATTTTCGGGAATCTATAATCCTAAGAACTAGTCTTGGTCGAACCTATACCTTGTGGTTTAGAGTTCTTGTTTGATTTTAACTTGTGATATTGTGTTCATAACCTTAGACTTTCATTGCGGAGGAAACAAGGACGTTCGTGGTTTACCTCTCCAAGCATCTAATCTCCTTACCTTCACAGAAGGTAAGAGGGGATTGCCTAGGGATCTTCAATGACTATATGCATGTGTGTATGTGTTTATTTGAGTGATTTGAATATTTTTGAGATATTGAGCCAATACTTGAATAACTTGTTTACTTGAACTATTGTGGTTATCACTTGAAGTTGAACATGACTTGCTTTAAAGTGTTATGAATTATATATATGTGATGAACTGTCATTAACTGTGATATTATTGTTGAGAATATATTACTGTTGATTGAAGTTTGAGAAGCCGGACTTGAGTCTGTGCACAATTATTATAAAGGATTAAAAGCCTTGATAAGCCTTGAATTGAACTTTGAAAGTATTGGTTTTATTTAGAAAAGTTCCTTGTTTAAAACGCTTACTTCAAGAAAATGAGATTCTTATTTTGAAAAAGAAACGTAGAAGTGTTTTTAAGACAATAGAAACTACCTTTTTATGATCCAAAGTTGGTACGAGAGAAAACCTTTTTCGAACTATGTGTTTTATGAAGGAAAACCCTTTTGAAAATATTTGACATTATTTCATCAAGGATTTCAAAAGCAAAAGAATTTCCTAAATGTTTTATCAAAGAATTTGTAAAGGAAAATATTTTCTCCTAAATGATTTAGAAAGGTTCCGGTTACTTGGATAAGTGACCGAGGTTTTGTTTTGGTTTTTGATTTTCACTAAGTGAAAAGTAAGCACATGTGAAAGAGAATATTAGTTCGCGAGACGTCGCCTCTAGTATTCAGTTTATGCACGTGATCTGGGATCCGTGTCAAGAATTATGGGCCAAGGGTCCCAATCGTGATATTATGGGCTAGGTGTCCTAATTTTGGAATTGAGGACTGTGTGTCCTAATTTCGTTGTTATGGTCTAGGAGTCCTTATCATGTTGAAATAAAACATGGATAAAATTACAATTGTTTCTACGACAACAACCTCGGACTGCGGCATCGGTCTAAGGTGTTGTGATTGAGGACTCGGACTGCGTGTCCTGTGCTATTGATTTTCAAGTAATGAAAATTGTGAATAGTCGTTAGCTTTGGGCTTCGACAACGGAAAAGAGTAAACACAAAAAAAGTCTCGATAATGAAAAGTCTTTTATTCATATGCATTTCCCCTTAGCAGACGTGCTTGAGTTATCCGAATACCCGCTTAAGATGTGGTATTCGATGAGGTATACATCCGAATGGCCGTTATAAGGAATTCATGATGATGTTGATCCGGGCGCATGAGGTGACGGAGACAACTTGCCAAATGGGGCGTATGACCCTGATCAAATCTTTCTTTCTTATTGATAAAATGGTGATGAGATCTCATGAGATTAAGATTAGAGCCTGATGATTGAAGTGTCATGCATTATCTTTATAAAATTGATTGATTCGGGTATGTGACCCACTGAAATAATACTTGTTGTTTACCTATGAGTAATGTTTAAAATGTTAATACGTCAAGGTGTTGTATGTATCATGTGTATGGTTGTTGTATGATATATCCATTTGTCGGTGTCTCACTCTTACAGTTATATCAGGTATCTTCGGGTTTTGCTGTAGTACCTTGGTACTCTAGTATCGATGTTGCAGAGGAGTCCTTGTAAGTCACTTGAAGACCTAGTGTTAGAGGTTGGGAAAATATTCTGATTGGGGTTCTCTCCAATGAATATTTGATTGAATGGCCACCTTAGGAGTCTGAGTTGGGTTGTGTATCTAAAGAGGTCGGTAAATGTAGTGTTATATACATCCATCTGTAGTTTGAACTTTTTCTTTCGAAAGTGGAAACTTAGAGAAATGTTGTATGTCATGGTAACTTTGTTACGAATGCGACTTTACGTTTTAAATGTATGTATTATGGATTTCAGAGTTATCCTTAAAGAAAAATTTTATACCCCAGTTTTCTGACTTAAAAGAAAACAATTTTCCGAAAGCAACCAGCAAATTATTTTTTTAATTTACTTCCACATGTGTTACGTAGTAATGCCCAAGGGGTGACGTTACAATAGGGGGACAAAATAACCAAAACCCATGAAAAAAATCAATTAAACCTATAGTTAGGTAAGCCTATCCTATTACGAAAAATTCGTCCCTAATAAAGTCAGGGACATTGTCCCACCAGTTAAAACAATGACTAGCAACACCATGATTAGCTAAACCATCTGCACAACTATTTCCTTCTCTGTAAATGTGATTCACCCGAAAGTCCATGCTTCTACAAAGGACTTTGCAATTTTTCCATCTATTATGAAGCTGCCATGGGACTTTCCTGTTAAAAATGAAAGCATCTACCACCACCTTTGAATCACATTCGCGCCACAACGAGGACCAACCCTTTTGCCGAGCAAGTTCAATTCCCATCATTGCTGCTACAAATTTTGCATGAAGAGATCAAACTATACCAAGGAAAGCCGAAAAACATCCCAAGACTCTCCCATTTGAATCCCTGAATATGCCTCCAGCAGCAGCATGCCATGGACAACCCTTAGATAATCCATCATAGTTGCACTTTATCCAACCAATCGTAGGAGGGAGCAAATCCACTTGATTAGTGCCATCCGCTTTAGGAGCATGACAGTCCACAGAAAAGAACTTGATTGCCTTAAAATCATCCATTGAATTGTTTACAGTCCCTTTAGACAATGAGCCAGCTAGGTGAGTATTTGCCATGATGAGACTGATGGCATACCTGGATGATAAAATCTTGTTCCTGAATTTTACACTATTTATGCAAAGCCATATGACCGAAATTGTATTGATGATAGCAGCCAAGACTATGTCCCTACATTGACTACTGTTGAATCTACTACAGCTATCAAACAAACAGGCAATAGAGGATGTGTTTAGTGCATAGTTCAAAGCATTGCCAAGCCAAGTCCATAGAATAGATCAGAAACTACAGCTAAGGAAAACATGATCCATCGTCTCCTCAGTTGTATAACACAGTGGACAAATAGAGACAATGACACAACCCCTAGCTCTAAGGTTATCATCAGTTGGAATTTTTGAGTGCATCAATCTCCAAACTAGGAATGATTTTGAAGGTGGAATGAAATTCTTCCAAATGAGTTTGAACCAATTTAGAGTATTAGAAGGAGGATTCAGGAACTTATAAGCTTCCTTGAGAGACAAGCTAATTGTATCTGAAGAACACCAAACTCTCTGATCTAGGCTAGCTTCAATAGGGATAGTTACTTTTTTCATCTCATCCAAAAGAGCATGGAATCTAGATTGAAGTTCAAGAGGAAGGAACCAATTGCCATCGATAATAAAGTCCTGAACTCTAGCAGACAATAAATTCTGTATGGGAGGAGGAATGCTAAGGCGATCCATAACAGAAGTTGCATTGTTTAACCATCTATCCCTCCAAAAACTAATCTCATCACCCTTTCCAAGGATCCATGAGGATTTTTGATCAGTTAACTCAAAATAGCTCCTGATACCGGGCCAAATGGAAGACCTGACATAGGAAACTGAAGGCACACCCTTTCTGAAGAACCTAGATCTGCAAAGAACAACCCACTCTTCATTAGAAGTGGAAACATTCCAACTCAACTTTAACATTGCAGCTTCATTGACTGATCTTATTGGCCTGAGGCCTAAGCCACCTTCCTCTACGGGTCTGCATAGCTTTTTCCAGGAAACAGTAACAATTTTTCGAGAGTGGATGCAGCCTGACCATATGAAGTTCCTCAACCATTTGTCAATAGTCTTTAATAGAGCTATAGGCCAGCTATAAATTTGGAAGCTATACAATAGCATTCCTCCAATTACTCATTTTACCAACTCTAATCTGCCCATAATTAACAGCAAAGAACCCTTCCAAGCTGCAAGTTTGGCTTTAATCTTATCAGCTATTGGCTGTAAGTGAACCACTTTGGGCTTCCCTTTGAAGATTGGAACACCTAAATAGTAAAAAGGAAGTTGTCCTTGTTTGAAACCGAGAATTTCTTTGATTACCACTAACCTTCTAGCATAAATAGCACCAGCATAAAATTTGCACTTGTCAAGACTTAACCTTTGGCTAGATGTTTCAGCATATTCAGCAAACAAGTTCATTAGATTCCCCAAACCTCTTTTGGACCGTTTGCAAAATATCATTATATCATCATCATACAAAATGTGAGAAGGAGTCTTGCAGTTTTTTGGACCAGCCATATGATGTACTTTACCAACTTCCATTAAAGAGTCTTCTACTAAGGACCTCTTCAGCCAAGTAAAATAGGAGAGGGGATAAAGGATCACCCTGTCGTACCCCTCTCTTACAAGCCATATAGCCAACTGAGTGTCCATTAACAATGAAGGAGAGCTTTGCAGATTTTAAAATAGAGTGCACCCAGTTACATAAGGTTTCATGGAAACCAAAAGATTTCAGAACTCTCAACGGGAAGGCCCAACCCAGTGTGTCAAAGGCTTTTTTTATATCAAACTTGAGAGCTATGTTGCCCCCAAAAGATCTGTTTTCTAGCATATTGATTGCCTCTGAAGCTATGCAAACACATTCAGATATGTGTTTATCCTTTACAAAGCCCCTTTGCTGAGATGAAATCACCTTTGGAGCATTGGTAAAAAGCCTATCTACCAGCACTTTTGTGATGACCTTAAACTGGAAATTTGCTAAGGCTATTGGCCTGTATTCTCCTATTGAATCAGCCTCAGGAAATTTTGGGATAAGAGCCACCATGTTGTAATTAAGACCTGGCAAAACCCAATTCTGCTCAAAAAATTGAATCACTGATTTATACACATCTGAGCCTACTATGTTCCAGAATGTTTGGTAGAATAAGCCCCCAAAACCATCAGGGCTAGTGGTCCCTGCCCCATTCATTGAGAAGACAACCTTTTTAACTTCTTCTAATGAAGGGATGCTAATAAGCATGGCATTGTCTTCTGCTGAGACAATACTTTGAATTGTCTTTTCCACTAAGCCATTATCAATGCATTGATTCTCAGTTGCATAAAGGTCAGAGTAGAACAGAAGTACATGTTGCTCAATATCAGTGGATAGCTCCAGAACCTCATCTCCATGTCTTAAGATTGACATTTGCATAGTTGAATTCCTAATTTTTACAGTTCTGTGAAAGTAGGAAGTATTTCTATCTCCACAAGTAAACAACACTTTTTGCTTCTAGAAGGACTCCTCATAATCCAAGGCCTGATCCAACTCCATTTGAGCCTTAATTTCTTGCTGACGAAGCAAGTCAGAATAGCCATTATCTGCTATCTGCTTCTGAATTTGATCCACCAATTTCAAGGCTGCATCAACCTTTACATTGACATCACCAAACACCATTTTATTCCATGATTTGAACTTAGCTTTTAAGTGTTTCAATTTCTGCATTAGAACATACATTGGACAGCCACTCACTGACAAGGACCAAGCTTCCTTGATAAGATTTGCACAATCCGGGTGATCTGACCACATATCAAAATATCTGAAGCTATATGGACTTGACTTGGCACCTTTATGTTGAGTAATCATAATGGGGTAATGATCTGAATGGCTTTTAGTTAAAGTATAACAGGCCATACTGGTCCAATAGAACAGCCAAGAATTATTTACTATTGCTCCATCAAGCCTTTTCTGTGTGTGAGCATTGCCAGCCTTCCTTTCGACCAAGTAAAAGGCACCCATCTCGTTACAATGTGAGAAAAATTACCTGCATTTGTCCAGTTCATAAAATCACCACAGGATGTTTTAAGAGGCAAACACCCTCCCAATTTCTCATGAGCCCTAAGAACAGCATTGAAGTCACCTACGAATAACCAAGGACCAGGGTGATCAAGCTCCAATTTGGCTAAATCTCTCCAAAGCTCCTTCCTCGTTTGATAAAGGGTAGAAGCATAGACAGCAGCCACAAAAAACCTTTGATTACCCAAAGTAACATAGAAAGCACATCACTGGGAAGAGACAAAAATAACCACAATATCCATTGAGTGCATACAAAAACACCACAAATTTGGAATTCTATTAACTCTATTATTAGAAGAGAAATGCTTTAAACCAAGACTCCTCCAAAAGGACTGGTGAATCTAATCCACTTCAATCCAAGGCTCAGCCAATAGCACCAAATCTGGTTTATTCTTTTTACACAGTTTTTTAAGCATTTGCCTAGTTTCAGTACTGTTACCTAGGCCTCAAGCATTCCAAAAAATGGCTCTTATTAAGCAAGATTACGTGGACCGACCCTTTGGGTGTTAGGAACAACAACCTTAGCTTTGCCACCTTTATGTTTTTGTCTAAGCTTCTTTTTGAGACTTAGTTAAAGCAACAGTGAAAGAAGAGTTACCTGCTGCATCCTGAGCTCTGATTGCTGTAGGGGAAGGGTCAGGCTAAAAATCCTCTTCTTCATCTCCCCATAATCTAGAAACAATTTGCATGTCCTTTCTGACATTTGGAGGAACGAGGTCAGAAAGAAACTTTGGTGACTTTGAATAGGTTGAAGCTACATTCCCCTCCAAAGAATCAGGAACCACCAGACTTTGTGAATTATGGTTTTCCTCTTCCAAAGCAGAATCTATGTTATCATCCAGGTGAGGTTGGGATTCATCATAAATAGTCTCAATTGAGTCACTATCCTCGTCAATCACTGGTTGCCTAGACTTCACAGCATCACCTAATCTATTAAACACAGTGGCCATAGGCACTGTCTCATTAATCCTTATTGCTACCTCTGATTCCCTTAGAATTGTGAACACTTTATCCCCCCCATCGAGAATTATGTCTGTGTGTGGGCTACCAATGACCTGGCCCACAATATTTTGATCACCCAAGCCATTAGCCACTTCACTAACCAGCTGAGGCATTTGATCAACATGGTCCTTCTTCAAACCGCTACCACCAGGACTAACCAGATCAACAACTGGTTTTTCTTGGTTCTTAACAACCTTATCTCCTTGATTAGCATCAACAGTCTGTTTTTGCTTAGGGACATATATTTAAGTACCCTTAGCAATCCCTCGATCCTGATTCTTTGCCAGAGATTCTTTACCAGGGTTGACACTCTCACCCTTCTTCTTCTTGCAACTAGCCTCCTCATGGCCAATTATACCACAAAAGTTACAGTAAGCTGGTATGTTTTCATAGTCAATTTCCACATAGAAAGCAAAGTCATTCCTCTCTACCATTATCTTGTTAGGAATTCTGCCTTTTAAATCAATCTCAACCAGGACCCTTGCAAAGTGACCCAAAGATCTCGACGTAGTTGCTTCATCCAGAGTAATTGGAGTACCAACACCATTAGCTATTTCAAATAGAATTTTTGGACGCCAATATTCTTGGGGGAGATCATAAATTTTCACCCAGCATTGCACCTGTGTTTGTCTTTGTTGATTCGGGTTAAATTCACCACTCCACCATGTTAATCTCAAGATCCCTGGACTTAAGCTCCAAGAACCCGAGGACCATATACGAGTAAAGTCTACCTGGGATTGAAAACCAAACTCAAAGTAACATTTTCCCAAAGGAGTCATTCTCCATTGTGATATTGGCTTCCACAATGCAGATAGCTTGGAGCGCAAGTCAGTGATCTTAAGAGGCTGATTCCATTTTGCCATCAATAAGCGACCATGAAGGCAATTCTTGGCACTGTGAAGGCCAATCTTGTACTCCTCCTATGAAATCTTGATGGAGACAGAACCACTTATGATTCGAGGACGAGGCAATTGAGACAATGAGATATCAATCGTGTTGTATACCACTTGAGCAAACAACTTTGGAGCAAACGGCTAGGCAGGTTGATCATGGATTTTAGCAGGAGGAGCAATCAGGCTGTCAGAGTTTGAGGAAACATTGTTGAGAGGAGCATATTTTGGGGGAGGAAGAATGTCAGGGAACATGAATTCCAATGGGAAATTCGAGGGGAATGCCATGGAGGAACACATACAACCCTAGACTACCATGCAAACCCTAGCAGAGGATTTTTTTTCAAGGTCTAGATGTCATTAGAGTTCTAAAACTGTGGGAATATGTTCATACTTTCTCATCCTCTTATCTATTTTGATATGCAAAAATAGATGGAGCTAACATATCTTTTCCCCATGGTGTAATTTTCCAATTCAATGTCAATCTCACCGTTTAACTTATAATTTTATAAGTTGTTGTGGATGGGTTGAAATATCAATTGTATTCCTCAAAAAAATCTATTTGGTTTATCAAAATGAAATACATTCAAAACTCATTTTAGTAATTTTA
Organism: Sophora flavescens; assembly: GCA_030762895.1. NCBI lineage: Eukaryota > Viridiplantae > Streptophyta > Magnoliopsida > Fabales > Fabaceae > Sophora > Sophora flavescens. The sequence continues at coordinate 209,718,175 of CM061063.1, read as the reverse complement.
TAACTTTTACATATAATTTTTAAATATCAATACCCAAGACTTAAAATTCATTTTTGTAAATAAATACTTCATTGATAACAAAAAAATACATTAATGGCATTTATTATACACTAAACGTAAAGTCATATTATTGTTATTTTATTAATTGAAATTAATTTATATTTTCAAAGGTGTAAGATTAGTGAAAATGGTAAATATAAAATAGTAGTAGACCAAAATTAAAATTAGTGTTAATTTCATTAGTAAAGGTATAACATGTCTGAAATTTGATAGATTTTATAATAAATGAGTCAATTGAAACTTTTTACTTGGCATAATTCTCCGAACCTAAAAATTAATATTATTTTGGGAAAACAATTTATAGTTTTGAATATACAATTAAAATCAAATAAAACTCACATTATAGAGCCATTGGTTGGGGCTATATGCTGAGGTCTCCAATCATGTGGTGGCTTCTATTATTTAAAGAGCTTCAGTCACCCCTTTTGTGGTCACATACTCTTTCATTCAAAAAAAGCTACACCCCTTCTCAACCTCTCTCTATAGACAATCCTACCCAAGAAACAAGTATGGCATCATATAAGCTTGTGGATATACATGTTAAGGAAGAAGAAACTGTGATCCCGGAGGCCTCTCAAATCCCCAACCAATTATAGGAGGATATGGACTGAGACTATAATTCCTTATCTTAATCCTCTTCCTAAGCCCCCAAGACAGAAGAGTCACTCATTTTGCAAGATATTAGTTGGAAGTTTCATGTGTGAGTGAAACTTTTTCTTGCAAGAATCAGAGGCAGTAAATATCTTGCAAAATGATTGAAACTTCTTGCAAGTATCAGATACAGTTAATGTCTTGTAAAATGAGGTATGTAAATCTGGTCTGCGTGGGATAGCTGGACGGTATGCGGCAGCGATGGACGATGCGCGGTGTAGACGGATGGCGTGTGGCGTAGATGGACTGAACCTATAACTCCTAATCCAAATCCTCCTTCTGAGCCTCATAACAAAAGTTTCACTCATTTGGTACGATATTACAAGTTTCATCTGAGTAAAACTTCTTGCAAAAGAAGTTTCACTCACACATGAAACTTGCTGTTAACATCTAGAAAATGAGTAAAACTTGTGTTGTGGGGGACTCAGGAGGAGGATTTTGATCAGGAATTGTAGGCTTAGTCCATCTCTGTCACATGTCGTCCATCTCTGTCGCATGTTGTCCATCTCTGCTGCATGTCGTCCAACTCTGCCACGCAGACCAAACCCACACACCTTATTTTGCAAGAAATTTACTGCATCCGAAACTTGCAAGATAGTAACTGCATTTGATACTTGCAAAGAAGTTTCACTCACACATGAAACTTCAAGGTAATATCTTGCAAAATGAGTGAAACTTCTGTTTTGGAGGTGCAGGAAGAGTCTTTGGATCAGGATTTATACGCTCGGTCCATCTCTGCCACACGTCGTTCGTCTATGCTATACGCCGTTCGTCTTTGTCGCTTGTCGTCCAACTTCGCCACGCAAATCAAGTTATTAACTATGTTTAGTATTTGTTTCTTGGAATTATGTATTGCTCTTTGCGCATAGATAATTAATGTAGCACCCGTATTTAAAATTTTTATTATTTTAATATCAATTGTAAATCTAATGAACTATCTTAGCTTGTATTCTAATTGCCATTTTAAAGTATTAATAAAAACAAATAATAATATTCATCCACTAATAAAATTTTAACAGTTAAATTAATAATTTCCTTTTTTCCTATTTAACAACAAACCTTAGATTTTTTTTTAAAAAGAATAACAATTCCAAGACTAAGATCTAGTTTATATAATATAATTAAAAAGAAACAAATAGTGATTATTTACTGGTATTAAAATTTTATCATTTGTTATCAATTATTTGAAACTGCAATTTAAAATATTTGTAACAAGGTAGGCAACAATGCTTAAGTCTGTAATAATGAGTATTTGTTCACTAATAAGAGAAAATAAATAACATAGTTAATATTATTGAAAAAAAAAATCTTTAGCCAATGACAGCTTTCTAAGTTTTTAAAATGTCATACCAAAATACAAACAACCGTATTTATAACATTAACTTAATATTTAATAATATTAAATAAATTTGTGACAAATTGTTACATATAGTAGTGACATAATTTCAATTAAAGTTGATTTTTCACAATTATAAGAAAATATTTATAAATAATATAAAATAAAATAAGTGGAGCTTTTATCATTAATAGTTTTTGATGAATATTTAAAATATTGTAGTGAGCAAATACATTTCACCACAAATATATTAATATTTAATATATGTGACACTAATTGTAGACATAAAAATTTCAAATTCTTAATAATCCAACACAAAAGGCAATTCTTATAATGACTGTTATTTTCTTTTTATTCTACTAAATTTTCTGTTGTTGATGATCTTGGGGTACGAAACTAAAATATTAGTGATGAATTATTTTTGACATATATATTTTTGTCATTAATAATAAAATTATAATGACGAATTGTTTCTTTATCACCATTATAAATGATATTAGTGAGAAAAAAATACATAGTCAAAAAAAAATTTGTAATTATGACAAAGTTTATATTCTTCGATAAAATTTGATTATGGAAAATCACATTTCTTATAAAACTGTGGGAATATGTTAGCACTTTCTCACCCTCTTATCTATTTTGATATGCAAAATTAGAGGGAGCTAACATATCTTTTCCCCATGGTGTAATTTTCCAATTCAACATCAATCTCACCGTTTAACTTATAATTTTATAAGTTGTTGTGGATGGGTTGAAATATCAATTGTATTCCTCAAAAAAATCTATTTGGTTTATCAAAATGAAATACATTCAAAACTCATTTTAGTAATTTTATAACTTTTACATATAATTTTTAAATATCAATACCCAAGACTTAAAATTCATTTTTGTAAATAAATACTTCATTGATAACAAAAAAAATACATTAATGGCATTTATTATACACTAAACGTAAAGTCATATTATTGTTATTTTATTAATTGAAATTAATTTATATTTTCAAAGGTCTAAGATTAGTGAAAATGGTAAATATAAAATAGTAGTAGGCCAAAATTAAAATTAGTATTAATTTCATTAGTAAGGGTATAACATGTCTGAAAATTGATAGATTTTATACTAAATGAGTCAATTGAACCTTTTTACTTGGCAGAATTCTCCAAACCTAAAAATTAATATTATTTTGGGAAAAACAATTTATAGTTTTGAATATACAATTAAAATCAAATAAAACTCACATTATAGAGCCATTGGTTGGGGCTATATGTTGAGGTCTCCAATCATGTGGTGGCTTCTATTATTTAAAGAGCTTCAGTCACCCCTTCTGTGGTCACATACTCTTTCATTCAAAAAAATCTACACCCATTCTCAACCTCTCTCTATAGACATTCCTACCTAACAAAGCAAGTATGGCATCATATAAGCTTGTGGATATACATGTTAAGGATGAAGAAACTGTGATACCGGAGGCCTCTCAAATCCCCAACCAATTATAGGCGGAGATAGACTGAGCCTATAATTCCTTATCTTAATCCTCTTCCTAAGCCCCTAAGACAAGTGTCACTCATTTTGCAAGATATTAATTGGAAGTTTCATGTGTGAGTGTAACTTTTTCCTGCAAGTATCAGAAGCAGTAAATATCTTGCAAAATGATTGAAACTTCTTGCAAGTATCAGATACAGTTAATGTCTTGTAAAATGAGGTATGTAAATCTGGTCTGCGTGGGAGAGCTGGACGGTATGCGGCAGCGATGGACGATGCGCGGTGTAGACGGATGGCGTGCGGCGTAGATGGAGTGAACCTATAACTCCTGATCCAAATCCTCCTTCTGAGCCTCATAACAGAAGTTTCACTCATTTGGTACGATATTACAAGTTTCATCTTAGTAAAACTTCTTGCAAAAGAAGTTTCACTCACACATGAAACTTGCTATTAACATCTAGAAAATGAGTAAAACTTGTGTTGTGGGGGTCTCAAGAGGAGGATTTTGATCAGGAATTGTAGGCTCAGTCCATCTCCGTCACATGCCGTCCATCTCTGTCGCATGTTGTCCATCTTTGCTGCATGTCGTCGAACTCTGCCACGTAGACCAAACCCACACACCTTATTTTACAAGAGCATCCGAAACTTGCAAGAAGTTTCACTCATTTTGCAAGATAGTAACTGCATTTGATACTTGCAAAGAAATTTCACTCACACATGAAACTTCAAGGTAATATCTTGCAAAATGAGTGAAACTTCTGCTTTGGAGGTGCAGGAAGAGTCTGTGGATCAGGATTTATACGCTCGGTCCATCTCTGCCACACGTCATTCGTCTCTGCTATACGTGTCTTTGTCGCTTGTCATCCAACTTCGCCACACAAATCAAGTTATTAACTATGTTTAGTATTTGTTTCTTGGAATTATGTATTGCTCTTTGCAAATAGATAATTAATGTAGCACCCGTATTTAAAATTTTAATTATTTTAATATCAATTGTAAATATAATGAACTATCTCATCTTGTATTCTAATTGCCATTTTAAAGTATTGCTAAAAACAATTAATAATATTCATCCGCTAATAAAATTTTAACAATTAAATTAATAATTTCCTTTTTTCCTATTTAACAACAAATCTTAGTTTTTTTTAAAAAAAAGAATAACAATGCCAAGAATAAGATCTAGTTTATATTATATAATTAAGAAGAAACAAATAGTGATAATTTACTGGTATTAAAAATTTATTATTTGTTATCAATTATTTGAAACTACAATTTAAAATATTTGTAACAAGGTAGGCAACAATGCTTAAGTCTGTAATAATGAGTATTTTGTCGCTAATAAGAGAAAATAAATAACATAGTTAATATTATTGATAAAAAAATAATTTTTAACCAATGACAGCTTTCCAAGTTTTTAAAATGTCATACCAAAATACAAACAACCTAATTTATATCATTAACTTAATATTTAATAATATTAAATAAATTGGTGACAAATTGTTACATATAGTAGTGTCATAATTTCAATTAAAGTTGATTTTTCACTATTATAAGAAAATATTTTTAAATAATATAAAATAAAATAAGTGAAGGTTTTATCATTAATAGTTTTTGATGAATACTTAAAATATTTTAGTGAGAAAATACATTTCACCACAAATATATTAATATTTAATATATGTGACACTTATTATAGACAAAATTTTCAAATTCTTAATAATCCAACACAAAAGGTGTAACACCCTGTTTTTCCTATACTTTCTATAGCAGTAAATACATATTTAAATATGTTTATTTTATATCAAACTCGGATGATGATTTTAATTAAAGTAAAATCATTTTCTTGCGATGTTATATCATACGAATTTACGGTAAAAATTTCGGATGAAAATTTTTACGGAAGCTGGTCTGCGTTTTCACTGCCGGTACAAGTTTACTGTGCAGAAAACCTAATTTGACCCGTGAATGAGACGGTTAGTGTTTTTATTATGTTTCCTTCCACTTTGCTTATTTTGAAAATTTTCGTTAAAAAACAAAATAAAATATTTTATTCGGGCGAAAACGTCGGAAGAATTACGATCAGAAATGCAACCGGGTTCGAAATGGAGAAGAATAGGAGACATAAAAGGCTTGAGGTGAGATGAGGGAGTGAGGTGACTCACTAGAGGTATGGCCTAAGCTACCTCCTAAAAAGTGGTCATGACACTACAACATTTTTCACTTTAGGCAACACTAATCTTGCCAACAGTTGAAAAACCGTTCCTAAAACATGGAATAAGCAACAATTTTATGATTGTAGCTAATATTATATACATTTTGCATCTCTTTTAAAAATACAATATAAAAGGGTTGCCTATCTATATTAGACAACACTTATAAAACTGTGGATGGATTATTAGGAACACTTTTTCCTGGGTTAGGATTTTAGAGAATGGTTTCAATAATTATATCATGCCCGCCAAAATAGGTTTTGCCGGGATTTTATTTTATCAATTTTTTTAAAGTTTGCTTTGCGCTCTGAACCCTGTGAATCCCTGACCCATTCTGCAATTGTTTTTTCGAATTTTTTATCAAAACTCTCGTAACTCCTAATCCCTAGTCTGCATCGTCTCTCTCTCTCATTTGTCTCCCTCTCGTAACTTAACTCTGTAAGACACTTTTGCTTTCTTACTCATTCAATGAGCTTCATTCCTTCACATAACCGAGAAGTTACTCTGCAATAATAAGAATCATGTTTCGATTTCAATGACGCACCGAACTCATCTTTTCGATGCGAGCGGACTCGTAGATGACGATGTGGTCGTCGTCGCCGTAGTTCAAGGTAAGGAAGACTTTGCAACACAGCGGCAGCGGCAGTGAAGGAAACTGGTGACCTAACCGCACCGAATTCTCAGTCTCCATATTCCAATTCTGATTTCCATCCAAATCCAAATCAATTCCTTTTCCTCCAATTATAATTCAGGTTCCTCTCTCTATGTATTTTTTATTTGCATTTATTAGCCATAATTTCACAAATTAGGGTTTTGTAGAACGAACAAAAATTCAGTTATTTTTTGGTCAGATTTAGGGTCTGTTTTTTTGGATGAATACCCCATGATTGGGTTTTATACTGATGTTGGATTACGATGTTTGTAATTTGATTGCAAAGTCAAAGTGGTTTTGCATGTTCCTGTAGCTTTTACTCTGTTATTTTTACATAAGAATGGATTTGTCGGTTTTGATTGCACTGTCAGCTTCTCCGGTGGATTTGGTGCTATGTGTTAGAAGTTAGAAGCAGAGCTCCTGAGAGAGGAAAAGAAATGTGCAGAGCATATCATGCTGGTTGATTTGAGACGCAATGATGTTGGAAAGGTTTGTTATAAACATTCGCTTTAGTTATGGATATCGGAATTGTTAACTGCTATAGCATGGATTTCTGACAACCTTGTCAGAGGCTTTATAAAGAATAACTCTTACATATTCTACCCAGTGTAGAGCTTGTGCAAATAAAGAAGATTGATTTAACAAGCTACATTGCCTTTGATTTTACGAATGTAGGGTCTTGAAGATACACAGATTTAATATGCTGGTCTTGTAAATAGTAGTATTCCCCATGCACTGCAACTTGTTTCTATGATGCACGTGAAGGGTCTTAAAAGATGAATTTACATTCCCATGTGCTCTTAAAACCTACAGTCATCATGGTGAATTAACCATGGGTATACAGATTCATTGTTATGTTATCAAGTCTGGTTTTGAGTCTAGCTGTTATTGTATATCAGCATTGATTGATATGTATTTGAATTGCAAGCTACTGAATGAAGCAAAGAATATATTTTATCAATTCTTCAGGAACTCTCCTCTTGCTGATAGCTTGGCACTTTGGAATTTTATGATTTCAGGGTACGTTACCAATGGAGATTATGTTGAGGCTCTTAATTTGATTGCAAATATGCATCTTTCTGGTGCATGTTTTGATTCCTATACCATTAGCCTTGCCTTGAAGACCTGCATTTACTTCCAGAACTTGAAATTGGCATCTCAAGTGCATGGTTTTGTTGTCACAGGTGGCTATGAATTAGATTTTGTTGTTGGAAACATTCTTATTGATATATATGCAAAACTGGGCAATGTTAAGAGTGCATTAAAATTGTTTGAAAGGTTGCCAAATAAAAATGTCGTGTCATGGTCTAGTTTGATTACTGGTTGTGCTAGATTTGGTTTATGTACATTAGCTTTTCCCCTCTTTGTGGATATGGTTCACTTTGATCTTGATATTGATCATTTTGTCTTTTCAGTTGTTCTGAAAGTTTCTTCAATTTTGGCATCTCTTCGAAGTGGCGAGTAACTTCATGCTTTTTGTTTAAAGAAGGGGTTTGAATCAGAGACAGTTATTAAAACTGCTCTTATTGATATGTATGCAAAATGTGGTCTGATTGAGGATGCCTTAGCTTTGATTCGTTATCTTTCAGAAATAGATACAATGTGTTGGTGCCTGACATGCTCTTTAAGCCTGACAAAACTATATGGTGATCCTTGCTTGGTGCCTGTGGAACTCACAATAACTAATATCTTGCAAATATTGTTGCTACACATCTTCTTGCCTCCTTTCTCTTAAGAAGATTAAGAATTTGTGAACTTCTATGACAAACTGTGATTCCTTGAATATTTATTGTCTCACTGCTTTCTTATTTTCCTTATTAAACTATTTAACTATATATTGTTTTTATGATACATCATTGTTGTATCCAGCTTGCTTGAGTACTCCAATATTATCTTTAATTCCAATTTATAGTGCTTACTAAGTTTTGCTTCCATTAACTAATTGTGCAATTCCCGTATGCAGTGTGATTCAACAACATGCATTGCATCTGGAAGGGAAGGGAGCTTGAAGGCCCTGAGACTAGCCAGCATTAGTTCTGCTATCCTACATTGCATTGCATGTACAAGACAGTGAAGAACTTGCTGACGTTGCAGTGCTTGAATGGTCATCCAAGCAATCTTCCATGATACAGGATGAAATCCTCGAAGCATTGTTGCAAGAGTCCAAGAGTAGGTTGGAGCTTTACCAGTCTAGATCGAGGTTCAAGAGGATTCCATAAATTATTACATCAATAAGAAGAATACTAGAGTGTCATCTTTATTTTTTTTCGGGTGGATTAGTACATTGTCATCTTTGTGAAGGTTTTCCAGCCATTCGTATATATTCTATCATTCTCCCGAGTATATAATTGTATATACAATATAATGAATTCTTCAATTTTCCAGATGCATTTTCAACAAACTGTAGAATTGTTCCACTTCCACAACAACAACAAAAAAATCATGACAATGAAGCTACCAATGGAAGCAATCATGACTCAAAGCAAAGGATTTAGTCAAAGTCAAGATCCAAAGAGTCAATCTATTGGTACAAGTCAAATGAAGTTGCCAATGGAACCAACCATCACTCTACCTAAAGGATCTAGACAAAATCATGATCCAAAGAAGTTGTCAACCATGACACAGAAAAGGATCTAATCAAAATCAAGATCCGAAGAGCCAATCTGTGAGTGCAAGCCAAAAGAAGTTACCTATGAAAGCATCCATGGCTGAAATCAAAGGATCTAGCCAAAAGCAAGGTTTAAAGAGGCAAGCTGTGAAAAAGGCAATGACTCAAGATGATGAATCAATGGCAATGCAGCAAAGCCCTATGAAGAAGACAAAAAGAATCCCAATCTGCCCACCAATGTTAATTGATGAGTTTCTTGAAGAAAATGGAGAGGTCGGTGAGCAAAGAAGAGATAGGAAATTAGAGTGAAGATGAAGAACAAAATGACATCGAACAAGAAGAATATGCACTCCAAGAGGAAGGTGGTGAAATAAATGGTAAGGAATGTATGTATGCCATATTTGTTTAGTTATATGGAATTGGTTAGTTATAATTTGTTCTACACCTTATATATGTATGCCATCTTTTGTATTTTATCTTCTGTTGCATAACTTCTATGTCAATATAGGGATGTCTAAGAAACGAACGCGAGGACCGACACAATGCTTGAGCATTCATGCAAGACCTATTCAAGATCGTCAAGAAATTATCTTAGATGATTATGGAGAGCCAATTGGGCCCACTGACAAAATAGTTTCTGACTTAAGTTATTTCTTGGGCACTATAGCAAGGAATTCAGACTTTTGTCCCTTGATTTACACAAACTTTAAAGCTGTTCCTGATGATTACAAGGATCGCATGTGGGAATATGACCAAAACTTGCTCTCCAAGCTCATTCCTATCTCCTCAATTTCGTGTCACTCTCTCCCCTCTCTATATATACCCCTTTCATTTTCATTTCATCATCTTCCTCCTTCAAACTCCATTAAAGTTCATCTTCTTCTTTCTTCTAAAAGTTCAAGCTCTTAACGCTTTAGTTTTTATTCATATTTTCTACTTAAGTTCTTCATTAAAATTCTTCCTTATACTAAGGGTAATGCTCTCATATGAATCTTTTTGCAAGTTTCATCTTTTATTTCTTAGTTTACTTTATATGTTCTTTATATGCTTTAAACTTCTAAAATCTCTCTAAAATGGTAGAAAACTCCTTTTGAGTTGAAACCACTTTCTATAGTCTTGTATTAACTTATATTTTCACATACAAAGAGGTTGTGTAAAACAAAAATCTATATCCATCTCTTCCAATGAAGGCCGAATGCTTGCATTTTGTGACCTAGGAAGTTTTTGTTTCAACTTTTGGAATATGATCATGTGTTTGAGTTTCTAACTATCCATTGATCTTGAATGTATAAATCTTGGAAGTTTTGATAGCTTGTTCCTATGATGGCTGAAAAATATGAATAAGTAGGCCTAGGATACTATGTTTCAACTTTCCAAGTTTTTGTGACTTAGAGTTTAGGTGCTAAGATGTTTGAGTTTTTATTTTTCCAAAATGATCGTGGACTTGAGCTCCATAAGATATTTGGATGCTAGTCTAAGAGATTGGAAAGTTTATGGATTTCTAACTTGTTTATTCTATGTTATTAAAGCTAGTATGTATTACTTTCATTTTTCCAAGATGATCACGGACTTGAGCTCCATAAGATATTTGGATGCTAGGTCTTTTCCATTGTTTTCCAAGATGATCATGGACTTGAGCTCCATAAGATATTTGGATGCTAAGTCTAAGAGATTGGAATGTTTAAGTTTCCATTGTTTTCCAAGATGATCATGGACTTGAGCTCCATAATATATTTGGATGCTAAGTCTAAGAGATTGGAATGTTTAAGTTTCCATTGTTTTCCAAGATGATCATGGACTTCAGCTCCATAAGATATTTGGATGCTAAGTATAAGAGATTGGAAAGTTTAAAGATTTCTAGCCTATAAATCCTATGAAGGCCGAACCTTGAAGGTTATGGACCTAGGATACTTTGTTCTTATTTTTCCAAAATGATCATGGTTTGGAGCTCCTTAATACATATTGATTCTAAACTTAAGAGATTGGAAAGTTTAGTGAATGCTAGCCTATTTTACTAGCCTTGGCTGAATGCCCTAAGTTTATAACTTAGTGGGATTTTAATTCAACTTTGTTAAATGATCATTGTTTGTGAACTCCTAACACTTAAGGATCATAAATCCATGAGTTGTGTAATTTTCGGGAATCTCTAACCCTAAGAACTAGTCTTGGCCGAACCTATACCTTGTGGTTTAGTGTTCTTGTTTGATTTTAACTTGTGATTTTGTGTTCATAAACTTAGACTTCCATCCCGGAGGAAACAAGAACGTTCGTGGTATACCTCTTCGAGCATCTAATCTCCTTACCTTCACCGAAGGTAAGAGGGGATTGCCTAGGGATATTCAATTACAATATGCATGTGTGTATGTGTTTACTTGAGTGATTTGAATATTATTTATAGAGCAAAAACTTGAATGACTTGTTTACTTGAATTATTGTGATTATTACTTGAAGTTGATTATTACTTGCTTTACAGTATTGTGAATTATTTATATGTGATGAACTATCATTAACTGTGATATTACTATTTGAGATATATTACTGTTGATTGAAGTTTGAGAAGCCGGACTTGAGTTTGTGCACAATGATTGTAATGGTTAAAAGCCTTTAATAAGCCTTGAATAGAACTTTGAAAGTATTGGTTTCATTTATAAAAGTTCCTTGTTTAAAACATTTACTTCAAGAGACTGAGATTCTAGTTTTGAAAAGAAATGTTAAAGTGTTTTTAAGTCAATAGAAATTACCTCTTGATGATCCAAAGTTTGTACGAGAGAAAACCCTTTTCGAACTATGTGTTTTATGGAGGAAAAACCCCTTTGAAAATATTTGACTTTATTCCATCAAGGATTTCAAAAGCAAATGAATTTCCAAATGTTTTACAAAAGGCTTTGTAAAGGAAAAGATTTTCTCCTGAATGATTTAGAAACGTTCCGGTTACTTGGATAAGTGGCCGAGGTTTTGTTTTGGTCTTTGATTTTCACTGAGCGAAAAGTAAGCACCTATGAAAGAGAATACTAGTTCGCGAGACGTCGCCTCTAGCATTCAGTTTATGCACGTGATATGGGATCCGTGTCAAGAATTGTGGACCAAGGTTCCTAATAGTGATATTATGGGCTAGGAGTCCTAATTTTGGAATTGAGGACTGTGTGTCCTAATTTAGTTGTTATGGGCTAGGAGTCCTTATCATGTTGAAATAAAACAAGGATAAAATTATAGTTGTTTCTACGACCACAACCTCAGACTGCGGCATCGGTCTAAGGTGTTGGGATTGAGCACTCGGACTGCGTGTCCTGTGTTATTGATTTTCAAGTAATGAAAATTGTGAATAGTCGTTAGCTTTGGGCTTCGACAACGGAAAAGAGTGAACACAATGAAAATTCTCGATAATGAAAAGTCTTTATTCATATGCATTTCCCCTTAGCAGACGTGCTTGAGTTATCCGAATACCCACTTAAGATGTGGTATTCAATGAGGTATACATCCGAATGGCCGTTATAAGGGATTCGTGATGATGTTGATCCAGGTGCATGAGGTGACGGAGACAACTTGTCAAATGGGCCGTATGAGCTTGATCAACTCTTTCTTTCTTAATGATAAAACGGTGATGGAATCTCATGAGATTAAGATTAGAGCCTGATGATTGAAGTGTCATGCATTATCTTTATAAAATTGATTGATTCGGGTATGAGACCCACTGAAATAATACTTGTTATTTGCCTATGAGTAATGTTTAAAATGTTAATATGCCAAGGTGTTGCATGTATCATGTGTATGGTTGTTGTATGATATATCCATTTACTGGTATCTCACTCTTACAGTTATATCAGGTCTTTTCGGGTTTTGCTGTAGTACCTTGGTACTCTAGTACCGATGTTGCAGATGAGTCTTTCTAAGTCAATTGAAGACCTAGTGTTAGAGGTTGGGAAATTATTCTAATTGGGGGTCTCTCCAATGAATATTTGATAGAATGACCAACTTAGGAGTCTGAGTTGGGTTGTATATCTAAAGAGGTCGGTAAATGTAGTGTTATATACATCCATCTGTAGTTTGAACTTTTCTTTCGAAAGTGGGAACTTAGAGAAATGTTGTATGCCATGGTAACTTTGTTACGTACTTGACTTTACGTTTTAAATGTATATATTATGGATTTTAGAGTTATCCTTAAAGAAAATTTTTACACCCCAGTTTTCTAACTTAAAAGAAAACAATTTTCCGAAAGCAACCAGCAAATTATCTCTTTAACTTAAATTTCGCATTTGTTACATAGTAATACCCTAGGGGGTGGGTGTTACAGGTGGTATCAGAGCGGCACCTCTCCTAGTACGGTGTGGTTCGGGGACGAACCAAGCGGAAGCTGGTGGGCATGTAACACTCGGGTGCCGACAAAGGAGCGGAGTGGTCGCCGGTGCAAGAAGGCACGGACAAGGAGTGGCTCTTGACAGGCTTCTAGGAGGAGGGACACATGAATGAACCGATAACACACCTGAATGAGAGGGATCCTGAGACTGTGTAGGTATGGGACTATACAGTTGAGGAAGGCTTATATGAATTGATTTGTACTACCTATACTAACAAGATGCATCTTCTTTTCGGTAGCCCAGCAATTAAGAACTCCACAGTTAAGCGTGCTTGACTTGGAGCAATTCTGGGATGGCTGACCTCCTGGGAAGTTTTCCCAGGAAGCATGTGAGTGAGGACAAAGCACGCTGAAAAGACTCGTGTTGGTTTGTAGGGACAGTCGTTAATCCATAAAGCTGCCAGCAATGTTACCAAAGGCAATTCTTATGAATGACTGTTATTTCCTTTTTATTCTACTAAATTTTCTATTGCTGATGATCTTGGGGTACGAAACTAAAATATTAGTGATGAATTATTTTTGACACAAATTTTTGTCATTAATAATAAAATTATAATGACGAATTGTCACTTAATCACTATTATAAATGATATTAGTGAGAAAAAATACATAGTCATAAAAAATATGTAATTATGACAAAGTTTATATTCTTCGATAAAATTTGATTATTGAAAATCACATTTCTTATAAAACTGTGGGAATATGTTAGCACTTTCTCATCCTCTTATCTATTTTGATATGCAAAATTAGAGGGAGCTAACATATCTTTTCCCCATGGTGTAATTTTCCTATTCAACGTCAATCTCACCGTTTAACTTATAATTTTATAAGTTGTTGTGGATGGGTTGAAATATCAATTGTATTCCTCAAAAAAATCTATTTGGTTTATCAAAATGAAATACATTCAAAACTCATATTAGTAATTTTATAACTTTTACATATAATTTTTAAATATCAATACCCAAGACATAAAATTCATTTTTGTAAATAAATATTTCATTGATAACAAAAAATACATTAATGGCATTTATTATACAATAAACGTAAAGTCATATTATTGTTATTTTATTAATTGCAATTAATTTATATTTTCAAAGGTGTAAGATTAGTGAAAATGGTAAATATAAAATAGTAGTAGACCAAAATTAAAATTAGTATTAATTTCATTAGTAAAGGTATAACATGTCTGAAAATTGATATATTTTATAATAAATGAGTCAATTGAACCTTTTTACTTGGCATAATTCTCCGAACCTAAAAATTAATATTATTTTGGGAAAACAATGTACAGTTTTGAATATACAATTAAAATCAAATACAACTCACATTATAGAGCCATTGGTTGGGGCTATATGCTGAGGTCTCCAATCATGTGGTGGCTTCTATTATTTAAAGAGCTTCAGTCACCCCTTCTGTGGTCACTTACTCCATCATTCAAAAAAAGTTACACCCCTTCTCAACCTCTCTCTATTGACAATCCTACCCAACAAAGCAAGTATAGCATCATACAAGCTTGTGGATATACATGTTAAGGAAGAAGAAACTGTGATCCCGGAGGCCTCTCAAATCCCCAACCAATTATAGGCGGAGATGGACTGAGCCTATAATTCCTTATCTTAATCCTCTTCCTAAGCCCCCAAGACAGAAGTGTCACTCATTTTGCAAGATATTAATTGGAAGTTTCATGTGTGAGTGAAACTTTTTCTTGTAAGTATCAGAGGCAGCAAATATCTTGAAAAATGATTGAAACTTCTTGCAAGTATCAGATACAGTTAATGTCTTGTAAAATGAGGTATGTAAATCTGGTCTGCCTGGGAGAGCTGGACGGTATGCGGCAGCGGTGGATGATGCGCGGTGTAGACGGATGGCGTGCGGTGTAGATGGACTGAACCTATAACTCCTGATCCAAATCCTCCTTCCGAGCCTCATAACAGAAGTTTCACTCATTTGGTACGATATCACAAGTTTCATCTGTCAGTAAAACTTCTTGCAAAAGAAGTTTCACTCACACATGAAACTTGCTGTTAACATCTAAAAAATGAGTAAAACTTGTGTTGTGGGTGACTCAGGAGGAGGATTTTGATCAGGAATTGTAGGCTCAGTCCGTCTCCGTCACATGCCGTCCATCTCTGTCACACGTCGTCCATCTCTGCTGCATGTCGTCTAACTCTGCCATGCAGACCAAACCCACACAACTTATTTTGCAAGAAATTTACTGCATCCGAAACTTGCAACAAGTTTCACTCATTTTGCAAGATAGTAACTACATTTGATACTTGCAAAGAAGTTTCACTCACACTTGAAACTTCAAGGTAATATCTTGCAAAATGAGTGAAACTTCTATTTTGGAGGTGCAGGAAGAGTCTTTGGATCAGGATTTATACGCTCGGTCAATCTCTGCCACATGTCGTTCGTCTCTGCTATACGTCGTTCATCTTTGTCGCTTGTCGTCCAACTTCGCCACACAAATCAAGTTATTAACTATGTTTAGTATTTGTTTCTTGGAATTATGTATTGCTCTTTGCGCATAGATAATTAATGTAGCACTCGTATTTAAAATTTTAATTATTTTAATATCAGTTGTAAATATAATGAACTAACTCAGCTTGTATTCTAATTATCATTTTAAAGTATTAATAAAAAACAAATAATAATATTCATCCACTAATAAACTTTTAACAATTAAATTAATAATTTCCTTTTTTCCTATTTAACAACAAACCTTAGATTTTTTTTTAAAAGAATAACAATGCCAAGAATAAGATCTAGTTTATATTATATAATTAAAAAGAAACAAATAGTGATTATTTACTGGTATTAAAAAGTTATTATTTGTTATCAATTATTTGAAACTACAATTTAAAATATTTGTAACAAGGTAGGCAACAATGCTTAAGTCTGTAATAATGAGTAGTTTGTCACTAGTAAGAGAAAATAAATAACATAGTTAATATTATTGATAAAAAAATAATTTTTAGCCAATGGCAGCTTTTTAAGTTTTTAAAATGTCAGACCAAAATACAAACAACCTAATTTATATCATTAACTTAATATTTAATAATATTAAATAAATTTGTGACAAATTGTTACATATAGTAGTGTCATAATTTCAATTAAAGTTGATTCGTCACTATTATAAGAAAATGTTTTTAAATAATATAAAATAAAATAAGTGAAAACTTTAATCTTTCATCATTAATAGTTTTTTATGAATATTTAAAATATTTTAGTGAGCAAATACATTTGAACACAAATATATTAATATTTAATATATGTGACACTTATTATAGGCATAAATTTTTCAAATTCTTGATAATCCAACACATAAGGCAATTCTTATGAAAGACTGTTATTTTTTTTTTCATTGATACTTTTCTTTTATTCTACTAAATTTTCTATTATTGATGATCTTGGGGTACGAAACTAAAATATTAGTGATGAATTACTTTTGAAACATATATTTTTGTCATTAATAATAAAATTATAATGACGAATTGTGACTTAATAACTATTATATATGATATTAGTGAGAAAAAATACATAGTCATAAAAAATATGTAATTATGACAAAGTTTATATTCTTCGATAAAATTTGATTATTGAAAATCACATTTTTATAAAACTGTGGGAATATGTTAGTACTTTCTCATTCTCTTATCTATTTTGATATACAAAATTAGAGGGAGCTAACATATCTTTTCCCCATGGTGTAATTTTCCTATTCAACGTCAATCACACCGTTTAACTTATAATTTTATAACTTGTTGTGGATGGGTTGTGTGTAACACCCCGATTTTTCACCGCTTTCTAGTGTCGGGATTTAATATATAAATATATATTTTTATCCGAGACTTAGAAAATGATTTTGGGTAAAATACTATTATTTTCCCGTCATGTTTTATATCTTATGATTACGATGAAATTTTGGGTTGAAAATTCAAACGGAACCCGATCTGCGTTTTCACTGACAGTAAAAGTTTACTGCTCAGAAGACCTAATTTTAATTGGTGAACGAGATGAAAAATGTTTTTATCGTATTTACTATGATACTGGAAGTTTTGAAAATTTTAGTGTAAAAATTAAAATATTATATTTGCTGCGGGCGAATATGTCGAGATATCTCTAGGAAAAACCTGCGTCAGATGAACCAAGGAGTCTGCAACAGGGCTGAAGTGATGGATTTGACCGGCATGACAAGCATTTATGACAAGCTTATCCGTGTCATAATGGCCATAATGGTGCATTTATGACAAAGGAATCTTTTGGCTGAAAATGACGATTTTACCCTTGGCTCTTCATGAAAATTACAAGCCATGCCATTGAGAATTTTGACCCAACCAACCCAAAACTCACGGCTCCAACTTGTCTTCTTCACTTAGGCCATTATCCATTTCATTTTCATGACTTCCCTTATTCAAAGTTCTTAGTTTGCCAAAAGAACTCTTAAGAACTCATAAGAACTTTGTGAAGAACATCATCAAAATCTTTCTTTTCTTTGATCATCAAGAGGTAACAACTCTTTATCTTGTCATTTAAAGCCTTTCTCTTCACAACTTTTGTAGATTTATGACATAAGTCAACATGTTCTTCATTTCACTCAAAGTTCATGAAACTAGATTCAAAAATTCATAACTAATTCTAGAAAAATCCTTTTGACATGAAACCAATTGCTATGATCTTATAATCATATCTATTTTCATCATCTAGAATCATAGGATCATGAGAAATTTCTTTCCTAAATTTCTGAACTGAGCCGAATCCATTGAAAAATGATGTTCATGGGTTTTGTTTCATTTTCATGTCTTGATTTGTGATTCAATCTTCTAGTAACTTGATAGTTCTTGTATGTAAGTATATAGAAGATCAAAAATAAAACTTTAACCTATTGATTTCATAAAGGCCGAAACCCTAGCTATGAACACTTGATGGTTTTGTGATTCAAAAGTTGTTTTGTAACACTTGAATCCAACTCTAAGTTTTGTATGTTGATTAAATCCAAGAGTTAAGAAAATTTTAAAAACTTCTAGCCTATGAATCTTGAGAAAACCGAAACCCTATTTCTTGGAACTAGATGAGTTTTAGTTCATGTTCTTGGTTCATGATCTTGGTTTAAGCTCTTAATCATGTTTAAGTTACTTATGGATCATAAATCCCTTAGTTAACAAAATTTTAACTTTCCTAACCTAGAAAAGTTGTTGAGGCCGAAGCCTAACCCTCATGAGCCAAGTATATTGTTGTTTGATTTGATTTATTTTGGTTGCAATTCGTTTGAAGGAAATATCCGAGTTAATTGATTTAAGCTGACGGAGGAAAAATTGGATCGGGATAAGGAGATTAACGAGAACTATTAGTTTAATCTTCAAGAGGTAAGGGGAGTATGCTTGAGGAGTTTAAGATAATCACATGCTTATTTGTGGAGTCATTTATTAATTTTCTGTATGAAATATTTTATTATATTGTATTGTTTACTATTAATTGTTGGATTGATGTGACGTTTATCTGACTAATTGAATTGATGTGATGTGTGGACTTACATGATTATAATTATTTGTTTATATTATAATTGTGATGCATGATAGTGTGATTTCACATCATAATTCTTGAACACTTTTGAATGCATTTTCATATAGTTTAGGCATATTTAAATTGATTTTTATTAGTTTTTACCTTGGAACGGGTGAGGCGGTTTCTTGGTGTTGTTTTCTAGGAATTTATGGAAAAATGCTCAAGATTGACCATGATGGAGCTTGGATGAAGACAAAGCTTGAAAAGTGAAGAAAATGACCCAAGCAGAGCCCATCACGGTCTAGCCGTGATGACCATCACGACCGTGATCGAGCAATAATTGAGAAGAAAGAAGGCAAAAGTCAGAAGCTGTCACGGCCTAGCCGTGATGTATACCCCACCAGGCAGAACTGATCACGGCCTAGCCGTGATACCCATCACGGCCGTGACAGACCAGCTGAGACAGGCAGAGCCCATCACGGTCTGACCGTGATTACCATCACGGTCGTGATGCTCCAAAATTTGAAAGCGCGCCAAGGCAGAACACGTCACGGCCTGGCCGTGATGGCCATCATGGCCGTGACGTGAATCCTAATCTATAAATAAGCACGGGCAGAACAGAAGAAAGGAGTTTTTTGGAAACCCTAAGACACTCTCTCTGAACCAGGGGCTGCTGAACAAGGATTCCATGGAGTTTTTTCTCCTCTTCATCTCTATTTCTTTGATTTTGTCTATGATCATGAGTAGCTAAACTCCCATTGTTGGGATTAGATGTAGCTATTTCTGAATCCTCCATGTATTTGACTTGACTTTTTAATACAGTTTTTGCTTCCTTATGAGTGATTGATTTCCATGCTTAATGCTTGTTGTTGCGTAATCCCCCATGACTTGATTATTGTTTTGGTATGAAATTGGAAAATTCATATTAGAACTAAAACTGAAATCAACCACCTTGTAAACCTTGTATCTAGGAATGGATTTAGGTTTATTAGCAATCGTGTAATCCCTAATCATCATGCAAATTCATTAATCTAGGCCACCTAAGGAATTAGGGTCTATTAGTGGATTTAGGCTCTTGTCATCTGAGGAATCAGGGCTTGAGTAATCTAGTGGATTGATTGTCATATTTGAAGTAGAAACTGTTTATTAGTCATTTCAATGCATGGGGATGAAGTTTAGTGAACCTAATCCCAACATCTTTCATATATTTGAAGAATCCTTTTAACCGCCTTCCAAGTGTTCGACAAAAATCCAAAAAGAACTTTTCTCTTTATTTTGTTTATTTTAGGTGTTAAATCTGAATGAGCTTGGTATTTACTATTGAGCTCCCTTTGATCCAAATATCCGCTTAGATAGTAATTGATTCGGTACGTGCTAGTACTTGTCACAGTCCTCGTGGGAACGATAAACGGTCTCACCACCGTATTACTTGTACGACTAGGTATACTTGCTAGATTTCGTTCAACAAGTTTTTGGCGCCGTTGCCGGGGATTGTGTTTTAATATTAGCATATCCATTTCGATTACTAATTTAAGCAAAAAAAAAAATCTTTTCTGTTATCTGTTTTTGTTTTGCTGTCTCTGTTTGCTGTCATTTAAGTGCTAACATTATTGGTGCCTAGACTTTTGTGTATGCGTGGTACTATCCCAGCTGACCAACTCCTCTACGATCCTGAAATAGAAAGAACAGCTTGGGAGAATCGGAGGCAAGCAAGACAGCAGAAACTGTTAGAACAACAAGAAGGAGAACAAGAGACTTCCAC
The DNA here is from genome assembly GCA_030762895.1 of Sophora flavescens. NCBI lineage: Eukaryota > Viridiplantae > Streptophyta > Magnoliopsida > Fabales > Fabaceae > Sophora > Sophora flavescens. Next base: position 209,697,558 of record CM061063.1, on the reverse strand, counting down.
TTCTCAAGTTCATCAAGAAGAACTCAAGATGGCAGGAAATGGTGAAGGTGCTCCACGGAGGACACTTGGAGATTATGCCAATACAAATGTCAACCGTCATGTCACTAGCATAGTGAGGCCTCCAATTAACAGCAACAATTTTGAAATCAAGCCAGCTTTCATCAATATGGTTTCACAAAATAAATTTGCCGGGTTGGAGAAGGAGGATCCTAATAATCATGTCTCCCACTTCCTGGAGTTATGTGATATGATGAAGATGGATGGTGCTTCTGATGATGCACTTCGCCTAAGGTTGTTTCCTTTCTCTCGAAGAGATAGAGTCAAGTCTTGGCTCCGATCTCAACCAAGGGGGAGCATCACTACATGGGATGACTTAGAGGCAAAATTTCTTGCAAGGTTCTTTCCCACCTCAAGATTTGTGAAGACAAGGGGTGATATCATAAGCTTTGCTCAACAAGAGGGTGAGACTCTTCATGACACATGGGAAAGGTTCAAAGACTTGCTCCAAAGATGCCCAAATCATGGGTTTGATGATCATACCCAAATGCAAACATTTTGCAATGGATTGAGGCCGTCAACCATTTATATGTTGGATGCCTTAGCTGGAGGTTCCATGAACACAAAGACACCGGAGGAAGCATTGATTTTGATAGAAGCTATGGCATCTAATGACTATTTGATGCATCATGATCGGGGTCCCACATCAAGAAGGGGAGCGTTGGAGTTAGACTCATAAACTGCACTTTTGGCTCAAAATAAGATTATGACATAACAACTAGAGTCCATCACCAAGCAACTAGCGCAACTCCCACAACAACTTCAAACTGTTCAAGGGACAACCATGCCACCTCAACAGGTAATGAGATGTAATTTTTGTGGAGGAGATCATGATAATGGAAATTGTGAGGGCCCACCTAGTTCCCATGAGGAAGCAAATTATATGGGGAACTATGGGCGGCAAGGCAACAACCAATACCCTAACAACTACAACCAAGGGTGGAGGAATCAAACAAGTTTTGGTTGGAAACAAGATGTCGGACAAGCAAGTAAGCCTCAACCCACACCACCGCCTCAAGACCGGACTTCTATCTTGGAGAACACTCTCAATCAATTCATGCAAATGTCCATGTCAAACCAGAAAAACACCGATGCTGCCATAAAGAACTTGGAGGTTCAAGTTGGACAAATTGCAAAGCACATAGCGGAACAATCCAGCAGCAGTTTTTCAGGTAATACTCAAACAAACCCTAAAAAGCATTGTAAGACTATTGTTTTGAGGAGTGGTAAAAACCTTGAGCAAGAGAGCGGCGAGCCTTTGTTGAAAAATCAGAGAGATGTTGAAAAAACAGAGATGAATGCTGAAAAAACTGAGTTGAATGAGGAAAAAGGCAAAGAGGTTGTAATAGAGGAAGAAGAAAAATGCAGTGAAAAAGACAAGAGGGAAAAGTTGGTAGATGAAAACTCGATCTTGAGGAAGACTAAAAGTCAGATTTTGAAAGATGGAGACAAGCCTCAAGAGATCCCCCCTTATGTAAAGTTGCCATATCCTCACTTAAGCAAGAAGAAGGAGAAGGAAGAGCAGTTTGCCAAATTTCTTGACATCTTCAAGAGGCTACAAATCAACATACCCTTTGCTGAAGCACTAGAGAAAATGCCAACCTATGCAAAGTTCATGAAGGAGTTGCTCACGAAGAAAAGAAAGTTCAAAGAAGGTGAGACTGTTGCCTTGACGGAAGAATGCAGTGCAATACTTCAAAGGAAGCTACCTGCAAATCTTAAAGATCCTGGTAGCTTTACAATCCCTTGCACTATTGGGAGCGTTGCTATTGGGAAGGCTTTGTGTGACTTGGGAGCGAGTATCAATTTGATGCCGCTTTCAATCTTGAACAAGCTTGGAGGTGGTGAGGTGAAGCCAACAAGGATGGCATTGCAATTAGCTGATAGATCAATCAAGCGTCCTTATGGTATTCTGGAAGATGTTTTGGTTAAATTGGACAAGTTTATTTTCCCAACGAATTTTGTGATATTAGACATGGAGGAGGATGCAAAAGTTCCACTTATCTTATGGAGACCTTTTCTAGCAACTGGTTGTGCTTTGATAGATGTACAAAAAGGCCAACTTCGACTCAAAGTACAAGATGAAGAGGTTACTTTCAAAGTGTTTGAAGCTATGCATCGCCCGAGTGATGAAGAGAATTGCTTCCTCATGGACATTGTGGATGTAGTAGCTAAAGAAGTCTTGGCACAACAGCACCATTCCTCTACTCTTGAGAAGGTAATTGTGAATTCCATTGAAAATCTTGATGAGGAAGAGGAGAAGGAAATAGAAGACTGTTTGTGTGATTTGGAAGCTCAGCCCATTCAACATGCTGTCAATACTAAGAAAGAAGAGCTCAAAAAGGATGAAGTCCAAGAGAAGCTCGAGTTAGAGCTTAAACCTCTACCTCCCCACTTGAAATATGTGTTTCTTGGTAAGAATGATGAAAATCCTGTCATAGTAAGCAATGTATTGTCCAAGTTGGAAGAGGAGAAACTTGTAAGGGTGCTTCAAGAGCATAAAACAGCTATTGGATGGTCCATCTCAGATTTGAAAGGTATTAGCCCTACATTTTGTATGCACAAGATCATGATGGAGGCTGAATTTAAACCGGTGGTCCAACCGCAAAGGAGGCTCAATCCTACAATGAAAGAAGTGGTAAGGAAGGAGGTGCTGAAACTTCTTGAAGCTGGAATGATATATCCGATTTCCTATAGTGCTTGGGTGAGTCCGGTACAAGTGGTTCAAAAGAAAGGTGGCATGCCCGTCGTGCACAACGAGAAGAATGAGTTGATCCTAACTAGAAGAGTCACCGGTTGGTGAATGTGTATAGATTACCGGAAGCTAAATCAAGCCACTAGGAAGGATCACTTCCCACTTCCATTCATGGACCAGATGTTGGAGAGGTTGGCCGGGAAAGCTTATTATTCTTTCTTGGATGGTTATTTGGGTTATAACCAAAATGCGGTTAACCCGGAAGACCAAGAGAAAATTGCTTTCACATGCCATTTTTGAGTTTTTGCCTATCGGAAGATGTCTTTCGGTCTTTGTAATGCACCTGCGACATTTCAAAGGTGCGTGCTTTCCATTTTCTCTGATATGGTAGAAAAATACATTGAAATTTTCATGGATGATTTTTCTATTTTCGGTTCCTCTTATGATAATTGCTTGTCTAACCTTGCTGCTGTGTTAAAAAGGTGCATGGACACCAATTTAGTCTTAAATTGAGAAAAGTGTCATTTTATGGTGCAGGAAGGCATTGTGCTTGGGCACAAAATTTCATCTAAGGGGATCGAAGTGGATAAATCCAAAATTGATGTGATTGAGAAAATACCTCCACTAGTGAATGTCAAGGGTGTGAGGAGTTTTCTCGGGCATACAGGCTTTTACCGGCGGTTCATCCAAGACTTCTCGAAGATAGCTAAGCCGTTGTGTAGCCTTTTGAACAAGGACACACCATTTGTGTTTGATACTGCTTGCCTTGCCTCTTTTCAAATTTTGAAAGAAAAGTTGATCACCGCTCCCATCCTTGTTGCACCCAACTGGGAGTCACCATTTCAATTAATGTGTGATGCCAGTGACTATGCAGTTGGGGCAGTTTTAGGACAGCGGAGGGACAAGTTTTTCCATGCCATTCACTATGCTAGAAAGGTTCTCAATGAGAACCAAATAAATTATGCAACAACTGAAAAAGAGTTGCTGGCCATAGTGTTTGCATTGGAAAAATTTCATTCATACTCGATTGGTTCACAAGTCACTGTTTTTATTGATCATGCTGCAATTAAATATTTGTTGACTAAGTTAGATTCAAAACCAAGACTCATAAGGTGGATTCTAGTGTTGCAGGAATTTGACTTAGTCATTAAGGACAAAAAGGGCAGCGAAAATTTGGTGGTTGACCACTTATCTCGGTTGGTGAATGAAGAGGTTACTGCAGAAGAAAAAGACATTCAGGACGAGTTCCCGGATGAGGCCTTATTTCTGGTGCATGAAAGACCATGTTTTGCCAACATGGCAAACTTCAAGGCAGCCAACATTGTTCCAGAGCACCTCACTTGGCAACAAAAGAAAAAAATTCTTCCGGGATGCCAACCATTTCATGTGGGATGACCCATTTCCGTTCAAGGTTGGACCGGATGGCTTATGGAGAAGGTGTGTTAGTCAGGAGGAAGCAAGGAATATTTTGTGGCATTGCCATAACTCTCCATATGGTGGACATTACAATGGGGATAGGACAACTGCAAAGGTCCTCCAATCTAGGCTCTTTTGGCCCTCAATCTTCAAGGACTCTTACAATCATGTGAAGAGTTGTGACAAGTGACAAATGACCGGAAACATTTCAAAAAGGGATGAGATGCCACTCCAAAACATATTGGAGGTTTAGGTATTTGACGGTTGGGGCATAGACTTTATGGGTCCACTTCCACCTTCATTCTCCAATCAATATATCTTGGTGGCGGTGGACTATGTTTCTAAATGGGTGGAGGTCGTTGCAACACCGAAGAATGATGTCCATACAGTAATTAAGTTCATCAAGAAGAACATTTTTTCCCGGTTCGGTGTCCCAAGGGTCCTTATAAGTGATGGGGGATCTCACTTCTGCAACTCACAACTGAAAAATGTGTTGAGCAAGTATGATGTGAGGCATAAGGTGGCATCTCCCTATCATCCGCAAACAAATGGGCAAGCGGAGGTCTTTAACCGAGAGATTAAGAGAATTCTGGAGAAAACTGTGGCCACTTCAATAAAAGACTGGGCAAGGAAGCTTGACGATGCCTTGTGGGCTTACCGGACTGCATTGAAAACTTCTGTGGGGTTAGCTCCGTTTCAGATGGTCTATGGGAAGGCATGTCATCTACCCGTAGAGTTGGAGCATCGATACTTTTGGGCATTGAAGTTGTTGATTTTTGATGCCAATCTGGCGGGTGAGAAAAGAGTCAATCAACTGCATGAATTAGAGGAGATGCGCCTTAATGCGTATGAGAATGCATCTATTTACAAGCAGCGAGTCAAGACCTACCATGACAAGAAGATCGTGATGAAAACATTTCAGCTGGGACAACAAGTTTTATTATTCAATTCCCGACTGAGATTGTTTCTGGGCAAGTTGAAGTCTAAGTGGTCGGGACCGTTCATTGTCAAAGAAGTCTCATCTCATGGAGCTGTAGAAGTGGAGGATCCTACTTCAAAAAGGACCTTCAAAGTCAATCGCCAAAGGCTCAAGGCCTACTTGGGTGGTGACATCGAGAGATTGATCACAACTGTGCACCTTCATGATCCTTGAGATCACCTACCCGTCAAGCTAGTGACATTAAAGAAGCGCTTATTGGGAGGCAACCCAAGTTTTATTTTCATTTTCATTTTGTTTTTGATTTTTAACTCTTGAATAATTTGAGAAGATCAAGAGGAAAAAGATCATAAATTAATAGTTTGGTTAAGTGTTTTCAGGGTAAGGAGGAAGGAGAAGCAAAAAGGGCAGAGACAACAAAGTCAGCAACCATCACGCCTAGGCCGTGACACTGGTCACGGCCGTGATGAGCCTAATGTGAAGACCAGAAAGGATCACGGACCGGCCGTGATACCCATCACGGGCATGATGAGAGGACCCTGAAGATCAGAGAGCATCACGGCCTAGCCGTGATGGAGGTCACGGCCGTGACAGACCAGTCATGAGGACCAGAATTGATCACGGCCTTCCCGTGAGGAGCATCACTACCGTGACCCAATTTTCATGCAATTCCTTCTGACTAGGCATGTGAGCCATCACCCGCTGCCGCCTTGGTAAGTCGTTCCATTTTTCTCCTCTCTCCGACTGGATTATTTACATTGGGGACAATGTAAATTTTTAAGCTTGGGGTAGGGGTACTTTTGCATACTTGTGCATTTTGCATGTTGCATTCATATAGCCATAGCTTTGCATGATCACATGATTCGATTGCCCCTTTGCTTAGATTATGCATCCAATTGTGAGAACTTAGTGCCAAATAAATTGTGATAGTGAACTTTTGAACCCAAAATTTTTATTCTTGTGATAAGGCTACAAATAAAAATTCTTCAGATGATCTGTGATAGTTGATAATTAACATGTGGTTCCGTAGATTTGTAATTCTAATTGATTTTTGAACTACTAAAATGTGAGATTTTGAGCCAAAAAAGGGTACTCATTAAATCTACCCCATTCTTTGTGATAGAGTGTTATTCCTCTTGGATTGTATTTCTCTAGAACTTGACTTAAAACCGTTTTGAAGCTTAGAAATTTTTGAAAACATTTTTGAAAATGATTGAGGCACTAGGTATTTTTCCGTTCTTCTGAGCTTTGATTGACTAAATGCTACCCCTTAGTTGCCCAATTTTGAGCCTGAAAGAATAAAATACTTTTCTTGGTACCTTGAATTACTTTGATGAATAATGCTTGGTAGGGCACCTTTTAAAGTATTACAAAAAGGGTAAAAAAAGGTAGTAGAAAAAGTATGGGATGAGAAAGTCAGAAAAAAATATTTCTCTTGAATTGAAAATCTCCCCTTCTCCAAATCGTACAAAAAAAAAAAAGAAAAGAAAAAAGAAAAAAAAGAAAAAAAAATATAGAGAAGGGGATGACAAAAGGAGATGGGAAATAAAACAAAAAGAAAGAAAGAAAGGTGGAAAGATGAATCAAAACCCAAAAAGGTATTTTAGATGGTGTCATGCTTTACAATGCTTGATATTTTGTGTAGCCTTTTGAAATTTCCTTTTCTTGATTTCCCCACCTAACGATTAATCCCAGGGCCCCGTTACAACCAAAGTAAAAGACCTCTTGATTCTTAATTGTTTTCATTAATAAAGTAAAGATTTGGTTGATAGTCAAGCCTATGGTAGAATTCATTCCTTGAGGAAAATGGAGCGAATTGTCATATATCCCTAAACACTTGAGTAAGGTGAGAAAGAGTGCCCGAATCAGTGAGAATAAGAGTCTAAGAAACCTAAGCTTCTAATTGGACTTGAAACTGATTGTCTCTTGCTGAATTATTTGAAAATGCCTGTTACTTGGATTAGTTACTCGGGTTCTTGGTTCACTATCCATGCTCTGATTATTTATATCTTCTGGCCTTAGTGATTGCTTGAGGACAAGCAAATGAATTAGCTTGGGGTGATTTGATAGTGTGATTTCACATCATAATTCTTGTACACTTTTGAATGCATTTTCATATAGTTTAGGCATATTTAAATTGATTTTTATTAGTTTTTACCTTGGAACGGGTGAGGCGGTTTCTTAGTGTTGTTTTGTAGGAATTTAAGGAAAAATGCTCAAGATTGACCATGATGGAGCTTGGATGAAGACAGATCTTGAAAAGTGAAGAAAATGACCCAAGCAGAGCCCATCACGGCCGTGATCGAGCAATAATTGAGAAGAAAGAAGGCAAAAGTCAGAAGCTGTCACGGCCTAGCCGTGATTCACATCACGGCTGTGACATATACCCTCACCAGGTAGAACTGATCACGGCCTAGCCGTGATACCCATCACGGCCTAGCCGTGATACCCATCATGGCCGTGACAGACCAGCTGAGACAGGCAGAGCCCATCACGGCCGTGATGCTCCAAAATTTGAAAGCGCGCCAAGGCAGAACACGTCACGGCCTGGCCGTGATGGCCATCACGACCGTGACGCGAATCCTAATCTATAAATAAGCACGAGCAGAATAGAAGAAATGAGTTTTTGGAAACCCTAAGACACTCTCTCTGAACCAGGGGCTGCTGAACAAGGATTCCATGGAGTTTCATCTCCTCTTCATCTCTATTTCTTTGATTTTGGCTATGATCATGAGTAGCTAAACTCCCATTGTTGGGATTAGATGTAGCTATTTCTGAATCCTCCATGTATTTGACTTGACTTTTTAATACAGTTTTTGCTTCCTTATGAGTGGTTGATTTCCATGCTTAATGCTTGTTGTGGCGTGATCCCCCATGACTTGATTATTGTTTTGGTATGCAATTGGAAAAATCGTATTAGAACTAGAACTAAAATCAACCACCTAGTAAACCTTGTATCTAGGAATGGATTTAGGTTTATTAGCAATCGTGTAATCCCTAATCATCATGCAAATTCATTAATCTAGGCCACCTAAGGAATTAGGGTCTATTAGTGGATTTAGGCTCTTGCCATCTGAGGAATTAGGGCTTGAGTAATCTAGTGAATTGATTGTCATATTTGAAGTAGAAACTGTTTATTGGTCCTTTCATTGCATGGGGATGAAGTTTAGTGAACCTAATCCCAACATCTTTCATATATTTGAATAATCCTTTTAACTGCTTTCCAAGTGTTCGACAAAAATCCAAAAAGAACTTTTCTCTTTATTTTGTTTATTTTAGGTGTTAAATCTGAATGAGCTTGGTATTTACTATTGAGCTCCCTTTGATCCAAATATCCGCTTAGACAGTAATTGATTCGGTACGTGCTAGTACTTGTCACAGTCCTCGTGGGAACGATAAACGGTCTCACCACCGTATTACTTGTACGACTATGTATACTTGCCTAGATTTCGTTCAACAATGCATGTCATGAATTGATATATGCCATGCTATTCTGTGATTGGAATTTATCTGCTGTTGAGTGTTGGACTGAGAAACCTGACATTAGTCAGTGTTAAAAATTTAATTAAGGATAAAAACTTAATAAACTTGGATAATTAATCAGAGGGATCAATTTGGGAGATTTTGAGAAAAATGAAAAAAAATGATTATTTTAATAATATTTTGTGGAAACTGTGTAAATAAGCAATAGTAACGGCGAAACCGTGAAATTTTTTTACAGGCTCTAATTTTTGTAAAATAAATTAAATTTTATTATAAAATGTTATTTAAAGTTATTAAGTTCCGAAAATAATATTTTATAGCAGTCAGAACAATTACTTCTGACAGAGAGATGATACCAGTTATTTAATATTATTTAATATTTAGTTATTTAATTATTCGAAATTAAATTATTAATTTTTTTATTTATTAATTTTTTTTAAGTTGACGTTTATTGAAAATTAATTCTTAAAGTGAATCAATTAGAAATGAAAGGAATTTATCAATGATTTTTAGATTTTATTAACATTTTAACAGAAAAAGGATTTCTGTAAAAATATTGTTATTCAGTGAAATTATTCAGTTAAACTTGGATAGGTTTTCGGAGCTTTTGTTTTGTATTTGTTTCTCACTGAGCGAAACGTTTTACAAGTAGATAAATAAACCTAGAAACCGAGACGTCGGGGTTCTAGTGTCGTATGGACACGTAGATCAAGGATCTGTGTCATGGGACGGAGTGTCCTGCAAAGTTTTTGTTTTTGGACTGTGTGTCCTAAATTGATGTGGAAAGTATGAGTTCCATATCCGCGAGCCTAAAACTGGTGCATCGGTTTAAGGGCTTCGTGATTGAGCACTCGGACTGTGTGTCCTATGTTTTGTTTGAGGGGAAAAATCTTAATAAGAAATTAAGAATGGTTGTTAAGCTTTGTGCTTCGACAAGGAAAGATTATTACGATACATAAAAAAAAATCGAGAATAAAAGTTTTTCTCATGCATAAATGACAGTTGTGTCATGTGATTTTGGGCATTGAGTTCAGAAGGGACCAATGCATATGGCAGACGTGTCAGGAGATGTGATCATTGAGTCCGGAGTGGATCAATGTATCTGTTATGGACTATGTTCCATTTGAATATTGGGCCTCTGTACATGTGTGAACCAATATATCTTTATACGACTGTGTGTCCAAGTTTATGCGTTAACTATTGTAATCTGTGTGACACAATAGGTTATGGACAATGAACTCCATAATTCGCAGCGACCATTGTGCCTTTGTTCAGTGAGACAATGAGTCAAAACTTTTGAATAATAACCCTGGTGAAACTGTGTGTGACCAGTGTGTTATGTAATTTTCTTGGACATTGTTTTATTCGTTTTTACAATGTGCCATGTGTGGGGCTTGATCAGCTCGAAATGAAACAGAAAGTTGTGGGATCTCCGGAGATTAGGTATTAAAAATAGAGATTGAATATAGAAGTGTCATGCATTTTTATAAAATGGCGATGACTGCTGGGTATGAAGCCCTTGAATTAAATCAATCTGCTGTTCGAATTAATTTTATTATGTTGTGAATATATGGTATTTGCTATTTGAGAGTCGTGCATGGGGTTGTCTTATCAAAACTCATATATTGGAAACTCACCCTTGCAAATTTTTGTGTGATTTCCTCTACTATGTGGAATTTATATATATACTGGTATTTAGATGGATCCGGGCACAGCGGATCTGAACTACTCAGGGGTTCGAGCCCTGATGTTCGACAATGATGATCGAGGGGACACCTGGGTGATTAACCCAGGAGCTCGGAGTGCCACTTACACTGGTCCTATGAGGATGCTCCGAGGTACAGTAGCAGATGGACCACAGCAGTTGATTCATAGCAGAGAGACAATTGAAGTTTCGTTACCGCCTATTTGGATGATATTACGATATTTGGTACAACACGGAAATCTGAAGCATCAACTGCCTCACTTTGTTCAACCGTTACATCAAGTTGCACCTGGATCACCTCCTGCACCCATAGTATTGATTCCAGAGAATAATCCGGAGGAGATGGAGGAGGATCCAATGGAATATCCTGATCATATTCCTTTAGGAGACGAAGGGTCTGCAGCTGTTGGAGAGGGGGCTGTTGTATCCTCTCCAAACACATCTTCCAGGGGTGGGGGAGTTTGCATTGGACTCCCCAATGGATTTCTGTAGTGGTGACCAGATTAGGATGTAGTTTTAGGAAAGAGTGGGAAATTTAGATTAGTCTGACTTAGTGTCTGCTGAGAGCCATCTTTTGCGTACTATTTTCAGACTCCCACTATGAAGTAGTTATGATATTTCAGATAGTGTAAAATATGTGTGACAAGTAAATGGTGACCTGGTAAGAAAAAGGTCTGGTGTAAGATGTTGAAGCATATGTAAAATATATATAGGGATGTTTATTATTTTACGAGTGTTTGTTTTGTGTACAGTAATGAGGAAAAAAAAAGAAAAATTTTATCACAAATTTTGAGAAGTATAGGGAATTAGAAAATGAATCTTGTTTTCCGAAGGAAACCAACAACTTAATATTTTTATTTGGTTTGATGTTTGAAAAATGTTACGTAAATGTGATACCTGAAAATGGGGTGTCACATTAGTGGTATCAGAGAGGCACCTCTCCCAGTACGTTGTGGTTCGGGGATGAACCAAGCGGAAGCTGGTAGGCATATAACACCCGGGTACGACGAGGGCAGGGAGTGGTCGCCGGTGCAAGAAGGCACGGACAAGGAGCGGCTCCTGGCGGGCTTCTAGGCGGAGGGGCACATGAATGAACCGATTACACACCCGAATGAGAGGGATCCCGAGACTGTGTAGGTATGGGACTATACAGTTGAGGATGGCTTGTAAGAATTGATTGGTACTACCCATATCAACAATATGCATTTTCTTTTCGGTAGCCCATCACTTAAGAACTCCACAGTTAAGCGAGCTTGACCTGGAGCAATTCTAGGTTGGGTGACCTCCTGGGAAGTTTTCCCGGGAAGTGTGTGAGTGAGGACAAAGCACACTGAAAAGACCGTGTTGGTTTGTGGGGAAAGTTGTCAATCCATAAAGCAGCCAGGGATGTTACAAATGGTATCAGAGTTGGTCGAGTCTTTCGGGAAATCTTTGGGAGTATGTCTGTTGTGTTAATGTTGTGTGATCTCTGAAGGGAATTGTTTGAATTACTTCTTAGAAGTAATGTGTGATAGTTATTAGATTAAAGTTTTATTTTCTGGTTGCCATTTAACTGATTATGTCTTGTAGGTCTGTTATGGAACCATAAGGTATACGTGGACGTGGACGCGGTCGTGGAAGAGGTCGTAGGGGTGGTCGTGTTAACAATCGAGGGAATTTTGAGGAAAATTATGAAGAAGGAGGAGGTATGGACTTTGCTGCACAAGCAATGGCGGATGTAGCTGCTGCTATTATACAACAAACTGCAACAATGGCTGCCCAGAATTTACAGGAGCAAATTCGAGCGGAACAGGCTGCTGAAGGTAGAGGTCTTACTGCTTTTAGACGCCAGAATCCTCCACAATTTCATGGAGATGTGGATCCTATTAAGGTTGACTTATGGATTCAGGAAGTGGAGAAGATTTTTGAGTTGATCAATAGTCCAGAAGAATTGAAGGTACCGTATGCTACCCATCTGCTGTTAGGAGATGTTGAGTATTGGTGGAGAGGCACTAAGAAATTACTAGAAGCAGAGAATTAGGTGATTACTTGGGCGATATTTAAGAACATGTTTCTAAATAAGTATTTTCCACATAGCGCTCGAGCAGAGAAGGAGCAGGAATTTTTACGTCTGTCTCAAAGGGATTTATCTGTAGGAGAGTATACGGTCAAATTTGAGTCATTGGCCAAGTACTTCCGCTTTTTCCAAAACAATCCAGATGAAGATTGGAAATGTGAACGTTTCGAAGCAGGATTATGATTCGAGATTAAGGAATCTGTACTTCCACTGGAAATCAGGAATTTCCAAGCTTTGGTTGAGAAGTGTAGGAAGATAGAGCAAATGAGGAAGGGAAGAGATAATAGAGGATATGTGGGGGGACCATCAAAATCCAAAGGCCAATATCAGAACCAGAAAGGGAAGTAGGTCCAGAGTAAACCGTATTATCGAGCACCAGGAAATAATCGCTATCAACAACCCTATCATCCTGTAGCTACTGCATCGAGTGGTGGAGGCCAGAAGAATCAAAATCAAAACACAATCAAAAAATGTTACAAGTGTGGAGATCTAAATCATATGGCGAACAATTGTCCAGTGAGAGGATTTAAGTGTTTCAATTGTGGTCAGATGGGACATGTAGCTAAAGACTGTGGTAGACCAAGGACTGTACCAGTTGTCAATACTATCAAGACTAATAAACCGACGACTAAGGGAAGAGTTTACACCATGAGTGGTGCTGAGGCTTCTGATTCTGATGAACTCATACAAGGTAGTTGCGACATAGATGGTAATCTCTTAGCTGTAGTTTTTTATTTGGGTGCGACACATTCCTTTATTTCGATGGATTCTGTGAAACATTTGAAATTGCCTATTTCTTATTTTTCCTATGACTTGATTGTTTCAACTCCAACTGCTAAGCTAGTTGTTGTGAATTCTATATGTCTGAATTGTCCTATCATTATTCAGGATAGACATTTTCTTGTTGATTTGATATGCCTGCCTTTAATACAGTTAGATGTAATTTTAGGCATGGATTGGTTATCTTCCAACCATACTATGTTAGATTGTGCTAATAAGACTCTAATTTTTCCTAATCCTGAGATTTCTGGAATCTTATCTACCAACCATATAAGAACTTTTTCGAGAGAAAGAGATCAGGGATACATGCTTTTAACTAACTTAGAAGTTGAGAGGGAGATCGATTTGAGTACTATGCCTATAGTGAGGGAATTTCCGGATGTGTTTCCTAATGACGTCCCTGGATTGCCGCCAGTAAGAGAAATTGAATTCTCCATCGATTTAATACCAAGAACAGGACCAATTTCTATTTCTCCATAGAGATTGGCGGCTACAGAGCTTGCGAAATTGAAAACTCAACTAGAGGACCTTTTGTCAAAACAATTCATACGACCAAGTGTTTCTCTGTGGGGAGCACCAGTTCTGTTAGTGAGAAAGAAAGACGAAGGTTCGAGGCTTTGCGTGGATTTTCGACAACTTAATAAAGTGACGATTAAGAATAAGTATCCGTTACCGCGTATAGATGATCTAATGGATCGACTGCGAGGAGCTATTGTGTTCTCGAAGATTGACTTGAGAACAGGTTATCATTAGGTTATAGTAAAAAGTGTAGATATTCCAAAAACTGCGTTCAGAACTCGTTACAGACATTATGAATATCTCGTAATGCCATTCGGAGTGACGAATGCACCTTCTATTTTCATGGACTACATGAACCGAATTTTTCGTCCGTTCCTTGATAAGTTTGTTGTGGTGTTTATTGATGATATTCTTATTTACTCTAAGAGGAATGGGGAACATGAAGAACACTTGCGACAAGTTTTATAGATTCTGCGTGAGAAAATTTTGTATGCAAAATTGTCTAAGTGCGAATTTTAGCTTAAGGAAGTAAAGTTCTTAGGACATGTGATTACCAAGGAAGGTATTGCTGTCGATCCTGCAAAAGTAGAAGCGGTACTTTCTTGGGAAAGACCAAAGACAGTAATGGAGATTAGAAGTTTTGTGGGTCTACCCGGTTACTTTAGAAGATTTATTGAAGGATTTTCCAAGATAGTTGCACCGTTAACCTTGCTTATGAGGAAATATCAACCTTTTGTATGGGAAGACAAATGTGAAGAAAGTTTTCAGAGGATTAAGGAACAATTGACAACCTCACCAGTTTTAATATTACCTGAACCAAATGAACCTTACGAAGTGTATTGTGATGCTTCTCATCAAGGTTTAGGATGTGTGTTGATGCAACATAGGAAAGTTGTAGCTTACGCATCCCGTCAGTTGAAAACACATGAAAGAAATTATCTGACGCATGATCTGGAGTTAGCTACAGTGGTTTTTACACTAAAGATCTGGAGGCATTACTTGTACGGAGCAATGTTCGATGTCTTTAGTGACCACAAAAGTTTAAAGTATCTGTTTGATCAGAAGGAGCTCAACATGAGACAAAGACGTTGGATGGAATTTCTGAAAGATTATGATTTCAAGTTGCAGTATCATCCTGGAAAGGCTAACGTTGTAGCTGATGCACTTAGCAGAAAAGCCATTCATATCTCAGCTATGATGGTAAGGGAATTAAAGTTAAAAGAAGAGTTCCGTGATCTCAATTTGATTATAGAAATTAATAAGGAGAAGATCAGTGTGGGAATGATCAAAATTTCTAGTGGATTAATGGAAGAAATCCGAGAACGACAAATTTCGGATGCTTATCTTCAAGAAAAGAGGAAGTTAATGAGACAAGGAAAAGTTGCAGAATTTAGTTTGGGATCAGATCATATCTTAAGGTGCAATGGACGAATATGTGTACCTGATAATCCTGAGATGAAAAAGATGATTTTAGATGAATCACATAAGAGTAAGTTAAGTATTCATCCCGGATCGAAGAAGATGTACCAAGACTTGAAACAAAGATTTTGGTGGCCAAGCATGAAAAAGCAAGTAGCGGAGTACGTTGCATGTTGTCTGACATGTCAAAAAGCAAAGGTGGAACATCAAAGGCCATGAGGTATGCTTACATCACTAGATATACCAGAATGGAAGTGGGACAACATATCAATGGATTTTGTGGTAAGTTTACCATGAACTTCTAAAGGGTTTGATTCAATTTGGGTGATTGTTGACAGGCTAACAAAATCGGTACATTTCTTACCTATTAAGATCAATTATACAGTAGAGAAATTGACTGATATCTATGTCAAGGAAGTAATCAGATTACATGGAATACCATCGAGTATTGTTTCAGATAGAGATCCGAAGTTTACTTCACGTTTTTGGGGAAGTTTACATCAAGCTTTAGGAACTAAGTTAAGGTTAAGTTCAGCTTATCATCCTCAAACTGATGGACAAACAGAAAGAACGATTCAATCGTTAGAAGATTTGCCGAGAGCATGTGTTTTAGATCATCGAGGGAGTTGGGATGACTTGTTACCGCTGATTGAATTCACCTATAACAATAGTTTTCATTCGAGTATAGGGATGGCACCCTATGAGGCTTTGTACGGAAGGAAATGTCAAACACCTGTGTGTTGGTACCAAGATGGCGAAAGCATGATTTTAGGTCCTGAAATCGTGCAACAGACAATGGAAAAAGTAAAACAAATCCGTGAAAAGATGAAAACGGCACAAAGTAGACAGAAGAGTTATTCAGATCAAAGGAGACGACCTCTCGAGTTTGAAGAAGGTGAACATGTATTTATGAGAGTCACACCAATGACTGGGGTAGGTAGGGTTATGAAATCCAGAAAGCTCACTCCTAAATTCATTGGACCATACCAAATTCTTCGTCGCGTTGGTCCAGTAGCCTATCAAATTTCTTTGCCGCCTTTCCTTTCAAATATTCATGATGTATTCCATGTCTCACAACTAAGGAAGTATATTCCTGATCCATCACATATAATCGAACCCGATGAAGTACAATTAAAAGAAAACTTGTCTTATGAGACTTCGCCTGTACGAATCGAAGATAAGATGATTAAGCAACTCAGGGGTAAGCAAATTTCATTAGTCAAAGTTATTTGGAATGAAACTACTGGAGAAGCAACGTGGGAAGCCGAGGACAAAATGAGATTACAGTATCCTGAACTTTTTACAGGTACATAATTTCAAGGACGAAATTTTTTTTAGTGGGGTAGTAATGTAACACCCTGATTTTTCACTGCTTTCTAGTGTGGGGAATTAATATATAAATATATATTTTTATACGAGACTTAGAAAATGATTTTGGTTAAAATACTGTTATTTTCCCGTCATGTTTTATATCTTAGGATTACGATGAAATTTTGGGTTGAAAATTCAGCGGGACCCGGTCTACGTTTTCACTGACAGTAAAAGTTTGCTGCGGGCGAATACGTCGAGATATCTCTAGGAAAAACCTGCGTCAGATGAACCAAGGAGTCAGCAACGGGGCTGAGGTGATGGATTTGAACGACGTGACAAGCATTTATGACAAGCTTATCCGCGTCATAATGGCCATAATGGCGCATTTATGACAAAGGAATCTTTTGCCTGGAAATGACGATTTTACCCTTGGTTGTTCATGAAAATTACAAGCCATGCCATTGAGAATTTTGACCAAACCAACCCAAAACTCACTGCTCCAACTTGTCTTCTTCACTTAGGCCATTATCCATTTCATTTTCATGACTTCCCTTATTCAAAGTTCTTAGTTTGCCAAAAGAACTCTTAAGAACTCATAAGAACTTTGTGAAGAACATCATCAAAATCTTTCTTTTATTTGATCATCAAGAGGTAACAACTCTTTATCTTGTCATTTAAAGCCTTTCTCTTCACAACTTTTGTAGATTTATGACATAAGTCAACATGTTCTTCATTTCACTCAAAGTTCATGAAACTAGATTCAAAAATTCATAACTAATTCTAGAAAAATCCTTTTGACATGAAACCAATTGCTATGATCTTATAATCATCTCTATTTTCATCATCTAGAAGCATAGTATCATGAGAAATTTCTTTCCTAAATTTATGAACTGGGCCGAATCCATTGAAAAATGGTGTTCATGGGTTTTGTTTCATTTTCATGTCTTGATTTATGATTCAATCTTCTAGTAACTTGATAGTTCTTGTATGTAAGTATATAGAAGATCAAAAATCAAACTTTAACCTATTGATTTCATAAAGGCCGAAACCCTAGCTATGAACACTTGATGGTTTTGTGATTCAAAAGTTGTTTTGTAACACTTGAATCCAACTCTAAGTTTTGTATGTTGATTAAATCCAAGAGTTAAAAAAATTTTAAAAACTTCTAACCTATGAATCTTGAGAAAACCGAAACCCTAGTTCTTGGAACTAGATGAGTTTTAGTTCATGTTCTTGGTTCATGATCTTGGTTTAAGCTCTTAATCATGTTTAAGTTACTTATGGATCATAAATCCCTAAGTTAACAAAATTTTAACTTTCCTCACCTAGAAAAGTTGTTGAGGCCGAAGCCTAACCCTCATGAGCCAAGTATATTGTTGTTTGATTTGATTTATTTTGGTTGCAATTCGTTTGAAGGAAATATCCGAGTTAATTGATTTAAGCTAACGGAGGAAAAATCGGATCGGGATAAGGAGATTAACGGGAACTGTTGGTTTAATCTTCAAGAGGTAAGGGGAGTATGCCTGAGGAGTCATTTATTAATTTTCTGTATGAAATATTTTACTATATTGTATTCTTTACTATTAATTGTTGGATTGATGTGACGTTTATCTGAGTAATTTAATTGATGTGATGTGTTGACTTACATGATTATAATTATTTGTTTATATTATAATTGTGATGCATGTCATGAATTGATATATGCCATGCTATTCTGTGATTGGAATTTATCTGCTGTTGAGTGTTGGACTGAGAAACCTGGCATTGGTCAGTGTTAAAACTTTAATTAAGGACAAAAACTTAATAAGCTTGGATAGTTAATCAGATGGATCAATTTGGGAGATTTTGAGAAAAATGAAAAAAAAAATGATTATTTTAATAATATTTTGTGGAAACTGTGTAAATAAGCAATAGTAACGGCGAAACCGTGAAATTTTTTTACAGGCTCTAATTTTTGTAAAATAAATTAAATTTTATTATAAAATGTTATTTAAAGTTATTAAGTTCCGAAAATAATATTTTATAGCAGTCGGAACAATTACTTCTGACAGAGAGATGATACCAGTTATTTAATATTATTTAATATTTAATTATTTAATTATTCGAAATTAAATTATTAATTTTTTTTAAGTTGACCTTTATTGAAAATTAATTCTTAAAGTGAATCAATTAGAAATGAAAGGAATTTATCAATGATTTTCATATTTTATTAACATTTTAACAGAAAAAGGATTTCTGTAAAAATACTTTTTATTCAGTGAAATTATTCCGTTAAACTTGGATAAGTTTTCGGAGCTTTTGTTTTGTATTTGTTTCTCACTGAGCGAAACGTTTTACAAGCAGATAAATAAACCTAGAAACCGAGACGTCGGGGTTATAGTGTCGTATGGACAGGTAGATCAAGGATCTGTGTCATGGGACGGAGTGTCCTGCAAAGTTTTTGTTTTTGGACTGTGTGTCCTAAATTGATGTGGAAAGTGTGAGTTCCATATCCGCGAGCCTAAAACTGGTGCATCGGTTTAAGGACTTCGTGATTGAGCACTCGGACTGTCTGTCCTGTGTTTTGTTTGAGGGGAAAAATCTTAATAAGAAATTAAGAATGGTCGTTAAGCTTTGTGTTTCTACAAGGAAAGATTATTACGATAAATAAAACAAAATCGAGAATAAAAGTTTTTCTCATGCATAAATGACAGTTGTGTCATGTGATTTTGGGCATTGAGTTCAAAAGGGACCAATGCATATGGCAGACGTGTCAGGAGATGTGATCATTGAGTCCAGAGTGGATCAATGTATCTGTTATGGACTATGTTCCATTTGAATATTGGGCCTCTGTACATGTGTGAGCCAATATTTCTTTATAGGACTGTGTATCCAAGTTAATGCGTTAACTATTGTAATCTGTGTGACACAATAGGTTATGGACAATGAACTCCATAATTCGCAGCGACCATTGTGCCTCTATTCATTGAGACAATGAGTCAAAACTTTTGAATAATAACCCTGGTGAAACTGTGTGTTACCAGTGTGTTATGTAATTTTCTTGGGCATTGTTTTATTCGTTTTTACACAGTGCCATGTGCGGGGCTTGATCAGCTCGAAACGAAACATAAAGTTGTGGGATCTCCGGAGATTAGGTATTAAAAATAGAGATTGAATATAGAAGTGTCATGCATTTTTATAAAATGACGATGACTGCTGGGTATGAAGCCCTGTGAATTAAATCATTATGCTTTTCGAATTAATTTTATTATGTTGTGAATATATGATATTTGCTATTTGAGAGTCGTGCATGGGGTTGTTTTGTCAAAACTCATATATTGGAAACTCACCCTTGCAAATTTCTATGTGATTTCCTCTACTATGTGGAATCTATATATATACTGGTATTTAGATGGATCCGGGCGTAGCAGATCTGAACTACTCAGGGGTTCGAGCCCTGATGTTCGACAATGCTGATCGAGGGGACGCCTGGGTGATTAACCCAGGAGCTCGGAGTGCCACTTACACTGGTCCTATGAGGACGCTCCGAGGTACAGTAGCAGATGGACCACAGCAGTTGATTCATAGAAGAGAGACAATTGAAGTTTCGTTACCGCCTATTTGGATGATATTACGATATCTGGTACAACACGGAAATCTGGAGCATCAACCGCCTCACTTTGTTCAACCGTTACATCAAGTTGCACCTGGATCACCTCCTGCACCCATAGTATTGATTCCAGAGAATATTCCGGAGGAGATGAAGGAGGATCCAGAGGAGGATCCGATGGAATATCCTGATCATATTCCTTTAGGAGACGAAGGATCTGCAGCTGTTGGAGAGGGGGCTATTGTATCCTCTCCAAACACATCTTCCAGGGGTGGGGGTGTTTACACTGGACTCCCCAATGGATTTTTGTAGTGGTGACCAGCTTAGGATGTAGTTTTAGGAAAGAGTGGGAATTTTAGATTAGTCTGACTTAGTGGCTGCTGAGAGCCATCTTTTGCGTACTATTTTTAGACTCCCACTATGAAGTAGTTATGATATTTCAGATAGTGTAAAATATGTGTGACAAGTAAATGGTGACCTGGTAAGAAAAAGGTCTGGTGTAAGATGTTGAAGCATATGTAAAATATATATAGTGATGTTTATTATTTTATGAGTGTTTGTTTTGTGTACAGTAATGAGGAAAAAAAAAGAAAAATTTTATCACAAATTTTGAGAAGTATAGGGAATTAGAAAATGAATCTTGTTTTTCGAAGGAAACCAGTAACTTAATATTTTTATTTGGTTTGATGTTTGAAAAATGTTACGTAAATGTGATACCTGAAAATGGGGTGTCACATTGTGTAACACCCTGTTTTTCCTATACTGTCTGTAGCAGTAAATACATATTTAAATGTGTTTATTTTAGATTAAACCCAGAGGATGATTTTAATTAAACTAAAATCATTTTCTTGTTATTATATCATATGAAGTTACGGTAAAAATTTCGGTTGAAAATTCAGACGGAAGTCGGTCTGCTTTTCACTGCCGGTACAAGTTTACTGAGCAGAAAACATAATTTTGATCCATGAACAAAATAGTTAGTGTTTTTATTATGTTTCCTTCCACTTTAGTTATTTTGAAAATTTTCGTTCAAAAATAAAATATAATATTTTATTCGGGCGAAAACGTCGGAAGAATTATGATCGGAAATGCAACCTGGTACAAAATGGAGCAGAATAGGAGACATAACATGCTTGAGGTGAGATGAGGGAGTGAGGAGACTCACTAGAGGTATGGCCTAAGCTACCTCCTAAAAAGTGGTCATGATGGCACTTTTTGAAATATATCATATTATAATCTAAAAACCTATTTTTCTCTTTCTTCTTCAACCAAACAAGGCACAAGGTCCAAACTTGCTCTCCAAGCTCATTCCTCTCTCCCCAATTTCGTGCCACTCTCTACCCTTTCTATATATATACCCCTTTCGTTTTCACTTCATCATCTTCCTCCTTCAAACTCCATTAAAGCGCATCTTCTTCTTTCTTCTAAAAGTTCAAGCTCTTAAAGCTTTAGTTTTTATTCATCTTTTCTACTTGAGTTCTTCATTAAAGTTCTTCCTTATACTAAGGGTAATGCTCTCATATGAATCTTTTTGCAAGTTTCATCTTTTATTTCTTAGTTTACTTTATGTGTTCTCTATATGCTTTAAACTTCTAAACTATCTCTAAAATGGTAGGAAACTCCTTTTGAGTTGAAACCACTTTCTATAGTCTTGTATTAACTTATATTTTCACATACTAAGAGGTTGTGTAAAACAAAAATCTCTACCTATATCTTCCAATGAAGGCCGAATGCTTGCATTTGTGACCTAGGAAGTTTTTGTTTCAACTTTGGAATATAATCATGTGTTTGAGTTTCTAACTATCCCTTGATCTTGGATCTATAAATCTTGGAAGTTTTGATAGCTTGTTCCTATGATGGCCGAAAAATATAAATAAGGAGGCCTATGATACTATGTTTCAACTTTCCAAGTATTGATCATGGATTTAGAACTCCTAATAACTTGTTTATTTTATGTTATTAAAGCTAGTACGTGTTACTTTCATTTTTCCAACATGATCATGTACTTGAGCTCCATAAGATATTTGGATGCTAAGTCTAAGAGATTGGAAAGTTTAAGGATTTATAACTTGTTTATTTTATGTTATTAAAGCTAGTATGTGTTACTTTCATTTTTCCAAGTTGATCATAGACTTGAGCTCCATACGATATTTGGATGCTAAGTCTAAGAGATTGGAAAGTTTAAGGATTTCTAACTCGTTTATTCTATGTTATTAAAGCTAGTATGTATTACTTTTATTTTTCCAATATGATCATGGACTTGAGCTCCATAAGATATTTGGATGCTAAGTCTAAGAGATTTGAATGTTTAAATTTCCATTGTTTTCCAAGATGATCATGGACTTGAGCTCCATAAGATATTTGGATGCTATGTCTAAGAGATTGGAAAGTTTAAAGATTTGTAGCCTATAGATCCTATGAAGGCCGAACCTAGAAGGTTATGGACCTAGGACACTTTGTTCTTATTTTCCCAAAAGGATCGTGGTTTTGAGCTCCTTAATTCATATGGATGCTAAACCTAAGAGATTGGAAAGTTCAGTGAATGCTAGCCTATTTTTCTAGCCTTGGTTGAATACCCTAAGTTTACAACTTAGTGGGATTTTAATTCAACTTTGTTAAATGATCATTGTTTACGAACTCCTAACACTTAAGGATCATAAATCCATGAGTTGTATAATTTTCGGGAATCTCTAACCCTAAGAACTAGTCTTAGCTGAACCTATACCTTGTGGTTTAGTGTTCTTGTTTGATTTTAACTTGTGATTTTGTGTTCATAACCTTAGACTTTCATCACGGAGGAAACAAGGACGTTCATGGTTTACCTCTCCAAGCATCTAATCTCCTTACATTCACGGAAGGTAAGAGGGGATTGCCTAGGGATATTCAATGACTATATGCATGTGTGTGCGTGTTTACTTGAGTGATTTGAATATTATTGTGATATTGAGCCAATACTTGAATGACTTGTTTACTTGAACTATTGTGGTTATTACTTGGAATTGAACATTACTTGCTTTAAAGTGTTTTGAATTATATATATGTGATGAAATGTCATTAACTATGATATTATTGTTGAGAATATATTACTGTTGATTGAAGTTTGAGGAGCCGGACTTGAGTCTGTGAACAATGATTATAAAGGATTAAAAGCATTAATAAGCCTTGAATAGAACTTTGAAAGTATTGGTTTCATTTATAAAAGTTCCTTGTTTAAAACGCTTACTTCGAGAAAATGAGATTCTTATTTTGAAAAGAAACGTTGAAGTGTTTTTAAGACAATAGAAACTACCTTTTTATGATCCAAAGTTGACACGAGAGAAAACCTTTTTCGAACTATGTGTTTTATGAAGGAAAACCCCTTCGAAAATATTTGACTTTATTTCATCGAGGATTTCAAAAGCAAACGAATTTCCTAAATGTTTTATCAAAGAATTGTAAAGGAAAAGATTTTCTCCTAAATGATTTAGAAACGTTCCGGTTACTTGGATAAGTGACCGAGTTTTTTTTTTGGTTTTTGATTTTCACTGAGCGAAAAGTAAGCACATGTGAAAGAGAATACTAGTTCGCGAGACGTCGCCTCTAGTATTCAGTTTATGCACGTGATCTGGGATCCGTGTCAAGAATTATGGACCAAGGGTCCTAATTGTGATATCATGGGCTAGGAGTCCTAATTTTGGAATTGAGGAATGTATGTCCTAATTTCGTTGTTATGGGCTAGGAGTCCTTATCATGTTGAAATAAAACATGGATAAAATTATAATTGTTTCTATGACCACAACCTTGGACTGAGGCATCGGTCTAAGGTGTTGTGATTGAGCACTCGGACTGCGGGTCCTGTGTTATTGATTTTCAAGTAATGAAAATTGTTAATAGTCGTTAGCTTTAGGCTTCGACAACGGAAAAGAGTGAACACAAAGAAAAGTCTCGATATTGAAAAGTCTTTTATTCATATGCATTTCCCCTTAGCAGTCGTGCTTGAGTTATCTGAATACCTGCTTAAGATGTGGTATTCGATGAGGTATACATCCGAATGGCCATTATAAGGGATTCGTGATGATGTTGATCCGGGCGCATGAGGTGACTGAGACAACTTGCCAAACGAGGCGTATGAGCCTGATCAACTCTTTCTTTCTTAATGATAAAATGGTGATGGGATCTCATGAGATTAAGATTAGAGCCTGATGATTGAAGTGTCATGCATTATCTTTATAAAATTGTTTGATTCGGGTATGAGACCCACTGAAATAATACTTGTTGTTTACCTATGAGTTATGTTTAAAATGTTAATATGCCAAGGTGTTGTATGTATCATGTGTATGGTTGTTGTATGATATATCCATTTGCCGGTGTTTCACTCTTACAGTTATATCAGGTCTCCTTGGGTTCTGCTGTAGTACCTTGGTACTCTAGTACCGATGTTGCAGAGGAGTCTTTCTAAGTCACTTGAAGACCTAGTGTTAGAGGTTGGGAAAGTATTTTGATTGGGGGTCTCTCCAATGAATATTTGATAGAATGACCAGCTTAGGAGTCTGAGTTGGGTTGTATATCTTAAGAGGTTGGTAAATGTAGTGTTATATACATCCATCTGTAGTTTGAACTTTTCCTTTCCAAAGTGGAAACTTAGAGAAATGTTGTATGTCATGGTAAATTTGTTACGAACGTGACTTTACATTTTAAATGTATGTATGATGGATTTCAGAGTTATCCTTAAAGAAAAATTTTATACCCCAGTTTTCTGACTTAAAAGAAAACAATTTTCCGAAAGCAACCAGCAAATTATCTTTTTAATTTACTTTAGCATGTGTTACGTAGTAATACCCTACCCGAAGGAAGGGGGTGTTACAGGTTTAAATATCAATTGTATTTCTCAAAAAAATCTATTTGGTTTATCAAAATGAAATACATTCAAAACTCATATTAGTAATTTTATAACTTTTACATATGATTTTTAAATATCAATACCCAAGACTTAAAATTCATTTTTGTAAATAAATACATCATTAGTAACAAAAAATACATTAATGGAATTTATTATACAATAAAAGTAAAGTCATATTATTGTTATTTTATTAATTGTAATTAATTTATATTTTCAAAGGTGTAAAATTAGTGAAAATGGTAAATATAAATTAGTACTAGACAAAAATTTAAATTAGTATTAATTTCATTAGTAAAGGTATACCATGTCTGATAATTGATAGATTTTATAATAAATGAGTCAATTGAACCATTTTACTTGGCATAATTCTCCGAACATAAAAATTAATTTTATTTGGGTAAAACAATTTATAGTTTTGAATATACAATTAAAATCAAATAAAACTCGCATTATAGAGCCATTGGTTGGGGCTATATGCTGAGGTCTCCAATCATGTTGTGGCTTCTATTATTTAAAGAGCTTGAGTCACCCCTTATGTGGTCACATACTCTTTCATTCAAAAAGAGCTACACCCCTTCTCAACCTCTCTCTATAGACATTCCTACCCATCAAAGCAAGTAAGGCATCTTATAAGCTTGTGGATATACATGTTAAGGAAGAAGAAACTGTGATCCCGGAGGCCTCTCAAATCCCGAACCAATTATAGGCGGAGATGGACTCAACCTATAATTCCTTATCTTAATCCTCTTCCTATGCCCCCAAGACAGAAGTGTCATTCATTTTGCAAGACATTAATTGGAAGTTTCATGTGTGAGTGAAAGTTTTTATTGCAAGTATTAGAGGCAGTAAATATCTTGCAAAATGATTAAAACTTCTTGCAAGTATCAGATACAGTTAATGTCTTGTAAAATGAGGTATGTAAATCTGGTCTGCGTGGGAGAGCTTGACGGCATGCGGCAGCGAAGGACGATGTACGGTAGAGACGGATGGCGTGTGGTGTAGATGGACTGAACCTATAACTCCTTGTCCAAATCCTCCTTCTGAGCCTCATAACAGAAGTTTCACTCATTTTGCATGATATTACAAGTTTCATTTGTGAGTGAAACTTCTTGCAAAAGAAGTTTCACTCACACATGAAACTTGCTGTTAACATCTAGAAAATTAGTAAAACTTGTGTTTTGGGGGACTCAGGAGGAGGATTTTGATCAGGAATTGTAGGCTCAGTCCATCTTCGTCACATGCCGTCCATCTCTGTCGCATGTTGTCCATCTCTGCTGCATGTCGTCCAACTCTGCCACGCAGACCAAACCCATACACCTTATTTTGCAAGAAATTTACTACATCCGAAACTTGCAAGAAGTTTCACTCATTTTGCAAAATAGTAACTGCATTTGATAGTTGCAAAGAAGTTTCACTCACACATGAAACTTCAAGGTAATATCTTTTAAAATGAGTGAAACTTCTGTTTTGGCGGTGCAGGAAGAGTGTTTGGATCAGAATTTATATGCTCGGTCCATCTCTGCCACACGTCGTTCGTCTCCGCTGCACGCCGTTCGTCTTTGTCGCTTGTCGTCCAACTTCGCCACGCAAATCAAGTTATTAACTATGTTTAGTATTTGTTTCTTGGAATTATGTATTGCTCTTTGCGCATAGATAATTAATGTAGTACCCGTATTTAAAATTTTAATTATTTTAATATCAATTGTAAATATTATGAACTATCTCATCTTGTATTCTAAGTGTCAGTTTAAAGTATTAATAAAAACAAATAATAATATTCATCCACTAATAAACTTTTAACAATTAAATTATAATTTCCTTTTTCCTATTTAACAACAAACCTTAGATTTTTTTTTAAAGAATAACAATGCCAAGAATAATGCGACACCCTTTCTAGGGGCCGTCACATAGTTACCCAAAAAAGGGTAATAAAACTAAAATGCTGGTTACTTTCGGAAAATGTTACTTTCAATGTTTTACCTTTACGGAAATTCTGCTAAAATTTGAAATTTTTCCTTCTTCATAATATCAACTCAAGACAACGCAACCAAGTCGGAGATGTATGTCATAAGCCTAAATAAGCATCATAAGTTTTATACAAAACATAAAAATGTAACGATAGGAGATCACAAAAGAGCCTCCATCATGATAGGCTTTTCTCCATCACACTAAATAAGAAAAATTAAAGACATATACATAAGCAGTAGTGACACAACTAGAACCATAATCAAAATAAATGGCTCTCAGTAGCCTGATCAAAAACTGGTGAAAGACTTGCTACTCTAAAAACGACTATACCTAAGCTGGTCAAAGCTAATAAGAACTACTGGGGGAATCAGAATGATCACCCACACTTACTGAATGTGTATCTAGTGAAGATACATCTACTACCTCACCCATTGGGTCATCCCCAAAGGTCGGTGAGTGAACCTCATGCTCCTCCTCAAAATGCTCCTCGGGATCTTCCTCTATCTCATCCAGCTCCACCTCAACTGGTGGTGCTGCTGCTACAGGTGCCACCTCAAAAACTGTTGGTATTGCCATACAAGAGGTAACGATATCTCACAATTCTCCACCATATGTAGTCTCGAAATGGGTCCCCTAGCTGCCGTGCCGTCTGTCTCGGTAGATAGGCCATAGTTTGTGGCTCTCAAAGTCCCCGGGATTTATCTCCCATCCACCAGCACGGTCGGTCCGATCAAACATGATCGTCCTCAACCGCTGATGGGCTAAGGGGATCTCCGGATCCATCTAATCGCAGATAAAATATAACACGAGTAGAGAACGGAAATAAAACATGCAAGAGTGAGAAACTGATATTTGAGTCATATCGCGAGAACCACATGCACGACACAACAAAACATATGTATACGTATATATATCCATATCAGTTAACCTCTCACAAGTAAGGTATCACACATCATAGCATCTCAAAGGGATTCACACCCAAACATCGTCGTTTTAAAATATGCATGATACACTTCAATAATCGTTCTCTAACATTTTACCTAATATCCCGGAGATATCAAAAACACGCAGAGTTGATCAAACTCGGTTGCCATAAAGGCACTCGCAAGACCATGCATTACTGTCCACACAAGGTACAGTGGCCGTTAACATAATTGGTCCTAATTGTCCACACAAGGTACAATGACATGAATATCCTCTCGATATGATGATTAACTACATGTATGCCATTAAGGTGCCATGCTCAACTCAATTTGAAAGCACGTCTGCTTAAATGCATGTAAAACATTTTATTCTCGTCTTTTCTCTTTGTGAATAATGTTCTTTTGTCGAAGTACACAAAACATTCGACCATCTTCAACTCAAAACGTCTTTAAAACATTATTAACAACACATGATTTCACAATCCGAGTGCTCAATCACGAAACCTTTAGACCTTGCAATCAGTCTTAAGTTCGTGGTGATAGAAAACATCATTAAACTCCTCTTTAATGCACAATATACATCTTGTATACAGTAGACATTAAGTCCACAACGCACATAACTTTAACATCCTGACGTCTCGGTTATTAAGTTCTAAAATCTTTAAAATCATGTTCAACTCAAAACTTGATTTCTGGAAAACTTATTATATGGGCAAATTCCGCCATAAAACACCGGTTACCGAAAATATCATTTTCAGAAAAGAGGGTCACAAAGATTTGAAGTTCACAAAAAATACGCGTTGCCGTCTCTAAAATACTTACCGTCGTCGGTTTTCCAAATTGCTGGCATTACATCATTTTAAACAAATTTAAAGCCAAAACTTAGCTTTTTCCACTTAAACATTTTTTTAAAAATCACGGTTAACTTATTTTCGCAGATAAATTTCAAAGAACAACATTTTATAATATTGCGGAATATATTATATAGCTACTAGCAGTAGTAAAAATATTTTCACGGTTACGCTCTCTCTGTGACTCATAAATCAATTTTTTTATTAATAAATCATTAAAATAATAATATTTCTCCAATACTTATTATTTTTCCCAAATAATATTTTCCATAAATATTATATATCAACATTTTCCCATAAAAACATTGAATATAATTTATACCGCTTATTAACGCTTTTATCTGATTAATCGGTTGGGCACTGACCACTGTCAGGCTTCACAAAGAACATCGAACATCATCATCATCAATATATTGCAGGTAGATTATGCATCACAGTAATATAATAAATAACTACAGATAATTAAATAAATTAAAAGCAGATAAATAAATTACAGCTATAAACACACATAGCCAAATAAAATAAACTGAGAACACCCCAAACACATAAATAAAAATATACTGACCACATACAAGAACATGTGGCCATCCGAATAACCCGTCAGGTAACCTCTCTTACCTCTCGAAGTTCCTCGGTGAAAAAGTGATAACTCGCCGAGCGTCGGAAATCCTCGTACGTCGTAAACATAGTTAACCTTCAACACACAACCAATCAATCCCTTAATCAAACAACTAAAACATCACTAAATAAACCTATATAGGTCACGGTATACTAGGGTTTAGTGGCTTAATCAATTCCAAAAATCTCCTAAGTCATGGATTAAGGTTTCTAACATACTTAATACAATGGATTAAGACTAAACAACAAGATTAGGAAATCAAAATCATCCTAATCCTCCAAGTCTCAAGGTCGGTCATCAATAAATCCCAGGGTTAGGGTTTGTAGTTTCATGAACCAATGAGGATTTAACAAGTGTACATGTATGTATGTTGAAAGACATAATCATACATCAAAACAATGAACAAAACTCCATCAAAACTCTTCCTCTATGATTCGGCCATCACATGAACTTAGGGTTACAAATTTCATTTTGATTGGCTAACATGGATTTATAGGCATGGTATCATACATGTCATATTGAATACATGATCATACATGAAAGAAAACAAAAATAAAACTCCATGGATCCTTTCTCCATAGGTTCGGCCAACTCAAGTTAAATAGGAAGGAAATTTTTGATCATCACATGCTCTTAGATATAGACAATACACATGATTACAATAACATAGCAAGTGGTTTCAACATCATGGGATTTTTCTAGATTTTGTTATGGATTTTCAAAGTTCTAGATCTAGAAACATAAAAGTGAAAAACCTAGATGAATAAAGCTTTGAATCTTGAAACTTATTGAAGAACATAAACATGATTAGGAAAGGAGAAGATGATTTACCTCTTGAAGATCCAAAAACAAGTAAAGATCCAATGACTTGCTTCACACAATGATTCTAAGACTTATGAACTTTGGTGTTTTTGTGTTAAACTTGTAATAGGAAGAAAATAAAGTGTGATGGTCTATATATATAGAAAGGGCTGCGTCCAAGGGAGGGATTAAGTGGAAAGGATGTGGCTTCGTCAAGGACTTAGGTGCAAATAACTCCTAGGGACCATTTTGCAAAATTCCAAAAGTATAAGGACTAGTTTGCAAATTCCTAATAGTTTGTAATGATGACCATGTGCAACATTTAATGTGTTCACATTGTGACTCATAATTATGAATCATCCAAAATTCTAAGATAACTCCTTTATCTACTCTTGGAAACTCCATCGTTCGCCCCGCCGTTTACTCGATTGCATATTTCGCCCGTAAAAGATAAATTATTTCACTTTTAATGAAATAATTCTAAAAATACACAATCGTAGGAAATAAAATAAAAATCTTAAGTTTTTCGTTCACGAGTTAAAATTAGGTCTTCTGGTCAGTATAAATATAGTGTCAGTAGAAATAACGGGCCGAGATTCACCCGTCGTTTCAAACTAAATTTAATCGTAACTTTCTACGTTTAAGTAGAATTAAATGACCAACTCCGTTTATTTAAAATAATTTTCTAACACTCGAATAAATATACAAACATATTCATCCACATTTATGTTATTTAAAACGATAAAGAAAACAGGGTGTTACAAATAAGATTTAGTTTAGATTATATAATTAAAAAGAAACAAATAGTGATTATTCACTGGTATTAAAATTTTATTATTTGTTATCAATTATTTGAAACTACAATTTAAAATATTTGTAACAAGGTAGGCATCAATGCTTAAGTTTGTAAAAATGAGTAGTTTGTCACTAATAGGAGAAAATAAATAACATAGTTAATATTATTGATAAAAGAATAATTTTTAGTCAATGACAGCTTTTTATTTTAAAATGTCATACCAAAATACAAACAACCTTATTTATATCATTAACTTAATATTTAATAATATTAAATAAATTT
This sequence comes from Sophora flavescens, assembly GCA_030762895.1. Lineage (NCBI taxonomy): Eukaryota > Viridiplantae > Streptophyta > Magnoliopsida > Fabales > Fabaceae > Sophora > Sophora flavescens. The sequence continues at coordinate 209,666,472 of CM061063.1, read as the reverse complement.
GTGACAAATTGTTACATATAGTAGTGTCATAATTTCAATTAAAGTTGATTTGTCACTATTATAAGAAAATATTTTTAAATATTATAAAATAAAATAAGTGAAAACTCTAATCTTTTATCATTAATATTTTTTGATGAATATTTAAAATATTGTAGTGAGCAAATACATTTCACCACAAATATATTAATATTTAATATATGTGACACTTATTGTAGACATAAAATTTTCAAATTCTTAATAATCCAACACAAAAGGCAATTCTTATGAATGACTGTTATTTTCTTTTTATTCTACTAAATTTTCTATTGTTGATGATCTTGGGGTACGAAACTAAAATATTAGTGATGAATTATTTTTGACACATATATTTTTGTCATTAATAATTAAATTATAATGACGAATTGTCACTTAATCACTATTATAAATGATATTAGTGAGAAAAAGTACACAGTCATAAAAAATATGTAATTATGACAAAGTTTATATTCTTCGAAAAAAATTGTTTATTGAAAATCACATTTCTTATAAAAATGTGGGAATATGCTAGCACTTTCTCATTCTCTTATCTATCTTGATATGCAAAATTAGAGGGAGCTAACATATCTTTTCCCAATGGTGTAATTTTCCTATTCAATGTCAATCTCACCGTTTAACTTATAATTTTATAACTTGTTGTGGATGGGCTGAAATATCAATTGTATTCCTAAAAAATATATATTTGGTTTATCAAAATGAAATACATTCAAAACTCATATTAGTAATTTTATAACTTTTACATATAATTTTTAAATATCAATACCGAAGAATTAAAATTCATTTTTGTAAATAAATACTTCATTGGTAACAAAAAATACATTAATGGCATTTATTATACAATAAATGTGACACCGTAACTCGGGTCATCACATGGTTACCTGTTTGCGGAAGTAAAACTTAATTTGCTGGTTGCTTTCGGAAAATAATGTTTTCTTAACGTTCATCTTTTCAAAATATGGTGATAAAACTCACATTATTAGAGCTATTGGTTGGGGCTATATGTTGAGGTCTCCAATCATGTGGTGGCTTCTTTTATTTAAAGAGCTTCAGTCACCCCTTCTTTGGTCACATACTCTATCATTCAAAAAGAGCTACACCCCTTCTCAACCTCTCTCTATAGACATTCCTAACCAACAAAGCAAGTATGACATCATATAAGCTTATGGATATACATGTTAAGGAAGAAGAAACTGTGATCCCGGAGACCTCTCAAATCCCCAACCAATTATAGGCGGAGATGGACTGAGCCTATAATTCTTGATCTTAATCCTCTTCCTAAGCCCCCAAGACAGAATTTTCACTCATTTTGCAAGATTTTAATTGGAAGTTTCATGTGTGAGTGAAACTTCTTCTTGCAAGTATCAGAGGCAGTAAATATATTGTAAAATGATTGAAACATCTTGCAAGTATCAGATACAGTTAATGTCTTGTAAAATGAGGTGTGTAAATCTGGTCTGCGTGGGAGAGCTAGACGACATACGGCAGCGATGGACGATGCTCGGTAGAGACGGATGGCGTGCAGCGTAGATGGACTGAACCTATAACTCCTGATCCAAATCCTCCTTCTGAGCATCATAATAGAAGTTTCACTCATTTTGTACAATATTACAAGTTTCATATGTGGGTGAAACTTCTTGCAAGATAGCAAGAAGTTTCACTCACACATGAAACTTACTGTTAACTGTAACACCCCCCTTGGGCATTACTTTGAAACACGTGCGAAAATAAATTAAAAATTCTTTTTGCTGGTTACTTTCGAAAAATAAATTTATTATATGGCAGAAAACTCTGGTGAAAAATAATTTCTTCCGTGAATAACTCTAAAACACCTTAATACATATAATAAATAGTAAAGTCGTGTGCTTAAAGAAGTCACCACGGCATACCGTTTTTATTTTTAAAAGGGTTCAATTTCCAAAAAGAGAAACTTAAAACCAAGAATATATTACAACATCACAGTTATCGACCTTTTCAACATAAAACCCAAAACAAGACTCCTAAGCTGGTTGCTCTACAAGACACTATTGGAAAGACCCCCATGGTCTTTCCCACGAATAGATACCTCTTCAAGCATCTAGAATCTAAGTCCTCGAATGACTTAGTGAAGTCATTTGCTTCATCCAAGCCAGTGAAGGATGGTGATTCTGGTTTTGATGATGAAGATGTGCTCACAAAGGGTCCTCCTACCAAGGTGTTGTGGTATTGGTCAACGAATCTGGGCAAGTATACCCAGTCGTGCAAGTAATACGGTGGTGAGACCGATATCGTTCCCACGAGGATTGGATGTCAATTACCAATTCACAAATTCAGTAACTATCTAGACTATGATAAGAATTCAAAATAAATAAAAGAAAGCAATCAATATCTTTTTGTATTTTTGTCGAGTACTTGGAATGCGAAAATGATATGTTGGGATCAGATTTCACCAAACCTTTGCCTCATGTACTACCAGGACTGGATACCTCCCATTCATGCTTCAAATATTAAGATCAATCCACTAAATTACTCAAGCCCCGATTCCTCGGATGGCAAGAGCCTAAATCCACTAATAGACCCTAATTCCTTAGGTGGCCTAGATTAATGAATTTGCATTAAGATTAGGGATTACGCGATTACTAGTAAACCAAACTCCATTCCTAGACGCAAGGGTTACTAGGTGATTAATTCCAGTTCTGGTTCTAATACGAATTTTCCAATTGCATACCAAAACACTAATCAAGTCATGGGGGTGCTAGCCACAACAGGCATTAAGCGAAGGAAATCAATCACTAATAGAGAAACATAAACATAGATTAACCAGTCAAGGCAAATACATGAAGTTTAGTTTAGTTACATCTAATCCCAACAAATAGGGATTAGCTACTCATAATTACAGAGAAAGCCAAACCAGAAAAGCAGTAGAGAAAAGGGAAAAGGGAAAATTCCATGGGAGCTTTCCACCGTCGTCACCGCAGCTCCCTAACTCAGCTCCCTTTTAGGGTTGGAAACCCTCCTTCAGCAGCTCCAAGTCTCTTATTTTAGGTTAGAATTCAGTCTGAGAGTGTGTCAGAGACCCCAGAATCACTCCGCCATCAGAATTCCTTGAATCTGTCTTCTGCGCTCATATTTATAGAGAGGCCCAGCGTCACGCCCGTGATGCCCATCACGGCCAGGCCGTGACGTGTTCTGGAGTGGGCGCGCTTTCAAATTTGGAGCATCACGGTCGTGAGCCTCATCACGGCTAGGTCGTGATCGGTTCTTCCTGTCCTGTCACGGTCGTGATGTGCATCACGGCTAGGCCGTGACAGCTTCTGACTTTTGCCTTCAATCTTCTCAGTTTTCTTGATCATGGTCGTGATGGCCATCACGGCCAGGCCGTGATGGGCTATGCTTGGCTCATTTTCTTCACTTTTCAAGCTCTATTTCATCCAAGCTCCATCAAGGCTAATTCTGAGCATTTTTCCTTAAATTCCTGCAAAACAACACCAAGAAACCGCTTCACCCATTCCAAGGGAAAAACTAACTAAAATCAAATAAAGAATGCCTAATCTATATGAAAAATGCATGAAAAAGTGTACAGGAAACATGATGTAAAATCACACTATCAAATCACCCCAAGCTTATTCAATTGCTTGTCCTCAAGCAATCACTAAGGCCAGAAGATATAAATAATCAAAGCATGGATAGTGAACTAAGAACCCGAGTAAACAATCCAAGTAACAGGCATTTCACATAATTCAGCAAGAGACAATCAATATCAAGTCCAATTAGAGATTAGGTTTTCTAAATTCATATTCTCACTGATTCGAGCACTCTTTCTCACCTGAAACTCACCCCAAGCTTGTTCATTTGCTTGGCTCTCTTTCTCACCTCACTCAAGTGTTTAGGGATATATGACAATTCGCTCGATTTTCCTCAAGGAATGAATTCTACCATAGGCCTGACTATCAACCAAATATCTACTTTATTAATGAAAACAATTAAGAATCAAGAGGTCTTTTACTTTGGATGTAACGGGGCCATGGGATTAATCGTTAGGTGGGGAAATCAAGAAAATGAATTTTCAAAAGGCTACACAAAATACCAATCATTGCAAAACATGACACCTTCTAAAATACCTTTATGGGTTTCGATTCCTTTTTCCACCTTTCCTTCTTTCTTTTTCTTTTTGTTTTATTTCTCTCTTTCTTTTCGTCATCCCCTTCTCTATATATTTTTCTTTTTCTTTGTTTTTCTTTTATTTGGAGAAGGGGAGATTTTTCAACTCAAGAGAAATATCTTTCTGATTCTTTCATCCCAAACTTTTTTACAACTACCTTTTTACCCTTTTTGTAATACTTTAGAAGGTATCCTACTAAGCATATTTATCAAAATATTTCAGGGTACCAAGAAAAGTATTTTATTCTTTCAGGCTCAAAATTGGGCAACTAGGGGGTAGCATTTAGTCATTCAAAGCTCAGAAGGCTAGAAAAATACCTAGTGCCTCAATCATTTTCAAAAATGTTTTCAAAAAATTTTTAAGCTTCAAAACGGTTTCAAGTCAAGTTCTAGAGAAATGCAATCCAAGAGGAATAACACTCTAACATAAAGAATGGGGTAGATTTAGTGAGTACCCCTTTTGGCTCAAAATATCACATTTTGTAGTTCAAAATCAATGAGAAACACAATTCTATGGAACCACATGCTAATTATCAACTATCAAAAATCATCTCAAGCATTTTTTTTAGCCTTATTACAAGAATAAAAAATTGGGTTCAACAATTCACTATCACAATTTATTTGGCACTCAGTTCTTCACAATTGGATGCAAAATCCAACCAAGGGCAATCTAATTGTGTGATCATGCAAACTATGCCTACATGAATGCAACATGAAAAATGCAAATGAAAAATACCCCTACCCCAAGCTTAAGAATTTACATTGTCCCCAATGTAAACAATCAAGTCAGAGAGAGGAGAAAAATAATTGGAACGACTCACCGAGGAGGTAGCGGGTGTTGGCTCACATTCCAGCCAGAAACTTGCTTGGGAAATGCATCACGGTCGTGAGCCTCATCACGGGCAGGTCGTGATCAATTCTGGTCCATGGGTGTTGGCCTGTCACGGACGTGAACTCAATCACGGCTAGGCCGTGATGCTCTCTGCTCTTCAGGGTCTTCCCATCACGCCCGTGATGTGGATCACAGCTGGGCCGTGATCCTTTCTGATCTTCAATTCTGGCTCATCACAGCCGTGACCAGTGTCACGGCCTAGGCGTGATGGTTGCTGCCTTTGCTCTTTTCCTTGTCTTCTTGCTCTCCCTTCCTCCTTTCCCTGAAATCACTTGGCAAATCTCAATTTATTATTTTTCCTCTTGATCTTCTCAAATTATTCAAGAGGCTAGAATCAAAAAACAAAATCTAACTAAAGAGAAGGGTTAAGAAAACCTGGGTTGCCTCCCAGTAAGCGCTTCTTTAACGTCACTAGCTTGACTCATTAGAAGCATCCACATGGATCCCATAGCCTGTGGTATAAGGACCAATTGGTGCTCAAGATGTGAGATCCTCCACCCAGATCCCATGGTTTATGGAGTGGCAATTGCGGGAGTAACATGAATCTATCCACAATCCCACCTAGCCAATGTGTGAAAACTCCATTGACCTCTGCAATTATGAACTCACTTCCTGCGACACCCTAATCTCGGGTCATCACATGGTTACCCGTTTGCGGAAATAAAACTTAATTTGCTGGTTGCTTTCGGAAAATCATGTTTTCTCAACGTTTATCTTTTCAAAATATGGTGATAATTTTTCTTTCCTTTTCTCCTCATAACCACAACAACGCAATCAAGTCCCACTTAAATACTTAATGTATATAAGTCCTCTACTATACTGCCTCATGTGTTTTCTCACCTAAAACATCATCAGCTTAATTCTAACAACATAATATAACATAATCGTACCTACACTGGTCGTAGCTAACAGACACTACACCCCTTAAAAACAGCAACAGCATGCCTCGAACTAGACAACCTTCATCTCCTTGTAGATATCATACCCCTCGTACGATTCTGATATATTTGTAAGGGTGAGCCGCCAATATATGGATTCATCACCATAACTAAATGCACAACACAAAAGATTGCACATACACATATACATGTCTATAACAACGTACTCATTCATATTATATCACATCGTTTATCAATGGGTTTCACACCCCAAACATCAACGTTGGAAAACTATGCATGAACACTTCAATACATCTTCTAAACATTCATACTTAATCTCATGAGATATCTCCAACCTCTTGATGAGTTGATCAGACTCGATTGCCACAGGCACACCGCCACAGGCACTCCCATCGCACACTGTCCAACATCGTGGCACAGTGATAACACTCTGAGATGGGGCCTCATTGTCCAAACCCCGGGCACAATTAAAACATCTTTGTATGATCTACCCAGACGCCGCAAGGTAATCCCTCTTCTAATCATGGCACGTCTGCCAAATGCATGCAAGAAAACATTTTGTTCAACACTTTTCTTTGTGCTATATCTTTATTTGTCAAAGCTCTTAAAAGCTTACGACTTAACATCTTTTGAAACATTTTTACATCTTTTATTAACAACACAGGACCTCAAAATCCGAGTGCTCAATCACGAAGCCCCTAGACCTTGCAATCAGTCTTAGGTTCGTGGTAATAGAAAACATTTTACAATGTGTTAACTTCTTTTATTAGATACCCAGTCTACAATACAACAAACCTTAATACCCCGACGTCTCGGTTATTAAGTTCCATATCATCATTTTACATCATTTTACATCTTTTACATCTTTTTACATCTTTTAACGTCTTTTCGAATATTAATTTCACAAAATCACTTTTTATAATATTTCAGAATTTCTTGTGTAAAAATTAGCAGTACTAAAAATATTTCACGGTTACGCTCTCACCGTGACTTATAAATTTCTTTTACACTAATAAATCATTAAAATAATAATATTTCTCAAAACTCATTATTTTTACAAAAATCATATTTTCCTCCACTGTTATATTCCAACATTTCCCATAAAACATTGAATATAACTTTCACAGCTTATTAAATCTTTTATCTGATTAATCGGTTGTGCACTGACCACTGTCAGGCCTCTCAAACAACATTCAACATTCAACAACATCATCATAATTCTATCACCAGGCAGATCATGCATCATAACAACATAATATACTACTGCAGATAATTAATAAATTAAAAACAGATCAAACACCGATACACAGATAAACAACACATCGTAAACAACATAAACAATTAATCACAAACCACATTTAAATCATATAAGCCACACTAAAAGCAAATAGTTATAGAGAAAATCCCTCAGGTAAGCTCCCCTTACCTCTTAAAGACTCAAACTAACGTTTTCAAACAACCTCTCGATTTAATCCGATTTCTTCCGTCGGCTTTAGGTCAAACCAACCCGACTTCAAACAAATTGCAATCGAATCAAACCACAACATACTTAACTCATGAGGGTTAGGTTTCGGTCAAAGGCTGACTTTCAGGGTTCCAAATCCTTAAAATTGCTAATCATGATTAAGTCATAGATTAATGGTCCTTAATTAACCTAAATCATAGATTAGTGACAAAACAACTAAGTTTCAAACTCAAAACTTCCTAACTCTTATATACAAGGATTCGGCCTCAACATGTTTATAGGGCTAGGGTTCTTATTTTAATAAACCAACTTGGATTTATAAGGCATACACACTAAGAGTTTGATTAACAAGATCATTAAGGAAAACTATGAACAAAAACTCAACAAATCTAACCACCTAGGGTTTCAGCCAACATAGGGATTTTTGAGTAAATATTTTCATTTTAATAATCTATCATGGATTTGAATGTGTATACATACATATCATATAGAATACATGATCATACATGACAACACATGAACAAAACTCTACCAAACCTACTTTACTAGATTCGGCCAAGGCTAGGTTTTTAGGAAAGAAATTTCTCATGATCTTATGCTTCTTGATGATGAAAATAGAGATGATTATAAGATCATAGCAATTGGTTTCATGTCAAAAGAATTTTTCTAGAATTAGTTATGAATTTTCAAAGTTCTAGATATAGAAACTTAAAAGTGATGAACAACTATGAAATAAACTTTGAATCAAGAAATTGATTGAAGAACATAGACATGATTAGAGAAGAATAATAGGATTAACCTCTTGGAGATCAAAAACAAGTGAAGATCCAAGAACTTTCTTCACAAACTTGACATTCAAAGACTTATGAACTTTAGGTTTTTGAACAAAAGGCAATAGAAACTAAGTGAAAGGTGAGGAAGGGTATTTATAGGCATGTGGGCTGCGCCACTTTTTAGGACCAAGTAGAAAGGAGGTGGCTTTTCAAAGGATTTAAGTGCAAATAACTCATAGGGACCATTTGGCAAAGATTCCATAAGTTTAAGGACTAGTTTGCAAATTGTCAATAAAGTGTCATGATGATGATTTTACCAAATTAAATGCTAGCTTATCTTGACTTTGTTGGCTGAATTTATGAGTCAAAGACAGGTTAGGATAATTAATGCATTTAAGAAGAATCAAGAACATTGTGGAAAAATCAAGGATAATGTAGGATAATGTAGAAAAATGTGGAAACTTGTGGAAAATTGTGGAACACTCTAGAAAATTGATTCAACAACAAATGAGGCAGCCATAAATCCTCATGCGCTTGCGCATGGGCTGGGTAATTTTGGGCTTGGGTTCATTCTTGTGGGGCCCACTTGAAAATTTAAGCATTAGACTTAAGATAGGAAACTTATATAGTTTCAATTAGGCTTTATGGACTCAAACCATGAACTAGAAATTTTTGGGCTTCTAAGCCACGACCATTTGAGATTGGGAACAAGGATTCTAGCCCAATTCACTTGAAAAAAACTTAGAAACTAACTCAGGGACAAAAGGGTAATTAACAGAAAGTTCAGGGACTAAAGCGTAAAATCCATAAATTTTCACTTTAACCCTGAAAAACATTCTAGACTTAAAAATATAATTCATACCCTTGAATCATCTCAAAATCCTAAGGTAAACCCTCTATCTACTCTTAGAAACTCTAATTTCCCTTCCGTCGTCTACCCGATTACGTGTTTCGCTTGAAAAACGTAAATTATTTTATTTTTTTTCTGAAATAATTCTAAAAATACACTCTTGTAGGAAATAAAATAAAAATCTTAAGTCTTTCGTTCACGAATTAAAATTAGGTTTTCTGAGCAGTAAACTTTTACTGTCAGTGAAAACACAGAAAACGGCAGATCGGTTTCCGTCTGAATTTTCAACCCACAAACTTCCCCGTAACTTATTAAAATAAGTATAACATGGAAATGACCTTGGTTTATCCAAAATCATTTTCTAAGTCTCGGATAAAAATATATATGTTTATATATTTATTACCGATATTACGAAGCAGCGAAAATCGGGGTGTTACATTACTACCCCACTATAAAAAAATTTCGTCCTCGAAATTTTGTTACTCGAAACTAATCAGAATTCTGTAATCTCATCTTAACCTTAAGATTTTACATTGCCCTTCACATCACTTCATTCCTCTTATTCCATATTCTATAACACAATTCATTCTTACGTCATTTCTACATATCCGTACTATCCTCAAAATTGCATCAAAGCCTATCACCCTCGAAAAACAAAATCAAAACTTAATCACTTCTCTTATCAAGATGGTTCCACCAGAAACCTTATTCCAATCATCTAACTCTAAATTTTATCATTAATACAATGTCTTCACAGCACCACGCATCAACTCCCTACTCAAAATATTTAATCATAGTCTTAGTCCCTCTTGTTTATAACTCACCACCCCAATTCGATATCACCTCACACATCTCATCCTCAAAATAACTTCATTGCATATCCTCAAAATATCTTCATTGCACATCTCATCCTCGAATTTTTCTATCAACTTAATTTTTCCCAAGAACTTTTCTTTTCCGCTCACATTCAACTTAGGTAAAACTACCATAGACACTTTTCTGTAATTTCTTATTCATTTATTAACACATATTACTTCTAAAAAGTAATTCAAACAAGTCTCACTTCAGAAAGAACACAACATCGTCTCACTTCAGAGAAAACACAACGTCAACACAACAGACCTATTTCCCAAAGATCCCGAAAGACTCGACCAGCTCTGATACCACTAATGCGATACCCTAATCTCGGGTCATCACATGGTTACCCGTTTGCGGAAATAAAACTTAATTTGCTGGTTGCTTTCGGAAAATCATGTTTTCTCAACGTTTATCTTTTCAAAATATGGTGATAATTTTTTTTCCTTTTCTCCTCATAACCACAACAACGCAATCAAGTCCCACTTAAATACATAATGTATATAAGTCCTCTACTATACTGCCTCATATGTTTTCTCACCTAAAACATCATCAACTTAATTCTAACAACATAATATAACATAATCGTACCTACGATGGTCGTAGCTAACAGACACTACACCCCTTAAAAACAGCAACAACATGCCTCGAACTAGACAACCTTCATCTCCTTGTAGATATCATACCCCTCGTACGATTCTGATATGTTTGTAAGGGTGAGCCGCCAATATATGGATTCATCACCATAACTAAATGCACAACACAAAAGATTGCACATACACATATACATGTCTATAACAACGTACTCATTCATATTATATCACATCATTTATCAATGGGTTTCACACCCCAAACATCAACGTTGGAAAACTATGCATGAACACTTCAATACATCTTCTAAACATTCATACTTAATCTCATGACATATCTCCAACATCTTGATGCGTTGATCAGACTCGATTGCCAAAGGCACACCGCCACAGGCACTCCCATCGCACACTGTCCAACATCATGGCACAGTGATAACACTCTGAGATGGGGCCTCATTGTCCAAACCCCGAGCACAATGAAAGCATCTTTGTATGATCTACCCAGACGCCGCAAGGTAATCCCTCTTCTAATCATGGCACGTCTGCCAAATGCATGCAAGAAAACATTTTGTTCAACACTTTTCTTTGTGCTATATCTTTATTTGTCAAAGCTCTTAAAAGCTTACGACTTAACATCTTTTGAAACATTTTTACATCTTTTATTAACAACACAGGACCTTAAAATCTGAGTGCTCAATCACGAAGCCCCTAGACCATGCAATCAGTCTTAGGTTCGTGGTAATAGAAAACATTTTACAATGTGTTAACTTCTTTTATTAGATACCCAGTCTACAATACAACAAACCTTAATACCCCGACGTCTCGGTTATTAAGTTCCATATCATCTTTTACATCTTTTTACATCTTTTACATCTTTTTACATCTTTTACATCTTTTTATATATTTTTACATCTTTTTACATCTTTTCCATCTTTTTTATTGAAACTTCAACTCTAATAAATCAATTCAGATTAAATCACTTTTTAAATTAAGTACTGTTGTTTTCAAACTTTCCTCTTAAATAATTTCAAAACTTGCCATCGTTTAGCATTTTCAAAGAAAATGTTCTTAAAGTCAAACTTTGACATTTCTTCTAAAATAATTTTCTTATATAATAAATAAGGTCTTTTCGAATATTTATTTCACAAAATCACTTTTTATAATATTTTAGAATTTCTTGTGTAAAAATTAGCAGTACTAAAAAAATTTCACGGTTACGCTCCACCGTGACTTATAGATTTCTTTTACACTAATAAATCATTAAAATAATAATATTTCTCAAAACTCATTATTTTTACAAAAATCATATTTTCCTCCACTGTTATATTCCAACATTTCCCATAAAACATTGAATATAACTTTCACAGCTTGTTAAATCTTTTATCTGATTAATCGATTGTGCACTGACCACTGTCAGGCCTCTCAAACAACATTCAACATTCAACAACATCATCATAATTCTATCACCAGGTAGATCATGCATCATAATAACATAATATACTACTGCAGATAATTAATAAATTAAAAGCAGATCAAACACCGATACACAGATAAACAACACATCGTAAACAACATAAACAATTAATCACAAACCACATATAAATCATATAAGCCACACTAAAAGAAAATAGTTATAGAGAAAATCCCTCAGGTAAGCTCCCCTTACCTCTTGAAGACTCAAACTAACGTTTTCAAACAACCTCTCGATTTAATCCGATTTCCTCCGTCTGCTTTAGGTCAAACCAACCCGATTGATTCCTTCAAACAAATTGCAATCAAATCAAACCACAACATAATTAACTCATGAGGGTTAGGTTTCGGTCAAAGGCTGACTTTTAGGGTTCAAAATCCTTAAAATTACTAATCATGATTAAGTCATAGATTAATGGTCCTTAATTAACCTAAATCATAGATTAGTGACTAAACAACTAAGTTTCAAACTCAAAACTTCCTAACTCTTATATACAAGGATTCGGCCTCAACATGTTTATAGGGCTAGGGTTCTTAGTTTAATAAACCAACTTGGATTTATAAGGCATACATACTAAGAGTTTGATTAACAAGATCATTAAGGAAAACTACGAACAAAAACTCAACAAATCTAACCACCTAGGGTTTCAGCCAACATAGGGATTTTTGAGTAAAGATTTTCATTTTAATAATCTATCATGGATTTGAATGTGTATACATACATGTCATATAGAATACATGATCATACATGACAACACATGAACAAAACTCTACCAAACCTACTTTACTAGATTCGGCCAAGGCTAGGTTTTTAGGAAAGAAATTTCTCATGATCTTATGCTTCTAGATGATGAAAGTAGAGATGATTATAAGATCATAGCAATTGGTTTCATGTCAAAAGAATTTTTCTAGAATTAGTTATGAATTTTCAAAGTTCTAGATCTAGAAACTTAAAAGTGATGAACAACTATGAAATAAACTTTGAATCAAGAAATTGATTGAAGAACATAGACATGATTAGAGAAGAAGAATAGGATTCACCTCTTGGAGATCAAAAACAAGTGAAGATCCAAGAACTTTCTTCACAAACTTGACATTCAAAGACTTATGAACTTTAGGTTTTTGAACAAAAGGCAATAGAAACTAAGTGAAAGGTGAGGAAGGGTATTTATAGGCATGTGGGCTGCGCCACTTTTGAGGACCAAGTAGAAAGGAGGTGGCTTTTCAAAGGATTTAAGTGCAAATAACTCATAGGGACCATTTGGCAAAGATTCCATAAGTTTAAGGACTAGTTTGCAAATTGTCAATAAAGTGTCATGATGATGATTTTGCCACATTAAATGCTAGCTTATCTTGACTTTGTTGACTGAATTTATGAGTCAAAGATAGGCTAGGATAATTCATGCATTTAAGAAGAATCAAGAACATTGTGGAAAAATCAAGGATAATGTAGGATAATGTAGAAAAATGTGGAAACTTGTGGAAAATTGTGGAACACTCTAGAAAATTGATTCAACAACAAATGAGGCAGCCATAAATCCTCATGGGCTTGCGCATGGGCTGGGTAATTTTGGGCTTGGGTTCATTCTTGTGGGGCCCACTTGAAAATTTAAGCATTAGACTTAAGATAGGAAACTTATATAGTTTCAATTAGCCTTTATGGACTCAAACCATGAACTAGAAAATTTGGGCTTCTAAGCCACGACCATTTGCGATTGGGAACAAGGATTCTAGCCCAATTCACTTGAAAAAAACTTAGAAACTAACTCAGGGACAAAAGGGTAATTAACAGAAAGTTCAGGGACTAAAGCATAAAATCCATAAATTTTCATTTTAACCCTGAAAAACCTTCTAGACTTAAAAATATAATTCATACCCTTGAATCATCTCAAAATCCTAAGGTAAACCCTCTATCTACTCTTAGAAACTCTAATTTCCCTTCCGTCGTCTACCCGATTATGTGTTTCGCCTGAAAAACGTAAATTATTTTATTTTATTCTGAAATAATTCTAAAAATACACTCTTGTAGGAAATAAAATAAAAATCTTAATTCTTTCGTTCGCGAATTAAAATTAGGTTTTCTGAGCAGTAAACTTTTACTGTTAGTGAAAACACTGAAAACGGCAGACTGGTTTCTGTCTGAATTTTCAACCCACAAACTTCCCCGTAGCTTATTAAAATAAGTATAACATGGAAATTACCTTGGTTTATCCAAAATCATTTTCTAAGTCTCGGATAAAAATATATATGTTTATATATTTATTACCGATATTACGAAGCAGCGAAAGTCGGGGTGTTACACTTCCGCTCGGGTCAAGTGGAATTTTCAGGAGGAAGTTTGCCAGACAAGTGGAAGGGACTGATTTAGCAGTGTCCACACATGCATGTAAGCTGACATATTTATCTAATGCAGTAAATTCAGATTGCTCAGCAAGCATGGTGGAGTCCACTACCACTTCATCTTCATTTTGAACTATCCCCAAAACCAGATTTTGCTCAAGTTGTGCTTCATCTGACTCTTGTACTAATTGTTTGCAAATCTCCTCAACTTGCATTTTGAAGTTCTGCTTCACAGATTCGATACTGTCACAGTTGGTTCTGATTTTGGTCTCAGAGATGGATAGTTCTTGGGAATATTGTTCTAGAGCAACTTTCAAGGGTGTTTGCTCATTCCATTCCCATTCCTCAATTTCCCAAGGATTTGTGGAAGGTAATTCCTCTTCTTGTGACTCTTCCACCCTTACCACTTCATCTTCAATTTGATCCGTTCCCACAACCATATTCTGCTCAAATTCTGCTTCATGTGGCTCTATGGGAATCATACATGGTGGTGGAGGTGGCAAATACGAGCAAAAGGTTTCCCAATCCTCCTTGGAGTATATATATATAAGCTTGCCAGTCACACAATCAACTCGTGAAGGAATATTATGAGATAAAGAAAACTCCATAAATAATTTTCCCAAATCGAAATCGTCTTCCCAACACAAATTGTCCTCCCAAGTGTGACTTGCGGCTTCCTCATCAGGTGGATAATAATAATTGTCCATGAACTTCGTCCACCTGGCACAAACAAAACTCAAAAAACAAAAAGATCAAATATATACAGAAAAAAAAATAAAAAAAAATAAAAAATGTCTGAATTAGTTGCCTTCTTTGTTACTAATGATATTGGCAAAACCAATCCCCGACAACGGCACCAAAAACATGGCCAACGAATCTGGGCAAGTATACCCAGTCGTGCAAGTAATACGGTGGTGAGACCGATATCGTTCCCACGAGGATTGGATGTCAATTATCAATTCAAAAATTCAGTAACTATCTAGACTATGATGAGAATTCAAAATAAATAAAAGAAAGCAATCAAAATCTTTTTGTATTTTTGTCGAATACTTGGAATGCGAAAAGGATATGTTGGGATCAGATTTCACCAAACCTCTGCCTCATGTACTACCAGGACTAGATACCTCCCATTCATGCTTCAAATATTAAAATCAATCCACTAAATTACTCAAGCCCCGATTCCTCGGATGGTAAGAGCCTAAATCCACTAACAGACCCTAATTCCTTAGGTGGCCTAGACTAATGAATTTGCATTAAGATTAGGGATTACGCGATTACTAGTAAACCAAACTCCATTCCTAGACGCAAGGGTTACTAGGTGATTAATTCCAGTTCTGGCTCTAATACGAATTTTCCAATTGCATACCAAAACACTAATCAAGTCATGGGGGTGCTAGCCACAACAGGCATTAAGCGAAGGAAATCAATCACTAATAGAGAAACATAAACATAGATTAATCAGTCAAGGCAAATACATGAAGTTTAGTTTAGTTACATCTAATCCCAACAAACAGGGATTAGCTACTCATAATTACAGAGAAAGCCAAACCAGAAAAGCAGTAGAGAAAAGGGAAAAGGGAAAACTCCATGGGAGCTTTCCACCGTCGTCACCACAGCCCCCTAACTCAGCTCCCTTTTAGGGTTGGAAACCCTCCTTCATCAGCTCCAAATCTCTTATTTTAGATTAGAAGTCAGTCTGAGAGTCTGTGTCAGAGACCCCAGAATCACCCCGCCATCAGAATTCCTTGAATCTGTCTTCTGCGCTCATATTTATAGAGAGACCACACGTCACGGCTGTGATGGCCATCACGGCCAGGCCGTGACGTGTTCTGGAGTGGGAGCGCTTTCAAATTTGGAGCATCACGGCCATGAGCCTCACCACATCTAGGTCGCGATAGGTTCTTCCTGGCCTGTCACGGCTAGGCCATGACAACTTTTGACTTTTGCCTTCAATCTTCTCAGTTTTCTTGATCATTGCCGTGATGGGCTCTGCTTGGCTCATTTTCTTCACTTTTCAAGCTCTATTTCATCCAAGCTTCATCAAGGCTAATTCTGAGCATTTTTCCTTAAATTCCTGCAAAACAACACCAAGAAACCGCTTCACCCGTTCCTAGGGAAAAAATAACTAAAATCAAATAAATAATGCCTAATCTATATGAAAAATGCATGCAAAAGTGTACAGGAAACATGATGTAAAATCACACTATCAGGTATCTTCCAATAATTCCAAGGTTCAAGCGATTGTTCACTAATGTAAATGACGCAAAGAATATTAGATGACATGTGGATGAGAGGAAAAGTGATGGAAAGCTTCGTCGTTCGGTTGATTCCGAGCAATGGAAGAGAATTGATAGTTTGTTTCCGGATTTTACCAATGAGCCAAGAAACCTTAGGCTTGGACTTGCTACGGATGGAATGAATCCGTACGGTACCTTAAGTAGTATTCATAGTTCATGGCCCGTTCTTTTGGTAATTTACAACATACCTCCTTTGTTGTGCATGAGGCGGAAATACATTATGTTACCTATGATGATGTCAGGCCCAAAACAACCAGGAAATGACTTAGATGTTTATAAAAGTCCCTTGATTGAAGACTTGAGAATGTTGTGGGATGAAGGCGTTGATGTGTTTGACAGCCATTACAAAGAGACTTCAAGATGCGTGCCATGTTGTTTTGCACCATCAATGACTTTCCAGCATACGGTAACTTGTCCGGGTATAGTATTAAGGGGCATAAAGCATGCCCTATATGTGAATAAGGCACATACTCTACTCAACTGAAACATGGGAGCAAGACATTTTACCTTGGGCATCGGAGATTTCTCAGGCGTGATCACCCATATCGTAGATTGAAGAAATCTTTTTAACGGATGCTAGGAGTATGGACTTGCTCTGACGGCCTTAAATGGAGAGCAAGTTTATCAACGGGTGAAGGACATCAATGTTATCTTCAGAAAGACCCAAAAGAAGCATACTGAGAAAAACATACAGAAGAAGAGGTCGATCTTCTTTGATCTTCCATACTGGTGCAAACTTGATGTCAGACATTGTATTGATGTGATCCATATGGAGACAAAAGTGTGTGATAGTATAATCGGGACGCTTCTCAACATTCAGGGAAAGACAAAGGATGGTGTGAATGCTCGTCTAGATTTGGTTGTGATGGGTATCCGAGAGTAGTTAGTGCCAGAGTCAAAGGATGGTAAGCGGACATATTTACCTCCAGCATGTCATACTCTGTCAAAAAATGAGAGAAGAAGTTTTTGCTACGGAACGTCAAAGTGCCACAGGGTTATTGTTCGAATGTCAAGAGGCTTGTCTCATTGAGAGATCTCAAATTAGTTGGCTTAAAGTCTCATGATTGCCACATCTTGATGCAGCAACTACTACCAGTGACTATTCATGATTCTGCTCCTAAAAAATGTTAGACACGTCATAACTAGGTTGTGCTTATTCTTCAATGCTATATGTAGCAAAGTCATTGATCCCAAGAATCTGGATCAGTTGGAAAAAGAGGCTGGCATTATCTTGTGCCAATTGGAGATGTATTTTCCTCCTTCATTTTTTGACATCATGGTTCACTTAATTGTTCATCTAGTGAGGGAGATTAGATTGTGTGGCCCTGTTTATTTAAGGTGGATGTACCCAGTTGAGCGATACATGAAGATCTTGAAAGGGTATATCAAGAATCCACCCCGTCCTGAAGCATCTATTGTTCAAAGGTACGTTGCAGAAGAAGCTATTGAGTTTTGTCAAGACTACCTTTCAGAAGAGGAACCTATAGGGATTCCTAAGTCTCATCATGAGGGAAGATGGGTCGGTCAAGGTACGCAAGGTGCGAAGGTTATTGGTATGAATAGGGAGGAAGTGCTTCAAGCTCATTTGTATATATTGAATAACACTGATGAGGTTTCACCTTACTTATATGCTCACAAAAAAAGGTCAAGGAAGATAACCCTCGAAGGACTGAAAAATGGTTGTTGAACCATCATAACAAGACTTTCCTAGCCTGGTTTAAAGAAGAAATTATGAATGATCATACTGCTTCTGATACATTACAATGGCTATCACAGGGGCCTAAGTTTGATGTCATATGTTGGACGGGATATGATATCAATAATTTTTCCTTCTGTACAAAGTGGCAAGATGACAGGAGTGTAATGCAAAATAGTGAGGTTGTGATTGTGGCTGAGTCTATGCACTTCTCTAGTTCAAAAGATACAAACCCTATTATGGCATCAATATCTTACTTTGGAGTCATTGAAGAGTTTTGGGAGGTCAATTACACTAAACTTAGGTGTAAGTGGGCTAACAGTAACAATAGTGTACTGAACAAAAGGTTTGAACGGTTCTATTTGAAAAGGAAGTGAAGACCAACAAGCCAAATAACTCTGCTAGGGTTTGAGTGTTGCTTGGGCTGCAAGGTTCTTCTGTGCCCATGGCAATCCCCTCAGATTTTCCATGGGGTATCCTCTTCCCTGAAGCAACAACCCCTTTTTCTTCTCCTTCATCTACTTCACTAGTTTCTGATCCAAAGGACAAGATTCAAACCAAATCTTTTCCTCAAGCACTTAGTAATTCATGTGCAGTTCCTCTTAGCCAATTGCCAAAACCAAAACTCATAGGAGATGAAATCTCTATCAAGATTCCTGAATCTGAGTATTTGGCTGGAGTAGAAGGTTGCAAGAATCACTTGCATGGAAGAATTCTCCTAGCAAAAGGCAATAATCCCTTGAAGATCACTGACTTGCACTGCAAGTTATTATCCCTATGGAAGCAGATCGGGCCTTGGAATTTGATCTCATTGGGGAGGGGCTTCTATGAATTCTCCTTCTCCTCTCTGGAGGATATGCACGGTGTTCTAGCTGTGGGATTGTGGAATTTGGATCCTGGGAGTCTAAGAGTGTTTTCTTGGACAAAGGACTTCAACCCTTATTCTTTAAAGTAGTCGAATGCTCAGGTATGGGTAAGGTTCTATGGTTTGCCTCAAGAATATTGGAGTCCAAAAATCCATTTTACAATGGCCGGGAGTATTGGGATTCCAATTTGTTTGGATGAGGTAACGAGTAAAAGGACCTTTGGTCACTTTGCTAGAGTCTTGGTTGATTTGAACCTAAACTCTAAGCTAAGAGAGAAAATCCAAGTCGAAAGAGAAGCCTTTGCTTTTTATGCTTGGTTAGAATACGAAAAACTTCCAGATTTTTGTTGTCAGTTTATAGTTCATACCTTAGCAAACTGCTCGAAATCATCTGAAAAGATTACAAGAAACACTCATCAAGAACCTGCTGTTAAAACAAGAAAGAAATATGTTCCTAAGCAAGGGAAAATTGTTGAGGTGATTGATTTGGAGAATCAGAAAAACCATGCCAATGAGGGGATTGTAAATCCTGATAGTGGGGTGGTGAACAATGCTGTAAAGAATATTGTGGCTGCAGACAAACCAACAGAAGAGCCTGCCCGGAGGGTTCCAAAGGATCCGAACCATGATCAACTTCTAAGGGATTTAAAAGTAAAAGCAATTGTTTCTGTAATCCCCTCTACTCAGCAAAGATTGGATAGGGCTGGTTGTTCTACAGTTCATCCAAATGTTCCCACCTTGGCCCTTGATCCAGTTCTTGGACCAGATCTAGTTGTGGAAGGTAACCCCTCTTCTGGTGCAGGCAGCAGAGATGATCTATTAGCTCTTCATAACGAATCTAACCCTTTGTTGGGTTTTCTAACTGAGGCTAACCAAGGTCTAGTTCAATTACCTAAGACTCTTGTGGAACATGGTTTTGTCCAGAGTTCAACTCAGTATCTTACTGATGAAGGTAGTGCTTCTAACTTATCCTCCCATAATAGAGGATTGGTTTCAGGCTCTAGGAACCAGTTTCTCTCCTTTATGGAAGTTGATGATTCTACTTTCTCCTCAGTCATAGGGACTAAGTCTATTCCTGACAGTCCTGTGCCATTGAATGTTCCAGTTCCAGTTCCAAGTACTCCATTACCGACTCCTATAGCCCAGATAAATAATCCTAATGTGGTAAATGACATGAGGATAATTGGAAGGCTATGGAGTGATCAAGTGGAGGATGAGATTGAGGTTGAAACTCAGGGTGCGATCCATCAACAAACTTCTGTGGCCAACCAGTATTTGCTAAAGGGTCCTGATCAGACACATAATGCTGAACCTAAGTTTACTGTGGTATTAACAAAGTCTCAAAAGAAAAAACTGAGACAGAAAGCTTTGCAAGAAAAGAAGGATATACAAAAGGCCCAAAATAGGGCAGGCCCCCAAAATTATGCAGAATGAAGGTCCTTTACTGGAATTTGAGGGGCATAGGAAACATAGATACAAGGTTAGCCCTGAAAAACTTCTGGTATGATAATAAGCCTAGCTTATTGTTTTTATGTGAGCCATGGATTCCTCTAGATCAAGTTCCAATCTCCTTTTGGAAACAAATGAAGGTCAAGCCCTTTGTTGTTAATGATAGACAACAACATATTCCAAACTTATGGGGGCTATGTGATGAAAGTCTTTCTCCTAATGTCATTTTCTGTCTCCTCCTGGCAAGTCTCAGTTGCTGTAAGCTGGAACAATCAATAGGTTTTTATATCTGCAGTGTATGCAAATACATCTCATGCACTGCGAAGACATTTATGGATTGAATTAGCTTCTTTGCAGCAAAGTAATCCAGGACCATGGTGTTTCTTAGGTGATTTCAATGCTGTAGTTGGTGCTCATGAACAAAGGGGTGGTAATCTGCCTTTAAGAACTTCATGTGAGGAGTTCTTAGGATGGTCAGATAGTTGTTCTTTAACTCACCTCCACACTTTAGGTGATCAGTTCACCTGGAATAATGGCAGAAGGGTTAGAGGTCATGTTGAGAAAAAGGCTTGATAGGGTTATCTACAATGCAGATTGGCTCTTTTTCTGGTCTTCTGTTTGCAGCACTTTGCCAAGGGTTCAATTAGATCATAATCCATTATTGTTAGTTTTTCAGAAAGGTGGCAAGACTCATCCCTCCTCTTTTAAGTTTTTCAATATGTGGTCAGATCATGTTGACTGTGCAAGGCTAATTGCTGATGTATGGAAATGCCTTTCTATGGCTATCATATGCTCATCCTATCTCAAAATTTAAAAGCTCTTAAAGCTGAGCTAAAATCTTGGAATAAAATTGTGTTTGGAGATGTTAATTTAAAAGTGCAGAATGCTAAGTTGAATTTGAAGTCCATCTAGCAGAAAATTTCCAATGAAGGCTTTTCAGCTAATCTGTTTCAGGAAGAGCATGATGCTCAAGTCCATCTTCAGAATGCTCTCAATTGCCATGAGGAATTTTGGAAGAAGAAAGCTAGAATAAACTGGTATATGGATGGTGACAGAAACACTGCTTTTTTTTTCATAGAGTTGTCCAGATTAAGAATGCCACTAGACCTATGACTATCTTGAAAAAAGATGATTTGATCTTAGAGGATGCTGCTGAAATTGAATCTCATGTGATGCAATACTTCTCCAATTTATATGTTTCTCCTAATTTGTGCATAGACAATGGTCTCATTGAAAAAGTAGTCCCTTCACTAGTTGCTGCTGATGACAATGCTGTCTTAATTGCTCAGCCTTCAGTGGAAGAGATCAAATCAGCAGTCTTAGTGTGAATGGCAATGGAGCTCCTGGTCCGGATGGTTTTGGGGGATGTTTTTATCAGAGGCATTGGGACATTGTTGGCATGGATGTTTGTCTTTCTGTAAAATAGTTTTTCAGTCAAAACTAGCTGCCTCCTCATATGAACTCAAACTTGGTGGTTCTGGTCCCCAAAGTCAAGGGTGCAGATAGGATTGAGAACTATAGGCCTATAGCCTTGGCAAATTTTAAGTTCAAGATCATAACTAATATTCTAGCTGATAGGCTTGCTTCAATTGCTCCTAAGATTATCGCTACTTAGCAGAAGGGTTTTATTAAAGAAAGAAATATCTCTGAATGTATTTGCATTACTTCAGAAGCTGTGAATATGGTTGACAACAAGGCCTTTGGAGGTAATATCATCTTGAAGTTTGACATTAGAAAAGCCTTTGACACCATTGATTGTTCTTTTCTGTTGATGGTCTTGGTCTCTTTTGGCTTTGATCCAATCTTTTGTAGGTGGATTGGCACTATCTTGCAATCAGCAAAACTCTCTTTTTCAAATAATGGAAAGTCCTGTGGTTTTTTCTCTTTATGAGAGGAGTTAGACAAGGTGACCCCCTCTCACCTTTGCTCTTTTGTTTAGCTGGGGATGTTTTGAGTAGGGGGATCTCTAGTATAGTGAATTCTGGCTTACTGAAAACCATGTCTGGCCCTAAAGGTTTCCAGGTTCCAAGCCACACCCTCTATGTTGATGATGTGATGGTATTCTGCAAGGGGGGAAAAAGAAACCTAGCTAATCTTATGGCTCTTTTTCAAGAATATGGTGAGATCTTTGGTCAACTGCTTAGTCTAGATAAGTGTAAATTCTACACTAATTCTGCTTTTGCTAGAAGGTCTGTTGTCCTATCTGATACACTTGGTTTTAATGCTGGCCAGTTTCCTTTTGATTACCTTGGTGTCCCCTTGTTTAAAGGGAAGCCTAGAAAGTGCCATTTACAGTCAATCACTCAGATTGAAGCTTGCACCTTGGAAGGGCTCCCTATTGTCCATCATGGGTAGGATCCAGCTGGTTAAGTCCATAATTCATGGAATTCTTTCCTACAGCTTTCATGTGTATGCTTGACCAGTCTCACTATTGAAATTGATTGACAAATGGATTAGGAACTTTATTTGGTCCGAAGACATTCTTACCAAGAAAGTGGTGACAGTGGCTTGGAGAAAACTTTGCTGTCCTACTATTGAGGGAGGTGTTGGTCTAAGATCTTTAGGAGCATCAATGAGTCTTCCATGTTGAAACTTTCTTGGGAAGTTTGCTCCTCAAACCAACAATGGTCCTCACTGATTAGAGCAATGTTCTTTAGGAATGGAAAACCTTCGAATCTCTATCTGAAATCCACTATATGGCCAGGAATCAAAACTTTTATTTGCACTGTTATAGACAACTCATCCTGGCAGCTTGGTTCTGGTGTCAATATTAGTTTTTGGACTGACAGATGGTTGTCCAAGCCGATTGTTGATCTTCTAGATTTCCCAGAATCTTGCCATAATTCTTTGCAATCTAAAGTAGTAGACTTCATCTATGATGGTAAGTGGAATCTTCCTATGGAATTGGCTACCAAATACCCTGCCTTACCTGCTGCAATTGATCAGATAGTGATACCAAAATTCCATGATAATGACTATCTGGTTTGGGACAGTTCGCCTTCTAGGAACCTCTCATTTAAGGATGCTTATACCTTTTTCAATAAGCTGCAGAATCCTGTTACTTGGGGTAAGCTAATCTGGAACCACTTCATTCCTCCTTCTAGATCTTTCCTTATTTGGAGAATGATTCATAATAAGCTTCCAACTGATGAAAACTTAAAGCTGAGAGGCTGCATTACAGTTTCCATCTATTGTTTATGTGGAAAATCAAAAGAGTCGACTCAGCATATATTTTTTAACTGTGCTTTTGCTCTATCACTGTGAAATTGGTTCAGTTCTATTCTTGACTGTAGGCTGGATCTTATTGGCATTAAAGATCTGCTTACTGTTTGTAATCTTGGATGGAGCTCTCAAGTCAGGGATGTGGTATTAGCTGGCATTATTAACATTGTTTGGTATATCTGGTGCAGTAGGAACAACCTGAGATTTGACAACAAAATCATCACTGCTAAGTCTGCTATGACCTTGGTTTCAGCTGTTGTGTCTATTACAGGTAAGGTGTCTAAGGGTACAATGTCCTCATCTGTACAAGAACTTCTAATTCTCAAAAAATTCAAAGTTTCTGGTCACCTTTGCAAAGCCCTTGTTACCAAAGAAGTTCATTGGCATCCCCCTCTAAGTGGTTGGATTAAGTGCAACACAGATGGTGCTGCTCATGGCTCTCCAGGCCTAGCTGTTGGGAATGGAATTTTTAGAGGCCACAGGGCTGAGGTGTTGGACTGCTTTTCATCCTTCTTTGGAGTTACTAACTCTCTCCAAGCAGAGCTCCTTGCTGTCATCATTGCCATCGAAACTGCTTATGAAAGAGGATGGCACAATCTTTGGCTAGAAACAGACTCTATTCTAGTGGTGAAAGCTTTTAAATCTTTGGAATTGGTTCCTTGGACAATCAGAACAAGATGGAAGAATAGCTTGGAATATGTTAAGAGTATGAGCTTTTTAGTATCTCACATTTTTAGAGAAGGAAACTCTTGTGCCGACAAGCTTGCATCTTTTGGAATTTCTTCTAAGTGTTTTACTTGGTGGAATTTGATCCCCAATTTTGTAAAGGAAGACTTTTCTAGGAATAGATTAGGCCTTCCTAGTAATAGATTTAGATGACTTGTTCCTTTACATGGGTTTGGTCTATATCCCCCCATGCTTTATGTTTTCTTTATTTTTCTTTTTTTAATGAATAAAGGGTATGCTGCAAATGATTGATGGGGGTTTAGGTGCTAACCTAGTTGGGATCTTCTCTCCTATAGTGATGCCTTTGCATACCTAGCACGTTGATCTAAAAAAACAATTGTGTACAAATCGATGAATTAGGATTTACATTGGTGGCCCTTAACAGGGTATCTTATAAGGAAGAGCCTTTCATCATGGCATTCCAAGCAAAACAAGTGTTTTATATCAATGATCCTTCTAACAAAAGGTGGTCAGTAGTTCTCCAAGGAAAAAGCATGTATAGTGGTAATGATGAAAATAAAGATTCACCTCTTGAGGTTTTAGAAACTCCTTCTTTCTCAACACGGAGGCCTACATTCACTGAGGAAGATGAAGTGGACGACGTACATGCCACTCGTGATGATCATCATGAAGGCATATGGGAGAACATTCCTTCTTGACCATAGTGTAAGTTATGTTTGTTATTTATCGATTCTTATCAACCTAACACACACACACACACACACACACACACACACACACACACACACACACACACACACACACACATATATATATATAAACAGGCATATGGATGATTCATCGGGCATCCCTCCTTTGCATAGCGGGTCGGAGAGCACTCGACCGTCTAGGAAAAAGGGTAGAGGTGCCACGACCCTGAAAAAATTGGTCATTACTGTGCGTGGTGAAAAATGGTTGCATATTGACTTTGATAGAGATGGCAAACCATATGGTCCAGAAAAGGATCGGTTCTCTTCATTTGTGGCCCTCAAAGGTAAATGCAAGGCTACCATTCTGTGTGAGGATTGGGATCATGTACCAGACATGGTGAAGAACCAGATTTGGGAAAGTATTTTGGTATTTCACTATTACTATCTATTCTTTGTATTTATTAACCATATTCTTATAATACACTAATTTCTCTATTTGGTTGTGTAATGTAGCAAACATATGAGGTGCCGAATACTGAGGCTATGAGGCATAGATGGATTTCTTATGCGGGCGATCGCTGGAGGCAATTCAAGTCAAACCTCACGTCCAATTACGTTTTTGGAAAGTCAGACAAAACTGCACTTGAGATGTACTTGTGGCTTGATGAGGAGATCTGGAATACGTTTGTCGAGAGCCGACGCAGACCTGCCTTTCAGGTATGTTGCATTTACAATTTTTTATCGTGTCCACCAAATTAATTTATTTTTATTGAATTTAGTTGTGCATGTTATGTATAACAGGAGAAAAGGAAAAAGGCTCAGGAAACTTAGAAGAAGAATCTCTACCTCCATAGATTATCTCGTGGGGGCTATGACTTACTAAATGCGAAATTGATGGCTACTGAGTTAAAGAAACAACAAGACGAATTAGCAAGTCAATCTAATCCTGCAAGTCAATCTGATCCTATGATTGATGATCCCCCACCCCCACCAAAATGCCATGTATCATGTGTTAAAGCACGACAAAAATCTGTTGTAGAGTTTACATCTGAGCCGACACGTGTTGTTACTCAGAAAATTGAAAGTAAATATTCAATTTTAACTATAATTGCAATAATCTTACACATTGTCTTACACATTTAAATAATTATATGTTGTGTTGTAGGACTCCCTGATTGAACAGAGCTCCCAAGGATAATTTGTTCCTACCATCTCCCGTCTGGAGATCTTGGCTACCGCCCTTGGGAAGGAAGACCACCCTGGACGTGTCATTGGGGTTTGAAAGTTTGTAGGCATTCGGGCATACCACGGTCCACCATCACGTGACAACTGCCATTTCATACGAGAAGATGTCAGATGGGAGGTACTTCCAGAGAGCATATCTCATCCATGGGTTCCTCCCAACATCCTGCACAACATATTAGCACAAAGGGGAGCCGTGATCATGTACATGTGCCAGTTGAGGAGCATGATCATCATGATGTTTCCAACCTTCGTAAGCTATATGTTGTGGATCAATCTCTCCCGTTAGTGGCTTACGGCAAGATATACATTTTAGGGGATACCGTGCACCACATTATATTAGAGCATGATATGGCGAGGGTATCAGTTGACTTGGTTTTAGATGATGATGCTCCAGTCCCTGTACCCACTGATGAGGTTCAAACAGTGGGCCAGGCAGTCGGCCAGTTCATTAAATGGCCAGCAAAGGTATTCGTAATCATTCACGTGGAATTACTCAATGATCCTTTCTATATATATGTACAATTGAAATAACTTTTTCCATCTTTACTAATGTTTTATCTTTGTTGTTTAGGATATTGACGACGGAGTTGATCGTCCATCATTGAAGAAACCACATGAGAAGGATGTTGTTCCAAATGTATTAATTCATAATGTTTCATATATTTCACTTGAATTGATATAAATTAACTCCAGAGTGCATCATATGGCTGGTCCAAAAAAACTGCAACACTCCTTCTCACATTGAATATGCTGAAACATCTGGCCGAAGGTTAAGTCTTGACAAGTGCAAATTTTATGATGGTGCTATATATGCTAGAATATTAGTGGTAATCAAAGAAATTCTCAATTTCAAACAAGGACATCTTCCTTTTTACTATTTAGGTGTTCCAATATTCAAAGGGAAACCTAAAGTGGTTCACTTACAGCCAATAGCTGATAAGATTAAAGCCAAACTTGCAGCTTGGAAGGGTTCTTTGCTGCCAATTATGGGCAGATTAGAGTTGGTAAAATTAGTAATTGGAGGAATGCTATTATATAGCTTCCAAATTTATAGCTGGCCTATAGCTCTATTAAAGACTATTGACAAATGGTTGAGGAACTTCATATGGCCAGGCTGCATCCACTCTAAAAAAATTGTTACTGTTGCCTGGAAAAAGCTGTGTAGACCTGTAGAGGAAGGTGACTTAGACCTCAGGCCAATAAGATCAGTCAATGAAGCTTCAATGTTAAAGTTGAGTTGGAATGTTTCCACTTCTAATGAAGAGTGGGCTGTTCTTTGCAGATCTAGATTCTTCAGAAAGGGTGTGCCTTGAGTTTCCTATGTCAGGTCTTCCATTTGGTCTGGTATCAGGAGCTATTTTTAGTTAATTGATCAAAACTCCTCTTGGATCCTTGGAAAGGGTGATGAGATTAGTTTTTGGAGGGATAGATGGTTACACAATGCAACTTCTGTTGTGGATCACCTTAGCATTCCTCCTCCCATGTAGAATTTATTGTCTGCTAGAGTTCAGGACTTTATTATCGATGGCAATTGGTTCCTTCCACTTGAACTTCGATCTAGATTCCCTGCTCTTTTGGATGAGATGAAAAAAGTAACTATCCATATTGAAGTTGGCCTAGATCAAAGAGTTTGGTGTTCTTCAGATACAGGTAGCTTGTCTCTCAAGGAAGCTTATAAGTTCCTGAACCCTCCTTCTAATGCTCTTAATTGGTGCAAACTCATTTGGAAGAATTTCATTCCACCTTCAAAATCTTTCCTAGTTTGGAGATTGATGCATTCAAAAATGCCAACTGATGATAACCTTCTAGCTAGGGGTTGTGTGTCTCTATTTGCCCACTGTGTTATGCAACTGAGGAGATGGCGGCTCATATTTTCCTTAGCTGCAATTTCTAATCTATTCTATGGACTTGGCTTGGCAATGCTTTGAACTGTGAACTAAACACATCCTCTATTGCCTGCTTGTTTGATAGCTGTAGTAGATTCAGCAGTAGTCAATGTAGGGACATAGTCTTGGCTACTATCATCAATACAATTTCGGTCATATGGCTTTGCAGAAATAGTGTAAAATTCAGGAACAGGATATCATCCAGGCATGCCATCAGTCTCATCATGGCAAATACTCACCTAGCTAGCTCATTGTCTAAAGGGACTGCAAATAATTCAATGGATAACTTTAAGGTGATCAAGTTCTTTTCTGTGGACTGTCATGCTCCTAAAGTGGATGGCATTAAACAAGTGGATTGGCTCCCTCCTTCGATTGGTTGGATAAAGTGCAACTCTGATGGATCAGCTAAAGGTTGTTCAGGGTATGTTGCTGCTGGAGGCTTATTCAGGGATTCAAATGGGGGAGTCTTGGGCTGTTTTTCGGCTTTCCTTGGTATAGTTCCAGCTCTTCATGCAGAATTTGTAGCAGCAATGATGGGAATTGAGCTTGCTCAGTAAAAGGGTTGGTCCTCGTTGTGGCTCGAATGTGATTCAAAGGTGGTGGTAGATGCTTTCATTTTTAACAAGAAAGTCCCATGGCAGATTCATAATAGATGGGAAAATTGCAAAGTCCTTTGTAGAAGCATGAACTTTCGGGTGACTCACATTTACAGAGAAGGAAATAGTTGTGCAGATGGTTTAGCTAATTATGGTGTAGCTAGTCATTGTTTTAACTGGTGAACCAATGTCCCTGACTTTATCAGGGATGAGTTTTTTTCATAATAGGATCGGCTTGCCTAACTATAGGTTTAGTTGATTGTTGTTTTCATGGGTTTTGGTTTTTTTTTTGTCCCTCCATGCTATTCTTTGTATTCTTTTTTATCTTTAATAATATGTTGGCTTGCGGCAGATGATTGTTAGAAGTTGGGGTGCCAACCTAGTTGGGATTCCTTTTTCTATAGTGATGCCTTAGCATGACATAGACTTTAATTAAAAAAAACTTAACTCCAAGATATATACTGATGTTTTATTGTTGTTTAGGATGTTGAGAAAGCCAATCCACCTCGACTTTCTACATTTTTACAGTTGGCTTCACTGTCTATGAAATACAAGACAGATGAGGATTTATTTTTGCCTTTGGAATATGACGGAAGCAAGGGATTATCTGACCAAGTCATCCCATTTTCAATTGATGGGACTGAAGTGCTTGATGTATGCATGAATGGGAAGGTTTGTGTTACGGTTGTACAGTTATGGTGCACGTAAGTACTTCCTTTATTTGTAAATCAGTTTTATAATATAACTATATCAATCTTTTATACTTAACATTAATTTATTTCAATATCTTAATTATAGGCATCTGTATCGCCTAAGTTTGTCCAATGGCACGGACTAGGTTTTTGGATTCTTGGACCCTAGCAGGACTATGACTGAATAGAGCAATTTTCAAACTATGCATGCCTACATCATGAATACAATGAGTGAAATCAAAAAGCGGTGTTATCTAGCCCCATACATCGGCTCTAATCATTGGCAGTTGCTGGTCGTTTGTCCTGACAAGAATGAGGTTGCGTTCTTGTGTTCAATACACAATGCTCCACAGGAAGATCTCAAGAATATAATTGATACGTAAGAAAACTTTCACTCTTAATTTGAAATACTATTGCACTAGCTTATTGATGTGGATGTATTAATTTACATGAATATCGATCTGTTTATCACAGAGCTATGCAGGCATGTAATAGGTTGGAAGGTAAAAGCAAGGCTAGGAGAGTAAAGCCTAAATGGATTCGTTGCAATGTAAGTAGTTAACCCGAGATTCAATTGGAAGTTATATATATAATAGTAATTATATATGTTTACTCATTATTGTCTATAATTTGTAGTCTAATCGACAACAAGGCAACTGGGAGTATGGATATTTTGTCTTGAGACAAATGTTGACTATTGTCTCCGCCGGTATTACTGATCGATGGGCAGAGGTAATTAATAATGTTTTTAAGTACAAGATATGTTTGTTTTACTCTATTTTCTAATATTGTTTATCTTAAGTACAGAGGTAATTAATAATATTGTCTCCGCGGAACCATTCTCTTATGATGAAATTGAGGACATCAAGAAGCGTTGGGCAAACTTCTTTCTTGATTATAGTAAACCATTTGTATCTTAGATGTATTTACTTTGACATTTATATAGGTTTAGTTTTTTTGTTGATATAGATAGATTAATTAGTACTGGTTAACTATATATATGGATATTCAATTATATATAAATGAATGTTAATGTTAATTGTTGAGTTTTTGTTGATTTTGTGTTGTTGATGTGTACTGAAAACTGAATGAAAACAGGGAAAGGAAGTGAGGGAAGAAACAAATGATGTTTTAAAAAAAATACAAGACTTTCTACATCGGTTGTGAACTTAACCGATGTAGAAAGTCCACAACAGTGACCAGGAAGCGCACTTTCTACAACGGTTGGTCAAACCAACTGATGTAGAAAGGTACATATCTAAAACGGTTGGTCAACACAACCGATATAGAAAGCCCACCCGAGTCCACAATTTGGATGTAGAAATCACACTTTCTACAATAGTTGTGTCTTCCAACCGTTGTAGATATGTACTTTCTACATCGACTGTATCTACAACGGTTGGTCAATCGTTGTAGAAAGGCTTTTTTCCACTAGTGGGTGAGACGCCAATATATGGATTTAACATAATAACCGGATGCGCGACACAAAAGAGAACATATACACAGGTACATTTCCATAAATAAACAAGTAGTCTATCACTGGGTTTCAATCCCGATCACTTTTTTTTTTAAATGCATGAACACTTGAATATTCAGGCTCTAATTTAGTACCTAATCACCGGAGACCCCGACACCAAATAAATGAGTTGATCATGCTCAATTGCCAGGTATATTAGGCACAACGTGGCATGGAATACCATTCGGCACCATACATAACAACGTAGCCCGAATACCCTATCATTAAGGTATCAGACATAGGATGTAGCAGGAATACCCTATCATTAAGGCATCATACCTAACAACGTAGCCTGAATACCCTATCATTAAGGTATCAGACATAGAACATAACAACGTAGCTCGAATACCCTATCATTAAGGTATTAGACATAGGACGTCACACGTCTGCCCATGCATGCATATAACACATTTTGTTCTCGTTATTTTTCTTTGTGTTCATTCTTCTTTTGTCGAAGCTCAAGATGGCTTACAACTATTCGTAATTTTTAACGTGATAGATTTCTCAACACTAACACAGGACACAAAGTCGAATACTCAATCACAAAACCTTAGACCTTGCAATAAGTCTTAGGTTCGTGGTGATGAAATAAAAAAACAATATTCTCTATTAACAACGTTCATCACAACATATAACAACGTAACACGGATCAAAGATCTTCGTGCTTGTAATTAAGAACGTCAGTATCACGACGTCTCGGATACTAGGTTTACGTTAACACTGTTTTCGTTCGGTGAAACACAAAATCAAAACAAAACTTCTGAAACTTATCTAAGTTGTCAGAAATAACCCGGTGTATAAAACTATTTTATGGAAAATACGTTTACGTTGGAAATTCGTTTTACAAAATAATCAAAATCACTTGAAATTCATTTCCTTTCATAAAATCAATATTTTGAACTTGAAAATATTGCTTTGATACAAATTCTATATTTTAACTAATATTACCGTTTTTACTAATCCTACCATAAATATTATCGAAAATGTCCGATGTTTGACGTTTTAAAAACGTTTTAAGTCCAATTATGACTTTTCTAGTAAAATAATTTTTCCAACACCATAATAAAATTATTTTGGAAACTTATTTTCTTAAAATAACATTTTCTAATATTTTCACGGTTACGTCCTCACTATGACTCACAAAACACTCTTACGCTATTAAATCATTAAAATAATAATATTTTCCAACATTCCTCATTTTTCCCAAATAAAATATTCCATTAATATTATATCCCAATATTTTACCATTGAAACATTGAATATAATTTATAAAGCATCTTAAATCTTTTATCTGATTAATTGATTGGGCACTGACCACTGTCAGGCTTCTCAAACAACAATATCACAGAAATATTCCCAGACAAATCATACATCACAATGTAACGCCCCCTCCCTTGGGGCATTACTTACATAACACATGCGGAATTTAAATTAAAAGATAATTTGCTGGTGCTTTCGGAAAATAACTTATATAAGTACATAAGTGTCTGAAATTGGGTATAAAAATTTTGTCATGACTTCTAAGCCTTGATCGACACATAAACTTACTATCATGGCTTGGCAAGCCTATGTAGTTTAAAGAATATACTTAAATACAAGCTAGTAGTTTTACAAAAATTTCGACAGAGTCTCCTCTGTAATATGGACATCCCAGGTAAAAGAACACCTGCTAAAATAATTACATTTTCATTCCAGAATTTCAGTTACACCAAATCCAACCAGACAACAATATATATATAAATAACAGTCATAACCATAAGCTTTACAAGACCAAAAGGAATAGTTTAAGTTTTCTTTCAAAATAACGCTCTCCGAGCCATAACATTCTATTTCAAAATAAAGGCTCTCTGAGCCATACTCATACATACTTATCAAAATAATCTAAGTCTCAAAATCCTAAGCTGGTCATTCTAAAAGTTATTCCTGAGAAGAACTCACGTGATCGTTCCACAATCAAATACTTCATCAAGTAACTAGATCTAAGTCTCTGAGTGACTTAGGAAGACTCCTCTGCACATCTGTACTAAAATACCCAGGGTACAATAGCAAACCAGAAGAAACCTGATATGTTTGTAAGGGTGAGATACCGACAAATGGATATATCATACAACAACCATACACATGATACATACATCACATAATCATATAAGCATTTTAAATCATGCATATACATAACATAACAGTGTTATAACAAAGGGTATCAAACCCGAACAATCGGTTTTATAAAGAGAATGCATGACACTTCAATATTCAACTCTATTTTGATACCTAATCTCCGAAGATCCCACAACTTTCTGTTTCGTTTCAAGCTGATCAGGCTCGCACATGGTGCATCGTAAAAACAAACAAAACAATGCCCAAGAAAATAAATGGTGCACATCCCCATTCCCGATAGGATGTTCATGCCAGCACCTAACACAATTGTGCACATCCCCATTCACGTTAGGATGCTCATGCAAAGCAAGACACAATTGTGCACATCCCCATTCCCGTTAGGATGCTCATGCAAAGCAATGACACTATTCCATAATTAGGAAATAGAGGCACATATATACAATCTGGACACAAAGTCCTATCAAATTGGACACAAAGTCCTATCAATTTGGAAACAAAGTCCTATAAAAGATACATTGATCCACTCCGGACCTCAATGATCATCACCACCTGACACGTCTGTCATATACATTGATTCCCTCTGGATTCAATGCCATTTACATGACACAATGGCCATTAAATGCATGAGAAAAACTTTTATTCTCGTTTGTTTTCTTTGTCGTAATAATCTTTCCTCATCGAAGCACAAAGCTTAACGACCATACTTAATTCTTTTAATTAAGACTTTTCACTTAAAACAAATACAGGACACACAGTCCAAATCTTTTAATCCCAACATAGGACATACAGTCCGAATGCTCAATCACGATGCCCTTAAACCGATGCACCAGTTTTAGGCTCGCGGATATGGAACTCACACTGTCCACATCAACTTAGGACACACAGTCCAAAAACAAAACTTTACAGGACACTCCGTCCCCTGACACAGATCCTTGATCTACGTGTCCATACAACACTAGAACCCCGACGTCTCGGTTTCTAGGCTAATTTATCAACTTGTAAAACATTTCGCTCAGTGAAAATCAAAACCAAAACAAAACCTCGGTCACTTATCCAAGTAACCGGAATGTTTCCAAAATTATTTGGGAGAAAATCCTTTTCCTTTGCAAAATCTTTTCTAAAACATCTAGGAAATTCATTTGTATTTGAAATTCATTGATGGAATAAAGTTAAATATTTTCAAAAGGTCTTTCCTTCATAATAAATATTTTCAAAGGGTCTTTCCTTCATAAAGTACATCATTTGAAAAGGTTTTCTCTCGTACAAAACTTTTGATCATAAAAATATAGTTTCCTCCAACTCAAAATCACTTTTAAAATTTTTCTAAAACAAAAGAATCTTATTCTTCTGAAGTTAGCACTTTATACAATGAACTTTTATAAGTGAACCCAAAACTTTCAAAATTCTATTGAAGGCTTATTAAGGCTTTTAATCCTTATCATTATTAGGCACAGACTCAAGTCTGGCTTCTCAAACTTCAATCAACAACAATAACATCAC
This sequence comes from Sophora flavescens, assembly GCA_030762895.1. NCBI lineage: Eukaryota > Viridiplantae > Streptophyta > Magnoliopsida > Fabales > Fabaceae > Sophora > Sophora flavescens. The sequence continues at coordinate 209,631,710 of CM061063.1, read as the reverse complement.
AGTTAATCATGTACATATAATTCATATATATCACAATTAATCACATACATATAATTCATAACACTTTAAAGAAGCAAATATTCAACTCTAAGTAATAACCACAAGGGTTCAAATAAACAAGTTATTCAAGTATTGGCTAAACAACACAATAATATTCACAGAAATCAATTACACACATGCATATAGTTATTGAATATCCCTAGGTAACTCCCCTTACCTTTGGAAACAAGTAAAGAATCCTCGTCCTAATGCTCACGTTAGCTCATCTCTACTCCATTAAGCAAGCATAGTCGTGTCAAATCGTCTCAGAGAGTAAATCCAATAACGCGCAACAACCAGAAATCAAGAAATTAATTACACATGATCAAACACACATTCTAAAGAGAGAGATTAGCGTCGAGTGAGTGAGAGAAAAGAGAGAAACTTTAAGTTTTTATACTAATTATTTAGTAATAGGTACAAAATGAGTGATAAACATTAGGCCTAAAATAAACATGTTTTTACGTTTTAGAATCTAAAAATAAAGATTGATAAGGATATAATTTCGAAATTCGAATTAGAGTAAAGATTAATAATTGAACTGATCCACTAAGAAAATACTCAGTCCAAAATTTAATCTCCGAAATTTATCAAACCAAAATATTCTTAACTCTAAAATTAAATAGGATAAGAATATGAAAATGTTTTTCTCTTATTTACATTATTTAAAATATTTTTCTGTACTGGTATAATAGTGACAATAACGTAAATTATTGTCTAGTAAATGTGCATTCACTGAAATAAGTCAGTGCTAACGCACCTAATAAAATAAGTTGAAGAGAGTAATTTAATTACTCCAACTAAACCACCTAACATAATACACATAAACATCCAAATAAAATAATTAATCCTAGGTGTAAAAACTAGGGTGTTACATTACTATCCCTCTTAAAAAATTTCGTCCTCGAAATTTCGTAGCTCAAAACTAAACAGGATGTTATAATCACACCTTAACTCTAAAATCTTGCTTTGTATTGTCATCGCTTCATTCCTTTTATCTATAACATTATAACCGAATTAATTCTTATGCCATTCTATTTATCCTCGAAACTTTTCACTACCGTATTCTCTCCACTACCTTTGATATTTCATCCTAGTCTATTACACTTCAAAGAAAAAAATCAACGCTTAATCTCTTCATTTAACTTTCTCAATACAAATCCATTAGGAAAAACTTTTTCCAATATCTAGCTTTCATAGATAATGTCAAAACCAACACTAACTTTAAATAACATCACTTAACCTTCTACTTAAGAGATGCAATCATAATCTTAGTCCATTTAAGCTTAATCTACTCTTCTAGTCATATCAATTTCACACTTTTTAAATCTCCAATCAAAACATCATAACATTCCTGAGTTGTACATGATAAACTTTACTCCAAGAACCTAAGATATTCAATCTTATCAAAATTGAATCTTACCACATTCCACATAGTCCGTTCTCCTCTTAATTCCTCTCGAATCTTTTGCCTACTTCGAATTCATATCCTTCATTTGCCTCTCATTTTCAATTTGGTTCTCAAGCCCCGTTAGTATCCCTGGTTTAAAAAAATTTCCCATGCACATCTACCCTATTGTCCAAGGAAATACACAACTCCTAACAATTCCTCCATCTGAAGACATAGCTCTATCACTTATATAAGGAAGTGCTTGTATCCTATCTGCCCTTATCTTATATATTTGCAGCCGAGAAAAGAGATTATAAAACAGAGTTTCTCTAAGGCCATTACCCTTAAGATCTGCACCAAAATAAAGCCAAGAAATCCAAGTGGACACTCCCTAATGGCAATCTTGGATTTAAAATATCTAGTTTCCACTATGGATCATCAATCACATATTTACCAGAATAAGACCTCAAAGATTATAAACATTTCGCCATAGCTTATTACACTCGAAAGACATAATCAAAACTTAATCACTTCTTGCCTCCAAATTAGTCTGCTAGCAAAGCTTCTTCAACACCTTATCCTCACGACGAACATCAAGTTCAACACTAACTTTTTACCCCTTCATACATCAACCTTCAACTCAAAGTATACCATTGTTGTCTTAGTTTCCTTTGAACATATTCCACAATTCCAAATTATGTCAGGGTCATTCATTTCAATCTTGAAGAATACGATTACCTTCCTCCATGCAACTACAACCAAAAGGAATCACTTCAGTTTGAATTATCCAAAATCATAATTCTTAAACTTTTCTAACAACTTAGTTTCACTCAAAAACTCCTCTTTACTAATTCCGTTCAGTTTAAGGATAACTACCATATATATTTTTCCATTAATCCTCGGACTCACTAAGTCAACATTAACCATAATCATTGATCACTATTCTAAATTCCTTTAATGATATATCTGCCTCGATCAAGATAAAATCCATTGTAATCATCTCACTCAATAATGTTGAACTTAAGGGTTCTCATAATACCATTCACATCTTATACATTAACAAAACTCCTATCAACTCTGGTTCGCACTACCACAGAGATGACAAAAATTAGATACCACACTATTTCCCAACTAACCTGCTAAGGATAGGTCATCTCCTTACTTATCCATCCCACTGAGGATGATCAGTTGGACTTAGTCTCAACTTAGCCTTCAACACTTAAAGTAAACATAACCGACACACGTTGATAGACTTCCATTTTCATCTGAAACAACACTTGAAGATACTCCACGAAGTCTGAACAATCTTCTGATACATGATTCGGTTCACTAACTCTACGTGTGGATCTTAACTCGTAAGAAGATGTAGACTTCACCATTCGATCAACGATCACTTGAATTCAAACAAGACTCATGTAGGTCTTCAGAAAACTCATAACAAAGATTGAAGGAATGCCAACATCTCAACAAGGAAGGCCTCAATTGTACATCTTGATGTGGAGATATCCATCTCACGACTGATGAGATAAGTCACACATCGACAATATTTGAAAAATACGTAGAATTAAGAGGATCAATGACAATAAGCACTTTCGAAAGACAATGAGACATGACCTCAGTGATTATAAAAGAATTTCTCAAGAAAAGAATTTTTTTTCTGGATCTCACTTTCACATTAGCATAGAACAGAATTTCATCAATTTGAAGGATATCGGAACATCCAGTATGGAAAAAGATCATCCCATCAGGTTCGTGGATGTAAAAATGCATGATCAATACACATTTACAAACATGAATCTAACAAAGTTCATTCTTCCACAAGAATCTTCCAACGGATTTAAATAATCAAAGAGTGAATAATGTCTAATCCCAAGAGGATTAATTCTTATTCTTAGTACAAAGAATTTACAAAATGATGACTTTCACCTCTATCAAAAATAGAAGTGACGAAACTAAGTTTCACCAAGAAACTTCTGCTATCACAAAATTATCTGGGTTATAACTCAAGAAAATAGTCATAACCACTTTTCTCAACAACACTTTAAGGGATCCCGACCAATGGATTCCGTTAAATCAATTCACTCAAATGTCTAATACATCGAGGATCATTTAGAAATGTGAGTACGACTTCTTACAACAAAAAAATGAATAACTGGAAATTTATGAATCAGCATAACTAGTTCATGAGTCATGACAGATTTCAAATTAAGATCAGAAAATTTATCTGACCCACACAAACTTCACCGTTGTGATTACCTAATACAATCACAGGATTCGAGAAATAATTGTCAACTGACAAACACAAGAGAGTCAAAGAGTACAATGAAGAGTTCCTTAAATCAAGGAACACTCACCCAAGATCGAAAATCCACTCGATTCATCTTGGTTCCAGCCAACATACACATCTTTCTAGCCAAGCTTAGTATGACCACCTTGAATTTGGGTACGATCTCGGACAACTTAACCAATCGATCCAACATACAAAAGGTTGATCTTTCCTAATAAACTGAGTTGACGATGCAAAACCTTAGATAGGTCATCACTCCAATCTGGTAATAACTCATCTTCAAGTCAATCTTTGAGTAGTCGACAACTCCTCGAAATAGATTTACCAAATCAACTACGCAAGTCAGAGAATACTTGTCCATCATTCGTTCTTTTACCTAGCTGTCAGAAATCTACACAGTGACACAAACTCCACACTACAATTGGTGCTTCACAAGGAAAACACTCGGTCTAACAAACGATTCAAACTACCAATCTTCCAGTCGAATCGAGTCGTCCAACTCGTTTCAACCTTGTAGGTAACATCCTACACAAAGCGACATAGATCTGATCGAATCCAAAAACTAAATCAATCTGAAATCAATGTCCTTTGCTAACCATAAACCTAGAATATTTCCAGGAAACATTCCCGGTAAAACCCTATACACAAACACCTTGTTTCGAATGTCTGACATGATTCACAAGGATAATCGAATGTCATATTCGAACCCAAGTAACATTCAAGATTTACGGTCTCCCAGGACATAAAACTCTCGGAAAAACCATCAAGAAAACATATACTTATGCTTCAACACACATTGCTTCAACAAGAAACAATTCAAACAAGAACCAACCAGAGATCACACAACAAAAACTTAACAGACCTATTTCCCAAAGATCCTGAAAGACTCGACCAGCTCTGATACCACCTTGTAACGCCCCCTCCCTTGGGGCATTACTTACGTAACACATGCGGAATTTAAATTAAAAGATAATTTGCTGGTGCTTTCGGAAAATAACTTATATAAGTACATAAGTGTCTGAAATTGGGTATAAAAATTTTGTCACGACTTCTAAGCCTTGATCGACACATAAACTTACTATCATGGCTTGGCAAGCCTATATAGTTTAAAGAATATACTTAAATACAAGCTAGTAGTTTTACAAAAATTTCGACAGAGTCTCCTCTGTAATATGGACATCCCAGGTAAAAGAACACCTGCTAAAATAATTACATTTTCATTCCAGAATTTCACTTACACCAAATCCAACCAGACAGCAATATATATATAAATAACAGTCATAACCATAAGCTTTACAAGACCAAAAGGAATAGTTTAAGTTTTCTTTCAAAATAACGCTCTCCGAGCCATAACATTCCATTTCAAAATAAAGGCTCTCTGAGCCATACTCATACATACTTATCAAAATAATCTAAGTCTCAAAACCCTAAGCTGGTCATTCTAAAAGTTATTCCTGAGAAGAACTCACGTGATCATTCCACAATCAAATACTTCATCAAGCAACTAGATCTAAGTCTCTGAGTGACTTAGGAAGACTCCTCTGCACATCTGTACTAAAATACCCAGGGTACAATAGCAAACCAGAAGAAACCTGATATGTTTGTAAGGGTGAGTTACCGACAAATGGATATATCATACAACAACCATACACATGATACATACATCACGTAATCATATAACCATTTTAAATCATGCATATACATAACATAACAGTGTTATAACAAAGGGTATCAAACCCGAACAATCGGTTTTATAAAGAGAATGCATGGCACTTCAATATTCAACTCTATTTTGATACCTAATCTCCGGAGATCCCACAACTTTCTGTTTCGTTTCAAGCTGATCAGGCTCGCACATGGCGCATCGTAAAAACGAACAAAACAATGCCCAAGAAAATAAATGGTGCACATCCCCATTCCCGATAGGATGTTCATGCCAGCACCTAACACAAATGTGCACATCCCCATTCCCGTTAGGATGCTCATGCAAAGCAAGACACAATTGTGCACATCCCCATTCCCGTTAGGATGCTCATGCAAAGCAATGACACTATTCCATAATTAGGAAATAGAGGCACATATATACAATCTGGACACAAAGTCCTATCAAATTGGACACAAAGTCCTATCAATTTGGAAACAAAGTCCTATAAAAGATACATTGATCCACTCCGGACCTCAATGATCATCACCACCTGACACGTCTGTCATATACATTGATTCCCTCTGGATTCAATGCCATTTACATGACACAATGGCCATTAAATGCATGAGAAAAACTTTTATTCTCGTTTGTTTTCTTTGTCGTAATAATCTTTCCTCGTCGAAGCACAAAGCTTAACGACCATACTTAATTCTTTTAATTAAGACTTTTCACTTAAAACAAATACAGGACACACAGTCCAAATCTTTTAATCCCAACATAGGACATACAGTCCGAATGCTCAATCACGATGCCCTTAAACCGATGCACCAGTTTTAGGCTCGCGGATATGGAACTCACACTGTCCACATCAACTTAGGACACACAGTCCAAAAACAAAACTTTACAGGACACTCCGTCCCCTGACACAGATCCTTGATCTACGTGTCCATACAACACTAGAACCCCGACGTCTCGGTTTCTAGGCTAATTTATCAACTTGTAAAACATTTCGCTCAGTGAAAATCAAAACCAAAACAAAACCTTGGTCACTTATCCAAGTAACCGGAATGTTTCCAAAATTATTTGGGAGAAAATCCTTTTCCTTTGCAAAATCTTTTCTAAAACATCTAGGAAATTCATTTGTATTTGAAATTCATTGATGGAATAAAGTTAAATATTTTCAAAAGGTCTTTCCTTCATAATAAATATTTTCAAAGGGTCTTTCCTTCATAAAGTACATCATTTGAAAAGGTTTTCTCTCGTACAAAACTTTTGATCATAAAAATATAGTTTCCTCCAACTCAAAATCACTTTTAAAATTTTTCTAAAACAAAAGAATCTTATTCTTCTGAAGTTAGCACTTTATACAATGAACTTTTATAAGTGAACCCAAAACTTTCAAAATTCTATTGAAGGCTTATTAAGGCTTTTAATCCTTATCATTATTAGGCACAGACTCAAGTCTGGCTTCTCAAACTTCAATCAACAACAATAACATCACAGTTAATCATGTACATATAATTCATATATATCACAATTAATCACATACATATAATTCATAACACTTTAAAGAAGCAAATATTCAACTCTAAGTAATAACCACAAGGGTTCAAATAAACAAGTTATTCAAGTATTGGCTAAACAACACAATAATATTCACAGAAATCAATTACACACATGCATATAGTTATTGAATATCCCTAGGTAACTCCCCTTACCTTTGGAAACAAGTAAAGAATCCTCGTCCTAATGCTCACGTTAGCTCATCTCTACTCCATTAAGCAAGCATAGTCGTGTCCAATCGTCTCAGAGAGTAAATCCAATAACACGCAACAACCAGAAATCAAGAAATTAATTACACATGATCAAACACACATTCTAACTTGATCTAAACACTTAATCTAATTACCAAACAAGGTTATTTTCAAAGAAAATCATGTTTGAAACTCACGCTTCCTAATACCCTTTTAGGAAACTTTGTTTTGATCAAAAGATCATGAAAAAGAACTTTGGAAATCATCCATTAAGAGTCCTAATTACACTAAATCATAACTAATTTCACAAAAACATAACCAAATTTAAATAAAATTAAATTGGGGTTTTAGGGCTCATTATTAAAATTTAGGGAAAACTCAGAATAATGAAATTGGTTTAGGGAAACACAAACTCACAGTCCCAATCTCATAAAACAACCTTAAATTTAAAATTTAAAATCTGAAATCAAAGGCTTAGGGTTAGGGTTTTCAAAAATTCAGATTTGGGGTTTTAAATCTGAGACACATAAGAGGGTTTTGACTCACCCAAGCTTGGAGACAACTTGAAGGTGGTGCTGTGGAGCTCCTTGCGGCGGCGGACGCGATTTCCGGCGAGGTGGCAGTGGCGGTTCTACAGTGAACAAGAGTAACAGAGTTGAAAGAAAGCATAAAAGAAAGGAGAGAAGCTTAACCAACAAGTGGGGTTCGAAACCACCATGGAAGGCGGCGGATCGGACTTACCGCGGCGGAGAGACGAGCGCGCGACGGTGGACCGGACGTATGGGTCGCGCGACGTGGTCACGGCAGTCGCGGCTGTGCTGAGGTGGTGGTCGCGCGACTCCGGTGGCGGTGCAGGGGTGGCGCCGATCTGAACAAAACAAGGAAGAGGGAGGAGAAAGATGAAGTAAGGAGGAAGAAGAAAAAGAAAAAGAAAGAAGAAGAAAGAAGAAAGAAGAAAGAAGAAAGAAAGAAGCAGAGAAGAAACGTGAAAAAGAGAGAGATTAGCGTCGAGTGAGTGAGAGAAAAGAGAGAAACTTTAAGTTTTTATACTAATTATTTAGTAATAGGTACAAAATGAGTGATAAACATTAGGCCTAAAATAAACATGTTTTTACGTTTTAGAATCTAAAAATAAAGATTGATAAGGATATAATTTCAAAATTCGAATTAGAGTAAAGATTAATAATTGAACTGATCCACTAAGAAAATACTCAGTCCAAAATTTAATCTCCGAAATTTATCAAACCAAAATATTCTTAACTCTAAAATTAAATAGGATAAGAGTATGAAAATGTTTTTCTCTTATTTACATTATTTAAAATATTTTTCTGTACTGGTATAATAGTGACAATAACGTAAATTATTGTCTAGTAAATGTGCATTCACTGAAATAAGTCAGTGCTAACACACCTAATAAAATAAGTTGAAGAGAGTAATTTAATTACTCCAACTAAACCACCTAAAATAATACACATAAACATCCAAATAAAATAATTAATCCTAGGTGTAAAAACTAGGGTGTTACACACAACAGATTATAATATAATTGCAGATAAACAATTTAAAGCAAATCAACATCACAGGTAAAAATAACATAACTTAAACAACTTGAACCAAATTAAACAAGCACCACAACTACAAATAAATAATACAGACCACACATTAATCACATACAGTTATTGGGAAAAATCCCTCGGGTAAGCTCCCCTTACCTCTTGAAGATCTTTCCTTATGATACCCGTTCGCCGACACTCCGGTTTATTGACAGTACACGTACACAATTCACACACAATCTCCTTTAACAAACCACACAACATAATTATCAAGAAAAACAAGCAAATAAAATCAACTATCCCCTATAGGTAAGTCACGGTGATGCTAGGGTTTGGTGACTAAATTGTCTAAATTGCTTAAGTCTTTGGATTAATGATCCTTAATACTTAAGACATAGGTTTAATTGTTTAACACAGAGAATTGAAATCAAATACTCCAATTCCTTTAAAACTCAGTTTTGGCCCTTAATAGAAACATGAGATAGGGATTTTATTTGAACACAACAACTTGGATTCAACATACTTACATACTAGGAAGATGATATACAAGTTCACTTTCTAAGAAAAATAAGTAAAACCTCCTACACCCACAAAAGTAGGGTTCGGCCTTGGAGGGTTAAATGGGGAGGAAAATTTTGTTTGCATCAATCTCTTGGATTATGATAGTAGAGATGATAACTAGCTCATAGAAATTGGTTTCATATTTTAAGGATTTTTCTATGATTTTCTAGAGAATTTCAAACTTTCCAGATCTAGAAATTGGAAAGATAATTAAGTCCTTAAATCAAGAAAGTAATTAAAGAACATGATGCTTAATGATGATGAGGAACAAAGATTACCTCTTGTAATCAAGAAATTGGCAAGAAATCACCTACTTCCTTCACAAATCAAGCCTAAGTAACTTAAGAGTTTTAATGGAAAAATGGCAAAGTTGATGAAGAAGATGAAGATGGCCTTTTATAGAAGTGAAATGGGCCCACTTGGGAGGGTTTGGTCATGGTTTTCAATGGTATTAGGGTCCAAATATAAATTTTTAGGGACAAAGGAGTAATCTTACAAAATGGCACTTTTGTGATAAAATTCAATAGTAAGGACAAAATGGTAATTTCCAAAAAAAAAAAACATCATGACAAACATGTGGTTAGGAGTGGTTGGTGATGTGACTGATTTGTGGCCACAAATTATGGGGGCAAATTTGTCATTTCAATGAAAGTTCAAGGGTAAAATGGTCCAAGGGCAAAATGGTCTTTACACTAGTTTTAAGAAATATCTAGATTTTTGTTTAAATGTCATCATTACATTGGTGACTCATTCATATGACTCACCACCATAGGTGGCAAGAGGTCTCAGCATCCGATGTCGGGTTTTGTCTCTGAACGTCCATTCTCGACTCCTTCGATTACCCAATTTAGGGTTTTACGCCTGAATCGAGTATAAAACCTATTTATTTTGAAAATTTTCAAAATAACCTATACCGTTGTAAATGAGATATAAAATCTATTCATTTCGTTCTCGGGTCAAAATTAGGTTTTCTGATCAGTAAAATCTTATTGTCAGCAAAAAGCGCGGACCGGGTTCCGTCTAGATTTTCAACCCAAAATTTAACTGTATACTTAAAAAAATAAACATGATATGAATATGACTTTGGTTTTCCCTAAATAAATTTTGAAGTTTCAGATAAAAATATAAACGTTTATTTATATTTATACCGATCTTAGAAAGCAGAAAAAATCGAGGTGTTACATTAACATCTAGAAAATGAGTAAAACTTGTGTTGTGGGGGCTCAGGAGGAGGATTTTGATCAGGAATTGTAGGCTCGGTCCATCTCCTTCACATGTCATCCATCTCTGTCGCACGTTGTCCATCTCTGCTGCATGTCGTCCAACTCTGCCACGCAGACCAAACCCACACACCTTATTTTGCAAGAAATTTACTGCATCTGAAACTTGCAAGAAGTTTCACTCATTTTGCAAGATAGTAACTCCATCTGATACTTGCAAAGAAGTTTCACTCACACATGAAACTTCAAGGTAATATCTTGCAAAATGAGTGAAACTTCTATTTTGTCGCTTGTCGTCCAACTTCGACACGCAAATCAGGTTATTAACTATGTTTAGTATTTGTTTCTTGGAATTATGTATTGCTCTTTGCGCATAGATAATTAATGTAGCACCCGTATTTAAAATTTTAATTATTTTAATATCAATTGTAAATATAATGAACTATCTCAGCTTGTACTCTAATTGTCATTTTAATGTATTAATAAAAACAAATAATAATATTCATCCGCTAATAAACTTTTGACAATTAAATTAATAATTTCCTTTTCCCTATTTAACAACAAACCTTAGAATTTTAAAAAAAAATAATGGCAAGAATAAGATCTAGTTTATATTATATAATTAAAAAAGAAACAAATAGTGATTATTAACTAGTATTAAAAATTTATTATTTGTTATCAATTATTTGAAACTACAATTTAAAATATTTGTAACAAGGTAGGCAACAATGCTTAAGTCTGTAATAATGAGTAGTTTGTCATTAATAAGAGAAAATAAATAACATAGTTAATATTATTGATAAAAAAATAATTTTTAGCAATTAACAGCTTTTTAAGTTTTTAAAATGTCATACCAAAATACAAACAACCTTATTTATATCATTAACTTAATATTTAATAATATTAAAAAATTTTGTGAAATTGTTACATATAGTAGTGTCATAATTTCAATTAAAGTTGATTTGCCACTATTATAAGAAAATATTTTAAAATAATATAAAATAAAATAAGTGAAAACTTTAAGCTTTTATCATTAATAGTTTTTGTTGAATATTTAAAATATTGTAGTGAGCAAATACATTTCACTACAAATATATTAATATTTAATATATGTGACAATTATTACAGACTTAAAATTTTCAAATTCTTAATAATCCAACACAAAAGGCAATTCTTATGAATGAATGTTAATATTTTTTTTCATTCATACTATTCTTTTTATTCTACTAAATTTTCTATTGTTTATGATCTTGGGGTACAAAACTAAAATATTAGTGACGAATTATTTTTGACACATATATTTTTGTCATTAATAATAAAATTATAATGACGAATTGCCACTTAATCACTATTTTAAATGATATTAGTGAGAAAAAAATACATAGTCATAAAAAATATGTAATTATGACCAAGTTTATATTCTTTGATAAATTTTGATTATTGAAAATCACATTTCTTATAAAACTGTGGGAATATGTTAGCACTTTCTCTTTCTCTTATCTATTTTGATATGCAAAATTAGAGGGAGCTACCATATCTTTTCCCCATGGTGTAATTTTCCTATTCAACGTCAATCTCACCGTTTAACTTATAATTTTATAACTTGTTGTGGATGGGTTGAAATATCAATTGTATTCCTCAAAAAATCTATTTGGTTTATCAAAATGAAATACATTCAAAACTCATATTCGTAATTTTATAACTTTTACATATAATTTTTAAATATCAATACCCAAGACTTAAAATTCATTTTTGTAAATAAATACTTCATTGGTTACAAAAAATACATCAATGGCATTTATTATACAATAAAAGTAAAGTCACATTATTGTTATTTTATTAATTGCAATTAATTTATATTTTCAAAGGTGTAAGATTCGTGTAAATGGTAAATATAAAATAGTAATAGACCAAAATTAAAACTAATATTAGTTTCAATAATGAAGGTATACCGTGTCTTAAAATTGATAGATTTTATAATAAATTAGTCAATTGAACCTTTTTACTTGCCATAATTCTCCGAACCTAAAAATTAATTTTATTTGGGGAAAACAATTTATAGTTTTCAATATACAATTAAAATCAAATAAAACTCACATTATAGAGCCATTGGTTGGGGCTATATGCTGAGGTCTCCAATCATGTGGTGGCTTCTATTATTTAAAGAGCTTCAGTCACCCCTTCTTTGGTCACATACTCTTTCATTCAGAAAGAGCTACACCCCTTCGAAACCTCTCTCTATAAACATTCCTACCCAACAAAGCAAGTATGGCATCATATAAGCTTGTGGGTATACATGTTAAGGAAGAAGAAACTGTGATCCCGGAGGCCTCTCAAATCCCCAACCAATTATAGGCGGAGATGGACTGAGCCTATAATTCCTGATCTTAATCCTCTTCCTAAGCCCCCAAGGCAGAAGTTTCACTCATTTTGCAAGATATTAATTGGAAGTTTCATGTATGAGTGAAACTTCTTCTTGCATGTATCAGAGGCAGTAAATATATGTCAAAATGATTGAAACTTCTTGCAAGTATTAGATACAGTTAATGCCTTGTAAAATGAGGTGTGTAAATCTAGTTTGTGTGGGAGAGCTGGACGACATGCGGTAGCGCTGGACGCTGTGCGGTAGAGACGGATGGCATGCGGTGTAGATGGACTGAACCTATAACTCCTGATCCAAATCCTCCTTCTGAGCCTCATAACAGAAGTTTTACTCATTTTGTACGATATTACAAGTTTCACTCACACATGAAACTTGCTGTTAACATCTAGAAAATGAGTAAACCTTTTGTTGTGGGGGCTCAGGAGGAGGATTTTGATCAGGAATTGTAGGCGCAGTCCATCTCCGTTACATGCCATCCATCTATGTCACACGTTGTCCATCTCTGCTGCATGTCGTCCAACTCTGCCATGCAGACCAAACCCACACACCTTATTTTGCAAGAAATTTACTGCATCCGAAACTTGCAAGAAGTTTGACTCATTTTTCAAGATAGTTGGGACACCCCTTCTAGGGTCATCACATAGTTACCCAAATACGGAAAATTAAATTAGAATTCGATGGTTACTTACGGAAAATAAAGTTTTAATTAAACATCTCATCAGTGAAATGGTGATCAGTTTTTTTTTAAACAACGAGAACATAAACAAACAAACATATATATATATATATATATATATATATATATATATATATATCTATAGATAGTAGCGAATAGTCTAGAACCATACCAAAAACTCGTGGTTCTCAGTAGCCAGATCAAAAACCGACCAAACTTGCTACCCCAAAAAGAATTGTACCTATAGGTGGTCAAACTAATGAAAATCATTATGGAGATCATGATGATCACCCCCACCTACCGCAGTAGGGTGTAACTCAGGATCCTCCTCAAAGTACTCATCTAGGTCCTCCTCGACCTCATCAAAACCACCTCGGCAGGAGGTATTGCTGGTCCTGCTATCAGAAGAGGTTGAAACGACTGAGGTGGAATATCAAGCAATCCATGCTCAGCCAAGTACTGTAGATATAGCCAAACTGGAAGTAGAGGTACCTCGACAGTCTCCACGACACGTCCTCCGTTGTGGTCTCGCAGCTATTGTGCCAGTGACCTCTCGACTAGGGCCAGAATAGGTGGCGCTGAGTGCCCCTGGGTTAATACCGCAAACACCACCGTGATGTGCGTGATCAAATGTTATCGAACGTAGCCTCAAATGAGCCAGAGGTAAATTCGGGTCCATCTAGTCTCAGATGTAAATATATGAACAAGTAGAGAAACCACAAATAAAACTTGCAAGAGTTAGAAACCAATATATGGATTTAACTCGACAACTACATGCACGACACAACAGAAAACACATATACGTATACATGTTATATCAACTTAAGCATTCATATCAAAGTAAATAGTTTATCAATGGGTTTCACACCCCAAACATCATCATTTGAAAAACTATGCATGAACACTTCAAATACATCGTCTAAATTCGCACTTAATCTAATGAGATATCCCAACCGTGGTGAGTTGATCAGGCTCAATTGCCATCCCATGGCATAAAGGCACACAACCAAACCCATTATACACTGTCCAAACCCGAGGCACGGTGATAAAACCGTAAATGGGGTTTCATTGTCCAACCCGGGCACAATGAAGAAAATCGTAGCATGAGATACCTGACTCCACAAGGTACTCACACATAGAACCGTGGGCACGTCTACCAAATGCGTGCAAAACACTTTGTTATTGAAACTTTTATTTGTGTTCTATCTTTCCATGTCGAAGCTCACAGGCTTATGACCAACATAGTTTTAAACATCTTTAAAACTTTCATTAATAACACAGGACCTCAAAGTGCAAGTGCTCAATCACGAAATGGAGTCTAGACTGATGCACCAGTCATATGTTCGTAGTAATAGAAAACATTTCAAATGTTTTAACACCATTAATACACTGTAAGAACCTTAGTACCCCGACGTCTTGGTTACTAAGTTTGATAACACCTTTAACACCGTTGAGAAAACTTGATTTCGGAAAATCATTTCAAATAGGAAATCCTTTCATAAAATCATCAGATACTAAAAACTTGGTTTTCAGAAAGAAGAGTCACTTGAGGCTCAAATTTGTTTAAACTACGCACTGTCGTTTTAAAAACACTTGCCGTCGATACTTTTTCCAAATTGTCGTCGTTAAGCACTTTTAAAGTCATTTAACTTTTTCCACTTAAATAATTTTTTAAAATCATAATTAAGTTATTTTAGAAAGTTAATTTCATAAAATAACTTTTTATAATATTACGAAATTTCTTATATAAAAATTAGCAGTACAAAAATAATTTCATGGTTACGCCCTCACTGTGACTCATAGTTCACTTTTATACCGACAAATCATTAAAATAATGATATTTTCCAACATTTCTTATTTTTCCCAAATAAAATTTTCCATCAATATTATATTCCAATATTTCCCCCATAAACATTGAATATAATTTATAAAGCTTCTTAAAGCTTTTATCTGATTAATTTGATTGTGCACTGACCACTGTTAGGCTTCTCAAACAACAATCATCAACAACATCATAGAAATATTCCCAGGTAGATCATGCATCACAACATTATAATATATAATTGTAAATAAACCATTGCAGATAAAAATAACACAACTTAAACCAATTCAAAACATACTAAACCAAACACCACAACCACAGATAAATATACAGACCAACAACGGATAGCACGTAGCCATCGGATAAATCCCTCAAGTAATCCCATCTTACCTCTCGAAGAATTAAGCTTCCGATTTAAAACTTTATCGCGAATTTGGAAATCGGCGACACATGTACACGGTACAAGACTTTAATCCTTCAACAAACCACAAGTCAACCAATCAAAAACAAGCAAATACGTCACCTATATACCACATATAGGTCACGTCCTTGTATAGGTTTTGTGGTTGAAAATTTCTAAAATTGCTTAAGTCATTGGATTAATGATCCTAAGTACTTAAGACAATGGATTAGTGATTAATCAACAAGGATTGAATTAAAATCTTCTAATCCCTATAATACCTAGGTTCGGCCACAATGAGTAAATGAAGCTAGAGATTTTTGTTTAATGAAATAACTTGGATTCAACATGAATACATACTAGAAAGATGAAATACAAGATCATTTTCTAAATTTTGAACAAAAGTTACTCCACCCATTTTTTCTAAGGTTCGGCCTAGCAAAGGATTTAGGGGAGGAAAACTTTGTTTGCAACAAACTCTTGGATTATGATTATAGGGATGATAATAGGAACATAGAATTTGGTTTCACATTTTTACGTTTTTTCTATGATTTTCTATGATTTATCAAAGTTAAGAACACCTAAGATGAACATCATGAAATAAGCTTTAAAACAAGAAATGAATTGAAGAACATATAACTTAAAGATGATGAGGAACATGAATCACCTCTTGGAAATGAAGAAATGTGCAAGAATCACCAAGTTCCTTTACAAATCAACAATGGTAGCTTAAGAGTAGTAAAATGGCTTCATGTAGAACAACATTTTGGCCATGAAATTGGGCCTCAAAACCGCAGCCCAACATGGTTTGAAAGAATCAAAAGTTGATCCACTTCACTTAGTGTATCATGGAAACTAGTTTAGGGACCAAAATGAAATTAAGACAAAGTTTAAGGATCAAAATGCAATTATTAAAAATTGCTAACATAATCTTATGCCACATTAATCCTCTCACATGGATGACTTATTACTAAGAGAACATAGGGTTTATCCACTTATCGAGTCCCGAAACTCCCATAATCGGCTCCGTCATTTGCTCGATTGAATATAACACCCGTAAAACGTATATTATTTCACTTTTAATGAAATAATTCTAAAAATACACAATCGTAGGAAATAAAATTAAAACCTTAAGTTTTTCATTCACGAATTAAAATTAGGTCTTCTGATCAGTATAAATATACTGTCAATGAAATTCGCAGGCCGAGTTTCACCTCAATTTTCAACCTAAATTTTAATCGCAGCTTTCTACGTTCAAGTAGAAACACTGAATTCTTTCACAAGATCACTAAGATACAGAATGTCTCAAAGCAAATCTCCCTGATTAAAAAGGATGATCAAGTTCTGTATGCTACAAAGGATATAAAGTAACATATTTTGAGTTATTACACCGAGTTGTTCTGTTCCGAAAATCAGTGCAGGGAGAATGATTTAGTTGATAGAATATTAACTCCAATGGTCTCTAGAGAGGACAACCTAATGTTAACCAACTTGCCCTCCCTTGAAGAAGTGAAAAATGCAGTGTTTTCCTTGAATGGTAGTTGTGCTCCAGGGCTTGATGGTTTTGGTGGTTTCTTTTTCCAAAATCACTAAGGAATTGGTCAACATGATGTATGCAAAGCTGTCATTCAGTTTTTGGAGCAGGGTTGGTTGCTGCCCAACCTAAACTCCAACCCAGTGGTTCCAAAAACTTAAGGTGTTGATAGAGTTGAGGACTTTAGGCCTATTGCCTTGGCAAAATTTCAGTTCAAAATTATCACTAAAGTGATAGCAGATAGGCTGGCTAAGGTAGCTCCAAAGATTGTCTCGGATAACCAAAAAGGTTTTATTCAAGGAAGGTATATTAATGACTGTCTCTGTACTGCTTCAGAATGTGTATATATGTTGGACAAAAGGGCTTTTGGTGGCAATATAGCCTTGAAGGTTGATGTCAAGAAGGCTTTCGACACCATGGATTGGAAATTTCTATTGAAGGTTCTTCATTCTTTTGGTTTTGATGCTAAGTTCTGTCAATGGATTGATACCATTCTCAAATAAGCTAAGCTATCTATTGGTGTCAATGGCAAATCAGTTGGCTTTTTCTCTTGTAAGAAGGGTGTTAGGCAAGGTGGTCCTTTGTCCCCTCTTTTGTTCTGTATTGCAGAAGATGTTTTGAGCAGGGCTATTTGCAAGTTAGTTCAAGATGGAATGCTCAACTCAATGGCTGGCCCTAGAGGCTTCAGATCTCCTAGTCATATCTTGTATGCTGATGATATTCTCATCTTCTGCAGAGCCTCAAATCAGAATTTGTCCAATCTAATGTCTCTCTTTAAGGAGTATGGGGAAGCTTCTGGTCAAATGACAAACCTTCACAAGTCCAAATTTTATGCAGCTAATATTTCGGCTCCTAGAATGTCTACCATTACTAATACCTTAGGATTCACTGTTGGTAGGTTTCCTTTCACCTATCTTGGATTGCCTATGTTTAAAGGTAAGCCTAGGAAATCCAATTTGCAATCCATAGCAAATAGGATCACATCCAAATTAGGCACATGGAAAGGTTGTTTGTTGTCAATCATGGGGAGAGTTCAACTTGTTAAGTCAGTGGTTATTGGTATGATAATGTATAGCTTCCAGGTTTACTCATGGCCTATAAGCTTGCTGAAATTAGTTGATAGCTGGTTGAGGAACTTTATCTGATCTGGTAATACAGATACCAAGAAAACAGTGATAGTTGCTTGGCATAAATTGTGCAACCCTGAAGCCAAGGGAGGTCTTGGAGTCATATCTCTAAGAGCTGTTAACAATGCTTCTATGTTGAAATTGTGCTGGGATTTCATCTCTTCTTCTGAGCACCGGGCTACTCTTTTAAGAGCTAGAGTCTTCAGGAATAATTCAGTTTGCAATATTCTATCTCTTCTTCAATTTGGTCAGGAATCAAACCTTACTTGAATACAGTTTTTGAAAATTCTTCATGGTTGCTTGGAGATGGATCTGAAATTAACTTTTGGAATGATGCTTGGTTATCTAAGCCATTGAACTCTTTACCATCTTTACCAGAACATTTACACACTTCTTTAAATGCAAAGGTTAAAGATTTCCTGCATAATAACTCTTGGTTCATACCAAGTATTATTCTCAAAAACTGTCCAGCTATAGCTGAAGAGCTTAATCAAATCAGCATTCCTTCCTTTCCTAGTAAAGACCATCGTGTGTGGTGCAGAACTGAATCGGGCTCTCTAACTCTGAAGGATACTTTTCGGTTTCTTAATAGCAATGTCCAAGCTGTATCTTGGACCAAATTCATCTGGAATAAATGTGTTCATCCATCCAAGTCTTTCCTGGTTTGGAGAATCCTCCATAAACGCATACCCACTGATGAGAACCTAGGGTCCAACGGATGTATTATTGTCTCTAGGTGTAATTTATGTGGTTGTAATTATGAAACAACTAATCATCTTTTTCTTCAATGCGCCTTTGCTTTGGACTTATGGACCTGGCTGGGCAACACGGTTCGCATGGCAATAGATACCTCTTCATTGCTTTATGTTTTCTCTATCTGTGATCAGCAATGGAGCTCTCAAGTTAAGGACCTATTGTTTGCTGCCATAATTAACACTACCTGTGCAATTTGGCACTGCAGAAATAAATCAAGGTTTGAAGACAGGACTATCCCTTTGCAGGTTGCTAAAAACCTTATCCTTGCTAATGTTAGTCTTGCGGGTAATCTGAGTAAAGGAACAACTTCATCCTCCATGCAGGACTTTGTGTTATTAAAGGCTTTTATGGTCAGCTGTCATCCCAATTATGCTCTTAAAATCACAGAAGTCATCTAGCATCCTCCTCCCTGTTATTGGGTCAAGTGCAACACCGATGGGACAGCAAAAGGTGCACCGGGTCCTTCTTCTTGTGGTGGCATTTTTCGTGATCACAGTGCTGCCACTCTTAGTTGCTTTGCAGCCAATCTTGAACTTCTTTTGCTTTTTATGCTGAGCTTATGGGAGCAATCTTGGCAATTGAAATTGCTCATAAGAAAGGTTGGTCATTATGGCTTGAATGTGACTCAAAGCTTGTCATCTCTGCAATCTCTTATCCCTCAATGGTTCCTTGGAAACTTAGGAATAGATGAAATAATTGCATGGCCATTACTAAGGAAATGTGTTTTGGTTACTCTCATATTTTTCGTGAGGGAAATAACTATGCAGATAAAATTACCAATGACGGATTATCTACTCATGGATTATTTTGGTAGGATTTGATCCCTAGTTTTATTAGGGATGATTTTAATAATAATAGGGTAGGTGTAACACCCTGTTTTTCCCATGTTTTCTGTAGCAGTAAATACATATTTAAATGTGTTTATTTTAGATTAAACTCAGAGGATGATTTTAATTAAACTAAAGTCATTTTCTTGTGTTGTTATATCATATGAAGTCACGGTAAAATTTTTGGTTGAAAATTCATACGGAAGCCGGTCTGTGTTTTCACTGCCGGTACAAGTTTACTGTCCAGAAAACCTAATTTTGACCTGTGAACGAGCCAGTTAGTGTTTTTATTATGTTTCCTTCAACTTTGGTTATTTTGAAAATTTTCGTTCAAAAATAAAATAAAATATTTTATTCGGGCGAAAACTTCGGAAGAATTACGATCGGAAATGCAACCAGGTACAAAATGGAGCAGATTAGGGAGCATAAAAGAAGTGAGGAGACATGATAGAAGAGGCTATGACACACTCCAAAAGTGTAATCATCACACTTTTTAAATTATAATACTATTCTAATCCAAAATGTTATTTCTCTCTCTTCTTCCATCCAATCAAGCATTAAACCATCAAGCTTGCTCAACAAGCTCTCCCTCTCTTCTCCCTTGACCGTGAACTTCCTCCCCCCTCTCTATATACATCCCTCTCATTTTCACTTCATCATCTTCCTCCTTCAAACTCCATTAAACCTTCATCTTTTTCCTTTCTTTTAAAAGTTCAAGCTCTTAAAGCTTTAGTTGTTATTCATCTTTTCTACTTGAGTTTTTCATTAAAGTTCTTCCTTATACTAAGGGTAATTCTCTCATATGAATCTTTTTGCAAGTTTCATCTCCTATTTCTTAGTTTACTTTATGTGTTCTTTATATGCTTTAAACTTCTAAAATCTCTCTAAAATGTTAGAAAACTCCTTTTGAGTTGAAACCACTTTCTATAGTCTTGTATTAACTTATATTTTCACATACTAAGAGGTTGTGTAAAACAAAATCTCTACCCATCTCTTACAATGAAGGCCGAATACTTGCATTTATGACCTAGGAGGTTTTGTTTCAACTTTTGGAATATGATCATGTGTTTGAGTTTCTAACTATCCATTGATCTTAAATCTATAAATCTTGGAAGGTGTGATAGCTTGTTCCTATGATGACCGAAAATATGAATAAGTAAGCCTAGGATACTATGTTTCAACTTTCCAAGTACGATCATGGATTTAGAACTCTTAATACCTTGTGATTCTAAACCTAAGAGTTATTGTTAAACAAAGAATATTTTCCTCATCATCCTATGATGGTAGAAACTTAGAGTTTAGGTGCTAGGATGTTTGAGTTTTTATTTTTCCAAAATGATCATGGACTTGAGCTCCATAAGATATTTGGAAGCTAAGTCTAAGAGATTGGAAAGTTTAAGGATTTCTAACTTGTTTATTCTATGTTATTAAAGCTAGAATGTATTACTTTCATTTTTTTCCAAAATGATCATGAACTTGAGCTCCATAAGATATTTGGATGCTAAGTCTAAGAGATTGGAGTGTTTCAATTTTTATTGTTTTCCAAGATGATAATGGACTTGAGCTCCATAAGATATTTGGATGCTAAGTCTAAGAGATTGGAGTGTTTAAGTTTTCATTGTTTTCCAAGATGATCATCGACTTGAGCTCCATAAGATATTTGGATGCTAAGCCTATGAGATTGGAAACTTTAAATATTTCTAACCTATAAATCCTATGAAGGATGAACCAAGAAGGTTATGGACCTAGGATACTTTGTTCTTATTTTTCCAAAATGATCATGGTTTTGAGCTCCTTAATACATATGGATGCTAAACCTAAGAGATTGGAAAGTTTAGTGAATGCTAGCCTATTTTACTAGCCTTGGCTGAATACCCTAAGTTTATAACTTAGTGGGATTTTAATTCAACATTGTTAAATGATCATTGTTTATGAACTCCTAACACTTAAGGATCATAAATCCATGAGTTGTATAATTTTCGGGAATCTCTAACCCTAAGAACTAGTCTTGGTCGAACCTATACCTTGTGGTTTAGTGTTCTTGTTTGATTTTAACTTGTGATTTTGTGTTCATAACCTTAGACTTCCGTCGCGGAGGAAACGAGGACGTTCGTGGTATACCTCTTCGAGCATCTAATCTCCTAACCTTCACAGAAGGTAAGAGGGGATTGCCTAGGGATATTCAATGACTATATGCATGTGTGTATGTGTTTACTTGAGTGATTTGAATATTATTATGACGTGGAGTAAATACTTGAATGACTTGTATACTTGAACTATTGTGATTATTACTTGAAGTTGATTATTACTTGCCTTAAAGTATTGTGAGTTGTATATATGTGATGAATTGTCGTTAACTGTGATATTATTGTTGAGAATATATTACTGTTGATTGAAGTTTGGGAAGCCGGACTTGAGTCTGTGCTCAATGATTATAAGGATTAAAAGCCTTAATAAGCCTTGAATAGAACTTTGAAAGTATTGGTTTCATTTATAAAAGTTCCTTGTTTAAAACGCTTACTTCAAGAGAATGAGATTCTTGTTTTGAAAAGAAGCGTTGAAGTGTTTTTAAGTCAATAGAAACTACCTTTTTTATTATCCAAAGTTTGTACGAGAGAAAACCTTTTTTGAACTATGTCTTTTATGAAGGAAAAAACCCTTTGAAAATATTTGATTTTATTCCGTCAAGGATTTCAAAAGCAAACTAATTTCCTAATTGTTTTATAATAGGATTTGTAAAGGAAAATATTTTCTCCTAAATGATTTAGAAACGTTCCGGTTACTTGGATAAGTGACCGAGGTGTTTTTGATTTTGATTTTCACTGAGCGAAAAGTAAGCACATGTGAAAGAGAATCTAGTTCGCGAGACGTCGCCTCTAGTATTCAGTTTTACACACGTGATCTGGTATCTGTGTCAAGAATTATGGACCAAGGGACCTCATCATGATATTATGGGTTAGGAGTCCTAATCTTGGAATTGAGGACTATGTGTCCTAATTTCGTTGTTATGGGCTAGGAGTCCATATCATGTTGAAATAAAACATGGATAAAATTATAATTGCTTCTACGACCACAACCTTGGAATGTGGCATCGGTCTAATGTGTTGTGATTGAGCACTCGGACTACGTGTCCTGTGTTATTGATTTTCAAGTAATGAAAATTGTGAATAGTCGTTAGCTTTGGTCTTCGACAATCGGAAAAGAGTGAACACAAAGAAAAGTCCCGATAATGAAAAGTTTTTTTATTCATATGCATTTCCCCTTAGCAGACGTGCTTGAGTTTCTGAATACTCGCTTAAGATGTGGTATTCGATGAGGTATACATCCGAATGGCCGTTATAAGGGATTCATGATGATGTTGATCTGGGTGCATGATGTGACGGAGACAACTTGCCAATACGGCCTACGAGCCTGATCAACTCTTTCTTTCTTAATGATAAAACGGTGATGGCATCTCATGAGATTAAGTTTAGAGCCTGATGATTGAAGTGTCATGCATTATCTTTATAAAATTGATTGATTCGGGTATGAGACCTACTGAAATAATACTTGTTGTTTACCTATGAGTAATGTTTAAAATGTTAATATGCCAATGTGTTGTATGTATCATTTGCATGGTTGTTGTGCGATATATCCGTTGTCAGTATCTCGCACTTTCATTTCTACTGGTCATTTTCTCTTCCTTTTTGACCTTTTTGGTACCGCTGTATATATATGAGTTCAGATGGATCCCAATATCCCACTTGTACCGACAATGTTGAAGATTGAGGTCTTCGACGACGCGGGGAATGCCGGGGCATGGCTGATACATCCAGGGGCGACATCTGCCATGTACCACGGAGCAATCACTACAACCGATTTAAATGCTGACGGAGACCCAATCCATAGGAGCTATACTGTGGAGACTAGGAGGGTTGCTCTGCCTCCAACTTGGTATTACCTTCACGCACTGTGAGCTAAAGGACTGCTACACGAACCACCACCTCTGAACGTTGAGCAGGCAGCACCGATAGAGGAAGACCCTAAAGAAGATACTGAGGAGGACCCTGAGGACGATCTTGAGGAGGACCCTGAGGAGGACTTCTATGAGGTGATGGAGGAGGATGAGACGGAGTATCACGTAATGGATCATAACGACGATGACGATTCCGTAGATGAGGGCGATGACGTCATAGATCCATTACCTGATGTCTCGTCTTATGGGAGCATTTGTGGAGACCCTGCTTGCAGCCAGTGTCAGTAACCAATTCAGAGCGTTTTGTGGATAGTCTTCCGTCTTCTGACTTTTAGAGTTACCTTTTTGGATGTGGTTCCGAACCCTCTTTCCCCGTGTTTTTGCTTACTCTCTTTTAAGTTGTATCTTCTAGATGTCTAATTCTGTTGCAATGATCGTTGATAAGGCCCTAACTTATGTACTGGAACTTGGCTCTCATTGGGACATGTTATGAATATATGTTGTCTTCAGTTAATGTTCTGAGTGTTCATCACCTTTATCTTGTTTCATCATTTCAAAAAAAAATAATAACTACCATTTTTAGTGTACTCATCAATCAAGAAAATGATACTTTCTGAAAGTAATCGGCATTGTAAATAAGAAATATTTCCACAATTGGGTAACCATGTGATGCCGGGTTTAGGGTGTCACAGTAGGTCTCCCTAATTTTCGTTTTAGGTGATTTCATGGGTAAGGTTCATGTCCCCCCCATGATCTTGTATTGTTTTTGCTTTTATATTTTTTAATAAATTGGGGTGTGCTGCATATGGTAAATAGTGGCTAAGGTGCCAACCTAGTTAGGATGTTAGTCTCTATTGTGATGCTTTTGCATGCCTCCTTTGCTTAAAAAAAAGTAGAATGAGGTGATAAACTTAGTTTATTTAAAATAATTTTCTAAAACTCAAATAAACATATAAACATATTCATATGCATTTATGTTATTTAAAATAGCGAAAAACAGGGTGTTACATTACTACCCCACTAAAAAAAAATCCGTCCTCGAAATTACGTGACTCGAAACTGGACAGGATCTTGTAATCACATCTTAATCCCAAGATCCTACATTGAACTTCTCGTATTCACTTTCCCTTAGATGACAATTGTAACATAATAACTAAATTCATACTTATTCTTCGTTCTACTTATCCTCAATTCATACTTTCTACCATTAACAATTTTATCTTAATCTTCTACACATAAACATATAATCAAAACTTAATCTCTTCTTCCTTTTAATACTAATCCATTAGGAAAACTTTTCCTCTACATCATTAACTATCACTTTTGACACCAAAATTCAACTAAGATTCTCACTTCTCTCATAACATACACATCAATTGCCATCCAAGACTCTATGTTGTATTTTCAATCGCTTCATTCCTCTTATTGCTAACCATAACATAATCAATTCTTACATCATTCTCTTTCATCCTTGAAATTTTTTACCACCACATTATATCCACTATTCATGACATTGTATCTTAGTTCCTCCGACATGAAGAACAAAACCAAAACCTAATCACTTCTATTTTTAATTACTGGTCCACTAGAAAACTATGTTCCACACATCTAACTCTCATAATCATTACCAAGATCAAAACTTTATCGCAATATGCATCAACTCCCTACTCAAGGTATCCAATTGTAGTCTTAGTTTCCTTTCAACACATCCCACTACTCCAACTCATACAACCAATGTCAATTACATACATTAATCATTAACCTACATTCCTTTAAGGGTATTCTGCCTTGATCAACATTTAATTTATACTAATTACTTCACTTATTGCTATTGATCTTAAGGATTCACATCTTACTAGTCACAACTATTCCTCAACAAAACTCTCGTCACTTATTATCCATCCGACTAAAAGAATGATTGTAGTTAGATACTATACATACTCCCAACCAACTTTCTAAAGATCAGATTTTTTCTCACCCACTCGAGTCGAGGGTGATCCGTTGGGCTTAGCCTCAACTTAGTCCTCAACACTTAGAGTGGACTTTACTAATAAACGTTGGTAAACTTAGGGTCTTCATTTGAAACGAAGCTTGAAGATACTTCATGAAATTTGATCAGTCCTCTGATACATACTTCGGTTTAGCTTCTCCACCGCATAGTGGATCTTACCCTGTAAGAAGGGCGTCGACTTCGTCAGTCGGTCCACGATCACTCGAACTTAAACAAGACTCTTAGAGGTCTTTAGTAAACTCATAACGAAATTCATGACGACACCAACATCTTAACAATGGAGGTCTCAATCATCAAATTATCTCTTTTTCACTATACTCAACTAACCTTGACATCCTGATATGGATCAGGTGAACTTTCTCATGACTCATGGGATAGATTCACACATCAATGACGTTTGGAAAAGATATAGGATAACAATGATCAAAGAGTGTTAAGTCTATTGAACTGCAATAAAACATGGCTGTGAAAATCACGAAAAGGAATTTTCAAGAGAGGAAATTTCTTGATCTCGCCTTCCCAAAAATCTGGTACAAAAATTTCATCAATCAGAAAAAATACAGAAACACCCAGTATGTTAAAAGATTCTTCAATAGGATCGTGAGTGTAAAAACGCTCAGTACATTCTTACAAACATGACTCTACTAAAGTTCCTTCATTCACAAGGACTTCCAATGGATTAGGGAATCAAAGATGAATAGTTCCTATCCTCAAGAGGATGCATTCTTCGTACAGGGAATTTACAAAACGACGATTTAAAAAAAAACAGTCTGGCAAAAATCAGACTGGATCACATCTACCAAAAGTAAATGTGATCAGACCAAGTTTCATCAAGAAACTTCTATTACCATGAAGTCATCTATGCTACAACTCAAGAAATATTCATAACGAATTCTTTTAACGAAATGTGTAAATATCAAGACCAATGAATATTACCAAATCCATCCACTCAAGTGTCTAATACACTGAGGGTTATTCAGGAATGTGAGTACAAATTCTCACATTCAAGAAAATCCATTAGGGTAAATTAAAATTACTGACTAGCATGACTAATTGCTAAATCATGATAGACTTTAAATCAAGATTAGAAAAATCAGTTTTACAGGTACGAAATTGACCATAGTGATTGTCTAATACAACCATCGAAATTTGAAGAACAATTGTGATTTACAAGTTCATAATGGAATGCACGGTACAGATATGAATTCCCTTAGTGTGTGTTTGGATGGGGTATTTCAAAATTCCAAGGAATTTGAAATACCCCATAAAATACCCCCATAAAATCCCTTTATTTCTAAAATCCTTCATATTTAATATACAAACAAAGTATTTTAGAGTGAAGTATTTTAATTACCCTCTTAAAATACTTCACCCTCTATAAATACCCCATCCAAACACACTATTAATCATGAGACACTCACCCAAGGTTGAAGATTCAAATTATCTTGCCTTGGTTCCAACAAATATACATGTCTTCCCAGACACGATTAGTATGGCCACTATGAATGGGGCACGCTCACGGACAACTTAGTCAATCTATCGGACATACGAAGAAATGATTTTTCCTCATAAGCTGAGTTGATGGCGTAAGGTCTTAGATAGATCATCACTCCAATATGGTGATAACTCGTCATTAAGTCGATCTTTGAGTAAACAACACCTCCTCGTGAATGATTCATCAAATCAACTATGCACGGCAGAGAATACTTGTTCATAATTGTCGTTGTTGTTGAGTTGTCAAAAATCTACGCGGTGTCTCGAACCATCACACGACATTGGTGTTTCCTACGGAAAACTCTCAATCTAACAAACTGCTTAGACTACAGATCATTCGGTTGAATCGAGTCGTCTATCTCGATTAACTTTGTAGGCTACATCCTACACGAAGCGGTAGAGAATCATACCAAATCTAGAAACTAGATTGATCGAAAATCAATATCCCTCTCTAGCAGCAAACCTAGGACAATTCCAGGGAACACCCTCGGAAAATCTTTTCGCAAACGATAATCCTGGAACATTCTCTATGAACATTTCTAGAAAATCTACCTTAACAAGCATACTATCCAAATGTCTAACACAATCCAAAAAAAAGGATAACCAAATGTGTCACACATGGACCAAAACACAATACCCATTTACTAATCACGAGTTCTTACAAGATCTCAACTCAATTAGAACCCATTAAATCACACGGACCTGTATGTCAACACACATTGTTTCGACAAAGAAACCATTCAAACAGTGAACCACTAGAGATCACACAACAAAAACATACAGACCTATTTCCCAAGGTTCCCGAAAGACTCAACCAGCTCTGATACCACAAATGCGACACCCCTTCTAGGGTCATCACATAGTTACCCAAATATGGAAAATTAAATTAGAATTCGCTGGTTACTTTCGGAAAATAAAGTTTTAATTAAACATCTCATTGCGGAAATGGTGATAATTTTTTTTTAGAACAACGAGAACATAAACATATATATATATATATATATATATATATATATATATATATATATATATATATATATATATATGCATCACCAGTTATTACACACTATATCACTAATAGGAGATCACAAAAGAGCCCTTATAAGGTTAGGCCATTCTCCACAAAACTAAGTAGGGAAAACAAAGACATATACATATATAGTAGTGAATAGTCTAGAACCATACCAAAAACTCATGGTTCTCAGTAGCAAGATCAAAAACCGACGAAACTTGCTACCCCAAAAAGAACTATACCTATAGCTGATCAACTAATGAAAACCGTTAGGGAGATCATGATCATCACCCTTACCTACTACATGAGGGTGCAACTCAAGATCCTCCTCAAAGCACTCATCTGGGTCCTCCTCGACCTCATCCAAAACCACCTCGGCATGAGGTACTGTTGGTCCTACTATCAGAAGAGGCTGAATTGGCTGAGGTGGAATATCAAGCAACCCATGCTCAACCAAGTACAGTAGATATAGCCAAATTGGAGGTAGAGGTACCTCAACAGTCTCCATGACATGCGTCCTCCGCTGTGGTCCCGTAGCTATTGTGTCGGTGACCTCTCGACTAGGGCCAGAATAGGTGGCGCTGAGTGACCCTGGGTTAATCCCCTAAGCACCATCGTGATGTGTGTGATCAAATGTTATCGAACATAGCCTCAAATGAGCCAGAGGCAAATTTGGGTCCATCAAGTCTCAGATGTAAATATATGCACAAGTAGAGAAACCACAAATAAAACATGCAAGAGTGAGAAACCAATATATGGATTTAACTCGACAACTACATGCACGACACAACAGAAAACACATACACATATACATGTTATATCAACTTAAGCATTCATACCAAAGCAAATAGTTTATCAATGGGTTTCACACCCCAAACATCATCATTTGAAAAACTATGCATAAACACTTCAAATACATCATCTAAATTCGCACTTAATCTCATGAGATATCCCAACCGTGGTGAAGTGATCAGGCTCAATTGCCATCCCATGGCATAAAGGCACGCACCCAAACCCATTGCACACTGTCCAAACCCGAGGCACAGTGATAAAACCATAAATGGGGTTTCATTGTCCAACTCGGGCACAATGAAGAAAATCGTAGCATGAGATACCTGACTCCGCAAGGTACTTACACATAGAACCGTGGGCACGTCTGCCAAATGCATGCAAAACACTTTGTTATTGACAGTTTTCTTTGTGTTCAATCTTTCCATGCCGAAGCTCATAGGCTTACGACCAACATAGTTTTAAACATATTTAAAACTTTCATTAGTAAAACAGGACCTCAAAGTCTGAGTGCTCAATCACGAAACTATAAGACTCAATGACTTAGAGATTTTGATATATGACAAATACAATTTAATGTGTGTGCAAGTGTTTTTGTGTCAAATTACAAAGACAGGTATCAAGCAGTGATCAACAAGTTCATTAAGCAAATTCAAGGAAAATATTCAAGGAAGAACTTGAAGGAATCAAGGAGCTGCATGTAGAAATCAAAAGAGCAAAGTCAAAGATCAAAGGATCGTCAAGACCAAGCTTAAAGGAGAATTTTAGATTTAAGTCTTAGATGATTTGTAAGAGAAAGAAATCTCTTAGCCACAAAATAGCTCAACTAAAAAGATGCATGAAGAAAATCAATTTTCATAACCTGCATTAAAAGGAATAAGTTTTTTTAATGAAAATGATTTTTGGAAATAAGAAAATTATTTGTCAGGAACAGCCATGTAATCATTGGATGTATGTCTGCTACTGTAACTGATAAATGAATTTAAGGTTCTTGATTCAGTAACACCTTTGCACAATCTGAAATCAGATCAGTTATAAATGTTTAACTGAATACAGCCCTGTACATATGCTATGTACACGTGTATTGAAATTTCAGGAAAATCTGATGTTCATTAATACATAGATGTATTGAATGGGTGTACTGATGGATTAACCAAGTTCAAGATTTTGAGAAACTATCAGAACTATCAGTATGAAATTGGTTAATACAGCCCTGTACTCAACCCCTGTTCAAGAACCAGAATCAATAAAACAAGTTCTGTTATCAGACCCAAATCTATTTTAATTGATCCCAACGACTATAACTTATTTCCTATATATAGAGGGATCAAAGGAACACTTATAACATATCAGAAATTTTACAAAATCAATTTGAGAGATCAATTGTGAAAATCATTCATCTTCTTGCTTGAGCTTCATTGTGAAAAAGAGTGTTTCAATTCTCATAAGAACTTCAACTTGTATATCTGACTTCTGAGAGTTAGGAATCAATCTTTCTGTACTTTTCGATTGTAAAGAGAGAGGGAGCCTCTCTATTTGATTAGGGTGAGGAATCCTAAGGAAGAACATTGATTGAGGCTCTTCACAAGAGTGTGGTATCTCGAGGTGAAGGAGTGCTTAGTGGTGTAAAGGTTTTTCAAGCTACCTGGCTAAAGCTTGTTGGGTTAGTGTGTGAATACCCACAGGTGGACTGGGGACTGGATGTAAGTCACGGTGGTGGTTGAACCAGTATAAAACTGATTGTGTGGAATCTCTAAACTCAAACTCTTTAATTTCTATCTTGCACATATAACTGTGATCTTGATGTTCTAAGTTTTCAATTGATATTTGTTCTTGATCTGTTTAATATGAATTAAAACCAGAGTATCACTGCAATCAATCTTGAGTTATTAATTGTTCAAAACTGAGTTGATTAAGACTATTCTTGATCACTGAAACTGAAACTGAAACTGATATATTGTAGCTTCAGATTTTGACTGATTAAGGCCTGTATCTAATACCAGTACGACCCTGAACTGAACTTCTTCTTGTTTGATTCAATCACTGTTTAATTGATAGCTGTGAGCTGTGAACTTGAATCTTATTACTGATATATCTTGCAGAATTAATCTTTCTTTCCTCACTACCTTCTATTCAAGATTTCATAAAAAGCCTTTCACTGTTTTTGTAAAAGATCCTGAGGCAACTTTGATTTGAAAAGTAAAGTTATTGAAAAGATTTTTGAAAGCTCAATTCACCCCCTCTCTTGAGTCTTTGAAACCAAAACAACAATTGGCATCAGAGCTAAACTCTTAAGTTAGGCTTAACAGCTATAAGAGTATGGCTTCCAATGACTGTTTGAATAAAGGGGCTTCCCTTGCATGCCCTCCTGCCTTCAATGGATCTGAGTATATCTATTGGAAGGAAAGAATGGTAATCTTTCTTGAGGTAGTAGGTGTTGACATATGGGATGCAGTAGAAAATGGACCATTTGTCCCCTCTACTATAGATGCTAATGGTGCTCCAAGAAATAAGCCTAAAACTGGATGGAATGAGGATGATAAGAAAAGAGTTCAATATAATGCACGTGCTAAGAATATTATAACATCTGCTTTAAGTCGTGATGAGTTTTTCAGGGTTTCAAATTACAAATCATCAAAGGAGATATGGGATACATTGCAAGTAACACATGAAGGAACCACAAATGTCAAAAGATCAAGAATGAACACCTTCACATATGAGTATGAGCTGTTCAGAATGAAGCAAGGAGAGCCTATGACTAAAATGCAAAAGAGATTCACTCACATTGTCAACAAACTTGCTGGTCATAGAAAAGCTATATCAAATGAAGATCAAATTAACAAAGTAATGAGATGCTTGAGCAGGGAATGACAGCCTAAAGTCACTGCAATATCAGAATCTAGAGACCTCTCATCAATGACCTTTGACACATTGTTTGGAAAACTGCAAGAGCATGAATTGGAGTTGAACAGACTGAATGAGAAAGAAGACACTGACAAAAAGAAAAAGGGATTGGCTCTGAAATCACAAGTCAGAGAAGTAGAAGACAGTGATGATAATGATTCAGTACAAGAGGCAGAATCTGAAGAATAGATAGGAATGCTAGTTAGAAAATTAAAGAAGTTCCTAAAGAAGAAAGGCAACTTCAAAAGAAAGCGATCAACTTTTCAAAGGAGAAATTTCAGCAAAGGTGACAATTCTTCCAACAACATCACATGCTATGAATGTGGAAAGATTGGCCACATGAAGCTTGACTATCCAAAACTGTAAAAGAAGGACAAAACAGAAAAGTTTGACTCAAAGGACAAGAAGTGGAGAAAGACAAGAAAGGCCTACATTGCTTGGGATGATAATGATGTAGATTCCACTGAAGAATATGAATTTGAGGAGGCAAACTTGTGCTTGATGGCCAGCAATAACAGTGATTCAGAAAGTGAGGGAAATTCTAATTCACAACCTACTTTTGATGAATTGCAAGATGCATTTGATGAGTTACATGCTGAATATCTTAAGATTGCTAAACAACTTGTCTAATCTAGAAAAATAATTGCTAAACAATGTGATGATTATGCATGCTTGAAAATGAAAGAAAGAGAAGTAGAAGCTAGGAATAAGGTCTTGATTGCATCTAGCTCTAATTGTTCTAAGTGTTGTACATTGACTAAAGAAGTTGAAAATCTGAAAAATGACCTAGCAAGATTCACAAATGGTAAAGATAACTTGGATGCATTATTAGGACAGCAAAAGTGTTTTTATGATAAGGCTGGAATAGGCCATGCACCTAAGATACATGAGAAATCTTTCAAGAAATTTTTTGCTGCACCTAAGACATCAAACACACCATTTGTTAAATGCAACTTTTGTGCTAGAAAAGGCTACACTACTTCAACATGTCATTACAGAATTTCTGCATATAATAAGTCCAAATATATGTGGGTTCCTAAAGGAACTATTGATGGAACTAACTCAAAAGGACCCAAACAGACTTGGGTACCTATAGCACAAACATGAAATTCTATTTTATAGGTGTGGTGGAAGGTCAAGAGCAAAAATTGGAATCATGACATAGAGCCTTCACCAAACACAAAATTGGTAGCAATAAAGAAATAATATTGATTGATTATGTTTTCTAATTATCATTATTAATTTATGATTGTGAATCTTTGTGTTGACTTATATGTCATTGTATAACATGTCTACATTGTTGTATTAAAGTTATTTGATCAATCTTGGAATAATCATATGGCTTGTGTTTCACAAATTGAATCTAAGAAAATTGATGAAGCCTTAAATGATTGTTTTGCTTGCTATGCAACAATTAACTTTGAACATGATCTCTATCATAAGAACTTTTATTCAAAGTAGAGAAATTGAGATTGAATATGTTGATACAACTAAACAACTTGCTGATATTTTTACCAAGCCCTTGAACAAGGAAAGCTTCTTTTTCATAAGAAGAGAATTTGGCATAATTGATCAATCCTATATCTAATCTCTAAAGAAACTGGTTATATGACTGTATCTTTGTGTAAATATGCTCTGATTCTTGTATGATTTGATTTGGAATATCTATGAATGATTAGAAGAGAGTTTCGGAAGAAATAGATTTGATCAGGAACACCTATGTACCTAACCTATGTACATGTGTAAAAACTGGAAATTTGTTTTAAACATGGATGTGATCAATAGCTGTATAGAGGTTCAGGAATGGATCCCCTGTGTTTGTAGTCTAATACATCCCTGTGATAAACAGATGTATTAAAAGTCTGAGACACAATTCCTGAGGATGCGCTTGATTTGCAAAAAGTATCAGGACAACACAGGACATACAGTACAACATAGGACAAATCCTTGAGTTACAGGACAATTCTTTGTCTTGTACATTGTTTGATGGATAATGGACAGCACAAACAAAATAATATTAAATTTACTGGAATACCCTTTATAATATATATTATTTAATATATAAATATACAATATATATAATTTTGTATAATTATGTATAGAGAGAGAGGGGAGAGAGAGATTAAGAGGAGAGGGGGAGAGAGAGGGGGGAGAGAGAGAGGAGGGAGGGAGAGAGGAGGGAGATAGAAGAGAGAGGAGAGAGATGTAAGGATAATTTTGTCTTTTGTTCGCTTGTCCATGGGACAACTTTTTGTCCCATGGTTTGGTGGGAGACAAAATTTTGGGTTTTTGTCCTGTCCCTCACCCCTTATTTTGTCATGTCCCCTG
This sequence comes from Sophora flavescens, assembly GCA_030762895.1. NCBI lineage: Eukaryota > Viridiplantae > Streptophyta > Magnoliopsida > Fabales > Fabaceae > Sophora > Sophora flavescens. Next base: position 209,597,243 of record CM061063.1, on the reverse strand, counting down.
ACTACTTTTCAGATCAAACAGGGGACAAAAATTTTTGTGTTGTCCAGTCCCCTGAATTTTTGCAAATCAAACGCACCCTGAATGTCATAAGTATACGTTGGTGTACTATAGGCATGTATGCAAAGTCTGATAAACTCATAATACACAAGATTCTAATTCTGCTCATCCACTAAAGTGACAAAAGCGCTCGTCCACACAAGTGATAGAAGCGCTCGTCCACACAAGTGACAGAAGCGCTCTTCCACACAAGTCTCTGGACTTACTAAGTCCTTAATGAGAAGCTCCGTCCAATGACATGGCATATGGAGCTCGTCTACTAGGTTACGTTAAACCAGTTAAAGGAGTACCCAATTGCCTTATTAACCGATTGCTTATTTCCCAACAGGTTGGCAATAAAATGATCTGAACCATTAACTTAAACAATTATTAAATCTACGGCTATGGGTACAAAAGGATCGATCCTCAACTACGAGCCCTGAGGATTGAAGACGACACCGATGGAGAATCTTATTTCAAAACTTCAAATCTTCTGAAACTCACTCTTTCTTCACCTAATTCCGCAACCCTAGCAGAGCTAACCTTAATCCTTCTTGTACCCAAACCAACCCTAATATGGCAAGAACCAAAAATACTGGATCTTCACCCTCAAAAGTTGGTGAGAAGAAGAGGAAGGAAATGGAAACTTCTAAGTCAGTTGGGAAGAATAAAGGAGTTGAGACTTCAAAGACTCCTGAGAAAAAGAGGAACAAAGGAAAGGAAGTGGAATCTTCAAAAAAAAAAAAGGAAGTCACTGAAAGTGCTGCTCCAACTTCATACATGGACAATGATGCTTTTCTTCAAAGGTATTTTTCTTCCGATGAACAAAAGGAATACTTTAAGCAAAACTTCAGATATAGAGGAATTCTTGAACCTTGGGTAATGGATGTAAAATATTTTGAGGATAATGAGTTTAACTTCCCTGAAATTATAGTCTGTCAAAAGCTCAGAGTTTGTGCAAACTCAGTTTGACTATCACCCATTACTGATCAAAGTCTTTTACTCGAATTTGGAAATGAATGCTAATGGAATTAGCTATGAAGTTAAGGGAATTAAGATAAAAATGGAATTAGAGGAATTCAACAATCTTGCTAACCTACCTTATTATGGACCTAGCATTGCTGGAAATGGTCCCAAATCTGAGTGGTATAATGAGTATGATAAAGAACTGGCAAGACCAGATTTAGTCACCTTTAATGAACCTGAAGTAGAGTTTATTATACCGGTATAATGAGTGTAGAGGATAGACTTTTGCATTATGTTATCTGTAGAATTTTAATTCCAAGAGGAGGAAATCACTCTATTCTGCAAAACTATGATTTAATGCTTATGTGGGCTATGATGAATGAGAAGCAAATCAGCTGGGGGTACTGTGTTGCTGAACACATGATAGAATGCAAGAAAAGCAAGATGATGCTTGCCTACCCTTCACTGGTCTGCATAATCCTAGCTCATTTTAATGTTCCTTTTAATGGAGAAGAAAAGAAGCTTGCAAGAAGAATAACTCACAAGTTTGGTGAAGAAATTGTGAGCAAAATGAAACTGAAGAAAGAAGATGGAAGATGGATAAGGAAAGATGGAAACAAGAAAACTTTTGCAGATGGTACTTCAACTGGACAAGAAAATACACCTTCTGATTTCCTACAAAAACTGATGAAAATGCTGGAAAATGTTGAGGAAAATCAGAAGAAAAATCATGAAATTGAAATGGCTGCAATTGCTGAAGTGAATGAAATGATAAAAAGGGCATAAAAGGACATTGATAAACTCATAGATAACCTAGGATCCAGGTCAAACAGAAGAAGATGTTGATGTTGCAAACATTGCAACAGCTACTGTGAAGGAAGCTGAGCACACCCCTGCGGAACCATCACCTAAAGGCAGAAACAAAAGAAAATAAAAAAGGAAGAACTAGTTCTAGGAATTCATAGGAATTAGAACTTAGTTTTTGAAAGGTAAAATGCCTTAGTTTGTAATTTTGACTGATGGTTTCTGTTCTTTTTTATTTGTCCCTGCACCTATCCCTCTATCATGAACAATTTTATATGCTATGTTTGAATGTTTAAATGCTTGCCTTCTATATTGCTTTGAATGTTTCTTTTCTTTAACTTTTTGATAATGCCAAAAGGGGGAGGAAAAAGTATGATATAGAGAAAGGGGATAATAACAAATTATACATGCATATGTTGAGGGGGAGCTTATAAGCTTACATGATTAATGGGGAGTAAATCAAATTCTGATCTGATAATATTTTTTTTGCTCTGATATACATCTGCTCTGATACCATGATATAAATCTGTCAAAAACACTTAGCTTCTGCTACACTTATACTCTAATCTTATAATTTGTTAGAAGATTTGTCATAATCAAAAAGGGGGAGTTTGTAAGACTCAATGACTTAGAGATTTTGATATATGACAAATACAATTTAATGTGTGTGCAAGTGTTTTAGTGTCAAATTACAAAGACAGGTATCAAGTAGTGATCAACAAGTTCATTAAGCAAATTCAAGGAAGAACTTGAAGGAATCAAGGAGTTGCATGTAGAAATCAAAAGAGCAAAGTCAAAGATCAAATGATTATCAAGACCAATATTAAAGGAGAATTTTAGATTTAAGTCTTAGATGATTTGTAAGAGAAAGAAATCTCTTAGTCATAAAATAGCTCAACTAAAAAGATGCATGAAGAAAATCAATTTTCATAGCCTGCATTAAAAGGAATAAGTTTTTTTTAATGAAAATGATTTTTGGAAATAAGAAAATTATTTGTCAAGTACAGCCATGTAATCATTGGATGTATGTCTGCTATTGTAACTGACAAATGAATTTAAGGTTCTTGATTCAGTAACACCTATGCACAATATGAAATTAGATCAGTTATAAATGTTTAACTGAATACAGCCCTGTACATATGCTATGTATGCATGTATTCAAGTTTCAGGAAAATCAGATGTTCATTAATACATAGATGTATTGAATGGGTGTACTGATGGATTAACCAAGTTCAAGATTTTGAGAAACTATCAGAACTATCAGTATGAAATTGGTTTATACAGCCCTGTACTCAACCCTTGTTCAAGAACTAGAATCAAGAAAACAAATTCTGTTATCAGACCCAAATCTGTTTTAATTGATCCCAACGACTATAACTTGTTTCCTATATATAGAGGGATCAAAGGAACACTTATAACATATCAGAAATTTTACAAAATCAATTTGAGAGATCAATTGTGAAAATCATTCATCTTCTTGCTTGAGCTTCATTGTGAAAAAGAGTGTTTCAATTCTCATAAAAACTTCAACCTGTATATCTGACTTCTGAGAGTTAGGAATCAATCTTTCTGTACTTTTCGATTTTAAAGAGAGAGGGAGTCTCTCTATGTGATTAGGGTGAGGAATCCTAAAGAAGAACATTGATTGAGGCTCTTCACAAGAGTGTGGTATCTCGAGGTGAAGGAGTGCTCTGTGGTGTAAAGGTTTTTCAAGCTACCTGGCTAAAGCTTGTTGTGTTAGTGTGTGAATTCCCACAGGTGGAGTGGGGACTGGATGTAAGTCACAGTGGTGGTGGTTGAACCAGTATAAAACTGATTGTGTGGAATCTCTAAACTCAAACTCTTTAATTTCTATCTTACACATATAACTGTGATCTTGATGTTCTAAGTTTTCAATTGATATTTGTTCTCGATCTGTTTAATATGAATTAAAACCAGAGTATTACTGCAATCAATCTTGAGTTATTAATTGTTCAAAACTGAGTTTATTAAGACTGTTCTTGATCACTGAAACTGAAACTGAAACTGATATATTGTAACTTCAGTTTTTGACTCATTAAGGCCTGTATCTAATACCTGTACGACCCTGAACTGAACTTCTTCCTATTTGATTCAATCACTGTTTAATTGATAGTTGTGAGCTGTGAATTTGAATCTTATTACTGATTTATCTTGCTGAATTAATCTTTCTTTCCTCACTACCTTCTATTCAAGATTTCATAAAAAGCATTTCACTGTTTTTATAAAAGATCCTGAGGCAACTTTGATTTGAAAAGTAAAGTTTTTGAAAAGCTTTTTGAAAGCTCAATTCACCCCCTCTCTTGAGTCTTTGAAACCAAAACAACAATTGGCATCAGAGCTAAACTCTTAAGTTAGGCTTAACAGCTATAAGAGTATGGCTTCCAATGACTATTTGAATGAAGGGGCTTCCCTTGCACGCCCTCCTGCCTTCAATGGATCTTAGTATATCTATTGGAAGGAAAGAATGGTAATCTTTCTTGAGGTAGCAGGTGTTGACATATGGGATGTAGTAGAAAATGTAACATTTGTCCCCTCTACTGTAGATGCTAATGGTGCTCCAAGAAATAAGCCTAAAACTGGATGGAATGAGGATGATAAGAAAAGAGTTCAATATAATGCACGTGCTAAGAATATTATAACATCTTCTTTAAGCCGTGATGAGTTTTTCAAGGTTTCAAATTACAAATCATCAAAGGAGATATAGGATACATTTCAAGTAACACATAAAGGAACCACATATGTCAAAAGATCAAGAATGAACACCTTCACACATGAGTATGAGCTGTTCAGAATGAAGCAAGGAGAGCCTATGACTAAAATGCAAAAGAGATTCACTCACATTGTCAACCAACTTGCTGGTCATAGAAAAGCTATATCAAATGAAGACCAAATTAACAAAGTAATGAGATGCTTGAGCAGGGAATGACAGCCTAAAGTCACTGCAATCTCAGAATCTAGAGACCTCTCATCAATGACCTTTGCCACATTGTTTGGAAAACTACAAGAGCATGAATTGGAGTTGAACAGACTGAATGAGAAAGAAGACACTGACAAAAAGAAAAAGGGATTGGCTCTGAAATCACAAGTCATAGAAGTAGAAGACAGTGATGATAATGATTCAGCACAAGAGGCATAATTTGAAGAATAGATAGGAATGCTAGTTAGAAAATTCAAGAAGTTCCTAAAGATGAAAGGCAACTTCAAAAGAAAGTGATCGGCTTTTTAAAGGAGAAATTTCAGCAAAGGTGACAACTCTTCCAACAACATCACATGCTATGAATGTGGAAAGATTGGCCACATGAAGCTTGACTATCCAAAACTGTAAAAGAAGGACAAAACAGAGAAGTTTGACTAAAAGGACAAGAAGTGGAGAAAGCCAAGAAAGGCCTACTTTGCTTGGGATGCTAATGATGTAGATTTCACTGAAGAATCTGAATTTGAGGAGGCAAACTTGTGCTTGATGGCCAGCAATAACAGTGATTCAGAGAGTGAGGGAAATTCTAATTCACAACCTACTTTTAATGAATTGCAAGATGCATTTGATGAGTTACATGCTGAATATCTTAAGATTGCTAAACAACTTGTCTCATCTAGAAAAATAATTGCTAAACAATGTGATGATTATGCATTCTTGAAAATGAAAGAAAGAGAAGTAGAAGCTAGGAATAAGGTCTTGATTGCATCTAGCTCTAATTGTTCTAAGTGTTGTACATTGACTCAAGAAGTTGAAAAACTGAAAAATGACCTAGCAAGATTCACAAATGGTAAAGATAACTTGGATGCATTATTAGGACATCAAAAGTGTGTTTATGATAAGGCTGGAATAGGCCATGAATCCAAGATACACGAGAAATATTTCAAGAAATTTTTTACTGCACCTAAGACATCAAACACACCATTTGTTAAATGCAACTTTTGTGCTAGAAAAGGCTACACTACTTCAACATGTCATTACAGAATTTCTGCATATAATAAGTCCAAATATATGTGGGTTCCTAAAGGAACTATTGATGGAACTAACTCAAATGGACCCAAACAGACTTGGGTACCTATAGCACAAACATGAAATTCTATTTTATAGGTGTGGTGGAAGGTCAAGATAAAAAATTGGAATCATGACATAGAGCCTTCACCAAACACAAAATTGGTAGCAATAAAGAAATAATATTGATTGATTATGTTTTCTAATTATCATTATTACTTTATGATAGTGAATCTTTGTGTTGACTTATATGTCATTGTATAATATGTCTACATTGTTGTATTAAAGTTATTTGATCAATCTTGGAATAATCATATGGCTTTTGTTTCACAAATTGAATCTAAGAAAATTGATGAAGCCTTAAATGATTGTTTTGCTTGCTATGTAACAATTAACTTTGAACATGATCTCTATCATAAGAACTTTTATTCAAAGTAGAGAAATTGAGATCGAATATCCTGATACAACTAATCATCTTACTGATATTTTTACCAAGCCCTTGAACAAGGAAAGCTTCTTTTTCATAAGAAGAGAATTTGGCATAATTGATCAATCCTATATCTAATCTCTAAATAAACTGGTTATATGACTGTATCTTTGTGTAAATATGCTATGATTCTTGTATGATTTGATTTGGAATATCTATGAATGATTAGAAGAGAGTTTCGGAAGAAATAGATTTGATCAGGAACACCTATGTACCTAACCTATGTACATGTGTAAAAACTGGAAATTTGTTTTAAACATGGATGTGATCAATAGCTGTATAGAGGTTCAGGAATGGATCCCCTGTGTTTGTAGTCTAATACATCCCTGTGATAAACAGATGTATTAAAAGTCTGAGACACAATTCCTGAATGTCATAAGTATATGCTGGTGTACTACAGGCATGTATGCAAAGTCTGATAAACTCAGAATACACAAGATTCTAATTCTGCTCATCCACTAAAGCGACAGAAGCACTCGTCCACACAAGTGACAGAAGCGCTCATCCACACAAGTGACAGAAGCGCTCGTCCACACAAGTCTTTGGACTTACTAAGTCCTTAATGAGAAGCTCCGTCCAATGACGTGGTATATGGAGCTCGCCTACCAGGTTACGTTCAACCATTTAAAGGAGTACCCAGTTGCCTTATTAACCGATTGCTTATTTCCCAACCAGTTGGCAATAAAATGATCTGCACCATTAACTTAAACAATTATTAAATCTACGGCTATGGCTACAAAAGGATCGATCCTCAACTACGAGCCCTGAGGATTGAAGACGACACCGATGGAGAATCTTATTTCAAAACATCAAATCTTCTGAAACCCACTCTTTCTTCACCTAATTCCGCAACCCTAGCAGAGCTAACCTTAATCCTTCTTGTACCCAAACCAACCCTAATATGGCAAGAACCAAAAATACTGGATCTTCACCCTCAAAAGCTGCTGAGAAGAAGAGGAAGGAAATGGAAACTTCTAAGTCAGTTGAGAAGAAGAAAGGAGTTGAGACTTCAAAGGCTCCTGAGAAAAAGAGGAACAAAGGAAAGGAGGTGGAATCTTCCAAAGAAAAGGAAGTCACTGAAAGTGCTGCTCCAACTTCATACATGGACAATGATGCTTTTCTTCAAAGGTATTTTTCTTCTGATGAACAAAAGGAATACTTTAAGCAAAACTTCAGATATAGAGGAATTCTTGAACCTTGGGTAATGGATGTAAAATATTTTGAGGATAATGAGCTTAACTTTCCTGAAATTATAATTTGTCAAAAGTTCACTGAGTTTGTGCAAACTCAGTTTGACTATCACCCATTACTGATCAAAGTCTTTTACTCGAATTTGGAAATGAATGCTAATGGAATTAGCTCTAAAGTTAAGGGAATTGAGATAAAAATGTCATTAGAGGAATTCAGCAATCTTGCTAACCTACCTTATTATGGACCTAGCATTGCTGGAAATGGTCCCAAATCTGAGTGGTATAATGAGTATGATAAAGAACTGGCTAGACTAGATTTAGTTACCTCTAATGAACCTGAAGGTAGAGTTACTTATACCGGTATAATGAGTGTAGAGGATAGACTTTTGCATTATGTTATTTGCAGAATTTTAATTCCAAGAGGAGGAAATCACTCTATTATGCAAAACTATGATTTAATGCTTATGTGGGCTATGCTGAATGAGAAGCAAATCAGCTGGGGGTACTGTGTTGCTGCACACGTGATAGAATGCAAGAAAAGAAAGATGATGCTTGCCTACCCTGCACCGGTCTGCATAATCCTAGCTCATTTTAATGTTCCTTTTGATGGATAATAAAAGAAGCTTGCAAGAAGAATAACTCACAAGTTTGGTGAAGAAATTGTGAGCAAAATGAAACTGATGAAAGAAGATGGAAGATGTATAAGGAAAGGTGGAAACAAGGAAACTACTGCAGCCGGTACTTCAACTGGACAAGAAAATGCACCTTCTGATTTCTTGCAGAAACTGATGAAAATGCTGGAAAATGTTGAGGAAAATCAGAAGAAAAATCATGAAATTGAAATGGCTGCAATTCCATAGGTGAATGAAAGGATAAAAAGGGCAGAAAAGAACATTGAGAAACTCATAGATAACCTAGGAGGGGACTTTCATTTCCCTGCAGCTCCAGCTCAAACATAAGAAGATGTTGATGTTACAAACATTGCAGCAGCTGCTGTGAAGGAAGCTGAGCATACCCCTACGGAACCATCACCTAAAGGCAGAAACAAAAGAAAATCAACAAGGAAGAACTAGTTCTAGGAATTCATAGGAATTAGAACTTAGTTTTTTAAAGGTAAAATGCCTTAGTTTGTAATTTTGGCTGATGGTTTCTGTTCTTTTTTTATTTTTGCTTGCACCTATCCCTCTATCATGTATGCTATGTTTGAATGTTTAAATGCTTACCGTCTCTATTGCTTTGAATGTTTCTTTTCTTTACCATTTTTATAATGCCAAAAGGGGGAGGAAAAGTATGATATAGAGAAAGGGGATAATAACAAATTATACATGCATATGTTTAGGGGGAGCTTATAAACTTACATGATTAATGGGGAGTAAATCAAATTCTACTCTGATAATATTTTTTTTTTGCTCTGATATACTTCTGCTCTGATACCATGATATAAATCTGTCAAAAAACACTTAGCTTCTGCTACACTTATACTCTAATCTTATAATTTGTTAGAAGATTTGTCATAATCAAAAAGGGGGAGTTTGTAAGACTCAATGACTTAGAGATTTTGATATATGACAAATACAATTTAATGTGTGTGCAAGTGTTTTAGTGTCAAATTACAAAGACAGGTATCAAGCAGTGATCAACAAGTTCATTAAGCAAATTCAAGGAAAATATTCAAGGAAGAACTTGAAGGAATCGATGAGCTTCATGTAGAAATCAAAAGAGAAAAGTCAAAGATCAAAGGATCAACAAGACCAAGCTTAAAGGAGAATTTTAGATTTAATTCTTAGATGATTTATAAGAGAAAGAAATCTCTTAGTCACAAAATAGCTCAACTAAAAAGATGCATGAAGAAAATCAATTTTCATAATCTGCATTAAAAGGAATAAGTTTTTTTTAATGAAAATGATTTTTGGAAATAAGAAAATTATTTGTCAAGTACAACTATGTAATCATTGGATGTATGTCTGCTATTGTAACTGACAAATGAATTTAAGGTTCTTGATTCAGTAACACCTATGCACAATATGAAATCAGATCAGTTATAAATGGTTAACTGAATACAGTCCTGTACGTATGCTATGTACGCGTGTATTCGAGTTTCAGGAAAATCTAATGTTCATTAATACATAGATGTATTGAATGGGTGTACTGATGAATTAACCAAGTTCAAGATATTGAGAAACTATCAAAATTATCATTATGAAATTGGTTAATACAGCCCTGTACTCAACCCCTGTTCAAGAACCAGAATCAAGAAAACAGATTATGTTATCAGACCCAAATCTGTTTTAATTGATCCCAATGACTATAACTTGTTTCCTATATATAGAGGGATCAAAGGAACACTTATAACATATCAGAAATTTTACAAAATCAATTTGAGAGATCAATTGTGAAAATCATTCATCTTCTTGCTTGAGCTTCATTGTGAAAAAGAGTGTTTCAATTATCATAAGAACTTCAACTTGTATATCTGACTTCTGAGAGTTAGGAATCAATCTTTATGTACTTTTCGATTGTAAAGAGAGAGCGAGTCTCTCTATGTGATTAGGGTGAGGAATCCTAAGGAAGAACATTGATTGAGGCTCTTCACAAGAGTGTGGTAACTCGAGGTGAAGGAGTGATCTGTGGTGTAAATGTTTTTCAAGCTACCTGGCTAAAGCTTGTTGTGTTAGTGTGTGAATACCCACAGGTGGAGTGGGGACTAGATGTAAGTCATTGTGGTGGTGGCTGAACTAGTATAAAACTGATTGTGTGGTATCTTTAAACTCAAACTCTTTAGTTTGTCTTGCGCATATAACTGTGATCTTGATGTCCTAAGTTTTCAATTGATATCTCTTCTTGATCTGTTTAATATGAATTAAAACGAGAGTATTACTGCAATCAATCTTGAGTTATTAATTGTTCAAAACGGAGTTTATTAAGACTGTTCTTGATCACTGAAACTGATATATTGTAACTTCATTTCTTGACTGATTAAGGCCTGTATCTAATACCTGTACGACCCTGAACTGAACTTCTTCTCGTTTGATTCAATCACTGTTTAATTGATAGCTGTGAGCTGTGAACTTGAATCTTATTACTGATTTATCTTTCTGAATTAATCTTTCTTTCCTCACTACCTTCTATTCAAGATTTCATAAAAAGCCCTTCACTATTTTTGTAAAAGATCCTGAGGTAACTTTGATTTGAAAAGTAAAGTTTTTGAAAAGCTTTTTGAAAGCTCAATTCGCCCCCTCTTGAGTCTTTAAAGCCAAAACAACAGAAACCTCTAGACTGATGCTCCAGTCATAGATTCGTGGTAATAGAAAACATCTCAAATGTTTTAACACCTTTAATACACCGTTAAGTAGACACCACGTCTATAGGACCTCAAAGTCCAAAGGACACCCTATCCATAACACCGTAAGAACCTTAGTACCCCGACGTCTCGGTTACTATGTTCCATAACACCTTTAACACCGTTGAGAAAACTTATTTCGGAAAATCCTTTCAAATGGGAAATCATTTCATAAAATCATCAGATACTAAAAACTTAGTTTTCAGAAAGAAGAGTCACTTGAGGCTCAAATTTGTTTAAACTATGCACTGCTGTTTTAAAAACACTTGACGTCGATACTCTTTCCAAATTGCCGTCGTTAAGCACTTTTAAAGTCATTTAAGCCAAATATTAGCTTTTTCCACTTAAATAATTTTCTAAATCATAATTACATTATTTTCGAAAATTAATTTCATAAAATAACTTTTTATAACAATACAGATTTTCTTGCGTAAAAATTAGCAGTACAAAAAAGATTTCACGGTTACGCCCTCACTATGACTCATAGTTCACTTTTATACCGATAAATCATTAAAATAATGATATTTTCCAACATTTCTTATTTTTCCCAAATAAAATTTTCCATCAATATTATATTCCAATATTTCTCTCATAAACATTGAATATAATTTATAAAGATTCTTAAAGCTTTTATCTGATTAATTTGATTAGGCACTGACCATTGTCAAGCTTCTGAACAACAATCAACAACATCATAGAAATATTCCCAGGCAGATCATGCATCACAACATTATAATATATAATTGCAGATAAACAATTTAAATGCAAATAAACCATCACAGATAAAAATAACATAACTTAAACCAATTCAAAACATACTAAACCAAACACCACAACCACAGATAAATATACAGACCAACAACAGATAGCACGTAGCCATCGGATAAATCCCTCGGGCGATCCCCTCTTACCTCTCGAAGAATTAAGCTTCCGATTTAAAACTTTAACGTGAATCCGGAAATCGGCAACAAACGTACACGGTACAAGTCTTTAATCCTTCAACAAACCACAAGTCAACCAATCAAAAACAAGTAAATACATCACTTATATACCACATATAGGTCACATCCTTGTATAGGTTTTTTGACTAAAAATTTCTAAAATAGCTTAAGTCATTGGATTAATGATCCTAAGTACTTAAGACAATGGATTAGTAATTAATCAACAAGGATTGAATTAAAATCTTCTAATCCCTCTAATACCTAGGTTCGACCATGATGAATAAATGAAGCTAGAGATTTTTGTTTGATGAAATAACTTGGATTCAACATGAATACATACTAGAAAGATGAAATACAAGATCATTTTCTAAATTTTGAACAAATGTTCCTCCACCCATTTTTTCTAAGGTTCAGCCTTGCAAAGGAATTAGGGGAGAAAAAATTTGTTTGCAACAAACTCTTGGATTATGATTATAGGGATGATAATAGGAACATAGAAATTGGTTTCACATTTTTAGGATTTTTCTATGATTTTCTATGATTTATCTAATTTAAGAACAACTAAGATGAACATCATGAAATAAGCTTTAAAACAAGAAATGAATTGAAGAACATATAACTTAAAGATGATGAGGAACATGAATCACCTCTTGGAAATGAAGAAATGTGCAAGAATTGTAACACCCTGTATTTTACTGTTTTAAATAACAGTAATACCTATAAATATGTTTATAAGTTTATTGGAGTTTTAGAAAATTATTTTAAATAAACGGAGTTTACCACTCAATTTTACTTGAATGTAGGAAGCTACGATTAAAATTTAGGTTGGAAAGTCAGGCGAAACCCGGCCCGCGAATTCCATTGACATTATTATAATACTGCTCAAAAGACCTAATTTTAATTCATGAATGAAAGACTTAAGGTTTTTATTTTATTTCTTACAATTCTGCATTTTTAGAATTATTTCAGAAATAAATAGAATAATTTACGTTTTACGAACGAAATACGTAATCGGGTGAGCGGCGGAATGGATTTCGGAGTTTCTAAGAGCAGATGAAGCAGTTATCTTAGGATTTTGAGATGATTCATGGGGATGAATCATACTTTTAAGTTTGGAAGGTTCTACAGGGTTAAAGTGTCAATTTAGGAATTTTACGCTTAAGTCCCTGAACTTTCTATTAATTACACTTTGGTCCCTAAGTTAGTTTCTAAGTTTTTTTCAAGTGAATTGGGCCAGAATCCTTGCTCCCAATATCTTATTGGACCATGGCTATGAATCCCAAAATCCTAGTCCATGGATTAATTCCATAAAGCCCATTAGGAAGTATACAAGTTTCCTATGTCATGCTAAGCTTAAATCTTTTGGTGGGCCCCACAAAGATGAATCCAAGCCCAAATTTAGTAGGCCCATGCGCAAGCCCATGAGGGAGAAGGGGCTGCCCTCATCATTTTTGGATGAGTCAAGAATGTTCTAGAATGTTCCACAAAGTTCTACATTATTCTACTACATTCTACAATCTTCTCAACTCTTCTCAAATGTTCTAGGTTTTTCCTAAAATATCTTATGAATAAAATCATCCCAAAATAGTCAATATAAGACAACATTTAATGTGGCAAATGGTCATCATTACAATTTATTGGCAATTTGCAAAATAGTCCTTATACTTTTGGAATCTTTGCAAAATGGTCCCTAGGACTTATTTGCACTTAAATCCTTTGAACAAACCAAATCATCCTTACTAGATCCTTCCAAGATGGAGCATCCAACCTCTATAAATACCCTCCCTCACAGTTCATTTAGTTTCTATTGCCTTTTCTTCAAAAAAAAAAAAAAAACTCTTAAGTTATAAGTCTTTTAGCATTACCTTGTGAAGCAAGTTCTTGGATTTCCTTTGTCTTTGATCTTCAAGAGGTGAATCCTAATCTTCTTCCTTAATCATGTCTATGTTATTTAATAAGTTTCTTGATTCAAAGTTTTTTTCATAATTGTTCATCACTTTTAAGTTTCTAAACCTAAAACTTTGAAAAGTCATAATAAATTCTATAAAAATCTCATGATGATGAAACCACTTTCTATATTCTTGATATCATGCATATTATCTAAATCCAAGAGCATGATTTAATCAAAAATTTCTTTCCTAAAAACCTAGCCTTGGCCGAATCTATTAGAATAGGTTTGGTAGAGTTTTGTTCATGTGTTGTCATGTATGATCATGTATTTCATATGACATGTATGTCTACACACTCTAATCCATGTTAGTTTGTTAAAATGAAAATCGTTACTCAAAAATCTGTGTTGGCCGAACCCTAGATGGGTGAGATTTAATGAGTTTTGTTCAAAGTTTTCATAAATGATCTTAGTAATCAAGCTATTAGTATGTATTCTTAATAAATCCAAGTTGGTTTATTAAACTAAAAACCCTAACCCTATGAACATGTTGAGGCCGAATCTTAGTATATAAGAGTTAGGAAGTTTTGAGTTTCAAGTTTTGTTGTTTAGTCACTAATCCATGATCTTAGTTGATTAAGAATCATAAATCCATGACTTAATCATGATTAGAAATCTTAGTCATTCAAAAACCCTAGAGGCAGTGACTATGTATTAAGGTTTAGAATGTTTTAGTTTCTAGATTTGTAATTATTTGATTGTTATGGTTGAAGGTTGAGTGAGTGTGACGTATAAGCGATATACGAACTTCAGAAGGAAATCAATAATTCACAAGAAAGTCTCCGAAAGGTAAGAGGGGAACACCTGAGGATTTATTCGATGGCTATATGCTATCCCGTGTTTGTTTGTAATTATTTGTCTGTTAGAATTTATTTAAGTTGTTAATGTTGTGTTATTTGTATCTGTGTGGTTTTAATTGCGTTTAATTGTTTATCTGTAATTATATTATGCTACTGTGATGCATGATCTTCCTAGGAAATATCTGTGATATAATTGTTGGTTGATGTGTGAGAAGCCTGATAGTGGTCAGTGCCCAATTAAATTAATGGGATAAAAGCTTTAAGAAGCTTCGCAAATTATATTCAATGTTTTAACGGTAAAATATTGATATATAATATTAATGGAAATTTTTATTTGGGAAAAATAAGGAATTTTGGAAAATATTATTATTTTAATAATTTATTACTGAAAAAGTGAATTATAAGTCACAATGAGCACGAAACCGTGAAAATATTTTCGCACTGCTAATTTTTACGTAAGAAATTCCGGAATATTGCAAATTATTCTTTTATGAAATTAATTGGTGAAAGTAAGTTAATTATGATTTTAGAAAATGATTTAAGTGGAAAAAGCAAAATCTTGGCTTAAAAAGCCTTAAAAATAATATTTGACGGCAAATTTGGAATAGTGTAGACGGCAAGTATTTTGAAACGACAATGCATATTTTGAGGAAGTTAAAAACTCAAGTGACTCATTAGTTTGTGAAAAACTAAGTTTTAATAATTAAAGATTTTATTGATGAATTTTCAATTTGAAAAGAATTTCTGAAAACAAAAGTTATTTCAACCATGTTGGAAGTGTTGTTGAAGTTAGTAACCGAGACGTCGGGGTACTAAGGTTCTGTGTTGTTATGGACTTGGGGTCCTTTGGACTTTGAGGTCCTGTACTGTATACGTGGTGTATACCGTATTTAAACATTGAAGATGTTTTCTAGTACCACGAACCTAAGACTGGTGCATCGGTCGAGAGGTGTCGTGATTGAGCACTCGGACTGTGAGGTCCTGTGTTGTAATGAAAGTTTTAAAGATGTTTAAAACTATGTGAGTCGTAAGCCATTTTGAGCTTCGACAAAGAAAGATTGAACACAAAGAAAAAGAGTTATAAGCAAAAATGTTTTACATGCATTTGGCAGACGTGCCCGCGGTTCCATGTATTAATTACCTGCGGCATCAGGTAGTTCTTACTGTGTTTTTCTCATGTGCCTAGGGAGGACATTTGAGACCCCATCTTCGTTGCTACTGGTGCCCTGAGTGTGGACAGTATGCAATGTGTGTTTTGGCTGTGTGCCTGTGGTTTTGTGTGCCTGTGTGGATGGGAAGAGGCTGCGTGCCTGTGTCGCTGTGTGCCAGTGTGTCTGTGTGGCAAGGGAGCCTGATCAACTCACAATGTGTTGGGATATCTCATGAGATTAGGACGAAAGTTAGATGATGAATATGAAGTGTCATGCACAATTTTAAATCGATGATGTTTGGGGTGTTGAACCCACTAATAAAATATTTGTTTATAAATGTTTGTATTTGGTAAATGCTGATGTGTTTATGTGGTGGCTTGTATGTAGTTATTGAGTAAGATCCCTGTATTGGTTTCTCACTCTTACGTGTTCAGATGGACCCGGATATACCATTGGTACAATCGAGGGTCCGATCGATCATTTTTGATCGAGCGCAATATGGTGGTGCCTGGGAGATTAACCCTGGGGCACTCAGCGCCACCTATCACGGTCTCGACAGAGAAGTCATTGGCACAGTGGAAGAAGGACCACAGCAAAGAATTCATGTCGTAGAGACTGTCGAGGTATCTCTACCTCCAGTTTGGATATACCTGCAGTACTTGGATGAGCACGGATTAATGGATCCACCACCTCAGCCAAATCCTCTTCAGATAGTAGGACCTGACGAACCTCCTGTTGAAGTGGAGGAGGATCCAGAGGAATATATTGAGGACGATCTTGAATTTCAACCTCCTGCAGTGGATGATGAGGATTCTTCCGGCGACGAAGCGGGAGTGGAGGCATCTTCATCAGATGCATCTGGTGTAGGTGGGGTTGATCATCAGGATCTCCCCAATGGGCTGCATTAGCTTGACCAGCTATAGGTGTAGTTCTAGGGTAGCGAGTCTTGTCATTTTTAGATCTGGATACTGAGAGCCATGAGTTTTGGTATGGTTCTAGACCACTCGTTGCTTATATGTATATGTCTTTCTTTTCTTTGCTTAGTTTGATGGAGAACAACCTACACTTATGAGGGCTCTTTTGTTATCTCCTATTATAGGTAGGGTGTATGTAAAGAGGTGATGTATATATATGGATATACATATATGTTTGTTTATGTTTATAATGGTTCTATGTTCAAAGAAAAAAAAATTCAGCACTATTTTCGTAAAGAAACAGTCACTCTAAAATATATTTTCCGAAAGTAACCAGCGTTTATAAATTTGATTTTCTTTATTTGGGTAACTATGTGATGACCCTATAAGGGGTGTCGCAAGAATCACCAAGTTCCTTTACAAATCAACAATGGAAGCTTAAGAGTAGTAAAATGGCTTCATGTAGAACAACATTTTGGCCATGAAATTGGGCCTCAAAACCGCAGCCCAACATGGTTTGAAAGAATAAAAAATTGATCCACTTCACTTAGTGTATCATGGAAACTAGTTTAGGGACCGAAATGAAATAAAGATAAAGTTTAAGGATCAAAATGCAATTATTAAAAATTGCTAACATAATCTTATGCCACATTAATCCTCTCACATGGTTGACTTATTCCTAAGAAAACATAGGGTTTATCCACTTATCGAGTCCAGAAACTCCCGTAATCGGCTCCGTCGTTCACCCGATTGAATATAAAGTCCATAAAACATATATTATTTCACTTTTAATGAAATAATTATAAAAATACACAATCATAGGAAATGAAATAAAAACCTTAAGTTTTTCGTTCATGAATTAAAATTAGGTCTTCTGATCAGTATAAATATATTGTCAATGAAATTCGCAGTAGAATGAGGTGATAAACTTAGTCGTAACTTTCTACGTTCAAGTAGAATGAGGTGATAAACTTAGTTTATTTAAAATAATTTTCTAAAACTCAAATAAACATATAAACATATTCATATGCATTTTTGTTATTTAAAATAGTGAAAAACAGGGTGTTATAATAGTAACTGCATTTGATACATGCAAAGAAGTTTCACTCACACATGAAACTTCAAGGTAATATCTTGCAAAAAGAGTGAAACTTCTGTTTTGGCGGTGCAGGAAGAGTCTTTAGATCAGGATTTATACGCTCGGTCCATATCTGGCACACGTCATTCGTCTCCACTGCACACAGTTCGTGTTTGTCGCTTGTCGTCCAACTTCGCCACACAAATAAAGTTATTAACTATGTTTAGTATTTGTTTCTTGGAATTATGTATTTCTCTTTGCGCATAGATAATTAATGTAGCACCCATATTTAAAAGTTTAATTATTTTAATATCAATTGTAAATATAATGAACTATCTCAGCTTGTATTCTAATTGTCATTTTAAAGTATTAATAAAGACAAATAATAATATTCATCCGCTAATAAACTTTTAACAATTAAATTAATAATTTCCTTTTTCCTATTTAACAACAAACCTTAGAATTTTTTTAAAGAATAATAATGCCATGAATAAGATCTAGTTTATATTATATAATTAAAAAGAAACAAATAGTGATTCTTAACTGGTATTAAAATTTTTTTTTTGTTATCAATTATTTAAAACTACAATTTAAAATATTTGTAACAAGGTAGGCAACAATGCTTAAGTCTGTAATAATGAGTAGTTTGTCACTAATAAGAGAAAATAAATAACAAAGTTAATATTATTGATAAAAAATAACTTTTTAGCCATTGACAGCTTTTTAAGTTTTTAAAATGTCACACCAAAATACAAAAACCTTATTTATATCATTAACTTAATATTTAATAATATTAAATAAAATGGTGACAAATTGTTACATATAGTAGTGTCATAATTTCAATTAAAGTTGATTTGTCACTATTATAAAAAAATATTTTTAAATAATATAAAATAAAATAAGTGAAAACTTTAAGCTTTTATCATTAATAGTTTTTGTTGAATATTTAAAATATTGTAGTGATCAAATACATTTCACTACAAATATATTAATATTTAATATATGTGACACTTATTATAGACATAAAATTTTCAAATTCTTAATAATCCAACACAAAAGGCAATTCTTATGAATGGCTGTTATTTTTTTTTTCATTGATACTTTCTTTTTATTCTACTAAATTTTCTATTGTTGATGATGTTGAGGTACGAAACTAAAATATTAGTGATGAATTATTTTTGACACATATATTTTTGTCATTAATATTAAAAAAAAATGACGAATTGTCACTTAATCACTATTATAAATGATATTAGTGACAAAAAAATACATTGTAACACCTTCCTTGGGTCATTACATGGCTAACCCATTACGGAAAATAAATTAAAAGAATGTTTGCTGGTTGCTTTCTGAAAATAATATTTTCTCAACATCTATTCCTCGAAAAACACGGTGATAAAATTTTTTCTTTACAACATCATAACAACAACGTAGTCAAAACCACACTTAAATATATGAATATATGTATAAGTCATACAACCGTATTGCCTCGTATCGTCTTCACACCTAAATCTTTATATGTAAAGTTCATTATTTGATAACAATACACTACATTAAATAAAACCTAAGCTGGTCAAAACTAACAGACACTATAATAATAGGAGGTAGCATCCGCATGCTCCGAACTAAGTAGCATTCTTCTCGGATGTGTCATATCCCTTGAGTGGCTCATCTGAACTCCCCGATATTAAAGCAGCAAAGAGACCACAAATAAAACATGCAAGAGTGAGAAACCAATATATGGATTTAACTCGATGACCACATGCACGACACTACAAAAACAATTCATATATATACATGTTGATAACAATATAATAATTCACAGCAAAGCATATAGTTTATCAGTGTGCTTCACACCCCAAACATCATCGTTTGAAAAATTATGCATGAACACTTCAATATTCATCGGCTAACATTTTGATTAATCTCCGGAGATCCCAACGTCGTGTAAATGAGTTGACCAAGCTCGATGGCCAAATGATACGTCGAGACATGAATATCATTAAGATACCATGATTAACAATGCGTTGAGACATGAATATCATTAAGATACCATGATTAACTCGGTAGGCACGTTTGTCGAATATGCATATAAAACAATTTTTTCTTGACATTGTTCTCTGTGTTCAATCTTTCCTTTGCCGAAGCTCAAAGCTTGCAACCAACGGAGTTTTAACATTTTAAAACTTTCATTAATAACACAGGACCTCAAAGTCCGAGTGCTCAATCACGAAACCCCTAGACCGATGCACCAGTCTTAGTTTTGTGGTAATAGAAACATCCTTTATCTTTTACCGCCGTTTCTTATGTCGTGAAGTAGACACACTGTCTACTAAACACCAAGTCTATAACGTCATAAGAACACTAGCACCCCGACATCTCGGTTACTAAGTTCCATATCGTCGTTTACGTCATTTTTGTTCTCTGAAAAACAAATCCAAAATAAGATCTCCGCAACTTATCCAAGTTACCTGAAATACGTCATTGAGTAAAATTCATTTACAGAAAATCTTTTCTACTTGAAATTCATTTGTAAAACGTCAAATCAAAAAAAAAAATCCATTTTCCTTTGGAAACTCATTTTTCCCGAAATAACGTCAAATCATCAAGAACTCTTTTAATGAAACTTCAATTCTAAAAAAAAATAAATCAATTGAGATTAAATCTCTTTTCAAAATAAGTATTGATGTTTTTAAACTCCCCACCATAAATAATTTCGAAACTTGCTGTCGTTTAGCATTTTCAAAGAAAACGTTTTTAAGTCAAACTTTGACCTTTCTTCCAAAATAATTTTCTTATATAATAAATAAGTTATTTTCGAAAATTAATTTCACAAAATAACTTTTTATAATATTACGGGAATTCTTATGTAAAAATTAGCAATACAAAAATAATTTCAGGGTTACGTCCTCACTATGACTCATAAATTACTTTTACACTAATAAATCATTAAAATAATAATTTTTTCAAATATTCCTTGGCAGATCATACATCACAACATCATAACAATATTCCTAGGCAGACCATGCATAACAACATCATAACATATAATGCAGATAAACAATTAAATGCTGATAGCACGTAGACATCGAAAAAATCCCTCAGGCAATCCCCTCTTACCTCTTGCAGATTCGAACTAATGATTTTCAAACAATCTCCCGATTTGATCCGGTTTCCTCCGTCGACTTTAGGTCAAACCAACCCGATCGATTCCTTAATAACGAATTGCAACCAAAATAAATCAAAATCAAACAACAATACACTTAATCAAGAGGGTTAGGGTTCGGCCTCTTCTAAAATTCTAAGTTAGAAAGTTAAAATTTTTCTAACTTAGGGATTTATGATCCTTAAGTAAATTAAATATGATTAAGCACTTAATCCAAAATCTTGAACTAAGAACTTTGAATGAAACTCATCAAGCTCCAAGAACTAGGGTTCCGATTTTCACAAGATCAAAAGGCTAGGGACTTTGAAATTTTCTCAACTCTTGAATTCAACAAATATGCATCACAAAGAGTTGGATTTAAGTGTTGTAAGACTAAGCCCTCATTCATGTTTTGATGTATGACAAACAAAGTGTATTTTGCATAAGGTTTTTAATTCTGTCTACGTACTCATTACGTGTTAAGTTGCATGCAAGATCACTCGTCCAACAAAGCAAAACTAGCGCACGTCCAACACAGGGAAAATATAAGCGCTCGTCCACTAACACAGGGAAAATATAACCAAGAATGACGTCCAACAAAATAAAGAGCTGACATCCACTGAAAGAACAAAGGAAACGTGTCCACTAAAGAAACAACAAAGGAAAAAGCTGTCATCCACTGAAAGAGCATAGATGCGCGTCCACTGAAAGAAACAGAAGAGCTCGTCTGCTGACGTGGCACATGAAGAGCGTCCACTAAGGAAACAGAAGATCTCGTCTGCTAACGTGGCACAAGAAGCGCGTCCACTAAGAAAACAAAAGATCTCGTCTGCTGACGTGGCACATGAAGCGCGTCCAATGGAAGAAACAGAAGAGCTCGTCTGCTGACGTGGCACATGAAGCGCGTTCACTGATGAAAACAGGAGAGTTCATCCACTGATGAAAACAAGAGAGCTCGTCTACTGATGTAAAAGAAGCACACGTCCACTGATGTAAAAGAAGAGTGCATCCACTGATATAGCAGAAGCATGCATCCACTCATATAAAAGAAGCACGCGTCCATTGATGTAAAAGAAGCACGCGTCCACTGATGTAAAAAAAGGAGCTCGCGTCCACTGATGAAACAGAAGCGCGTGTCCACTGATGTAAATAAGAAGCTCCGTCCACTAACATGATATATAAAGTTCGTCTACCAGTTAGATCCCGTCCAATTACCTTGAGCTAATACTCCCGTCTGCTGAAGTGGCAAATGGACGCGGATATTTTTCTCTTCAATTAAACACGGATATTTTTCTCTTAAATTAAACGTGGATATTTTTCTCTTCAAATAAACACGGACTGATTACTCTTCAAAAAAAGATTTGTCTATCCTTTCAGATGGAAACAGTTATATCTCAAGAAGGACGCAATCTCTACAAAGATCAAACAGAATCACATTTTGAGATCAAGAATCAAGAAAGCAAATTTTGTCAAATCAGATCCAAATCTGTCTTTATTGATCCCAACGGCTATAATTTGTCTTCTATATAAGGAGGGATCAAAGGAACACTTTTATACAACCAATAACAAAACAACAACAACAACGCAACTCATACTGATTGTGAAACAAAGTGCTTTATCTCTGAGAAAAGTGTAGTAGTTAGAACTTCCATTTGTTTTATCAGGCTTTTAGAGTCTTGCTTCTACTCAATTCTTTTTGTGAATTAGAGTGACTAAGAGAGGGTATCTCTTAGGGTTCAACAAGGATAGAAGGGATCCTTGGGTAAAGAAAGCTAGTGTGCTTTCTGGAGATTTTTTAAGCAAGGAGGGTATCCTTGTGTTGCTGTAATTAGAATTGTGTAAATTGTTGATTATAGTGAAGAAATCCACAGAGGTGTGGGACTGGATGTAGGCTTACCAGAGGAGGTAGTCGAACCATGACAAATTCGGTTTGCGTGTTCTTCTAATCCCTAAACTCCTTATACTTGTTTAAACTTGAATCTTTAAATCTGCAATCTATGTTAAAATCTGTTGTTACTACTTACAATTCTTCTTGTCATCATTACTTATTCCATAACCTGATTCTTGGGAATTAAAATAGATTGAAAACCAATTTTCTTTAAAGAAACATTGTTTTGCTTTAAATTGTTGAATAAATTTTCAATATCTCAATTCACCCCCCTCTTGAGACCGTAACCACTACCAACAATTGGTGTCAGAGCTAAAACTCTTGTTACAAAGCTTAATAGCTTCAAGAGATGGCTACAAATGATATCCTGGGTGATGGGGCTTCACTCACTAGACCCCCTGCCTTTAATGGCTCCCAATACATGTACTGGAAAGAAAGAATGCTTATCTTTCATGAGGCTGCAGGTTTAGATGTTTTAGATGCTGTTGAAAATGGTCCATATGTTCCATTTATTATTGATGCTAAGGGAAATAAACAAACTAAACCAAAAGATGACTGGAATGATGATGATAAAAGAAGAGTTGGTGATAATGCTAAAGCAAAGAATATTATAACAGCTGCTTTGAATTATGATGAGTTTTTCAGGGTCTCCAATTGCAAAACGGCAAAGCAGATGTGGGATACTCTTCAACTCACTCATGAAGGAACCAACGATGTGAAAAGAGCAAGGATGAATGCACTAGTCCATGAATATGAACTCTTTCACATGAAGAATGGTGAGGAGATAGATGATCTGCAAAAGAGGTTTACACACATTTTGAACCAGTTAGAAGGACTCGGACATACAATCACAGATGAGAAAAAGATTAACAGGATTATAAGATGTTTGAGTCGTGAATGGCAGCCAATAGTTACTGCAATTGCTGAAGCAAAGGATCTTGACACAATGCATATTGCTACTCTATTTGGCAAGTTGAAAGAACACGAATTGGAACTAAATAGATTGAAAGATCATGAAGATAAGGAGAAAAAGAAGAAAGGACTCTCACTCAAGGCTCATATTTCCAAAGAATCAATAGAAAGTGATGAAGATGAACACCTTGATGAAAGTGAAGAATCCGAAGAAGAAGACATGGGATTGCTTGTGAGGAAATTTAAAAGATTCATCAAGAAGAATAGAAACAAGAAGCAATTCAGTTTTCCTACAAAAAAGAACACGAACAAAGGTGAAAGCTCTTCCTCAACAATCAAATTATTTGAATGTGGAAAGCTTGGACACTACAAAAATGAATGTCCAAAGCTACAAAAGAAAGAAAAGTATGAGAAGAATGACAGCAAGGAAAAGAAAGGAAGAAAGTCTAGAAGAGCATACATAGCTTGGGAAGATAATGATATGGATTCCACTAGTAGTGAATCAGAAAATGAAGAAGCCAACCTATGTCTCATGGCAAATCATCAAAGTGAAAGTGAAACCGAGGTAAATGATTCCTCTCCTACTTATGATGAGTTACAAGATGCTTTTGATGAATTGCATGAAGAATATATTAAAATTAGAAAACAACTTAAATCTTCTAGAAAGATCATCGCAAAACAATGTTGCGACTCTGCATCTTTACAAATAAAGCTTAAAGAACTAGAAACCGAAAATTCACAATTACTTGCATCTAGTTCAAAGTGCACCAAATGCACTACACTAGAAAAGGAGGTTGAAAAACTGAATACAACTCTATCTAAGTTTACTTTGGGTAGAGATGACTTGAATGCCATATTAGGACAGTAAAAGGGTGTGTATGACAAAGCTGGAATTGGATATAAGCCAATGGTACATGAAAAGTCTTTTAAGAAGCTTTTTGTTGCACCTATTTCCTCAACTAGTCCTTTTGTAAAATGCTATTTTTGTTCTAGAAAAGGCCACACAGCTTCTACATGTCAATACAGAAAATCAGCATACAATAAATCTAAGTATATATGGGTTCCTAAAGGAACTATTGCTGCAACTAACTCAAAAGGACCCAAACAGATTTGGGTACCTATAGCAAAAACATGAAATTCTGTTTTGCAGGTGTGGTGGAAGGTCAAGAGCAAAAATTGGAATCATGACATAGAGCCTTCACCTAACACAAAATGGGTAACAATAAAAAAAATATTGATTGAATATGTTTTCTAATTATCATTATGATTGTGAATCTTTGTATTGACTTATATATCATTGTATAATATGTCTACATTGTTGTATTAAAGATATTTGATCAATCATGGAATAATCCTATGGCGTTTGTATCTCAAATATAACCAAAATATGTTGATGATGCTATTAATGATGAACATTGGATGATTGCATTGCAAGAGGAGTTAAATCAATTTAAAAGGAACAAAGTTTGGGATTTAGTTCCAAAACCCAAAAGTAATCAAATAATCGGAACTAAATGGGTGTTTAGAAACAAAATGGATAAGAATGGAATAATAATAAGAAACAAGGCTAGACTAGTAGCTAAGGGATATAATCAAGAAGAAGGAATTGATTATGATGAAACATATGCTCCCGTAGCTAGATTAGAAGCCATAAGAACGCTCTTAGCCTATGCATGCATAATGAACTTTAAACTGTACCAAATGGATGTGAAAAGTGCCTTTTTAAATGGAATAATACAAGAGGAAGTATATGTAAGCCAACTCCCTGGCTTTATTGATAGTGAGTTCCCAAATCATGTCTATAAACTGACTAAGGCCCTCTATGGACTCAAGCAAGCTCTTAGAGCTTGGTATGAGAGGTTAAGCAATTTTCTCCTAGAGAAAGGCTTTAAAAGAGGAAAAGTTGATACTACACTATTTACTAAAACGAAAGCACACAATATCTTACTTGTTCAAATATATGTTGATGACATTATTTTTGGTGCTACTAATGAGTCTTTATGCAAGGAATTTGGTGAACTAATGCAAAGTGAATTTGAAATGTCCATGATGGGAGAGCTTACCTTCTTTCTTGGACTTCAAATTAAACAATGCCAAGATGGAACTTTCATAAGCCAAACAAAATACTGCAAGGAACTACTAAAGAAGTTTGGAATCGAAAGCGCAAAGGAAATGGCAACACCAATGAGTCCAGCCTGCTACTTGGACAAAGATGAACATGGTAAATCTATAGATGTATCCAAGTATAGAGGTATTATCGGATCCTTACTTTATCTCACTGCTAGTAGACCAGATATAATGTTCAGTGTGTGTATGTGTGCAAGGTATCAAGCTAACCCTAAAGAAACACATCTTACTGTAGTTAAAAGAATCATGAAGTACCTCTTAGGAACAAAAGAAATGGGGCTGTGTTATCCCATGGGATCCACTTGCACATTAATAGGATATTCCGACTGACTTTGCTGGATGCAAGTTAGATAGGAAGAGCACAAGTGGAACATGCCATTTATTAGGAAATTCCCTAGTGTCCTGGTTTAGTAAAAAGCAAACTAGTATTGGCCTTATCCTTAACTGAAGCAAAATATGTTGCAGCTGGGAGTTGTTGTGCTCAAATCCTATGGATGAAGCAACAATTAATTGACTATGGTGTTTATCTAGATTATGTACCAATAAAATGTGATAACACTAGTGCAATTAATCTAACAAAGAACCCAATTATGCACTCAAGAACCAAAAATATTGAAATTAGACATCATTTTATCAGGGATCATATTCAAAGTGGTGATGTTGTGATTGAACATATAGATACATCTAAGCAATTAGCTGATATTTTCACCAAACCACCTAATAAGGAAAGTTTCTTCTTTATAAGAAGAGAACTTGGCATAATTGATCCTTAAAATAATTAATAACAGATGGCATGCAAGGAAGTACAAGTTGCTGAAAATTATGAAGGACATGGGCAAGATGCTAAGCATCCTTAGCTGTCTGTAATTTTTATTTTTGTTTTGGATGTTTTGATGTATTGTATAAATTCTGAAATACTTTATTAACAATGAATGCAAGACTGTTTATTAAGATTGATTTCAATATTCTCCATAGTTTCTTTTTGATAATGACAAAGGGGGAGAAAGATGAACCATACATCTGAGATGAACTAGAAAGATGAACCATACATCTTAGATGAACTAGAAAGATGAACCATACATCTGAGATAAACTAGAAAAATGAACCATACATCTGAGATGAACTAGAAAGATGAACCATACATCTGAGAAATATGAACCATAAAAATGAACCATGCATTTTCTGATATGCAAAATTTTTTAATTTTTATTTTTCAGACAAAGGGGGAGAAATATGAACCATAAAGATGAACCATGCATATGCTGTAAATTTTTTTCTCTAAAATGTAATTTTTTTTCTCTGATACCTGAGTATGAGCTGCCTTGAAAAGACATACTTGAACTTGTAATAAATGCAAGATGATTTTTTTTCTGATAATGATATGAAAACACTTGATCTTTTGAAAGATATCAATGTCACAGGGGGAGGACGAAAATAACTCAAGAACCATGCTTACTGAATAACTGCACTCTGATTTCTTAATAACTAAGGTTAAGTATGGTAAGGTTTGTCTACTGATGAAAACAGGAGAGCTCGTCCACTGATGAAAACAGGAGAGCTCGTCTACTGATGTAAAAGAAGCACGCGTCCACTGATGTAAAAGAAGAGTGTGTCCACTAATATAGTAGAAGCACGCATCCACTGATATAAAAGAAGCACGCGTCCACTGATGTAAAAGAAGCACGCGTCCACTGATGTAAAAAAAGGAGCTCGCGTCCACTGATGAAACAGAAGCGCGTGTCCACTGATGTAAATAAGAAGCTCCGTCCACTAACATGATATATAAAGTTCGTCTACCAGTTAGATCCCGTCCAATTACCTTGAGCTAATACTCCCGTCTGCTGAAGTGGCAAATGGACGCGGATATTTTTCTCTTCAATTAAACACGGATATTTTTCTCTTAAATTAAAAGTGGATATTTTTCTCTTCAAATAAACACGGACTGATTACTCTTCAAAAAAAGATTTGTCTATCCTTTCAGATGGAAACAGTTATATCTCAAGAAGGACGCAATCTCTACAAAGATCAAACAGAATCACATTTTGAGATCAAGAATCAAGAAAGCAAATTTTGTCAAATCAGATCCAAATCTGTCTTTATTGATCCCAACGGCTATAATTTGTCTTCTATATAAGGAGGGATCAAAGGAACACTTTTATACAACCAATAACAAAACAACAACAACAACGCAACTCATACTGATTGTGAAACAAAGTGCTTTATCTCTGAGAAAAGTG
This sequence comes from Sophora flavescens, assembly GCA_030762895.1. Lineage (NCBI taxonomy): Eukaryota > Viridiplantae > Streptophyta > Magnoliopsida > Fabales > Fabaceae > Sophora > Sophora flavescens. Next base: position 209,569,276 of record CM061063.1, on the reverse strand, counting down.
TAGTAGTTAGAACTTCCATTTGTTTTATCAGGCTTTTAGAGTCTTGCTTCTACTCAATTCTTTTTGTGAATTAGAGTGACTAAGAGAGGGTATCTCTTAGGGTTCAACAAGGATAGAAGGGATCCTTGGGTAAAGAAAGCTAGTGTGCTTTCTGGAGATTTTTTAAGCAAGGAGGGTATCCTTGTGTTGCTGTAATTAGAATTGTGTAAATTGTTGATTATAGTGAAGAAATCCACAGAGGTGTGGGACTGGATGTAGGCTTACCAGAGGAGGTAGCTGAACCAGGATAAATTCGGTTTGCGTGTTCTTCTAATCCCTAAACTCCTTATACTTGTTTAAACTTGAATCTTTAAATCTACAATCTGTGTTAAAATATGTTATTACTACTTACAATTCTTCTTGTCATCATTACTTATTCCATAACCTGATTCTTGGGAATTAAAATAGATTGAAAACCAATTTTCTTTAAAGAAACACTGTTTTGCTTTAAATTGTTGAATAAATTTTCAATATCTCAATTCACCCGCCCCCTCTCGAGACCGTAGCCACTACCAACAAGTGTCACTAGACAACTTTGAATCAAAAATTCATCCAACACCCAATATTAGGGTTTTCGACCCTTTTGAATAAAGTAGGCTAGGGTTTGATTTATGATCTTCTAATTTTAATTACATACAAGAGCTATCATGGTATTAAGAGATTAAATCATGAATCATGACTTAAAGTTGAAACAAAATCCAAGAACACCCATTTGTGAGGGTTTCGACCAAGAGAGAAAGAATAGGAAGAAAATTTTTGTTGAACACATTCTCTTGGATAACAAATACAGAGATGATTATAAGATTATAGAAATTGGTTTCTAGTCAAATAGATTTTTCTACAATTAGTTATGAATTTTTGAAGAAAGCTTCATGAACTTGATGATTCATGGCATAACTCAAGAATCTTGTAAAGAGAAAGGCTTAGAAAGGTAGGTTGAAGAAAGGTTACCTCTTGATGATCAAAGAAATTGATGATCTTGATGATGTTCTTCACAAATCACTATGATGTTCTTAAGGTGTTCTTAAGACTAAAAGGCTTATGTTCATATGGAAATGACATGAATGGATGAAATGAAATTGCCTAAGTGATGTTAAGTGAAGGAGCTGTGGATTTTGGGGCATTTTGGTCCAAAATCCCAATGGCAAAGCTTGTAAAAATTATATGAAGCTAGGGGCAAAATTGTCTTTTCCATGCCAAAATATCTAATTGTCATAAATGCGTCATTATGACCATTATGACTCGGATAGGATCGTCATAAATTCTTGTCACATCAGTCACATCAGTCATCTCAGCTCCGTTGCTGACTCCCTGATTCATTTGACACAGGTTTTCCTAGAGATATCTCGACATTTTTGCCCGCAGCAAATGTAATATTATATTTTTGCGCAAAATTTTTCAAAACTTCCAGTATCGTAGTAAATATCATAAAAACATTATTCATCTCATTCACGAATTAAAATTAGGTTTTCTGAGCAGTAAACTTTTACTGTCAGTGAAAACGCAGACTGGGTTCCGTCTAAATTTCCTACCCAAAATTTCATCGTAACCCTATGATATAAAGCATGATATAGAAATGACAGTGGTTTACTCAAAATCATTTTGAGTCTCAGATAAAAATATATATGTTTATATATTTATTACCGATATTAGAAAGCAGTGAAAATCGGGGTGTTACATTACTACCCCACTAAAATAAATTTCGTCCTTGAAATTTCGTGACTCTAAACAAGACAGGATTTCTTAATTCCAAGGTCTTACTCTCACAAGAAAATATATAGAAAACTTTGTCACTCTGAAAGGAATCCCAGAAATATCCGTTATGTAAAAAGATTCTTTAATAGGTTCGTGCTTGTAAAAATGCATGATCGGTACATGTTTACAGACATGAGTCTAATAAAGTTCCTTCTCTCAAAAGAATTTTACTACACAACGATTTAAAACAACAGTCCGACAAAAATCCAGACGAGGTCACTTCCACCAAAAGTAAAAGTGAATAGACTAAGTCTCATCAAGAAACTTCTTTTATCAAGGAAATGTCTATCCTGGAAGGTAATAAGACATTTCAAGCAAAGAGAATTGACAATAACTGGCTTAGAAGTTAAGATTGAAATAGTCAAATCATGATAATCAAAGAAACAACCAATTTCAAAGTATTCACACATAATCCATCAAAATAAAAGCATGAATTGCATCCGAATTTGAAAACTATAGTTAAAAGATTACCACCAAAGGTTGCAGTCTCAGCTTTCCACACATTAAAACTCTACCCGTAGTTGTCGGCTTATTTGTTCGGGTGTTGTTGACAGCTAATCTATGCTTTGGTGCATTATAGTCCTTCGATATGTGTCCCACTTGACCACATTTGAAACATTTAACTCCTACCAAGGGACAAGTTGCAGACAAATTTCTTGTGTCTCCACAATTGTAACATCTGTGGCCTTGGACTTGACTTTGGTTCTTCTGACCTCCATTACTAGATACAGAAGAGTTAGGATGATATTGGTGTTGATTCCGGTCATTTCCCGGTGAACAGAAATAAGGTTTCCTCTAGTTCTGTTCTCCTTTCTGATCTCGATTTTGATGTTGATCCTTGGAACGAGATGGTCCTCCAACATTCCCCTTATTATCTCTTCCCTTCTTCATTTGTTCTATCTTCCGACTCATCTCAACTAAAGCTTGAAAAGTTCGAAGTTGCAGAGGTAAGACAGACTCTTTAATCTCAAATCTCAGTCCTGCCTCAAACCTCTCACACTTCCAGCTCTCGTTGGGCTGTGCTTGAAAGAAACGGAATTATTTGGCAAGCGATTCAAACTTCGTCACATATTCCCCCACAGATAGTTATTGCTATTGTAACCCAAAAAATTATTGTTCTTTCTCAATTCTAACACTCGCCGGAAAATACTTGTCCATGAATGCAGTTCGGAAAATGTTCCAGGTAATTTCCTCGTGATCGACTTCCAGAAGTTGTTTAACACCTTTCCACCAGTACTCAGCATCTCCCATTAATAGGAAAACATCATAGGTAATCCTTACTTCTACAGGAGTAACTACTAGCTCAAAGATTTTCTCCAGTTCTTGAATCCATAGGTCAGCTTTCTCATTGTCAGCATCCCCACCAAACTGTGAAGGATTTTGGCTTTGAAATGCAATTAGAGCCTTGCCTTCCGCAGCTTGCAGATTCTGGGCATTCATAGATGCAGTTTGATTGGCAATAGCAGCTGCCACATGTTCCATAGCCTAAGCGGCATAGTCCACTCCTTCTTCATAATTTTCATTCATGTTACCACAGCCGCCAATAGGACCACCTCTACGACCACGTCCAAGATTGCGTCCACGTCCTCGTCCACGTCCACCTTCTAGTGTGAGTTCCATAACTGACCTGCAGAACAAAATCAGTTAAATAGCCACCAAAAAATGAAGCGCACATTGGTGTATTAACATATACATTACTTTTAAGAAGTAATTCAAACAAAACTTGATTCAGAGAAAACACAACGTAAACACAACAGACCTATTCCCCAAAAATCCAGAAAGACTCGACCAGCTCTGATACCACTAATGTAATACCCTCCTTGGGTCATTACATGGCTAACCCATTACGGAAAATAAATTAAAAGAATGTTTGCTGGTTGCTTTCGGAAAATAATATTTTCTCAACATTTATTCCTCGAAAAACACGGCGATAAAATTTTTTCTTTACAACATCATAACAACAACGTAGTCAAAACCACATTAAATATATGAATATATGTATAAGTCATACAACCATACTGCCTCGTATCATCTTCACACCTAAATCTTTATAAGTAAAGTTCATTATTTGATAAGAACACACTACATTAAATAAAAGCTAAGCTGGTCAAAACTAACAGACACTATAATAATAAGAGGTAGCATCCACATTCTCCGAACTAAGTAGCCTTCTTCTTGGATGTGTCATATCCCTTGAGTGGCTCATCTGAACTCCCCGATATTAAAGTAGCAAAGAGACCACAAATAAAACATGCAAGAGTGAGAGACCAATATATGGATTTAATTCGATGACCACATGCACGACACTACAAAAAATAGATTCATATATATACATGTTGATAACAGTATAAGCATTCACAGCAAAGCATATAGTTTATCAATAGGTTTCACACCCCAAACATCATCGTTTGAAAAATTATGCATGGACACTTCAATATTCATCGACTAACATTTTACTTAATCTCCGGAGATCCCAACGTCGTGTAAATGAGTTGATCAAGCTCGATTGCCAAATGATACGTCGACACATGCATGATTAACAATGCGTCAAGACATGAATATCATTAAGATACCATGATTAACAATGCATCGAGACATGAATATCATTAAGATACCGTGATTAAATCGGTAGGCACATCTGCCGAATATGCTTGTAAAACACTTTGTTCTTGTCATTTTTCTTTGTGTTCAATCTTTCCTTTGCCGAAGCTCAAAGCTTGCGATCAACAGAGTTTTAACATTTTAAAACTTTTATTAATAACACAGGACCTCAAAGTCCGAGTGCTCAATCACGAAACCCCTAGACCGATGCACCGGTCTTAGGTTCGTGGTAATAGAAGCATCCTTTATCTTTTACCGTCTCGTTTATTACGTCGTGAAGTAGACACATCGTCTACTGAGCACCAAGTCTATAACGTCATAAGAACACTAGCACCCCGACATCTCGGTTAGTAAGTACCATATCGTTATTTACGTCATTTTCCTTCTGTGAAAAACTAATCCAAAATAAGATCTCCGCAACTTATCCAAGTTACCGGAAATATGTCATTGAGTAAAACTCATTTATAGAAAATCCTTTCTACTTGAAATTCGTTTGTAAAACATCAAATCATAAAAAATCCATTTTCCTTTAGAAACTCATTTTTCTCGAAATAACGTCAAATCATCAAGAACTCTTTCACTGAAACTTAAATTCTAAAAAAAATAAATCAATTGAGATTAAATCTATTTTCAAAATAAGTACTACTATTTTTAAACTCCCCAACGTAAATAATTTCGAAACTTATCATCGTTTAGCATTTTCAAAGAAAACGTTTTTAAGTCAAACTTTGACCTTTCTTTTAAAATAATTTTCTTATATAATAAATAAGTTATTTTCGAAAATTAATTTCATAAAATAACTTTTTATAATGTTACGGGATTTCTTATGTAAAAATTTGCAGTACAAAAATAATTTCACGGTTACGTCCTCACCGTGACTCATAAATTGCTTTTACACTAATAAATCATTAAAATAATAATATTTTCAAATAATCCTTATTTTCTCACATAATTATTTAAATCATAATATCTTGCAATATTTCTCAATTAACTATCGAATATTCCTCATAAAGTCTTCTTAAAGCTTTTATCTGATTAATTAATTGGGCACTGACCACTGTCAGGCTTCTCAAACAACAATAACAGCATCATCATAACAATATTCCAAGGAAGATCATGCATCACAACATCATAATATATACTGTAGATAAACAATTAAATGCAGATAACCAATCACAGATAAAGATAGCACAAATCAAACAACTTAAACAAAACACTCGAGATAAATGATACAGACAACAACAGATAGCACGTAGCCATCAGAAAAATCCCTCAGGTAATCCCCTCTTACCTCTTGTAGATTCGAACTAACGGTTTTCAAACAATCTCCCGATTTGATCCGGTTTCCTCCGTTGAATTTAGGTCAAACCAACTGGATCGATTCCTTCATAACGAATTGCAACCAAAATAAATCAAAATCAAACAACAATACACTTAATCAAGAGGGTTAGGGTTCGGCCTCTTCTAAAATTATAAGTTAGCAAAGTTCAAATTTTTCTAACTTAGGGATTTATGATCCTTAAGCAAATTAAACATGATTAAGCACTTAATCCAAAATCATGAACTAAGAACTTTGAATGAAACTCATCTAGCTCCAAGAACTAGGGTTTCAGCTTTCACAAGATCAAAAGGCTAGGGATTTTGAAATTTTCTCAACACTTGGATTCAACAAATATGCATAACATAGAGTTGGATTTAAGTGTCACAAGACAACTTTGAATCAAGAATTCATCCAACACCCAAAGTTAGGGTTTTCGGCCATTTTGAATAAAATAGGCTAGGGTTTGATTTATTATCTTCTAATTATACTTACATACAAGAGCTATCATGGTATTAAGAGATTAAATCATGAATCATGACTTAAAGTTAAAACAAAATCCAAGGACACCCATTTGTGAGGGTTTCGGCCAAGAGAGAACGAATAGGAAGAAATTTTTTGTTGAACACATGCTCTTGGATAACAAATATAGAGATGATTATAAGATCATAGAAATTGGTTTCAAGTCAAAAGGATTTTTCTGCAATTAGTTATGAATTTTTGAAGAAAGCTTCATGAACTTGAAACAAAATGAAGAACTTGATGATTCATGGAATAACTCAAGAATCTTGTGAAGAGAAAGGCTTAGAAAGGTAGTAATAAGAGAGGCTACCTCTTGATGATCAAAGAAATTGATGATCTTAATGATGTTCTTCACAAATCACTATGATGTTCTTAAGGCAAAAAGGCTTATGTTCATATGGAAATGACATGCATTATTGAAATGAAATTGCCTAAGCGATGTTAAGTGAAGGAGCCGTGGGTTTTGGGGCATTTTGGTCCAAAATCCCAATGGCAAAGCTTGTAAAAATTATATGAAGCTAGGGGTAAAATTGCCTTTTCCATGCCAAAAGATCTAATTGTCATAAATGCATCATTATGGCTATTATGACTCGGATATGATCATCATAAATGCTTGTCACATCAATCATCTCAGCTCCATTGCTGACTCACTGATTCATCTGACACAGGTTTTCCTAAAGATATCTCGACGTTTTCGCCCGCAGCAAATATAATATCATATTTTTATGCCAAATTTTTCAAAACTTACAGTATAGTAGTAAATATGATAAAAACATTATTCATCTCATTTACGAATTAAAATTAGGTTTTCTGAGCAGTAAACTTTTACTGCCAGTGAAAACGCAGATCGGGTTCCGTCTGAATTTCCAACCCAAAAATATATATGTTTATATATTTATTACTGATATTAGAAAGCAGTGAAAATCAGGGTGTTACATACATAGTCATAAAAAATATGTAATTATGACAAAGTTTCTATTCTTTGATAAATTTTGATTATTGAAAATCACGTTTCTTATAAAACTGTGGGAATATGTTAGCACTTCTCATTCTCTTATCTATTTTGATATGCAAAATTAGAGGGAGCTAACATATCTTTTCCCCACGATGTAATTTTCCTATTCAACGTCAATCTCACCGTTTAACTTATAATTTTATAACTTGTTGTGGATGGGTTGAAATATCAATTGTATTCCTCAAAAAAAAAAAAAAAATCTATTTGGTTTATCCAAATGAAATACATTCAAAACTCATATTAGTAACTTTATAACTTCTACATATAATTTTAAAATATCAATAGCCAAGACTTAAAATTCATTTTTGTAAATAAATACTTCATTGGTTACAAAAAATACATTAATGGTATTTATTATGCAATAAAAGTAAAGTCATATTATTGTTATTTTATTAATGACAATTAATTTATATTTTCAAAGGTGTAAGATTAGTGAAAATGGTAAATATAAAATAGTAATAGACCAAAATTAAAATTAGTATTCATTTCATTAGTCAAGGTATATACCATGTCTGAAAATTGATAGATTTTACAATAAATGAGTCAATTGAACCTTTTTACTTGGCATAATTCTCCGAACCTAAAAATTAATTTTATTTGGGGAAAACAATTTATAGTTTTGAATATACAATTAAAATCAAATAAAACTCACATTATAGAGCCATTAGTTGGGGCTATATGCTGAGGTCTCCAATCATGTGGTGGCTTCTATTATTTAAAGAGCTTCAGTCACCCCTTCTTTGGTCACATACTCTTTCATTCAAAAAGAGCTACACCCCTTCTCAACCTCTCTCTATAGACATTCCTACCCAACAAAGAAAGTATGGCATCATATAAGCTTGTGGATATACATGTTAAGGAAGAAGAAACTGTGATCCCGGATGCCTCTCAAATCCCCAACCAATTATAGGCGGAGATGGACTGAGCCTATAATTCCTGATCTTAATCCTCTTCCTAAGTCCCCCAAGACAAGTTTCACTCATTTTGCAAGATATTAATTGGAAGTTTCATGTGTGAGTGAAACTTCTTCTTGCAAGTATCAGAGACAGTAAATATCTTGCAAAATGATTGAAACTTCTTGCAAGTATAAGATACAGTTAATGTCTTGTAAAATGAGGTATGTCAATCTAGTCTGCGTGGCAGAGCTGGACGACATGCGGTATCGATGGACGATGCGCGGTAGAGACGGATGTCGTGCGGCGTAGATGGACTGAACCTATAACTCCTGAACCAAATCCTCCTTCTGAGCCTCATAACAGAAGTTTCACTCATTTTGTACGATATTACAAGTAAAATGAGTAAAACTTGTATTGTGGGGGCTCAGGAGGAGGATTTTGATCTAGAAAATGATTCCTAACTCTCAATGGTCAGATAAACAAATTGAAGCACTTATGAGAACGAAATACTCTTTTCACAATAAGCTCAAGAAAGATGATGAATGACTTTCACAATTGATTTCTCAAATTGATTTCGTGTAATTCTGATGTGTTGTATGATATATGATATGTGATTGTTAAAAGTGTTCCTTTGATCCCTCTATATATAGAAAACAAGTTATAGTCGTTGGGATCAATCAAAACAGATTTGGATCTGATAACAGAATTTGTTTTCTTGATTCTGGTTCTTGAAATAAGATTCTTCATCGGCGTCGTCTTCAATCCTCAGGGCTCGTAGTTGATAGTAGACGAGCTCCATATGCCACTTCATTGAGCGAAGCTTCTCATTAAGGACTTAGTAAGTCCAAAGACTTGTGTGGACGAGCGCTTCTGTCACTTGTGTGGACGAGCACTTCTGTCACTTTAGTGGACGAGCGCTTGTATCACTTTAGTGGACGAGCACTTCTGTCACTTTAGTGGACGAGCACTTCTGTCACTTTAGTGGATGAGCGCTTCTATCACTTTAGTGGAGGAGCGCTTCTATCACTTCAGTGGATGAGCACTTTTGTCACTTGTGTTGGACGAGCGCTTCTATCACTTGTATTGGACGAGCGCTTCTTATGAAATCTTATTTCCAAAAATAATTTTCATTAACGAAAACTTATTCCTTTTAATGCAGGTTATGAAAATTGATTTTCTTCATGCATCTTTTTAGTTGAGCTATTTTGTGACTAAGAGATTTCTTACTCTTAGAAATCATCTAAGACTTAAATCTAATTTCTCCTTTAAGCTCTTATCTTGATGATTCCTTGATCTTTGTCTTCGCTCTTTGATTCCTCCATGTAGCTCTTTTGATTTCTTCAAGTTCTTCCTTGAATATTCTCCTTTAACTACGTACTGAACTTGTTGATCACTGCTTGATACCTGTCTTTGCAATTTGACACTAAAACACTTGCACACACATTAAGTTGTATTTGTCATATATCAAAATCTCTAAGTTATTGAGTCTTACAGAATCGGCTACAGATCTTTGAGTAAGCTCATGGGCGAAGCTATGGTCTTAGCCGAGGCTATTGATTAATCGATCAATGGCTCATACTGGAGAACTTATAGATTTCCCAGCTCCGCATTATGAGGTTGAAGTTGCAGAGGCATAATCGATTATGGTCATGGTGTAATCGATTATGAATATGGCAGAAGCATGGTAATCGATTAGTATAATCGATTATAATGTGACTGTTCGAAATATGATGAGGAAGTTGGAACTGATTAAGAGGGATGGATCAACAAGTGGTTCTTCTTCTGACTTGTCTGGATAAGGAGTTATCTTGGTTACGCATGGAGTAGAATCAAAAACCAACCAGTTTCCATTCTCAGACTTCAATAAGTGTTTTTGGCAAGTAACAAGCTTTTCATGCCCTTACCCGTGGGATGTTGTTGGCGAATGTTTAGCGAACGATAGTCAAAGAGAATTTTGGAGGCACAACTAGTATAGCAGAAAAGGTTACGATTCTCCAGTTGAGTTGAGAATAGAACCTAAGGTTAAATATATAATAGAAGTAAAGTAAGACAATGATTAATCAAGTGTAGCCATAATTAAAGATGAAGTAATCATAGCTGAGATGGGTGCAGAAGTTGATGTTACCCATTTGAACTGTGTGTAATCGGATGAAGGCAAAGTTATATACTTAGTAAGAAGTTTGCAGAAATTCAGCATATGTTACTGATGCATTATTCCTTGTTAAATGCTTGATTGAGGGCTGCTTTGACTGATTTAGAGTGTTTTTGCAGTATAATGATGTATAAAAGTAAACCACCACTTGGCATCCAATAATGATAATCATCCTATATCCGTTATGATTCAATTTAGAATGGTTATCAAGGATATTTCAAATGTCAAGTACATAAGTCCTTTCAGTTTGGAAGGCGAGTATAGAGTCCTTTTAGTTTTGGAAGGCAATCACATAAATCCTTTTAGTTTGGAAGGCAAGTATAGAGTTCTTTCAGTTTTGGAAGGCAAGTAAGTAAGTGCAAAGCAAGTGGGACGCCACTTGTGGACATAGACGTATGTCCTGCCTTACAGTATAAAGCTAGTTCCTCTTAAGTACCTCGGTTGTGACACCCTCCTCAGGCATTACTATATCACGTGCAGAAATAATTTAAAAGAAATTTTTGCTGGCTGCTTTCGGAAAATTTATTTATTTGAAGTCAGAAAATCTGGGTGTAAAATAATTTCTCCTGAATACTTCGATGAATAACATACTCATCACAATAGTAAAAATAAAACATATTATTCACGAAATAATTTTAAACCATATAAAGGTTTTCAACACACCTACACAAACTTTCTCAAAAACATTCCACCCAAAGAAAATCCTAAGCTGGTCGCTCTACAAGACACTCACTAATAAGACCTCGTGATCACCTTTATGATCACACATCTCTTCCCACAATCCGGACTTAAGTCTCCAAGTGACTTAAGGAATTCTTCTACAACATCTGCATTCATGTACCAAGGTACAATAGCAAAGACAGAAGAACTAGCTTCCGATAACCATATGCACGACACCCAAATAACATTTAACATGTATATTTAGCAATAAACATTCTATTTATCAAAGGGTTTCATACCCGACAATCTTCATTGTTTTAAAAACCATGACACTTCAATATTCATCGTCTAACTGTTGTACTAACCTTCGGAGCTCCAACCAACAAATAAATGAGCTGATCAGGCTCTCATTGCCGAATAAGGCAGAATATAAACTTTTCCAGATAAGGCAAGTTTCAAATTATTTGGCCTGTCAAGGTTCCAAGTTCCAACTATTTAAGTAAATAACTTGGTTAGGATACAAGCTCCAACCATCATCGTAAGTAGTTCACAAGAACATCCAACGATAGTCGTAATTGACTCGGCCTATAAAATATGAGTAATATCCGAGCTCTCGAAATAGTCGTAATTAGCCTGGCCTATCCTAGACCCCCATTCATTTCACCCAAAGGTGAAATGTATCCCATAACATGGATGCCTACCAAGGTACCATGCATAAAACCTTTAGGCACATTTGCCACAATAAAATGTAAAATGCATGTAAAACATTCAAGTTTAACAAACTTTCCAATCAAACAGACTCTAAGTAAAAAAAAATGTGTGAATCACGAAATCTAGACCGATGCACCAGATTTAGATTTGTAGATTTTGGCGCACAAAAATCAATATTGATTTTTATAGGACATATAGTCCATAACTTAACATTTCGGACCCCAGGTCCATATCATAGAACTCTAGACACCGACATCTCAGTAGCTAGGTTCGTCTTTTAATTTAACAACATTTTCGCTCTGTGAAACACAAATCCAAAAAAAAAAAAAATTCCTTAACTTATCCAAGTTATCGGAAATAACCCGTTGCATAAATCCACTTTACCGAAAATCCTTTTGCGTTGAAAATTCGTTTTATAAAATCATCAAAATCACTTAAAATTCATTTTATTTAAAAAAATCAATTTTTGAACCCGAAAATATTTCTTTGAGACAAATTCTCTATTTTAACTAATATTACCGTTTTTAATAATACTACCGTAAATGTTGTCAGAATTGTCTCACGTTTGACGTTTTAAAAACGTTATAAGTCTAAAAATGACTTTTCTAGTAAAATAATTTTTCCAACACTGTAATAAAATTATTTTTGAAACTTTTTCTCTTAAAACAACATTTTCTAATATTTAGAAATTTCTTACGTATAAACTAGTAGTGCAAAAATATTTTCACGGTTACATCCTCACTATGACTCATAAAACACTCTTACGCTAGCTATTAAATCATTAAAATAATATTATTTTCAACTTTACTCATTTTCAACCAACCAAAATACTTAAGTAATATTATATTACTATTTCTCATCAATTAAAACTCATTATCTCGTAAAAAGCTTTTTAACGCTTTTAACCTCTTTATTAATTGAGCACTGACCACTGTCAGGCTTTTCAATCCACAAACCACATCAATAACAATCATGTCAATAATATAGCACCTATCAATTAATGACATGCAACAACATACAATAACAATTAAATGCAGATAAATAAATATTTAAAAGCAGATAATTGCAAAACAAATGGTTTCACACTACAGAAAATAATTAATACACCAAATAAAATATACAAACCCCAAACAAATTACATACAACTATCAAAAAAATCCCTCAGGTACTCCCCTTACCACTTGAAGATTTTTCTTGTCGAATTGAAATTCCATCAAACGTTCGGTCTCCACAAAACACATAAATGACTCACACAACAATTTATCCTTCAATCAAAACACAACAAATAATTAAAAATCAAACAACTAAATACACCTATACTTCTATCTACTAGGTTCGGCCATGAGGGGATTAATTAGCTAAAAATTTCTAAAAATCCTAAGCTCTTGGATTAGTGTTCTTTAATCACTTGAAACCCTAAAACAAAGAGTGAATACAAAGATGGAAATAAAATATTCCAACCTTTCAAGAATCCTAATTCGGCCATGATACTTAACATAGGCTAGAGATTTCAAAAATTTACATACTCTTAGATCCATGACCTTAGAGTAGTGTAGAGTTAAGATAAACTATCATAGGTTGAAAAATGAAACAAAATCTTTCAACTCTTCAAAAATACAATTTCGGCCATGAACAAAATAATGGCTTAGAGGTTTGATTTTGATTCAACAACCATGGATTCAATATATATATGAATTATAAGATTGAATCAAGCAAGACTAATTTAAAAAAAAAATGAACAAAGTCCTCCCCTCCACTATAAACTAGGGTTCGGCCTCATCAAGTTAAAAGGGAACGAAATTTTTGTTGAATGCATACTCTTGGATCTTAAATATAGAGAGGATACTAAGATCATAGAAATTGGTTTCACTTTAAAAGGATTTTTCTATGATTTTCTATAAATTTTCAAAGTTCTAGATCTAGGAATGGAAAAATATGATTCATGGCATAAACATGAGAAATACATGAAGATGAAAGCTTAGTTGACCAAGGAGATGAGCTTTTACCTCTTGAAGATTTAAGAAATGAAGAAAATGATCAACCTTCACTAAGTTGAAAACTGGACAGCTTGAGGGTGTGATGGTACTGTGAGTGTATCTCACAATATACTCATCCAAAAATCACAAACTTTGGCTTGTTAGAAAGATAAGAAGAAAAGGAACAACTTTGTTGTTGAAGGATTCATTTTGTTCGGATCATAACAGGGGTGAAAAGGGCCTTCGTTCTGATGTTTCGTGTGTTACTGAGAATTCTGGGCAGTTTCGGTATTTTGAGCATATCTCCCAATCTACTTATCCGTTTTTGATGATCTTTAGCTTGTTGGAAAGAAGAGAGAAAGAGGAACAACCTTTATGTTGAGAGTTTTCCGACTTTCATAAATAAAGATGGTGATATTTCGGTGGAGATTTGGTGACTTATGAGTTTTGTAACTTAGAGAAAATGGAGAAAACTTGGTGAGGAAGATGAAGAGAAGTGGGGAGAGGGAAGCTACGGTTTTGATCCTTTATATAGGCTTAGATTTAGGCTTTTTTTGGTTCCTTAGAGTCCAAATAATGGGTTTTGTGAATATCAAATTAATATATAATTAATCATAGTTAATAGTTAACTTAACTAAGGTTATTTTGGCTGATCATGGTTAATAATATGTGGCTCACATTTGATAGATGGAGGTGTGGCTGATTTTGGGCCACACATAGTGACTCACCAATGAGTCACCGATCCTATCCGTTAGTGGTTCCCGAAAATTCCGTACGCAGCTCCGTCATTTACCCGATTTCAGTTTTTGAGAGGAAAATAATGAAACGAAAGCAAAACAAAATAGGTATGGTTAAGTATACATGGATGTAAGAATTTGAGGAGATTTGGGAGGTTTACAACCATGTAAAATGAGTGGTTAAAAGTACATAGATGTGTCTGGTTAATACCCGCGAAAGCTTGGGGGTATTTTGGTCTTTTCACCTAAAAGTCATGATTACTATCATTTAATGCTCATAAATGCTTGGTGACTCATCCTCTATGAGTCATCATGTATGACTCTTTGTCCGGATCTCTTGACAGGTCTCTGTAGTTCTGTTTCCGACTCTGTCGGTTTCCCGATTAGGATTTTACGCCCGAATCGAGTATAAAACATAATTATTTTGAAAATTTTCAAAATAACCAATATTTTTGGAAATGAGATATAAAATCTATTCATTTTGTTCTTGGGTCAAAGTTAGGTTTTCTTATCAGTAAAATCTTACTGTCAGTAAAAACGCAGACCGGGTTCCATCTGAATTTTTAACCAAAAATTTCACCGTATACTTATAAAAATAAGTATGATATTAATATGACTTTGGTTTTCCCAAAATCATTTTCTAAGTTTCAGATAAAAATATAAACGTTTATTTATATTTATACCGATCTTAGAAAGGAGAAAAATCGGGGTGTTACATAGGTGCACGGGGAACAACGACATTTTTCACTGAAAAAAAAAACCAAAGGGATGTCCAAGTGTGTGAAGTTTACCCTCATGTATGTATGCCTATATTTAGGTTCTTTCTCATCAAATAATTTATCCCAAGTAAGGACCCGGTAAAAAGAGCCGGTGATGAAAGGTTGAGTTATAAGAGAATAATTCCATAGTAGTATAGATTTTTACTAGTCTTACTCTAGCTTGCATTAGTCCATGGAGTGTACACCTGGTTAAATAGTTGAGGTGAGTAGGCTATGAAAAACTCTACCACTACATGAGGTTAATTATAGTACGTGTGCATATATTGTATTTCAATGAGGACGATCAAATATAATATATATATATATATATATATATATATATATATTGATTACTCACATGTTTTCCTTGAAGCAAGATCTCATTGAGATTTATTATCACTAGGCTCCTTATGTTTCAGATATTGGAAATTAAGTAAAAGGTATAGACCCTTGTCTAAAAAGAGTTTAAGACCTCAAGTTTATCAGAAGAAATGTAGTTACAAGCCCAAAGTTTATAAAGCCAATTGATGGAACCTTTAAGATCAAATTTGAGGATCTCTTGTCCAAAAGAAAAGAGGAAGAAGCAAGTGGGACACAAAGGAAAAGTAATACTGAGAGGTTCCACCATCCTAGCAGTGTAATGTTGTGACTGGTTAGGATGTTTAAAGGTTCTACATGAAGGCACTATGTAGAAGTACGAAGAGGTTAGCGAGCTCTTTGAGTATAGCATTCGATATATCAAGAAGTGAAATTGTTAAACATGTTAAAGTTATATGTAAGGAGATAATGTTTCGAACCGTTAAGGTACAAAGCATAGCTACGAGGATCCACACTTCTCTCAAAAGGGCACAAGTCAAGGGCAAAGTTGATCAGCTACGTGTTGATGCAAATGGATGATCAAATTTATTCTGCAAAGTATCACATAAGATGCAGACAATTAGCACTATCATGTATATGAGTACTAAGGTGATGAATTAAGGATTTTTGTTATAGGCTAACTTAGGAAGTTCACTTAAAGAGGTGCAAGTTGAGTTACCTTAGCTTTAAGGGCTTTACGAATTGAAAGGAGAATCTTGAGGCTATACTGGAATGGGACTGAGTAGTTGAGGAAATCCTGAGACTGTGCAGGTATGGGATTGTGCATTCGAGGGAGGTTTAAAAGAACTAATTTGCGTATGAGAACCACAATTAGTTTGTAAAGCAGCTTGAATAGTTCATTCATCGAGAAAGGTTTGATGACAAGCTTGCTAAGTAAAGATGCAAAGGGTCATGCTTCTTAAAAGGAAGTAAGAAGTTGATATCCAAGCATGATACCGAGTAATCTTAGTCTGGAACTAAAGAAGTTAACCATCATCAAAGTGACACAGCGGAAACGTGTAACATTTATACGAGAGCATGAACAGAAACTCCAAAGAACAAAAGGGAAAGTTAAATTCAAGGATACTGTAGGAAGAACTTACTTTTAAAGAAGGACCTATTCCTACTAGGAGGGGAGCCATAGGAAAGAAATACCATGAGAGTTATGTCAAAAGATTTCACTGAATATGTATAAGGACCAAGGAGATATAATATGACTCAGGAAATGGATATTGGCTACTTGATGAGCTTAAGAAGATTTAGAAAGAGGAAAGTATCTCCAACCTACAAAGGTAGGCTTATTGAATTAATGTTAGTTTGGGAAGTGAATGAAGTATTGAACTCATGTTGTAAAATGACATACTAGATACTTCTAACCATCCTTTTGAGTATGAAGGCAACATTATTAAAGGAATCATACCGAGGTGATGTAGAATTAGAAACATATGAAGAGGTAAGGTCTTGCCAAGCTCGAGTTGGTTGGAGGAACTATTAATGAAATCTAATAGACCAAGAGAAGATTGTTCCACAAACAAGACAAGTGGAAAGTTGTCTAAAACAAAGGAAACTATCTGTTGAATCAGAGAGAAACAAAGGTGTCTAGAGTAACAATTTCTTTGATCAAGTCACTTGATGAATGAAGTTTAAAAATGATGAGGATATTAAAGTTGAAGAATATGTTGAGGAAGGAATTGAGTCAAATTTCAAGGGCGAAATTTTTTCAAGGAATGGAGTATTGTAACATCCCAATGTTTTGAAGACCTTCATCTAAGCCTGAGTTTAAGTCCTAAGGTTGATTTGGAGGATTAGGGATGATTAGAGATGATGGAAATGATTAAAAAACTAAAATTTTTTAGAGGTAATCGATTACCAGATAGGTGTAATCGATTACAGGTTCTTTGGAACAACAAAATGAAAAACAGACAGCTGGTAATTGATTACTATGTCCTGGTAATCGATTACGACAACAAATTTTCTATAAAAACCCTTGTTTCGAACCAGAAACGCAGAAATGGATTTTAGGGTTCCGAAAACACGATTTTTACACAGAGAGGACGAAAATGAAGGGAAATGCATGGGAAATGAAGGAAAACATGAAGATAACAAGAATTGAAGCTAGAATCAAGTACTTGGAGATTGTAGAACATGAAGGTTGAGGAGAAGAAGAAGAAGATGAGGAGAAGCAAAGGGGTTCAAGATCTTTATAAGAGGTGATCACAATCTTTAAACCCCTCTACATTTTAAGATGTTTATGATACAAAATGCATGCATAAAGTTTTATGAAAGGTCTAAGGAAATTTTATGATTAAAGTTGATGAGTTGCTATATCTATGAAGTCTTACATCCACAAGCAATTTATTGTAGAGAACATATTTTGAAGGAGGTTTTGAGGATCTTTTGATATTTATGAACAATATGTAGAAAACGAGAGATCATATATATGAATGTACTTCACTTTTGTATATTATTGAGTTGAAAACATAATGGATACAGATAATAGTTTATATAGAGATTGGTCAGCCTCTATCTTAAGCTAACTTTTCTGATATAACTACAATAACTGAAACAGTTATAACAAACTTCTAAAAAATAGGAAAGGTGAACAAACTAGCTAATATGACTCTAGGCTAGGATAGGACCCTTTAATTCCAACACTCCCCCTCAAGTTGGAGCATGGATATTCACAATGTCCAACTTTTTGAGAAGGTAAGTCAATCTGTCTTTTCCCAAAGGTTTTGTTAACATATCTGCAATCTGATCTTTGCTGCAAATTTTGAGAGCTTCGACTTCCTTGGATTGAATCCGTTCCCTCACAAGGTTTGCAGCTATGTGCAAGGCTTCTTGGTTGTCACAAAACATCCTTGTTGGTCCTTGCTGAGTTATTGTCAGTTCTTGCAGTAACCATCTCAGCCAAACAATCTCACTGGCAGTATTTGCCATTGATCTGTATTCAGCTTCTGCTGAAGACTTGGCAACAACTGATTGTCTCTTTGTCTTCCAGGAAATAGGAGAGCCACCAAGGGTAATCACATCGCCTGTGCAGGATCTTCTAGTGATGGGGCATCCTCTGCAATCAGCATCACAGTAGGATTCAAGTTGTAGGTTGTTGTTGCTTGGAAGAAGAATTCCCTGGCCTGCTGTGGTTTTGATGTGCCTTAGAACTCTGTCAACAACATCTTTGTGAAGTTGTTTCGGGGATGCCATGAACTGGCAGAGAGTATTGACTGAGTAAGTAAGGTCTGGTGTAGTTATAGTGAGGTAGAGAAGCCTGCCCAAAATTCTTCTATATCTTGTTGCATCAGCTTCTGGATCATCACTGTTTGGCTTTAGCTTGCAGTTTTGCTCCATGGGAATCTTGCTTGGTCTGCAATTTTACATCTTGGTCTCCTTTAAGATGTCAATTGCATACTTTATTTGGTTGAGCATGATTCCTTTTTCCAATCGAGCCACCTCTATTCCTAAGAAATACTTCAATGTTCCTAAATTCTTGATGCTGAACTTCTCATCCAGAAATTATTTTACCTGGTGCATAAGACACAAGTTATTCCCGGTCAGTATAACATCATCCACATATATGAGAGTAGTAAGAAAAACTCCCTCTTTGTTGTAGATGAATAAAGAGTGATCAGCTTTGGATTGTTGAAAGCCAATCTGTCCAAGAGCCTCAGTAAACTTTCGATACCAGTTTCTAGAGGCTTGTTTCAATCCATAGAGAGACTTTTTAAGCTTGCACACTCTATGATCTCCTTCTTTTGCAAAGCCTTGAGGAACCTTCATTTAAATTTCCTCTGATAAGTCTCCATAGAGGAAGGCATTGTTTACATCTAATTGATGAGCAATCCATCTCTTTGCAGCAGCAATGGTGAGTAAGGTTCTGACAGTTACCAAGTTGGCCACTGGGGCAAAAGTCTCATGAAAGCCTTCCCCTTCTATTTGAGTGAACCCTCTAGCAACTAGTCTAGCTATATATATTTCTATTTTGCCATTTGGTTGATACTTTATCTTGTAGATCCATTTTGAATCTACAGCATGCTTCCCTGGGGGAAGATCTGTCAAAATCCAGGCTTCATTTTTCTCCAAGGCCTCAATATCTTTTTGCATAGCTTTTCTCCAATGATCATGTTTAGCAGCCTGTGAAAAAGTTCTTGGCTCATCTTGAGAGGAGATGGCAGTTAGAAAGACAATATGAGTGGATGAAAACTTATTATAAGAGACATAGTTAGATAGAGGATAAGGAATAGAGTTATATGCAGCAGAATTGGAAAAAGATGGAGGAAGATCAATTACATAGTCTTTTAAATATGCAGGTAATTGTCTTGCTCTTCCACTAGAATTCCTCAAGACTACCTCATCTCTACTATTTGTTCCACCTCTATCTGTGTTGTCTTGTCCTATATCAATTTGATCAGTTATTTCAGTTTCAGGGATGTCTATAGCACTTACAGTTTCAGTAAGATCTTTATTATTATTCGTGATATCTGGTTGCTTTTGTGTTTCTTGTACCACATCCTCCAAACAATCAGAGTGAGACCGTTGGACAGTTTCAGGATTGGTCTTGAAGGGAAAATTCCTTTCAAGAAACACAACATCTCTAGTTACATAGGATTCCTTAGTATCAATATGGTAAACCTTATAAGCTTTTTGGCCCAGAGGATACCCAATGAAAATGCAAGCACTCCCCCTTTCATCAAATTTCCCTCCTCCCCTATGTTTCAGAGCATAAACTAAGCAGCCAAAAACCTTTAAATGAGTGTAATTAGGCTTCTTACCATACAAGACTTCAAAAGGGGATTTACCATTGATGACCTTTGAAGGTAATCTGTTGATGATATGTGCTACAGTGAGAACACATTCTCCCTGAAACTTGACAGGAAGCCCTGCATGAAACCTTAAAGCTCTGGCTGTTTCCAAGATATGCCTGTGCTTTCTTTCCACAACCCCATTTTGTTGGGGTGTGTAGGTGAAGCTTAGTTCCATGATGATGCCTTTTCCTTCATAAAAGTCTTTCATATGCCTAGAGGTGAACTCCAAGTCATTGTCAGATCTAATCTTCTTAATTTGTTTTTCAAATTGTGTTTTAATCATATTGATAAACATAGGTAGAAGTTGTTCTACTTCAGACTTATATCTCATAAGATAAATCCAAATTCCTCTACTATAATCATCAACAATAGACAAAATAATGAGCATCAGTTAAAGAAGAGGTCCTATAGGGACCCCATATATCATAATGAATCAGATCAAAACAACAATTAGTTTTTATAGAGCTTGAAAATAAAGGCAATATAGATTGTTTGGCTCTTATACAAGCATCACAGTGAGTTATGTCAGTCCTATTAGCTAAATCTAAACCTAAGGGTGTGATCTTGGCTCCTAAGGCATGTCCAAGCCTAGCATGCCAAAGTTGGTCATCAGATGTGCTAGCCTTCAAAGTTGTGCTTTTATCTTGGACAGGCTCAAGAAGATACAATCCACCTTTGTGGCTACCCTTCCCAATCAGGGTCTTGGAATACAAGTCCTGTATAAAACAAGAATTAACAACAAATGTCACAGCACAATTGTGGTCTTTTGTTAGTTTACTTACTGATACCAAATTACATTTGAAATCAGGGATATGCAGGACAGTGTCAAGATGCATTCCATTAGGCAAAACTGTTTTCCCCAAGCCTTTTATAGGAACATTAGCACCATTAGGAATGTGAACAGAATCATGATGATTTAATGAAACTTCCTTAAGGATGCTAGAGTCAGAAGTGATATGTTCTGTTGAACCAGAATCTATAACCCAAGATTTATTAAAAACAAAGTTACCTGCCATATTGACACTTGGCTTAGCCTACATACTGCCTGATCCAACTTCATGATCATTGTTTAGTTGCTGTATCAGTTTGTCATACTGTTGCATTGTGAGACCAGGTATGGGGCTGCCATTTGTATTGACTTGAGCCACCTTGATGCTTGATCTTTTGTTGTTCCAAGGAGCCTTGTCTTTCTTGTTTGGCTTCCTCCAATCTTGAGGATAGCCAACAATCTCCCAACACTCATCTTGAGTGTGTCCTATTTTCTGACAATGCTCACATTTAGGCCTTTCTTTCTTATTACCTTTTCGATCATCATTCCCATACTTAGCATTTTGAGTTTGAAATGCAGTTGTCTCAATAGCTGGCTTGTGCATTGCTGATATAAGTCTCTGCTGCTCATCTTAGCAACCAGTTGGTAGGCATGTCCAAGAGTAAAGGTAGGTGCCATACTCAGAATTTGAGTCTTGACAGTATTGAACACATCATCAAGACCGATTAGAAAATCATACAATTGTTCCCTCTCACGCATCTGAGAGAGATTCTTTTGAAGGTCACATATGCATCCACCACATACACATTTAGGCCAAGGAGAAATTGAAAGAATTTCATCCCACAGTCCCTTCAATTTTTTGTAATAGGCAGGCACAGAAAGCTTTTCTTGTTTTAGAAGAGATATGGCACGCCTTAACTCATAGACTCGAGGAGCACTACCTTTTGTAAATCTTTGTGCAAGTTCTGTCCAAATCTCTTGGGCAGTGTTGGCATATCTCACACTGTTCCGGGTCTCCTTGTCCATGCCACTCTTGAGCCACCCTTTCACCATGGAATTGCAGTGCATTGCTCATATCAAGGACCCATTCACCATAGTTTCCATCGTGCAAGGCTTCACTAACAAACACTTGGCCTGGATGATCCGAGGCATGAAGGAAGAATGGTGACATTGGATTTATCTGAAAGTCTTCATTCTTGATGGTTTCTTTCATTTTGGCTTCTTCTTTTTGAGTTTTCTTTGGCGATGATTTTGGCTGTTCATCATTATCATCATTGCCTGAAGGAGATCCGAAATCAGTCTTTGTCATTTTGAGAGATCAAGTTTGCAGGAAACTTGCTCTAGACACCATGTAGAAAATGAGAGATCATATATCTGAATGTACTTCACTTTTGTATATTATTGAGTTGAAAACATAATGGATACAGATAACAGTTTATATAGAGATTGGTCAGCCTCTATCTTAAGCTAACTTTCCTGATATAACTACAATAACTGAAACAGTTATAACAAACTTCTAAAAAATAGGAAAGGTGAACAAACTAGCTAATATGACTCTAGGCTAGGATAGGACCCTTTAATTCCAACACAATAGACATTGAAAAGAGGTGTTTTTGTTTAAAAGTTCTTCCTTTGTGAAAAAGTAGAAAATAGCCCAAAGGTGTTTGATGAAATGCTTGAACCAACATCTGGTTGCTTTTGAGTTATTTTCTAGATATTGGTCAAGTGCTATATATGTATCTATTTGAAATATTAGAAGTTGACGTTTGATAAAAGATATGTTCTAAGGAAAAACTTAATGTTAATGTGTTTCAAAAGATATTTGATGGTAATGCCTAAGTTGAGGCATCTATGAGACTTTATGATCATGGACTATGGTTTTTCCTAATGTTCATGGTTGTGGAGTTGATGTACAAAATGATGTTTTGATGAATAATCTCTTAAAAGTTATGAAAGTGATTATTGTGATGTTGATGATCATATGCATAACATTTGCATCTGAGGTAAGGCAGTGGGACGTCGTGCCAGGCAGTGAGCTCACGTACCAAAGAAGTTGAGGTTACTTTCTCCATTTGTTGAGATTGTAGATCCATTGGATGAAATTATAAATCCATCTGATGAGACATGCATGTGATGATGACATTTTATTGAAACTTAAGATGTTAAATGTCATCCGTGGCACTGCACTAAAGCTTTTGAGGTTATAAGATTACAACAAGATATTTTACACAAGATTCTTATGATTTGAGGTCATTCATGATGTTTCCAAACCTATACTATGAGATTGTGAAGTTGTGATGTTAAATGGTATTCTCGATGTTTTACTAAAGTTTTTGATGTTATCATATTATGATATGGTATTTTATTTAAGTTTGAACTGCTTTAAGGATATTTATGAGGTTTCATTAAAATATCAAAAGTATGTTATGATAATGTTTAATGTAAAAGTATAAAAGTATTTTATGATGAATTATACACTTTTCATACTCATAGAATTGATGTTAGCTTGAGGGGATTTTCCAGAGTTCTCCGGCTGGTTGTAGTGTTGTTTTACAAAATGATTGTTATTCCTCATTGAGACGAAGTCTCACGTTAGTAGTACAATCAGATGTGGATGCAGGTTTTAGTAAGGACTAGCATGAGGAAGTAGTGATGAAGATTGAAGATTAGAGTTTTTAGTTAGTTGCCCAGTGACATGTCAAAGTCATTAAGACTATGTATTTTAGTTTTGATGTAAAAAATGTACGTTATTAGAAGAAATGAGTTTGTATAAAGAGATTCTGCAAAGTTTTTAAATTATGATTTAAAGAGATGTATGAGATTTTGTTTATTATGATACACATATAATAGTTAGACCCGTATAATTGTTATACGTGATGTAACCTAGTAGGGGTGTTACATATAGACATTCCTACCCAACAAAGCAAGTATGGCATCATATAAGCTTGTGGATATACATGTTAAGGAAGAAGAAACTGTGATCCCGGAGGCCTCTCAAATCCCCAACCAATTATAGGCGGAGATGGACTGAGCCAATAATTCCTGATATTAATCCTCTTCCTAAGCCCCCAAGACAGAAGTGTCACTCATTTTGCAAGATATTAATTAGAAGTTTCATGTGTGAGTGAAACTTCTTCTTTCAAGTATCAAAGGCAGTAAATATCTTGCAAAATGATTGAAACTTCTTGCAAGTATCAGATACAATTAATGTCTTGTAAAATTAGGTGTGTAAATATGGTATGCGTGGGAGAGCTGGACGGCATGCGACAGCGATGGACGATGCGTGGTAGAGACGGATGGCGTGCGACGTAGATGGACTGAAGCTATAACTCCTTATCCAAATCCTCCTTCGGAGCCTCATAACAGAGGTTTCACTCATTTTGTACGATATTACAAGTTTCACTCACACATGAAACTTGCTGTTAACATCTAGAAAATGAGTAAAACTTGTATTGTGGGGACTCAGGAGGAGAATTTTGATCAGGAATTGTAGGCTTAGTCCATCTCCATCACATGTCGTCCATCTCTGTCGCACGTTGTCCATCTCTGCTGCATGTCGTCCAACTCTGCCACGCAGACCAAACCTACACACCTTATTTTGCAAGAAATTTACTGCATCTGAAACTTGCAAGAAGTTTCACTCATTTTGCAAGATAGTAACTGCATTTGATACTTGCAAAGAAGTTGCACTCACACATGAAACTTCAAGGTTATCTTGCAAAATGAGTGAAACTTCTGTTTTGGCGGTGTAGGAAGAGTCTTTGAATCAGGATTTATAAGCTCAGTCCATCTCTGCCACACGTCGTTCGTCTCCGCTGCTCACCGTTCATCTTTGTCGCTTGTCGTCCAACTTCGCCACGTAAATCAAGTTATTAATTATGTTTAGTATTTGATTCTTGGAATTATGTATTGCTCTTTGCGCATAGATAATTAATGTAGCACCCGTATTTAAAAGTTTAATTATTTTACTATTCTTCGATAATAGTAAATATTTTTATATGTTTATTTTATTTTATTTTTGTTTATTTTTATGTGATTTGGTTTGAGTAATTTTAATTACACATTTAAAATTTATTTTTGAGTGCGTTAATACTGTCTTATATCACTATAGGCACGATTACTAAACAACACTATATGTTATTTTCATTATGAGTATTTGTTCATAAAAAATTATTTGTAATAATGAGATTGGAAGAAAATTATTGTTATATTTTTATTCTATTTAATTTTAAAGTTAAAAATATTTTGGTTTGACATTAATCAGAGATTAATTTTGGACCGTTGATTTTCTTAGTTGATCAGTTCAACTATTAATCTTCACTCTAATTTAAATTTTGAAAGTATATAATTGTCAACCATTATTTTTAAATCAAAAATCCAAAAACATATTTATTTTTAGGCTCAATATTTACTACTCATTTTGTACCTACTATTACTAATCACAAATTTCTTCCTATTTATATCTCCATGCCCCGTACGCGACGACAGAAAACCCCTTCTTCTTCTTTTTTCTCTTTCTTTCTTTCTTTCTTTCTTTCTTTCTTATTCTTCCTCCCTACTTCATCTTTCTCCTCCCTCTTCCTTGCTTTGCTCAGATCGGCGCCATCCCTGCACCGCCGCCCGGAGTCGCGCGACCACAGCATCTGGTTCACCCTGCTCGGACCGCCTCACCTGCACTCGGTTTGGCCCTTCGCTCCGCCTTCTAACGCCATGTCCGCCACGGTGAGGAGCTTCTAGCCACTGTTCAAGGTGGTTTCAACCTCCTTTTTGTTAGTTTGAGACTTCCTTCTCCTTTCCTTGAAACTTACCCATGTTCTTTTGGTCAAGAGTGTTACAGAAACATTCAACCACTGTTGATGTCGTGCCGCCGCCGTCCTCAACCACCTCCGCCGCACCGGATCACCCTACAACCACCATTTCCTTCTTCCTCTTTGTTGGGTGAGTGATTTCCTCACTATACCTTGCATATTTTCAAATTTCCCCAATTTCTCTAAACCCTAACCCCAATTTATTTTAATTTCAGTTGTTAAACATGAAATTAATTATGTTTTTAAGCAATTCAGTTGTTGAATTAGTGATTTCTTGAACTGATTTCATGATTCTATGAGCAAATCTCATTTTTCCTGAATTCCTCTTAAAACCCCAATTTTTCCATTTTACACCAATTATGAAACTATGTCTGTTTTGGTGCAATTAGGACTTTTAATTGATGGTTTATAAATTTAACTTCATGATTCACAAATCAAATCAAATTTCCCCCAAATTTTAATGATGGACCCTTTTTTCCCAAATTGATTTTATTGAGAAATCGATTCTATTTTATTAAATTAATATATGGTTTCTTTTGATTTTATGTTTCAGGGATGGAAATTAATTTGGTGAAATTGTTTGTTTGTTATCATGTTTGATTTGTGTGTCCGGGGTGTTGAACACGTCTATGCTTGTTTGGTGGAGTAGATGTTCGCACTCTTGGAACTAATGTGAGCTTTAAAATGAGGATCATTCTATTGTCTTCAAAGGTAAGGGGAGACTGCCTGAGGGATTTTCGGTAACTGCATGCTATTTGTGTGTCGTATTTGAGTTTATCTGTTGTGATGTGCGGTGTCAAATTAAGTTGTTATATGACTGTTATATGGTTTTTAATATTTTACGTGAAAGCATGGTTATACTGTGATGTATGGATATCTGCTATGTATGAATTATCTATTGGTTGGTTGATTGACTGAGAAGCCTGACATTGGTCAGTGCTCAATTAAATTAAAGATAAAAGCGTTGAAAAAGCTTGAGGAGGAATTCAAAGGATTTGATTTATGGAAGAAAAAAATATTGAATGTATTTATATTTGATGATGTTTTGGAGAAAAGAGTGAATTATGAGTAAAGAGTGAATTATGAGTAAATAGTGAGGACGACATCTTGAAAATATTTCATTTACATTGTCTTTCCAAACAAATTCAAAAGAATAAGACGAAAAGGTATTCTAAGAAATGTAGGTGTCAAGGATATTTTAATAGTGTTGGAAAAATTAATTTAGGACAAAAAGTCCTATTTTTACCTAAATGCGTCTTGAAACAGCAAATGACGGACAATTCCGTCAATATTTACCAAAGTGTTTTTAAAGAGGGTATTATTGAGAATGTCTCAAATAAGGTTTTACAGTTCAAATTAGTGAATTTTGAACAAAAATAAGTTTTAAGGAATTTTTAAGTTTACAAAATGAATTTCCAACGTAAAAGGATTTTCGGAAAACATCGAGTTATTTCCATCAACTTGGATAGGTTGAGGAAACTTTGATTTAGTTTTGTTTTTCACAAAACGAAAATGGTTTAAACAAACCTAGAAACCGAGACGTCGGGTCTAGAGTTCTAAGATATGGGCCTGGTGTCCGAAGAGGAAACTATGGACTACAATGTCCTATAAACCGTATATTTGATTTTGTGCACTAAAATCTACGCGTCCAAGACTGGTGCATCGGTCTGGATTTCGTGATTTGCACACCTTTTTGACTTGGAGTCAATTATTTTGGAATGAGGTATTAAACTTGAAGGTTTAAATTGGTGATTTAGTCGTGAGACTTTTAGCTCCGACACCAAAAGATTGATCACAAGGAAAACAACGAGAACAAAACGTTTTACATGTATTACAGGACAGACGTGCCTATGCATAGGACTTGAATGCTTGATGGCAAGTATTCATGCAGTTTGCGTCATTGTGCCTTGATGGATATGCGACCAAGTAGACCATGTGCTATATGTAGTCACCACTTTGCCTTGAGTTGGATTGTGGAATGGTCAATAGAAATTTGCCATATCGGACTTTGATTCTCCCTTAATTGGTTACTAGATCCTGATAAGCTCATTTACTTGTTGATTGGAGCTCCGGAGATTAGGTCTCAAAGTTAGTTGTTAAATATTGAAGTGTCATGGTTTTTTTTAAAGCGGTTACGACTGTCGGGTATGAAACCCTTTGATAAATATATTGTTTGTCTTTTAATATTCATGTTAAATGGTATTTGAGAGTCGTGCATGTGGTTATCGTGTTTGAATCCATATATTGGTATCTCACTCTTGCATGTATATGTTTTCTGATTTTGCTATTGTATCTCGGTATACTTTGTATACGTATACAGAAGATGCAGAAGAGGTTTCCAGTTTCACTCGGGGATATTAGTCCCAATCCTGGAAGATGTATAATGTAATGTATAATGGTGAGAACCATAGGGGTCTTACCCATGAATGTCTTTTAGAACGACCAGCTTAGGTTTTGAGACGATATTGATTAATGTTAGTATGTATGTTTATGGCTCGGAGAGCCTTTATTTTTTGATGGAATGTAAATGGCTCGGAGAGCCCTTATTTTGGATGAAAAACTTAAAATCTTTCATTTTGGTCAGGTATTTGTTTATGTAAATATTTTCAGAAAAATACCGTCTTTATGTTTCTTTTGTATGATTGGAATTTCTGGGATGAAAATAGAAATATTTCAACAGGTGTTTTTATTTTGGGATGTTACAATTACAGAGGAGACTTTATCAAAATTTTTGTAAAAATATTTAAGATTTTTATTTAAGTACATTTCGAAAATAAATTGGCTTTCTAGGCTAGGTTTGTAAGTCTGTGCGCCGATCACAGCTTAGGTTTTGGATCGTGTAACAAATGGTCTATATATGACCAGAATTTGTACCATGATAGGTGAAAATGTGATGTTACTATTTCAAAACAGGTTTAAATTTTACCGTAACCGTATTTAACAAACTTTATACCCGTTTTCTGGCGCTTATATATTTATATAAATTAATTTCTGAAAGCAACCAGCGAAATTCCCTTTTAAATTCATTTCCGCACGTGTTTACAAAGTAATGCCCAAGGGGGGGTGTTACAGAGTGGTATCAGAGCTGGTCTAGTCTTTCGGGAACCTTGGGAAATAGATCCGTTAGGTTTATGTTGTGAGATCTCCGGTTGGACTTTACTTAAATTGTTTATTTGTCGAAACAATGTGTGTTGACATACAAATATGTATGTTTTGTTAGGTTCTAATTGGGCTGAGACCTTATGATAACTCATGTTTAGTAAATGGTACTTATGTTCATGTTGACACATTTGTTCATCCCTTGGGGATTGTGTCAAACATTTGAATGAGGTACCTATAGTGGAAGATTTTCCAGGAGTATTCCCTGATAATGTTCTAGGTTTTCAGTTGCAAAGGATATGGAGTTTTCAATCGATCTAGTTTCTAGATTCGGTTTGATCTCTATCACTTTGTGTAGGATATTGAGTTTTGGATTGATCTAGTTCCTAGATTAAGTCGGATCTTTATCACTTTAGGTAGGATATTGCCTACAAAGTTAGTCTAGTTAGATGACTTGTCTTGTCGGGAAGTTTTGATGTCAGGATAGTTTTGGGACCAAGTGTGTCCTCGCGCATCGATGTTGTTCATCAGAATGAAGCATATTATTTTGTGGAAGTGATCGCAAACGGTGATTGAAATCCATAGATGGTTAGGATAACCACTTCTTATCAAAGGTTCATTAAGGAACTATTTAAGATTTTACGTTGTTGACTCAGCTTACGAGGAAAGTCCAACTTTTTCCATGACCGAGAGACTGACTAAGTTGTCGGTCATTGTACACAGTTCAGAGGAGGATGCGGGAGACAGCAAAAAATCGGATTAAGTGAGTTTAGAAAGAGCTCCGTTCTTGCTCGAAGTCGAGATAAGCCAATCCTAATCTTCACTCTTAGAATGAATGTCTTATGTTTAAGAAAACCTCTTTACTACACTAATTGATTCTTTATGAACTTGTTAGTTGACAATTGTTCCTCAAATTTCTATGGTTGTATTAGACAATCATAGCGGTACGTTTTGTACATGCCAAACTCATGAATTATCAATTGGTTATGGTAGTCTGAATTTTTGTTGGACTATTATTCTTTTAAAACCGTTGTGTAGTAAAGTTCTTGTGAAAGAAGGAACTTTATTAGATTCATGTTTGTAAACGTGTACCGATCATGCAGTTTTACAACCATGAACCTACTAAAGAATCTTAATACATAAGGATTATTCCTGTATTTTTTGATACTTGTCATATTCTTCAAGACCGTGTCTTATAGTAGTTCAAAAGGACTTGTCACCTTTGATCAACTTTATCCTATATATTTTTCAAAACGTCATTGACGTGTAAACTATCTCATAAGTTATGAGAATGGTTATTTGATTCATATTCTAATATCAGAGTTAGTCGGGAAATAATTTGGCGTATATGACCTCATTGGTGAATTTTGTGTGGATTTACTGAGGATCTCTAAGAGTTTTCGTTCGTTTTGGACAATCATTTGTCAGGTTAACGAGGAAGGCACCTTTCTTATCTATTTAGATCCACTATGTAGTGGATAAGCTAATCGAAATAGGTATCAGAGGACTGATCAGATTCCATGCATTATCTTTAAGCATCATTTCAGATAAAGACCCGAAGTTTACTAACGGTTTGGTAAAGTCCACTCCAAGTGTTGAAGACCAAGTTGAGATTGAGTCCAACGGATCATCCTCCACTCAAGTGGGTGAAACGAGAAAAAAATTATTTGATCTTAAAAAGTTAGTTGGGAGTAAATGTAGTATTTAACTATGATCATTCCTTCAGCAGGATTGACAATAAGTGATAAGAGTTGTGTTGAGGTATAGTTGTGATTGGTAAGATATGAACCTTTAAGATCAATCTCAGTAAGTGAGACAATTATTATAAATCAAATGTTGATTGAGGCAGAATAATCATTGGGGAACCTAGGGTAATGATCAATGTCTGTAATTAAGTTCTGATTGTCTGAATTTTTGGAAGATTAACAGGAAGAGTGCTTATAGTAATTTCACTTAAGTGGATTCGAGCAAAATAGATAAGCTCTTGTGAAAATTCAGTTTCCGAATAAGTTCAAAGTTGATGAGTTAGATAATCCTAACCGATGTGATTTCTTTTTTATTTTAGTTTACCTTAGGAATGTTATGATGTTTTAATAAGGGACTTGAAAAGTGTGAATTTTATATGATCTAGAAGAGTAGACTAAGCCCAAATGGACTAAGACTATGATTGAATACCTTGAGTAGGAAGTTGATGCATGTTATAACAAAATTAGCGTTGACTTTGGTGTTAGCTATGGAAGATAGATGTTGGAGAAAGTTTTATAATGGATCAATATTGAGAAGTTAAGAGATTAAGTGTTGATTTTGTTCTTTAAAGTGCGGTAGACTAAGGTGAAAAGTCGAAGGTAGTGAGGTAGTGGGGATAATGTGGTGTTGAAAAGTCTCGAGGATAAATAGAATGATATAGAGATGGATTATGTTATGGAGTTAGGAATGAAAGAAATGAAGCAACGAAAAATACAATGTAGGACATAGGGATTAAGAAATCCTGTCTAGTTTTGAGTCACAAAATTTAGAGGACGAAATTTTCTTAAGTGGGGTAGTAATGTAACACCCCGGTTTTTTACTATTCTTCGATAATAGTAAATATCTGTATATGTTTATTTTTTTTGTTTATTTTTATGTGATTTGGTTTGAGTAATTTTAATTACTCATTTAAAATTTATTTTTGAGTGCGTTAATACTGTCTTATATCAGTATAGGCACGATTACTAAACAATACTATATGTTATTACTATGAGTATTTGTTCAGAAAAAATAATTAGTAATAATGAGATTGGAAGAAAATTATTGTTATATTTTTATTCTATTTAATTTTAGAGTTAAAAATATTTTGGTTTGACATTAATCAGAGATTAATTTTGGACCGTTGATTTTCTTAGTTGATCAGTTCAACTATCAATCTTCACTCTAATTTAAATTTTGAAAGTATATAATTGTAAACCATTATTTTTAAATCAAAAAGCCAAAAACATATTTATTTTTAAGCTCAATATTTACTACTCATTTTGTACCTACTATTACTAATCACAAATTTCTTCCTCCTTATATCTCCCTGCCCCGTACGCGACGACAGAAAACCCCTTCTTCTTTCTTTTCTTTTTCTCTTTCTTTCTTTCTTGCTTGCTTTCTTTCTTTCTTTCTTCTTCTTCCTCCCTACTTCATCTTTCTCCTCCCTCTTCCTTGCTTTGCTTAGATCGGCGCCATCCCTGTAACGCCCCCTTAGGCATTACTACGTAACACATGCGGAAGTAAATTAAAAGATAATTTGCTGGTTGCTTTCGGAAAATTGTTTTCTTTTAAGTCAAAAAACTGGGGTATAAAAATTTTTTCTTTAAGGATAACTCTGAAATCCATCGTTCATACATTCAAAACGTAAAGTCACGTTCGTAACAAAGTTTCCATGACATACAAAATTTCTCTAGGTTTCCACTTTCGAAAGAAAAAGTTCAAACTACAGATGGATGTATATAACACTACATTTACCAACCTCTTTAGATATACAACCCCAACTCAGACTCCTAAGCTGGTCATTCTATCAAATATTCATTGGAGAGGTCCCCCAATCAGAATACTTTCCCAACCACTAACACTAGGTCTTCAAGTGACTTAGAAAGACTCCTTTGCAACATCGGTACTAGAGTACCAAGGTACTACAGCAAAACCCGAAGAGACCTGATATAAATGTAAGAGTGAGACACCGGCAAATAGATATATCATACAACAACCATACACATGTTACATACAACACCTTGGCATATTAACATTTTAAACATTACTCATAGGTAAACAACAAGTATTATTTCAGTGGGTCTCATACCTGAATCAATCAATTTTATAAAGATAATGCATGACACTTCTATTATCAGGCTCTAATCTTAATCTCATGAGATGCCATCGCCGTTTTATCATTAAGAAAGAAAGAGTTGATCAGGCTCATACGCCACGTTTGGCAAGTTGTCTCCGTTACCTCATGTACCCAGATCAACACCATCACGAATCCCTTATAACGGCCATTCGGATGTATACATCATCAAATACCACATCTTAAGCGGGTATTCGGTAACTCGAGCACGTCTGCCAAGGGGAAATGCATATGAATAAAAGACTTTTCATTATTGAGATTTTTCTTTGTGTTCACTCTTTTCCATTGTTGAAGCCCAAGGCTAACGACTATTCACAATTTTCATCACTTGAAATCAACAACACAGGACGCACAGTCCGAGTGCTCAATCACAACACCTTAGACCGATGCACCAGTCAAGACTTGTGGTCATAGAAAACAACATTCGCCTTTAATAACATTTATCACAACGTGATTAGGACACACAGTCCACAACAACGTGAATAGGACACACAGTCCACAACAACGTAATTAGGATACACAGTCCACAGCAACGTGACACGGATCAAAGATCTACGTGTAAATTACAGAACAATAGTATTCCGACGTCTCGTATACTAGATTCGATTTCACCTGTTCTTACTTTTCGTTCAATGAAAATCAAAAACCAAAACAAAGCCTCGGTCACTTATCCAAGTAACCGGAATGTTTCTAAATCATTTAGGAGAAAATCTTTCCCTTTTCAAAGGGGTTTTTCCTTCATGAAACACATAGTTCGAAAAAGGTTTTCTCTCGTACAAACTTTGGATCATAAAAAGGTAGTTTCTATTGACTTAAAAACACTTCAACGTTCCTTTTCAAAACTAGAATCTCATTATCTTGAAGTAAGCATTTTAAACAAGGAACTTTTATAAATGAAATCAATACTTTCAAAGTTCTATTCAAGGCTTATTAAGGCTTTTAAGCCTTTATAATCATTGTGCGCAGACTCAAGTCCGGCTTCTCAAACTTCAATCGACAGTAATATATTCTCAACAATAATATAACAGTTAACCATAGCTCATCACATATATATAATTCACAACACTTTAAAGCAAGTAACGTTCAACTTCAAGTAATAACCACAATAGTTCAAGAAAACAAGTTATTCAAGAATTGACTCAATATCACAATAATATTCAAATCACTCAAGCAAACACATACACACATGCATATAGTCATTTAATATCCCTAGGAAATCCCCTCTTACCTTCCGTGAAGGTAAGGAGATTAGATGCTCAAAGAGGTAAACCACGAACGTCATTGTTTCCTCCGCGATGAAAGTCTAAGGTTATAAACACAAAATCACAAGTTAAAAATCAAACAAGAACACTAAACCACAAGGTATAGGTTCGGCCAAGACTAGTTCTTAGGGTTAGAGATTCCCGAAAATTATACAACTCATGGATTTATGATCCTTAAGTGTTAGGAGTTCATAAACAATGATCTTTTAACAAAGTTGAATTAAAAATCCCACTAAGTACTTGACTTAGGGTTTCGGCCAAGCATAGATAAATAGGCTAGAAATTTCTAAACTTTCCAATCTCTTTAGGTTAGCATCCATACATAGTAAGGAGCTTGAAACCACGATCATTTTGGAAAATGGAAAAATCAAATGTCTTAGACCATGAACTCTTAGGTTCGGCCTTAACAAGTTTGTGAGGTTAGAGATATTTAAATCACCCAATCTTTTGGACATAGCATCCTTTAACATGAAAGAGCTTTAATCCATAATCATCTTGGAAAACAAAATAAAATAACACATCCTCGGTCAAATGTTACATTCGGCCATCATAGGAAAATAAAGCAAGAAAATATTTTAAACTTTCCAATCACTTTAGACATAGCATCCTTTATTATAAGGAGCTTTAATCTATGATCATTTTGGAAGAAAACAAAAGTTAATATTTTTGCCAAAAACCTTTAAAGTTCGGCCTTGATAAAAAATAAAGGTTAGAAATTTTCAAACTTTCCAATCCCTTGGATTTAGAATCCTTATACATCAAGAAGCCTTAATCCATGATCACTTTGGAGAAACATCAACTAAGCATCAATGTCTTAAACTACTTAAAGTTTAGGCCTTTACATGAAAATGTGTAAAATCTCTAAACTTTTCCAATCACTTAAACCTAACATCCTTTAGTACAAAGGAGCCCTTGGTCATGATCATCTTGGAATAGAACTCAAATACAAGTCCATACAAGCAAAGTTAAACAAAACCCACCAAAACCAAAAAGCATGGTTTCGGCCTCATCAAGAAAATAGGGCTAGAAATTTTTGTTTTACACAAACTTTTAGTATGTTGTAGTAGGAGTAAAAATAAGAACATAGAAATTAGTTTCAACTCAAACGGAGTTTTCTACCATTTTTAAGAGATTTTAGAAGTTAAAAGCACATAAATAACATATGAAGAAAACTTTGAAATAAAAGATGAAACTTTGAAAAAGAACTACATAGGAGTATTACCCTTAACAAGATGAACAACTTTGATGAAGAACTTTAAGAGAAAATCTTGATAAAAATGTAAACTTTGTAAGAAAGAACAAGAAGAAAAGAAATGTAGTGAAGTGTAAAGGTGAGAAAATGGAGGAAAATGATGAAGTGTGTAACACCCTAGTTTTTACACCTATGATTAATTATTTTATTTAGATGTTTAAGTTTATTTTGTTAGGTGGTTTAGTTTGAGTAATTAAATTACTCTCTTCAAACTATTTTATTGGGTGTGTTAACACTGACTTATTTTAGTGAATGCACGTTTAATAGACAATAATTTACGTTATTGTCACTATTATACCAGTACAGAAAAATATTTTTAAATAATGTAAATAAGAGAAAAACATTTTCATATTCCTATTCTATTTAATTTTAGAGTTAAAAATATTCTGGTTTGACATCAATCGGAGATTAAATTTTGGACTGAGTATTTTCTTAGTTGATCAGTTCAACTATTAATCTTTACTCTAACTGGAATTTCGAAAACATATCCTTATCAATCTTTATTTTTAGATTCTAAAAAGTAAAAACATGTTTATTTTAGGCCTAATATTTATCACTCATTTTGTACCTATCACTAAGTAACTAGTTTAAAAACTCATTTTCTCTCTTTTCTCTCTCTCTTTCTCGACGTCTCTCTCTTTTCTCTCTTTTTCTGCTTTTTTCTTCTTTCTGTTTTTCTTCTTCCTCCTCCTCACATCATCTCTTCTTCTCTACTCTAGCTCACAGCGTCGTCCAGCTCATTACCGTCGTCGTTCGACTGTGCCACGTGGGGAGGAGACAGGCGCGACCCTGCACACGTTTTGGCTACTTGCTCCGCCGCTGTACACCATCTCCGTCGCGCCACTGCATCCTCCGCCATCGCTGCTGCCGCGGTGACGTATTCCAGCCGCCATCCATGGTGGATCTGCCATGATTGGTGTGGTTTGAGCTCTCCTTTTTCTCTTCCCATGAAGCTTAGTTTTGTTCATGAACCATGGCTGCTACAAGACTCCACCGCCACTGCGATCTGCCGGAGCCGCCGCACCCATGACTGGCCGTCGCAACCTCTTTCTTCCACCTTGGGTGAGTTGTTTCCCCTATGTTTTACTTCTCTTTCAAAACCCCAAATGGATTTTTGAAACCCTAACCCTTTGATTTCAGATTTTAATCTTGAACTTTAAAGTTGTTTTATGAAATTGGGACTGTGAATTTGTGTTTCCCTAAACCAATTTCATTATTCTGAGTTTTTCCCAAATCGTATTTAGGAGCCCTAAAACCCCAATTTAATTTGATTTAAATTTGGGTATGTTTTTATGAAATTAAATATGATTTAGTGCAATTAGGACTCTTAACGGATGATTTCCAAAGTTCTTTTTCATGATCTTTTAATCAAAACAAAGTTTCCTTAAAGGGTATTGGGAAGCGTGAGCTTCAAACATGATTTTTTTTGAAAATAACCTTGTTTGGTAATTAGATTAAGTGTTTAGATAAAGTTAGAATGTGTATTTGATCATGTGAAATTGATTTCTTGATTTCTGGTTATTGCGCGTTGTTGGATTTACTCTCTAAGACGTTTGGACACGACTATGCTTGCTTGATGGAGAAGATATGAGCTAACGTGGGCATTAGGACGATGATCCTTTACTTGTCTTCAAAGGTAAGGGGGGCTTGCCTGATGGATTTTTCTCAATAACCATTTGCTTGTTGTGTAGTCTGTATAATTGATGTGGTTGTGGTTATCTGATTATGTGGTTTATGTTGTGTTGTATATCTGAGTATCAGTGTTTGATCTGTTTTAAATTATTTATTTGTATATGATATTGCTATGGTACATGATTTGTCTGAAGGTTTGTTGTTGTATGTTGCTTGTGAGTGTTGTTTGAGAAGCCTGACTGTGGTCAGTGCACAACCTATTAATCAGATAAAAGCTTTAATAAGCTGTGTAAATTATATTTCAGGTTTTAGGGGAAACGTTGGAATATAATAGTGGTGGAAAGTATTATTTTGGAAAAATAAGGAGTTTTGATGATGATGATTTATTAGTGTAAAAGTAACTCGAGTCACAATGAGAGCGAAATTGTGAAAATGTGTAAGTACTGCTAATTTTTATATAAGAAAGTTTACAATATTATACAAAGTTATTTTATAAAATTAATTGTTGAAAAGAAGTTATTGATGTAATGATGATTGTAGAAAGTTGTTTCAGTGAAAAAAAGTTAAGTTTTGGCTTAAGAAGCTTTAAAAGTGATAATTGATGAATGATTTGGAAAAGTGTGATGACAGATTTGGAAAAACGTAGAAGGAAAGTATTCTGAAACGGCAGTACATATTTTAAGGAAGTTAAAACCTCAAGTGACTCATTTTTTTTGTGAAAACCAAGTTTTATTATTTAAGGATTTTATTGATGAATTTCCAATTTTGGAAAAAGAATTTATGAAAGCAAAACTGATTTAGTGTTAAAAGTGGTGTGGAACTTAGTAACCGAGACGTCGGGGTACTAAGGTTCTGTGTTGTGATGGACTCGGTCATTTGGACTTTGAGGGCCTATATTGTATACATGAGGTATACTGTGTTGAAACATTGAAGATGTTTCTAGTGCCACGAACCTAAGACTGGTGCACCGGTCGAGAGGTGTCGTGATTGAGAACTCGGACTGTGAGGTCCTATGTTTTGATAAAAGTTTTATGGACTGTGAGGTCCTATGTTTTGATAAAAGTTTTATGGATAGTGAGGTCCTGTGTTATGATGAAAGTTTTAAAAGTATTTTAAAACTATGTGAGTCGTAAGCCATTTTGAGCTTCGGCAAAAGAAAGATTGAACACAAAGAAAAGAACAAAACAAAAGTGTTTTGCATGCATTTGGCAGACGTGCCTGCGATTTGTGGTTTAATGCATTAATTACCAGCGGCGAAAGGTAACTCCGATGTGCATTATCTCATGTGCCTAGGGAGGACATTGAGATTGAGACCCCATCTTACTTGCTAATAGGTATTGCCACTGATTGTGGACGTTAGCAATGTGTTTGGCCTTGTGTGTGCCTGGCTATGTATGCCTTTGAAGATGGGAAGAGGTTGCGCACCTGTTGGCAGTTGGCCAAGTTAGCCAGTGTGGCTATGGAGTCTGATCAACTCATATGATGTTGGGATATCTCATGAGATTAGGACGAAAATTTAGATGATGAATAGAAGTGTCATGCATAATTTTATGGATGATGTTTGGGGTGTGGAACCCATTGATAGACTATTAGCTTATAAATGCTCATGTGGTAAATGTATATGTGTTATGTGGTGTCGTGCATTTAGTTATTGTGTTAAAACCATATATTGGCGTCTCACCCTTACACACATTTCAGGATTCTTCTAGTTCGATATTGTACCCTGGGTACTTTAACACAGATGGTGCAGAGGAGTCTTTCTAAGTCACTCAGAGACTTAGATCTAGTTGCTTGATGAGGTATTACTTGCGGAATAACTTTTAGAACGACCAGCTTAGGGTTTGAGACTTAAATTATTTTGATAGTATGTATGAGTTTGGCTCAGAGAGCCTTTATTTTAAAATGGAATGTCTATATCTCGGAGAGCATATCTTTTGAATGAAAATCTAAGCTATTTCTTTTGGTTTTGTAAAGCTTATGGCTATAATTATTATTTTTATGTATTGATACCTGGTCGAATTTGGTGTAACTGGAATTTTGGAGTGAAAATGTAATTATTTTAACAGGTGTTATTTTATCTTGGATGTCCGAATTACAGAGGAGACTCTGTCGAAATTTTTGTAAAACTACTATCTTGTATTTAAGTATATCCTTTAAATTAAATAGGCTTGCCAAGCTATGATAGTAAGTTTGTGTGTCGATTATGGCTTAGGTGTGGAGTCGTGACAAAAAAATTTTATACCCAATTTTAGACACTTATGTACTTATATAAGTTATTTTTCGAAAGCACCAGCAAATTATCTTTTAATTTTATTTTCGCACGTGTTTCGAAGGTAATGCCCAAGGGGGGTGTTACAAAGTGTGGAAATGAAGAGTATTTATAGAGAGTGAGAGAGTGTGGCATGGTTTTGGAGAGAAAGAAGAGAAACAAAAGTTGGTTTGCTTGTAAGGGAAGAAAGAAGGTAAGGTGTGGTAAGGTGGAGGTAAGGTTGGAGAAAGAAAGATGAAAACTGAGATTTTTTTTGAAAAAAGTCAAGATTCACTTTTGAGATGTGTCATAGCCTTCACATCAAGTCACTTCATGTCACTTCATCCTCTTGATGCTATGCTCCATTGCGTATCAGATGACTTCCCCGATCGTATTTCCCGACGATTTCGCCCGGGAAATCCCTGAGATTTGGCCCCGAACAAGATTTTTTGAAAAACTCCAAACCCACACAAAACATCATAAAAATACTAATCGTCTCGTTCACGAATTAAAATTCGGTCTTTAGCTCCGTAAACTTGTACTGGCAGTGAGAATGCAGACCGGCTTCCGTCTGAATTTTCAACCGAAATTTTTACCATAACTTCATATGATATAACAACACAAGAAAATGATTTTAGTTTAATTAAAATCATCCTCTGGGTTTAATCTAAAATAAACAAATTTAAATATGTATTTACTACTACAGACAGCATAGGAAAAACAGGGTGTTACAATCCCTGCACCGCCGCTCGGAGTCGCGTGACCACCGCGTCAGGTTCACCCTGCTCGGACCGCCTCGCCTTCACTTGGTTTGGCCCTTCGCTCCGCCGTCTGAAGCCATGTCCACCGCGATGAGGAGCTTCTAGCCACTGTTCAAGGTGGTTTCAACCTCCTTTTTGTTAGTTTGAGACTTCCTTCTCCTTTCCTTGAAACTTACCCATGTTCTTTTGGTCAAGAGTGTTACAGAAACATTCAACCACTGTTGATGTCCTGCCGCCACCGTCCTCAGCCGCCTCCGCCGCGCCGGATCACCCTACAACCACCATCTCCTTCTTCCTCTTTGTTGGGTGAGTGATTTCCTCACTATACCTTGCCTATTTTCAAATTTCCCCAATTTCACTCTAAACCCTAACCCCAATTTATTTTAATTTCAGTTGTTAAACATGAAATTAATTATGTTATAAAGCAATTGAGTTGTTGAATTAGTGATTTCTTGAACTGATTTCATGATTCTATGAGCAAATCTCATTTTTCCTCAATTCCTCTTAAAACCCCAATTTTTCCATCTTACACCAATTATGAAACTATGTCTGTTTTGGTGCAATTAGGACTTTTAATTGATGGTTTATAAATTCAATTTCATGATTCACAAATCAAATCAAATTTCCCTCAAATTTTAATGATGGACCCTTTTTGCCCAAATTGATTTTATTGAGAAATCGATTCTATTTTATTAAATTAATATATGGTTTCTTTTGATTTTATGTTTCAGGGATGGAAATTAATTTGGTGAAATTGTTTGTTTGTTATCATGTTCGATTTGTGTCTCCGGGATGTTGAACACAGCTATGCTTGTTTGGTGGAGTAGATGTTCGCACTCTTGGAACTAATGTGAGCTTTAAAATGAGGATCATTCTATTGTCTTCAAAGGTAAGGGGAGACTGCATGAGGGATTTTCGGTAACTGCATGTTATTTGTGTGTCGTATTTGAGTTTATCTGTTGTGATGTGTGGTGTCAAATTAAGTTGTTATATGACTGTTATGTGGTTTTTAATATTTTATGTGAAAGCATGGTTATAATGTGATGTATGGATATCTGCTATGTATGAATTATCTGTTGGTTGGTTGATTGACTGAGAAGCCTGGCATTGGTCAGTGCTAAATTAAATTAAAGATAAAAGCATTGAAAAAGCTTGAGGAGGAATTCAAAGGATTTGATTTATGGAAGAAAAAAATATTGAAAGTATTTATATTTGATGATGTTTTGGAGAAAATAGTGAATTATGAGTAAACAGTGAGGACGACATCTTGAAAATATTTCAGTTATGTTGTCTTTTCCAAACAAATTCAAAAAAATAAGACGAAAAGTTATTCTAAGAAATGTAAGTGTCAAGGATATTTTAACAGTGTTGAAAAAATTAATTTACGACAAAGAGTCCTATTTTTACCTAAATGTGTCTTGAAATAGCAAACGACGGACAATTCCATCAATATTTACCAAAGTGTTTTTAAAGAGGGTATTATTGAGAATGTCTAAAATAAGGTTTTACATTTCAAATTAGTGATTTTTGAACAAAAATATGTTTTAAGGAATTTTTATGTTTACAAAATGAATTTCCAACGTAAAAGGATTTTCAGTAAACATCGAGTTATTTCCATCAACTTGGATAAGTTGAGGAAACTTTGATTTTGTTTTGTTTTTCACAGAACGAAAATGGTTTAAACGAACCTAGCAACCGAGACGTCGGGTCTAGAGTTCTAAGATATGGGCCTAGGGTCCGAAGAGGAAACTATGGACTACAATGTCCTATAAACTGTATATTTGGTTTTGTGCACTAAAATCTATGCGTCCAAGACTGGTGCATCGGTCTGGATTTCGTGATTTGCACACCTTTTTGACTTGGAGTCAGTTATTTTGGAATGAGGTATTAAACTTGAAAGTTTAAAATGGTGATTTAGTCATGAGACTTTTAGCTCCGACACCTAAAGATTGATCACAAAGAAAACAACGAGAACAAAACGTTTTACATGCATTACAGGGCAGACGTGCCTTTGCATAGGACTTGAATGCTTGATGGCAAGTATTCATGCAGTTTGCGTCACTGTGCCTTGATGGATATACGACCAAGTAGACCATGTGCTATATGTAGTCACCACATTGCCTTGAGTTGGACTATGTAATGGTCAATAGAACTTTGCCATATCGGACATTGATTCTGCCTTAATTGGCTACTAGAGCCTGATCAGCTCATTTACTTGTTGATTGGAGCTCCAGAGATTACGTCTCAAAGTTAGTTGTTGAATATTGAAGTGACATGGTTTTTTTTAAATGGTTACGACTGTCAGGTATGAAACCCTTTGATAAATATATTGTTTGTCATTTAATATTCATGTTAAATGGTATTTGAGAGTCGTGCATGTGGTTATCGTGTTTAAATCCATATATTGGTATCTCACTATTGCATGTATCTGTTTTTCTGGTTTTGCTATTGTATCTCGGTATACTTGGTATACGAATACAGAAGATGTAGAAGAGGTTTCCAGTTTTGCTCTGGGATATTAGTCCCAATCCTGGAAGATGTATAATGTAAGGTATAATGGTGAGAACCATAGGGGTCTTACCCATGAATATCTTTTAGAACGACCAGCTTAGGTTTTGAGACGATGTTGATTAATGTTAGTATGTATGTTTATGGCTCGGAGAGCCTTTATTTTTGGATGGAATGTAAATGGCTTGGAGAGCCATTCTTTTGGATGAAAAACTTAAAATCTTTCATTTTGGTCAGGTATTTGTTTATGTAAATATTTTCAGAAAAATACCGTCTTTATGTTTCTTTTGTATGACTGGAATTTCTGGGATGAAAATAGAAATATTTCAACATGTGTTTTTATTTTGGGATGTTGCAATTACAGAGGAGACTCTGTCAAAAATTTTGTTAAAAATATTCAAGCTTTTTATTTAAGTACATTTCGAAAATAAATAGGCTTGTCAGGCTAGGTTTGTAAGTCTGTGCGCCTATCACAACTTAGGTTTTGGATCGTATAACAAATGGTCTATATATGACCAGAATTTGTACCATGCATGATAGGTGAAAATGTGATGTTTCTATTTCAAAACAGGTTTAAATTTTACCGTAACCGCATTTACCAAACTTTATACCCATTTTCTGGTGCTATTATATTTATATAAATTAATTTCCGAAAGCAACCAGCGAAATTCCATTTTAAATTCATTTCCGCCCGTGTTTACAAAGTAATGCCCAATGGGGGTGTTACAGTAAATATAATGAGCTATCTCAGCTTGTATTCTAATTGTCATTTTAAAGTATTAATATAAACAAATAATAATATTCATCCGCTAATAAACTTTTGACAATTAAATTAATAATTTCCTTTTTCCTATTTAACAACAAACCTTAGAATTTTTTTTAAAAGAATAATAATGCCAACAAAAAGATCTAGTTTATATTATATAATTAAAAAGAAACAAATAGTGATTATTAACTGGTATTAAAAATTTATTATTTGTTATCAATTATTAGAAACTACAATTGAAAATATTTGTAACAAGGTAGACAACAATGCTTAAGTCTGTAACAATGAGTAGTTTGTCACTAATAAGAGAAAATAAATAACATAGTTAATATTATTGATAAAAAAATAATTTTTAGCCATTAACAGCTTTTTAAGTTTTTAAAATGTCATACCAAAATACAAACAACCTTATTTATATCATTAACTTAATATTTAATAATATTAAATAAATTTGTGACAAATTGTTACATATAGTAGTGTCATAATTTCAATTAAAGTTGATTTGTCACAATTATAAGAAAATATTTTTAAATAATATAAAATAAAATAAGTGAAAACTTTAAGCTTTTATCATTAATAGTTTTTGTTGAATATTTAAAATCTTGTAGTGAGCAAATACATTTGACTACAAATATATTAATATATAATATATGTGACACTGATTACAGACATAAACTTTACAAGTTCTTTATAATCCAACACAAAAGGCAATTCTTATGAACGACTGTTATTTTTTTTTTTCATTGATACTTTTCTTTTTATTCAAATAAAATTTCTATTATTAATGATCTTGGGGTACGAAACTAAAATATTAGTGATGAATTATTTTTGACACATATATTTTTGTCATTAATAATAAAGTTATAATGGCGAATTGTCACTTAATCAATATTATAAATGATATTATTGACAAAATATACATAGTCATAAAAAATAAGTAATTATGACAAAGTTTATATTCTTTGATAAATTTTTATTATTGAAAATCACATTTCTTATAAAACAGTGGGAATATGTTAGCACTTTCTCATTCTCTTATCTATTTTGATATGCAAAATTAGAGGGAGCTAACATATCTTTTCCCCATGGTGTAATTTTCCTATTCAACGACAATCTCACCATTTAACTTATAGTTTTATAACTTGTTGTGGATGGGTTGAAATATCAATTGTATTCCTCAAAAAAATCTATTTGGTTTATCAAAATGAAATACAT
This sequence comes from Sophora flavescens, assembly GCA_030762895.1. Lineage (NCBI taxonomy): Eukaryota > Viridiplantae > Streptophyta > Magnoliopsida > Fabales > Fabaceae > Sophora > Sophora flavescens. The sequence continues at coordinate 209,524,792 of CM061063.1, read as the reverse complement.
TCAAAACTCATATTAGTAATTTTATATCTTTTACATATAATTTTTAAATATCAATACCCAAGACTTAAAATTCATTTTTGTAAATAAATACTTCATTGGTTACAAAAAATACATTAATGTCAGTTATTATACAATAAAATTAAAGTCGTATTATTGTTATTTTATTAATTGCAATTAATTTATATTTCCAAAGGTGTAAGATTAGTGAAAATGGTAAATATAAAATAGTAATAGACAAAAATTTAAATTAGTATTAGTTTCATTAGTAAAGGTATACCATGTCTGAAAATTGATAGATTTTATAATAAATGAGCCAATTGAACCTTTTTACTTGGCATAATTCTCCGAACCTAAAAATTAATATTATTTGGGGAAAACAATTTATAGTATTGAATATACAATTAAAATCAAATAAAACTCACATTATAGAGCCATTGGCTGGGGCTATATGATGAGGTCTCCAGTCATGTGGTGGCTTCTATTATTTAAAGAGCTTCAATCACCCCTTCTTTGATCACACACTCTTTCATTCAAAAAGAGCTACACCCCTTCTTAACCTCTCTCTATAGACATTCCTACCCAACAAAGCAAGTATGGCATCATATAAGCTTGTGGATATACATGTTAAGGAAGAAGAAACTGTGATCCCGGAGGCCTCTCAAATCCCTAACCAATTATAGGCGGAGATGGACTGAGCCTATAATTCCTGATCTTAATCCTCTTCCTAAGCCCCCAAGACAAAAGTTTCACTCATTTTGCAAGATATTAATTGGAAGTTTCATGTATGAGTGAAACTTCTTCTTGCAAGTATTAGAGGCAGTAAATTTCTTGCAAAATGATTGAAACTTCTTGCAAGTATCAGATACAGTTAATGTCATGTAAAATGAGGTGTGTAAATCTGGTCTGCGTGGGAGAGCTGGACGGCATGTGTCAGCGATGGGCGATGACCGGTAGAGACGGATGGCGTGCGGTGTAGATGGACTGAACCTATAACTCCTGATCCAAATCCTCATTCAGAGCCTCATAACAGAAGTTTCAATCATTTTGTACGATATTACAAGTTTCATGTGTGAGTGAAACTTCTTGCACGAAGTTTCACTCACACATGAAACTTGTTGTTAACTTCTAGAAAATGAGTAAAACTTGTATTGTGGGGGCTCAGGAGGAGGATTTTGATCAGGAATTGTAGGCTCGGTCCATCTCCGTCACATGTCGTCCATCTCTGTCGCACGTTGTTCTTCTCTGCTTCATGTCATCCAACTCTGCCATGCAGACAAAACCCATACACCTTATTTTGCAAGAAATTTACTGCATCGAAAACTTGCAAGAAGTTTCACTCATTTTGTAAGATAGTAACTGCATTTGTTACTTGCAAAGAAGTTTCACTCACACACAAAACTTCAAGGTAATATCTTGCAAAATGAGTGAAACTTCTGTTTTGGCGGTGCAGGAAAAGTTTTTGGATCAGGATTTATACGCTCAGTCCATCACTGGCACACGTCCGCTGCACGCCGTTCGTCTTTGTCGCTTGTTGTCCAACTTCGCCACGCAAATCAAGTTATTAACTATGTTTAGTATTTGTTTCTTGTAATTATGTATTGCTCTTTGCGCATAGATAATTAATGTAGCACCCGTATTTAAAATTTAATTATTTTAATATCAATTGTAAATTTAATGAACTATCTTAGCTTGTATCCTAATTGTCATTTTAAAGTATTAATATAAACAAATAATAATATTCATCCGCTAATAAACTTTTGACAATTAAATTAATAATTTCCTATTTCCTATTGTTAACGTGATTTTTTGGTTGTGTCCAAAAATTCCTTCGTGACAAATAATTATAGATCAAACGAGTGTGGGACCTACGAGTTATGCGGTAATCTCGTCAAAATAAGTATGTGAATTGTCTGTCAAGTACGAATTTGACAATGAAGCCAAATTAGAAATTACTAGCAAAGACTTAGTATAAAAAACAAATACGTAAATTTATCAAAAAAAGATACAAAGTGTTGTCAATAATGAGTTTTGACAATAAAGCGACTTGTGTTTTAAAAGATATGTTTGAAATTTAAAAGAAGAAAGTAGTTTCTATTGTAGAAGATAACTTCCTAGTTGTATTAAGTTTGTAATGAAAAGAAACAAGAATTTGAAAGTAAACTTAAGTAAAATAGGATCTAAGTAATACCATTCACGAAAGGTAAATGAAAATAAGAACATAAACGAAATATTAAGGAATAATAGAGAACAAGTAAAGAACTTTGAAGGATAAAACCTGTATTGTACTGGGTTGTAATATTGAATTGAATTGAAATGAGAAGAGTGGAAGGAGTACTTGAATTAATACGTCAATCTGTTGTGTGATCGAGATGTGTAGGATGTGTATCAAGTAACCGACCGACCATAATGGAAATAATTTATGAAATACTAAGTAATTAAATATGAATACTTGACAGGAAGTAAAATTTAGATTTGAAATGTAAGAACATTATAAATGAATTAATATAGAAAAGGTAGTTATTTATTAAAGTTGATGAAGAACAATTTCTGGGAAATTGAATAGAAACGAATGGAAATGTTAATTTAAGTAAAAGATGTCAAAAACTAAGAATTACTTATACTATTAGAGTAAAGGGAAACCGGATTAAACAACTATTAATTTGTAGAAAAATAATGAAGTTTAAAGAAATAACTTGAAGATGATTATAAATAAACTGGAAAATGCATGAAGAACTATTGAAGAATTATTAAAAGTTAATAAAAATTAACAAAGAAATAAGATGAATACGCCATCACAATATTGATGGCAGTAAGATAAAGAAGTGTAAGAACACTAAGAAGAACATGATGAATAAACTGGAAAGTATATGAAGCACTTGAAGGAAATGAACCAATATTGTATTGAAATTGAACATTGTATTGATGATAACAGGGTGGAAGGAGTACTTGAGTTAATCCATCGTCTGCTGTGTGATCGAGACGTGTAGGATGTTTCAATTTCCAACCTGTATTACATTGTAATAACTAGTATTTATAGGCAAATAAAATAACTACCTAGTAGTAACTTCCTATCTAAATGACTACCACGTATCTTGGCAGTTCTCTAAATTTCAAATTTAAACTACTTGTCAAACAACTCAGATAACTACTCAATTTCTTGAACCGCTCCGCGTCAACTTGATTGTCTTCGACGGTCTGGCTGCTTGACAACTTATCTTGCTAATGCCTTATCAATCTTGAGGACTTAGCCATTTTCACACTTCTCTGTACGTTCGACAACTCTTATTAATACTTTGTCAAAAAGCTTGGTTGTCAATTTATCCTTTTTGTCGACCAGTATTTTCTTGTCAACTAATATTTTCAATACTTAGAAAATATTACTCATTACTCTGATTCCTTCGTCAGCCTATCGAAATGCATCCATCAACAATCAGAAATTTCACCCCTAACATATGCCCCCCAAGTTTTGCTTTTCGATGGCCTTGTTTGTCTGACATGTCAACTGAAGAACTTCTAGTCAACTCCACACTTGTCAATTCTTCTTTAATCTTCTGAATTCGACGTTCTTCTTTATGTCAATTTTTTTTGTCAACTTTCTGTCTGTCGACTTAGCACTTGTAAACTTACTTTTAGTCAAAATAGTATATATCAATTTTGGGACTTCTTCCCCAATTTTTAAGTAGCCTCCATCTGTATGTCTAACGAAAGCTCAAATTTGAAAATTCACTCATAACACCTATTTAACAACAAACCTTAGAATTTTTTTTAAAATAATAATAATGCCAAGAATAAGATCTAGTTTATATTATATAATTACAAAGAAACAAATAGTGATTATTAACTGGTATTAAAAATTTATTATTTGTTATCAATTATTTGAAACTACAATTTAAAATATTTGTAACAAGGTAGGCAACAATGCTTAAGTCTGTAATAATGGGTAGTTTGTCACTAATAAGAGAAAATAAATAACATAGTTAATATTATTGATAAAAATATAATCTTTAGCCATTAACAGCTTTTTATGTTTTTAAAATGTCATACCAAAATACAAACAACCTTATTTATATCATTAACTTAATATTTAATAATATTAAATAAATTTGTGACAAATTGTTACATATAGTAGTATCATAATTTCAATTAAAGTTGATTTACCAATATTATAAGAAAATATTTTTAAATAATATAAAATAAAATAAATGAAAACTTTAAGCTTTTATCATTAATAGTTTTTGTTGAATATTTAAAATCTTGTAGTGAGAAAATACATTTCACTACAAATATATTAATATTTAATATATGTGACACTTATTATAGTCATAAAATCTTCAAATTCTTAATAATCCAACACAAAAGGTAATTCTTATGAATGACTGTTATGTTTTTTTTTGTAACACCCCCACTAGGGCATTGCTTACGTAACACATGCGGAATTTAAATTAAAAATATAATTTGCTGGTTGCTTTAGGAAAATAATTTATATAAATACATAAGCGTCTGAAATTGGGTATAAAAAATTTGGCACAACTCCAAACCTAAGCCTTGATCGACACACATGCTTACTATCCTAGCCTGGGAGGCCTATTTAATTTAAAGATATACTTGAATAAAAGTTAGTATTTTTACGAAAATTTCGACAGAGTCTCCTCTGTAATTCGGACATCCCAGGTAAAAGAACACCTACTAAAATAGTTAAATTTTCATTCCAGAATTCCAATTACACCCAATACAACCAGGCATTAATATGCTAAAAATAGTTATATCAATTAGCTATACATGAGCAAAAGGAAAAGCGTAAGTTTTCATTCAAAGGAGATGCTCTCCGAGCCATAAACATTCTATTTTAAATTAAAGGCTCTATAAGCCATACTCATACATACTATCAAAAATAATCTAAGTCTCAAACCCTAAGCTGGTCATTCTAAAAGTTATTCCTGAAGAAAACTCACGTGGTCATTCCACAATCAAGTACTTCATGAAACAACCGGATCTAAGACTCTGAGTGACTTAGAGAGACTCCTCTGCACCATGTGTACTAAAGTACCCAGGGTATGATAGCGAACCAGAAGAAACCTGATATATCTGTAAGGGTGAGATACCGACAAATGGATATATCACACAACAACCATATACAAGATACATACATCACCTCAGCACATTAACATTTAATTATTATTCAGAGATAAAATGACAAGTGTTATATCAGTGGGTCTCATACCCGAACAATCAGTTTTATAAAGAGAATGCATGACACTTCAATCATCAGGCTCTAAACTTAATCTCATGAGACACCAACACCATTTTATCATTAAGAAAGAAAGAGTTGATCAGGCTCATACGCCCCGTTTGGCAAGTTGTCTCCATCACCTCATGCGCCCGGATCAACATCATCACGAATCCCTTATAACGGCCATTCGGATGTATACCTCATCGAATACCACATCTTAAGCGGGTATTCGGATAACTCAAGCACGTCTGCTAAGGGGGAAATGCATATGAATAAAAGACTTTTCGTTATCGAGACTTTTCTTTGTGTTCGCTCTTTTCCGTTGTCGAAGCCCAAAGCTAACGACTATTCACAATTTTCATTACTTGAAAATCAATAACACAGGACACGCAGTCTGAGTGCTCAATCACAACACCTTAGACCGATGCCGCAGTCCGAGGTTGTGGTCGTAGAAACGATTATAATTTTATCCATGTTTTATTTCAACATGATAAGGACTCCAAGCCCATAACAACGAAATTAGGACACACAGTCCTCAATTCCAAAATCAGGACTCCTAGCCCATAATATCATGATTGGGACCCTTGGTCCATAATTCTTGACACGGATCCCAGATGACGTGCATACAACTGAGTACTAGAGGCTACGTCTTGCTAACTAGTATTCTCTTTCACATGTGCTTACTTTTCGCTCAGTGAAAATCAAAAACCAAAACAAAACCTCGATCACTTATCCAAGTAACCGGAACATTTCTAAATCATTTAGGAGAAAATCTTTTCCTTTACAAAGTCTTTTATAAAACATTTGGAAATTCGTTTGCTTTTGAAATCCTTGATGGAATAAGGTCAAATATTTTCAAAGGACCTTTCCTTCATAAAACACACCGTTCGAAAAGGTTTTCTCTCGTACAAAACTTTTGATCATAAAAATGTAGTTTCCTTCAACTCAAAATCACTTCAACATTTTTCTAAAAACCAAGATCTTATTCTTATGAAGTAAGCACTTTAAACAAGGAACTTTTAGAAGTGAACCCAAAACTTTCAAAGTTCTATCAAGGCTTATTAAGGCTTTTAATCCTTATAGTCATTGGGCACAGACTCAAGTCTGGCTTCTCAAACTTCACTCAACAATAATATATTCACAACAATAATAATACCACAATTAATGATAGTTCATCACAAATATATAATTCATAACACTTTAAAGCAAGAAAGGTTTAACTTCAAATAATAACCACAATAGTTCAAGTAAACAAGTTATTCAAGTATTGGCTCAATATCACAATAATATTCACAACACTCAATTATACACATACACACATGCATGTAGTTATTGAATATCCCTAGGCAAGCTCCCCTTACCTTTAAAGACAAGTAAAGGATCCTCGTCTTAATGCTCACGTTAGCTCCAAGAGTGTAACTATCTACTCCATCAAGCAAGCATAGCCATGTTCAACATCACGGAGACACAAACCAAGCATGATAACAACAAACAAATTCACCAAATCAAATTTTCATCCTCAAATCATATAATCAAAAGAAACCATACATTTAATCCAGTAAATAGAATCGATTTCTCAATAATATCGATTTGGGTAAAAATGATCCATAATTACAATTGGGGAACATTTGATTTGGTTTGAGAAACATGAAATTGAACTTAGAAATCTCAAATTAAAGATCCTAATTTGAATAACACATAGTTAATTTCATAGAAACACAATCGATTTCAAATAAAATCAAATTGGGGTTTAGGGTTCAAAATCAATTTGGGGATTTTTGAATCTAAGCAAAATAGATGAGGTTTTCACTTGCCCAAGGAAGAAGAAGATGTCATGGTGGTTGTTGAAGGCCAACCGGCACGGTGGTAACTCCGACGAGGCGGCTCTGAACGATGGTCTGGACAGCTTCTGCTCGAACAACACGAGGAAGAAGGAGATCTGGACAGAAACTTCAAGGAAACATTGCGGTGGCCTAAAATGGATTTCCGGCGGTGGAGCTCCAATGCGAACTGCGGTGAATAGGGTCAGAACGTGCGTGCACTCGCGACTGTCTTCTCCCACTCTAGGTGGTGACCGAACGGTGACCTCCCTTACCAGGCGCGATGGTCAGACGGCCTTGGACAGCACCAAAAAATGTCACAGGCGCACAGGGAGGAGAAAACGGTCGGAACACGTGTGGGTTACGCAGCTGTCTTCTCCCTCGTGCTAGTGAATAGCGACCGGATCTTCTCCGAGGTGGTGGTCGTGTAGCTTGCATAGGCGGCACACGGCTGATGGGTGGCGGCACGAACCAGACATCAAGGAAGAGGGAGGAGCTGAGTTTGGAGGGAGGAAGAAGAAGTGGGGGAGAAGAAGAAGAGAGAAAGAAGGGAAAGGAGAAGAAAAAGAAAGAAATAGAGGGGTGGGTTACGGGTCTGCCCAAAAAGAGAGGAGAGAGTTTATGTTTTAAGTTATCATTTAGTAATAGGTAAAAAAATGAGTGATAAATATTAAGCATAAACATAAATTTGTTTTTAGATTTTGAATCTAAAAATAAAGGATGACAAATATATACTTTCAAATTTTGAAATAAAGTAGAGATTGATAGTTGGATTGATCAACTAAGAAAATACTCGGTCCAAAATTTAATCTCCGATTAATGTCAAACCAATTTATTTTTAAGTCTAAAATTAAATTGGATAAAAAATGAAAATACTTTTATTTCAATCATATTATTTAAAACATTTTTCTGTAATGGTAATAATAGTGACAATAACGGAAATTATTATCTAGTAAGCGTGCATTCACTGAAATAAGTCAGTGCTAACGTACCCGCTAAAATAATTTGAAGAGGGTACTTTAATTACTCAAACTAAACCACATAACAAAATAAACACAAACATCCAAATAAAATAATTAATCATATGTGTAAAAAACAAGGGTGTTACATTTTTCATTGATACTTTTCTTTTTAATCTACTAAATTTTCTATTTTTGATGATCTTGGGGTACGAAACTAAAATATTAGTAATGAATTATTTTTGACACATATATTTTTGTCATTAATAATAAAATTATAATGACGAATTGTCACTTAATCACTATAATAAATGATATTATTGACAAAAAAAATATAGTCATAAAAAATATGTAATTATGATAAAGTTTATATTCTTTGATAAATTTTGATTATTGAAAATCACATTTCTTATAAAACAGTGGGAATATGTTAGCACTTTCTCATTCTCTTATCTATTTTGATATGCAAAATTAGAGGGATCTAACATATCTTTTCCCCATGGTGTAATTTTCCTATTCAACGTCAATCTCACCGTTTAACTTATAATTTTATAACTTGTTGTGGATGGGTTGAAATATCAATTGTATTCCTCAAAAAAATCTATTTGGTTTATCAAAATGAAATACATTCAAAACTCATATTAGTAATTTTATAACTTTTACATACAATTTTTAAATATCAATACCCAAGACTTAAAATTCATTTTTGTAAATAAATACTACATTGGTTACAAAAAATACATTAATGGCATTTATTATACAATAAAAGTAAAGTCATATTATTTTTATTTTATTAATTGCAATTAATTTATATTTTCAAAGGTGTAAGATTAGTGAAAATGGTAAATATAAAATAGTAATAGACAAAAATTTAAATTAGTATTAATTTCATTAGTAAAGGTATACCATGTCTGAAAATTGACAGATTTTATAATAAATGAGTCAATTGAACCTTTTTACTTGGCATAGTTCTCCGAACCTAAAAATTAATTTTATTTGGTGAAAACAATTTATAGTTTTGAATATACAATTAAAATCAAATATAACTCACATTATAGAGCCATTGGTTAGGGCTATATGCTGAGGTCTCCAGTCATGTGGTTGCTTCTATTATTTAAAGAGCTTCAGTCATGCCTTCTTTTGTCACATACTCTTTCATTCAAAAAGAGCTACACCCCTTCTGAACCTCTCTCTATAGACATTCCTACCCAAAAAAGCAAGTATGGCATCATATAAGCTTGTGGATATACATGTTAAGGAAGAAGAAACTGTGATCCCGGAGGCCTCTCAAATCCCAAACAATTATAGACAGAGATGGACCGTGCCAATAATTCCTGATCTTAATCCTCTTCCTAAGCCCCCAAGACAGAAGTTTCACTCATTTTCCAAGATATTAATTGGAAGTTTCATGTGTGAGTGAAACTTCTTCTTGAAAGTATTAGAGGCAATAAATATCTTGCAAAATGATTGAAACTTCTTGCAAGTATCAGATACAGTTAATGTCTTGTAAAATGAGGTGTGTAAATCTGGTTTGCATGGGAGAGTTGGACGGCATGCGACAACGATGGACGTTGCGCGGTAGAGACGGATGGCGTGCGGCATAGATGGACTGAACCTATAACTCCTGATCCAAATTCTCTTTCGTAGCCTCATAACAGAAGTTTCACTCATTTTGTACGATATTACAAGTTTCACTCACATATGAAACTTGCTGTTAACATCTAGAAAATGAGTAAAACTTGTATTGTGGGGTCTCAGGAGGAGGATTTTGATTAGGAATTATAGGCTCATTCCACCTCCGTCATATGCCGTCCATCTCTGTCGCACGTTGTCCAGCTTTGCTGCATGCCGTCCAACTCTGCCACGCAGACCAAACCCACACACCTTATTTTGCAAGAAATTTACTGCATCCGAAACTTTCAAGAAGTTTCACTCATTTTGCAAGATAGTAACTGCATTTGATACTTGCAAAGAAGTTTCACTCACAGATGAAACTTCAAGGTAATATCTTGCAAAATGAGTGAAACTTCTGTTTTGGCGGTGCAGGAAGAGTCTTTGGTTCAGGATTTATACGCTCGGTCCATCTCTGCCACACGTCGTTCGTCTCTGCTGCACGCCGTTCGTCTTTGTCGCTTGTCGTCCAACTTCGCCACGCAAATCAAGTTATTAACTATGTTTAGTATTTGTTTCTTGGAATTATGTATTGCTCTTTGCGCATAGATAATTAATGTAGCACAAGTATTTAAAAGTTTAATTATTATAATATCAATTGTAAATATAATGAACTATCTTAGCTTGTATTCTAATTGTCATTTTAAAGTATTAATATAAACAAATAATAATATTCATCCACTAATAAACTTTTGACAATTAAATTAATAATTTCCTTTTTCCTATTTAACAACAAACCTTAGAATTTTTTTAAAAGAATAATAATGCCAAGAATAAGATCTAGTTTATATTATATAATTAAAAAGAAACAAATAGTGATTATTAACTGGTATTAAAATTTTATTATTTGTCATCAATTATTTGAAACTACAATTTAAAATATTTGTAACAAGGTAGGCAACAATGCTTAAGTCTGTAATAATGAGTAGTTTGTCAGTAATAAGAGAAAATAAATAACATAGTTAATATTATTGATAAAAATATAATTTTTAGCCATTGACAGCTTTTTAAGTTTTTAAAATGTCATACCAAAATACAAACAACCTTATTTATATCATTAAGTTAATATTTAATAATATTAAATAAATTTGTGACAAATCGTTACATATAGTAGTGTCATAATTTCAATTAAAGTTGAGTTGTCACTATTATTAGAAAATATTTTTAAATAATATAAAATAAAATAAGTGAAAACTTTAAGCTTTTATCATTAATAGTTTTTGTTAAATATTTAAAATATTGTAGTGAGTAAATACATTTTACTACAAATATATTAATATTTAATATATGTGACACTTATTATAGACATAAAATTTTCAAATTCTAAATAATCCAACACAAAAGGTAATTCATATGAATGACTGTTATTTTTTTTCATTGATACTTTTCTTTTTATTCTACTAAATTTTCTAGAGTTTATGATCTTGTGGTATGAAATTAAAATATTAGTGATGAATTATTTTTGACACATATATTTTTGTCATTAATAATAAAATTATAATGATGAATTGTCACTTAATCACTATTATAAATGATATTATTGACAAAAAAATACATAGTCATAAAAAATATGTAATTATGATAAAGTTTATATTCTTTGATAAATTTTGGTTATAGAAAATCACATTTCTTATAAAATAGTGGGAATATGTTAGCACTTTATCATTCTCTTATCTATTTTGATATGCAAAATTAGAGGGAGCTAACATATCTTTTCCCCATGGTGTAATTTTCCTATTCAACGTCAATCTCACCATTTAACTTATAATTTTATAACTTGTTGTGGATGGGTTGAAATATCAATTGTATTCCTCAAAAAAATCTATTTGGTTTATCAAAATGAAATACATTCAAAACTCATATTAGTAATTTTATAACTTTTACATATAATTTTTAAATATCAATACCCAATGCGACACCCCTTCTAGGGTCATCACATAGTTACCCAAACGCGGAAAATTAATTTATTAACTGCTGGTTACTTTCGGAAAATATACTTTAAAGTAAATGTCTCTTTACGAAAATAGTGCTGAATTTTTTTTTCTTTAACATCGAACCATTTCAAACATAAACAAACATATATGTATATCTATATATTTGCATTACCTTTTAAATACACCCTACCTATAATAGGAGATAACAAAAGAGCCCTCATAAGTATAGGCTATTCTCCATCAAACTAAACAAAGAAAAGAAAGACATATACATATAAGCAACGAGTGGTCCAGAACCATACCAAAAACTCGTGGCTCTCAGTAGCCAGATCAAAAACTGACGAGACTCGCTACCCCAGAACTACACCTATAGCTGGTCAAGCTAATGAAAACCATTGGGGAGATCATGATGATCAACCCCACCTACAACAGATGCATCTGATGAAGATGCCTCCACTCCCACTACGTCGTCGGAAGAATCATCATCATCAACAGCATGAGGGTGAAACTCAAGATCATCCTCAACGTACTCATCGGGGTCCTCCTCAACCTCATCCAACTCTACCTCAACAGGAGGTACTTCGGGACCTACTATCTGAAGAGGATTCGGCTGAGGTGGAAGATCAAGTAACCCGTGCTCATCCAAATACTGTAGGTATAGCCATACTGGAGGTAGAGATACCTCAACAGTCTCCACAACATGTATCCTTTACTGAGTGCCCCGGGGTTAATCTCCCAGGCACCACCAAACTGCGCTGGATCAAACGTGATCGTTCGGATCCTCGAATGTACCAGAGGTATATCCGGTTCCATCTGAACATCTAAGAGTGAGAAACTAATACATGGATTTTACTCGACAACTACATACTAACCACCACATAAACACATACGCATTTACCAAACACAAGCACTCATAAGAAAATAGTATATCAATGGGTTTAACACCCCAAACATCATCATTTGAAAAACTATGCATGAACACTTCATATTCATCATCTAATTTCACCCTAATCTCATGAGATATCCCAACACGTGGTGAGTTGATCAGGCTCCATTGCCACACTGGGCAAACAGGCACACAACCACAGGCACACAGCCAAAACCCATCGCACACTGTCCACACCCAGGGCATCAGTGATAGCAACGTAGATGGGGTCTCAATGTCCACCCTAGGCACAATGAGAAAAACATAGTATGAAATACCTGACGCCGCAAGGTAAATGATACATAGAACCGCGGGCACGTCTGCCAAATGCATGCAAAACACTTTTGCTCATAACTCTTTTGTTTGTGTTCAATCTTTCTTTGCCGAAGCTCAAAATGGCTTACGACTCACATAGTTTTAATACCTTTAAAACTTTCATTACAACACAGGACCTCACAGTCCGAGTGCTCAATCGCGACACCTCTCGACCGACGCACCAGTCATAGGTTCGTGGTAATAAAAACATCTTAAATGTTTAAATACGGTATACACCACGTATACAGTACAGGACCTCAAAGTCCAAAGGACCCCAAGTCCATAACAACAAAGAACCTTAGTACCCCGACGTCTCGGTTACTAAGTTCAACAACACTTTCAACACAGTTGGATTAATTTTTGTTTTCAGAAAATATTTTAAAATTGGAAATTCACCAATAAAATCTTTAAATAATAAAACTTAGTTTTCACAAAAATGATGAGTCACTTGAGGTTTTAACTTCCTCAAAATATACACTGCCGTTTCAAAATACTTGTCGTCTACACTTTTCCAAATTTGCCGTCAATTATCATTTTTAAAGCTTTTTAAGCCAAAATTTAGCTTTTTCCACTTAAACAATTTTCTAAAATCACAATGAACTTATTTTCACCAATTAATTTCGTAAAATAATATTTTATAATATTCCGGAATTTCTTACGTAAAAATTAGCAGTGTAAAAAATATTTTCACGGTTTTGCACTCATTGTGACCCATAATTCAGTCTTACAGTAATAAATTATTAAAATAATAATATTTTCCAAAATTCCTTATTTTTCCCAAATAAAATTTCCACTAATATTATATATCAATATTTTATCGTTAAAACATTGAATATAATTTACAAAGCTTCTTAAAGCTTTTATCCAATTAATTTAATTGGGCACTGACCACTGTCAGGCTTCTCAAACATCAACCAACAATAATATTACAGAGATATTCCCATGAAGATCATGCATCACAGTAGCATAATATAATTACAGATAAACAATTAAACACAATTAAAACCACACAGATACAAATACCATAACTTAAACAACTTAAATAAATACTAACAGACGAATAATTACAAACAAACACAAGATGGCATATAGCCATCGAATATATCCCTCTGGTATTCCCCCTTACCTTCAGTAGATTTTCTTTGTGATTTAGTGAATTTCTTCGGAAGTCCGAATGTCACGTATACGTCGTACTCACTCAACCTTCAACCATTACAATCAAATAATTACAAATCAAGAAACTAAAACATTCAAACCCTTATACATGGTCACGACTTCAAGGGATTTGAGTGACTAAAATTCCTAATCATGATTAAATCATGGATTAATGGTCCTTAATCAACCAAGATCATGGATAGAAACTTTAAGCAAAACTCATAAAATTTCATCTACCTAGGGTTCGGCCAACATAGAGATTTTTGAGTAAGGATTTTCATTTTAATAAACTAACATGGATTAGAGTGTGTAGGCATACATGTCATATGAAATACATGATCATACATGACAACACATGAACAAAACCCTATCTAACCTATCTTCATAGGTTCGGCCAAAGCTAGATTATTAGTAAGGAAATTTTTGATTACATCATGCTCTTGGATTTAGATAGTATGCATGATATCAAGAATATAGAAAGTGGTTTCAACATCATGAGATTTTTCTAGAATTTGTTGTGAATTTTCAAAGTTCTAGACTTAGAAACTTAAAAGTGATGAACAAATTTGAAATAAACTTTGAATCAAGAAACTTATTGAAGAACATAGACATGATTAAGGAAGAATAATAGGATTCACCTCTTGAAGTTCAAAGACAAGTGAAAATCCAAGGACTTGCTTCACAAAGTGATGCTAGAAAGGCTTATGAACTTATAAGTTTTTGAAACAAAAAGCAATAGGAAGAAAATGAAATGTGAGGGAGGGTATTTATAGAAGTGTGGCTGCGCCACTTTTGGAGGATTTAGGAGAAAGGAGGTGGCTTTTCAAAGGATTAAAGTGCAAATAATTCCTAGGGACCATTTTGCAAAGATTCCAAAAGTATAAGGACTATTTTGCAAATTGCCAATAGTTTGAAATGATGACCATGTGCAACATTAAATGTGTTCACATCTTGACTCATCTTGTTGAATTTTCTTGATACTTTTTGAGAAGAACCTAGAATGTTTTAGAACACTTGCGAACATTGTAGAATTGTGTGGAACCTTGAAGAATATGTGAGAACATTGTAGAAAATTCTAGAATAAACTTGACTCATCCAAGTTTAAGGGCAGCCCCCACTCTTCCTTGGGCTTGCGCATGGGCCTAATACATTTGGGCTTGGATTTAATTATTTTGGGCCCACCAAAATGCTTAAAGCTTAAACATGACATAGGAAACTTATATGATTTCTAATGGGCTTCATGAAATTAAATTCATGGACAAGGATTGGGGCCTCAAAGCCACGGTCTACTAATGGATATGGAACAAGGATTCTAGCCCAATTCACTTGTAAAATCATAGAAACTAACTTAGGGACCAAAGTGCAATTAAGAGAAAGTTCAAGGACTTAAGTGCAAAACCCATAAATTGCCATTTTAACCTTGTAGAATCTTCTAGACTTAAAAGTGTGATTCATCCCCATGAATCATCTCAAAATCCTAAGATAAACTCTTTATCTTCTCTTGGAAACTCCGAAATCCATTCTGTCGTTCACCCGATTACGTATTTCACTCGTAAAACGTATATTATTTTATTTTTTTCTAAAATAATTCTAAAAATACAGAATTGTAGGAAATAAAATAAAAATCTTAAGTCTTTCATTCACGAATTAAAATTAGGTCTTTTGAGCAGTATAATTATACTGTCAATGGAATTCACGGGTCGGGTTTCGCCTGACTTTCCAACCTAAATTCTAATTGTAGCTTCCTACATTCAAGTAGGATTGAGTGGTAAACTCCGTTTATTTAAAATAATTTTCTAAAACTCAAATAAACCTATAAACATATTTATATGTATTACTGTTATTTAAAACATTGAAATACAGGGTGTTACATTACTACCCTACTAAAAAAAAATTTCGTCCTCGAAATTACGTACCTGTAAATAGATCAGGATATTGTAACTTCATTTTGTCTTCTACTTCCCATGTTGCTTCTCCAGTCACGTCATCCCAAATAACTTTGACCAACGAGATTTGTTTACCTCTGAGCTGCTTTGTCATCTTATCCGCGATTCGTACAGGTAAAGTCTCATAAGACAAGTTTTCTTTTAGTTGTACTAAATCAGGTTCAATTACGTGAGATGGATCAGGAATATACTTCCTCAATCGTGAAACATGAAAAACATCATGAAGATTGGATAGAAAAGGCGGTAAAGAAATTTTATAGGCTACAGGACCTACTCGACGAAGAATTTGGTAAGGTCCAATGAATTTAGGAGTGAGTTTCCTGGATTTAATTACCCTGCCAACCCCTGTCATTGGTGTGACTCTCAAAAACACATGCTCACCTTCCTCAAACTCAAGAGGTCGTCGTCTCTTGTCAGCATAACTTTTCTGACGACTCTGAGTTGTCCGCATTTTCTCTTGAATCATTTTCACCTTTTCCATCATTTTTTGCACGATATCTGGTCCTACCAGTAAACTCGCACCATCCTGGTACCAACATAAAGGCGTTCTGCACCGTCGACCATACAGCGCTTCATAGGGTGCCATTCCTATGCTCGAGTGAAAACTGTTATTGTAAGTGAATTCTATCAATGATAGATATTCATCCCAACTTCCAGTATTTTCTAGCACACAGGCTCTCAATAAATCTTCAAGAGACTGAATAGTCCTCTCCAATTGTCCATCCGTTTGAGGATGATATGCAGAACTTAATCTGAGTTTCGTTCCCAACGAATCTTGCAGAATTTGCCAAAATCTTGACGTAAATCTCGGATCACGATCTGGGATAATACTCAAAGGTACTCCATGTAATCTAACAATTTCATCGATGTATAACTGGGTTAGTCTTTCCAGTGGGTATTTCATATTAACTGGTAAAAAGTGGACTGACTTAGTCAGTCGATCAACTATTACCCATATAGAATCATACCCTTTTCGAGTCTTTGGCAAACCTGATACGAAATCCATCGCAATACCATCCCATTTCCATTCTGGAATGTCTAAGGATTGTAGCATTCCTATCGGTCTTTGATGTTCCACTTTAACCTTTTGACAAGTTAAACACGCAGCTACAAACTCCATTACATCTTTCTTCATGCCATACCACCAATACAATTTCTTTAAATCCTGATACATCTTAGTAGCTCCCGGATGTAAACTTAACTTACTCCTATGAGCTTCTTCAAGAATTAACTTTCTCAGCTCAACGTCATTTGGTACGCAAATCCTTTCACCAAACCTCAATATTCCATGATTTCCTTCTTTAAATTCCGACACAGCTCCCTGTCGCACTAATTCTCTTTCTCCTTGTAGGTACTGATCACTTTCTTGTTTTTCTTTAATTTGTTCCATCAGTCCATTTGAAACAGTAATCATACCTAAACACAATTTTCCTGGCAATGTCTTAATCGTCAATCGCATATCTCAGAATTGTTCCAATAACTGATGCTCTTTAACCATCATTGCCGATAGGTGCATTGATTTCCTACTCAAAGCATCTGCTACTACGTTTGCTTTTCCAGGGTGATACTGTAGTTGGAAATTTTAATCCTTTATAAGTTCCAACCAACGCCTCTGCCTCATGTTAAGCTCCTTTTGATCAAACAGGTATTTCAAACTTTTATGGTCGCTGTAAACATTAAAAGTCACTCTGTAACACCCCGATTTTCGCTGCTTTGTAATATCGTTAATAAATATATAAATATATTTTTATCCGAGACTTAGAAAATGATTTTGGACAAACCAAGGTCATTTCCATGTTATACTTATTTTCATAAGTTATGGGGAAGTTTTTGGGTTGAAAATTCAGACCGAAACCAGTCTGCCGTTTTCTGTGTTTTCACTGACAGTAAAATTTTACTGCTCAGAAGACCTCTGTGTTTTATCGTATTTGATACGATACTGGAAGTTTTGAAAATTTTGGTAAAAAAATAAAATAATTTATGTTTTATGGGCGGAATACGTAATCGGGTAGACGACGGAGTGGATTTCGGAGTTTCCAAGAGCAGAAAAAGAGGTTATCTTAGGATTTTGAGATGATTCATGGGGATGAATCATACTTTTAAGTCTAGAAGGTTCCACAAGGTTAAAGTGAAAATTTATGAATTTTACGCTTAAGTCCGTGAACTTTCTGTTAATTACCATTTTGTCCCTGAGTTAGTTTCTAAGTTTTTTTCAAGTGAATTGGGCTACAATCCTTGTTCTAAATCCATAGAGGACCATGGCTTTGAGGCCCAAATTCCTTACCCATGACTTAAGTTCCATAAAGCCTATTTGGAACCATACAAGTTTCCTATGTTAAGCTTAATGGTTAAATCTTTAAGTGGGCCCCACAAAAATGAATCCAAGCCCAAATTTACCAAGCCCATGCGCAATCCCATTAGGGATGGAAGGCTGCCCTCATTTGTTGTTGGATGAGCCATGAATGTTCTAGAATGTTCCACATTCTTCTACATGATTCTACATTATTCTACTACCTTCTAAACTGTTCTAAACTCTTCTAGGTTTTCTTAAAATATTTTATGGGGAAAAATCATCCAAAGTTAGTCAAGATAAGACCACATTTATTGTGGCACATGGCCATTATTACAATTTATGGACAATTTGCAAAATAGTCCTTATACTTTTGGAATCTTTGCAAAGTGGTCCTTACGAGTTATTTGCACTTTAATCCTTTGAAAAGCCACCTCCTTTCTACTTGGTCCTCAAAAGTGGCGCAGCCCACATGCCTATAAATACCTTCTCTCACTTTTCACTTAGTTTCTATTGTCATTTGTTTAAAAACCCTAAAGTTATAAGTCTTCTAGTGTTAGATTTGTGAAGAAAGTTCTTGGATCTTCACTTGTTTTTGATCTCCAAGAGGTGAATCCTATTTTTCTTCTCTAATCATGTCTATGTTCTTCAATCAATTTCTTGATTCAAAGTTTATTTCATAGTTGTTCATCACTTTTAAGTTTCTAGATCTAGAACTTTGAAAATTCATAACTAATTCTAGAAAAATCCTTTTGACATGAAACCAATTGCTAAGATCTTATAATCATCTCTATTTTCATCATCTAGAAGCATAAGATCATGAGAAATTTCTTTCCCTAATTTATGGACTTGGCCGAACCTAGGTCAATATCATGTTCAGAGGTTTTGTTTCATTTTCATGTCTTGATTCATGATTCAATCTTCTAGTATCTTGATAGTTCTTGTATTTAAGTACATATAAGATCAAAAATCAAACTCTAACCTATTTGTTTCATAAAGGCCGAAACCCTAGTTCTTGGAACTAGATGAGTTTTGTTCAAAGTTTTCATTAATGATCTTAGTAATCAAGCTATTAGTATGTATGCCTTATAAATCCAAGTTGGTTTATTAAATTAAGAACACTAGCCCTATGAACATGTTGAGGCCGAATCTTGGTATAGAAGAGTTAGGAAGTTTTGAGTTTGAAAATTAGTTGTTTAGTCACTAATCTATGATTTAGGTTAATTAAGGACCATTAATCTATGACTTAATGATGATTAGAAATTTTAAGGATTTTGAACCCTAAAAGTCAGTCCTTGGCCGAAACCTAACCCTCATGAGCTAAGTATGTTGTTGTTTGATTTGATTTATTTTGGTTGCAATTGGTTTGAAGGAATCAATCGGGTTGGTTTGACCTAAAGCCGACGGAGGAAATCGGATTAAATCGAGAGGTTGTTTGAAAACGTTAGTTTGAGTCTTCAAGAGGTAAGGGGAGCTTACCTGAGGGATTTTCTCTGTAACTATTTACTTTTAGTGTGGCTTATATGATTTATATGTGGTTTGTGATTAATTGTTTATGTTGTTTATGATGTGTTGTTTATCTGTGTATCGGTGATTGATCTGCTTTTAATTATCTGCAGTAGTATATTATATTGTTATGATGCATGATCTGCCTGGTGATAGAACTATGATGATGTTGTTGAATGTTGAATGTTGTTTGAGAGGCCTGACAGTGGTCAGTGCACAACCGATTAATGAGATAAAAGATTTAATAAGCTGTGAAAGTTATATTCAACGTTTTATGGGGAATGTTGGAATATAATAGTAGAGGAAAATATGATTTTGTAAAAATAATGAGTTTTGAGAAATATTATTATTTTAAGGATTTATTAGTGTAAAAGAAATTTACGAGTCACAGTGAGAGCGTAACCGTGAAATTTTTTTTAGTACTGCTAATTTTTACACAAGAAATTCCGAGATATTATAAAAAGGGATTTTCTTAAATTGATATTCGAAAAGACCTTATTTATTATATAAGAAAATTATTTTAGAAGAAATGTCAAAGTTTGACTTAAAGACGTTTTCTTTGAAAATGCTAAACGACGGCAAGTTTCGAAATTATTTACGGTGAGAGTTTAAAAACAGCAGTACTTATGTTGAAAAGAGATTAAATTTGAATTGATTTATTAGAGTTGAAGATTCAATAAAAAGAAGTTGTTGATGATTTGACGTTATTTTGGAAAAAATGTGTTTCCAAAGGAAAAGTGGATTTTCTATGAATTGATGTTTTATAAACGAATTTCAAGTAGAAAGAATTTTCGGTTAATGAGTTTTACTTAATGACGTAAAGGATGATATAGAACTTAGTAACCGATATGTCGGGGTACTAGTGTTCTTATGACGTTATCCTATTTTGGATTTGTTTTTCACAGACAAAGATGTAAAAGATGTAATACCATGTGAAAGATGTAAAACGATGTACAAAGATATGTAACTTAATAACCGAGACGTCGGGGTATTAAGGTTCGTTATGTTGTAAACTGGGTATCTATTTAAAGAAGTTAAAACATTTTAAGTTGTTTTCTATTACTACGAACCTAAGACTGATTGCAAGGTCTAGGGGCTTCGTGATTGAGCACTCGGACTTTGAGGTCCTGTGTTGTTAATAAAAGATGTAAAGATGTTTCAAAAGATGTTAAGTCGTAAGCTTGTGAGAGCTTTGACAAACAAAGATATAGCACAAAGAAAAGTGTTGAGAATAAAATGTTTTCTTGCATGCATTTGGCAGACGTGCCATAATCAAAAGAGGGATTACCTTGCGGCGTCAAGGTAGATCATACAAAGATGTTCTCATTGTGCCCAGGGTTTGGACAATGAGGCCCCATCTCAGAGTGTTATCACTGTGCCACGATGTTGGACAGTGTGCGATGGGCGTGCCTGTGGCTGTATGCCTTTGGCAATTGAGTCTGATCAACTCATCGCGAGGTTCACGAGGTTGGAGATATCTCATGAGATTAGGTATGAATGTTTAGAAGATGTATTGAAGTGTTCATGCATAGTTTTCCAACGTTGATGTTTGGGGTGTGAAACCCATTGATAAACGATGTGATATAATATGAATGAGTACGTTGTTACAGACATGTATATGTGTATGCGCATTCTTTTGTGTTGTGCATTTAGTTATGGTGATAAATCCATATATTAGCGTCTCACCCTTACAACCATATCAGAGTTGTACGAGGGGTATGATCCTTACAAGAAGACGAAGGCTGTCTAGTTCGAGGCATGCTGTGCTGTTTTTATCAGTTGTAGTGTCCGTTAGTTACGACCAGCTTAGGTAATGTTATGTTTTAAGAATAAAGTTGATTATGATTTATGTGAGAAAAATATGAGGCAGTATAGTTGGAGGACTTATATACATTATGTAGTTAAGTGTGATTTGAATACGTTGTTGTGGTTATGAGGTTAAAAGGAGGAAAAGAAAAAATTTTATCACCATATTTTGAAAAGATAAACGTTGAGAAAATATGATTTTCCGAAAGCAACCAGCAAATTAAGTTTTATTTCCGCAAACGGGTAACCATGTGATGACCCGAGTTTAGGGTGTCACACGCTCCATACAAATAATGTCTCCAGATTTTTAAAACGAATACCACTGCTGCTAGCTCCAAGTCATGTGTAGGATAATTCCTTTCATGAATCTTCAACTGTCTTGAAGCATATGCCACGACTTTTCGGTCTTGCATCAATAGACATCCTAACCCTTGATGTGAAGCATCACAATAAACCTCAAAAGGTTCATGAGGATCGGGTAGTATCAATACCGGTGAAGTAGTCAACCTTCGTTTTAACTCTTGAAAACTTTCTTCACATGCTTCCGTCCATATAAACGCTTGATCCTTTCGAGTTAATTGGGTAAGGGGTCCTACTATTTTGGAAAATCCCTCAATGAATCTTCTATAGTATCCCGCTAAACCCACAAAACTACGAATCTCGGTTACCTTCTTAGGCCTTTCCCATTGTAAGACAGTCTCAACTTTCGACGGATCAAAGTCAATTCCTTCACTTGAGACTATGTGTCCCAAAAATTGAACTTGGTCTAACCAAAATTCACACTTTTCAGGTTTCGCGTAAAGCTGTTTTTCCTATAAAATTTGGAGAACCACACTGAGATGTTCAACGTGTTTTTCTTTACTGGGAGAATAGATTAGAATATCGTCTATAAACACAACGACAAACTGATCTAAGTAAGGATGAAAAATACTATTCATGTAATCCATGAATACAGCTGGAGCATTCGTAACTCCGAATAGCATCACAAGGTACTCGGAATGTCCGTAACGTGTTCTAAACGCTATTTTAAGAACGTCCTCCGCCTTCACGCGAATCTGATGATAGCCCGAACGTAAATCTATCTTTAAGAAAACAGCTGCTCCACGTAACTGATCCATTAAGTCATCTATCCTTGGAAGTGGATACTTATTCTTAATTGTCACTTTATTCAACTGACGAAAAGCTACGCATAAACGAGAAGTTCCGTCTTTCTTCTTCACTAATAAAACTGGAGCTCCCCAAGGCGATACACTAGGTCTAATAAATTCTTTCCGCATCAGTTCCACTAGTTGTCCTTTTAATTCCTCAAGTTCTGATGGAAACATTCGATATGGTGCTATGGATATTGGTCCAGTGCCTGGAACTAGATCAATCGCGAACTCAATCTCCCGAACAGGTGGTAATCCAGGTACATTTTCAGGAAAAACTTCCAGAAACTCATTGACAACGGGTATACACTGCAAGTCTAACTCACTCTTAACGTCTAAGGAAAATAATAGCATGTATCCTTGCGCCCCCTCTTTTAAAGAAGCTTTTACTTGATTAGCAGTTAAAAATCCAGAAATCTCATCCGTAGGAAAAACTAGAGTTTTACGAGCATAGTCAATCAAGATATGGTTAGAAGACAACCAATCCATGCCTAAAATTACATCTAACTGTATTAAAGGCAAACAAATCAGGTTAACAAGAAAATGTTTATCCTGAATAATGATAGGACAATTCAAGCAAACAGAAGTGACTAAAACTGGCTTAGCAGTAGGAGTTGAAACAACAAGATCACACAACAAGGAAGAAACACGCAATTTTAGCAGTTTCACACAATCCATCGAGATAAAAGAATGTGTCGCACCTGAATCAAAAAGTACAGTTAAAAGATTACCATTTATGTCGCACTTACCCTGTATGAGATCGTCAAAATTTGAAGCCTCAGTTCCACTCATCGTATAAACTCTCCCTTTGGCTGTCGGTTTATTTGCTCTGGCGTAATTGACAGTCGGTTCACGCTTTGGTGCTTTGCAGTCCTTCACCATGTGTCCCAATTTATTACAATTATAACATCTTACTCCCCTAGTAGGGCAAGTATCTAGCATGTGCCTCGTGTCTCCATAATTAAAGCATCTCCTAATCTGACCTTGATTCTGATTTCTTTGGCCTCCATTCCCTGCTGCAGCAAAATTTGAATGGTATTGTTGTCGATTCTGATTATTTCCCTGTGGACGGAAATAAGGTTTCCTCTGATTCTGTTTTCCTTTCCAGTTCTGATTCTGGTTCTTGAAGTGAGAGGGTCCACCAACACTCCATCTATTATCCTTTCCTTTCCTCATTTGCTCGATCTTACGACTCATTTCCACAAGAGCTTGGAAATTACGAAGTTACAGTAGTAAAACGGACTCCTTAATCTCAAATCACAGTCCTGCTTCAAATCTTTCACACTTCCAACTTTCATTTGGTTGAGCTTGAAAGAAACGGAAGTATTTGGCAAGCGATTCAAACTTCGCCTCATACTCCCCTACAGATAACTCTCTTTGTTGTAACCCCAAAAATTGTTGTTCTTTCTCGATCCTTATGCTATCCGGAAAATATTTGTCCATGAATGCAGTTCGAAAAACGTTCCAAGTAATGTCTTGATGATCAGCCTCTAACAGTAGCCTGGCACCTTTCCACCAATACTCTGCATCTCCCACCAGTAGGAAAGCAGCATAAGTAACCCTAACTTCTACCGGCGTGACCACCAACTCAAAGATTTTCTCCAGCTCCTGGATCCACAAATCAGCCTTCTCATGATCAGCATCCAGACCAAACTGTGAAGGATTTTGACTTTGAAACGCAATCAAAGCCTTGCCTTCCGCAGCTTGCAGATTCTGAGCATTCACAGCTGCAGTTTGATTTGCAATCGCCGCTGCCACATATTCCATTGCTTGAGCCGCATAATCCACTCCTTCTTCATACTCCTCATTCATGTTACCAAGACCACCAACACGTCCACCTCTACAGCTTCTTCCACGACCGCGTCCACGTCCACGTCCACGTCCAGCTTCTGGTTCAACCACTGGTTCCATAACTGACCTACAAATTAGAATCAGTTAAACCAAAACCAGGAACAGAAACGCAAACTTACTCGTTACCACACATTACTTCTAATAAATAATTAAAACAAGTCTAAGTCAGAGATCACACAACATAAACATAACAGACCTATTTCCCAACATTCCCGAAAGACTCGACCAGCTCTGATACCACAAATGCGACACCCCTTCTAGGGTCATCACATAGTTACCCAAACACGGAAAATTAATTTATTAACTGCTGGTTACTTTCGGAAAATATACTTTAAAGTAAATGTCTCTTTACGAAAATAGTGCTGAATTTTTTTTTTCTTTAACATCGAACCATTTCAAACATAAACAAACATATATGTATATCTATATATTTACACCACCTTTTAAATACACCCTACCTATATTAGGAGATAACAAAAGAGCCCTCATAAGTATAGGCTATTCTCCATCAAGCTAAACAAAGAAAAGAAAGACATATACATATAAGCAACGAGTGGTCCAGAACCATACCAAAAACTCATGGCTCTCAGTAGCCAGATCAAAAACTGACGAGACTCGCTACCCCAGAACTACACCTATTGCTGGTCAAGCTAATGAAAACCATTGGGGAGATCATGATGATCAACCCCACCTACAACAGATGCATCTGATGAAGATGCCTCCACTCCCACTACGTCGTCGGAAGAATCATCATCATCAACAACAAGAGGGTGAAACTCAAGATCATCCTCAACGTACTCATCGGGGTCCTCCTCAACCTCATCCAACTCTACCTCAACAGGAGGTACTTCGGGACCTACTATCTGAAGAGGATTAGGATGAGGTGGAAGATCAAGTAACCCGTGCTCATCCAAATACTGTAGGTAGAGCCATACTGGAGGTAGAGATACCTCAACAGTCTCCACAACATGTATCCTTTGCTGCGGTCCTTCTTCCACCGTGCCAATTACTTCTCTATTGGGACCATGATAGGTGGCGCTGAGTGCCCCAGGGTTAATCTCCCAGGCACCACTAAACTGCGCTCGATCAAACGTGATCATTCGGATCCTCGAATGTACCAGAGGTATATCCGGTTCCATCTGAACATCTAAGAGTGAGAAACCAATATATGGATTTTACGCGACAACTACATACTAGCCACCACATAAACACATACGCATTTACCAAACACAAGCATTCATAAGCAAATAGTATATCAATGGGTTTAACACCCCAAACATCATCATTTGAAAAACTATGCATGAACACTTCATATTCATCATCTAATTTCACCCTAATCTCATGAGATATCCCAACACGTGGTGAGTTGATCAGGCTCCATTGCCACACTGGGCAAACAGGCACACAACCACAGGCACACAGCCAAAACCCATCGCACACTGTCCACACCCAGGGCATCAGTGATAGCAACGTAGATGGGGTCTCAATGTCCACCCTAGGCACAATGAGAAAAACATAGTATGAAATACCTGACGCCGCAAGGTAAATGATACATAGAACCGCGGGCACGTCTGCCAAATGCATGCAAAACACTTTTGCTCATAACTCTTTTGTTTGTGTTCAATCTTTCTTTGCCGAAGCTCAAAATGGCTTACGACTCACATAGTTTTAATACCTTTAAAACTTTCATTACAACACAGGACCTCACAGTCCGAGTGCTCAATCGCGACACCTCTCGACCGACGCACTTTGATCATAGGTTCGTGGTAATAAAAACATCTTAAATGTTTAAATACGGTATACACCACGTATACAGTACAGGACCTCAAAGTCCAAAGGACCCCAAGTCCATAACAACAAAGAACCTTAGTACCCCGACGTCTCGGTTACTAAGTTCAACAGCACTTTCAACACGGTTGGATTAATTTTTGTTTTAAGAAAATATTTTAAAATTGGAAATTCACCAATAAAATCTTTAAATAATAAAACTTAGTTTTCACAAAAATGATGAGTCACTTGAGGTTTTAACTTCCTCAAAATATACACTGCCGTTTCAAAATACTTGTCGTCTACACTTTTCCAAATTTGCCGTCAATTATCATTTTTAAAGCTTTTTAAGCCAAAATTTAGCTTTTTCCACTTAAACAATTTTCTAAAATCACAATGAACTTATTTTCACCAATTAATTTCCTAAAATAATATTTTATAATATTCCGGAATTTCTTACGTAAAAATTAGGAGTGCAAAAATATTTTCATGGTTTCGCTCTCATTGTGACTCATAATTCACTCTTACAGTAATAAATTATTCAAATAATAATATTTTCCAAAATTCCTTAGTTTTCCCAAATAAAATTTCCATTAATATTATATATCAATATTTTACCGTTAAAACATTGAATATAATTTACGAAGCTTCTTAAAGCTTTTATCCAATTAATTTAATTGGGCACTGACCACTGTCAGGCTTCTCAAACATCAACCAACAATAATATCAGAGATATTCCCAGGCAGATCATGCATCACAATAGCATAATATAATTACAGATAAACAATTAAACACAATTAAAACCACACAGATACAAATACCATAACTTAAACAACTTAAATAAATACTAACAGACGAATAATTACAAACAAACACAGGATAGCATATAGCCATCGAATATATCCCTCAGGTATTCCCCCTTACCTTTAGTAGATTTTCTTTGTGATTTAGTGAATTTCTTCGGAAGTCCGGATGTCGCGTATACGTCATACTCACTCAACCTTCAACCATTACAATCAAATAATTACAAATCAAGAAACTAAAACATTCAAAACCCTTATACATGGTCACGGCTTCAAGGGATTTGAGTGACTAAAATTCCTAATCATGATTAAATCATGGATTAATGGTCCTTAATCAACCAAGATCATGGATAGAAACTTTAAGCAAAACTCATAAAATTTCATCTACCTAGGGTTCGACCAACATAGAGATTTTTGAGTAAGGATTTTCATTTTAATAAACTAACATGGATGAGAGTGTGTAGGCATACATGTCATATAAAATACATGATCATACATGACAACACATGAACAAAACCCTATCTGACCTATCTTCATAGGTTCGGCCAAAGCTAGATTATTAGGAAGGAAAATTTTGATTACATCATGCTCTTGGATTTAGATAGTATGCATGATATCAAGAATATAGAAAGTGGTTTCAACATCATGAGATTTTTCTAGAATTTGTTATGAATTTTCAAAGTTCTAGACTTAGAAACTAAAAGTGATGAACAAATATGAAATAAACTTTGAATCAAGAAACTTATTGAAGAACATAGACATGATTAAGGAATAAGAATAGGATTCACCTCTTGAAGTTCGAAGACAAGTGAAAATCCAAGGACTTGCTTCACAAAGTGATGCTAGAAAGGCTTATGAACTTATAAGTTTTTGAAACAAAAAGGCAATAGGAAGAAAATGAAATGTGAGGGAGGGTATTTATAGAAGTGTGGCTGTGCCACTTTTGGAGGATTTAGGAGAAAGGAGGTGGCTTTTCAAAGGATTAAAGTGCAAATAATTCCTAGGGACCATTTTGCAAAGATTCCAAAAGTATAAGGACTATTTTGCAAACTACCAATAGTTTGAAATGATGACCATGTGCAACATTAAATGTGTTCACTTCTTGACTCATCTTGTTGAATTTTCTTGAGACTTTTTAGGAAGAACCTAGAATGTTTTGGAACACTTGGGAACATTGTAGAATTGTGTGGAACCTTGAAGAATATGTGAGAACATTGTAGAAAATTCTAGAATAAACTTGGCTCATCCAAGTTTAAGGGCAGCCCCCACTCTTCCTTGGGCTTGCGCATGGGCCTAATAAATTTGGGCTTGGATTTAATTATTTTGGGCCCACCAAAAATGCTTAAAGCTTAAACATGACATAGGAAACTTATATGATTTCTAATGGGCTTCATGAAATTAAATTCATGGACAAGGATTTGGGCCTCAAAACCACGATCCACTAATGGATTTGGAACAAGGATTCTAGCCCTATTCACTTGGAAAATCAGAGAAACTAACTTAGGTACCAAAGTGCAATTAAGAGAAAGTTCAGGGACTTAAGTGCAAAATCCATAAATTGCCACTTTAACCTTGTAGAATCTTCTAGACTTAAAAGTGTGATTCATCCCCATGAATCATCTCAAAATCCTAAGATAAACTCTTTATCTGCTCTTGGAAACTGCGAAATCCATTCTGTCGTTCACCCGATTACGTATTTCGCCAGTAAAACGTATATTATTTTATTTTTTTCTAAAATAATTCTAAAAATACAGAATTGTAGGAAATAAAATAAAAATCATAAGTCTTTCGTTCACGAATTAAAATTAGGTCTTTTGAGCAGTATAATTATACTGTCAAAGGAATTCATGGGCCGGGTTTCGCCTGACTTTCCAACCTAAATTCTAATCGTAGCTTCCTACATTCAAGTAGGATTGAGTGGTAAACTCCATTTATTTAAAATAATTTTCTAAAACTCTAATAAACCTATAAACATATTTATATGTATTACTGTTATTTAAAACAGTGAAATACAGGATGTTACACCCAAGACTTAAAATTCATTTTTGTAAATAAATACTTCATTTGTTACAAAAAATACATTAATGGCATTTATTATACAATAAAAGTAAAGTCATATTATTGTTATTTTATTAATTACAATTAATTTATATTTTCAAAGGTGTAAGATTATTGAAAATGGTAAATATAAAATAGTAATAGACCAAAATTAAAACTAGTATTAATTTCATTAGTAAAGGTATACCATGTCTGAAAATGGTTAGATTTTATAATAAATGAGTCAATTGAACCTTTTTACTTGGCACAATTCTCCGAACCTAAAAATTAATTTTATTTTGGAAAACAATTTATAGTTTTGAATATACAATTAAAATCAAATAAAACTCACATTATAGAGCCATTGGTTGGGGCTACATGCTGAGGTCTCCTGTCATGTGATGGCTTCTATTATTTAAAGAGCTTCAGTCACCCCTTCTTTGGTCACATACTCTTTCATTCAAAAAGAGCTACACCCCTTCTCAACTTCTCTCTATAGACATTCCTACCCAACAAAGCAAGTATGGCATCATATAAGCTTGTGGATATACATGTTAAGGAAGAAGAAACTGTGATCCCGGAAGCCTATCAAATCCCCAACCAATTATTGACGAAGTTGGACTGTGCCTATAATTCCTAATGTTAATCCTCTTCCTAAGCCCCCAAGACAGAAGTTTCACTCATTTTGCAAGATATTAATTGGAAGTTTCATGTATGAGTGAAACTTCTTCTTGCAAGTATCAGAGGCAGTAAATATCTTGCAAAATGATTGAAACTTCTTGCAAGTATCAGATACAGTTAATGTCTTATAAAATAAGGTGTGTAAATCAGGTCTGCGTGGGAGAGCTGGACGACATGCGACAACGATGGACGTTGCGCGGTACAGACGGATAGCGTGCGGCATAGATGGACTGAACCTATAACTCCTGATCCAAATCCACCTTCGGAACCTCATAACATAAGTTTCACTTGTAACACCCGGGTGCCGACGAGGGAGGGGAGTGGTCACCAGTGCAAGAAGGCATGAACAAGGAGCAGCTCCTGGCAGACTTTTAGGCGGAGGGACACATGAATGAACCGATAACACACCCGAATGAGATTGTGTAGGTATGGGACTATATAGTTGAGGAAGGCTTATATGGATTGATTGGTACTACCTATACTAACAAGATGCATCTTCTTTTCGGTAGCCCATCACTTAAGAACTCCACAGTTAAGCGTGCTTGACTTGGAGCAATTCTGGTATGGGTGACCTCCTGGGAAGTTTTTCCAGGAAGTGTGTGAGTGAGGACAAAGCATGCTGAAAAGACCCGTGTTGGTTTGTGGGGACAGTCGTCAATCCATAAAGCAGCCAGGGATGTTACATGAATCACGAAATCTAGACCGATGCACCAAATTTAGATTCGTAGATTTGGGCGCACAAAAATCAATATAGATTTTTATAGGACATCTAGTCCATAACTTAACATTTCGGACCCCGGGTCCATATCATAGAACTCTAGACACTGACATCTCGGTAGCTAGGTTCGTCTTTTAATTTAACAACATTTTCGCTCTGTGAAACACAAATCCAAAAAAACAAAAACAAAATTTCCTTAACTTATCCAAGTTGTCGGAAATAACCCATTGCATAAATTCACTTTACCGAAAATCCTTTTGCGCTGAAAATTCGTTTTATGAAATCATTAAAATCACTTAAAATTCATTTTCTTTAAAAAAATCAATATTTTGAACCTGAAAATATTGCTTTGAGACAAATTCTTTGTTTTAACTAATATTACCATTTTAAATAATACTGCCATAAATATTGTCGGAATTGTCCGACATTTGACGTTTTAAAAACATTATAAGTCCAAAAATGACTTTTCTAGTAAAATAATTTTTCCAACACTGTAATAAAATTCTTTTTTAAACTTTTTCTCCTAAAACAACATTTTCTAATATTTAGAAATTTCTTACATATAAACTAGCAGTGCAAAAATATTTTCATGGTTACGTCCTCACTATGACTCATAAAACACTCTTACGCTATTAAATCATTAAAATAATATTATTTTCAACTTTTTCTCATTTTCAACCAACCAAAATACTTAAGTAATATTGTATTACTATTTCTCATCAATTAAAACTCATTATCCCGTAAAAAGCTTTTTAACGCTTTTAACCTCATTATTAATTGAGCACTGACCACTGTCAGGCTTTTCAATCCACAAACCACATCAATAACAACCATGTCAATAATATAGCACATATCAATTAATGACATGCAACAACATACAATAACAATTAAATGCAGATAAATAAATATTTAAAAGCGGATAATTTCAAAACAGATGATTTCACACTACAGAAAATAATTAACACACCAAATAAAATATACAGACCCCAAACAAATTATATACAGCTATCGAAAAAATCTCTCAGGTACTCCCCTTAGATCTTGAAGAATTTTCTTGTCGAATTGAAATTCCGTCAAACGTTCGGTCTCCGCAAAACACGTACACGACTCACACAACAATTTATCCTTCAACCAAAACACAACAAATAATTAACAATCAAACAACTAAATACACCTATACTCCTATATGCTAGGTTCGGCCATGAGGGTATTAATTAGCTAAAAATTTCTATAAATCCTAAGCTCTTGGATTAGTGTTCTTTAATCACTTGAAACCCTAAAACAAAGATTAGAATACAAAGATGGAAATAAAATATTCCAACCTTTCAAGAATCCTAATTCGGTCATGATACTTAACATAGGCTAGAGATTTCAAAAATTTACATACTCTTAGATCCATGACCTTAGAGTAGTGTAGAGTTAAGATAAACTATCATAAGTTGAAAAATGAAACAAAATCTTTCAACTCTTCAAAAATACAATTTCGGCCATGAACAAAATAATGGCTTAGAGGTTTGATTTTGATTCAACAACCATGGATTCATTATATATATGAATTATAAGATTGAATCAAGCAAGACTAATTTTAAAAAAATGAACAAAGTCCTCCCCTCCACTATAAACTAGGGTTCGGCCTCATCAAGTTAAAAGGGCACAAAATTTTTGTTGAATGCATCCTCTTGGATCTTAAATATAGAGAGGATACTAAGATCATAGAAATTGGTTTCACTTTAAAAGGATTTTTTTATGATTTTCTATAAATTTTCAAAGTTCTAGATCAAGGAATGGAAAAATATGATTCATGGCATAAACATGAGAAATACATGAAGATGAAATCTTAGATGATCAAGGATATGAGCTTTTACCTCTTGAGGATTGAAGAAATGAAGAAAATGATGAACCTTCACTAAGTTGAAAACTGGACAGCTTGAGGGTGTGATGGTATTGTGAGTGTATCTCACAATATACTCATCCAAAAATCACAAACTTGGCTTGTTAGAAATATAAGAATAAAAGGAACAACTTTTATGTTTAAGGTTTCATTTGAATCGGATCTTAACATGGGTGAAAAGGACCTTCTTTCTGCTGCTTCGTGTGTTACTGAGAATTCTGGGCAGGTTCGGTATTTTGAGCATATCTCCCAATCTACTTATTCGTTTTTGATGATATTTATCTTGTTGGAAATAAAATATAAAGAGGAACGACATTTATGTTGAGAGTTTTTCGCGTTTCAGAAAGTAAGAGGGTCATATTTTCGGTGGAGTTTCGAGGTTCTTATGAGTTTTGTAACTTAGAGAAAATGGAGAAAACTTGGTGAGGAAGATGAAGAGAAGTGGGAAGAGGGCAGCTGCGGTTTTGAGCCTTTATGTAGGCTTAGATTTAGGCTTTGTTTGGTTCCTTAGAGTCCAAATAATGGGTTTTGTGAATATCAAATTAATATATAATTATCCATAGCTAATAGTTAACTTAACTAAGGTTATTTTGGCTAATCATGGTTAATAATATGTGGCTCACATTTTATGGAGGTGTGACTGATTTTGGGCCACACATAGTGACTCTCCAATGAGTCACCGATGCTATCCGTTAGTGGTTCCCGGAAATTCCGTACGCAGCTCCACTTGATTGCAATTGTAACACTTAACTCCTTGTATGGGACAGGTAACATCTTCTGATTTGGCCTTGGTTTTGGTTCTTTTGGCCTCCACTTCCTCCACTTCCCAATTCAGAATTATTATAACGATATTTTGTTGATTCTGGTTATTTCCCTGTGGTCGGAAATGAGATTTCCTCTCATGGTTCTGATTGTGATTCTGGTACTGGTTCTTGGATCGAGAAGGTCCTCCAACATTCCCTCTATTGTCTCTTCCATTCATCTGTTCTATTTTTCGACTCATCTCGACTAGAGCTTGAAAATTTCGAAGTTGCAACGGTAAGATAGATTCTTTAATCTTAAATCTCAGACCTGCCTCAAACCTCTCACACTTCCTGCTTTCATTGGGTTGTGGTTGAAAAAAACGGAAATATTTGGCAAGCAACTCGAACTTCACCGCATACTCCCCAACAGTTAGATCTCTCTGATATAAATGCATAAATTCATGTTCTTTCTCAATCCGAACACTCTCCAGAAAATACTTGTTCAAGAATGCGGTTTTAAACACATCCCAAGTAATTTCCTGATGATCAGCTTCCAGCAGCTGTCGAGCACCTCTCCACCAGTACTCTGCATCTCCTATCAGTAGAAAAACAGCATAGGTAACCCTAGCTTCTGCCGGAGTGACCACCAACTCAAAGATTTTCTCCAGCTCCTGAATCCATAAATTCGCTTTCTCATGACCAGCATCCACACCAAACTGTGAAGGATTTTGGCTTCGAAACGCAATCAGAGCATTGCCTTCCGGAGCTTGCTGTGTCTGAGCAGCCATAACAACTGTCTGCATAGCAATAGCCGCCGCAATGTTATCCATTGCTTGTGCAGTATAATCCACTCCACCACCATAATCCTCATTCGCATTGCCACGGTCACCTAAGGGACCACTTCTATGACCCCTTCCACGATCGCGACCACGTCCTCGTCCACGTCCACCTTCTAGTGTTAGTTCCATAATGACCTATAAAACGGAATCAGTTAGACTGCAACCAAAAAATGAAATGCTTACTTACTTATTAACACACATTACTTCTAAGAAGTAATTCAAACAAGTCTTAATCAGAGAAAACACAACATCCACACAATAGACCTATTCCCCAAAATTCTCGAAAGACTCGACCAGCTATGATACCACAAATGCGACACCCCTCCTTAGGGTCATCACATAGTTACCCAAAATGCAGATTATAAAATAATAAATCGCTGGTTGCTTTCGGAAAATAATCTTTTATAACACTTTTCTTAATACAAAAATAGTGGTAAAAAATTTTCTTTTCTTTGACATACATAACCTTGTCACAAATATAACCGAATACGGGTGTATGTATGTGTGTGTGTGTGTATATATATATAGAAGGCATCATACAACACAGCAAAAGACTCCTTACTTCAAAAGTATGGCTCTCCAAAGCCAGTCATAAAAATTATAAACCAATCTAATGCCCTAGTTGAGCTGGTCACTCTATACGACACCTACTAAGAAGACTCCAGAGGTCATTCTTAATATCCACGGTCGCTTTAAAGGTCAGGCCTAAAGAGCCTCTAATGCGCTAGGGGCATCTCCAAGTCCACCTATACTCAGATAGAATATATTCCACAAGTAAGGAAACCAACAAGAAAATATGCAAGAGTGAGAAACCAATATATGGATTTAACACAACAACTACATGCCCGACACAAAAGGAAACAGATAAACATATACATGTTCATAACAACATAAGCATTCATATCAAAGAAAATAGTTTATCAACCAAGCATCATCATTTGAAAACTATGCATGAACACTTCATATACCTCATCTAAACTCATACTTAATCTCCGTAGCTACAAACACCAAATAACTGAGCTGATCAAGCTCGATTGCCAAATAGGGCATGACTTCTTGAATACCTTTCGATTAAGATATCCAGGTTCACCTTCTAGAATACCTTATCTACTAAGATACCCAGATTCTCCTTCGCCTTCATGAATACCTTACCCTTTAAGCTATTCTGATTCAACTTCTGGAAAACCTCATCTACTGAGATACCCAGATTCGACTTCGCCTTCGCCTTCGCCTTCTTGAATACCTTACCCTTTAAGCTATTCAGATTCGACTTCTTGAATACCTTATCTACTAAGATACCCAGATTCGACTTCGCCTTCGCCTTCTTGAATAGCTTACCATTAAGCTATCCAGATTCGACTTTTGAAATATCTTCTCTCTTAAGATATCCAGGTTCACGCCTTAGACATGTCTACCAAGTAAATGCATTTAAAACCTTTTGTTCCTAATACCTTAATTAGGATACCAAATCCAAAGGATACTATGTCCTTAACGCCTTAAGAATACTAAGATACCATTTTTCGTTTAAAACAAAACTGCATAACTTGTCTAAGTCATTGAGTAAAACTTGTTAACAGAAACCATGCAAATCTAATTGAAAATCCCTTTATAAATTCATCAAACTTCTAATAAATCTTTTTCTGAAAACTTTACTTTTTCAAGAAGAGAGTCACATAGACTAAACCTTGGTTTAAAATAAAGATTGTCACTTTAAAATTAATTTCCATAAATACTTTTTCGAATTGCCGTCATCTAGCACTTTTAAAATCCTTTAAGTCCAAATTGGATCTTTTCCATTTAAATAATTTTATAAAATCATCATTAAGTAATTTTCGAAAATTAATTTCATAAAATAACTTTTTTATAATATATTGGATTTATCCACATAAAAATTAACAGTACAAAAATAATTTCACGGTTACGTCCTCACTCTTACACAGATAAATCATTAAAATAGTGATATTTTCAACATCTCCTCATTTTCAACCAACCAAAAACCTAAGTAATATTATATTACTTTTCCTCATCACTTAAAACTCATTATCCCATAAAAAGCTTTTTAACCCTTTTAACCTCATTATTTCTCATTATTAACTAAGCACTGACAACTGTCAAGCTTTCCAATCCACAAACAACATCAACAGTCATCAACAACATTATAGCAATTATCCCAGGCAGATCATGCATCACAACATCATAATACATAACTGCAATTAAATAAATAGCACAACATAAAATAGCACGACATAAAATAAATCATACAAACACCACAACCACAGATAACTAATACAGATCCACAACTTGATAGCACGTAGCCATCAGAAAAATCCCTCAGGCAATCCCCTCTTACCTCTTTAAGATATTTCCTTACGATACCCATTCGCCGACACTCCGGTTTCATGACAGCACACGTACACGGTTCACATGCAATCTCCCTCAACAAACCACATAACATAATTATCAATCAAAAACAAGCAAATAAAATCACCTATCCCCTATAGGTAAGTCATGGCCATGCTAGGGTTCGGTGACTAAAATTTCTAAATTGCTTAAGTCTTTGGATTAATGATCCTTAATACTTAAGACATAGGATTAATGGTTTAACACAAAGAATTGAAATCAAATACTCCAATTCCTCCAAAACTCAATTTCGGACTTTAATGGAAACTTGAGCTAGGGATTTTATTTGAACACAACAACTTGGATTCAACATACATATTCAATAGAAAGATGGAATCCATGATTTTTTTCAAATGAAATGAACAAAAGTGTCCTCCACCCACTTATGTAGGTTTCGGTCCTAACAAGACAAGGGGGGAGGAAAATTTTGTTTGCATCAATCTCTTGGATTATGACAGTAGAGATGATAACTAACTCATAGAAATTGGTTTCATATTTTTAGGATTTTTCTATGATTTTCTAGAGAATTTCAAACTTTCTAGATCTAGAAATTGGAAAGATGATTAAGGCCTTAAATCAAGAAAGTAATTGAAGAACATGATGCTTAATGATGATGAGGAACAAGGATTACCTCTTGGAATTGAGAAATTGGCAACAAATCACACACTTCCTTTACAATTCAAGCTTATGTAACTTAAGAGTTTTTAATGGAAAATGGCAAAGTTGATGAAGAAGATGAAGTATGCGTTAAATAGAAGTGAAATGGGCTCACTTGGGAGGGTTTGGGCCGTGGTTTTTCAAGGGGTATAAGGGTCCAAACATAAATTTTTAGGGACAAAGGAGTAATCTTACAAAATGACATTTTCGTGATAAAATCCAACATTAAGGACAAAATGTTAATTTCCAAAAAAAAAAACCCATCATGAAAGACATGTGGTGAGGAGTGGTTAGTGCTGTGGCTGATTTGTGTCCACAAATTGTGGGGACAAACCTGGTATTTCAATGAAAGTTCAAGGGTAAAATCGTCCAAGGGTAAAATAGTCTTTATACTATTTTAAATAAATATCTATTATTTTATTTAAAAGCAATCATGACATGGGTGAGTCATCCATATCACTCACCACCCTAGGTGGCATCATATCTCAGCATCCGATGTCGGGTTTTGTCTCTACACGTCCGTTCTCGATTCCGTCGACTACCCGATTTAGGATTTTACGCCGAATCGAGTATAAAACCTTTTTTTTTTTAAATTTTCAAAATAACCTATATCGTTGGAAATGAGATATAAAATCTATTCATTTCGTTCTCGGGTCAAAATTAGGTTTTCCGATCAGTAAAATCTTACTGTCAGCAAAAACACAGATCGGGTTCCGTTTGAATTTTCAACCAAAAATTTCATCATATACCTATAAAAATAAGTATGATATGAATATGACTTTGATTTTCCCAAAATCATTTTCTAAGTTTCAGTCATACAACCAGGCAGATCATGGCATCAATACATTATAACGACAATAAACGGGGCAATGTGAACCCCTCATCTAACGCTACTCCCTAGCCTAGTGTATACACTATTCTTCTCACATACCTGGTACAAGGTTCGCGTTTCAAAAGAAGAAAGAAGATCCACTAGGGTCCCGTTTCACTAGCACTTGTCTACGACATTAAGGACGACAAAGAGACACTTTGGTTCAACTCTAAGATCAAGAAATCAAAAGGAAGAGATCAAGAACTTGAAAGAAAGAAGACAAAGGACAAGGTGCATGAATTTTACCTTTTCTAAAGTCCCAAACAGCAAGCACAACGAACCCCTATTCGTAGCGATGTTCTCCTATCAAGAAGCAGTGAAGAACGGTGCAAGAACGGGTTCCCTAGAGAGAGTTTTAGGGAGAAAAACCATAAGGAGTCAAAGAGGAAGGAGGGAGGCAGTTTTCTGAGTGTTGAGGTCGTGTAAACTAGGTTTAGGTCGAGTCTAATGGTATATATATGAGTTTGGATCATAACGGGTTCCTATTTCAGCCCTAACTATATACAGTTCGGTATTTTAACCATAACTTGAGCTACAAGTTTTCGATTGATGAGTTCTTGGTGTCGTTAGAAAGATTAGAGAAATATATACAAATTAATGTCTAATGATCGAATCCTAAATCGGACTCTAAGATGGCCAAAAGTTTGATGGAAGGTTAGCAATAGATTTGGTAGTTATTCCTAGATAGGATCCTTAGGAGATTATGATAAGATCTTAAGATAAAAACAAAACGAGGATGATCATATATTGATAAGGAATCAAATCTGATTGGTTGAGGGGATAAAATCTAAGAATAACATTATCTCTATTTAAATACTAACTCACACGATATCTTATCATATCATTCTTAATCGCTTATTATTAATAAAATCACATATCATATATTAACATATAAAATCAAACATTAAGAGACACAATCTCATATTAATGCAAATAATCATATATTAATATACATATTATCATATGCAATAATATATACACATCTATATAAATATCAAATATATATGTGCCAGAACTAACACATTTAAACATAAGGGTGAATCGTGAGGTGTTACAACATACATCATCTAGGTTAGGCACTTCTAAATCATCATTATCCTTACACCCAAAACAGTATTCTCTTAGACAACATATATATGTTTGCTTAAAATCCACTAAGCATAATAATAAAAACCAGGTAAATCATGCATAACACAATATCAATCAAAATATTCCCATATCACCAACATAGCACAAAATCAATTCAATAAAGGTAATAAATCAAATCAACCATCAACAATATAAAATCAACCTAATATCAATAAACCTAAAATCCTCGAATCACCATTGGTTTTTAAGAAAAAGGTTTCCAATGTGATTTTGGTCTTGTCGATTACTCGACTACTAGTAGGGTTTAGGTCACCCTACACAATTATTATATAATTTACTACTTATCCATTCCGAAGATAGGTTGGTTCTTTCCCCCACCTGGGTTATCACCGGGATTCTGAAATCGCTGTTCCTCGTTATCACGCCACACGTTGCCAATTCCTCCTTCAACCAACATCACATAACAATGATTAATCAAACAATTCCCACTAGGTTCACTTTAATACTAGGTTCGGCCTCTAATTCAAAATGAGGCTAGGATTATTTTCTCACTCTAATCTTTTGGATTCTAGGTGTTTAGGTCTTAAATAACTAGAATAAATTGTTAGAAGATGAAAATATGAAACAAAATCCTCTAACCTCTAAGGTTAGGGTTTCGACATTGAACCTAAAAATAGGTTAGAAATAATTATTTGGGTTCCAACCCTTGGATCATAAAAGTATACGTATCTAAAAGCATAAAAACCATAATCTTAACTCATCAACATTTTTAAACATTTTTACATAATCTTGGAAGAAGTAGATCTAAGACTTGAAATAGATAAACTTGATGAAACTTAAGATTAGTTAAGGATTAGGAACATAGAAACCCTAAATAGTTTAGATCTAACCTCATTTATGTTAAAAAAATTGAACAAAACCTCATTTGTCCATTTAGACATAGGTTCGGCCTCTTTACAAAAATAGGGGAGCAAAATTTTGCTTGATGTATGCTCTTAGATAATGAAAGTAGAGATCATAACTAGATCATAGAAATTGGTTTCACATTTTTATGAATTTTCTACAATTTTCTAGAGATTTTAGAAGCTTATAGGTCTAAGAATATCAAAAGGATGAACATGGCATAAACTCAACAAATAAGTGAAGAGGAGAACTTAGATGAGTAAGAAGAAGAAGTTTTACCCTTGGAGCTTGATGGAAATGAGTGAAGATGATGAATTCTTGAAGGAAATCAATGGAGTTTTGAACTGAAGAACTTGGTTATGTGAGTGTAAAGTGTGAAAATGAAAGAAAATGAGTGTTTATATAGAGGGAGAGAGAGAAAGTGGCGTGTGGGAGAAGGAGAGTGAGGGACTTGGGCTCCAAGTTTTGCTAAGATGTGTTTGGTTGGAAAAGTGAGAGAAAAATGAGTTTTTGGATTAGAATACATTGTATTCAAAAAGTGTAATGATGGTTACTTTATGATGTGACCTTTGACTCACATCAACATGTCACTCCTTTTCCATCAAGTCACATTGGTCATCTCAGCTCCCCATCCTGCTTCGTTGTGTACCCGATTAAAGTTTCCGATCGTAGTTTTCAACGATTTCATCCGGATAAAATATTATACTTTAATTTCGAACGTAAAATTTCCAATATTACTAAAGTCATTGGAAACACGACAAAAATACTAACCATTTCGTTCACGGGTCAAAATTAGGTTTTCTGCTCAGTAATCTTTTACTGTTAGTGAAAACACAGACCGGGTTTCGTCTGAATTTTCAACCCGACATTTTACCGTAACCTTCTACCATAAAGTAGACTATGAATAAGATTTATTTTATTCAAAAGCACTTTCTAACTCTCAGATTAAAATATAATTAATTATATTTTAACCGTTTGAACAACATAATTAAAATCAGATCTCACTTTAAGAATAATCCCATCACAAGCTAAGGCTCACACCTCATCTTAATAAATTCCAATGACCTTAAAGGGGTTGGAAACTAGTTCCATTCTCAACATAAAGACTTAAATACTAATCATGGACAAGCTACACTCAAATCAACTTCTCTTATAAACACCATATACCTAAACCTCCTTTTCTTTACACAAACTTATCATTATCAGAAAATAAGTCCATCTTCACCTCAAAGTATTAATTTCATAAACTTGAGTCTACTTCCTTTATCATCTTTAAACACTAGATTAGGGACCAAGTTTCAAACCTAAACTTCTACAACTATGTTAAACACTTAGGTTCCCTTATTTTATCATAAAACTCTCTAAACTCTATCAATCCTACCTTCAAAATCCCTAGTTCATCATAAATCCGAAAATCAACATGTATCTAATACCCAATGCAAGTCTTACCTTCAAAATCTCCAAACCCAATCATAATTAGTCGAATTGACACAAGCTAACTTCTAAAGATGCACTCGGACCTAATCTATATTCATCAAGGCTTCAAACAAAATCTCAACTTACAAACTCCATTGGAACAATACACTAAATCAATCCAATCAACCTTAAATCTGACATTTAAATATATTAACATATTCACATATATCCAACTATTTAACCATATAATTAAGTCACATCTCATATTCTTAATCTTTCCACAACACCAATTACTCTTCCAAATATAACTAAACCCCATCTATACCGATCAAAGCTTCAAGTGAAGTCCTAAACTCACATTTTAAACAAGAACAACATGCCTACTTATAACCATTTTCCTCAAATCCGAATTTAACATCTCTAACCACTATTCCACATTATCCAAACATATCAAGTGCTTAAAACAAATTCCTTTAATAACAATTTCTTTCAACAACTAATTTCTCACTACACCTTATCAATAAGAACTAATTCTTCCAATAAACTTCTTGTCTAACACTTATTCCAAATCTTATTCTCTAACTTTTAAGGCATAATCATCCATGATACTCTCTTTTATACAAGAACTTACCCAAGTAACTTACCCCAAAAATATCATATTTTTCAAGTAAAGTCATTCCAATTCCCTACTCTACTTAGGAACTTAAAATGACAAACTGCCGGACATTCTACCCAACTTCTAAACATAGTCAATATCCTATGTCGATTTAACTAGACACGGCCAGTAACAACATCCTAAACCTCGTAGTCCTTGATTTTGATCTGACATAACCCCACAGTCCATTTTAGAACCAAACTACTATGATACCAAAATGAGACACCCCATTGTGCCCCGGTGTTTAATTAGACTAAAACTTCACTAACTACTTTCTTACTCGAGCGCTTAATATGAAAATATGTAAAAATTAAAACTTAACTTATAAAGTATATAACTCCATATAGAATGGCATATCACCATATAAGTATATTATGCATATTACAAAACATTGTTGAGGATATCCTGTCAGTAGGATCCCTCACAGGCATATACTTAGACAAAATGTTAAACAATGAAAAACATATTAAAAATACACCTCACGAGATGCACTGACCATAACTAACTAGACCCTAATCACCATGGGTCATAGCTTGCCCTCCGGCTTCCGGTTCATAGGGAGTTCCATTCAACTCCTCTACGATCAGTTCATTCACAAGGTCTTCACGCACGATCCCATTAGAACTTGACACATATTCTATGCCATAACACCTCTTTAACATACATCATCTAGGTCAGGCACATCTAAATCATCATTATCCTCGCACCCAAAACAAACATCTTTTAGACAACTTATATATCTTTGCTTAAAATCCACAAAGCATAATAATAAAAACCAGGCAGATCATCCATAACACAATATCAATCAAAATATTCTCATATCACCAACAAAGCACAAAATCAATTCAATAAAGGTAATAAAATCAAATCAACCATCAACAATATAAAATCAACCTAATATCGATAAACCTACAATCCCCGAATCACCATTGGTTTTTCAGAAAATGGTTTCCAATGTGATTTTGGTCTTGTCGATTACTCGACTACTAGTAGGGTTTAGGTCGCCCTACACAATTTTTATAATCTACTAATCCATTCCAACGATAGGTTGGTTATTTCCCCCACCTGGGTTATCACCGGGATTCTGAAATCGATGTTCCTCGTTATCACGTCACACGCTGCCAATTCCTCCTTCAACCAACATCACATAACAACGATTAATCAAACAATTCCTACTAGGTTCACTTTAATACTAGGTTCGGCCTCTAATTCAAAATAAGGCTAGGATTATTTTCTCACTCTAATCTTTTGGATTCTAGGTGTTTAGGTCTTAGATAACTAGAATAAATTGTTAGAAGTTGAAAATACGAAACAAAATCCTCTAACCTCTAAGGTTAGGGCTTCAGCGTTGAACATAAAAATAGGTTAGAAAATTTATTTGGGTTCCAACCCTTGGATCAAAAAAGTATAAGTATCGAAAAGCATAAAAACCATAATCTTAACTCATCAACATTTTTAAACATTTTTTTACATAATCTTGGAAGAAATAGATCTAAGACTTGAAATAGATAAAACTTGATGAAACTTAAGATCAGTTGAGGATTAGGAACATAGAAACCTTACATAGTTTAGATCTAACCTCATTTAAGTTAAAAAAATTGAACAAAACCTCTTTTGTCCATTTAGACATAGGTTCGGTCTCTTTTCAAAAATAGGGGAGGAAAATTTTGCTTGATGTATGCTCTTAGATAATAAAATTAGAGATCATAACTAGATCATAGAAATAGGTTTCATAATTTTATGATTTTTATACAATTTTCTAGAGATTTTAGAAGCTTCATAGATCTAAGAATATCAAAAGGATGAACATGGCATAAACTCAACAAATAAGTGAAGAGGAGAAATTAGATGTGTAAGAAGAAGAAGTTTTACCCGTGGAGCTTGAAGGAAATGAGTGAAGATGATGAATTCTTGAAGGAAATCAATGGAGTCTTGAAGTGAAGAACTTGGTTATGTGAGTGTAAAGTGTGAAAATGAAAGAAAATGAGTGTTTATATAGAGGGAAAGAGAGAAAGTGGCGTGTGGGAGAAGTAGAGTGAGGGACTTGGGCTCCAAGTTTTGCTAAGATGTGTTTGGTTGGAGAAAGTGAGAGAAAAATGGGTTTTTGGATTAAAATACATTATATTCAAAAAGTGTAATGATGGTTACTTTATGATGTGACCTTTGACTCACATCAACATGTCACTCCTTTTCCAACAAGTCACATTGGTCATCTCAGCTCCCCATCATGCTTCGTTGTGTACCCGGTTAAATTTTTCGATCGTATTTTTTGACGATTTCGCCCGGATAAAGTATTATATTTTAATTTCGTACGTAAAATTTCCAAATTTACTAAAGTCATTGGAAACAAGACAAAAACACTAACCATTTCATTCACGGGTCAAAATTAGGTTTTCTGCTCGGTAAACTTTTACTGTCAGTGAAAACGCAGATCGGGTTTCGTCTGAATTTTCAACCCGAAATTTTTCCGTAACCTTCTACCATAAAGTAGACTATGAGTAATATTTTATTTTATTCAAAAGTACTTGATAACTCTCATATTAAAATATAATTAATTATATTTTAATCGGTTGAACAACATAATTAAAATTTGGCTGTTAGAA
This sequence comes from Sophora flavescens, assembly GCA_030762895.1. Classification (NCBI taxonomy): domain Eukaryota; kingdom Viridiplantae; phylum Streptophyta; class Magnoliopsida; order Fabales; family Fabaceae; genus Sophora; species Sophora flavescens. Next base: position 209,480,163 of record CM061063.1, on the reverse strand, counting down.
CCTCAAAGTCCGAGTGCTCAATTACAAAACCTCTAGACCGATGAACCAGTCATAGGTTCGTGGTGATAGAAAACATCTCAAATGTTTTAACACCTTTAATACACCGTTAAGTAGACACCACATCTACAGGACCTCAAAGTCCAAAGGACACCCTGTCCATAACACCTTAAGCACCTTAGTACCCCGACGTCTCGGTTACTAAGCTCCATAACACCTTTAACACCGTTGAGAAAACTTGATTTCGGAAAATCATTTCAAATGGGAAATCCTTTAATAAAATCATCAGATACTAAAAACTTGGTTTTCAGAAAGAAGTCACTTGAGGCTCAAATTTGTTTAAACTATGCACTGCCATTTTAAAAACACTTGTCGTCGATACTTTTTGCAAATTGCCGTCGTTAAGCACTTTTAAAGTCTTTTAAGCCAAATATTAGCTTTTTCCACTTAAATAATTTTCTAAAATCATAATTAAGTTATTTTTGAAAATGAATTTCATAAAATAACTTTTTATAATATTACGAAATTTCTTACTTAAAAATTAACAGTACAAAAATAATTTCACGGTTACGCCCTCACTGTGACTCATAGTTCACTTTTATACCGATAAATCATTAAAATAATGATATTTTCCAAAATTTCTTATTTTTCCCAAATAGAATTTTCCATCAATATTATATTCCAATATTTCTCTCATAAACATTGAATATAATTTATAAAGCTTTTATCTGATTAATTTGATTGGGCATTGACCACTGTCAGGCTTCTCAAACAACCATCAACAGCAACATCATAGAAATATTCCCAGGCAGATCATGCATCACAACATTATAATATATAATTACAGATAAACAATTTAAATGCAAATAAACCATTGCAGATAAAAATAACACAACTTAAACCAATTCAAAACATACTAAACCAAACACCACAACCACAGATAAATATACAGACCAACAACAGATAGCACGTAGCCATCAGGTAAATCCCTCAGGTAATCCCCTCTTACCTCTCGAAGAATTAAACTTTCGATTTAAAACTTTAACGCGAATCCGGAAATCGGTGACACACGTACACGGTTCAAGTCTTTAATCCTTCAACAAACCACAAGTCAACCAATCAAAAACAAGCAAATACATCACCTATATACCACATATAGGTCACGACCTTGTATAGGTTTTGTGGCTAAAAATTTCTAAAATTGCTTAAGTCATTGAATTAATGATCCTAAGTACTTAAGACAATGGATTAGTGATTAATCAACAAGGATTGAATTAAAATCTTCTAATCCCTCTAATACCTAGGTTCGGCCATGATGAGTAAATGAATCTAGAGATTTTAGTTTGATGAAATAACTTGGATTCAACATGTATACATACTAGAATGATGAAATACAAGATCACTTTCTAAATTTTGAACAAAAGTTCTTCCACCCATTTTTTATAAGGTTCGGTCTTGTAAAGGAATTAGGGGAGGAAAACTTTGTTTGCAATAAACTCTTGGATTATGATTATAGGGATGCTAATAGGAACATAGAAATTGGTTTCACATTTTTAGGATTTTTCTATGATTTTCTATGATTTATCACAGTTAAGAACAACTAAGATGGACATCATGAAATAAGCTTTAAAACAAGAAATGAATTGAAGAACATATAACTTAAAGATGATGAGGAACATGAATCACCTCTTGGAAATGAAAAAATGTTCAAGAATCACCAAGTTCCTTTACAAATCAACAATGGAAGCTTAAGAGTAGTAAAATGGCTTCATGTAGAACAACATTTTGGCCATGAAATTGGGCCTCAAAACCGCAGCCCAACATGGTTTGAAATAATCAAAAATTGATCCACTTCACTTAGTGGATCATGGAAACTAGTTTAGGGACCAAAATGAAATTAAGATAAAGTTTAAGGATCAAAATGCAATTATTCAAAATTTCTAACATAATCTTATGCCGCATTAATCCTCTCACATGGATGACTTATTCCTAAGAGAACATAGGGTTTATCCACTTATCGAGTCCCGAAACTCCGTAATCGGCTCCGTCGTTCTCCCGATTGAATATAACGCCCGTAAAACAAATATTATTTCTCTTTTAATGAAATAATTCTAAAAATACACAATCATAGGAAATAAAATAAAAACCTTAAGTTTTTCATTCGCAAATTAAAATTATGTCTTCTGATCAGTATAAATATACTGTCAATGAAATTCGCAGGTCGGGTTTTGCCTGACATTTCAAACTAAATTTTAATCATAACTTTCTACGTTCAAGTAGAATGAGGTGATAAACTTAGTTTATTTAAAATAATTTTCTAAAACTCAAATAAATATATAAACATATTCATATGCATTTATGTTATTTAAAACAGTGAAAAATAGGGTGTTACAATAGTAACTGCATTTGATACTTGCAAAGAAGTTTCACTCACAGGAAGAGTCTTTGGATCAGGATTTATACGCTCGGTCCATCTCTGCCACACGTCGTTCGTCTCCGCTGCATGGCGTTCGTCTTTGTCGCTTTTTGTCCAACTTCGCCATGCAAATCGAGTTATTAACTATGTTTAGTATTTGTTTCGTGGAATTATGTATTGCTCTTTGTGCATACATAATTAATGTCGCACCCGTATTTAAAAGTTTAATTATTTTAATATCAATTGTAAATATAATGAACTATCTCAGCTTGTATTCTAATTGTCATTTTAAAGTATTAATAAAAACAAATAATAATATTCATCCACTAATAAACTTTTAACAATTAAATTAATAATTTCCTTTTTCCTATTTAACAACAAACCTTAGAATTTTTTTTAAAAGAACAATAATGCCAAGAATAAGATCTAGTTTATATTATATAATTAAGAAGAAACAAATAGTGATTATTAACTGGTATTAAAAATTTATTATTTGTTATCGATTATTTGAAACTACAATTTAAAATATTTGTAACAAGGTAGGCAACAATGCTTAAGTCTGTAACAATGAGTAGTTTGTCACTAATAAGAGAAAATAAATAACATAGTTAATATTATTGATAAAAAAAATAATTTTTAGCCATTGACAGCTATTTAAGTTTTTAAAATGTCATACCAAAAAACAAACAATCGTATTTATATCATTAACTTAATATTTAATAATATTAAATAAATTTGAAAAAATTGTTATATATAGTAGTGTCATAATTTCAATTAAAGTTGATTTGTCACTATTATAAGAAAATATTTTTAAATAATATAAAATAAAATAAGTGATAACTTTAAGGTTTTATCATTAATAGTTTTTATTTAATATTTAAAATATTGTAGTGAGAAAATACATTTCACTTCAAATATATTAATATTTAATATATGTGACACTTATTATAGACATAAAATTTTCAAATTCTTAATAATCCAACACAAAAGGCAATTCTTATGAATGACTGTTTTTTTTTTCATTGATACTTTTCTTTTAATTCTACTAAATTTTCTATTGTTGATGATCTTGGGGTACGAAACTAAAATATTAGTGATGAATTATTTTTGAAACATATTTTTATCGTTAATAATAAAATTATAATGAAGAATTGTCACTTAATCACTATTATAAATGATATACGTGACAAAAAAAATATAGTCATAAAAAATATGTAATTATGACAAAGTTTATATTCTTTGATAAATTTTTATTATTGAAAATCACATTTTTTATAAAACTGTGGGAATATGTTAGCACTTTATCATTCTCTTATCTATTTTGATATTCAAAATTAGAGGGAGCTAACATATCTTTTCCCAATGGTGTAATTTTCTTAAACTTTATCTTAATTTCATTTTGGTCCCTAAACTAGTTTCCATGATCCACTAAGTGAAGTGGGTCAATTTTTGATTATTTCAAACCATGTTGGGCTGCGGTTTTGAGGCCCAATTTCATGGCCAAAATGTTGTTCTACATGATGCCATTTTACTACTCTTAAGCTTCCATTGTTGATTTGTAAAGGAACTTGGTGATTCTTGAACATTTTTTCATTTCCAAGAGGTGATTCATGTTCCTCATCATCTTTAAGTTATATGTTCTTCAATTCATTTCTTGTTTTAAAGCTTATTTCATGATGTCCATCTTAGTTGTTCTTAACTGTGATAAATCATAGAAAAATCCTAAAAATGTGAAACCAATTTCTATGTTCCTATTAGCATCCCTATAATCATAATCCAAGAGTTTGTTGCAAACAAAGTTTTCCTCCCCTAATTCCTTTACAAGACCGAACCTTAGAAAAAATGGGTGGAAGAACTTTTGTTCAAAATTTAGAAAGTGATCTTGTATTTCATCATTCTAGTATGTATACATGTTGAATCCAAGTTATTTCATCAAACTAAAATCTCTAGATTCATTTACTCATCATGGCCGAACCTAGGTATTAGATGGATTAGAAGATTTTAATTCAATCCTTGTTGATTAATCACTAATCCATTGTCTTAAGTACTTAGGATCATTAATTCAATGACTTAAGCAATTTTAGAAATTTTTAGCCACAAAACCTATACAAGGCCGTGACCTATATGTGGTATATAGGTGATGTATTTGCTTGTTTTTGATTGGTTGACTTGTGGTTTGTTGAAGGATTAAAGACTTGAACCGTGTACGTGTGTCACCGATTTCCGGATTCGAGTTAAAGTTTTAAATCGGAAGTTTAATTCTTCGAGAGGTAAGAGGGGATTGCCTGAGGGATTTACCTGATGGCTACATGCTATCTGTTGTTGGTCTGTATATTTATCTGTGGTTGTGGTGTTTGGTTTAGTATGTTTTGAATTGGTTTAAGTTGTGTTATTTTTATCTGCGATGGTTTATTTGCATTTAAATTGTTTATCTGTAATTATATATTATAATGTTGTGATGCATGATCTGCCTGGGAATATTTCTACGATGTTGTTGTTGATTGTTGTTTGAGAAGCCTGACAGTGGTCAGTGCCCAATCAAATTAATCAGATAAAAGCTTTATAAATTATATTCAATGTTTATGAGAGAAATATTGGAATATAATATTGATGGAAAATTCTATTTGGGAAAAATAAGAAATGTTGGAAAATATCATTATTTTAATGATTTATCGGTATAAAAGTGAACTATGAGTCACAGTGAAGGCGTAACCGTGAAATTATTTTTGTACTGTTAATTTTTAAGTAAGAAATTTCGTAATATTATAAAAACTTATTTTATGAAATTCATTTTCGAAAATAACTTAATTATGATTTTAGAAAATTATTTAAGTGGAAAAAGCTAATATTTGGCTTAAAAGACTTTAAAAGTGCTTAACGACGGCAATTTGCAAAAAGTATCGACGACAAGTGTTTTTAAAATGGCAGTGCATAGTTTAAACAAATTTGAGCCTCAAGTGACTTCTTTCTGAAAACCAAGTTTTTAGTATCTGATGATTTTATTAAAGGATTTCCCATTTGAAATGATTTTCCGAAATCAAGTTTTCTCAACGGTGTTAAAGGTGTTATGGAACTTAGTAACCGAGACGTCAGGGTACTAAGGTGCTTAAGGTGTTATGGACAGGGTGTCCTTTGGACTTTGAGGTCCTGTAGACGTGGTGTCTACTTAACGGTGTATTAAAGGTGTTAAAACATTTGAGATGTTTTCTATCACCACGAACCTATGACTGGTGCATCGGTCTAGAGGTTTCGTAATTGAGCACTCGGACTTTGAGGTTCTAACAGCCAAATTTTAATTATGTTGTTCAACTGATTAAAATATAATTAATTATATTTTAATCTGAGAGTTACAAAGTGCTTTTGAATAAAATAAAATATTACTCATAGTCTACTTTATGGTAGAAGGTTACGGCAAAATTTCGGGCTGAAAATTCAGACGAAACCCGATCTGCGTTTTCACTGACAGTAAAAGTTTACCGAGCAGAAAACCTAATTTTGACCCGTGAATGAAATGGTTAGTGTTTTTGTCTTGTTTCCAATGACTTTAGTAATTTTGGAAATTTTACGTACGAAATTAAAATATAATACTTTATCCGGGCGAAATCGTCAAAAAATACGATCGAAAAATTTAACCGGGTACACAACGAAGCATGATGGGGAGCTGAGATGACCAATGTGACTTGTTGGAAAAGGAGTGACATGTTGATGTGAGTCAAAGGTCACATCATAAAGTAACCACCATTACACTTTTTGAATATAATGTATTTTAATCCAAAAACCCATTTTTCTCTCACTTTCTCCAACCAAACACATCTTAGCAAAACTTGGAGCCCAAGTCCCTCACTCTACTTTTCCCACACGCCACTTTCTCTCTTTCCCTCTATATAAACACTCATTTTCTTTCATTTTCACACTTTACACTCATATAACCAAGTTCTTCACTTCAAGACTCCATTGATTTCCTTCAAGAATTCATCATCTTCACTCATTTCCTTCAAGCTCCAAGGGTAAAACTTCTTCTTCTTACACATCTAATTTCTCCTCTTCACTTATTTGTTGAGTTTATGCCATGTTCATCCTTTTGATATTCTTAGATCTATAAAGCTTCTAAAATCTCTAGAAAATTGTATAAAAATCATAAAATTACGAAACCTATTTCTATGATCTAGTTATGATCTCTACTTTCATTATCTAAGAGCACACATCAAGCAAAATTTTCCTCCCCTATTTTTGAAAAGAGACCGAACCTATGTCTAAATGGACAAAAGAGGTTTTGTTCAATTTTTTTAACTTAAATGAGGTTAGATCTAAACTATGTAGGGTTTCTATGTTCCTAATCCTCAACTGATCTTAAGTTTCATCAAGTTTTATCTATTTCAAGTCTTAGATCTATTTCTTCCAAGATTATGTAAAAAAATGTTTAAAAATGTTGATGAGTTAAGATTATGGTTTTTATGCTTTTCGATACTTATACTTTTTTGATCCAAGGGTTGGAACCCAAATAAATTTTCTAACCTATTTTTATGTTCAACGCCGAAGCCATAACCTTAGAGGTTAGAGGATTTTGTTTTGTATTTTCAACTTCTAACAATTTATTCTAGTTATCTAAGACCTAAACACCTAGAATCCAAAAGATTAGAGTGAGAAAATAATCATAGCCTCATTTTGAATTAGAGGCCGAACCTAGTATTAAAGTGAACCGAGTGGGAATTGTTTGATTAATCGTTGTTATGTGATGTTGGTTGAAGGAGGAATTGGCAGCGTGTGGCATGATAACGAGGAACATTGATTTCAGAATCCCGGTGATAACCCAGGTGGGGGAAATAACCAACCTATCGTCGGAATGGATTAGTAGATTATAAAAATTGTATAGGGCAACCTAAACCCTACTAGTAGTCGAGTAATCGACAAGACCAAAATCACATTGGAAACCTTTTTCTGAAAAACCAATGGTGATTCGGGGATTGTAGGTTTATCGATAGTAGGTTGATTTTATATTGTTGATGGTTGATTTGATTTTATTACCTTTATTGAATTGATTTTGTGCTATGTTGGTGATATGAGAATATTTTGATTGATATTGTGTTATGGATGATCTGCCTGGTTTTTATTATTATGCTTTGTGGATTTTAAGCAAAGATATATATGTTGTCTAAAATATGTTTGTTTTGGGTGTGAGGATAATGATGATTTAGACGTGCCTAACCTAGATGATGTATGTTAAAGAGGTGTTATGGCATAGAATATGTGTCAAGTTCTAATGGGATCGTGCGTGAAGACCCTGTGAATGAACTGATCGTAGAGGAGTTGAATGGAACTCCCTATGAACCGGAAGCCGGAGGGCAAGCTGTGACCCATGGTGATTAGGGTCTAGTTAGTTATGGCCAGTGCATCTCGTGAGGTGTATTTTTAATATGTTTTTCGCTGTTTAACATTTTGTCTAAGTATATGCCTGTGAGGGATCCTACTGATAGGATATCCTCAACAATGTATTGTAATATGCATAATATACTTATATGGTGATATGCCATTCTATATGGAGTTATATACTTTATAAGTTAAGTTTTAATTTTTACATATTTTCATATTAAGCGCTCGAGTAAGAAAGTAGTTAGTGAAGTTTTAGTCTAATTAAACACCGGGGCACAATGGGGTGTCTCATTTTGGTATCATCGTAGTTTGGTTCTAAAATGTACTGTGGGGTTATGTCAGATCAAAATCAAGGACTACGAGGTTTAGGATGTTGTTACTGGCCGTGTCTAGTTAAATCGACATCGGATATTGACTATGCTTAGAAGTTGGGTAGAATGTCCGGCAGTTTGTCATTTTAAGTTCCTAAGTAGAGTAGGGAATTGGAATGACTTTACTTGACAAATATGATATTTTTGGGGTAAGTTACTTGGGTAAGTTCTTGTATAAAAGAGAGTATCATGGTTGATTATGCCTTAAAAGTTACTTGACAAATATGATATTTTTGGGGTAAGTTACTTGGGTAAGTTCTTGTATAAAAGAGAGTATCATGGATGATTATGCCTTAAAAGTTAGAGAATAAGATTTGGAATAAGTGTTAGACAAGAAGTTTATTGAAAGAATTAGTTCTTGTTGATAAGGTGTAGTGAGCAATTAGTTGTTGAAAGAAATTGTTATTAAAGGAATTTGTTTTAAGCACTTGATATGTTTGGATAATGTGGAATAGTGGTTAGAGATGTTAAATTCGGATTTGAGGAAAATGGTTATAAGTAGGCATGTTGTTCTTGTTTAAAATGTGAGTTTAGGACTTCACTTGAAGCTTTGATGGGTATAGATGGGGTTTAGTTATATTTGGAAGAGTAATTGGTGTTGTGGAAAGATTAAGAATATGAAATGTGACTTAATTATATGGTTAAATAGTTGGATATATGTGAATATGTTAATATATTTAAATGTCAGATTTAAGGTTGATTGGATTGATTTAGTGTATTGTTCCAATGGAGTTTGTAAGTTGAGATTTTGTTTGAAGCCTTGATGAATATAGATTAGGTCCGAGTGCATCTTCAGAAGTTAGCTTGTGTCAATTCGACTAATTATGATTGGGTTTGGAGATTTTGAAGGTAAGACTTGCATTGGGTATTAGATACATGTTGATTTTCGGATTTATGATGAACTAGGGATTTTGAAGGTAGGATTGATAGAGTTTAGAGAGTTTTATGATAAAATAAGGGAACCTAAGTGTTTAACATAGTTGTAGAAGTTTAGGTTTGAAACTTGGTCCCTAATCTAGTGTTTAAAGATGATAAAGGAAGTAGACTCAAGTTTATGAAATTAATACTTTGAGGTGAAGATGGACTTATTTTCTGATAATGATAAGTTTGTGTAAAGAAAAGGAGGTTTAGGTATATGGTGTTTATAAGAGAAGTTGATTTGAGTGTAGCTTGTCCATGATTAGTATTTAAGTCTTTATGTTGAGAATAGAACTAGTTTCCAACCCCTTTAAGGTCATTGGAATTTATTAAGATGAGGTGTGAGCCTTAGCTTGTGATGGGATTATTCTTAAAGTGAGATCTGATTTTAATTATGTTGTTCAAACGGTTAAAATATAATTAATTATATTTTAATCTGAGAGTTAGAAAGTGCTTTTGAATAAAATAAATCTTATTCATAGTCTACTTTATGGTAGAAGGTTACGGTAAAATGTCGGGATGAAAATTCAGACGAAACTCGATCTGTGTTTTCACTGACAGTAAAAGATTACTGAGCAGAAAACCTAATTTTGACCCGTGAACGAAATGGTTAGTATTTTTGTCCTGTTTCCAATGACTTTAGTAATTTTGGAAATTTCACGTTCGAAATTAAAGTATAATATTTTATCCGGATGAAATAGTTGAAAACTACGATCGGAAACTTTAATCGGGTACACAACGAAGCAGGATGGGGAGCTGAGATGACCAATGTGACTTGATGGAAAAGGAGTGACATGTTGATGTGAGTCAAAGGTCACATCATAAAGTAACCATCATTACACTTTTTGAATACAATGTATTCAAATCCAAAAACTCATTTTTCTCTCATTTTTCCAACCAAACACATCTTAGCAAAACTTGGAGCCCAAGTCCCTCACTCTCCTTCTCCCACACGCCACTTTCTCTCTCTCCCTCTATATAAACACTCATTTTCTTTCATTTTCACACTTTACACTCACATAACCAAGTTCTTCAGTTCAAAACTCCATTGATTTCCTTCAAGAATTCAGCATCTTCACTCCTTTCCATCAAGCTCCAAGGGTAAAACTTCTTCTTCTTACTCATCTAAGTTCTCCTCTTCACTTATTTGGTGAGTTTATGCCATGTTCATCCTTTTGATATTCTTAGATCTATAAGCTTCTAAAATCTCTAGAAAATTGTAGAAAATTCATAAAAATGTGAAACCAATTTCTATGATCTAGTTATGATCTCTACTTTCATTATCTAAGAGCATACATCAAGCAAAATTTTGCTCCCCTATTTTTGTAAAGAGGCCGAACCTATGTCTAAATGGACAAATGAGGTTTTATTCAATTTTTTTAACATAAATGAGGTTAGATATAAACTATTTAGGGTTTCTATGTTCCTAATCCTCAACTAATCTTAAGTTTCATCAAGTTTATCTATTTCAAGTCTTAGATCTATTTCTTCCAAGATTATGTAAAAATGTTTAAAAATGTTGATGAGTTAAGATTATGGTTTTTATGCTTTTAGATACTTATACTTTTATGATCCAAGGGTTGGAACCCAAATAATTATTTCTAACCTATTTTTAGGTTCAATGTCAAGACCCTAACCTTAGAGGTTAGAGGATTTTGTTTCATATTTTCATCTTCTAACAATTTATTCTAGTTATTTAAGACCTAAACACCTAGAATCCAAAAGATTAGAGTGAGAAAATAATCCTAGCCTCATTTTGAATTAGAGGCCGAACCTAGTATTAAAGTGAACCTAGTGGGAATTGTTTGATTAATCGTTGTTATGTGATGTTGGTTGAAGTAGGAATTGGCAACATGTGGCGTGATAACGAGGAACAACGATTTCAAAATCCCGGTGATAACCCAGGTGGGGGAAAGAACCAACCTATCGTCGGAATGGATAAGTAGTAAATTATATAATAATTGTGTAGGGTGACCTAAACCCTACTAGTAGTCGAGTAATCGACAAGACCAAAATCACATTGGAAACCTTTTTCTGAAAAACCAATGGTGATTCGAGGATTGTAGGTTTATTGATATTAGGTTGATTTTATATTGTTGATGGTTGATTTGATTTATTACCTTTATTGAATTGATTTTGTGCTATGTTGGTGATATGGGAATATTTTGATTGATATTGTGTTATGCATGATCTGCCTGGTTTTTATTATTATGCTTAGTGGATTTTAAGCGAACATATATATGTTGTCTAAGAGAATACTGTTTTGGGTGTAAGGATAATGATGATTTAGAAGTGCCTAACCTAGATGATGTATGTTATAACACCTCACGATTCACCCTTATGTTTATATGTGTTAGTTCTGGCACATATATATTTGATATTTATATAGATGTGTATATATTATTGCATATGATAATATGTATATTAATATATGATTATTTGCATTAATATGAGATTGTGTCTCTTAATGTTTGATTTTATATGTTAATATATGATATGTGATTTTATTAATAATAAGCGATTAAGAATGATATGATAAGATATCGTGTGAGTTAGTATTTAAATAGAGATAATGTTATTCTTAGATTTTATCCCCTCAACCAATCAGATTTGATTCCTTATCAATATATGATCATCCTCGTTTTGTTTTTATCTTAAGATCTTATCATAATCTCCTAAGGATCCTATCTAGGAATAACTACCAAATCTATTGCTAACCTTCCATCAAACTTTTGGCCATCTTAGAGTCCGATTTAGGATTCGATCATTAGACATTAATTTGTATATATTTCTCTAATATTTCTAACGACACCAAGAACTCATCAATCGAAAACTTGTAGCTCAAGTTATGGTTAAAATACCGAACTGTATATAGTTAGGGCTGAAATAGGAACCCGTTATGATCCAAACTCATATATATACCATTAGACTCGACCTAAACCTAGTTTACACGACCTCAACACTCAGAAAACTGCCTCCCTCCTTCCTCTTTGACTCCTTATGGTTTTTCTCCCTAAAACTCTCTCTAGGGAACCCGTTCTTGCACCGTTCTTCACTGCTTCTTGATAGGAGAACATCGCTACGAATAGGGGTTCATTGTGCTTGCTGTTTGGGACTTTAGAAAAGGTAAAATTCATGCACCTTGTCCTTTGTCTTCTTTCTTTCAAGTTCTTGATCTCTTCCTTTTGATTTCTTGATCTTAGAGTTGAACCAAAGTGTCTCTTTGTCGTCCTTAATGTCGTAGACAAGTGCTAGTGAAACGGGACCCTAGTGGATCTTCTTTCTTCTTTTGAAACGCGAACCTTGTACCAGGTATGTGAGAAGAATAGTGTATACACTAGGCTAGGGAGTAGCGTTAGATGAGGGGTTCACATTGCCCCGTTTATTGTCGTTATAATGTATTGATGCCATGATCTGCCTGGTTGTATGACTGAAACTTAGAAAATGATTTTGGGAAAATCAAAGTCATATTCATATCATACTTATTTTTATAGGTATATGATGAAATTTTTGGTTGAAAATTCAAACGGAACCCGATCCGTGTTTTTGCTGACAGTAAGATTTTACTGATCGGAAAACCTAATTTTGACCCGAGAACGAAATGAATAGATTTTATATCTCATTTCCAACGATATAGGTTATTTTGAAAATTAAAAAAAAAAAGGTTTTATACTCGATTCGGCGTAAAATCCTAAATCGGGTAGTCGACGGAATCGAGAACGGACGTGTAGAGACAAAACCCGACATCGGATCTTTGAGATATGATGCCACCTAGGGTGGTGAGTGATATGGATGACTCACCCATGTCATGATTGCTTTTAAATAAAATAATAGATATTTATTTAAAATAGTATAAAGACTATTTTACCCTTGGACGATTTTACCCTTGAACTTTCATTGAAATACCAGGTTTGTCCCCACAATTTGTGGACACAAATGAGGCACAGCACTTACCACTCCTCACCACATGTCTTTCATGATTGGTTTTTTTTTTTGGAAATTAACATTTTGTCCTTAATGTTGGATTTTATCACGAAAATGTCATTTTGTAAGATTACTCCTTTGTCCCTAAAAATTTATGTTTGGACCCTTATACCCCTTGAAAAACCACGGCCCAAACCCTCCCAAGTGAGCCCATTTCACTTCTATTTAACGCATACTTCATCTTCTTCATCAACTTTGCCATTTTCCATTAAAAACTCTTAAGTTACATAAGCTTGAATTGTAAAGGAAGTGTGTGATTTGTTGCCAATTTCTCAATTCCAAGAGGTAATCCTTGTTCCTCATCATCATTAAGCATCATGTTCTTCAATTACTTTCTTGATTTAAGGCCTTAATCATCTTTCCAATTTCTAGATCTAGAAAGTTTGAAATTCTCTAGAAAATCATAGAAAAATCCTAAAAATATGAAACCAATTTCTATGAGTTAGTTATCATCTCTACTGTCATAATCCAAGAGATTGATGCAAACAAAATTTTCCTCCCCCCTTGTCTTGTTAGGACCGAAACCTACATAAGTGGGTGGAGGACACTTTTGTTCATTTCATTTGAAAAAAATCATGGATTCCATCTTTCTATTGAATATGTATGTTGAATCCAAGTTGTTGTGTTCAAATAAAATCCCTAGCTCAAGTTTCCATTAAAGTCCGAAATTGAGTTTTGGAGGAATTGGAGTATTTGATTTCAATTCTTTGTGTTAAACCATTAATCCTATGTCTTAAGTATTAAGGATCATTAATCCAAAGACTTAAGCAATTTAGAAATTTTAGTCACCGAACCCTAGCATGGCCATGACTTACCTATAGGGGATAGGTGATTTTATTTGCTTGTTTTTGATTGATAATTATGTTATGTGGTTTGTTGAGGGAGATTGCATGTGAACCGTGTACGTGTGCTGTCATGAAACCGGAGTGTCGGCGAATGGGTATCGTAAGGAAATATCTTCAAGAGGTAAGAGGGGATTGCCTGAGGTATTTTTATGATGGCTACGTGCTATCAAGTTGTGGATCTGTATTAGTTATCTGTGGTTGTGGTGTTTGTATGATTTATTTTATGTCGTGCTATTTTATGTTGTGCTATTTATTTAATTGCAGTTATGTATTATGATGTTGTGATGCATGATCTGCCTGGGATAATTGCTATAATGTTGTTGATGAATGTTGATGTTGTTTGTGGATTGGAAAGCTTGACAGTGGTCAGTGCTTAGTTAATAATGAGAAATAATGAGGTTAAAAGGGTTAAAAAGGGATTTTCAATTAGATTTGCATGGTTTCTGTAAACAAGTTTTACTCAATGACTTAGACAAGTTATGCAGTTTTGTTTTAAACGAAAAATGGTATCTTAGTATTCTTAAGGCGTTAAGGACATAGTATCCTTTGGATTTGGTATCCTAATTAAGGTATTAGGAACAAAAGGTTTTAAATGCATTTACTTGGTAGACATGTCTAAGGCGTGAACCTGGATATCTTAAGAGAGAAGATATTTCAGAAGTCGAATATGGATAGCTTAATGGTAAGGTATTCAAGAAGGCGAAGGCGAAGTCGAATCTGGGTATCTTAGTAGATAAGGTATTCAAGAAGTCGAATCTGAATAGCTTAAAGGGTAAGGTATTCAAGAAGGCGAAGGCGAAGGTGAAGTCGAATCTGGGTATCTTAGTAGATGAGGTTTTCCAGAAGTTGAATCAGAATAGCTTAAAGGGTAAGGTATTCATGAAGGCGAAGGAGAAGGCGAATCTGGGTATCTTAGTAGATAAGGTATTCCAGAAGGTGAACCTGGATATCTTAATCGAAAGGTATTCAAGAAGTCATGCCCTATTTGGCAATCGAGCCTGATCAGCTCAGTTATTTGGTGTTTGTAGCTCCGGAGATTAAGTATGAGTTTAGATGAGGTATATGAAGTGTTCATGCATAGTTTTCAAATGATGATGCTTGGTTGATAAACTATTTTCTTTGATATGAATGCTTATGTTGTTATGAACATGTAAATGTTTATCTGTTTCCTTTTGTGTCGGGCATGTAGTTGTTGTGTTAAATCCATATATTGGTTTCTCACTCTTGCATATTTTCTTGTTGGTTTCCTTACTTGTGGAATATATTCTATCTAAGTATAGGTGGACTTGGAGATGCCCCTAGCGCATTAGAGGCTCTTTAGGCCTGACCTTTAAAGCGACCGTGGATTTTAAGAATGACCTCTGGAGTCTTCTTAGTAGGTGTCGTATAGAGTGACCAACTCAACTAGGGCATTAGATTGGTTTATAATTTTTATGACTGGCTTTGGAGAGCCATACTTTTGAAGTAAGGAGTCTTTTGCTGTGTTGTATGATGCCTTCTATATATATATATATATACACACACACACACACACACACACACACACACACATACACACACCCGTATTCGGTTATATTTGTGACAAGGTTATGTATGTCAAAGAAAAGAAAATTTTTTACCACTATTTTTGTATTAAGAAAAGTGTTATAAAAGATTATTTTCCGAAAGCAACCAGCGATTTATTATTTTATAATCTGCATTTTGGGTAACTATGTGATGACCCTAAGGAGGGGTGTCGCATTTGTGGTATCATAGCTGGTCGAGTCTTTCGAGAATGTTGGGGAATAGGTCTATTGTGTTGATGTTGTGTTTTCTCTGATTAAGACTTGTTTGAATTACTTCTTAGAAGTAATGTGTGTTAATAAGTAAGTAAGCATTTCATTTTTTGGTTGCGGTCTAACCGATTCCGTTTTATAGGTCATTATGGAACTAACACTAGAAGGTGGATGTGGATGAGGACGTGGTCGCGATCGTGGAAGAGGTCATAGAAGTGGTCCCTTAGGTGACCGTGGCAATGCGAATGAGGATTATGGTGGTGGAGTGGATTATACTGCACAAGCAATGGATAACATTGCGGCGGCTATTGCTATGCAGACAGTTGTTATGGCTGCTCAGACACATCAAGCTGCGGAAGGCAATGCTCTGATTGCGTTTCGAAGCCAAAATCCTTCACAGTTTGGCGTGGATGCTGGTCATGAGAAAGCGAATTTATGGATTCAGGAGCTGGAGAAAATCTTTGAGTTGGTCACTCCGGCAGAAGTTAGGGTTACCTATGATGTTTTTCTACTGATAGGAGATGCAGAGTACTGGTGGAGAGGTGCTCGACAGCTGTTGGAAGCTGATCATCAGGAAATTACTTGGGATGTGTTTAAAACTGCATTCTTGAACAAGTATTTTCTGGAGAGTGTTCGGATTGAGAAAGAACATGAATTTATGCATTTATATCAGAGAGATCTGACTGTTGGGGAGTATGCGGTGAAGTTCGAGTTGCTTGCCAAATATTTCCGTTTTTTTCAACCACAACCCAATGAAAGCTGGAAGTGTGAGAGGTTTGAGGCAGGTCTGAGATTTAAGATTAAAGAATCTATCTTACCGTTGCAACTTCGAAATTTTCAAGCTCTAGTCGAGATGAGTCGAAAAATAGAACAGATGAATGGAAGAGACAATAGAGGGAATGTTGGAGGACCTTCTCGATCCAAGAACCAGTACCAGAATCACAATCAGAACCATGAGAGGAAATCTCATTTCCGACCACCGGGAAATAACCAGAATCAACAAAATATTGTTATAATAATTCTGAATTGGGAAATGGAGGAAGTGGAGGCCAGAAGAACCAAAACCAAGGCCAAATCAGAAGATGTTACCTGTCCCATACAAGGAGTTAAGTGTTACAATTGCAATCAAGTGGAGCTGCGTACGGAATTTCCGGGAACCACTAACGGATAGGATCGGTGACTCATTGGAGAGTCACTATATGTGGACCAAAATCAGCCACACCTCCATAAAATGTGAGCCACATATTATTAACCATGATTAGCCAAAATAACCTTAGTTAAGTTAACTATTAGCTATGAATAATTATATATTAATTTGATATTCACAAAACCCATTATTTGGACTCTAAGGAACCAAACAAAGCCTAAATCTAAGCCTACATAAAGGCTCAAAACCGCAGCTGCCCTCTTCCCACTTCTCTTCATCTTCCTCACCAAATTTTCTCCATTTTCTCTAAGTTACAAAACTCATAAGAACCTCGAAACTCCACCGAAAATATGACCCTCTTACTTTCTGAAACGTGTAACACCCCGATTTTCCCTGCTTCGTAATATCGGTAATAAATATATAAATATATATTTTTATCCGAGACAGAGAAAATGATTTTGGATAAACCAAGGTCATTTCTTTGTTATACTTATTTTTATAAGGTTACGCAGAAGTTTTTGGTTGAAAATTCAGACGGAAACCAGTCTGCGTTTTCTGCGTTTTCACTAACAGTAAAAGTTTACTGCTCAGAAGACCTAATTTTGAGTCGTGAACGAGATGAAAAATGTTTTTATCATATTTACTACGATACTGGAAGTTTTGAAAATTTTGGTAAAAAAATTAAAATATTATATTTGTTGCGGGTCTATACGTCGAGATGTCTCTAGGCAGAGCCTGAGTCAGATGAATCGGGAAGTCGGCTACGTAGCAGAGACATTGGATTGACCGACTTGACGAGCATTTATGACGAGTTTATCCTATCATAAATGGCCATAATGGCACATTTATGGCAACATCAAATTTTCTTATGAAATGACCAAAATGCCTTTGTCTTTTTATGACAATTTCTAACAATTGCCATTGGACAAGTTGACCAAACCCTGCCCCGTCCTCACGGCTTCAATAGTGCCATCTTCTCTAAGTTGGTTGTCTTCTTCATATAAATAGCAATCTTCCATTTTCAAGTTCTTTTCTTCTTCAAAGTTCAAACTTTTGCCATAAGAACACCATAGAAAAATCAAAGGAACCTCATCCAAATCTTGTTTTCTTGGATCAACAAGAGGTAATACCTTATTCTCTTGTCATTAAAATCCTTTCTCTTCACAACTTTTGATAGATTCATGTCTATGATTTATATGTTCTTCATTTGTTTAAAGTTCTTGAAGTTAGATTCAAAAATTCATAACTAATTCTAGAAAAATCCTTTTGACATGAAACCAGTTGCTATGATCTTATAATCATCTCTATTTTCATCATCTAGAAGCACAAGATCAAGAGAAATTTCTTTCTTTGAAATCTGGTTAAGGCCGAACCTAGGTTAACTTTGAGTTTTTAGGTTTTGTTTCATTTTCATAACTTGATTCATGATTCAATCCTTTTGTATCTTGCTAGTTCTTGTATTCAAGTATATAGAAGATCAAAAAAATCAAACTTTAACCTATTAATCTCATCAAAACCGAAACCCTAGATTTGTGAACTTAAGGATTTTGTGATTCAAAAGTTGTTTGTAACACTTGAATCAAACCCTAAGTTTTGTATGTTGATTAAATCCAAGAGTTGATGAAATTTCAAAACTTCTAGCCTATGGATCTTAAGGAAATCCGAACCCTAGTTCTTAGAACTAGATGAGTTTTAGTTCATGTTCTTGGTTCATAATCTTGGGTTAAGTGCTTAATCATGTTTAAGTTACTTATGGATCATAAATCCTTAAGTTAACAAAATTTTAACTTTCCTAACCTAGAAAAGTTGTTGAGGCCGAACCTTAACCTCCATGAGTCAAGTATGTTTTTGTTTGATTTGATTTATTTTGGTTGCAATTCGTTTGAAGGAAACAACCGAGTTAACTGATTTACGTTGACGGAGAGAAAAATGGGATCGGGATCAGGAGATTAACAGGAACTGTTAGTTCAAGAGGTAAGGGGAGCTTACCTGATGGATTTTTCTCAATAACTATTTGCTTGTAGTGTGGTTTATATGATTTATATGTGGTTGTGATTATTTGTTTATGTGGCTTACGTTGTGTTGTTTATCTGTGCATCGATGATTAATCTGCTTTTAATTGATTTAATTATCTGTAGTAGTATGTTATGTTGCTATGATCCATGATCTGCCTGGTGATATAATTATGGTGATGTTGTTGAATGATGTTGTTGAATGTTGTTTGAGAGGCCTGACAGTGGTCAGTGCACAACCAATTAATCAGATAAAAGATTTAATAAGCTGTGAAGATTATATTCAACGTTTTATGGGGAATGTTGGAATATAATAGTGGTGGAAAATATTATTTTGAAAAATAATGAGTTTTTGAGAAATACTATTATTTTAAGGATTTATTAGTGTAAAAGAAATTTATGAGTCACGGTGAGAGCGTAACCGTGAAATTTTTTTAGTACTGCTAATTTTTACGCAAGAAATTCCTAAATATTATAAAAAGTTATTTTGTGAAATTAATATTCAAAAATACTTTATAAAAATAAAAATAATAAAATAATAATATAAAATGAAAAGTCAAAGTTTGACTTTAAAAATATTTTCTTGGAAAATGATAAATGATGGCAAGTTTTGAAATTATTTACGGTGAAAGTTTAAAAATAGCAGTACTTGTTTTGAGAAGAAGTTTAATCTAAATTGATTTAATTTTTGTAGTTGAAGTTTCAGTAAAAAGTTTTTGATGATTGGACGTTTTATAAACGAATTTCAAGTAGAAAAGATTTTTTGTAAATAAGTTTACTCAATGACGTATTTTCGGTAATTTGGATAAGTTACGGAGATATTATTTTGGATATGTTTTCATAGACGAAAAACGACGTGAACGACGATATAGAACTTAGTAACCGAGATGTCGGGGTACTAGTGTTCTTATGACGTTATCCTATTTTGGATTTTGTTTCACGGACAAAAACGATGTAAAGAGACGATATAGAACTTAGTAACCGAGATGTCGGGGTACTAGTGTTCTTATGACGTTATCCTATTTTGGATTTTGTTTCACGGACAAAAACGATGTAAAACGACGATATAGAACTTAGTAACCGAGATGTCGGGGTACTAGTGTTCTTATGACGTTATCCTATTTTGGATTTTGTTTCACGGACAAAAACGATGTAAAATGACGATATGGAACTTAGTAACCGAGACGTCGGGATACTAGTGTTCTTATGATGTTAAAGACTTGGTGTCTAGTAGGTAGACTGTGTGTCTACTTCACGACGTAATAAACGACGGTAAAAGATTTATGATGTTTTCTATTACCACGAACCTAAGACTGATTGCAAGGTTTAGGGTTTCGTGACTAAGCACTCGGACTGCGTGTCCTGTGTTGTTAATGAAAGACTTTAAGACATTGAAAACTACGTTGGTCGTAAGCTTTTGAGCTTTGGCAAAGGAAAGATTACACACGAAGAAAACGACGAGAACAAAATATTTTATATGCATGCATTGGCAGACGTGCCCACGATGTCCTATGTCGGATTGGCAAAGGAAAGATTACACACGAAGAAAACGACGAGAACAAAATATTTTATATGCATGCATTGGCAGACGTGCCCACGATGTCCTATGTCGGATACCTTAATGATAGGGTATTTTGGCTACGAAGTTATGTCGGATACCTTGATGATAGGGTATTTTGGCTACGAAGTTATGTCGGATACCTTGATGATAGGGTATTTTGGCTACGAAGTTATGTCGGATACCTTGATGATAGGGTATTTTGGCTACGAAGTTATGTCGGATACCTTGATGATAAGGTATTTTGGCTACGAAGTTATGTGTGGTGCTTTAATGAATAAAGTATTCCATGCCACGAAGTGCCTAATATATTTGGCTATTGAGCTTGATCAACTCATTTACGCGGTGTTGTGGGATCTCCGGAGATTATGAAAAAGTTAGATGATGTATTGAAGTGCTCATGCATAATTTTTCAACGTTGATGTTTGGGGTGTGAAACCCATTGATAAATTGTATGCTATAGTAGTGATGCTTATGTTGTTATAACATGAAATTGTACTTGTGCCTTCTTTTGTGCGAGCATTTAGTTATTTTGTAAAATCCCTATATTGGTGTCTCACCCTTACAACACATCAGAGTAGCACAAGGGGTATGACCTCTACAAGAAGAAGGAGGCTGTCGAGTTCGAGACATGCTGTGCTGCTCCTGTCGGGTGTAGTGTCTGTTAGTGGCGACCAGCTTAGGTCCTATTGTATTATATGATGCTTTGGGAATAAACTAAACTGATAATGATCTAGGTGTGAAAATATATGAGGCAGTATTGTTGTATGACTTATACACAGTATGCATTTAAGTGTGATTTGAATTTTGTTTTTGTGGCTGTGAGGTTAACAGAAAGGGAAAAAAAAATTTATCATCATATTTTGAAAAGATGAACGTTGAGAAAACATTATTTTCCGAAAGTAACCAGCAAATTAAGTTTTATTTCCGCAAACGGGTAACCATGTGATGACCCGAGTTTAGGGTGTCACATTAGTGGTATCAGAGCTGGTCGAGTCTTTCGGGAATGTTGGGAAATAGGTCTGTTGTGTGGATGTTGTGTGTTCTCTGATTAAGATTTGTTTGGAATTACTTCTTAGAAGTAATGTGTGGTAATGACTATGTTTACGTTTCAGTTTCTGGTTTTTGGTTTAACTGATTATGGTTTATAGGTCAGTTATGGAACCAGTTGTTGAACCAGAAGTTGGACGTGGACGGGGACGGGGACGTAGACGCAGTCGTGGAAGAGGCTGTAGAGGCGGTCGTGTTGGCGGTCGTGGTAATATGAATGAAGATTATGAAGAAGGAATGGATTATGCAACTCAGGCAATGGAAAATGTAGCAGCTGCGATTGCTAATCAGACTGCATCCATGAATGCCCAGAACCAACAGGCACATATTCGAGCTGAACAGGCTGTTGAAGGAAAGAATTTAACTGCTTTTAGGCGTCAAGATCCATCACAGTTTCATGGAGATGTGGATCCTGTGAAAGCTGACTTATGGATTCAGGAGTTAGAGAAAAAATTTAGACTAATTCATAGTCCTGAGGGAGTGAAGGTATCTTATGCCACTTTTCTATTAGTGGGCGATGCTGAGTATTGGTGGAAGGGCACCGAACAGCTATTGGAAGCCGAGAATCAGGAGATTACTTGGGAAGTATTTCGAACCAGCTTCTTAAACAAGTATTTTCCTCAAAGTGCACGAGCTGAGAAGGAGCAAGAATTTTTGCAACTTCAACAGGGAGATTTAACTGTTGGAGAATACGCGGCAAGGTTTGAATCACTTGCTAAGTATTTTCGTTTTTTCCAAAACAACCCAAGCGAAGATTGGAAGTGTAAGCGTTTTGAAAAAGGATTGCGTTTCGAGATTAAGGAATCAGTACTACCATTGGAAATCCGGAATTTCCAAGCCTTAGTCGAGAAGTGTAGGAAGGTGGAACCAATGAGGAAAGAAAGAGACAATGGAGGAACCGTTGGAGGACCCTCTCGTTCCAAGAACCAGAATCAGAATCGGAAAGAGGAACGAAATCAGAAGAAGCCTTATTTCCGTCCATCAGGAAATGACCAGAATCGACAACAACATCATTCGAATTTTACTACAACGGGGAGTAGTGGCCAAAATAACCAAAATCAACAACAATATCGTTCTAATTCTTCTGCATCATGGGGTGGAGGCCCAAGGAACCAAGGTCAAGGTCAAGTCAGGAGGTGTTACAATTGTGGGGATATAAACCATATGGCTGATAAATGCCCAGTGAGGGGAATCAAGTGTTTTAATTGTGATCAAGTGGGACACATATCGAAGGAATGTAATGCGCCAAGGCGTGGATCGGCTGTCAATAACACCAATGATGTCAAGTCAAAGACTACGGGTAGAGTGTATAGTGTGTGGGGAGCTGAAACTTCAAACCATGACGGTAACCTCTTACCTACACTATTTCGTTCGGGTACAATTCATATTTTGTTTCGATGGATTGTGTGTGGATGTGTTGAAATTACTTGTTCCTGTGATTATCATGAGATGATCGTTTCAAATTTCAACAATTCAATTGGTCACTGTGACATTTAGTATGTTTGGATGTCCTATTTTGTCCAGGATAGACGTTTTCTTGACAAAACTAGTTTCTCAAATGAGACTTGCTCCAGTCACTTTTACGTTTGGTAGAAAGTGATTCTGTCCAAATTCTTGACGGACCATAGTTCTTTTAAATTGTTGGCTAGGATATTCTTGTGAGGGAAGAAACTTTCTTAGATTCAAGTTTGTAAATATGTACCGATCATACATTTTTACTTCCCTGAATTTGTTAAAGAATCTTTATACACAGAATATTCTTGTATTCTTATCAGATTGATGAAATTCTTTTACATACTTTCTTGTGAAAGTAAGGCTTCGGGATCTTTCATTCCAGTCTAGCTTCGTGTCACGAAATTTCGAGGACGAAATTTTTTTAAGTGGGGTAGTAATCTAACACCCCGATTTTCGCTGCTTCGTAATATCGGTAATAAATATATAAATATATATTTTTATTCGAGACAGAGAAAATGATTTTGGATAAACCAAGGTCATTTCCTTGTTATACTTATTTTTATAAGGTTACGGAGAAGTTTTTGGTTGAAAATTCAGACGGAAGCCAGTCTGCGTTTTCTGCGTTTTCACTGACAGTAAAAGTTTACTGCTCAGAAGACCTAATTTTGAGTCGTGAACGAGATGAAAAATGTTTTTATCATATTTACTACGATACTGGAAGTTTTGAAAATTTTGGTAAAAAAATTAAAATATTATATTTGTTGCGGGCCTATACATCGAGATGTCTCTAGGCAGAGCCTGAGTCAGATGAATCGGGAAGTCGGCAACGTAGCAGAGACATTGGATTGACCGACTTGACGAGAATTTATGACGAGTTTATCCTATCATAAATGGCCATAATGGCACATTTATGGCAACATCAAATTTTCTTATGAAATGATCAAAATGCCCTTGTCTTTTTATGACAATTTCTAACAATTGCCATTGGACAAGTTGACCAAACCTTGCCCCATCCTCACGGCTTCAATAGTGCCATCTTCTCTAAGTTGGTTGTCTTCTTCATATAAATAGAAATCTTCCATTTTCAAGTTCTTTTCTTCTTCAAAGTTCAAACTTTTGCCATAAGAACACCATAGAAAAATCAAAGGAACCTCATCCAAATCTTGTTTTCTTGGATCAACAAGAGTTAATACCTTATTCTCTTGTCATTAAAATCCTTTCTCTTCAAAACTTTTGATAGATTCATGTCTATGATTTATATGTTCTTCATTTGTTTAAAGTTCTTGAAGTTAGATTCAAAAATTCATAACTAATTCTAGAAAAATCCTTTTGACATGAAACCAATTGCTATGATCTTATAATCATCTCTATTTTCATCATCTAGAAGCACAAGATCAAGAGAAATTTTTTTCTTTGAAATCTGGTTAAGGCCGAACCTAGGTTAACTTTGAGTTTTTAGGTTTTGTTTCATTTTCATAACTTGATTCATGATTCAATCCTTTTGTATCTTGCTAGTTCTTGTATTCAAGTATATAGAAGATCAAAAAAATCAAACTTTAACCTATTAATCTCATCAAAACCAACACCCTAGATTTGTGAACTTAAGGATTTTGTGATTCAAAAGTTGTTTATAACACTTGAATCAAACCCTAAGTTTTGTATGTTGATTAAATCCAAGAGTTGATGAAATTTCAAAACTTCTAGCCTATGGATCTTAAGGAAATCCGAACCCTAGTTCTTAGAACTAGATGAGTTTTAGTTCATGTTCTTGGTTCATAATCTTGGGTTAAGTGCTTAATCATGTTTAAGTTACTTATGGATCATAAATCCTTAAGTTACCAAAATTTTAACTTTCCTAACCTAGAAAAGTTGTTGAGGCCGAACCTTAACCTCCATGAGTCAAGTATGTTTTTGTTTGATTTGATTTATTTTGGTTGCAATTCGTTTGAAGGAAACAACCGAGTTAACTGATTTACGCTGACGGAGAGAAAAATGGGATCGGGATCAGGAGATTAACAGGAACTGTTAGTTCAAGAGGTAAGGGGAGCTTACCTGATGGATTTTTCTCAATAACTATTTTCTTGTAGTGTGGTTTATATGATTTATATGTGGTTGTGATTATTTGTTTATGTGGCTTACGTTGAGTTGTTTATCTGTGCATCGATGATTAATCTGCTTTTAATTGATTTAATTATCTGTAGTAGTATGTTATGTTGCTATGATCCATGATCTGCCTGGTGATATAATTATGGTGATGTTGTTGATTGATGTTGTTGAATGTTGTTTGAGAGGCCTGACAGTGGTCAGTGCACAACCAATTAATCAGATAAAAGATTTAATAAGCTGTGAAGATTATATTCAACGTTTTATGGGGAATGTTGGAATATAATAGTGGTGGAAAATATTATTTTGAAAAATAATGAGTTTTTGAGAAATACTATTATTTTAAGGATTTATTAGTGTAAAAGAAATTTATGAGTCACGGTGAGAGCGTAACCGTGAAATTTTTTTAGTACTGCTAATTTTTACGCAAGAAATTCCTAAATATTATAAAAAGTTATTTTGTGAAATTAATATTCAAAAATACTTTATAAAAATAAAAATAATAAAATAATAATATAAAATGAAAAGTCAAAGTTTGACTTTAAAAATATTTTCTTGGAAAATGATAAATGATGGCAAGTTTTGAAATTATTTACGGTGAAAGTTTAAAAATAGCAGTACTTGTTTTGAGAAGAAGTTTAATCTAAATTGATTTAATTTTTGTAGTTGAAGTTTCAGTAAAAAGTTTTTGATGATTGGACGTTTTATAAACGAATTTCAAGTAGAAAAGATTTTCTGTAAATAAGTTTACTCAATGACGTATTTTCGGTAATTTGGATAAGTTACGGAGATATTATTTTGGATATGTTTTCATAGACGAAAAACGACGTAAACAACGTGAACGACGATATAGAACTTAGTAACCGAGATGTCGGGGTACTAGTGTTCTTATGACGTTATCCTATTTTGGATTTTGTTTCACGGACAAAAACGATGTAAAGCGACGATATAGAACTTAGTAAACGAGATGTCGGGGTACTAGTGTTCTTATGACGTTATCCTATTTTGGATTTTGTTTCACGGACAAAAACGATGTAAAACGACGATATGAAACTTAGTAACCGAGACGTCGGGATACTAGTGTTCTTATGATGTTAAAGACTTGGTGTCTAGTAGGTAGACTGTGTGTCTACTTCACGACGTAATAAACGACGGTAAAAGATTTATGATGTTTTCTATTACCACGAACCTAAGACTGATTGCAAGGTTTAGGGTTTCGTGACTAAGCACTCGGACTGCGTGTCCTGTGTTGTTAATGAAAGGCTTTAAGACATTGAAAACTACGTTGGTCGTAAGCTTTTGAGCTTTGGCAAAGGAAAGATTACACACGAAGAAAACGACGAGAACAAAATATTTTATATGCATGCATTGGCAGACGTGCCCACAATGTCCTATGTCGGATACCTTAATGATAGGGTATTTTGGCTACGAAGTTATGTCGGATACCTTGATGATAGGGTATTTTGGCTACGAAGTTATGTGTGGTGCTTTAATGAATAAAGTATTCCATGCCACGAAGTGCCTAATATATTTGGCTATTGAGCTTGATCAACTCATTTACGCAGTGTTGTGGGATCTCCGGAGATTAGGAAAAAGTTAGATGATGTATTGAAGTGCTCATGCATAATTTTTCAACGTTGATGTTTGGGGTGTGAAACCCATTGATAAATTGTATGCTATAGTAGTGATGCTTATGTTGTTATAACATGAAATTGTACTTGTGCCTTCTTTTGTGCGAGCATTTAGTTATTTTGTAAAATCCCTATATTGGTGTCTCACCCTTACAACACATCAGAGTAGCACAAGGGGTATGACCTCTACAAGAAGAAGGAGGCTGTCGAGTTCGAGACATGCTGTGCTGCTCCTGTCGGGTGTAGTGTCTGTTAGTTGCGACCAGCTTAGGTCCTATTGTATTATATGATGCTTTGGGAATAAACTAAACTGATAATGATCTAGGTGTGAAAATATATGAGGCAGTATAGTTGTATGACTTATACACAGTATGCATTTAAGTGTGATTTGAATTTTGTTTTTGTGGCTGTGAGGTTAACAGAAAGAAAAAAAAAATTATCATCATATTTTGAAAAGATGAACGTTGAGAAAACATTATTTTCCGAAAGTAACCAGCAAATTAAGTTTTATTTCTGCAAACGGGTAACCATGTGATGACCCGAGTTTAGGGTGTCACAAAACGCGAAAAACTCTCAACATAAATGTCGTTCCTCTTTATCTTTTATTTCCAACAAGATAAAGATCATCAAAAACGAATAAGTAGATTGGGAGATATGCTCAAAATACCGAGCATGCCCAGAATTCTCAGCAACACACGAAGCAGAAGAAAGAAGGCCCTTTTCACCCATGTTAAGATCCGATTCAAATGAAACCTTAAACATCAAAGTTGTTCCTTTTATTCTTATATTTCTAACAAGCCAAAGTTTGTGATTTTTGGATGAGTATATTGTGAGATACACTCACAATACCATCACACCCTCAAGCTGTCCAGTTTTCAACTTAGTGAAGGTTGATCATTTTCTTCGTTTCTTCAATCTTCAAGAGGTAAAAGCTCATATCCTTGATCATCTAAGATTTCATCTTCATGTATTTCTCATGTTTATGCCATGAATCATATTTTTCCATTCCTTGATCTAGAACTTTGAAAATTTATAGAAAATCATAAAAAAATCCTTTTAAAGTGAAACCAATTTCTATGATCTTAGTATCCTCTCTATATTTAAGATCCAAGAGGATTCATTCAACAAAAATTTTGTACCCTTTTAACTTGATGAGGCCGAACCCTAGTTTATAGTGGAGGGGAGGACTTTGTTCATTTTTTTTAAATTAGTCTTGCTTGATTCAATCTTATAATTCATATATATAATGAATCCATGGTTGTTGAATCAAAATCAAACCTCTAAGCCATTATTTTTTTCATGGCCGAAATTGTATTTTTGAAGAGTTGAAAGATTTTGTTTCATTTTTCAACTTATGATAGTTTATCTTAACTCTACACTACTCTAAGGTCATGGATCTAAGAGTATGTAAATTTTTGAAATCTCTAGCCTATGTTAAGTATCATGGCCGAATTAGGATTCTTGAAAGGTTGGAATATTTTATTTCCATCTTTGTATTCTAATCTTTGTTTTAGGGTTTCAAGTGATTAAAGAACACTAATCCAAGAGCTTAGGATTTTTAGAAATTTTTAGCTAATTAATCCTCTCATGGCCGAACCTAGCATATAGGAGTATAGGTGTATTTAGTTGTTTGATTTTTAATTATTTGTTGTGTTTTGGTTGAAGGATAAATTGTTGTGTGAGTCGTGTACGTGTTTTACGGAGACCGAACGTTTGACGGAATTTCAATTCGACAAGAAAATTCTTCAAGAGCTAAGGGGAGTACCTGAGAGATTTTTTCGATAAATGTATATAATTTGTTTGGGGTCTGTATATTTTATTTGGTGTGTTAATTATTTTCTGTAGTGTGAAATCATCTGTTTTGCAATTATCCGCTTTTAAATATTTATTTATCTGCATTTAATTGTTATTGTATGTTGTTGCATGTCATTAATTGATATGTGCTATATTATTGACATGGTTGTTATTGATGTGGTTTGTGGATTGAAAAGCCTGACAGTGGTCAGTGCTCAATTAATAATGAGGTTAAAAGCGTTAAAAAGCTTTTTACGGGATAATGAGTTTTAATTGATGATAAATAGTAAT
Source organism: Sophora flavescens (assembly GCA_030762895.1). Taxonomy (NCBI): domain Eukaryota; kingdom Viridiplantae; phylum Streptophyta; class Magnoliopsida; order Fabales; family Fabaceae; genus Sophora; species Sophora flavescens. The sequence continues at coordinate 209,451,446 of CM061063.1, read as the reverse complement.
ATAATATTACTTAAGTATTTTGGTTGGTTGAAAATGAGAAAAAGTTGAAAATAATATTATTTTAATTGATTTAATAGCGTAAGAGTGTTTTATGAGTCATAGTGAGGACGTAACCATGAAAATATTTTTGCGCTCCTAGTTTATATGTAAGAAATTTCTAAATATTAGAAAATGTTGTTTTAGGAGAAAAAGTTTAAAAAGAATTTTATTACAGTGTTGGAAAAATTATTTTACTAGAAAAGTCATTTTTGGACTTATAATGTTTTTAAAACGTCAAATGTCGGACAATTCCGACAATATTTATGGCAGTATTATTTATAATTGTAATATTAGTTAAAACAAAGAATTTGTCTCAAAGGAATATTTTCAGGTTCAAAATATTGATTTTTTAAAGAAAATGAATTTTAAGTGATTTTAATGATTTCATAAAACGAATTTTCAGCACAAAAGGATTTTCGGTAAAGTGAATTTATGCAATGGGTTATTTCCGACAACTTGGATAAGTTAAGGAAATTTTGTTTTTGTTTTTTTGGATTTGTGTTTCACAGAGCGAAAATGTTATTAAATTAAAAGACGAACCTAGCTACCGAGATGTCCGTGTCTAGAGTTCTATGATATGGACCCGGGGTCCGAAATGTTAAGTTATGGACTAGATGTCCTAGAAAAATCTATATTGATTTTTGTGCGCCAAAATCTACGAATCTAAATTTGGTGCATCGGTCTAGATTTCGTGATTCGTGTAACATCCCTGGCTGCTTTATGGATTGACGACTGTCCCCACAAACCAACACTGGTCTTTTCAGCATGCTTTGTCCTCACTCACACACTTCCTGGAAAAACTTCCCTGGAGGTCACCTATACCAGAATTGCTCCAAGTCAAGCATGCTTAACTGTGGAGTTCTTAATTGATGGGCTACCGAAAAGAAGATGCATCTTGTTAGTATAGGTAGTACAAATCAATTCATATAAGCCTTCCTCAACTATATAGTCCCATACCTACACAGTCTCATGATCCCTCTCATTCGGGTGTGTTATCGGTTCATTCATGTGTCCCTCCGCCTAGAAGTCTGCCAGGAGCCGCTCCTTGTTCATGCCTTCTTGCACTGGTGACCACTCCCCTCCCTCGTCGGCACCCGGGTGTTACAAGTGAAACTTCTGTTATGATGTTCCGAAGGAGGATTTGGATCAGGAGTTATAGGTTCAGTCCATCTATGCCACACGCTATCCGTCTGTACCGCGCAACGTCCATCGCTGTCGCATGCCGTCCAGCTCTCCCACGCAGACCTGATTTACACACCTTATTTTATAAGACATTAACTGTATCTGATACTTGCAAGAAGTTTCAATCATTTTGTAAGATATTTACTGCCTCTGATACTTGCAAGAAGAAGTTTCACTCATACATGAAACTTCCAATTAATATCTTGCAAAATGAGTGAAACTTCTGTCTTGGGAGCTTAGGAAGAGGATTAACATTAGGAATTATAGGCACAGTCCAACTTCGTCAATAATTGGTTGGGGATTTGATAGGCCTCCGGGATCACAGTTTCTTCTTCCTTAACATGTATGTCCACAAGCTTATATGATGCCATACTTGCTTTGTTGGGTAGGAATGTCTATAGAGAGAGGTTGAGAAGGGGTGTAGCTCTTTTTGAATGAAAGAGTATGTGACCAAAGAAGGGGTGACTGAAGCTCTTTAAATAATAGAAGCCACCACATGACAGGAGACCTCAGCATATAGCCCCAACCAATGGCTCTATAATGTGAGTTTTATTTGATTTTAATTGTATATTCAAAACTATAAATTGTTTTCCAAAATAAAATTAATTTTTAGGTTCAGAGAATTGTGCCAAGTAAAAAGGTTCAATTGACTCATTTATTATAAAATCTATCCATTTTCAGACATGGTATACCTTTACTAATGAAATTAATACTAGTTTTAATTTTGGTCTATTACTATTTTATATTTACCATTTTCAATAATCTTACACCTTTGAAAATATAAATTAATTGTAATTAATAAAATAACAATAATATGACTTTACTTTTATTGTATAATAAATGCCATTAATGTATTTTTTGTAACAAATGAAGTATTTATTTACAAAAATGAATTTTAAGTCTTGGGTCTAACATCCTATATTTCACTGTTTTAAATAACAGTAATACATATAAATATGTTTATAGGTTTATTAGAGTTTTAGAAAATTATTTTAAATAAACGGAGTTTACCACTCAATCCTACTTGAATCTAGGAAGCTACGATTAGAATTTAGGTTGGAAAGTCAGGCGAAACTCGGCCCATGAATTCCATTGACAGTATAATTATACTGCTCAAAAGACCTAATTTTAATTCGTGAACGAAAGACTTACGATTTTTATTTTATTTCCTACAATTCTGTATTTTTAGAATTATTTTAGAAAAAATTAAAATAATATACATTTTACCGGCGAAATACGTAATTGGGTGAACGACAGAATGGATTTCGGAGTTTCCAAGAGCAGATAAAGAGTTTATCTTAGGATTTTGAGATGATTCATGGGGATGAATCACACTTTTAAGTCTAGAAGATTCTACAAGGTTAAAGTGGCAATTTATGGATTTTGCACTTAAGTCCTTGAACTTTCTCTTAATTGCACTTTGGTACCTAAGTTAGTTTCTATGATTTTCCAAGTGAATTGGGCTAGAATCCTTGTTCCAAATCCATTAGTGGACCGTGGTTTTGAGGCCCAAATCCTTGTCCATGAATTTAATTTCATGAAGCCCATTAGAAATCATATAAGTTTCCTATGTCATGTTTAAGCTTTAAGCATTTTGGTGGGCCCAAAATAATTAAATCCAAGCCCAAATTTATTAGGTCCATGCGCAAGCCCAAGGAAGAGTGGGGGCTGCCCTTAAACTTGGATGAGCCAAGTTTATTCTAGAATTTTCTACAATGTTCTCACATATTCTTCAAGGTTCCACACAATTCTACAATGTTCCCAAGTGTTCCAAAACATTCTAGGTTCTTCCCAAAAAGTCTCAAGAAAATTCAACAAGATGAGTCAAGAAGTGAACACATTTAATGTTGCACGAGGTCATCATTTCAAACTATTGGTAGCTTGCAAAATAGTCCTTATACTTTTGGAATCTTTGCAAAATGGTCCCTAGGAATTATTTTCACTTTAATCCTTTGAAAAGACACCTCCTTTCTCCTAAATCCTCCAAAAGTGGCGCAGCCACCCTTCTATAAATACCCTCCCTCACATTTCATTTTCTTCCTATTGCCTTTTTGTTTCAAAAACTTATAAGTTCATAAGCCTTTCTAGCATCACTTTGTGAAGCAAGTCCTTGGATTTTCACTTGTCTTCGAACTTCAAGAGGTGAATCCTATTCTTATTCCTTAATCATGTCTATGTTCTTCAATAAGTTTCTTGATTCAAAGTTTATTTCATATTTGTTCATCACTTTTAGTTTCTAAGTCTAGAACTTTGAAAATTCATAACAAGTTCTAGAAAAATCTCATGATGTTGAAACCACTTTCTATGTTCTTGATATCATGCATACTATCTAAATCCAAGAGCATGATGTAATCAAAAATTTCCTTCCTACTAATCTAGCTATGGCCGAACCTATGAAGATAGGTTAGATAGGGTTTTGTTCATGTGTTGTCATGTATGATCATGTATTTTATATGACATGTATGCCTACACACTCTAATCCATGTTAGTTTATTAAAATGAAAATCCTTACTAAAAAATCTCTATGTTGGTCGAACCCTAGGTAGATGAAATTTTATGAGTTTTGCTTAAAGTTTCTACCCATGATCTTGGTTGATTAAGGACCATTAATCCATGATTTAATCATGATTAGGAATTTTAGTCACTCAAATCCCTTGAAGCCGTGACCATGTATAAGGGTTTTGAATGTTTTAGTTTCTTGATTTGTAATTATTTGATTGTAATGGTTGAAGGTTGAGTGAGTACGACGTATACGCGACATCCGGACTTCCGAAGAAATTCACTTAATCACAAAGAAAATCTACTAAAGGTAAGGGGGAATACCTGAGGGATATATTCGATGGCTATATGCTATCCTGTGTTTGTTTGTAATTATTCATCTGTTAGTATTTATTTAAGTTGTTTAAGTTATGGTATTTGTATCTGTGTGGTTTTAATTGTGTTTAATTGTTTATCTATAATTATATTATACTACTGTGATGCATGATCTGCCTGGGAATATCTCTGATATTATTGTTGGTTGATGTTTGAGAAGCCTGACAGTGGTCAGTGCCCAATTAAATTAATTGGATAAAAGCTTTAAGAAGCTTCGTAAATTATATTCAATGTTTTAACGGTAAAATATTGATATATAATATTAATGGAAATTTTATTTGGGAAAAATAAGGAATTTTGGAAAATATTATTATTTTAATAATTTATTACTGTAAGAGTGAATTATGAGTCACAATGAGAGCGAAACCGCGAAAATATTTTTGCACTGCTAATTTTTACGTAAGAAATTCCGGAATATTATAAAATATTATTTTAGGAAATTAATTGGTGAAAATAAGTTCATTATGATTTTAGAAAATTGTTTAAGTGGAAAAAGCTAAATTTTGGCTTAAAAAGCTTTAAAAATGATAATTGACGGCAAATTTGGAAAAGTGTAGACGGCAAGTATTTTGAAACGGTAGTGTATATTTTGAGGAAGTTAAAACCTCAAGTGACTCATCATTTTTGTGAAAACTAAGTTTTATTATTTAAAGATTTTATTGGTGAATTTCCAATTTTAAAATATTTTCTGAAAACAAAAATTAATCCAACCGTGTTGAAAGTGCTGTTGAACTTAGTAACCGAGACGTCGGGGTACTAAGGTTCTTTGTTGTTATGGACTTAGGTTCCTTTGGACTTTGAGGTCCTGTACTGTATACGTGGTGTATACCGTATTTAAACATTTAAGATGTTTTTATTACCACGAACCTATGACTGGTGCATCGGTCGAGAGGTGTCGTGATTGAGCACTCGGACTGTGAGGTCCTGTGTTGTAATGAAAGTTTTAAAGGTGTTAAAACTATGTGAGTCGTAAGCCATTTTGAGCTTCGGCAAAGAAAGATTGAACACAAGCAAAAGAGTTATGAGCAAAAGTGTTTTGCATGCATTTGGCAGACATGCCCGCGGTTCTATGTATCATTTACCTTGCGGCGTCAGGTATTTCATACTATGTTTTTCTCATTGTGCCTAGGGTGGACATTGAGACCCCATCTATGTTGCTATCACTGCCCAGGGTGTGGACAGTGTGCGATGGGTTTTGGCTGTGTGCCTGTGGTTGTGTGCCTGTTTGCCCAGTGTGGCAATGGAGCCTGATCAACTCACCACGTGTTGGGATATCTCATGAGATTAGGGCGAAATTAGATGATGAATATGAAGTGTTCATGCATAGTTTTTCAAATGATGATGTTTGGGGTGTTAAACCCATTGATATACTATTTGCTTATGAATGCTTGTGTTTGGTAAATGCGTATGTGTTTATGTGGTGGCTAGTATGTAGTTGTCGTGTAAAATCCATATATTGGTTTCTCACTCTTAGATGTTCATATGGAATCGGATATACCTCTGGTACATTCGAGGATCCGAACGATCACGTTTGATCGAGCGCAGTTTGGTGGTGCCTGGGAGATTAACCCTGGGGCACTCAGCGCCACCTATCATGGTCCCAGTAGAGAAGTAATTGACACGGTGGAAGAAGGACCGCAGCAAAGGATACATGTTATGGGGATTGTTGAGGTATCTCTACCTCCAGCATGGCTATACCTACAGTATTTGGATGAGCACGGGTTACTTGATCTTCCACCTCAGCCGAATCCTCTTCAGATAGTAGGTCCCGAAGTACCTCCTGTTGAGGTAGAGTTGGATGAGGTTGAGGAGGACCCCGATGAGTACGTTGAGGATGATCTTGAGTTTCACCCTCCTGTTTTTGATGATGATGATTCTTCCGACAACGTAGTGGGAGTGGAGGCATCTTCATCAGATGCATCTGTTGTAGGTGGTGTTGATCATCGTGATCTCCCCAATGGTTTTCATTAGCTTGACCAGCTATAGGTGTAGTTCTGGGGTGGCGAGTCTCGTCAGTTTTTGATCTGGCTACTGAGAGCCATGAGTTTTTGGTATGGTTCTGGACCACTCGTTGCTTATATGTATTCTGGACCACTCGTTGCTTATATGTATATGTCTTTCTTTCCTTTGTTTAGCTTGATGGAGAATAGCCTATACGTATGAGGGCTCTTTTGTTATCTCCTATTATAGGTAAGGTGTATTTAAAAGGTGATGCAAATATATAGATATACATATATGTTTGTTTATGTTTGAAATGGTTCGATGTTAAAGAAAAAAAAATTCAGAACTATTTTCGTAAAGAGACATTTACTTTAAAGTATATTTTCCGAAAGTAACCAGCAGTTAATAAATTAATTTTCCGTGTTTGGGTAACTATGTGATGACCCTAGAAGGGGTGTCGCATTTGTGGTATCAGAGCTGGTCGAGTCTTTCGGGAATGTTGGGAAATAGGTCTGTTATGTTTATGTTGTGTGATCTCTGACTTAGACTTGTTTTAATTACTTATTAGAAGTAATGTGTGGTAACGAGTAAGTTTACGTTTCTGTTCCTGGTTTTGGTTTAACTGATTGTAATTTGTAGGTCAGCTATGGAACCAGTGGTTGAACCAGAAGCTGGACGTGGACGTGGACGCGGTCGTGGAAGAGGTCGTAGAGGTGGACGTGTTGGTGGTCGTGGTAACATGAATGAGGAGTATGAAGAAGGAGTGGATTATGCGGCTCAAGTAATGGAAAATGTGGCAGCGGCGATTGCAAATCAAACTGCAGCTGTGAATGCTCAGAATCTGCAAGCTGCGGAAGGCAAGGCTTTGATTGCGTTTCGAAGTCAAAATCCTTCACAGTTTGGTCTGGATGCTGATCATGAGAAGGCTGATTTGTGGATCCAGGAGCTGGAGAAAATCTTTGAGTTGGTGGTCACGCCGGTAGAAGTTAGGGTTACTTATGCTGCTTTCCTACTGGTGGGAGATGCAGAGTATTGGTGGAAAGGTGCCAGGCTACTGTTAGAGGCTGATCATTAAGACATTTCTTGGAACGTTTTTCGAACTGCATTCATGGACAAATATTTTCCGGATAGCATAAGGATCGAGAAAGAACAACAATTTTTGGGGTTACAACAGAGAGAGTTATCTGTAGGGGAGTATGAGGCGAAGTTTGAATCGCTTGCCAAATACTCCCATTTCTTTCAAGCTCAACCAAATGAAAGTTGGAAGTGTGAAAGATTTGAAGCAGGACTGTGATTTGAGATTAAGGAGTCCGTTTTACTACTGCAACTTCGTAATTTCCAAGCTCTTGTGGAAATGAGTCGTAAGATCGAGCAAATGAGGAAAGGAAAGGATAATAGAGGGAGTGTTGGTGGACCCTCTCACTTCAAGAACCAGAATCAGAACTGGAAAGGAAAACAGAATCAAAGGAAACCTTATTTCCGTCTACAGGGAAATAATCAGAATCGACAACAATACCATTCAAATTTTGCTGCAGCAGGGAATGGAGGCCAAAGAAATCATAATCAAGGTCAGATTAGGAGATGCTTTAATTGTGGAGACACGAGGCACATGCTAGATACTTGCCCTACTAGGGGAGTAAGATGTTATAATTGTAATAAATTGGGACACATGGTGAAGGACTACAAAGCGCCAAAGCGTGAACCGATTGTCAATTACGCTAGAGCAAATAAACCGACAGCCAAAGGGAGAGTTTATACGATGAGTGGAACTGAGGCTTCAAATTCTGACGATCTCATACAGGGTAAGTGCGACATAAATGGTAATCTTTTAACTGTATTTTTTGATTCAGGTGCGACACATTCTTTTATCTCGATGGATTGTGTGAAACTGCTAAAATTGCGTGTTTCTTCCTTGTGTGATCTTGTTGTTTCAACTCCTACTGCTAAGCCAGTTTTAGTCACTTCTGTTTGGTTGAATTGTCCTATCATTATTCAGGATAAACATTTTCTTGTTAACCTGATCTGTTTGCCTTTAATACAGTTAGATGTAATTTTAGGCATGGATTGGTTGTCTTCTAACCATATCTTGATTGACTATGCTCGTAAAACTCTAGTTTTTCCTACGGATGAGATTTCTGGATTTTTAACTGCTAATCAAGTAAAAGCTTCTTTAAAAGAGGGGGCGCAAGGATACATGCTATTATTTTCCTTAGACGTTAAGAGTGAGTTAGACTTGCAGTGTATACCCATTGTCAATGAGTTTCTGGAAGTTTTTCCTGAAAATGTACCTGGATTACCACCTGTTCGGGAGATTGAGTTCGCGATTGATCTGGTTCCAGGAACTGGACCAATATCAATAGCACCATATCGAATGTTGCCATCAGAACTTGAGGAATTAAAAGGACAACTAGTGGAACTGATGCGGAAAGAATTTATTAGACCTAGTGTATCGCCTTGGGGAGCTCCAGTTTTATTAGTGAAGAAGAAAGACGGAACTTCTCGTTTATGCGTAGCTTTTCGTCAGTTGAATAAAGTGACAATTAAGAATAAGTATCCACTTCCAAGTATAGATGACTTAATGGATCAGTTACGTGGAGCAGCTATTTTCTTAAAGATAGATTTACGTTCGGGCTATCATCAGATTCGCATGAAGGCGGAGGACGTTCTTAAAACAACGTTTAGAACACGTTACGGACATTACGAGTACCTTGTGATGCTATTCGGAGTTACCAATGCTCCAGCTGTATTCATGGATTACATGAATAGGATTTTTCATCCTTACTTAGATCAGTTTGTCGTTGTGTTTATAGACGATATTCTAATCTATTCTCCCAGTAAAGAAAAACACGTTGAACATCTCAGTGTGGTTCTCCAAATTTTAAAGGAAAAACAGCTTTACGCGAAACCTGAAAAGTGTGAATTTTGGTTAGACCAAGTTCAATTTTTGGGACACATAGTCTCAAGTGAAAGAATTGACTTTGATCCGTCGAAAGTTGAGACTGTCTTACAATGGGAAAGGCCTAAGACGGTAACCGAGATTCGAAGTTTTGTGGGTTTAGCGGGATACTATAGAAGATTCATTGAGGGATTTTCCAAAATAGTAGGACCCCTTACCCAATTAACTCGAAAGGATCAAGCGTTTATATGGATGGAAGCATGTGAATAAAGTTTTCAAGAGTTAAAACGAAGGTTGACTACTTCACCGGTATTGATACTACCCGATCCTCATGAACCTTTTGAGGTTTATTGTGATGCTTCACATCAAGGGTTGGGATGTCTATTGATGCAAGACCGAAAAGTCGTGGAATATTCTTCAAGACAGTTGAAGATTCATGAAAGGAATTATCCTACACATGACTTGGAGCTAGCAGCAGTGGTATTCGCTTTAAAAATCTGGAGACATTATTTGTATGGAGCGTGTGACACCCTAAACTCGGGTCATCACATGGTTACCCGTTTGCGGAAATAAAACTTAATTTGCTGGTTGCTTTCGGAAAATCATATTTTCTCAATGTTTATCTTTTCAAAATATGGTGATAAAAAATTTTCTTTTCCTCCTTCTTTTAACCTCATAACCACAACAACGTATTCAAATCACACTTAACTACATAATGTATATAAGTCCTCCAACTATACTGCCTCATATTTTTCTCACACAAATCATAATCAACTTTATTCTTAAAACATAACATTACCTAAGCTGGTCGTAACTAACGGACACTACAGCCGATAAAAACAGCACAGCATGCCTCGAACTAGACAACCTTCGTCTTCTTGTAAGGATCATACCCCTCGTACAACTCTGATATGGTTGTAAGGGTGAGACGCCAATATATGGATTTATCACCATAACTAAATGCACAACACAAAAGAATGCGCATACACATATACATGTCTGTAACAACGTACTCATTCATATTATATAACATCGTTTATCAATGGGTTTCACACCCCAAACATCAACGTTGGAAAACTATGCATGAACACTTCAATACATCTTCTAAACATTCATACCTAATCTCATGATATATCTCCAACCTCGTGAACCTCGCGATGAGTTGATCAGACTAAATTGCCACAAGCATACAGCCACAGACACGCCCATCGCACACTGTCCAACATCGTGGCACAGTGATAGCAATCTGAGATGGGGCCTCATTGTCCAAACCCTGGGCACAATGAGAACATCTTTGTATGATCTACCTTGACGCCGTAAGGTAATCCCTCTTTTGATTATGGCACGTCTGCCAAATGCATGCAAGAAAACATTTTATTCTCAACACTTTTCTTTGTGCTATATCTTTGTTTGTCAAAGCTCTCAAAAGCTTACGACTTAACATCTTTTGAAACATCTTTACATCTTTTATTAACAACACAGGACCTCAAAGTCCGAGTGCTCAATCACGAAGCCCCTAGACCTTGCAATCAGTATTAGGTTCGTGGTAATAGAAAACAACTTAAAACGTTTTAACTTCTTTAAATAGATACCCAGTTTACAACATAACGAACCTTAATACCCCGACGTCTCGGTTATTAAGTTACATATCTTTGTACATCGTTTTACATCTTTCACATGGTATTACATCTTTTACATCTTTTACATCTTTTACATCGTTTTACATCTTTTACATCTTTTACATCGTTTTACCATCGTTTTACATCTTTTACATCGTTTTACATCTTTTACATCTTTTCTGTCTGTGAAAAACAAATCCAAAATAGGATAACGTCATAAGAACACTAGTACCCCGACATATCGGTTACTAAGTTCTATATCATCCTTTACGTCATTAAGTAAAACTCATTAACCGAAAATTCTTTCTACTTGAAATTCGTTTATAAAACGTCAATTCATAGAAAATCCACTTTTCCTTTGGAAACACATTTTTCCAAAATAACGTCAAATCATCAACAACATCTTTTTATTGAATCTTCAACTCTAATAAATCAATTCAAATTTAATCTCTTTTCAACATAAGTACTGCTGTTTTTAAACTCTCACCGTAAATAATTTCAAAACTTGCCGTCGTTTAGCATTTTCAAAGAAAACGTCTTTAAGTCAAACTTTGACATTTCTTCTAAAATAATTTTCTTATATAATAAATAAGGTCTTTTCGAATATCAATTTAACAAAATCCCTTTTTATAATATCTCGGAATTTCTTGTGTAAAAATTAGCAGTACTAAAAAAAATTTCATGGTTACGCTCTCACCATGACTCGTAAATTTCTTTTACACTAATAAATCCTTAAAATAATAATATTTCTCAAAACTCATTATTTTTCCAAAATCATATTTTCCTCTACTATTATATTCCAACATTCCCCATAAAACATTGAATATAACTTTCACAGCTTATTAAATCTTTTATCTCATTAATCGGTTGTGCACTGACCACTGTCAGGGCTCTCAAACAACATTCAACATTCAACATTCAACAACATCATCATAGTTCTATCACCAGTAGATCATGTATCATAACAACATAATATACTACTGCAGATAATTGAAAGCAGATCAATCACCGATACACAGATAAACAACACATCATAAACAACATAAACAATTAATCACAAACCACATATAAATCATATAAGCCACACTAAAAGCAAATAGTTATAGATAAAATCCCTCAGGTAAGCTCCCCTTACCTCTTGAAGACTTAAACTAACGTTTTCAAACAACCTCTCGATTTAATCCGATTTCATCCGTCGGCTTTAGGTCAAACCAACCCTATTGATTCCTTCAAACGAATTGCACCCAAAGTAAATCAAATCAAACAACAACATACTTAGCTCATGAGGGTTAGGTATCGGTCAAGGGCTGACTTTTAGGGTTCAAAATCCTTAAAATTTCTAATCATGATTAAGTCATAGATTAATGGTCCTTAATTAACCTAAATCATAGATTAGTGACTAAACAACTAATTTTCAAACTCAAAACTTCGTAACTCTTCTATACCAAGATTCGGCCTCAACATGTTCATAGGGCTAGGGTTCTTAATTTAATAAACCAACTTGGATTTATAAGGCATACATACTAATAGCTTGATTACTAAGATCATTAATGAAAACTTTGAACAAAACTCATCTAGTTCTAAGAACTAGGGTTTCGGCCTTTATGAAACAAATAGGTTAGAGTTTGATTTTTGATCTTATATATACTTAAATACAAGAACTATCAAGATACTAGAAGATTGAATCATGAATCAAGACATGAAAATGAAACAAAACCTATGAACATGATATTGACCTAGGTTCGGCCAAGTCCATAAATTAGGGAAAGAAATTTCTCATGATCTTATGCTTCTAGATGATGAAAATAGAGATGATTATAAGATCTTAGCAATTGGTTTCATGTCAAAAGGATTTTTCTAGAATTAGTTATGAATTTTCAAAGTTCTAGATCTAGAAACTTAAAAGTGATGAACAACTATGAAATAAACTTTGAATCAAGAAATTGATTGAAGAACATAGACATGATTAGAGAAGAAAAATAGGATTCACCTCTTGGAAATCAAAAACAAGTGAAGATCCAAGAACTTTCTTCACAAATCTAACACTAGAAGACTTATAACTTTAGGGTTTTTAAACAAATGACAATAGAAACTAAGTGAAAAGTGAGAGAAGGTATTTATAGGCATGTGGGCTGCACCACTTTTGAGGACCAAGTAGAAAGGAGGTGTCTTTTCAAAGGATTAAAGTGCAAATAACTCATAGGGACCACTTTGCAAAGATTCCAAAAGTATAAGGACTATTTTGCAAATTGTCCATAAATTGTAATAATGGCCATGTGCCATAATAAATGTGGTCTTATCTTGACTAACTGTGGCTGATTTTTCTCCATAAAATATTTTAAGAAAACCTAGAAGAGTTTAGAACACTTTAGAAGGTAGTAGAATAATGTAGAATCATGTAGAAGAATGTGGAACATTCTAGAACATTCATGGCTCATCCGACAACAAATGAGGGCAGCCTTCCATCCCTAATGGGATTGCGCACGGGTTTGGTAAATTTGGGCTTGGATTCATTTTTGTGGGGCCCACTTAAATATTTAACCATTAAGCTTAACATAGGAAACTTGTATGGTTCCAAATAGGCTTTATGGAAATTAAGTCATGGGTAAGGAATTTGGGCCTCAAAGCCACGGTCCTCTATGGATTTAGAACAAGGATTATAGCCCAATTCACTTGAAAAAAACTTAGAAACTAAATCAGGGACAAAAGGGTAATTAACAGAAAGTTCAGGGACTTAAGCGTAAAATTCATAAATTTTCACTTTAACCTTGTGGAACCTTCTAGACTTAAAAGTATGATTCATCCCCATGAATCATCTCAAAATCCTAAGATAACCTCTTTTTCTGCTCTTGGAAACTCCGAAATCCACTCCGTCGTCTACCCGATTACGTATTCCGCCCGTAAAACGTAAATTATTTTATTTTTTTACCAAAATTTTCGAAACTTCCAGTATCGTATCAAATACGATAAAACATTTTCTATCTCGTTCACGAATTAAAATTAGGTCTTGTAACACCCCCCCTTGGGGCATTACTTACGTAACACATGCAAAAATAAAAATTAAAAGATAATTTGCTGGTGCTTTCGGAAAATAACTTATATAAGTACATAAGTGTTTGAAATTGGGTATAAAATTTTTGTCACGACTCCACACCTAAGCCTTAATCGACACACAAACTTACTATCATAGCTTGGCAAGCCTATTTAATTTAAAGAATATACTTAAATATAAGATAGTAGTTTTAAAAAAATTCGACAGAGTCTCCTCTGTAATTCGGACATCCCAGGGTAAAATAACACCTGTTAAAATATTTACATTTTCTCTCCAGAATTTCAGTTACACTAAATTCAACCAGACATCAATACATAAAAATAATAGTTATAGCCATAAGCTTTACAAGACCAAAAGAAATAGCTTAGATTTTCATTCAAAAGATATGCTCTCCGAGCTATAGACATTTCATTTTAAAATAAAGGCTCTTTGAGCCAAACTCGTACATACTATCAAAATAATCTAAGTCTCAACCCAAAGCTGGTCGTTCTAAAAGTTATTCCGCAAGTAATACCTCATCAAGCAACTACATCTAAGTCTCTGAGTGACTTAGAAAGACACCTCTGCACCATCTGTGTTAGAGTACCCAGGGTACAATATCGAACTTAGAAGAATCCTGAAATGTGTGTAAGGGTGAGATACTGACAAATGGATATATCACACAACAACCATACACATGATACATACATCACATAATCATATAAGCATTTTAAATCATGCATATAAATAACATAACAGTGTTATATCAAAGGGTCTCAAACCTGAACAATCGGTTTTATAAAGAGAATGCATGGCACTTCAATATTCAACTCTATCTTGATACCTAATCTCCGGAGATCCCACAACTTTCTGTTTCGTTTCAAGCTGATCAGGCTTGCACATGAAGCATTGTAAAAACGAACAAAACAATGCCCAAGAAATCTCAACCTCATGTGACCAGTGCTCAAACAGCTATTGCAATGGTTCACATGACAACTCTGTGACAACCACTCAAACAGCTATTGCAGTTGTACACAGATACACTGTCGGATAATCCACCTCAATCACATTTGACCAATGCTCAAACAGCTATTGCAATTGTTCATACAACCCCTCTGTGACAACCACTCAAATAGCTATTGTAGTTGTACAGAGATACATAACCACTCAAACAGCTATTGCAGTTATGTACAGGGTCACTTGTGCTATAACCACTCAAACAGCTATTGCAGCTATGCACAAATATTATCCGACCTTGTATGATAGCCACTCAAACAGCTATTGCAGCTCAGTCATACGGCTCCTTGTGATAACTCTCCAACCATTGTTGTAGTCATACACATGGTAACTCATTGGTCCCCACAGAACACAATGATCATCATCTCCTGACACGTCTGCCATATACATTCATCCACTCTGAATTCAATGCCCATAATCACATGACACAATTGCCATTGAATGCATGAGAAAAACTTTTATTCTCGCTTTGTTTTCTTTGTCGTAATAATCTTTCCTCGTCGAAGCACAAAGCTTAACGACCATGCTTAATTCTTTTAATTAAGACTTTTCACTTAAAACAAATACAGGACACACACACAGTCCAAATCTTCTAATCTCAACACAGGACACACATTCCGAACGCTCAATCACGAGGCCCTTAAACCGATGCACCAGTTTTAGGCTCGCGGATATGGAACTCACACTGTCCACATCAACTTAGGACACCCACTATCCAAAAACAAAACTTTACAGGACACTCCGTCCCCTGACACAGATCCTTGATCTACGTGTCCATACAACACTAGAACCCCGACGTCTCGGTTTCTAGGCTAATTTATCGACTTCTAAAACATTTCGCTCAGTGAAAATCAAAACCAAAACAAAACCTCGGTCACTTATCCAAGTAATCGGAACGTTTCCAAAATTATTTGGGAGAAAATCCTTTTCCTTTACAAAATCTTTTCTAAAACATCTAGGAAATTCATTTGTATTTGAAATTCATTGATGGAATAAAGTTAAATATTTTCAAAAGGTCTCTCCTTCATAATAAATATTTTCAAAGGGTCTTTCCTTCATAAAGCACACCGTTCGAAAAGGTTTTCTCTCGTACAAAACTTTTTATGATAAAAATATAGTTTCCTTCAACTCAAAATCACTTTAAAATTTTTCTAAAACAAAAGAATCTTATTCTTCTGAAGTAAGCACTTTATACAAGGAACGTTTATAAGTGAACCCAAAATTTTCAAAGTTCTATTCAAGGCTTATTAAGACTTTTAATCCTTATCATGATTGGGCACAGACTCAAGTCTGGCTTTTTCAAACTTCAATCAACAGTAATAATATCACAGTTAATCACATATATATAATCCATAACACTTTAAAGCAACAAATGTTCAACTCCAAGTAATAACCACAATGGTTCAAATAAACAAGTTATTCAAGTATTGGCTAAACATCACAATAATATTCACAGCACTCAATTACACACATACACACATGCATATTGTTATTGAATATCCCTAGGTAACTCCCCTTACCTTTGAAGACAAGTAAAGAATCCTCGTCCTAATGCTCATGTTAGCTCATCTCTACTCCATCAAGCAAGCATAGCCGTGTCCAAACGTCTCAGAGAGTAAATTCAACAACGCGCAACAACCAGAAATCAAGAAATCAATTTCACATGATCAAACACACATCCTAACTTTATCTAAACATTTAATCTAATTACCAAACAAGGTTATTTTTAAAGAAAATCATGTTTGAAGCTCACGCTTCCCAATACCCTTTAAGAAAACTTTGTTTTGATCAAAAGATCATGAAAAAGAACTTCAGAAATCATCCATTAAGAGTCCTAATTGCACTAAATCATAATTAATTTCACAAAAACATACTCAAATTCAAATAAAATTAAATTGGGGATTTAGGTCTCCTTATTAAAATTTAGGGGAAACTCAGAATAATGAAATTGGTTTAGGGAAACACAAACTCACAGTCCCAATCTCATAAAACAACCTTAAATTTCAAGATTAAAGTCTGAAATCAAAAGGTTAGGGTTAGGGTTTCAAAAATCCATTTGGGGTTTTGAACTAGAAGAGGTTATGGCGAAGTACTTACCCAAGATAACAAGAAAAGAGGTAATGGTGGCTGTTGAAACGACCGGCGCGGCGGCGACGCGACGGAGGGGCGGCGGTGTGTTTTGGACAGCACCATAGATCCAACAAAAACAAGAGTTAAACCTCATGGAAGAAGAAAAGAAGATTCAACATCATAAATAGGTGAAGAACCACTGTTAATGGCGGCTTAGGGTGCTTACCACGGCTGGGAACGGCGGTGGGTGGCGGTTCTGACGCGAGACAACAATAGCGATGGCGAGGAATGGGTGCAGAGATGCGAGCTGCTTCCTCCCATCAACGAATGGCAACCGGCATGTTCCTTGGGGTGACGCGCGACTCCTAGTGCGGTGGTAGGTGGTTGGGTGAAGGTGGAGAAGATGAAGTTGAGGAGGAAGAAGAAAAAGAAAGAAGAAAGAAGAAAGAAAGAAGCAGAGAAAGAAAAGAGAAAAAGAGAGAAAGAGAGCGTCGAGAAAGAGAGAGAGAAAAAAGTGAGAAACTTAAGTTTTTATACTAATTATTTAGTAATAGGTACAAAATGAGTGATAAATATTAAGCCTAAAATAAACATGTTTTTACTTTTTAGAATCTAAAAATAAAGATTGATAAAGATATAATTTCGAAATTCAAATTAGAGTAAAGATTAATAGTTGAACTGATCCACTAAGAAAATACTCAGTCCTAAATTTAATCTCCGATAATTGTCAAACCAAAATATTCTTAACTCTAAAATTAAATAGGATAAGAATATGAAAATACTTTTCTCTTATTTACATTATTCAAAATATTTTTCTGTACTGGTATAATAGTGACAATAACGTAAATTATTGTCTAGTAAACGTGCATTCACTGAAATAAGTCAGTGCTAACGCACCCAATAAAATAATTTGAAGAGAGTAATTTAATTACTCAAACTAAACCACATAACATATTAAACATAAACATCCAAATAAAATAATTAATCCTAGGTGTAAAAACTAGGGTGTTACATTACTACCCCTCTAAAAAAAATTTCGTCCTCGAAATTTCGTAGCTTAAAACTAAACAGGATGTTGTAATCATACCTTAACTCTAAAATCTTGCTTTGTATTCTCATTGCTTCATTCCTTTCATCTATAACACTATAACAGAATCAATTCTTATGCCATTCTATTTATCCTCGAAACTTTTCACTACCGCATTCTCTCCACTACCTTTGATATTTCATCTTAGTCTATTACACTTCAAAGAACAAAATCAATGCTAAATCTCTTCATTTGACTTTCTCAATACAAATCCATTAGAAAAACTTTCTCCAATATCTAACTTTCATAGATAACGTCAAAACCAACACTAACTTTACATAACATCAATTAACCTTCTACTCAAGAGATGCGATCATAGTCTTAGTCCATTTAAGCTTAATTTACTCTTCTAGTCATATCAAATTCACACTTTCAAATCTCCAATCAAAACGTCGTAACATTCCTGAGTTGCACATGATAACCTTTGCGCCAAAAACCTAAGAAATTCAATCTCATTAAAATTGAATCTTACCACTTCCAACATAATTCGTTCTCTTATAAATTCCTCTCGGATCTTTTGCCTACTTCAATTTCATATCCTTCATTTGCCTCTCATTTTCAACTTGGTTCTCAAGCCCCATTAATATCCCTGGTTTAAGAAATTTCTCATGCACATCTACCCTATTGCCCAAAGAAAATACACAACTCCTAACAATTCCTTCATCTAAAGGCAGGGTTCCATCACTTATGCAAGGAAATGCTTGTATCGTATATGCCCTTATCTTATTTATTTGCAGCCGAGAAAAGAGATTATAAAACAGAGTTTCTCTAAGACCATAACCCCTAGGAGCTGCACCAAAACAAAGCCAAGAAATCTAGGTGGACACTCCCCAATGGAAATCTTGAATTTAAAATGTCTAGTTTCCACTATGGATCATCAACCATATATTTACCAAAATAAGACCTCAAAGATTATAAACATTTCACCATAGCTTATCACACTCGAAAGACACAATCAAAACTTAATCACTTCTTGCCTCCAAATTTGTCTACTAACAAAACTTCTTCAACACCTTATCCTCACGACGAATATCAAGTTCAATACTAACTTTTTACCCCATCATACATCAACCTTCAACTCAAAGTATACAATTGTTGTCTTAGTTTCCTTTGAACATATTCCACCACTCCAAATTATATCATAGTCATTCATTTCAATCTTAAAGAATACGATTACATTCCTCCATGCAACTACAACCAAAAGGAATCACTTCAGTTTGAATTATCCAAAATCATAATTCTTAAACTTTTCTAACAACTTAGTTTCACTCAAGAACTCCTCTTTACTAATTCCGTTCAGCTTAAGGACAACTACCATATATATTTTTCCATAAATCCTCGGACTCACGAAGTCAACATTAACCATAAACATTGATCACTACTCTAAATTCCTTTAATGATATATCTGTCTCGATCACGATAAGATCCATTGTAATCATCTCACTCAATAATGTTGAACTTAAGGGTTCTCATAATACCATTCACATCTTATGCATTAACAAAACCCCTATCAACTCTGGTTCGTACTACCATAGAGATGACAAAAATTAGATACCACACTATCTCCCAACTAACCTGCTAAAGATAGGTCACCTCATTACTTATCCATCCCACTGAGGATGATCAGTTGGACTTAACCTCAACTTAGTCCTCAACACTTAAAGTAAACATAACCGACACACGTTGATAAACTTCCGTTTTTCATCTGAAACAATACTTGAAGATACTCCACGAAATCTGAACAATCTTCTGATACATTATTCGGTTTACTAACACTGCATGCTGGATCTTGACTTGCAAGAAGGGTGTAGACTTCACCAGTCGATCAACGATCACTTGAATTCAAACAAGACTCATATAAGTCTTCAGAAAACTCATAACAAAGATTGAAGGAATGCCAACATCTCAACAAGGAAGGTCTCAATTGTACATCTTGATGTGGAGATTTCTAACTCATGACTGATGAGATAAGTCACATATCGACAACATTTGAAAAATACATAGAATTAAGATGATCAATGACAACAAGCACTTTCGAACGACAATAAGACATGACCTTAGTGATCATAAAAGAATTTCTCAAGAAAAATTTTTCTGGATTTCACTTTCACATAAGCATAGTTTGAAGGATATCGGGACATTCAGTATGGAAAAAGATCATTCCATCAGGTTCGTGGGTGTAAAAATGCATGATCAATACACATTTACAAACATGAATCTAATAAAGTTCATTCTTCCACAAGAATCTTCCAACGGATTCAAATAATCAAGAAGTGAATAATGTTTAATCCCAAAAGGATTAATTCTTATTCTTAGTACAAGGAATTTACAAAATGATGACTTTCACCTCTTCCAAAAATAGAAGCAACGAAACTAAGTTTCACCAAGAAACTTCTACTATCACGAAATTATCTGGGTTGTAACTCAAGAAAAATAGTCATAACCACTTTTCTCAACAAAGTGTGAAAGTATCCAGACCAATCGATTCCTTTAAACCAATTCACTCAAATGTCTAATACATCGAGGATCATTTAGAAGTGTGAGTACAACTTCTCACAAACAAAGAAATGTATAACTGGAAATTTATGAATCAGCATAACTAATTCATGAGTCCTGACAGACTGCAAATTAAAATCAGAAAATATGTCTGACACATACCAACTTCACCATTGTGATTATCTAATACAATCACAGGATTCGAGAAATAATTGTCAACTGACAAACACAAGAGAATCAAAGAGTACAATGAAGAGTTCCTTAAATCAAGAAACACTCACCCAAGATCGAAAATCCACTCGATTCGTCTTGGTTCCAACCAACATACACGTCTTTCTAGCCAAGCTTAGTATGACCACCTTGAATTGGGTACAATCCCGGACAATTTAATCAATCGATCAAACATGCAAAGAGTTGATCTTTCTTCATAAACTAAATTGACGACACAAAACCTTAGATAAGTCATCACTCCAATCTGGTAATACCTCGTCTTCAAGTCGATTTTTGAGTAGATGACAACTCCTCGCAATTGATTTACCAAATCAACTACGCAAGTCAGAGAATACTTGTTCCAAATTCGTTCTTTTACCTAGCTGTCAGAAATCTACACAGTGACACAACCTCCACACTACAATTGGTGCTTCACAAGGAAAACACTCGGTCTAACAAACGGTTCAGACCACTGATCTTTCAATTGAATCGAATCGTACAACTCGTTTCAACTTTGTAGGCAACATCCTATACAAAGCGACAGAGATTTGACTGCATCCAGAAACTAGATCAATCTGAAATCAATGTCCTTTGCTAACCATAAACCTAGAATATTTCCAGGGAACATTCCCGGTAAAACCCTATACACAAACACCTTGTTTCGAATGTCTGACACGATTCGCAAGGATAATCGAATGTCATATTCGAACCCAAATAACATTCAAGATCTACGGTCTCCCAGGACATAAAACCCATGGAAAACCATCAAGAAAACATATACTTGTGCTTCAACACGCATTGCTTCAACAAGAAACAATTCAAACAAGAACCAACCAGAGATCACACAACAAAAACTTAACAGACCTATTCCCCAAAGATCCCGAAAGACTCGACCAGCTCTGATACCACTCTGTAACACCCCCCCTGGGGAATTACTTACGTAACACATGCAAAAATAAAAATTAAAAGATAATTTGCTGGTGCTTTCCAAAAAATAACTTATATAAGTACATAAGTGTTTGAAATTGGGTATAAAATTTTTGTCACGACTCCACACCTAAGCCTTAATCGACACACAAACTTACTATCATAGCTTGGCAAGCCTATTTAATTTAAAGAATATACTTAAATATAAGATAGTAGTTTTAAAAAAATTCGATAGAGTCTCCTCTGTAATTCGAACATCCCAGGGTAAAATAACACCTGTTAAAATATTTACATTTTCTCTCCAGAATTTCAGTTACACTAAATTCAACCAGACATCAATACATAAAAATAATAGTTATAGCCATAAGCTTTACAAGACCAAAAGAAATAGCTTATATTTTCATTCAAAAGATATGATCTCCGAGCTATAGACATTTCATTTTAAAATAAAGGCTCTCTGAGCCAAACTCGTACATACTATCAAAATAATCTAAGTCTCAACCCTAAGCTGGTCGTTCTAAAAGTTATTCCGCAAGTAATACCTCATCAAGAAACTACATCTAAGTCTCTGAGTGACTTAGAAAGACTCCTCTGCACCATCTGTGTTAGAGTACCCAGGGTACAATATCGAACTTAGAAGAATCCTGAAATGTGTTTAAGGGTGAGATACCGACAAATGGATATATCACACAACAACCATACACATGATACATACATCACATAATCATATAAGCATTTTAAATCATGCATATACATAACATAACAGTGTTATATCAAAGGGTCTCAAACCCGAACAATCGGTTTTATAAAGAGAATGCATGGCACTTCAATATTCAACTCTATCTTAATACCTAATCTACGGAGATCCCACAACTTTCTGTTTCGTTTCAAGCTGATCAGGCTCGCACATGGCGCATTGTAAAAACGAACAAAACAATGCCCAAGAAATCTCAACCTCATGTGACCAGTGCTCAAACAGCTATTGCAATGGTTCACATGACAACTCTGTGACAACCACTCAAAGCGATTATTGCGATTTGTACGAGATACCGCTGTCGGATAATCCACCTCAATCACATGTGACCAATGCTCAAACAACTATTGCAATTGTTCACACGACCCCTCTGTGACAACCACTCAAACAGCTATTGCAGTTGTACAGAGATACATAACCACTCAAACAGCTATTGCAGTTATGTACAGGGTCACTTGTGCTATAACCACTCAAATAGCTATTGCAGCTATGCACAAATATTATCCAACCTCGTATGATAGCCACTCAAACAGCTATTGCAGCTCAGTCATATAGCCCCTTGTGACAACTCTCCAACCATTGTTGTAGTCCTACACATGGTAACTCATTGGTCCCCACAGAACACAATGATCATCATCTCCTGACACGTCTGCCATATACATTCATCCACTCTGAATTCAATGCCCATAATCACATGACACAATTGCCATTGAATGCATGAGAAAAACTTTTATTCTCGCTTTGTTTTCTTTGTCGTAATAATCTTTCCTCGTTGAAGCACAAAGCTTAACGACCATGCTTAATTCTTTTAATTAAGACTTTTCACTTAAAACAAATACAGGACACACACACAGTCCAAATCTTTTAATCTCAACACAGGACACACAGTCCGAATGCTCAATCACGAGGTCCTTAAACCGATGCACCAGTTTTAGGCTCCCGGATATGGAACTCACACTGTCCACATCAACTTAGGACACCCACTGTCCAAAAACAAAACTTTACAGGACACTCCGTCCCCTGACACAGATCCTTGATCTACGTGTCCATACAATACTAGAACCCCGACGTCTCGGTTTCTAGGCTAATTTATCGACTTCCAAAACATTTCGCTCAGTGAAAATGAAAACCAAAACAAAACCTCGGTCACTTATCCAAGTAACCGGAACGTTTCCAAAATTATTTGGGAGAAAATCCTTTTCCTTTACAAAATCTTTTCTAAAACATCTAGGAAATTCATTTGTATTTGAAATTCATTGATGGAATAAAGTTAAATATTTTCAAAAGGTCTCTCCTTCATAATAAATATTTTCAAAGGGTCTTTCCTTCATAAAGCACACCGTTCGAAAAGGTTTTCTCTCATACAAAACTTTTTATCATAAAAATATAGTTTCCTTCAACTCAAAATCACTTTAAAATTTTTCTAAAACAAAAGAATCTTATTCTTCTGAAGTAAGCACTTTATACAAGGAACGTTTATAAGTGAATCCAAAATTTTCAAAGTTCTATTCAAGGCTTATTAAGACTTTTAATCCTTATCATGATTGGGCACAGACTCAAGTCTGGCTTTTTCAAACTTCAATCAACAGTAATAATATCACAGTTAATCACATATATATAATTCATAACACTTTAAAGCAACAAATGTTCAACTCCAAGTAATAACCACAATGGTTCAAATAAACAAGTTATTCAAGTATTGGCTAAACATCACAATAATATTCACAGCACTCAATTACACACATATACACATGCATATAGTTATTGAATATTGTTGATTGTCACCGGCAAGTGTACCGGGTCGTCGCAAGTAATAAAATAAACACGGTAAGTAATTACCGAGGTCGAACTCAGGGATTGGGCTACAAATTTAACTAACCCGCGGGAAATCAGATACGTTGGTCAAGTGAGGAAAGTGGTTGAGAAAGAGAGAGATTAATATCGCAATTCAATTAACAATCAAATAAAGCTAAGGTATTGAAATCTGAAATTAAAATATCCAAGGTCTCAAATCCACCTACCCAATCATGTATAGTACCCAAGTGATGATGAATTCCTCCCTAAGTTCAATTACAATGTCAACTGGGACCCCCAATTTCTCCTATATCCACTGTCGTGTTCAATAGGACGTATTCGACGATTGGGTTAATTACTTACTAGGTCTCATAATCCTAATCTCGAATTCTATTAATTCTTGTTCCCTATAAGGTTGCACTAATCTCCTAAATCCACTGTCGTGCTCATTATTCAATTAGTGTTTCCAATCCAAGTTCTAAAACGCGAATTGTCGATCGGCCTCAACACGTTTAACTAGTCAATCACGCAACACATATGATAAACGCATTCAAATCAGAATTGGAAAACATTCATTGAGAGAAGGGGAGAAAAACATACATCACATGAACACTATACCGCCATGGGCGGCTTCATTGATCCCTTGGACGAGGGGATTAGTTCCTCATGCCTGTGACGACGCACAAACAATCCGACATAATCTCCATAATAAAACAAGAAAAGAAAAGGGGAGACGCAGCTCCAGAAGAAACAAGGATTCGCCTAAAATCTGATCTAAAATAGTGGCTAAAACTCCGATTCCCAAATCTGATCTGAAACAGCCTATAAATAGGGATTCTGGTTCTCGGTCGCTCACGGGGCGAACCATCTTTCGCGAGGCGAACATTAGTTTTGGCGCGCTTTCAATTTTGGATTCTCGCGAGGCGAGAGTGTATTCGCGGGGCGAGTCTTCCAACTTCAACTGTCACAGCCGTGACCTTCATCACGGCTAGGCCGTGATGGTCTCTGTCTTCCAGGGTCTTCAAACTCTCGCGTGACGAGCTTCTTTTAGCGGGGCGAGACTTCAATTCTAGGCTGTGACCTTCATCACGACTAGTCTCTGACTTCCAGGTCTTCATGATTCGCGAGGCGAGCATACTGTTCGCGGGGCGAGCTAGAGTGATGACTGCTCCTGCTTTACTGATCTTCAGACTCGCAAGGCGAGCATCCACTCGCGGGGCGAGCATCTCCAGAATGGCAATTTCCACTATTTCTTGACTTTCCTTGACTCCCGGAACTTCACTTCTAACCTGAAACAATAAAAAGACCCAAAAAGCGTAATTCTACTCAAAATAGACTAAAAACTACTAAAAATACCTAGAACGAGTAAAAGTCTACTTAGGAACAAAACAAGGCCAAATTTGGGCGAAAACGAGATTGAACTCGAATAATTTGCACAACAACCACAGTCCATCTAGTTATAAAACTAGATAAGCCAAAGGCTTATCAAAACACCCCAAACTTAAACCTTGCTTGTCCCCAAGCAAGCTAAAACTCAAAAAGGACTCAAGACTTGGCAAGCCAAGGGGATTCAATCGATTTCGCACAACTTTCATGCAATCTTAACAAAACAGTTTTTCTCCAATGATTTCCCCCCTACATCAACGTAATCCCCACATTCATTTACTTTAAACAATTGAGAACTTCATCATTCATGCAATCATTAATCTAAGTTGAGGATCAGAGTCACACACAAAAGGAAGATCACCAATTTCAAACAGCTGCCTTCCTCACAAGGGTATTTAAAATTTCACTCATTCGTTCAAATTCGTCTAGGCTATCAACTTTTCCCTCAATTTCACTTATCAAGAGCACTTTCCATGAATTTTATTTTCATCTCAAAAATAGTTCCCACGAAAATATGCATGTAACATCAGAAGGTCTTATCAAGGTTGTAATGGGGCCTGGCTGAGGGTAGGATATTCAAGGATACTAGGATTAAGTCCCTAGGAACTAAGAGAGCATGAGCATTAAACACATTTTCCACTCAAATTCCTTTTTCTATTTTTCTTTTTTTTTTTTTTGCCTCGGGTGACTACAACCTTTTCCTTGCTATTTTTTCTGTTTTGCCCCTTTTCTTTTGGCAGTTTTTTTTTTAAATCAACCTTTATTTTTCTTTTTCTCACCCCCAATATGACACATCACCTTGTAGCCACCCCAAACTTAGTCCCTCACAACCCTTCTCTTGCTACGCTTCCATGCTCTCCTAATCCTAAGATTGGGTTAACATGGTTTTTCAGATTTTTGGCTTGTAATATAGGGTCATCAAGAAACAATAGGCTAAATAGGCTCAACGTGGCTAACTAGGGAACATGCATTAGGGATGGTTCTTTTTAGGCCAAGTAGTTATTCAAAGAAAATTGCCTAAATCATTTTATGCAACATATAAACATGCAAACCATGAAGAGATTCAAGTAAATCCGGGAAAGTGCAACTTAACAGTGATTCACACATTCAAAAACAAAGTTGGAGGCTCAAATACTCACCTGGACATTTTGCAAATTGTTTGATCGAGATACGATTCCTAATGTGTGCACCCCTCACCCCAAACTTATCATAAATCATGTAATCACAATAAAATTCTCAAAGTTCAATTTTCAATTTTTCACATGGGGATCAATTTTCTATTTTCAGAATCTAGGGGGAAATCATCGATGGTCAATATAATTCATGTAATCAGTCTATGCTCAATTTAATTAAATTCCAACAAGCTTGCCGACACACTATTCATACACAAACTCTTGATCTTCTCAAATTATTCAAGAGTGAAAAACAAAAAACAAAGCAAAAACAAAAACAAAAACAAAACAAAAGTGAGGAGAGGAGAGGATACTCCCTGATCAAGTTTCCATGGTTTCCTCCTCATCCAATTGGTCTCACGGCCTTCCTTCTGTTGCATAGCATCCTGGAAGAACTCCTGCAATTTAAAACCTTAAGTGCATATTCGCGAGGCGAGAGATCACTCGCGAGGCGAATCTGGAAAATTGTTATTCACACTTTCCAGAATAGCGAGGCGCGTAGTATCTCGCGAGGCGAATCTGGAATTCCAACAGATGATGATGCCCATAATCGCGAGGCGAAAGTATTCCTCGCAGCGCGAGACAGAAAAGTGAGCAAGCCTCTGAGATTCAGGGCTTCTGTCTCGCGGGGCCACAGTGGATTCGCGTGGCGACTCAAGCTCTTTTTTTTATAGTAATACAAATGAAAATGACAGAAACTAAAACCAAAGGATACCTAGCTTGGGTTTCCTCCCAAGAAGCGCTTGTTTAACGTCCCGAGCCTGACTCAAGTCACCCCTAAGGGTTAATCCGGAAGGTCTTGCTTGCCATGCCCTGCCTCAATCCGTTTCCTGTAGGCTCTTGCCCTTTCATATGCTCGCATGCTGTTCCCAGACAACTCATTTAAGTCCAGCATCCTTCTATAATCAGGACGAACTCTCCACCCCGTGATGGTCCTTTTTGGGATCAACTCATTGTCTGCATTGACCACCACGGTTGTGCCACCTTTCAACTTTGGTGCTTTATCCTCTTTTTCCATGCCCTTGTTGTTGCTCTCTTCCCTTGCACATTCATCCCTTGGGGAACTCGGTAAAGCTTCCATGTCTTTCAACCACTCGAGATAGACCTCATCCCCCAAAGGGTTTTTTTTCTCACTATCATCATCATGGGATTTTACCAACACTTGAGCAAGTGAAGAACCATGGGCTTCTCTAGTTGCCCTTGCCTTGGCAGTTGGATCCACCATATCCACTCGATACACTTCCGTCCTCTCTGCAGGGTGCTTCATTGCTTCAAAGAGATTGAAGACTACCTCATCATCTTGCACCCTTAGAGTGAGTTTCCCTTGTTGCACATCTATCAAGGCACCCCCAGTGGCCAAGAAGGGCCTACCCAATATGAGAGGGATCTCGGCGTCTTCATCCATATCAAGCACTACAAAGTCCGCCGGAAATATGAGCTTGTCCACCTTTACTAACAAGTCTTCGACCACCCCATAAGGATATTTTATAGAACGATCGGCGAGTTGGAGTGACATCCGTGTGTCCTTGACTTCTTTGATCCCCAACCTCTTCATCATAGAGAGGGGCATCAAGTTGATGCTTGCCCCTAGATCACATTATGCCTTCCCTACAGTCATCCCCCCAATGGTGCATGGTATCGAAAAAGAACCGGGATCTTTCAACTTTGGAGGCAGTTTTCTTTGAAGAATGGCACTACACTCCTCGGTCAAAGCAACCGTTTCCTCATCCACTATTCTCCGCTTCTTGGTGAGAAGTTCCTTCATAAACCGGGCATATGATGACATCTGTTCCAAGGCTTCCGCAAATAGAATGTTAATCTGAAGTTTACGGAAGACATCAAGGAATTTGTTGAACTGCTTATCCTGTTGAGGCTTCTTCAATCTTTCAGGATACGGTACCTTCATGTAGGGCGGGAGGTCTTGGGGTTCAACCCACTTCTTCTTTCGGAACTCTTCATCCACAAGCTTCAGCCTACCCCCTTGCTCTGGTGCCTTGTCATTTGCCAACTTCTCTTTCTCAGGTTGCTCTTCCTCAACATGTGG
This sequence comes from Sophora flavescens, assembly GCA_030762895.1. Taxonomy (NCBI): domain Eukaryota; kingdom Viridiplantae; phylum Streptophyta; class Magnoliopsida; order Fabales; family Fabaceae; genus Sophora; species Sophora flavescens. The sequence continues at coordinate 209,422,907 of CM061063.1, read as the reverse complement.
TTGTTCCGGGGCCTTGTCTTCCTGAGAACTAGTTGCACCCCTGTTAGATCCCAACACTTTACCGCTCCTGATTGTTATGGCATTGCAATGGTTCTTAGGATTGTTCTCGGTATCACTTGGGAAAGTGCCTGGGAGACGCTCATTTAGTTGCTTCGCGAGCTGAGCTATATGCATCTCAATATTCTGAATTGCCGACCCTGTATGAGTCACCAACTTGTCAATGGCAGCGTTCGTGTTGATTGACGATTTCACTACTGCTGCACTTACCCTCTCAAAAGCCAGCTCCCACGGTTGTCTTCCACTATCTGTTAGTTGCAACTGATTAGGCCCCGGAAAAGCCTGCTGAGTATTGCGCTGCTGGATTCCAATGTTCGGCCTCAGACCCTGTGGAGGCTGTTGCCAATTCTGTTGAGGATGTTGTTGATCGGCTAGACCACCATTAGCATCACTCCAAGCGAAACCCGGATGGTCTCTCCTCATATACCCCCTATTCTGATTCTGACTGTAGTTATTCTGTCTGTTCCTCTAATAGTTATTCTGGGGCACAGTGTCATAGAAGTTGTGGCATGAGTCCACATGTTCTTGAGAGAAGTTGAACGGGCAGCTCCGAGTGTCATGATCTCCATTACAATTTTCACAACCCGGAGGCATTCCCTCGTGTACCTCGCATACAAAACAAGGCAAGACCAAGTGGAATCAAGGAAGTAGAGAGAGATAATAGTAAAATAAAAATAAAAAAAATAAAAAAAGAATAAAAATAAAAATAAAAATAACTTAACCAAATAATCAAACTTCCCTAAAATTAGGAAAATTGGTTGTGCCAATCCCCGGCAACGGTGCCAAAAACTTGTTGGGTCACCGGCAAGTGTACCGGGTCGTCGCAAGTAATAAAATAACAGGGTAAGTAATTACCGAGGTCGAACTCAGGGATTGGGCTACCAATTGGACTAATCCGTGGGAAATCCGATACGTTTGGTCAAGTTACAGAAAGTGGTTGAGTGGGAGAGATTAATATCGCAATTCAATTAACAATCAAATAAAGCTAAGGTTTTGAAATCTGAAATTAAAATATCCAAGGTCTCAAATCCACCTACCCAATCATGTATAGTACCCAAGTGATGATGAATTCCTCCCTAAGTTCAATTACAATGTCAACCGGGACCCCCAATTTCTCCTATATCCATTGTCGTGCTCAATAGGACGTATTCGACGATTGGATTAATTACTTACTAGGTCTCATAATCCTAATCTCGAATTCTATTAATTCTTGTTCCCTATAAGGTTGCACTAATCTCCTAAATCCACTGTCGTGCTCATTATTCAATTAGTGTTTCCAATCCAAGTTCTAAAACGCGAATTGCCGATCGGCCTCAACACGTTTAACTAGTCAATCACGCAACACATATGATAAACGCATTCAAATCAGAATTGGAAAACATTCATTGAGAGAAAGGGAGAAAAACATACATCACATGAACACTATACCGCCATGGGCGGCTTCATTGATCCCTCGGACGAGGGGATTAGTTCCTCATGCCTGTGACGACGCACAAACAATCCGACATAATCTCCATAATAAAACAAGAAAAGAAAAGGGGAGACGCAGCTCCAGAAGAAACAAGGATTCGCCTAAAATCTGATCTAAAATAGTGGCTAAAACTCTGATTCCCAAATCTGATCTGAAACAGCCTATAAATAGGGATTCTGGTTCTCGGTCGCTCGTGGGGCGAACCATCTTTCGCGAGGCGAACATTAGTTTTGGCGCGCTTTCAATTTTGGATTCTCGCGAGGCGAGAGTGTATTCGCGGGGCGAGTCTTCCAGGGTCTTCAAACTCTCGCGTGGCGAGCTTCTTTTAGCGGGGCGAGACTTCAATTCTAGGCTGTGACCTTCATCACAGTTAGGCCGTGATGGTCTCTGACTTCCAGGTCTTCATGATTCGCGAGGCGAGCATACTGTTCGCGGGGCGAGCCAGAGTGATGACTGTTCCTGCTTTACTGATCTTCAGACTCGCGAGGCGAGCATCCACTCGCGGGGCGAGCATCTCCAGAATGGCAATTTCCACTATTTCTTGACTTTCCTTGACTCCCGGAACTTCACTTCTAACCTGAAACAATAAAAAGACACAAAAAGCGTAATTCTACTCAAAATAGACTAAAAACTACTAAAAATACCTAGAACGAGTAAAAGTCTACTTAGGAACAAAACAAGGCCAAATTTGGGCGAAAAAGAGATTGAACTCGAATAATTTGCACAACAACCACAGTCCATCTAGTTATAAAACTAGATAAGCCAAAGGCTTATCAAATATCCCTAGGTAACTCCCCTTACCTTTGAAGACAAGTAAAGAATCCTCGTCCTAATGCTCACGTTAGCTCATCTCTACTCCATCAAGCAAGCATAGCCGTGTCCAAACTTCTCAGAGAGTAAATTCAACAACGCGCAACAACCAGAAATCAAGAAATCAATTTCACATGATCAAACACACATCCTAACTTTATCTAAACACTTAATCTAATTACCAAACAAGGTTATTTTTAAAGAAAATCATGTTTGAAGCTCACGCTTCCCAATACCCTTTAAGAAAACTTTGTTTTGATCAAAAGATCATGAAAAAGAACTTCGGAAATCATCCATTAAGAGTCCTAATTGCACTAAATCATAATTAATTTCACAAAAACATACCCAAATTCAAATAAAATTAAATTGGGGATTTAGGGCTCCTTATTAAAATTTAGGGGAAACTCAGAATAATGAAATTGGTTTAGGGAAACACAAACTCACAGTCCCAATCTCATAAAACAACCTTAAATTTCAAGATTAAAGTCTGAAATCAAAGGGTTAGGGTTTCAAAAATCCATTTGGGGTTTTGAACTAGAAGAGGTTATGGCGAAGTACTTACCCAAGATAACAAGAAAAGAGGTAATGGTGGCTGTTAAAACGACCGGCGCGACAGCGACGCGACGGAGGGGCGGCGGTGTGTTTTGGACAGCACCATAGATCCAACAAAAACAAGAGTTAAACCTCATGGAAGAAGAAAAGAAGATTCAACATCATAAATAGGTGAAGAACCACTGTTAATGGCGGCTTAGGGTGCTTACCACGGCTGGGAACGGCGGTGGGTGGCGGTTCTGACGCGAGACAACAATAGCGATGGCGAGGAACGGGTGCAGAGATGCGAGCTGCTTCCTCCCATCAACGAATGGCAACCGGCTTGTTCCTTGGGGTGACGCGCGGCTCCTAGTGCGGTGGTAGGTGGTTGGGTGAAGGTGGAGAAGATGAAGTTGAGGAGGAAGAAGAAAAAGAAAGAAGAAAGAAGAAAGAAAGAAGCAGAGAAAGAAAAGAGAAAAAGAGAGAAAGAGAGCGTCGAGAAAGAGAGAGAGAAAAAAGTGAGAAACTTAAGTTTTTATACTAATTATTTAGTAATAGGTACAAAATGAGTGATAAATATTAGGCCTAAAATAAACATGTTTTTACTTTTTAGAATCTAAAAATAAAGTTTGATAAAGATATAATTTCGAAATTCAAATTAGAGTAAAGATTAATAGTTGAACTGATCCACTAAGAAAATACTCAGTCCAAAATTTAATCTCCGATAATTGTCAAACCAAAATATTCTTAACTCTAAAATTAAATAGGATAAGAATATGAAAATACTTTTCTCTTATTTACATTATTCAAAATATTTTCCTGTACCGGTATAATAGTGACAATAACGTAAATTATTGTCTAGTAAACGTGCATTCACTGAAATAAGTCAGTGCTAACGCACCCAATAAAATAATTTGAAGAGAGTAATTTAATTACTCAAACTAAACCACCTAACATATTAAACATAAACATCCAAATAAAATAATTAATCCTAGGTGTAAAAACTAGGGTGTTACAGGTCTTCTGAGCAGTAAACTTTTACTGTCACTGAAAACACAGAAAACGGCAGACTGGTTTCCGTCTGAATTTTCAACCCAAAAACTTCCCCATAACTTATGAAAATAAGTATAACATGGAAATGACCTTGGTTTGTCCAAAATCATTTTCTAAGTCTCGGATAAAAATATATTTATATATTTATTAACGATATTACGAAGCAGCGAAAATCAGGGTGTTACAGAGCGACTTTTAATGTTTACAACGACCATAAAAGTTTTAAATACCTGTTTGATCAAAAGGAGCTTAACATGAGGCAGAGGCATTGGTTGGAACTTCTAAAGGATTAAGATTTCCAGCTATAGTATCACCCTGGAAAAACAAACGTAGTAGCAGATGCTTTGAGTAGGAAATCAATGCACCTATCGGCAATGATGGTTAAAGAGCATCAGTTATTGGAACAATTTCGAGATATGCGATTGACGATTAAGACATTGCGAGGAAAATTGTGTTTAGGTATGATTACTGTTTCAAATGGACTGATGGAACAAATTAAAGAAAAACAAGAAAGTGATCGGTACCTACAAGGAGAAAGAGAATTAGTGTGACAGGGAGCTGTTTCGGAATTTAAAGAAGGAAATCATGGAATATTGAGGTTTGGTGAAAGGATTTGCGTACCAAATGATGTTGAGCTGAGAAAGTTAATTCTTGAAGAAGCTCATAGGAGTAAGTTAATTTTACATCCGGGAGCTACTAAGATGTATCAGGATTTAAAGAAATTGTATTGGTGGTATGGCATGAAGAAAGATGTAATGGAGTTTGTAGCTGCGTGTTTAACTTGTCAAAAGGTCAAAGTAGAACATCAAAGACCGGCAGGAATGCTACAATCCTTAGACATTCCAGAATGGAAATGGGATGGTATTGCGATGGATTTCGTATCAGGTTTGCCAAAGACTCGAAAAGGGTATGATTCTATATGGGTAATAGTTGATCGACTGACTAAGTCAGTCCACTTTGTACCAGTTAATATGAAATACCCACTGGAAAGACTAACCCAGTTATACATCGATGAAATTGTTAGATTACATGGAGTACCTTTGAGTATTATCTCAGATCGTGATCCGAGATTTACGTCAAGATTTTGGCAAAGTCTGCAAGATTCGTTGGGAACGAAAATTAGATTAAGTTATGCATATCATCCTCAAACGGATGGACAATTGGAGAGGACTATTCAGTATCTTGAAGATTTATTGAGAGCCTGTGTGCTAGAAAATACTGGAAGTTGGGATGAATATCTGTCATTGATAGAATTCACTTACAATAACAGTTTTCACTCGAGCATAGGAATGGCACCCTATGAACATGAATATCATCAAGATATCATGACTAACAAATACATCAAGGCCTGAATGACCTAAAGATACCAAAATTAACACATACACTGAAACATGAATATCATCAGGATATCATGACTAACAAATCAATTATAACATGAATATCGTTAAGATATCATGACTAACAAATAAACCGTGGAGTAAAACTCGTTTACAAAAACCCTTTCTATTGTGACTCGTTTATAAAACGTCAAACCATATTGAAATTCATTTTCTTTTGGAAACTCTTTTTCTTTCTTCTGAAAATCTTTCTCCGAGAAACTCTAGTTCTTAAAAAAATGATCTTAAAACTAAATCCATGTGTGAATGATTACTGCTGTTTATAAGAATGCGTTCCATAAATATTTTCGTAATTAACCGTCGTTTTAGCATTTTAAAACGTTTTAAGTCAAAACTTGATCTTTTCCACTTAAATAATTTTCTAAAATCATAATTAAATTATTTTCGAAAATTAAATTCATAAAATAACTTTTTATAATATATTGGATTTATCCACCTAAAAATTAACAGTAAAAAAATAATTTCACTGTTACGTCCTCACTGTAACTCATAGTTCCCTCTGACACCAATAAATCATTAAAATAATGATATTTTCAACTTTTTCTCATTTTCAAACAACCAAAAACCTAAGTAATATTATATTACTAATTCTCATCAATTAAAACTCAGTATCCCGTAAAAAAAATTTAACACTTTAAACCTCATTACTAACTAAGCACTGACCACTGTCAGGCTTTTCAATCCACAAACATCAACAATTCATCAACAATATTATAACAATTAACCTGGGCAGATCATGCATCACTGCAATTAAATAACCACATATATAATTATCGGGAAAAATCCCTCGGGTAAGCTCCCCTTACCTCTTGAAGATTCCAACTTTCTTTTCACGAATTGTTCTCTAATTTGAATCCGGTTTCCTCCATGAAATTCACAACAACAACCAATTCTTGTCCTTCACAACAAATCACAACACAACAAGTTAAACTTTGAAATAAAATCTTCTCTAACTTATATACTTAGGTTCGGGCAACATAATTTAATTAGGCTAGAGATGTCAAAATTTCACATAGTATTGGATAATTAATCTAGACATCATATAGAGTTCATAGAAATTGGTTTAACATTAGAAAGTATTTTTCTACAATTTTCTAGAGATTTTAGAAGATTATAGATCTAGGAATTTTAAATGATGATCATGGCATAAACTTGGTAAAACAAATGAAGGAGAATACAACATGATCATGATAGATGAGGGTTTAGCTCTTGTTGATTGAAGAAATGAAGAGAGTGATCAAAACAAGCTTAGCTAAAAATGGAAGCTTTTGGAACAGCTTTGAGGATGTGGTGGTTTTATGAGTGTATCTCACGATCTTCTCATCTAAAAATTACAAACTTTGCCTTGTTGGAAAGGTAAGAAGGAGAGGAACAACTTTGATGTTTAAGGTTTGGTTTGATTCAGATCAGAACATGGGCGTAAAGAGCCTTCTTTCCACTGTTTTAGTGTGATGCTGTGGATTTTGAGCTGTTTTAGTAATTTGGGTATATCACCCAAAATACTTATCTATTTTTTATGATCTTTAGCTCGTTGGAAAGAAAAGAGGAACAGAAACAAATTTTATGTATAAAGTTTTGCGAGTTTCAGAACAGCAAAGGGTCAGAATTATGGTACGTTTTCGACGAGTATGAACATTGTTGAAAGATTTGGCAAGTGTACCAAATCGTACAAGTAATAAAGTGAGAGTAGAGTATCGTTCCCAACGAGGATTGTGTTTCAAGTATCAACTTAGCCTAGGCAATAGCTATTTGAACCAATGAGTTTCATAGTTCCAAAGACTTTTTATGGATTTTTGATTACAAGTTGTCACAAGAATGAATGCAATGCAATGCAAGTAAAGAATGTAGTCAATATATGTAAAAGCGGTTAGGTGTCGGAATCCTCTAATTCTTCACTTAATTTAAATTCATTCAGTCCTAATTCCAATTCATTCCACTCAATTGACATTCAAATCATTAACCTAGATTTATCCCTAATTCCTTAGGTGATAATCCTTTTGTACAAATCAAGAAGCCTAATTCCTTAGGTCACTCAAGCATTTGCACAAACATTAAGCATGTGATTCATAAGAATGCATTGAAACATAGTTCTATTCCTAGAATCAACATTCCAATGGTAATCTACTTCAATTCCAATCCAATAACCAATTTTCCAATTGTGAAATTGAATCTAACATCAATCTAGAGTTGATCAATCAATAGAAGCATTAAGCATAGAAGCAAATCACTCTAATTGAATGAAACAGAATTGAATTCAGAATCAAAATCAATTACATCAAGAATCAAATCAGAATCATCCTAACCTAACCTAAAATATCTAACAGCTCATAGTAAAAAGGGAAAAATGAGAAGAGAAGAAGAAACTTGAGTGGATGTGAATGGAGGAAGCCATGGAAGCTCCAAATCTTGTTCCCAAGCTTGGATCTTCAAGGAGGCAGAGAGAAGTGATGAACTTCGAGTGTGAGAAGTGAAAAATGAGCCGAGAGATCTCGATTGAACTGCAGAAACACGAATTTATACTGGTTCTGCACGTCGCCCAGCGCTGAGCGCCCCTGGCCAGCGCTGGGCGCTGGCTTCTGAACGAGAAAAGCTGCTCTCTGTCTCTACTGGCGCTGGGCGCAGATTGTGGGAGCTGGGCGCCCCATCCTGGCGCTGAGCGCCCCTTCCTGTGTGGCTCCTGGCGCTGAGCGCCCCAGCGCTGGTGTGTCCCTGCATCCTGCAGTTTTCTTCCGTTTCTGTCCATGCTGAGCGCCAGGTTTCTGAGCTGAGCGCTAGGCCTTCAGTCCTACATATTTTCAACATATTTTGAGTATAATTTTCACTTAAAAACATCAAAACTCCAATCCAATGAATCCAAACTTTATTCATATCAAAGTATGTATTTTCCTATCACTTTTCCTATGATTTCTAAGATTATGTACGAATTCTTTCCTAATTACACTTCCAAACTAACATATTTTACACATTCATCACAACCCCAAACTTAGAAATTTTGCTTGTCCTCAAGCAAACAATTAAATTCAAAACAGGGGTGAATGAGATAGATTTTCATGTTCAATTCTCTTGTGAAGCAAATTACTCATGCAAGACTTCAATTATTTGACACTTTTGCAAAAATGGACAAGCATCACACAATCATTCATAAATTCCAATTGATCACAAGTTTCATGCTTTAGAACAATCAAACATAGTACAAAATTAGCTCCATTGAATGCACAAAATTTTCCCTTGCAACCTCTCTGTTTCAATGTTTCACATATCCTCACTTGGTCATGTTTGCTCTCAATTCCAATCATCATGCACTCCTCAATCCTAATCTTGACAAGATGCTAGGACCACACATCACAAATGTCAATGCAACACATATCATGAGGTCTTTTATTTGGATGTAATGGGGCTTAGGTACGGGTGGATGAGAATAAGGATATATATGCTATGCTACTTTGGCTTCAAGGACTATTTGGACTCTTTTGGAATTTTCACTTGCCTAGTCTAGCTACAAGCACGTAAGCACACAATTTGTGCTATTTCCTTTTTATTCATTTCCAACTATTTCTTTTTCTCTTTTTCTCTTGTTGCTTCTTGTTTTAATTTTCTTTTCTTTCTATTTTGCCTTTTTCTCCCTTTTGTATACTTTCTCTTTCCGTTTCCTCTTTTTGGCTTTTTCTAAATTTTTTTTTCTTTTTCAGTTTTTATTTTTCATTTTTTTTTTTTTAGTAGGCATCTTTAGTGGCCTACTTACCACCCCAAACTTTATTTGCTTGCTTGTCCCTAAGCAAGAGAACAACCCCAAACTTAAGTCCAAACATTCCTCTAAGCTAAAGTAGTGGGACAAAATGGTTTTATCACTTTTTAGCTTGTAATGTGCTATCATACCAAGAACAATAGGTCAAGGCTCAATTGGGCTTAACAATGGTAAATGATAGGTTGGCAATTATGGCACTAAGCTTAAACAAAGAATTAGTGCCTCAATCATTTATGCATATGCAAGAACATTGCAACAATGACAAGCATTCAAGGCAAGAAAAGGTGAGAACATGCAAGTGATGGACAATCACACATGAAAGAAATCAAGACATCTGGATAATGCGCCAGAGCATTTGGGCTCAAAAGCTCACAGTTTATGGTGATGTGCAAGAGAAAATCCATGCATTCAACATTGCATCAATTATAGCATGAAAAATTGTCACAAACAATTCACAAGGATCAACGGTTTCAATGAAATCATATATTCAGCAAGTCTAAAATGCATCATGTTAGAAATTTCAGTCAAGCAAAAGTTTTATGCTTACTAGAGAATCTACACAAAAATCCATTCAACACAAGTTGTGCAATATATGCAAGTTTGGGCAATTTATTCCTATAACTAACTAACAAATGAAAGAGTGCAAAGAAAATTCATAGAGTTCAGAGCACCCCCTTTCTGCTGCACACTGGATGAGTATGTGAAATTTTTTTTTATTTTTTTTTTTGATTTTTTTTTGTTGTTTTTTTTTTTAAGCATTCCAGCGCTCAGCCTTCACTTGGGCGCCCAGCTCTGGCTGCCTAGCGCCCAGCGCTAGCTGTCCAGGAGCTACAGAAATTTGCAGCGCTCGTCCTTCCTGTGGAGCGCCCAGCGCTACTCATCCCGGTAGTCTCTGACTCTTCCTACGCTGGGCGTCAAGCCGAGCGCCCAGCGCCTGTGCAGGGCCATTTTCACCATTCTAGTGTGCCATTTCTTCCCTTCCTTTGCTCCACTTTCCTTAGATGTGCCTGTACAACAATTTAAACCAATTCTACCACATTAAATGGTTTACACATCAAGGAACCACTCAACAACTCAATGAACTACTTATTTTTCGTGCTAAGGAAAAAAAAATGAAAGAAATGCAAGAAGAAAATGCTTGGGTTGCCTCCCAAGTAGCGCTCTTTTAACGTCACTAGCTTGACATATTGTCACCCCATTAGGGTGGATGATATGATAAAAAGAAAATTTCATCCTTCCGCTTCCTTCTTTTAGGTAACAATCCCATATATTTGGCATAGGGACAAGAATGTTCCCATGCTCCAACAAGTAAGCATTTGGGATATGTGTTCCCCCATTTTTGAAGCATGTACAACTCATCATGTGGAGGACTCTTCTCTTCAATCACCAAGGGTTGAGTCTTAGTCATATGAATCTCTTCTTGTATCACCCTTGGTTTCTCTTCTATGTCACTTGTTTTTGTTTTTCTGTTTTTCATCTACTCCTAAATCTACACTTTCTTTTAGTTTTTCATCCACCACCTCTCTTAAGTCATGCTCACTGTTCATTTCTACAAGCACATCTTCTTGTTGCTCAACCATTTCCCAAACATGTGACTCTTGCTCTGCTACCAACTCTTTCTTTTTCTGCACAAAACAACCAAATTGCTTAGATAGTGTCTCAACTTGAATCTCAAGATTCTTGATTGAAGCTTGTGTGTTCTTAAAATTTGCATGAGTAGCTTCAATGAATTGACTTAAAACATTTTCAAGGTTGGACATTCTATCTAGTGACTCATTGGATTGATAGTGATGTGGTGCATCTTGCTCCCACATAAGGTTCTCCATATAATAAACCCCCTCATTTGCATTGAGTTTCACCTCACACTCTTCAAATTTATGGTATGCACCACAAAAATCACATGTAGGTCGCAGTGGTTTCATTGCCTTCACTTGCATGAACTATAATAATGAAGGATAGTGGATACTTTCCTCACAAAACAGAAATCCAAAGCAAGGAAAAGATGAGAATATCCAATATATCAATTATTAAACGAAAACAGAAAATAACACAGGAAAAAAAAATTGTTCAAATTAACAATGCCTTTGCTTCGTTGATATTGAAATCAACAATCCCCAACAACGGCGCCAAAAACTTGTTGAAAGATTTGGCAAGTGTACCAAATCGTACAAGTAATAAAGTGAGAGTAGAGTATCGTTCCCAACGAGGATTGTGTTTCAAGTATCAACTTAGCCTAGGCAATAGCTATTTGAACCAATGAGTTTCATAGTTCCAAAGACTTTTTATGGATTTTTGATTACAAGTTGTCACAAGAATGAATGCAATGCAATGCAAGTAAAGAATGTAGTCAATATATGTAAAAGCGGTTAGGTGTCGGAATCCTCTAATTCTTCACTTAATGTAAATTCATTCAGTCCTAATTCCAATTCATTCCACTCAATTGACATTCAAATCATTAACCTAGATTTATCCCTAATTCCTTAGGTGATAATCCTTTTGTACAAATCAAGAAGCCTAATTCCTTAGGTCACTCAAGCATTTGCACAAACATTAAGCATGTGATTCATAAGAATGCATTGAAACATAGTTCTATTCCTAGAATCAACATTCCAATGGTAATCTACTTCAATTCCAATCCAATAACCAATTTTCCAATTGTGAAATTGAATCTAACATCAATCTAGAGTTGATCAATCAATAGAAGCATTAAGCATAGAAGCAAATCACTCTAATTGAATGAAACAGAATTGAATTCAGAATCAAAATCAATTACATCAAGAATCAAATCAGAATCATCCTAACCTAACCTAAAATATCTAACAGCTCATAGTAAAAAGGGAAAAATGAGAAGAGAAGAAGAAACTTGAGTGGATGTGAATGGAGGAAGCCATGGAAGCTCCAAATCTTGTTCCCAAGCTTGGATCTTCAAGGAGGCAGAGAGAAGTGATGAACTTCGAGTGTGAGAAGTGAAAAATGAGCCGAGCGATCTCGATTGAACTGCAGAAACACGAATTTATACTGGTTCTGCACGTCGCCCAGCGCTGAGCGCCCCTGGCCAGCGCTGGGCGCTGGCTTCTGAACGAGAAAAGCTGCTCTCTGTCTCTGCTGGCGCTGGGCGCAGATTGTGGGAGCTGGGCGCCCCATCCTGGCGCTGAGCGCCCCTTCCTGTGTGGCTCCTGGCGCTGAGCGCCCCAGCGCTGGTGTGTCCCTGCATCCTGCAGTTTTCTTCCGTTTCTGTCCATGCTGAGCGCCAGGTTTCTGAGCTGAGCGCTAGGCCTTCAGTCCTACATATTTTCAACATATTTTGAGTATAATTTTCACTTAAAAACATCAAAACTCCAATCCAATGAATCCAAACTTTATTCATATCAAAGTATGTATTTTCCTATCACTTTTCCTATGATTTCTAAGATTATGTACGAATTCTTTCCTAATTACACTTCCAAACTAACATATTTTACACATTCATCAAACATCAAGCTTAACTTCTTAAGAAAATGAAACAAAACTTCCTCCACTCACACAAAGTGAGTTTCGGCCATGCTTGATTAATTTGGAAGGAAAATTTTGTTTGTATCAATCTCTTGGATTATGATAGTAGAGATGATAGCTAACTCAGAAATTGGTTTCATATTTTTAGGATTTTTCTATGATTTTCTAGAAAATTACAAAGTTTCTAGATCTAAGAATTTAAAGTGATGAACATGGATGAACAAGGCATGAAATCATGAAATGAATTGAAGAACATGAAGATGATTAGGCAAGGAGAATAAGATTCATCTCTTGAAGATCAAAAACAAGTGAAGAATCCAAGAGTTGCTTCACAAAGTGTTGGATGAACTTAAGAGCTTGTGTTTAAGTTTTAAGATGTGAAATAGGAGCAAAAATGAGTCTTGGATAGTGTCTTAAGAAGGGTGGGCTGCGCACAAACAAGGGACCAAGGGGAAAGGAGGTGGCTTCATTAAGGATCAAATTGCAATTATTTTGAAGGACTAGTTTGTAAAATTCCAAAAGTATAAGGACTTGAAATGCAATTTCCTACTAATAAGTCATCATGATACCTTGTGCACCATTAATGTGTTCGCATGGGTGACTCATCATGTGTGACTCATTGGTATTATCCGTTTGCGGCTCCCGGAAATCCCGTAATCTGCTCTGTTGCTTCCTCGATTCAATATGACGGCCGGATAAAATATAATATTTCACTTTTTAGTGAAATATTTCAAAATAACCAAAACCATAGGAAATTAAATAAAAACCTTAAGTTTTTCGTTCATGAGTCAAAATTAGGTTTTCTGAGCAGTATAATTATGCTGTCAGTTAAATTCACAGACCGGGTTTCCCCAGACTTTTCAACCTAAATTTTTATCGTAACTCTTTACGGTAAAGTAGAGTGTAAATAAGGTTTCGATTTAATTAAAAACATTTTCTAAGTCTCGGATAAAAATATAAATGTATTTATATAAATTTTAGATATTAGAAAATAGCAAAAAGTCGGGGTGTTACACTCAGCATCAAGCTCAGCCACAGGGTCTTCTAGTACGATCCCATAAAAAGACAGAATGTAACACACAAAGATATAGGGGATAAGAAGCAGTTCTATCATCAAAAAGCAGAAAAGAGTCACATCATATTATACAATAAATGTCACAGACAATCAACATACATAACTAACAAATCATCCTCAAATTAATGTATCATCCTCTACCCCAATCTCTTACAACTAAAATTTTATGCTGACTTGACCTTCTCTAATCCTGTCACGCATCCCCACCCCCATTAAGGATGTTAGTCAATCGTCCAAGCGACACGTCCCCAAAAACTAGTGCACACCCCCATTCCCGTTAGGATGCTCATTCCAAGAATGATACTATTCCCCCATTCCCGTTAGGGAATAGCTGCACATTTTAAATTTCAGTTGGAACGATCCTGTGAGAACTTTGGACCTCGTGTGTTCCCAACACACTGTTGTGAATAACAATGCAAATACACGAACCTCGCCGTCTCACATTAATAACAACCTAGTGCCTTAACATTCCATCAAAACCTCAACACATGTTCTATGTCACCACTCCTCTTTGAAATAATTAGTTTAGGCTAGGCACCTCTAAATCACCATTTATCCTCACCCCCAAACAATTATCTCCTAAAACAACATATATCTTTGCCAAAAATCCACTAAGCACAACATTAAAACCAGATAGATCATGCATAACACAATATCATAAATATTCAAATAATACAAAATATCACATAAGCAATTCAATAATAATAATGATAAAGTCAATCAACCTCATATAAGATAAAATCATCCTAACATCAATAAACCTACAATCCCCAAATCATCATTGATTTTTTAGAAAAGGTTTCCAATGTGATTTTGGTCTTGTCGATGACTCGACTACTAGTAGGGTTTAGGTCGCCCTACATAATTAATGTAGCACCCGAATTTAAAAGTTTAATTATTTTAATATCAATTGTAAATATAATGAACTATCTCAACTTGTATTCTAATTGTCATTTTAAAGTATTAATAAAAAATAATAATAATATTCATCAGCTAATAAACTTTTAACAACTAAATTAATAATTTCTGTTTTCCTATTTAACAACAAACTTTAGAATTTTTTTTAAAAGAATAATAATGCCAAGAATAAGATCTAGTTTATATTATATAATTAAAAAGAAACAAATAGTGATTATTAACTGGTATTAAAAATTTATTATTTGTTATCAATTATTATAGACATAAAATTTCCAAATTCTTAATAATCCAACACAAAAGGCAATTCTTATGAATGACTGTTATTTATTTTTCATTGAAACTTTTCTTTTTATTATACTAAATTTTCTATTGTTGATGATCTTGGGGTACGAAACTAAAATATTAGTGATGAATTATTTTTGACACATATATTTTTGTCAGTAATAATAAAATTATAATGACGAATTGTTACTTAATCACTATTATAAATGATATTACTGACAAAAAAAATACATAGTCATTAAAATTAGTAACTATGACAAAGTTTATATTCTTTGATAAATTTTGATTGTTGAAAATCACATTTCTTACAAAACTGTGGGAATATGTTAGCACTTTCTCATTCTCTTATCTATTTTGATATGCAAAATTAGAGGGAGCTAAAATCTTTTCCCCATGGTGTAATTTTCCTATTCAACGTCAATCTCGCCGTTTAACTTATAATTTTATAATTTGTTGTGGATGGGTTGAAATATCAATTGTATTCCTCAAAAAAAAATCTATTTGGTTTATCAAAATGAAATACATTCAAAACTCATATTAGTGAAAATGGTAAATATAAAATAGTAATATACCAAAATTAAAATTAGTATTAATTTCATTAGTAAAGGTATACCATGTCTGAAAATTGATAGATTTTATAATAAATGAGTCAATTGAACCTTTTTATTTGGCATAATTCTCCGAACCTAAAAATTAATTTTATAGACACACACTCTTTCATTCAAAAAGAGCTACACCCCTTCTCAACCTCTCTCTATAGACATTCCTATCCAACAAAGCAAGTATGGCATCATATAAGCTTGTGGATATACATGTTAAGGAAGAAGAAACTGTGATCCCGGAGGCCTCTCAAATCCCCAACCAATTATAGGCGGAGATGGACTGAGCCTATAATTCTTGATCTTAATCCTCTTCCTAAGCCCCCAAGACAGGAGTTTCACTCATTTTGCAAGATATTAATTGGAAGTTTCATGTGTGTGTGAAACTTCTTCTTGCAAGTATCAGAGACAGTAAATATTTTACAAAATGATTGAAACTTCTAGCAAGTATCAGATACAGTTAATGTCTTGTAAAATGGGGTGTGTAAATCTGGTCTGCGTGGGAGAGCTGGACGGTATGCGACAACGGTGGACAATGCACGGTAGAGACGGATGGCGTTCGGCGTAGATGGGCTGAACCTATAACTCCGGATCCAAATCCTCCTTCTGAGCCTCATATCTAAAGTTTCACTCATTTTGTACGATATTACAAGTTTCATGTATGAGTGAAACTTCTTGCAAACTTGCTATTAACATCTATAAAATGAGTAAAACTTGTGTTGTGGTGGCTCAGGAGGAGGATTTTGATCAGGAATTGTAGGCTCAATCCATCTCCGTCAAATGTCGTCCATCTCTGTCGCATATCGTCCAACTCTGTTGCATATCGTCCAACTCTTCCATGCTGACCAAACCCACACACCTTATTTCGCAAGAAATTTACTGCATCTGAAACTTGTAAGAAGTTTCACTCATTTTGTAAGATAGTAACTGCATTTGATACTTGCGAAGAAGTTTCACTCACACAAGAAACTTCAAGGTAATATCATGCAAAATGAGTGAAACTTCTATTTTGGCGGTGCAAGAAGAGTCTTTGGATCAGGATTTATACGCTCGGTCCATCTCTGCCACACGTCGTTCGTCTCCGTTGCACGCCGTTCGTCTTTGTCGTTTGTCATCCAACTTCGCGATGCAAATCAAGTTATTAACTATGTTTAGTATTTGTTTCTTGGAATTATGTATTGCTTTTTGTCCATAGATAATTAATTAAGCACCTGTATTTAAAAGTTTAATTATTTTAATATCAATTGTAAATATAATGAACTATCTCAACTTGTATTCTAATTGTCATTTTAAAGTAGTAGTAAAAACAAATAATAATATTCATCCGCTAATAAACTTTTAACAATTAAATTAATAATTTCCTTTTCCCTATTTAACTACAAACCTTAGAATTTTTTTCAAAAGAATAATAATGCCAAGAATAAGATCTAGTTTATATTATTTAATAAAAAAGAAACAAATAGTGATTATTAACTGGTATTAAACATTTATCTTTTGTTATCAATTATTTGAAACTTGTGAACACCATATTTTGTCCTGCTTTTCCCATATTATTATATATATAAAAAAATAAAAAATAAAATAGAATAAAAGATAAATAATTGATAAAATGAAAAATAAATAATTGATGAAATAAAACATAAAATGGGTTGGCTTTTAGGTTTTTGCAACTGTTAGATCAGGAATTAAGAGCAAGAATCAATAGTAATAATTTGCCTCTAAGTGCTAATAAATCCTGGTTCCATAACGTTTCAAACAGTTACAAAAGGAGAATGATTGAGAGTGTTGGTATAAAAGAGTGGTAACTTCTGGTTCTAAAGGGAGGAAGTGGCAACGTTCTTTGACAAGCAAACCCACCATAAAATAAGAAAAGAAACAACAATGGGGTTGAACCTTCTCTCTTTCTTTGCTGTCTTCTTCCTTGAGCCATACCATGAACTCACAAGAAAACCAGTGGCACTGAGTCATCACAGTAAGATCCATGCTTTCTCTCTTGAATTTTACCACACAGCAGGGAAGCTCCGTATAGATGCTGCCAGTTCATCGCCTTGTAACGACCGCTCCTCCACGCGAACAGGTGGTGTCAGGCGGTGTCATGCCAGTTCCGCCGTGCTCCACGGTCGCACGCACCAGACAACATTGCCATCTGCGACGTAGCAGTCCTCAACGCACCAGCACCCAGTTTCGGACGTTGTTTCTCAGCCGTCTGGCTCCGCCCAGTTGCCTCATGCCGCCACCAATTCCAGATGAGTCTCTACTCTCCACAACCCTTCATGATAAGTTCTCCAAAATAAACTCCTCTGTTGGCCTTTGTTTATCTATCGTTAGTTATGTAAGTCTGGAGATATGTTGTACTGTTTGGGTATGTTGTGCTTGGTGTTCTCTTTTCTTTGCTCTACATGGTGACAAAAAAAATCACTTCCTTCAGGAAAAGATAAAAAATTATAGTTTAAAGGTTCCTTTTAAAAAAGATGTTTAGTTGTTTAAATAATACATGTGTATTAGTTTTTACCAAAAATATTATAAATATAGATGATTCGTGGAAGTTAAAATGTTTATTTAAATTTGTTACAGCTATTATTTGATCATTTAAGTTCACTGTTCTAAAATTCAAATACTTCTTCATAACAATATATCAAATTAATTTAAATATATTTTTATCAAATTACAGGGAATATTCCTTTGAAATAAAAGGATTGGTTGAGATGCTCTTGTTAATCCTTATACATATTTTTTAAGACATCTAAGTTGTGATAACTTGGTGGCCTTTAAAATAAAATATAATTATTTTCCTTTAAAATAAAAGGGTTAGCTGAGATGCGACATCTTGTTAATCCTTATTTTATTAGGACGTACACCTGAGTTATGACAACTTGGTGATCCTAAGTCTTAAAAATATAAAAATAAAACAAAATCAATTTCTTTTAAAGTAAAAGGGTTAGCTAAGATGTGACATCTTATTAATCATTATATTTTATTAGGACACCTGAGTTGTGACAACTTGGTGATCCTAAGCCTAAAAATAAAAATAAATCTAAATCAATTTCTTCCAAAATTAACTGAGATGTGACATCTTGTTAATCTTTATTTTCATAGGACACTTGAGTTGTGACAACTTGGTGATTCTAAGTGTTTCAAATATAATTGAATCAAAACCAACAAACATATTTTTTAAAAGAACTACGTAGCTTTGAATTCCTTATTGCACCCGGGGATACGTAGGAGCAGGATCCATTCCTGTCAAGCCCCAAAAATAAATTTTCATAAAATCTCTTTCAATTTCTCATAAATACCTTTTTTCTTATTTTACTTAAAACATAACAAAATAACAATATTTTATGGTTTATTTTAATAAAAGGGTGAAATAAATATTTTTGAAGTTAACATAATTTTGCACAATTAACTAGAGGTAACCATTTTTCAATGGATGTCGTAGGGTGCTAATACCTTCCCTACGCATAATTGACTCCTGAACTCTAAATGTGTTTTCGAATACTAGTCAATTAAAAAAGGGTTTTTTCAATGTTTCCCTAAATAAATAAACTTTGGTGGCGACTCCATATTCGTAAAACCAATTAATTTGTTCGCCGCTCTCGTCACGATGTGGTTGCGACAAAACTACAATTTAAAATATTTGTAACAAGGTAGGCAACAATGCTTAAGTCTGTAATAATGAGTAGTTTGTCAATAATAAGAGAAAATAAATAACATAGTTAATATTATTGATAAAAAAATAATTTTTAGCCATTGACAGCTTTTTAAGTTTTTAAAATGTCATACCAAAATACAAACAACCTTATTTATATCATTAACTTAATATTTAATAATATTAAATAAAATTGTGACAAATTGTTACATATAGTAGTGTCATAATTTCAATTAAAGTTGATTTGTCACTATTATAAGAAAATATTTTTAAATAATATAAAATAAAATAAGTGAAAACTTCAAGCTTTTATCATTAATAGTTTTTGTTGAATATTTAAAATATTTTAGTAAGCAAATACATTTCACAACAAATATATTAATATTTAATATATGTGACACTTATTATAGACATAAAATTTTCAAATTCTTAACAATCCAACACAAAAGGCAATTCTTATAAACGACTGTTATTTTTTTTTTCATTGATACTTTTCTTTTTATTCTACTAAATTTTCTATTGTTGATGATCTTGGGGTACGAAACTAAAATATTAGTGATGAATTATTTTTGACACATATATTTTTGTCATTAATAATAAAATTATAATGATGAATTGTCACTTAATCACTATTATAAATGATATTACTGACAAAAAAAATACATGGTCATAAAAAATATGTAATTATGACAAAGCTTATATTCTTTGATAAATTTTGATTATTGAAAATCACATTTCTTATAAAACTGTGGGAATATGTTTGCACTTTCTCATTCTCTTATCTATTTTGATATGCAAAATTAGAGGGAGCTAACATCTTTTCCCCATGCTATAATTTTCCTATTCAACGTCAATCTCACCGTTTAATTTATAATTTTATAACTTGTGGTGGACGGGTTGAAATGTCAATTGTATTCCTCAAAAAAAATCTATTTGGATAATCAAAATGAAATACATTCAAAACTCATATTAGTAATTTTATAACTTTTACATATAACTTTTAAATATCAATACCCAGGACTTAAAATTCATTTTTGTCAATAAATACTTCATTGGTTACAAAAAATACATTAATGGCATTTATTATACAATAAAAGTAAAGTCATATTATTGTTATTTTAGTAATTGCAATCAATTTATATTTTCAAAGGTGTAAGATTAGTGAAAATGGTAAATGTAAAATAGTAATAGACCAAAATTAAAATTAGTATTAATTTCATTAGTAAAGGTATACCATGTCTGAAAATTGATAGATTTTATAATAAATGAGTCAATTGAACCTTTTTACTTGGCATAATTCTCCGAACCTAAAAATTAATTTTATTTGGGGAAAACAATTTATAGTTTTGAATATACAATTAAAATCAAATAAAACTCACATTATAGAGCCATTGGTTGAGGCTATATGCTGAGGTCTCCAATCATGTGGTGGCTTCTATTATTTAAAGAGCTTCAGTCACCCCTTCTTTGGTCACATACTCTTTCATTCAAAAAGAGCTACACCCATTACTTTCCTACCCAACAAAGCGAGTATGGCATCATATAAGCTTGTGGATATACATGTTAAGGAAGAAGAAACTATGATCCCGGAGGCCTCTCAAATCCCCAACCAATTATAGGCGGAGATGGACTGAGCCTATAATTCCTGATCTTAGTCCTCTTCCTAAGCCCCCAAGACAGAAATTTCGCTCATTTTGCAAGATATTAATTGGAAGTTTTATGTGTGAGTGAAACTTCTTCTTCTAAGTATCAGAGGCAGTAAATATCTTGCAAAATGATTGAAACTTCTTGCAAGTATCAGATATAGTTAATGTCTTGTAAAATGAGGTGTGTAAATCTGGTTTGCATGGGAAAGCTAGATGGTATGAGGCAGCGATGGATGATGTGCGGTATAGACGGATGGCGTGCGGTGTAGATGTGTTGAACCTATAACTCCTGATCCAAATCCTCCTTGTGAGCCTCATAACAAAAGTTTCACTCATTTTTTACGATATTACAAGTTTCATGTGTGAGTGAAACTTCTTCCAAGATTGCAAGAAGTTTCACTCACACATGAAACTTGCTGTTAACATCTAGAAAATGAGTAAAACTTGTGTTGTGGGGGCTCAGGAGGAGGATTTTGATCAGAAATTGTAGGCTTAGTCCATCTCCGTCAAATGCCGTCCATCTCTATCACACGTTGTCCATCTCTGCTGCGTATCTTCCAACTCTGCCATGCAGACCAAACCCACACACCATATTTTGCAAGAAATTTATTGCTTCTGAAACTTGCAAGAAGTATCACTGATTTTGTAAGATAGTAACTGATTTGATTCTTGCAAAGAAGTTTCACTCACACATGAAACTTCAAGGTAATATCTTGCAAAATGAGTGAAACTTCTATTTTGGAGGTGCAGGAAGAGTCTTTGGATCAGGATTTATACACTCGGTCCATCTCTGCCACACATCGTTCATCTCCGCTGCACGCCGTTCGTCTTTGTCGCTTGTCGTCCAACTTTGCCACACAAATCAAGTTGTTAACTATGTTTAGTATTTGTTTCTTGGAATTATGTATTGCTCTTTGCGCATAGATAATTAATGTAGCACCTGTATTTAAAAGTTTAATTATTTTAATATCAAATTTTAAATATAATAACTATCTCAACTTGTATTCTAATTGTCATTTTAAAGTTTTAATATAAACAAATAATAATATTCATCCGCTAATAAACTTTTAACAATTAAATTAATAATTTCATTTTTCCTATTTAACAACAAACCTTAGATTTTTTTTTAAAAGAATAATAATGGCAAGAATAAGATCTAATTTATATTATATAATAAAAAAGAAACAAATAGTGATTATTAACTGGTATTAAACATTTATTATTTGTTATCAATTATTTGAAACTACAATTTAAAATATTTGTAACAAGGTAGGCAACAATGCTTAAGTCTGTAATAATGAGTAGTTTGTCACTAATAAGAGAAAGTAAATAACATAGTTAATATTATTGATAAAAATAAGTTTTAGCCATTAACAGCTTTTTAAGTTTTAAAAATGTCATACCTAAATACAAACTACGTTATTCATACCATTAACTTAATATTTAATAATATTAAATAAATTTGTGACAAATTGTTACATATAGTAGTGTCATAATTTCAATTAAAGTTGATTTGTCACTATTATAAGAAAATATTTTTAAATAATATAAAATAAAACAAGTGAAAACTTTAAGCTTTTATCATTAATAGTTTTTGTTGAATATTTAAAATATTGTAGTGAGCAAATACATTTCACTACAAATATATTAATATTTAATATATGTGACACTTATTATAGACATAAATATTTCAAATTCTTAATAATCCAACACAAAAGGTAATTCTTATGAACGACTGTTATTTTTTTTTCATTGATACTTTTCTTTTTATTCCACTAAATTTTCTATTGTTGATGATCTTGGGGTACGAAACTAAAATATTAGTGATGAATTATTTTTGACACATAGATTTTTGTCATTAATAATAAAATTATAATGATGAATTATTACTTAATCACTATTATAAATGATATTAGTGACAAAAAATACATAGTCATAAAAAATATGTAAAAATGACAAAGTTTATATTCTTTGATAAATTTTGATTATTGAAAATCACATTTCATATAAAACTGTGGGATTATGTTAGCACTTTCTCATTCTCTTATCTATTTTGATATGCAAAATTAGAGGGAGCTAACATGTCTTTTCCACATGGTGTAATTTTCCTATTCAACGTCAATCTCACCGTTTAACTTATAATTTTATAACTTGTCGTGGATGGGTTGAAATATCAATTGTATTCCTCAAAAAAATTTATTTGGTTTATCAAAATGAAATAGATTCAAAACTCATATTAGTAATTTTATAACTTGTACATATAATTTTTAAATATCAATACCCAAGACTTAAAATTCATTTTTGTAAATAAATACTTCATTGGTTACAAAAAATACATTAATGGCATTTATTATACAATAAAAGTAAAGTCATATGATTGTTATTTTATTAATTGCAAATAATTTATATTTTCAAAGGTGTAAGATTAGTGAAAATGGTAAATATAAAATAGTAATAGACCAAAATTAAAATTAGTATTAATTTCATTAGTAGAGGTATACCATGTCTGAAAATTGATAGATTTTATAACAAATGATTCAATTGAACCTTTTTACTTGGCATAATTCTCCAAACCTAAAAATTAATTTTATTTGGGGAAAACAATTTATAGTTTTGAATATATAATTAAAATCAAATAAAACTCACATTATAGAGCCACTGGTTGGGGCTATATGCTGAGGTCTCCAATCATGTGGTGGCTTCTATTATTAAAAGAGCTTCAACCACCCCTTCTTTGGTCACATACTCTTTCATTCAAAAAGTGATACACCTCTTCTCAACCTCTCTCTATAGGCATTCCTACCCAACAAAGAAAGTATGGCATCATATAACCTTAAGGATATACATGTTAAGGAAGAAGAAACTGTGATCTGGAGGCCTCTCAAATCCCCAACTAATTATAGGCGGAGATGGAGTGAGCCTATAATTCCTGATCGTAATCCTATTCCTAAACCCCCAAGTCAGAAGTTTCACTCATTTGCAAGATATTAATTGGAAGTTTCATGTGTGAGTGAAACTTCTTCTGGCAAGTATCAGAGGCATTAAATATTTTGCAAAATGATTGAAACTTCTTGCAAGTATCAGATACAGTTAACGTCTTGTAAAATGCGGTGTGTAAATCCGGTCTGCGTGGGAGAGCTGGATGGCATGCGGCAGCGATGGACGATGCACGGTAGAGACGGATGGCGTGCGGCGTAGATGGGCTGAACCTATAACTCCTAATCTAAATCCTCCTACTAAGTCTCATATCAAAAGTTTCACTCATTTTGTATGATATTACAAGTTTCATGTGAGAGTGAAACCTCTTGCAAGATTGCAAGAAGTTTCACTCATACATGAAACTTGCTGTTAACATCTAGAAAATGAGTAAAACTTGTGTTGTGGGGGCTTAGGAGGAGGATTTTGATCAGGAATCGTAGGCTCAGTCCATCTCCGTCACAAGCCGTCCATCTCTATCACACGTTGTCCATCTCTGTTGCATGTCGTCCAACTCTGCCACGCAGACCAAACCCACACACCTTAATTTGCAAGAAATTTACTGCATCCGAAACTTGCAAGAAGTTTCACTCATTTTTCAAGATAGTAACTGTATTTGATACTTGCAAAGAAGTTTCACTCACACATGAAACTTCAAGGTAATATCTTGCAAAATGAGTGAAACTTCTGTTTTGGCGGTGCAGGAAGAGTCTTTGGATGAGGATTTATACGGTCGGTCCATCTCTTCCACACGCCGTTCGTCTCCGCTGCACGCAAATCAAGTTATTAACTATGTTTAGTATTTGTTTCTTGGAATTATGTATTTCTCTTTGAGCATAGATAATTAATGTAGCACCCGTATTTAAAAGTTTAATTATTTTAATATCAATTGTAAATATAATGAACTATCTCAGCTTGTATTCTAATTGTCATTTTAAAGTATTAGTAAAAACAAATAATAATATTCATCCGCTAATAAACTTTTAACAATTAAAATAATAATTTCCTTTTTTCCTATTTAACAACAAACCTTAGAATTTTTTTAAAAGAATAATAATGCCAAGAATAAGATCTAGTTTATATTATATAATTAAAAAGAAACAAATAGAGATAATTAACTGGTATTAAAAATTTATTATTTGTTATCAATTATTTGAAACTACAATTTAAAATATTTGTAACAAGGTAGGCAACAATGCTTAATGTAACACCCCGATTTTTCGCTGCTTTCAAATATCGATAATAAATATATAAATGTTATATTTTTATCTGAGACTCAAAATGATTTCAGGTAAACCACTGTCATTTTCATGTCATGCTTTATATCTTAGGGTTACGATGAAATTTTGGGTTGAAAATTCAAACGGAACCCGGTTTGCGTTTTCAGTGATAGTAAAAGTTTACTGCTCAGAAAACCTAATTTTAATCCGTGAACAAGTTGATTAATTTTTTTATCGTATTTTATACGATACTGGAAGTTTTGAAAAATTTAGTGTAAAAATATAATATTATATTTGCTACGGGTAAAAACGTCGAGATATCTCTAGGAAAAACCTGAGTCAGATGAATCAGGGGGCAGCAACGGAGCTGAGATGGCTGATGTGACTGAGATGACGAGCATTTATGATGATCCTATCCTAGTCATAATGGCGCATTTATGACATTAGATATTTTGTAAGGAAAGGACTATTTTACCCCTACCTTCACATGATTTTACAAGCCTTGCCATTGTAATTTTAGTCAAAAATACCCCTAAACCCACGACCCCTCTTCACTTAACCATGACTTAGGTAAATTCTCCATTCATTCATGTCTTCTTCTTCCTCAACAGTTCATATTTTGCCTTAAGAACTCAAGAACACCTAAGCTTGATTTTGTGAAGTGACTAAACTCATCCATTTCTTTGGATTCCAAGAGGAAACCTCTCTTAATCTTGCCTTTCTAAGTCTTTCTCTTCACTAACTTCTTGAGTTTATGCCATGAATCATCAAGTTCTTCATTTTGTTCAAAGTTCATGAAGCTTTCTTAAAATATTCATAACAATTTGTAGAAAAATCCTTTTGACTTGAAACCAATTTCTATAATCTCATAATCATCTCCATATTCATCATCCAGAAGCATGTGATCAAAAGAAATTTCTTCCCTATTTTTCTAAGCTAGACCAAACCTATGTAGGTTAGGTGTTCTAGGATTTTGTTTCAACTTTAAGTCATGATTCATGATTTAATCTCTTAATACCATGATGGATATTGTATGTAAGTAATTAGAAGACCAAAAATAATACCCTAGCCAATTTTATTCAAAAGGTCCGAAACCCTAACTTTGGGTGTTGGATGAATTTTTTAATTCAAAGTTGTCTTATGACACTTAAATCCAACTCTATGTTATGTATATTTGTTGAATCCAAGAGTTGAGAAAATTTCAAAATCCTTAGCCTATTGATCTTGTTAAAACCGAAACCCTAGTTCATGGAGCTAGCGAGTTTTATTCAAATTTCTTAGTTCATGATCTTGGATTAAGTGCTTAATCATGTTTAAGTTGCTTAAGGATCATAAATCCCTAAGTTAGAAAATTTTTAACTTTCCTAACCTAGAATTTTAGAAGAGGCCCAACCCTAACCCTCTTGATTAAGTGTATTGTTGTTTGATTTTGATTTATTTTTGGTTTCAATTCGTTATGAAGGAATCGATCGGGTGGGTTTAATCTAAAGTCGATGGAGGAAACCAGATCAAATCGGGAGATTGCTTGAAAACGTTAGTTCGAATCTCCAAGAGGTAAGGTGTAACACCCCCCCCCCCGGGCATTACTTTGTAAACACATGCGGAAATAAGTTTAAAAGTAATTTGCCGGTTGTTTACGGAAAGTTGTTTTCTTTTAAGTCAGAAAACAGGGTACAAAAATTTTCTTCTAAGTTAAAGATAAATCAACTTTAAACTTCAACCCACCTTCTTTTGAAATTCTTCCCTTTTTCGAAACAACATCCTAACTTTGTAAAAATCCTTTTCTAAAATCATTCCTAACCCGAAAATATTTTTAAATCATTTTTCTCATGAATTCTATTTTATAAACACCATTCGAAATCGTTTCCGTTTATGTGAAAAGAAACTTATAACTTAAATGTTTTTCCTTCTAACTTTAAAATATTTCAACGCTTAGTTCTTTAAATGATTTTCACCTCATCTTTGAAAATGATAACATACTAAAATGTATTTCTTTCTCAATTCCATTCTTATTCTTCTTATTTCATCAAAATAAATTGACACATAAATTTCTTAAAATAACTTTTCATCTACATTTTGAAGAAAATAGCGTACTGAAATATTTTTACCATTTCATCCTTGTAATTATCCATTACTTTCTCTTTTATCAAAAGAAATCATCAACTAAATATTATCATTGTCAAAATTCCTCATAAGGCTTTTTAAGGCTTTTATCTCAATAATTGATTGAGCATTGACGAATGTTAGGCTTCTCAGACAACAAACCACAACAGTATAATTTTCACATCAACATCATTTCTGATAATACAGTTCATTCCATATCTCCAAGCTATAACACATTTATACAAATAAATCATCAAGCTCAGATATGTAAAACAGACAATTTTAACCACATCAGATAAACTCAGGAAATCACAATAAAATTTAAAACAACTTAACATACCACAAATAATAGCATATAGCTATGAGGAAAAAATCCCTCAGGTACTATCCCCTTACCTGATTCCAAAGAAAACAAGGTCTTTCGTTCTTTGTTGAGTGCTACGATCTTCCTCGACTTGCTTCATGACGTAAGTCTAAAGATTCCAACACATAACACAAGTTAAAAACAACCAAAAACATCTAATCTCCCATAGGCATAGGTTCGGCCCAGGTACAAAAGTAAGGTTAGAGATTTTCAAAATTTCTCAAACTCATGGATTAATGATCCTTAAGTATTAGAGATTCATAATCAATGGTCATTTTACAAGGATTGAACAAAAATCTCTCTAAGCCACTAGCTTAGGGTTTCGGCCATGGTTCATAAAATAGGCTAGAAATTTTCAAACTTTTCAAGCTCTTAGATTTAGCATCAAAATGTAGTAAAGAGTTCAAATCAATGATCAAACTTTGAAAGTTGAAACAAAACTTCCTTGTTCCCCAACAACATAGTTTTGGCCTTGCTAGGAAAATAAGGAAGGAAATTTTTGTTTGATGTAAGCTCTTAGATAAATAATATAGAGGTCATTGTGAGTCCATAGAAATTGGTTTCAACTCAAATGGATTTTCTACTAATTTATAGAGACTTTAGAAGTTTTGGATCTAAGAATGGTAAATGGAAACACATGGCATAAA
Organism: Sophora flavescens; assembly: GCA_030762895.1. Classification (NCBI taxonomy): domain Eukaryota; kingdom Viridiplantae; phylum Streptophyta; class Magnoliopsida; order Fabales; family Fabaceae; genus Sophora; species Sophora flavescens. The sequence continues at coordinate 209,394,875 of CM061063.1, read as the reverse complement.
CTCAACAAATATGAGAAGCAAATTACTTAGATGATGAAGAGTATAGAGTATTACCCTTGAAGCTTGAAGAAGTGGATGAAGATGATGAGTTTCTTGAAGAAAATCAATGAAGCTTTGAGATAGAAAGTATGTTAATGTGAGTGTAAACTTGAGAAGGAAGAAAATGAGTATATATAAAGGGCAAAGAGAGAAGGGAGAACTTGAGCTTCAAGTTTGGTTAAGGTTGGTTTGGTTGGAAAAAGTGAGGGAAAATAGGTTTTTGGATTAGAATATGATATATTCAAAAAGTGTAATGATAACTTTTCCTTGATGTGACATGAGCCATCGATCAACAAGTCACTCCATCTCCAACTAGTCACATTGGTCATCTCAGCTCCCCATCATGCTCCGTTGTTTACCCGATTAAAGTTTCTGATTGTATTTTTCGAAGATTTCGTACGGATAAAATATTATATTTTATTTATGAACGTAAATTTTTAAAAATAACCAAGATCATTGGAAACACAATAAAAACACTAACCGTTTCATTCATGGGTCAAATTTAGGTTTTCTGCTCAGTAAACTTTTACTGTCAGTGAAAACGCAGACCGGCTTTCGTCTGAATTCTCAACCGAAAATTTTATCGTGACCTTCTACGGTAAGGTAGAGCAAGACAATGATTTTAGTTTATCCAAAATCATTCTGAGTTTTAAAAAAAATAAACACACATAAGGGGAGTATGCCTGAATAGTTTAAGATAACCACATACTTATTGTAGGAGTTGTCTGAAAATTATCTGTAGTGATATTTTGTGATTTTAAATTGTTTACTGTTAATTGTTAGATTGATTCTATGTTTACTTGAGTAATTGAGATATGTTATTTTACGTTATTAAAATTAAATTGTTATTTTATAATTGTGATGCATGTCATGAATTGGATAAATGTAATGTTATTCTGTGATGAAATTATCTGCTATTGAGTGATGGACTGAGAAACCCGTCATTGGTCAGTGTTCAAATTAATTTTAGGATAAAATCTTAACAATCTTAAATAATTAATCAGAGTGATTAATTTGAGGAATTTTGAGAAAAAGTGGAAAAATATTATTTTAATAATATTTTTGTGGAAACTGTGTCATTGAGTGACAGTAAGGCCGAAATTGTGAAAATTTTTCACATGCTCTAGTTTTTCCAAAATAAATTCAATTTTATTATAAAAGGATATTTAAAGTGATTAGGTTCCGAAAATAACGTAATATAGCCGTCAGAACAATTACTTATTGAAAACCATTTTCAGAAATAAAGTGTTTGGAAAGAAAAGAATTTATCAATGATTTTTACATTTTATCAACGTTTTAACAAAAAAGAATTTCTATAAGAGGATTTTTATTCAGTGAAATTATTCCGTTAAACTTGGATGAGTTTTCAGAAATTTGGTTTTGTATTTGTTTTTCACTGAGCGAAATGTTTTACAAAAGGATAAAGGAACCTAGGAAACGAGACGTCGGGGTTCTAGTGTTCAGTGGACATGTAGATTAGGGATCTGTGATGATGGGCTGAGTGTCCTGCAAAGATTTTGTGTAGACTGTGTGTCCCAAATTGATTTGGAAAATGTGAGTTCCATATCCACGAGCATAAGACTGGTGCATCAGTTTAGGGTTTTGCAATTGAGCACTCAGATTGTGTGTCCTGTGTTGAGTTTTAAAACATTTGGACTGTGTGCCCTGTGTTTGTTTAAAGTGAAAAGTCTTAATATAAAATTAAGCATGGTCGTGAGCTTTGAGCTTCGACAAGGGAAGATTATTATGACAAAGAAAACGAAACAAGAATAAAAGTTTTTTCATACATTTTTGGCAGACATGTCAAGTATTAGGACCATTGACTCTTGAGTGGATCAACGTATCTATTATGGACTATGTTTCCATTTGATCTATGGGATTCTAAGCGAGCCAATGTATCTTTACTAGACTGAGTGTCCAACTTTATGCGATAACTATTGAGGTTCTGAGTGATGTAATAGGTTATGGACAATAAACTCCATCGATCGCAGTGACCATTGTGTTCTGTGTGGACCAATGAGTTACATTTTTGAACAATAACCTTGGTGTACTGAGTGTGACCAGTGTGTTATGTGTTCTTTTGGTCATTGTTTTATTTCGTTTTTGTAATGGGCCATGTAAAGAGCTTAATCTTCTCAAAACGAAACAGAAAGCTGTGGGATCTCTGGAGATTAGGTATCAAAATAAAGCATGAATATTGAAGTGTCATGCATTTTTATAAAATGAAGATGATTGTCGGGTATGAAACCCATTGGATAAAATTATTCTACTGCTTAGATAATTTTTTGTATGCTGTGAATATATGGTATATGTAGTTTGTGCGTCGTGCATGAGGTTGTGTTATCAAAACTCATATATTGGTAACTCACCCTTGCATATATGTTTGTTGTTTCCTCTACTATGTGGAATATGTATATATCTGCATTCAGATGGATCCGAACGTTGTGGATCTGAACTACTCGGGGGTTCGAGCCCTGACGTTTGATAATGCCGATCAAGGGAACGCCTGGGTGATCAAGGTTATTCATAGCAGGGAGACAATCGAGGTTTCACTACCTCCCATTTGGATAATCCTACGGTATTGGGTACAACACGGGGACTTAGAGCATCAACCACCTCCCTATGTTCAGCCTTTACAGTAGGTTTCCCAGGAGACACCTCCCGGGCCTATAGTCTTGATCCCGGAGGAGGCACAGGTGGAGATGGAGGAGGATCCTGATGAGGATCCGATGGTTGATCCGGACTATGTTCCTCTGGATCATGTAGTAGTCCCAGATATTGGAGGGGGCTGATGTATCCTCTCCAGATAAACCTCATGGAGGTGGGGGAGTCTATATTGGACTCTCCAATGGGTTTCTGTAGTGGTGATCAGCTATAGGATGTAGTCTTTGTGAGTAGAGTGGGATTTTTAGATAGTTTGACTTAGTGGCTACTGAGAGCCATCTTTTATAGTAGTGTTTTTTAGACTCCGACTATGGCATAGTTATGATGTTTTCAGTTTGATGTAATATATGGGTGATAGTAGATGGTGACGTGGTAGGAAAAAGGTCTTCTGTAAAACTTTGATGCATATGTATAATATATAGTGATGTATATTATGTTACTGGTGTTTGGGTGTGTGTGCAGTAAAGAAAAAGATTTTTTTTTTTACTATTTTGACAAGTATAAGGAATTAGTAAACTTATTTTGTTTTCCGAAGGAAACCAGCAAATTATTATTTTTGTTAAGTTTGATTTTTGCAACATGTTACGTAAATGTAATACCCTGGGAATGGGGTGTCGCATTAGTGGCATTAGAGCTGGTCGAGTCTTTCAGGAAATCTTTAGGAATAGGTCTGTTGTGTTGATATTGTGTAATCTCTGAAAGAGATCATTTGAATTACTTCTTAGAAGTAATGTGTGATAGTTACTAGATTCAAGTTTCATTTTCTGGTTGCCATTTAACTGATTGTGTCTTGTAGGTCACTTATGGAACCAGAAGGTGCACTTGGACGTGGACGTGGACGTGGACACGGCCGTCGAAGAGGTCGTAGAGGTGGTCGTGTTAATGGGCGAGGAAAATTATAAGGAAGGAGGAGGTATGGACTATGCTGCACAAGCAATGGCGGATGTTGCTGCTGCTATTACACAGCAAACTGCTACAGTGGCTGCCCAGAATTTACAAGAACAACTTCGAGCTGAACAGGCTATTGAGGGCAGAGGTCTTACTGCTTTTACACGCCAGAATCCTCCATAATTTCATTGCAGATGTGGATTCCATAAAAGCTGACTTATGGATTCAGGAAGTGGAGAAGATCTTTGAGTTGATCAATAGTCCAGAAGGAGTGAATGTGCCTTATTCTACTCATCTGCTTTTAGGAGATGCCGAGTACTGGTGGAGGGGCACCAGGAAACTACTGGAAGCAGAGAATCAGGTGGTTACTTGGGTGATATTCAAGAACATGTTTTTAAGCAACTATTTTCAACAGAGCGCTCGAGCAGAAAATGAGCAGGAATTTTTACGTTTGTATCGGAGGGATTTATCTGTAGGAGAGTATGTGTCCAAGTTTGAGTCACTTGCCAAGTACTTCCGCTTTTTCCAAAACAATCCAGATGAATATTGGAAGTCTGAGCATTTTGAAGCAAGATTGCCATTTGAGATTAAGGAGTCTGTACTTCCATTGGAAATCAGGAATTTTCAAGCTTTGGTTGAAAAGTGTAGGAAAATAGAGCAAATGAGGAAGGGAAGAGATAAAAGAGGAAATGTGGGAGGACCATCAAAATCCAAGGGTCAATATCAGAACCAGAAGGGGAAGCAAGTCCAGAACAAACCTTATTACCGAGCACCGGGGAGCAATCGAAATCAGCAATCATATCGTCCTGTAGCTGCTGCATCAAGTGTTGGAGGTCAGAGGAATCAAAATCAAGGCTCAAACAAGAAGTGTTACAAGTGTGGAGATCCAAATCATTTGGTGAAAAATTGTCCAGTTAGAGGACCAAAATGTTTCAATTGTGGTCAGATGGGGCATCTAGCTAGAGGCTGTGGTATGCCAAGGACTGCGCCAGTTGTCAATACCGTAAAGACCAATAAGCCGACAGCTAAGGGGAGAGTTTACACCATGAGTGGTGCTGAGGCTTCTGATTATGACAATCTCATACAAGGTAGTTGTGACATAGCTGGTAATATCTTAACTTTACTTTTTGATTCGGGTGCAACGCATTCCTTTATAGTGATGGATTCTGCGAGACATTTGAAATTACATGTTTCTTCTTTATCCTATGATTTGATTGTTTCAACCCCAACTACTGAGCCAGATACTGTAAATTCTATATTCCTGAATGGTCCTATTATCATTCAGGATAGACATTTTCTTGTTGATTTGATATGCCTGCCTTTAATACAGTTAGATGTAATTTTAGGCATGGATTGGTTATCTTCCAACCATATCCTGTTAGATTGTGCTCATAAGACTCTAATTTTTCCTAATCCTGAGATTTTTGAATTTTTATCTACCAACCATGTAAGAACTTTTTTGAAAGAAAGAGATAAGGGATACATGCTTTTAACTAACTTAGAAGTCGAGAGGGAAATCGACTTGAGTACAATGCCTGTAGTGAGATGACACGCTATCGGACACGCGTCAAAAAGCGAGTGGTGTACAAAAATGTAGTTAGGGCGTGACAACTCGAGTATCGTCTCACAAGGACTCTTGGATTGTTATTCACAGAAGAGTTAGTTTTTGGGGGGGTTGGATTTGAAATTAAATTAGGAAAACAGTTAAGAAAACAATGCAAATAGGTGATTGTCAATAATTGAAACGACTAATCTACTGCTCTCGGTTTCCCACTATCATTGATTCATATACATTCCAAGCCCTAAGCGGATTCTAATCTCTTTTCGATTGTAGCATCAATTAACAAGTGAAATCGACGCTACGAGATTTATGTTCCTAATTCTCGAATTAAGCAAACACGATTTTGTATAGGAACATAGAATTATCGAAACAAGTCAATACCTACTCCATACAATCCTGAATTAAGCAAACAGAACATATAGAGAAATATTGAAAGAGAATAGCAAATAGATTGGGAATTACATAACCTCAAGTGGCAATGCAACAGCAGATCAATCCAAGGGAGTTAGTTCTCCATTACAAATATGACAAAAACCTAATTCGCAGCCGTCTAATCTAAAAGGAAAATATGGTGATCAAAAACTGCTGCAATTTGCCCTAAAACAGCAATTTATATCTGTCAGTTCTGCGCCCGCTCGCGAGGCGGGCAGCCTCTCGCGAGGCGAATCTTATGAGTGGCGCGAGTTCAAAATTGAGTTCTCACGAGGCGAGACAGTGATTCGCGGGGTGAGGCTTCAAATTCCAATTTGTCACGGCCGTGACCTTTATCACGGCTAGGCCGTGATGGTCTCTGTCCTTCAGGGTTTGGATTTCTCGCGAGGTGAGGCGGTGATTCGCGAGGCGAGACAGAGAGGATGACAGTTCTGGCACAGTAAGGCTTCAGGCTCGCGAGGCGAGTAGCCTCTCGCGGGGCGAATAATTCCATAATTGCTTCTCTTTATTAACCTGAAAACAAGAATTAGCAGTAAGTGCTTTATTCGACTCAAAATCAACTAAATTAACCTAAAAATACTTAAGAGACGCAAAATGTTGCTTGAGGACAATTACATCCAAATTTGGGCGAAAACGAGATTAAACTCGAATAAAACCTATGGTCTTACTAGTTAAAAACTAGTCGAGTCAGAGGCTGATCAAAATACCCCAAACTTAAACTTTGCTTGTCCCCAAGCAAACTAAAACTCGGAAAGGACTCAAACTTGGCAAGCTTAAAGGACTCAACCAATTTCTCACAAATTTCATGCAATTTTAACAAGACAATTTTCCTTCAACATTCCCCCCTTTTCAACAATGCAATCCCCACATTAATTTACTTTAAAACATTGAGAACTCCATCATTCATGCAATCATTAATCTAAGTTGAGGATCCAAGTTACACACAAAAGGGAGATCACCAATTTCAAACAATTGCCTTCCTCACAAGGGCATGTAATATTTCACTCATTCACTCAATTTGTGTCTAGGCTACCAACTTTTCGCTCAATTTCACATTTTAAGAGCACTTCCCATGAATTTGATTTTCATCTCAAACAAGGTTCCCACGAAAACATGCATGAAACATCAAAAGGTCTTTTAAAGGTTGTAATGGGGCCTGGCTAAAGGTAGGATATTCAAAGGTACTAGGCTTAAGTCCCTAGGAACTAAGAGAGCATGAGCATTTTGACATATTGAATTCCCACTCGAATTCCTTTTTCCATTTTCCTTTTTGCCTTAGGTGACTACGGCCTTTTTCTTCCAATACCTCTTTTGACATTTTTGTGCTTTTTTTTTCTTTTTTCTTTTTTTTTTTTTTTTTTGCCTTTGGCTCCAACCTTCATTTTTCTTTTTCTCAACCCAGAATGACATGTTGTATCCATGTAGCCTCCCCAAACTTAGTTTCTTGCGACCCTTCTCTTGCTAAGCTTCCATGCTCTCCTAATCCTAAGATTGGGTTAACATGGTTTTTCAGATTTTTGACTTGTAACATAAGGTCATCAAGAAGCAATAGGCTGATTAGGCTCAATGTGGCTTAACTAGGGAACATGCATTAGGGATGGTTCTTTTTAGGCCAAGTATTTAATCAAAGAAAATTGCCTAAATCATCTGATGCAACCACATAAACATGCAAACCAAGAAGAGATTCAAGCAAATTCGGCAAAGTGCAACTTGAAAGTGATTCACACAATTAAAAACATGTTAGAGGCTCAAATTCCTCACCTGGACATTTTCGCAAATTATTTGAACGAGATTCTATCCCTAGTGTGTGCACCCTATCACCCCAAACTTATCGTAAATCATGCAGTCATAATAGAATATCTCAAAGTTTAATTTTCAGTTTTTCACATGGGGATCAATTTCCAATTTTCAAAACTAGGGGAAAATCATCAACAGTCAACAAATATCTTGCAATCTATCTATGTAAATTCAACAAAACCCAATCAAGCTTGCCGACACAAGACTCACACACAAACTCTTGATCTTCTCAAATTATTCAAGAGCTAAAAGAAAACAAAACAAAAACAAAGAAAAGAAAAGATAATTAAAAAGAAGAAGATTTAGAGAAATTCATGGAGGCGGTTCCACCGGGATCCCACTGTCTGTGATACAGCGGCCAAGGAATGCCCAAAGTGCAATATGATCCTCCCGGATCCCATGGCATGCAGCATGAATATGGAAGTGAGCGCTTGACATTTATGGTGACCTCACCAAGTGCGGCGGACTTCTCACTCCCTCTCGGGTCAAAGTTGACCTCCTGGTCAACAAAGTCTTCCCAATAAAAATGGGATTCAACCTCTTGGACTGGCCTTAGTGTCTTCATATTCAAGGATACAAAATCCAGTCTCTCAGGCAGAGGTTTGAACTCCATTGCTGGTTGTTCCTCAGTGGGGGGTGGCAAACAGGTAGAGAGGATCTCTGGTGCTGCCTCAACTTCTGCACGATTTTCACTCACTGCACTAACAAACCCATCACCTGCTACACATGCAGAAATCTCAGCACACACAGCACAAAAGTTAGTGTTAGCATAATCAGCACATGCATAAGAATCAATAGAATCATCTAATTCCAAAAGTTCTTCATCATCCTCAAGAATGGTGAAGTAGATGTCCTCCTGATCCTCATTTTCTATATGAACAGGACCCACAACCTCATGTGTCTCATGTTCCATATGGACGTTTTGCTCCGCATACCCTAAAAAGGATGAGCTTTCAACACATGCTACACACGAAGCAAATTCATTACAATCAACACATGAAGTATAATAGATAGAATCAGGAAAGGTGTGAATATCTGGAAATTCAACACACAGTTCATCAATAGAAGTATTCTTGACATCATTATCAAAATTATCCTCAGAGGAAGTATTGTCAAGAGCAACTATTTGCGAATCTGTATGTTCTTCAAGGAGATGTTGAGTTTGCAGTGTATCCGAGGTGGAGACAATGTGATCAATTTGAATGGCCAACTTCTGAAAACCAGCTTCTATCCTCTGTTGGGATTCAAGATTTTGTTCTGCAATCCGTTGATTGTTCTCTGCCATCCGTTGATTGTTCTCTGCCATCCGTTGCACCAACGAAGCTAACTCATCCAAGATGCCCTGTCCTCCACTATGTTGGCTAGAATAATCATTCACCCCAAACATGCCAAAATCATTACTAAACTCATAACTCCCAACAGAGTTAGGATAATATATGCATGGTGGTGGTTCATAATTAACATTAGGCATATAACCTTGCATATAATTATCAATGGGAAGATTCACAATCAGACCTGGTAGCCAAACCAATTCAGTAGTGTATATATATATATATATATATATATATATATATATATATATATATATATATATATATATTATATTTTTTAATTTTCTGCTAATAACAACAAGAGTCCCCGGCAACAGCGTCAATTTTGACATGTTGTCGTACACGTGTCAAAAAGCGAGTGGTTTACAAAAATGTAGTTAGGGCGCGACAACTCGAGTATCGTCTCACAAGGACTCTTGGATTGTTATTCGCAAAAAAGTTAGTTTTTGGGGGGTTTGGATTTGAAATTAAATTAGGAAAACAATTAAGAAAACAATGCAAATAGGTGATTGTCAATAATTGAAACGACTAATCTACTGCTCTTGATTTTCCACTATCATTGATTCATATACATTCCAAGCCCTAAGCGGATTCTAATCTCTTTTCGATTGTAGCATCAATTAACAAGCGAAATCGACGCTGCGAGATTTGTGTTCCTAATTCCCGAATTAAGCAAACAGGGTGAAGCCCTCGTGAATTAAGCAAAAACGATTGAACACACGCGAATTAAGTAAACGCGATTATGTATAGGAACATAGAATCATCGAAACAAATCAATACCTACTCCATACAATCCTGAATTAAGTAAACAGAACATACAGAGAAATATTGAAAGAGAATAGCAAATAGATTGGGAATTACATAACCTCAAGTGGCAATGCAAACCGATTACAGCATATCAATCCAAGGGAGTTAGTTCTCCATTACAAATATGACAAAAACCTAATTCGCAGCCATCTAATCTAAAAGGAAAAGATGGTGATCAAAAACTGCTGCAATCTGCCCTAAAACAGCAATTTATATCCGTCAGTTCTGTGCCCGTTCGCGAGACGAATCTTATGAGTGGCGCAAGTTCAAAATTGAGTTCTCGCAAGGCGAGACAGTGATTTGTGGGGCGGGGCTTCAAATTCCAATCTGTCATAGCCGTGACCTTTATCACGGCTAGGCCGTGATGGTCTCTGTCCTTCAGGGTTTGGATTTCTCGCGAGGCGAGGCGGTGATTCGCGAGGCGAGACAGAGAGGATGACAGTTCTGGCACAGTAAGGCTTCAGGGTCGTGAGGCGAGTAGCCTCTCGCGGGGTGAATAATTCCATAATTGCTTCTCTTTATTAACCTGAAAACAATAATTAGTATTAAGTGCTTTATTCGACTCAAAATCAACTAAATTAACCTAAAAATACTTAAGAGACTCAAAATGTTGCTTGAGGACAATTACATCCAAATTTGGGCGAAAACAAGATTAAACTCGAATAAAACCTATGGTCTTACTAGTTAAAAACTAGTCGAGCCAGAGGCTGATCATGAGAGAATTTCCGGATGTGTTTCCTAATAACGTTCCCGGTTTGCCGCCAGAATGATAGGTTGAATTCTCCATCGATTTGGTACCATGAGCTGGACCAATTTCTATTGCTCCATATCGGATGGCACCTATAGAGCTTGTCGAATTGAAAACTCAACTGGAGGACCTTTTGTCAAAACAGTTCATTCGACCAAGTGTTTCTCCGTGGGGAGCACCAGTTCTTCTAGTGAAAAAAAAAAGATGGAGATTCAAGGCTTTGCGTGGATTTTCGACAACTTAACAAGGTGACGATTAAGAAAAGGTACCTATTACCAAGTATAGATGACCTGATGGATCAACTACGAGGAGCTATTGTGTTCTCAAAGATTGACTTGAGGACAGGTTATCATCAGATTAGGGTAAAAACTGAAGATATACCAAAGGCTGCGTTTAGAACTCGTTATGGACAATATGAATATCTCGTAATGCCGTTTGGAGTGACGACTACGCCTTCTATCTTCATGAACTACATGAACCGGTTTTTTGTCCATTTCTTGATAAGTTCGTGGTTGTGTTCGTTGATGATATTCTTATTTACTCTAAGAGCAACGATGAGCATGAAGAACACTTACGGCAAGTTTTACAAATTCTGCGTGAGAAAGTTTTGTATGCAAAACTATCTAAATGCGAATTTTGGCTCGAGGAAGTAAAGTTTTTGGGACATGTGACTACCGAAGAAGGAATTGCTGTCGATCCTGCAAAAGTAGAAGCGGTACTTTCTTGGGAAAGACCAAAGACATTAATGGAGATCAGAAGTTTTGTTGGTCTAGCCAATTACTATAGAAGATTTATTGAAGAATTTTCCAAGATAGTTGCGTCGTTAACTTTGCTTACAAGGAAAGATCACCCTTTTGTATGGACAGGCAAATGTGAACAGAGTTTTCAAAGGATTAAGGAACAGTTGACAACCTCGCCAGTGTTAATACTACCTGAACCAAATGAACCTTATGAAGTATATTGCGATGCTTCTCATCAAGGTTTAGGATGTGTGTTAATGCAACATCGGAAAGTCATAGCTTATGCATCACGTTAGTTAAAGACTCGTGAAATAAATTATCCGACACAAGATCTATAGTTAGCTGTGGTGGTTTTTGCACTAAAGATATAGAGCCATTACTTGTACAGAGCAAATATCGATGTCTTTAGTGACCACAAAAGTTTAAAGTACCTGTTTGATCAGAAGGAACTCAATGTGAGACAGAGACGTTGGATGGAGTTTCTGAAAGATTACGATTTTAAGTTACAGTGTCATCCTGGAAAAGCAAACGTTGTAGCTGATGCACTTAACCGGAAAGCTATTCATATCTCAACTATGATGGTAAAGGAACTAAAATTGAATGAGGAGTTATGTGATTTAAATTTGATTATGGAATTAAATAAGGAAAATATCAGCGTGGGAATGATCAAAATTTCAAGTGGATTAATGGAAGAAATCCGAGAACAACAAGTTACGGATGCCTATCTTCAAGAAAAGAAGGCCTTAATGAGACAAGGGAGAGTTTCAAAGTTTAGTTTGGGACAAGATCAAATCTTAAGGTGCAATGGACGAGTGTGTGTGCCCGATAATCCTGAGATGAAAAAGATGATTTTAGAGGAATCACACAAGAGTAAGTTAAGTATTCATCTTGGATCAAAGAAGATGTATTAAGATCTGAAACAAAGATTTTGGTGTCCAGGCATGAAAAAGCACGTAGCAGAGTACGTTGCATCGTGTCTGACATGTCAAAAAGCAAAGGTGGAATATCAAAGACTCGGGGGTATGCTTACATCACTAGATATACCAGAATGGTAGTGGGAGAGCATATCAATGGATTTTGGGGTAAGTTTATCGCGAACTTCCAAAGGTTTTGATTCAAATTGGGTGATTGTCGACAGGCTAACGAAATCGGCACATTTCTTACCTATTAAGATCAATTACACAGTAGAGAAATTGACTGATGTTTATATCAAGGAAGTGATCAGACTGCATGGAGTACCATCGAGTGTTGTGTCAAATCGAGATCCGAAGTTTACTTCACGTTTCTGGGGAAGCTTACATAAAGCTCTAGGAACCAAAATAAGGTTAAGTTCAGCATATCATCCTCAGACCGATGGACAAACAGAAAGAACGATTCAATCGTTAGAAGATTTGCTGAGAGCATGTGTCTTAGACCATTGTGGAAGTTGGGATTACTTGTTACCGCTGATCAAAGTCACGTATAACAATAGTTTTCATTCAAGTATGGGATGGATCCGTACGAGGCTTTGTATGGAAGGTGTCAAACACCTGTGTGTTGGTATCTGGATGGAGAAAGCATATTTTAGGCCCTGAAATCATGCAACAGATGACGAAAAAGGTTAAACAAATCTGTGAAAAGATGAAAACAGCACAAAGTCGACAGAAGAGTTATTCAGATCGAAGAAGACGACCTCTCGAATTTCCAGAAGGTGAACATGTATTTCTGAGAGTCACACCCACGATTGGGGTAGGTAGGGTTATGAAGTCCAGAAAACTCAGTCCTAAATTCATTGGACCTTACCAAATTCTTCGTCGTATTTGTCCAGTACCCTATCAAATTTATTTGCCACCTTTTCTTTCAAACAGTCATGATGTATTCCATGTCTCACAACTAAGGAAGTATATTCCTGATCCATCATATGTAATCGAACCCGACGAAATACAATTGAAAGAAAACTTGTCTTATGAGACTTCGCCTGTACGAATCGAAGATAAGTTGATTAAGCAACTCAGGGGTAAGCAAATTTCCTTAGTCAAGGTTATTTGGGATGAAACGACCGGAGAAGCAACGTGGGAAGCTGAGGACAAAATGAGATTACAGTATCCTGAACTTTTTAAAGGTGCGTAATTTCGAGGACAGATTTTTTTTTAGTGGGGTAGTAATGTAACACCCCGATTTTTCGCTGCTTTCAAATATCGGTAATAAATATATAAATGTTATATTTTTATCCGAGACTCAAAATGATTTTGGGTAAACCACTGTCATTTTCATGTCATGCTTTATATCTTAGGGTTACGATGAAATTTTGGGTTAAAAAGTCAGACGGAACCCGGTCTGCGTTTTCACTGACAGTAAAAGTTTACTGCTCAGAAAACCTAATTTTAATTCGTGAACAAGATGAATAATGTTTTTATCGTATTTTTTACGATACTGGAAGTTTTGAAAAATTTAGCATAAAAATATAATATTAAATTTGCTGCAGGCGAAAATATCGAGATATCTCTAGGAAAAACCTGAGGTAGATGAATCAGGGGGGTCAGCAACGGAGCTGAGATGACTGATGTGACTGAGATGACGAGCATTTATGACGATCCTATCCGAGTCATAAAGGCCATAATGGTGCATTTATGACATTAGATATTTTTGTAAGGAAAAGACGATTTTACCCCTAGCTTCACATGATTTTTACAAGCCTTGCCATTGTAATTTTGGACAAAAATGCCCCGAAACCCACGGCCCCACTTCACTTAACCATGACTTAGGTAAATTCTCCATTCATTCATGTCAACTTCTTCCTCAAAAGTTCATATTTTGCCTTAAGAACTCAAGAACACCTAAGCTTGACTTTGTGAAGAACATCACTAAACTCATCCATTTCTTTGGATTCCAAGAGGTAACCTCTCTTAATATTGCCTTTCTAAGTCTTTCTCTTCACAAACTTCATGAGTTCATGCCATGAATCATCAAGTTCTTCATTTTGTTCAAAGTTCATGAAGCTTTCACTACAACATTTTCTAGTTTAGGCAATAATAAAAAACTGTTCCTAAAAGTATAAAAACCGTTGTCTAAACCTTAGGCAACGATTTGGCAACGGTTAAAAAAGCGTTCTCTAGGTGGCCGTTGCCTATTCCCTTAGGCAATGGTTTTTCGCTTTAGGCCACGGTATATCAATAACCGTTGCCTAAATATGGGGAATAGGCAACAGTGGAACGGCTGTGAATGTGGGATTTGTGGAACGACTATGAATGTGAGTTTGAAGATGAAATGAGAACGTGAATGTCGGATTTGGGGGAGTTAGAAGCTCTGCTAGGAACGTGAAACTTGGAGTTGGCCGGATATTTTGGCTGGTTAGCGGGAGAAGGGATCGAAAAGTGAGATAATTTTGGGACATGGGTTTCAAAATGTAAACAATTTAAAAAAGAAATTTTTTTAAAAAAAACACCCAGCTTCAAATGTCAACACTGTAGAAACCGTGGTTCAAGCTGTATCTTCGGTTATAAAATTGTTCCATGATATGAATAGGCAATGGTTTTATAATATACTCTTAAAAGAAATATTAAAATACATGAAATATGCCCACAACTACAAAATTGTTGCCTATTCCATGATCTAGGAACGGTTTTCCAACCGTTGCCAAGATTAGTGTTGCCTAAAGTCAAAAATGTTGTAGTGTTTCTTCAAATATTCATAACAATTTGTAGAAAAATCCTTTTGACTTGAAACCAATTTCTATAATCTCATAATCATCTCTATATTCATCATCTAGAAGCATGTGATCAAAAGAAATTTCTTCCCTATTTTTCTAAACTAGGTCGAACCTATGTAGGTTAGGTGTTCTTGGATTTTGTTTCAACTTTAAGTCATGATTCATGATTTAATCTCTTAATACCATGATGGCTATTGTATGTAAGTAATTAGAAGACCAAAAATCAAACCCTATCCTATTTTATTCAAAAGGGCCGAAACCCTAAGTTTGGGTGTTGGATGAATTTTTTGATTCAAAGTTGTCTTATGACACTTAAATCCAACTCTATGTTTTGTATATTTGTTGAATCCAAGAGTTGAGAAAATTTCAAAATCCCTGGCCTATTGATCTTGTGAAAACCGAAACCCTAGTTCATGGAGCTAGATGAGTTTTATTCAAAGTTCTTAGTTCATGATCTAGGATTAAGTGCATAATCATGTTTAAGTTGCTTAAGGATCATAAATCCCTATGTTAGAAAATTTTTAACTTTCCTAACCTATAATTTTAGAAGAGGCCGAACCCTAACCCTCTTGATTAAGCGTGTTGTTGTTTGATTTTGATTTATTTTTTGTTGCAATTCGTTATGAAGGAATCGATCGGGTGGGTTTAATCTAAAGTCGACGGAGGAAACCAGATCAAATCGGGAGATTGCTTGAAAAAGTTAGTTCGAATCTCCAGAAGGTAAGGGGAGTATTCCTGAGGAGTTTAAGATAATCACATCCTTATTGTAGGAGTTGTCTGAAAATTATCTGTAGTGATATTCTGTGATTTTAAATTGTTTACTGTTAATTGTTAGATTGATTCTTTGTTTACTTGAGTAATTGAGATATGTTGTTTTATGTTATTATAATTAAATTGTTATATTACAATGGTGATGCGTGTCATGAATTGGATAAATGTCATGCTATTCTGTGATGAAATTATCTGCTATTGAGAGATGGACTGAGAAACCTGACATGGTCAATGTTCAAATTAATTTGAGGATAAAAGCTTAATAAGCTTAAATAATTAATCAGAGTGATTAATTTGAGGAATTTTGAGAAAATGTGGAAAAATATTATTTTAATAATATTTTTGTGGAAACTGTGTCAATGAGTGACAGTAAGGGCGAAACTGTGAAAATTTTTCACAGACTCTAGTTTTTCCAAAATAAATTCAATTTTATTATCAAATATTATTTAAAGTGATTCGGTTCCAAAAATAACATAAAATAGCCGTCAGAACAATTACTTATGACCGAAAAGTCGTTTAGGTTATAAAAATATTTTATTAAAATTTTTGAGAAAAATGTTTTATTTTAATATTATTATAAATTTTATTTAGTAAGTACTTTTTGAAAGTTGACTTTTATTGAGAACTATTTTCAGAAATAAAGTGTTTGGAAAGAAAAGAATTTAAATTTATCAATGATTTTTACGTTTTATCAATGTTTTAACAGAAAATAATTTATGTAAGAGGATTTTTATTCAGTGAAATTATTCCGTTAAACTTGGATGAGTTTTCAGAAATTTGGTTTTGTATTTGTTTTTCAGTGAGCGAAATGTTTTACAAAAGGATAGACGAACCTAGGAATTGAGACGTCGGTGTTGTAGTGTTGTGTGGACACGTAGATCAAGGATATGTGTCATTAGACTGAGTGTCCTGCAAAGATTTTGTGTGGACTGTGTGTCCCAAATTGATGTGGAAAATGTGAGTTCCATATCCGCAAGCCTAAGACTGGTGCATCAGTTTAGGGCTTTACGATTGAGCACTCGGACTGTGTGTCCCGTGTTGAGTTTTAAAACGGTTGCACTGTGTGTCCTGTGTTTGTTTAAAGTGAAAATTCTTAATACAAAATTAAGCATGGTTGTGAGCTTTGAGCTTCAACAAGGGAAGATTATTACGACAAAAGAAAACGAAACGAGAATAAAAGTTTTTCTCATGCATTTTTGGCAGACGTGTCATGTATTAGGACCATTGAGTCATGAGTGGATCAATGTATCTGTTATGGACTATGTTTCCATTTGATCATTGGGATTCTGAGTGAGCCAATGTGTAACATCCTAAAATTCTAATATAATTAATTTGATGAAAAATATATTAAGTTATTAAATATATATATATATATAGTGCAAATAAAAAAATATAATTAAGAGGTTTAGTGTAAAGACTAGTTAGTATAAGGATATATATATATATATATATATATATATATATATATATATATTTTACAGGGACATTTAGTCCAAGCACGCTGATTTTTGGCATTTGCCAAAATCAAATCAGAAAGTTGTTATAAACAAAAAAAAAGAATTATAAAACCTAAAAATCCTATGAGTTAGTTGGTGTGCCTAATGTTATGTATATATATAGACTTGGTCACTGCGCATGGAGTGAGGAGCGCTTCACAGAGTGAGGATTAGAGGGGCCGTGCAGTGCTTGTGAGAGGTTTTGAGGCACGTTTCTTTTCCTTGTCGGTGCAACCGTAACAGTGAAGGGAAGAAAATATTTTAGAGAAGCACCAACTTTTGTCATACGTAATTTCTAGAACATTTTGGAGGTCTTCAAGAGGTGAGTAACAGTACTTTTTACGAACCCTCTCCATGGTATAATTGTTTGTATGTGTGCGTAAGGATATATCTTATAGTCTTTTTGGAATTAGAATTGAATAGGTGAATGTTGTCATTAACTTAAACTTTAATATTGGGGGTTTTCAATTAGAACATAAATTTGTTAAATTGAGTATTTACTCTTGTTATTAACGGCATGAAATACATGATTGATATTCGTATTAGTTAAATAATGTGTTTGTTGACGTATGTTATGCCTTGATGTTCATGACCCCTTAGTTGTAAGATCACTTGATGACATGATATGAGTTAATTTGGTATGCCTGATAAGATTAAATATTTAATTTATGGTAAATGAATTGTTACACGTATGAGACACAGAATTTGTGCCTTATGATATGTTGTTTGATGTTTGTCGCAATACCGCCTATGATAGGGGTATCGAAGAGTAATACCGCCTTAATGGGGTATCGAAAGTAACATCGCCATGTAATTGGGATGTCGAAAATGAGCAATACCACCTAGAAAGGGGTATCGAAAGTAACACCGCCACAGGTTGGGGTGTCGAAAAAGAGAAATACCACCATATGCACATGGGAAGTATCGAAATGGAAATGTCCCCGACATGAGGGTGACATCGAAACACTCCTCATGAGTAGGGGTGGGCAATGGGACGCCATTGTCATGTGATGTGTGAATTTATGGCATGCCGGCAAGAGACCAATTTAATTAGGAGGTCTTCGGGCCATTTGGATTAAACCAGAATTTACTTGGTATATGGAATGTGATGCATTGAGATAAGTTGTTGTTACGTTATATGCTATTGGGTTGATGAGATTATTGTTGTTATTAAGAGTATTTTCTTTTGTATATATCATTTTGAAAAATTAGCGGGTGCCATGGATATTTTTTTTTCGGTTACCGCGCCGGCTGAGAACAATACTATTTTCGAAAATATTTTATAAAACTGTATTGCTGATCAATGGGATTTTATATCTCATTATAAGTGTTGTTTTCAGAGACCGAGGACATCGCTGTTGAGGATCCAGAGATCTGAGGAGTCATCTTTTTATTACCTAGTTGGTTAGTAATGTAGTATGGTTGAGGGTGATGACGACGTTCTTTGGTTTACGTATTATTTTTCTCGGATTGTAATTAGACGCCCGGTTTTGAGGATCTTAGTTTTTATTTATTATTCGAACGTATGGAATTATATTTATATTCACTACTTGGATACTCTATTACTATATTACTTAATATGAGGTATTTTCAAACTTTAAAAATTTTTTTAAATTTTTCTTTATGAGATATATGTTTTAATTAAATGTTTTAAAGGATTTTTATTTATTTTATCTTGGGATCACTAATGTAATAAAGGGCGTTACATTTATGGTATCAGAGTAGTTCGATTCTAAATCGGACTGTGGTAGTGGGGGTTTTTAAAAACAAAACTTGGCCGCATAGGGTGCTTGTTAGAGTTATAATTCTGCATTCTATTCTTTTGGATATTGGACTTGATCAACCCACTGTTTGATTGGACGCATGCAGATTATGGTAGCAAACAGGCGAGGGAGGAATGATGCACTTGCAGCGACTTTGGCTTGAATGGCTAGAGTTATGCAGGAGCAGATGGAGACTCTCCGTCAGATAAGGGATAAGGGGGATGTGCTTAATGTGGTACCAGTTGCAGCTCCATATCCACAGTACAGGGGTCTGTCAGAGTTCAGGAATAATAATCCGCCAGCTTTTCGAGGGACCACCGATCCTATTGAGGCAGAGGAATGGTTACTGAAATTAGAGAAGATCTTCCAGGACATGGGGTGCTCTGATGCCCAGAAGGTGGATTTTACCAACTATATTTTAGATTCGGATGCAGAGCACTGGTGGAACTATGCCAGGGGCGGGATGCTTGCTTTGGGTGCCCCTATCACGTGGGACAGATTCAAGGAGGTATTTCTGGAGAAGTACTTTCCGTACAGTGTCCGGATACAAAAAGAGATGGAGTTTCTACATCTTCGTCAAGGGAGTATGACGGTAGCGGAATATGTGGCCAAGTTTGAGAGGCTTGCAAGGTTCTCCACTCAGGTGAGGGATAATCCTGATGGTCCATGGAAAGCAATTAAGTTCAAGCAAGGTTTGAAGCCAGAGCAGTAGAGCCTTATTGGGCTCCTAGAGATTCGAGACTACCCCACTTTAGTGAACAAGTGTAGGGTGGCGGAGCAGAATATGCAAGTTGTGCTGGCTGAGAGGTTGAAGGAGAAGAGCTTCAGTGACGGCAAGAGGTTCCATGGGAAAGGGAGTAATTTCCAGAAGAGCCTACGACCTGTGCCTACAATCACGAAGGGTAAGCAGGTTCAAGGTGCTCAAGGTGAGAAGGGGAATGCATGTTACAAGTGTGGGTGGCAGCATGGAGATCGTGTGTGCCCCATGGCACAAACCACTTGCCACAAATGCGGGAGATGGGACAATTTGCTAGGATGTGCAAGTCAGGAGGACAATCTCAAACCAGATCATTGAACCACGGAAGGGTCGTTACCATCCAAGGAGAGGAGGTGAAGGAGTCTGACGGTTTGATCCAAGGTAAGGGCTTTGTTAGAGGTCATGATGTTATCATATTGTTCGATTCGGGAGCTACACATTCATTCATTTCATTTAAATGTGCTTAATTCTTAGGGTTACCTGTTACTAAACTATCATATGATTTGGGTGTTTCTACTCCTGCTAAAGATAGATTGATTACTTCTTCTGTCTGCCTGCAATGTCCCTTATTGTTTCAAGACCTGACTTATATTGTTGATTTGATATGTTTACCTATGTGTGGTCTAGATATTATTTTGGGCATGGACTGGTTGTCTCATAACAATGCTATTATTGATTGTGCTAGTCGAAGTATTTCTTTCATTCCACAGTCCATGTCTGTTAACTCACCTAGGACAGAACATCTTATCTCTGCTGCCTCATGTCATAAGTGCTTAGTTGAGGGAGCTCAGGGATATATACTTCTCTTTTCTGCTAAGATAGAGGCTGAAAGTGATATAGCGGCGTTGCCTATTGTGTGTGGGTTCCCATATGTGTTTCCTAAGGATGTCTCTAATTTACCTCCAGATAGAGAGATTGAGTTTACCGTAGATCTAGTACCTGGGAGTGGACCTGTATCAGTAGCACCCTATAGGATGGCACCTCTAGAGTTGAGCGAGCTCAAGAAACAGATAGAGGAACTGTTACAAAAGGGGTTTATTAGGCCTAGTGTGTCATCTTGGGGAGCACCAGTGCTTCTAGTGAAGAAAAAGGATGGGAGTATGAAGTTGTGTGTTGATTATAGGCAACTGAATAAGGTAACCATATCAAGAACAAATATCCCTTGCCTAGGATAGATGACCTCTTAGATCAATTAAGGGGAGCGTCAGTGTTTTCCAAAATAGATCTAAGATCGGGATACCATCAAATTAGAGTTAGGAGCGAGGACATCCCTAAGACAGCCTTCAGGACAAGGTATGGGCACTATGAGTATATAGTGATGCCCTTTGGTGTGACCAACGCCCCAGCCGTTTTCATGGACTACATGAATCGGATCTTTAGGACCTTTTTGGACATGTTTGTGGTGGTGTTCATAGATGATATTTTAATATACTCTAGGACACCAGAAGAACATGGAGAACACTTACGGTTGGTGTTGCAGATCTTGAGGGACGAGTGTCTTTATGCCAAACTAGAAAAATGTGAGTTTTGGCTAGACGAGTTAAAGTTTTTAGGACACACAATCTCAAAGGATGGTGTAGCGGTTGATTCCTCTAAAGTTGTTGCAGTGTTGGGATGGGAACAACCTAAGACAGTAACCGAAGTGAGGAGTTTCTTAGGCTTAGCTGGTTACTATAGGAAGTTCATAGAGGGGTTCTCTAGACTAGCCTTACCTTTGACCCGGTTGACTAGGAAAGGGAAACCTTTTGTGTGGGACCAGGAGTGTGAGGACGGGTTCCAAGAGCTTAAGAGGAGATTGGTGTCATCACCAGTCTTAACTATACCGGATCCCTTGGTGAGTTTTGTGGTTTACTGCGACACGTCTAAGAATGGCTTGGGATGTGTCTTGATGCAGGAGGGCAAGGTGGTAGCATATGCCTCTAGGCAGCTTAGGCCACATGAGGGGAATTACCCTACCCATGACCTAGAGCTAGCAGCTGTGGTTTTTACCCTTAAAATTTGGAGGCATTACCTTTATGGGGCAAAGTTTGAAATTTTTAGTGACCATAAAAGCCTTAAATACTTGTTCGACCAGAAGGAGTTGAACATGAGACAACGAAAGTGGATGGAGTTCCTTAAGGACTATGACTTCGAGTTAAAGTACCACCCGGGAAAAGCCAATGTGGTGGCAGATGCTTTGAGTAGGAAGTCCCTACACGTGTCGAGCTTGATGGTACAAGAGCTGAACCTCATGGAAGAGTTTAGGGACATGAATCTGGAGGTGTTGGATGTGTCCTTAAATGTCTTAAGTTTGAAGCTGAATAGGTTGGAAATTAATAGTGACCTTAGAGATGAGGTTAAGCGGGAACAACTTTTAGACCAAGAGTTGCAGTCTCAGTTGGGACAAGAGGGTTATGAGTTGTCTGTTGATGGGCTAGTGAAGTTTAAGAATAGGATCGTTGTTCCTAAGGAGGGGAGCCTTAGAGAGAAGATATTAGAGGAAGCTCATAAGGGAAAGTTTACCATACATCCTGGAATAACTAAGATGTACCAAGACCTTAAGAGGATGTATTGGTGGCCAGGAATGAAAAAGGATGTGGCTAGCTTCGTAACTAAGTGTTTAGTGTGCCAAAAGGTTAAGATAGAACATCAGAAGCCTTCGGGGTTTTTGCAGTTCTTGGAGATTCCAGAATGGAAGTGGGAGAGAATTTCTATGGACTTTGTGATGGGGTTACCTAAGACACGTTTGGGCTTAGACGCCATTTGGGTGATAGTGGATAGGTTGACCAAGTCTGCCCACTTTTTGCCAATTAAGGCAACCTATAGCTTAGATGAGTTGGCATAGCTCTATATCAAGGAAATAGTCAAGCTTCATGGGATACCCACATCCATAGTGTCGGATAGAGACCCGAGGTTTACCTCTAGGTTTTGGAGAGCTTTTCAGCAAGCCCTTGGGACTAAGTTGAACCTTAGCACGTCCTATCATCCCCAAACGGATGGTCAATCAGAGTGGACCATTCAAACCCTTGAGGACATGCTTAGAGCGTGTGTCTTGGATGAAGGAGGGAGTTGGGATAGGTTCCTACCTCTCATTGAGTTTGCGTATAACAACAGTTATCACGCTAGTATAGGCATGGCACCCTATAAGGCCCTATATGGGAGAAAGTGTAGGTCCCCTTTATGTTGGTGTGAGGTAGGTGAGGAAACCTTGATAGGACCTGAATTGGTCCAGGAAACCTCCGAGAGAATCAAAATGATTAGGGAGAGGATGCGCACGGTGCAAAGTAGACAAAAGAGCTATGCCGACAAAAGGAGAAAGCCTCTAGAATTCTAGGAAGGTGAGCATGTATTTTTGAGAGTCACTCCTAAGACGGGGGTAGGGAGGTCGATGAAAGTCCACAAGCTAAATCCTCATTTCATGGGACCTTTCCAAATCCTTAAAAGAGTCAGGCATGTTGCTTATCAATTGGCTCTTCCGCCACAGTTGGCAAACCTTCATGATGTTTTCCATGTGTCGCAACTCAAAAAATATGTGCCTGATGAATCTCATGTGATAGCTCCTGAGTCTGTACAATTGAAGGATAATTTGATCTATAAGCCAAAGCCTAGTCAAATCATGGAAAAGAGCACTAAGACTCTAAGGAACAAGACTATTCCATTGGTGAAAGTGTTATGGGAAGGATTGACTCCTGAGGAAGCCACTTAGGAGATGGAGGAGGACATAGTTCGTCAATACCCAGATTTTATTATCTAAGGTATGGTAACCTTTTAGTTTCAAATATGACATATATTAAAATAAGTGCGTGAGTATAAGGCGAATTTCAAGGATGAAATTCTTTAAGGAGGGGAGAAAATGTAACATCCTAAAATTCTAATATAATTAATTTGATGAAAAATATATTAAGTTATTAAAAAAAAATTAGTGCAAATAAAAAATATAATTAAGAGGTTTAGTGTAAAGAACAAATAGTATAAGCATTTATTGAAATTACTCAATTATTATAAATAAAGAATACAAAGTTTATATATATATATATATATATATATATATATATATATATATATATATATATATTGTACAGGGAAGTTTAGTCCAAGCACATTGATTTTTGGCATTTGCCAAAAGCAAATCAGAAAGTTGTTTTAAACAAAAAAAAAAAGAATTATAAAACCTAAAAATCCTATGCGTTAGTTGGTGTGCCTAATGTTATGTATATATATAGACTTGGTCACTGCGCATAGGGTGAGGAGCACCGCACAGAGTGAGGATTAGAGGGGCCGAACAGTGCTTGTGAGAGGTTTTGAGACACGTTTCTTTTCCTTGTCGGTGCAACCGTAACAGTGAAGGGAAGACAATATTTTAGAGAAGTATCAACTTTTGTCATACGTAATTTCTAGAGATTTTTGGAGGTCTTCAAGAGGTGAGTAACAGTACTTTTTGCGAACCCTCTCATGGTATAATTGTTTGTATGTGTGCGTAAGGATATATCTTATAGTCTTTTCGGAATTAGAATTGAATAGGTGACTGTTGTCGTTAACTTAAACTTTAAAATTGGGGGTTTTCAATTAGAGCATAAATTTGTTAAATTCAGTATTTACTCTTGTTATTAATGGCATGAAATACATGATTGGTATTCGTATTAGTTAAATAATGTGTTTGTTGACGTATGTTATGCCTTGATGTTCATGACCCCTTAGTTGTAAATCACTTGATGACATGATATGAGTTTATTTGGTATGCCTGATAAGATTAAATATTTAATTTATGGTAAATGAATTGTTACACGTATGAGACACGAACTTTGTGCCTTATGATATGTTGTTTAATGTTTCTCGCAATACCGCCTATGATAGGGGTATCGAAGAGTAATACCGCCTTAATGGGGTATCGAACGTAACATCGCCATGTAATTGGGATGTCGAAAATGAGCAATACCACCTAGAAAAGGGTATCGAAAGTAACACTGCCACAGGTTGGGGTGTCAAAAAAAGAGAAATACCACCATATGCATGTGGGAGGTATCGAAATGGAAATGTCCTCGACATGAGGGTGACATCGAAACACTCCTCATGAGTAGGGGTGGGCAATGGGACACCATTGTCATGTGATATGTGAATTTATGGCATGCCGGCAAGAGACCAATTTAATTAGGAGGTCTTCGGGTCATTTGGATTAAACCAGAATTTACTTGATATATGGAATGTGATGCATTGAGATAAGTTGTTGTTACGTTATATGCTATTGGGTTGATGAGATTATTGTTGTTATTAACAGTATTTTCTTTTGTATATATCATTTTGAAAAATTAGCGGGTACCATGGACCGTTTTTTTTCGGTTACCGTGCCGGCTAGGAACAATACTATTTTCGAAAATATTTTATAAAACTGTGTTGATGATCACTGAGATTTTAGATCTCATTATAAGTGTTGTTTTTAGAGATCGAGGACATTGCTGTTGAGGACCCAAAGATCTTAGAAGTCATCTTTTTATTACCTAGTTGGTTAGTAATGTAGTATGGTTGAGGGTGCTGACGACGTTCTTTGGTTTACGTATTATTTTTCTCGGATTGTAATTAGACGCCCGGTTTTGAGGCTCTTAGTTTTTATTTATTATTCGAAAGTATGGAATTATATTTATATTCACTACTTGGATACTCTATTACTATATTATTTAATATGAGGTATTTTCAGACTTCAAATATTTTTTTTTAATTTTTCTTTATGAGATATATGTTTTAATTAAATGTTTTAAAGGATTTTTATTGATTTTATCTTGGGATCACTAAAGTAACAAAGGGCGTCATACAATGTATCTTTACTGGACTGAGTGTCCAACTTTATGCGATAACTATTGAGGTTATGAGTGATGCAATAGGTTATGGACAATAAACTCCATTGATCGCAGTGACCATTGTGTGGACCAATGAGTTACATTTTTGAACAATAACATTGGTGTATTGTGTGTGACCAGTGTATTATGTGTTCTTTTGGACATTGTTTTATTTCATTTTTACAATGGGCCATGTAAAGAGCTTGATCTGCTCAAAACAAAACAGAAAGTTATGGGATCTCCGGAGATTAGGTATCAAAATAGAGCCTGAATATTGAAGTGTCATGCATTTTTATCAAACGACGATGATTGTCGGGTATGAAACCCTTTGGATAAAATTATTCTACTGCTTAGATAATTTTTTGTATACTGTGAATATATGGTATATGTTGTTTGTGTGTCGTGCATGGGGTTGTCTTATCAAAACTCATATATTGGTAACTCACCCTTGCATATATGTTTGTTGTTTCCTCTACTATGTGGAATATGTATAGATCTGCATTCAGATGGATCCGGACGCAGTGGATTTGAACTACTCGGGGGGTCCGAGCCCTGACGTTTGACAATGTGGATCAAG
The DNA here is from genome assembly GCA_030762895.1 of Sophora flavescens. Lineage (NCBI taxonomy): Eukaryota > Viridiplantae > Streptophyta > Magnoliopsida > Fabales > Fabaceae > Sophora > Sophora flavescens. The sequence continues at coordinate 209,369,006 of CM061063.1, read as the reverse complement.
GGAACGCCTGGGTGATCAACCTAGGGGCTTGGAGTCCTACCTACACTGGTCCGATGAGGACACTCCGAGGAACTGTAGCAGACGGACCACGGCAGCTTATTCATAGCAGGGAGACGATCGAGGTTTCCCTACCTCCCATTTGGATCATCCTACGGTATTTGGTACAACACGGGGACTTAGAGCATCAAACACCTCCGTGTGTTCAGCCTTTACAACAGGTAGCCCCGGAGACACCTCATGGGCCTATAGTCTTGATCCCGGAGGAGGCACAGGTGGAGATGGAGGAGGATCCTGATGAGGATCTGATGGTTGATCCGAACTTTGTTCCTTTGAAAGATGGAGTAGTCCCGGTTATTGGAGAGGGGACTGATGTATCCTCTCCAGATACACCTCCTGGAGGTGGGGGAGTCTATACTGGATTCTCCAATGGGTTTCTGTAGTGGTGCCCAGCTGTAGGATGTTGTCTTTGTGGGTAGAGTGGGATTTTTAGATAGTCTGATTTAGTGGCTACTGAGAGTCATCTTTTTTAGTTGTGTTTTTCAGACTCCCACTATGACATAGTTATGATATTTTCAGTTTGATGTAATATATGGGTGACAGTAGGTGGTGACCTGGTAGGCAAAATGTCTTCTGTAAAACTTTGATGCATATATATAATATATAGTGATGTATATTATGTTACTGGGTTTTGGGTGTGTGTACAGTAAAGAAAAAGATTTTTTTTTTTACTATTTTGACAAATATAAGGAATTAGTATACTTATTTTGTTTTCCGAAGGAAACCAGCGAATTATCATTTTTGTTAAGTTTTATTTTTACAACATGTTACGTAAATGTAATACCCTGGGAATGGTGTGTCTCATTAGTGGCATCAGAGCTGGTCGAGTATTTCGGAAAGTCTTTGGGAATAGGTCTGTTGTGTTGATGTTGTGTGATCTCTGAAAGAGATTGTTTGAATTAATTCTTATAAGTAATGTGTGATAGTTAGTAGATTCAAGTTTCATTTTCTGGTTGCCATTTAACTGATTGTGTCTTGTAGGTCAGTTATGGAACCAGAAGGTGCACTTGGACGTGGACGTGGACGTGGAAGCGGCCGTGGGAGAGGATGTAGATGTGGTCGTGTTAATGGGGGAGGAAATTTTGATGAAAATTATGAGGAAGGAGGAGGTATGGACTATGCTGCACAAGTAATGGCGGATGTCGCCGCTGCTATTACACAGCAAATTGCTACAATGGCTGCCCAGAATTTACAGGAATAACTTCGAGTGAAACAGGCTGCTGAGGGCAGAGGTCTTACTGCTTTTAGATGCCAGAATCCTCCACAATTTCATGGAGATGTGGATCCCATAAAAGCCGACTTATGGATTTAGGAAGTGGAGAAGATCTTTGAGTTGATAGATAGTCCAGAAGGAGCGAAGGTGCCTTATTCTACTCATCTGCTATTATGAGATGCTGAGTACTGGTGGAGGGGCACTAGGAAACTACAGGAAGTAGAGAATCAGGTGGTTACTTGGGTGATATTCAAGAACATGTTTCTAAGCAAGTATTTTCCACAGAGCGCTCAAGCGGAAAATGAGCAGGAATTTTTAAGTCTGTATCAGAGGGATTTATCTGTAGGAGAGTATGCGGCCAAGTTTGAAGATTAGAAGTGTGAGCGTTTTGAAGCAGGATTGCGATTTGAGATTGAGGAGTTTGTACTTCCATTGGAAATCGGGAATTTTCAAACTCTGGTTGAAAAGTGTAGGAAAATATAGCAAATGAGGAAGGGAAGAGATAACAGAGGAAATGTAGGAAGACCATCAAAATCCAAGGGTCAATATCAGAACCAGAAGGGGAAGCAAGTCCAAAACAAACCTTATTACCAAGCACCAGGGGGCAATCGAAATCAGCAATCGTACCGACCTGTAGCTGCTGCATCAGGTGTTGGAGGTCAGAGGAGTCAAAATCAAGGCTCAAACAAGAAGTGTTACAAGTGTGCAGATCCAAATCATTTGGGGAACAATTGTCCAGTTAGAGGACCAAAATGTTTCAATTGTGGTCAGATGGGGCATCTAGCTAGAGACTGTGGTATGCCAAGGACAGCGCCAGTGGTCAATACCGTAAAGACCAATAAGCCGACAACTAAGGGGAGAGTCTACACCATGAGTGGTGCTGAGGCTTCTGATTCCGACGATCTCATACAAGGTAGTTGCGACATAGCTATTAATCTCTTAACTGTACTTTTTGATTTGGGTGCAACGCATTTCTTTATTGCAATGGATTCTGTGTGTTAATGCAACATCGGAAAGTCATAGCTTATGCATCACGTCAGTTAAAGACTCGTGAAAGAAATTATCCGACACATGATCTAGAGTTAGCTATGGGTTTTTGCACTAAAGATATGGAGCCATTACTTAAACGGAGCAAAGTTTGATGTCTTTAGTGACCACAAAAGTTTAAAGTACCTGTTTGATCAGAAGGAACTCAATGTGAGACAGAGACATTGGAAGGAGTTTCTGAAAATTACGATTTTAAGTTACAGTATCATCCTGGAAAAGCTAACGTTGTAGCTGATGCATTTAGCCGAAAAGCCATTCATATCTCAACTATGATGGTAAAGGAACTAAAATTGAATGAGGAGTTCTATGATCTCAATTTGATTATGGAATTAAATAAGGAAAATATCAGCATGGGAATGATCAAAATTTCAAGTGGATTAATGGAAGAAATCCGACAACAACTAGTTGTGGATGCCTATCTTCAAGGTTTCACAAAAGCTCATATATTTCACGAAAATCTCAGATGTATTAAGATCTGAAACAAAGATTTTGGTGGCCAGACATGAAAAAGAAAGTAGCAGAGTACATTGCATCGTGTCTGACATGTCAAAAAGCGAAGGTGGAACATCAAAGATTCGGGGGTATGCTTACTTCACTAGATATACCCTAATGGAAGTGGGATAGCATATCAATGGATTTTGTGGTAAGTTTACCATGAACTTCCAAAGGTTTTGATTCAATTTGGGTGATTGTCGACAGGCTAACGAAATCAGCACATTTCTTACCTGTTAAGATCAATTACACAATAGAGAAATTGACCGATGTTTATATCAAGGAAGTGATCGGATTGCATGGAGTACCATCGAGTATTGTGTCAAATCGAGATCCGAAGTTTACTTCATGTTTCTGGGGAAGGTTACATGAAGCTCTAGGAACCAAGTTAAGGTTAAGTTCATCATATCATCCTCAGACAGATGGACAAACAGAAAGAACGATTCAATTGTTAGAAGATTTGTTGAGAGCATGTGTCTTAGACCATCGTGGAAGTTACTCTTAACTCACCCTTGCATATCTGTTTGTTGTTTCCTATACCATGTGGAATATGTATATATCTGCATTCATATGGATCCGGAGGCAGTGGATCTGAACTACTCGGGGGTCCGAGCCCTGACATTTGACAATATTGATCAAGGGAACGTCTGGGTGATCAACCCAGGGGCTCGGAGTGCTACCTACACTGGTCCGATGAGGACACTTCGAGGAACTATAGCAGACGGACCACAACAACTTATTCATAGCAGGGAGACGATCGAGGTTTCACAACCTCCCATATGGATAATCCTACGATATTTGGTACAACACGGGGACTTAGAGCATCAACCACCTCCACACGTTCAGCTTTTACAGTTGATAGCCCCGGAGACACCTCCTAGGCCTATAGTCTTGATCCCGGAGGAGGCACGGGTGGAGATGGAGGAGGATCCTGATGAGGATCCGATGGTTGATCCGGACTATGTTCCTCTGGATGATGGAGTAGTCCCGGATATTGGAGAGGGGGCAGACGTATCCTCTCCAGATACACCTCCTGGAGGTGGGGGAGTCTATACTGGACTCTCCAATGGGTTTCTGTAGTGGTGACCATCTTTAGGATGTAGTCTTTGTGGGTAGAGTGTGATTTTTAGATAGTCTGACTTAGTGGCTACTGAGAGCCATCTTTTTTAGTATTGTTTTCCAGACTCCCACTATGGCATAGTTATGATGTTTTCAGTTTGATGTAATATATGGGTGACAGTAGAGGGTGACCTGGTAGGAAAAAGGTCTTCTGTAAAACTTTGATGAATATGTATAATATATAGTGATGTATATTATGTTACTGGTGTTTGGGTGTGTGTGCAGTAAAGAAAAATATTCTTTTTTTTTTTTTACTATTTTGACAAGTATAAGGAATTAGTAAACTTATTTTGTTTTCCGAAGGAAACCATCAAATTATTATTTTTGTTAAGTTTGATTTTTGCAACATGTTACGTAAATGTAATACCCTTGGAATGGGGTGTCGCACTTAAGTCTGTAATAATGAGTGGTTTGTCACTAATAAGAGAAAATAAATAACATAGTTAACATTATTGATAAAAAAATAATTTTTAGCCATTGACAGCTTTTTAAGTTTTTAAAATGTTATACCAAAATACAAACAACCTTATTTATATCATTAACTTAATATTTAATAATATTAAATAAATTTGTGACCAATTGTTACATATAGTAGTGTCGCGGTTTCAATTAAAGTTGATTTGTCACTATTATAAGAAAATATTTTTAAATAATAAAAAATAAAATGAGTGAAACCTTTAAGCTTTTATCATTAATAGTTTTTGTTGAATATTTAAAATATTGTAGTAAGCAAATACACTTCACTACAAATATATTAATATTTAATATATGTGACACTTATTATAGACATAAACTTTTCAAATTCTTAATAATCCAACATAAAAGGCAATCTTTGTGGGTAGAGTGCGATTTTTAGATAGTCTGACTTAGTGGCTACTGAGAGCCATCTTTTTTAGAAGTGTTTTTCAGACTCCCACTATGGCATAGTTATGATGTTTTCAGTTTGATGTAATATATGGGTGACAGTACATGGTGACCTGGTAGGAAAAAGGTCTTCTGTAAAACTGGTCTGCAAATGTATAATATATAGTCACCATCTACTGACACATATTTTTGTCATTAATAATAAAATTGTAATGACGAATTGTCACTTAATCACTATTATAAATGATATTAGTGACAAAAAAATACATAGTCATAAAAATACGTAATTATGACAAAGTTTATATTCTTTGATAAATTTTGATTATTGAAAATCACACTTCTCATAAAACTGTGGGAATATGTTAGCACTTTCCTATTTGTAACACCACAATTTTCAGTGCTTTCTAATGTCGGTAATAAATATATAAATGTTTATATTTTTATCCGAGATTTAGAAAATGATTTTGGGTAAACCAATGTAATTTCCATGTCATGCTTTATATCATAAGGTTACGATGAAATTTTGGGTCAAAAATTTAGACGGAACACGGTCTGTGTTTTCACTGACAGTAAAAGTTTACTGCTCAGAAAACCTAATTTTAATTCGTGAATGAGATGAATAATGTTTTTATCGTATTTGCTACGACACTGAAAGTTTTGAAAAATTTAGCATAAAAATATAATATTATATTTGCTGTGGGCGAAAACGTCGAGATATCTTTAGGAAAACCTGAGTCAGGTGAATCAGGTGGTCAGCAATGGAGCTGAGATGACGAGCATTTATGACAATCCTATCCGAGTCATAATGGCCATAATGGCACATAAATGACATTAGATATTTTTATGTGGAAAATACCATTTTGCCCCTAGTTTCACATGGAAACTACAAGTATGCCATTATGCATTTTTACCCTTTTGGCCCCAAGCCCCATGGCTCCACCATCAATAACACCACACTTAGGCAATTTTTCAACTCACTTATATCATCTTCATGAACCAAAACTCATTTCTCTCAAAAACCCTAATTGGGTAAAAACCGAATTGGGTACGTTTGTGCAAAGATATATCGGGAAATAGTCCGACAAGTCATCTATGATGACTCAAGAGGAATGAATCATCATGGTGAGTCATGGTGATAATTTACTCTAGTCATCATGACGACAAAGAAAATACCTAGATATTTTAAACGTTAACCTAACCTACATTTGGTTAAAACTAGCCGAGGTTAACCAACCATGATTTACAACATAAAATATCTTCTCCCTAACATGTGGTCTAGGAGGCAGCCACTCCTCTCCTAATTTTATGACCACATATTTTATTAATCATGATTACAAATAAACCCTAGTTAAGTTATTATTAACTACGGTTAAGTTATTATATTATTTTGACTTAACCTTGATCAAACAAACTCAACCATGGTTCTTTTATCTCGTTAAACCACATATTTTCTCCTCACACCCACATCTAGGCCGCACCCATCTCCCAAACTTGGACCATTTTCACTCATTTTCCTACTTCATTAACTTCATCACTTTTGTTCCTCCAAAACTCTATGTTCTTCATTTTCTCTCACGTGTTCTTCACTTGTTCTTCATTTGTTCTTCCTTGTTCTTCATTTATTCATCATTTTTCTCTAACTTAGAAACATAACTTCATGATTCTTCCTTCATGAAATGTATTCCTAGATCATTGTCATCACTTTAATCCATTTTGTTCTTGAATCCATGAACTTTCAAGTTCATCTCTTCTCATCTCAAATTTCGGCCCACACCCATACATAACCATCCAAACCTTGTTTTGATATTCTAAGATCATATTCTCACTTATCTAGATGATCTAAACAATTTCTATTTCACATCTCAAGTCATTTCTTCACAAAACACAAAGAACTCCTTAGTGTTCTTGCTAAGATCATCCTTGTTCTTCAACTTCTTGAACAAATCTTTTTATTCCAAGGTAAGGAATCTCTCCCTAATATTCATATCTTCATTAATCATCCATAAAATTCCATTTTGATCAATTATTTCATGAATTACAATTCTTAGATCTAGAACTTTAAAAATTTCTAGGAAATTGTAGAAAAATAATTTTAATGTGAAATCAATTTCTATGATCTTGTTATGAATTCTATTTTCATCATCTAGAAGCATGAACCAAAAAGAAATTTTCTCCCTATTTTTCTAAGCATGGCCGAAACCCTAGATTTTGGGTATACATGGGTTTTTGCTTCAAAGTTTGTCAAAATGATCATTGGTTTCATCTTTTAATCCTTATGGTTTTTGAATCGAAGTGATTAGAAAACCTAAAATCAATTTCTAACCAATTTTACTATTAGGGATCGAAACCCTAAGTTCTTGGTGTAAAGGAATTTTGATTCAACTTTTATATTATGACACTTGATTTCATCTCCATACTATCTATGTTTATTGGATCCAAGAGATGGAAATCAAATAAAATTTCTAACCCAAATTTAATGTCAAGGCCGAAACCCTAACTCTTGGAGTTAGAAGAGTTTTTGTTCAAAGTTCTTGGTTCATGATCATTGATTAAGTCTCCATCATGTTTAAGGATCATAAATCCATAAGTTAGAAATTTTTAACATCCCTAGTCTAATGATTTAGTGAAGGCCGAATCATAACCCTTATGAACTAAAAAAGTTTAGTTTGATTTGGAAACCGGATCCAAATCGGGAAATCGTTCGTGAAACAAACACTTGAATCTTCAAGAGGTAAGGGGAGTTTGCTTGAGGAGTTTAAGATAATCGCATGCTAGTTGTTTGAGTTATCTGTATATTGTCCATAATAATTTCCTATGATTGAAACTGTTGGTTGTTAATTATTGATTTGATTATGTGTTTTAATTGAGTTTTTGTGATATGTGGATTTACATGATTATGATTGAATTGTTAAATTATAATTGTGAGGCTTGCCATGAATTGGATGTATGTTATGCTATACTGTGATGAAATTATCTGCTGTTAAGTAATGGATTGAGAAACCTGACATTGGTCAGTGTTCAATTTAATTTGAGGATAAACGCTTAATAAGCTTAAATAATTAATCAAAGTGATTAATTTGCAGAATTTTGAGAACAAGTGGAAAAATATTATTTTAATAATATTTTTGTAGAAATTGTGTCAATAGGTGACAATAAGGACGAAACTGTGAAAATTTTTCACAAGTGCTAGTTTTTCCAAAATAAATTCAATTTTATTATAAAATGTTATGTAAAGTGATTAAGTTACGAAAATAACGTAATATTACTGTCAGAACAATTACTTATGACAGAAAAGTCGTTTAAGTTATAAAAAGATTTTTTAAGAGAATTTTTGAGAAAAAGTTTTATTTTATTATTAAAAATTTTATTTAGAAAATAATTTTTAAAAGTTGATGTTTATTGAGAACGATATTCAGAAATGAAGGAATTGGAAAGAAAATAAATTATTGATGATTTCACGTTTTATAAACGTTTTAACAGAAAAGAATTTATGTAAAGGAGTTTAATTCAGTGAAAATACTTCCGTTAAACTTGGATAAGTTTTCGGAGGTTTGATTTCGTATTTGTTTTTCACTGAGCGAAATGTTTTAGAAAGGAGAAACGAACCTCGTGACTAAGATGTCAGGGTTCTAGTGTTTTGTGGACACGTAGATCAGGGATCTGTGTCATTGAACTAAGTGTCCTGCAAAGGTTTTGTGGACTGTGTGTCCTAAATTTGATTTGGAAAATGTGAATTCCATATCCGCGAGCCTACGACTGGTGCAACAGTTTAGGGCTTTGCAATTGAGCACTGGGAGTGTGTGTCCTGTGTTTAGTTTGAAACATTTGGACTGTGTGTCCTGTGTTTACTCTAAAGTGAAAATTTCTTATATAAAATTAAGCATGGTCGTGAGATTTGATCTTCGACAAGGGAAGATTATGACGCAAAAGAAAAAAAAAATGAGAATAGAATTTTTTTTCTCATGCATTTATTGGCAAACGTGCCATGTGTTACCATCATTGAGTCCTGAGTGGATCAATGTATCTTTTATGGACTATGTTTCCATTTGATCATTGGGTTTTTGAGTGAGCCAATGTATCTTTACTGGACTTTGTTTCCAATTTAATGCAATGACTATTGAGGTTCTGAGTGATGCAATAGGTTATGGATAATAAACTCCATTGATCGCGGTAACTATTGTGTTGTGTGGACCAATGAGTTACATTTTTGAACAATAACCTTGGTTTACTGAGTGATGACCAGTGTGTTATATGTTCTTTTGGACATTGTTTTATTTCGTTTTTACAATGGGCCTTGTAAAAAGCTTGATCTGCTCAAAACGAAACTGTAAGTTGTGGGATCTCCAGAGATTAGGTACTAAATTAGAGCGTGAATATTGAAGTGTCATGGATTTTTATAAAATGACGATGACTGTCGGGTATGAAACCCTTTGATAAATTTATTCTGCTATTTGGAATATTTTTGTATGCTGTGAATACCTGGTATATGTTGTTTTGTGTGTCGCGCATGTGGTTGTCTTATCAAAACTCATATATTGGTATCTCATCCTTGCATATTTGTTTGTGGTTTCCTCTACTATATATATATATATATATATATATATATATATATATATATATATATATATATATATATATATATATATATGATGAGTGAGATGAACTCCGAGGAGACGAATCTGTCGTACTCAAGGATCAGATCCTTGACCTGTGTGAATGCCAACGATAGTGAAGCTTGGTTGATCAAGAGTATGTAAACCCAAACAAGACGCAACTCACAGAAAACTAGGACTTGATCCTAAAATTTGCACAGTGACAAGCTATTTATAGAAAATTGGGTCTGCGCTCGCTCGTGGGGCGAACAGGTGCTCGTTGGGCGAGCACTTACTTTTGGTTCCATTCTGAGTTTGAATCCTCACGGGGCGAGACATAACATCTTCAGAATTCATGTTCTGGCTCGCGAGGCGCGTCCTTGTTTGCGGGATGAGTCTGAAAGATCCCAATTCCTTGCTCAGCATCAGCTCTCGCTCGTGGGGCGAGACCTTGAAATTTTCCTTTTGCTTATTTTCTTCAATTTTCCAAGTTCCCTTTTGCTTGTTCACGCTCAAATGTGTATAAATACTAGACAAAGTGAATGAATAAAGTGGTGGTGAATATTTAGTGAAATTCTCTTTGAACTTTCTCTCTTCTACTTTCAATATTCTGTGTAAGTGCATTAAGAGTGAGTGTGTATGCCATATCTCCAACAGCACCCGTATTTAAAAGTTTAATTATGTTAATATCAATTGTAAATATATGAACTATCTCAACCTGTGTTCTAATTGTCATTTTAAAGTATTATTAAAAATAAATAATAATATTCATCCGCTAACAAACTTTTAACAAATAAATTAACAATTTCCTTTTTCCTATTTAACAACAAAGCTTATATTTTTTTTAAAGGATAATATTGCCAAGAATAAGATCTAGTTTATATTATATAATTAAAAAAGAAACAAATAGTGATTGTTAACACGTATTTAAAATTTATTTTTTGTTAAAAATTCTTTTAAACTACGTACAATTTAAAATATTTGTAACAAGGTAGGCAACAATGCTTAAATCTCTAATAATGAGTAGTTTGTCACTAATAAGAGAAAATAAATAATATAGTTAATATTATTGATAAAAAATAATTTTTCGCCGTTGACAATATTTTAAGTTTTTAAAATGTCATTCCAAAATACAAACAACCTTATTTATATCATTAACTTAATATTTAATATGTGACAAATTGTTACATATAGTAATGTCATAATTTTAATTAAAGTTTTTTTAAGCAAATAAAATAGGCATGTAAGGGCATCACAATGGTCACTGATATCCCAATTAGGTTGGTGTGACACCCAGGGTTGACGAGGGCGGGGAGTGGTCGTCAGTGTGAGAAGGCACGGACAAGGAACGACTCCTGGCAGGCTTCTAGGCGAAGGGACATATGTAACACCATTCTCGAGCGCTACATTGTAAGTGACATTTTAAGGCCGAAAAGTAGGTTATTTAAAATTGGCTATAATCTAATGGGGTAAATTTTTTCTTAATCACAAGTCATAAATATAACTACTTTGATTTAAAAGAATGGACAATAAAATATTCCATTATCACAATCTGGGTCATAAGTTCGTAAATCATTTACATGATACCCAACCCAACTCATAAACATAAATTATAGAAATATACAAATCCTGTATAAAGATATGGAGACGCAGCTCCTAAAATATAAGATACTTGGAGTCGTAGCTCCATAGGCAGTTACATTAACTCCCAAACATACCCAGTTGGCCAAATTAAAATATAAAAGACAATCATTTCTCGTATATCATGAGAAGGACAAACCCAACTGACGAGATCTAGTGGAAACTCTATTTGAGTCTACTACTGACGTCATCACAAAAGACACTACTGGAGCTACTACAATGGTAACTCTCAAACTAAGTACTTTCCTCTTCCAAGAGGAAAAACATGGTCTACGAACCATCGACAGTCTGGAAGACGTCCACTAGAAACTCCAACATGTCGTCCGCATGCTTGAACCTCGACCTTTATGATGCATCAGCCAAGCGACATCTTGACGTCTCAATATTCTCAAAAGAATACAGAAAGCACATAGTGTTGGGAATTTGCGTATAAAAAAAAAATAACGCAGCGGAAAAAATTCCCATCGAAGGATCCTTGCGAATGGTCATGATTCATGGTTAGAATATTTGCCTCTTGAAGCGATAACAGTTGATTAAAATTGTCTATCACGAACACCGCACGAACGATGTCTCTAAGGTATCCACACAAGCAGATTCCGTGAACGTCTAACGTCACGAACCCGAAGCGTCTCTTACTCACAGTGCTAGCTTCGAAAACCGAGACCTGCTGTTCACTATCACTCTCTATGTGCGGCTAGGGTAAAACAAAACCTTGTAGGCACAATAGCTTAAGTGGTCTACTTATAGCAGCACCTCCTTAAGTGAGTTAGTGAGCAACGTTTGACCTAAGCCCCATGTACTATGTGCTAGGCCCAATAGAAAAGTCCAACTCTCCTTTTAATGCTTCTTTTAATCCGCTCTTATGTGTGTGACCCTATAGGTTCCCAAAACGTTAGTAGTAATATTAAATCCCATTTAATATTACAAACAGTGAGCGGTATCTAGCAATACATCATTGCTACCTAAGTAGTGAGAAAGTCAGTGATTTGACGAAACCTTTCTGTGACAAATATTCGTGTGCATTATTATCCCTTTGTCCATATATCTATATTGAACACAAGACATGGAATGTGTCACCCTTGTATGGTTCAATATCATGTTCCCTGATTCCCGAGTAGACTTAACAACAAATGAGGTCAATATCTCATATTGACTCATTTCAGCACGGCCATGCATTTTACAGTCTCACTCTATTAGGGGGCCCACAGATATTACTCCTGTTATGTAGGAGGGACAAATTCCATCTAGGTCACTCACATCCCTCTTCATGGCTCGTGGTATGCCCAATGTCCGTCTTTATAATCATCCTATTACAGATGATGTTTGACGATATTAAAGCACACGACTCCTCATGTAGGGATCGTAGCGATTTCAGGTCAAAGGATTGCATACACCATTGTCACTATGAGAACTACTTATGACACTCACACAACGCTCCATGTAGTGTTCTCATGGTGGGTCAATCGAGTACATCATTACTCTAATGTGTACCTATGTGGCGACTCGATATCTCATATCGATGACCCGTGAGATATGGTCATCAGTCTGCACACATAATAGTCTCAATGTATTATTATTGTCCTTATTAATAAAATACTTGACTACGGATATTTAAGAATAGGATTTCATTGTTCAATAGTGTCTCACGATCAAGTTATATACTTGATATTCTATTAAACTGAATTTTCTATTCTAAGGACTTTATTATGTTTAAACAAGTAACACAATAAACTGGAATGCCTCATATCATATATATATATATAATAGCAAGATACAAATGTAAGTCTAAGAAATACACTGGCCTCTAGGGCTTACACCAACACATAGCCAGCCGACATAGGCAATATAAAATAAGGAGGTGATATTTCCATTCATCTTACACAAAAGGCAGACATGCAGTGGTACGACTCTCAGGTACGTACAATTATCAATATTCAATCATATCATCATTCATATCAGGGAAATAATGTCTCACAAAAACATAAACACAAGACAACGTTTTCCAAGATAGGAGACATCTAAGACTAGAGGAATGACCTCTGATTTCCTATACCATGGTTTTACAATCAGCCGGAGAAAGTGGTTCGAAGGATTTTCCTGAGGTACCAGCCTAGGGTAATAAAATGTGTCAACAGTAAGCAACGTGCATGTGATAGGCTTTTTCGGGAACATCCTACACGACCAGAAAACGCGTAGCATCTAGTCGAGTATGTCGGTGCATTGTCAGATCACCATGCCACAGAGGAGCTACCAACTGGGCCTATATGAGTATTTCATACCCCCACACCCCTAAGCATCAACCAAATCGTCACTACGGAATTCGCACCCGCATTAAAGTGTTAGCTCCTTCTTCTAGGCACAACGGCCTTACCGAACATAGTTTAATTGTGTGTTTAGGTAAAATTTATGTAAATGCATTCTTCTTGTCTATCCACCAGAAGACATCTTGATTCCATCGGAATCCTTTCAACGTGCTTTATCAGATCCTAGATGTTCTTAAGTCCGAATTACCAGTACTTAACATCGAGCTAAAGTTATCAAGTAACCTTTCATCTTTGTGCAAAGATATCTTAAAGCGCTGGATTAAAAGTCCTAACACATTATGACATTGGATCACAAGTCCAATTATTTATTTCTCTGCACTATTCTAGTAGAGTCTTTCTCTTGGCTTCCAAGAAAAACAAATAAATATTTAGACATTACATCTTATGGAAATATGGATAGTGAATTATCCATACTTTATGACATAAGGTCTTGTTCCACCCTACGTCATAAATTATTATGTTCGTATTTTCACTAAGTCGTTCTTGACTTAGGTTTTTGCATTTTACCGTAAATACTCGTCCTCACGGACTAAAATCCTTTTTTGTCTTAAAACCAAAACCTTTGGTTAAAAGCAAATCATTTAGAAATCAGATTCCATTAAAGTACATAGATACCAAATTCCTCAAAACATTTTCTCGAAAATCTTTAAAAACGCTTAACGACGGTTTCGCCGCTTTTAACTTAATTTAGGCCCAAAAGCCATACTTTTGAAAATATGGTTCTTCACCTCAAATTTATTACTCTCCTAGGTTATAATACTCAAATTAAGATGTTGAAACACTAATTTTAAATTTGTATCTCCCGTTATACGCAATTCCTAAAAACTTGCTCGTACGTCGTTAAGTTCGAAAATCGCATAATTTCTTTTTCAATGATTTTAAACTCTAATGGTCCAAAACTCATTTTGGAGTCTTAGGACATTTAGTTATATATGAAAAACAGTCTCTAACTGTCCAATCATATATATTTTCGAAAATTACAGTTTAGCCTCTTAACTTTCATTATTTACAAAAAGATCCTTATTTACTTGAAACATTATAACTTTTTATCTATAACTTCAAATCACACCAAACCAACTTCTATAAAACTATTTTTCAGTCACCATAAAAATTCCATAAATTATGTTTCTTCCCCATATTTTACAATATTTACAAAAAGGTCCTTGTTTAGTAAAAAGATTGTATCTTTTTATGTATAAGTCCAAATAACATCAAACCAATTTCTATAGTCTTATTTCATCAAGGACTACAATCAAAATACATAAAATATAATTTTCAGAACAGCCCCATAAATTCTCAGTATTTGCATATTAGTCCTTATATCTTCAAAAATTCATACCTTTCAATATAATCAACCAATTCAATTCAAACAAATTTTGTATCTTTAAAATAGGATAAGGCAGTGTATACTGTCCTAAAGACAGTTTTGCAAACTTAATGATTTTTCTTGGTTTTGTTACTCTTTAAAAACCTTAAAAACTCATAGGATTCCATGATTTTAATCCTTTAAGATTTTCATACCATTTTCCTCATCATGACCGAAACCATGATAACCACAAATGAAGATTTTCTCTTCATCAATCAAGCTCACAAACAAACATACATATTCATATATCAATGCAATAAATCATGGCATGAACTTTTAGACATATTAGACATACTTTGTGATATAAGACTAAGTGTGAAATTTATAACTTTACTCAACTAAGCATGCATCATATAAGCATATTAATCATAAATTTTCATCATACGACATACACCACAAAATTATTACACCAAGTCCTCTTAGAGGCTCATACAGACATAAACACTTAATCCCACAATTAGGGTTTCAAACCAACACAAAAACATATTAAACCACATACATATCTACTTTAAGGTAGGATGGTGGTAATCTCCCCCCTTACCTCTTGTAGATCACTTGGAGATCAATCAAAAACAAGCTAAACCAATCAAGGTAGCCCACGGTTTTGGTTTCAAAAACCTAGTAAAAAAATAAACAACAAATCCAAAAGGATTACACACATGAACTTAGACATAATCCAAGGAAAAGAAATCATGGCTTGAATCACTTACTAGAAGTAAGGATGATGATGAACAAGAATGAATAATCCTAGGTTTAGAAAAAACCCATTTTTGTAGAAAGCTTAAAAGGGATTTTTATGTGAGATGACAAAAGCTTAGAAGGTCAAGAGGATTAGGGATATGATCTTGGTTTTTCAAACAAAAAAAAGGATGATGGTTTAGGGTGGTTGGCTGAAACTTGAATCATAAGAATAAGGAAAGGATTTTGCTTCCAAATGGAAATTTGTGTGAGATGAATTAGGTTTAGAATGAGGAGAGAATGATGGATATACTATTGGTTTACCATACAAGTGATTGGATCAAGTGGAGGTGATGATGGCCGAATTTGTGATGATGAAGAACAAGGAAGAACTTTGTGTCAAGAACTTAGATGGTTAGATGAAATGAAATGAAGTGAAGTTGTGTGGAAGAGGGAGGTGGCCGTGTAATGTGGTCAAGTGAGGAGGAGAATTGATTGTTAATGGTAAATGAGAACCATGGTGAAAGATTACCAAAGCTTGGTTAGGTTAAGATAGAAAAATACTATAATATAACATAGCTAGTTTCATGAAACATCATGCTAGGAAATAAGTCTGTGGTGAAGGTGTGTCTAGGGGGTGTTGGTCGTGTATACACCACAAGGAGGAAGGAGGGTTCAAATTTGTTTTGTCTTGGTTATGACCATGGTTGAAGTTTAACTAAGATAGGTTAGGTTAATACATAAATATCTAGATATTTTGTTCTAGCATTTATGAGCATTTATGGTGAAGGTGAGTCACCACCATGACTCACCATAGTGACTCACACCCTCTGAGTCATCATGGATGACTCGTCGTTCTGTCCCCCGATGTATCTTTGCACATCCGTATCTGGTTCCGTTGTTTACCCAATTAGGGTTTTAGAGAGGAATATGATGAAATGAAAGGAAAATGAAATGGGTTTGGTTGAATGGAGGTGGCTACACAAAATTGGAGAGGAATTTGGGGTCCAAAAATATCTTGGGGACACATTGGGAATTAGTTAGGAACTTAAGGGTATTATGGACTATTCCATGTATAGATATTTTGTAAAATATCTAAAGTCATAATAACAAGTGGTGAGTCACTAGATGATTCACTAGGGTGAGTTGTCCAAGTTAAGTCATCACTCCTATCCTCGTGCACACCTTTGCCGATCCGTTTCCAGGTCCGTTGTTTTACCCGATGAGGTTTTCCGCCCATTTTTCGCTAAAATTATACTGTCAGTGAACGTAGACCGGTTTCCGTCTGAGTTTTGAACCCAAAATTTAACCATAACTTCCTTCAATATATAAGGTCTCAACTATGATTTTTTTTCCTCAAAATCATTTTCTAGATCCCCGGTAATAATATAAAATATAATTACCGGTCAAGACGCGAGAAAACGGGGTGTTTCAACACATGGATGAACCGATTACACACCGGAATGAGAGGAATCCTGAGACTGTGTAGGTATGGGACTATACCGTTGAGGATGGCTTATATGAATTGATTAATACTACCTATACCAATAAGATGCATCTTCTTTTTGGTAGCCCATCACTTAAGAACTCCACAGTTAAGCGTGCTTGACTTGGAGCAATTCTGCGATGGGTGACCTCTTGGGAAAACTTCCCAGGAAGCGTGAGAGTGAGGACAAAATATGCTGAAAAGACCCGTGTTGGTCTGTAGGGTTAGTCATCAATCCATAGAGCAGTCAAGGATGCTACAGTTGGCACCTCAGATACCACCAATCATCTGTAGCACACCTAGAAATTTATTCAAATAAAAAAAAGAATACAAAAAAAAAAACATAGGGAGACATAAAACAAAACCTATGCAAAAGTTATTTGAATCTATAGGATGGAAGACCGATCCTATTACGAATGAAATCCTCACTAATAAACCTAGGAATAGAATCCCACCTAAAAAATCTTGCAAAAAATTTAACTCACATGTGAAACTTGCTTTTAATAGCTTGAAAAATGAGTGAAACTACGACACCCCATTCCCAAGGTACCACATTTACGTAACATGTTGCAAAAATCAAACTTAATAAAGATTCTAATTCGCTGGTTTCCTTCGGAAAACAAATTTCGTTTTCTAATTCCTTAAACTTCTCAAAAACAGTGATAAAAATTTTTCCTTTTTCTTTTTACTGTACACACATTCAAACACCAATAAAATAATGTACATCACTATATATATATATATATATATATATATATATATATATATATATATATATATATATATATATACATATACATATACATATATTACATATGCATCAAAGTTTTACAAAAGACCTTTTTCTTACCAGGTCACCATCTACTGTCACACATATTTTACATCAACTGAAATATCATAACTATGTCATAGTGGGAGTCTGAAAAACACTACTCAAAAGATGGCTCTCAGTAGCCACTAAGTCAGACTAACCTAAACTCCCACTCTACCCAAAAAAGACTACATCTTAAGCTGGCCACCATTACAGAAATCCATTGGAGAGTCTAGTATAAACTCCCCCACCTCCAGGAGGTGTATCTGGAGAGGATACAATAGTCCCCTCTCCAACAGCTGGAAACACTCCGTCATCTAAAGGAACATAGTCTGGATCAACCATCGGATCCTCCTCAGGGTCCTCCTCCATCTCCACCAATACATCCTCTGGAATCAAGACCATAGGTGCAGGAGGTGACTCCAGTGCTACCTGCTGTAACAGATGAACAAAATGAGGTGGTTGATGCTCCAGGTTTTTGTGTTGTACCAGATATCGTAGGATCATCCAAATGGGCGGTAGTGAAACTTCAATCGTCTCCCTACTATGAATCAACTGATGTGGTCCGTCTGCTATAGTACCTCGGAGTGTCCTCATCGGACCCGTGTAAGTAGCACTCCGAGCCCCTGGGTTAATCACCCAGGCATTCCCTCGGTAAGCATTGTCGAACATCAGGGCTCGGACCCCTAAGTAGTTCAGCTCCGCTGTGCCCGGATCCATCTGAACGCAGATATATACATAGATTCCACATAGTAGAGGAAACAACAAACAATTATGCAAGGGTGAGTTACCAATATATGAGTCTTGATAAGACAACCCCATGCACGACACACAAATAGCATATACCATATATTCATAGCATACAAAAATTATTCAAAATAGTAGAATAATTTAATTCCAAGGGTTTCATCCCCGATAGTCATCGTCATTTTATAAAAATGCATGACACTCCAATATCCAGGCTCTATTTTAATACCTAATCTCCGGTGATCCCACAACTTTCTGTTTCGTTTTGAGTTTATCAAGCTCTGCACATGGCCCATTGTAAAAACAAAATAAAAAAATGTCCAAGAGAACACATAACACACTGGTCACACACAGTACACCAAGGTTATTGTTCAAAAATGTAACTCATTGGCTCACACAGAATCCCAATGGTCACTGCGAACAATGGAGTTTACTATCCATAACCTATTGCATCACTCCGAATCACAATAGTTATCGCATAAAATTTGACACACGGTCCAGTAAAGATACATTGGCTCACATAGAATCCCAATGATCAAATGGAAACATAGTCCATAACAGATACATTGATCCACTCAGGACTCAATGATCATAACACATGACACGTCTACCACCTATGCATGGGAAAAAGTTTTATTCTTGTTTCGTTTTCTTTGTCGAAATAATCTTTCCTTGTGGAAGCACAAAGCTAAAGACCATGCTTAATTTCTTACTAAGACTTTCCACTTAAACAAACATAGGACACACAGTCCAAATGTTTTAAAACTTAACACATGACACACAGTCCGAGTGCTCGATCGCAAAGCCCTAAACCGATGCACCAGTCTTAGGCTCGCGGATATGGAACTGACGTTTTCCACATCAAATTAGGACACGCAGTCCACAAAATCATTGCAAGACACTCAGTCCAATGACACAAATCCCTGATCTACGTGCCCACAAAACACTAGAACCCCGACGTCTCGGTTCCTAGGTTCATTTATCCTCATGTAAAACATTTCGCTTAGTGAAAAACAAATACAAAACAAAAGCTCCGAAAACTTATCTAAGTTTAGCGGAATAATTTCACTGAATAAAATTCTCTTACAGAAATCCTTTTTCTATTAAAACGTTGATAAAACCTAAAAATCATTGATAAATTCTTTTATTTTTCGATTATTTCATTTCTGAAAATAATTCTCAATAAACGTCAACTTTTAAAAAGTATTCAATAAATGAATTCATAATAATAAAATAATTATATATTTAATCTTTTCCAAAAATTTTAATAAAATTCTTTTTATAACTTAAATAACTTTTCTGTGTGAAGTAATTGTTATAGCTGCTATATAACGTTATTTTCGGAACTTAATCACTTTAAATTACATTTTATAATAAAACTGAATTTATTTTGGAAAAATTAGACCCTGTGAAAAATTTCACAGTTTCGCCCTTACTACACATTAAGCACAAAATATTATTAAAATAATAATTTTTTCCACTTTTCTCAAAATTACCCAAATTAATCACTCTAATTAATTATCCAAGCTTATTACACTTTTATCCTCAAATAAATTTTTAAACACTAAACAATGTCGGGTTTCTCAGTCCAACACTCAACAGCAGATAAATTTCAATCACAGAATAGCATGACATGCATCGCAATTGTAATATAACCAAATAATTATAATAATGTAAATCCACATATAACATAACCTCAATTACTCAGGTAAGTATCTAATCAATCTAGCAATTAACAGTAAACAATGTAATATCCTAAAATATTTCTATAGAAAATTAACAAATGACTCCAACAATAGGCATATGATTATCTTAAACTCCTCAGGCATACTCCCCTTACCTTTTGAAGATTCGAACTAGCAGATTCAAGTAATCTCCCTATCTCGATTCGATCTCCTCTGTCAGCTTAAGTCAAACTAACTTGAACGATTCCTTCAATCAAATTGCAACCAAAATAAATCAAATCAAACAACAACAAACTTAGATCATGAAAGTTAGGTTTCGGCCTCAACAAATTTTTCTAGGTTAGGAAAGTTGAAAATTTGTTAACTTAGGGATTTATGATCCATAAGTAACTTAAACATGATTAAGTACTTAAACTAAGATCATGAACTAAGAACATGGAATAAAACTCATCTAGTTCCAAGAACTAGGGTTTCGGTTTTTCTCAAGATCATAGGCTAGAGGTTTTAAAATTTTCTCAACTCTTGGATTTAATCAACATACAAAACCTAGAGTTGGATTCAAGTGTTACAAGACAACATTTGAATCAAAAATCCATCCAATATTCATAGCTAGGGTTTCGACCTTTATGAAACAAATAGGTTAGGGTTTGATTTTTGATCTTCTACTTACTTACATACAAGAACTATCAAGGTACATAAGATATTGAATCATGAATCAAGACATGAAAATGAAACAAAACCCATGAACTCCACTTTTTCATGGATTCGGCAGAGCTCAGAAAATTGGGAAGGAAATTTATCATGATCATATGCTTCTAGATGGTGAAAATAGAGATGATTATGAGATCATAGCAATTGGTTTCATGTCAAAAGGATTTTTCTAGAATTAGTTATGGATTTTTGAAGTTAGCTTCATGAACTTTGAATGAAATGAAGAACTTGATGAACACAAGCATAAATCCATAAAAGTTGTGAAGAGAAAGGCTTTAAATGACAAGATGAAGAGTTGTTACCTCTTGATGATCAAAGAAAAGGATGATCTTGACGATGTTCTTCACAAAACTACTTTGGTGTTCTAAGTGCTCTTAAGGCAAAAAGCTTGAAGTTCTTAAGACAAAAGACATGAAAATGGAGAAATGAACTTGCCTAAGTGTGTTATGATGAAGGAGCCGTGGGTTTGGGGGGTAATTTGGTCAAAGTTTACAATGGCATGGCTTGAAAATTTCATGGAAAGCTAGGGGTAAAACTGTCCTTTCCATGCAAAAATATCCTATTGTCATAAATGCGCCATTATGACTCGGATAAGATCGTCATAAATGCCCATCACATCAATCACATCCGTCATCTCAGCTCCGTTGCTGACTCCCTGATTCATCTGACGCAGGTTTTCCTAGAGATATCTCAACATTTTCGCCCGCAGCAAATATAATATTTTTATTTTATGCTAAATTTTTCAAAACTTCCAATATCGTAGAAAATACGATAAAAACATTTTTCATCTTGGTCACAAATTAAAGTTAGGTTTTCTGAGCAGTAAACTTTTACTGTCAGTGAAAACGCAGACCGGGTTCCGTCTGAATTTTTAACCCAAAATTTCATCGTAACCCTAATATATAAAACATGATGTTAAAATAATAGTGGTTTACCCAAAATCATTTTGAGTCTCGGATAAAAATTTATATATTTATTACCGATATTTGAAAGCAGTGAAACATCGGGGTGTTAGATTACTACCCCGCTAAAAATAAATTCGTCCTCGAAATTATGTACCTGTAAAAAGTTCAGGATACTGTAATCTCATTTTGTCCTCAGCTTCCCACGTTTCTTCTCCAGTAGTTTCATCCTAAATAACCTTGACTAAGGAAATTTGCTTACCCCTGAGTTGCTTAATCAACTTATCTTCGATTCGTACAAGCAAAGTCTCATAAGCCAAATTTTCTTTTAATTATACTTCGTTGGGTTCGATTACGTGTGATAGATCAGGAATATACTTCCTTAGTTATGAAACATGGAATACATCATGAATATTTGAAAGAAAAGGTGGCAAAGAAATTTGATAGGCTACTGGACCCATACGACGAAGAATTTGGTAAGGTCCAATGAATTTAGGAGTGAGTTTTCTGGACTTCATAACACTACCTACCCCAGTCGTTGGTGTGACTCTCAGAAATACATGTTCACCATCTTCAAATTCGAGAGGTCGTCTCCTTCGATCCGAATAACTCTTCTGCCTACTTTGTGTTGTTTTCATCTTTTTACGGATTTGTTTTACTTTTTTCGTCGTCTGCTGCACGATTTCAGGACCTAAAATCATGTATTGCTCTTAGCGCATAGATAATTAATGTAGCACTCGTATTTAAAAGTTTAATTATTTTAATATCGATTGTAGATATAATGAATTATCTCAGCCTGTATTCTAATGGTCATTTTAAAGTATTAATAAAAATAAATAATAATATTCATCCTCTAACAAACTTGTAACAATTAAATTAACAATTTCCTTTTTCCTCCTTATTACTCCAAACCCTATGTCCCTCCCCCCAAACCACCAAGCCACCTTATCACTCCATGCAATTTAAAATATTTGTAACAAGGTAGGAAACAATGCTTAAATCTGTAATAATGAGTAGTTTGTCACTAATAAGAGAAAATAAATAACATAGTTAGTATTATGGATAAAAAAATAATTTTTCGCCATTGATGCGTGTAGAACACACTTAGGACAAGTGCACCATGTCGCAATAGTAATAAAGAAATTTGAGTTCTAGATATCGTACCCACATGGATTAATGAATAATTACCAAACGAGAGAAATTCTTATGTTATTTAGACAAATCAAATTGGTGAAATGATGAATTTTAGAAAGGAACAACAAAGACAAGAGTTCACAAGCAAGAACACAAATATACAGAAACGAGGATTCAATTATGAGAAAGCCTAGGGTCAAGGTTTCACTTGCACTTTTAATTCCTAATTCCTAATTCTTTATGATTTTTGAATTAAGCAACATATATCAATCCCTCAATGAATTCTATTAATACGTTTGGTCATTCAATATTAATAATCTTTTCCCCGAATTAATTTCCTATTTGGTCATGTAAGAAATTCAAATCCTGAGAAAGCATGAAGCACGAAGTGGTTGATTAATCTAATTGATTAACCTGATTGAAAGATTAGGATTAAAGTTTGATCATGCAATAATCCTAACATCGATTATTCTATATGTCTGTCAATTAATTGCGGTACGGCCGCCGATCAATCAATCAACTCAAACATGCCAAGAGTGATCAAAACTTAACATGAATTAAAGTAATAGAATAATCTATATGAAAGCAAAATCATGAAATCATATTAAATTAGGAAAACGAGTTTCAAGTATCAAGATCCACCATAACCTTAGTAAAGGTATTTAGCGATCCATAGAATAAAAGAGAACCAAATCCAAATAAAGGTACACGAAGAAACAAGGAAAAAGAACCCATTTTACAGTAGTAATCTCCACTCTGATTCTTCAAGCGCCTTGCCTTGCTGTTGAATCGTTCCCAAGGTTTGGAAGAACTCTCACAATAGCTAAAACCCCCAAGAAGTGTTTTAGCCATCTCCCCCTCTCGAAAAGATACCTAAAAGAGGTTTCTAAAAACTATTTAAAACTTAACAAAGGATAAAACTGGTATTTTCTTTAACAGACAGAATAGACATAGCTATGTCTATTAGGGGACACAGCTGTGTCTCTTGGTAAAACCACGCTTCAGGGACTAGACACAGCTATGTCTATTAGGAGACACAGCTGTGTGTCTTAGAAGAACAACGCATACGATGATTCGACACAGCTGTGTCTATATAGAGACACAGCTGTGTCAAACTCCGGGGGAGATAAAATCCACTTTTTAGAGACACAACTGTGTCTATCAGGACACATAGATGTGTTTCATGCCCCAACTCTTAATTCACCCTGTTTTTAAGCTCCAAAAATACAATTTTTCTTCCAATTATGCTCCAACTTAGTCCACTCTTAATAATCTGCAAAAGTAATCACAATTTATGAGAATCCATCCCTTTAATAGCCAAAAATCAACGAATAATTGCAATGAGGACATGGTTTTAAGCTATATAGAATCATGTTATCAAACCACCTACACTTGAGTTTTGCTTGTCTTCAAGCAAAGAAATAACATTAAACACGGGATTAACTTCCGCTTCCAAAGACATAAATTAAATAACTTTCATAACAAATGAATTCAGTCTACCCATGGATCAAAATCAGTCAAATATGAGCAATCAGTACCTAGTACAATTAGAAGCTTGAGTTTAACTAGCATCACTTCCTAATCAACAAATAAGGTCACTCAACTTTCCATCACTCAACTGATTAAGGACAAAGAGATCACTCCAAACTACTTCTAGGAAGATGCATTACCATAGGCTTGATTGTCAATCTCGTCTTCACTTTCTTATTCACATGCACAACATGAATCAAAAAGACTTGCAATGGTTGTAACGGGGCTACGGGGGAACAATAACGGGTAGGATAAAAAGGATGGAGATATTTATGATAAGTCACAACATAGTAAAATTAGGTTGAAAAGACAACAAGTGAAGCTCAATGCACAAGGCCAAAATAATCTTTCACTTCCAACCTTATTTCCATTATACTTCACCAAAAATCTTCCTTTTATCATATTTTTTTATTTGAATGCATATGGATTGATTTTTTATTTCCTTTTTTTTTATTTTTGTCTTTTTTTTATCGCTTTCTGCTTTTCTACCCATCAACACACAAATAACCTTCAATGACCTTTTATCAACCCATTTACATGCTTCACCCAATGTCAAGAATAATCAAAATAATCAAATACATTCAACCTGAAATTCTGTAAAAATGGGTAAGCAAGGAAATTTCATATCAAGCTCAAATGGGGCAACTAAGAGAATAATTTTGTCAACGCAACTCAGGAGGTCAAGAAAAATAAATCCTAATTGCCTTAATCATCTTCAAGCATGCATGCGAATTATTGAAGTCTCGACAAGATATCAAAGCAAGTTCTAGAACACATAAACCTAGAGAAGTATCACTCCCAAAAGAAAATTGGATTCAAAATGAAAATCCAATCAATTTGGCTCAAAACTCACTTTTTGGGGCTAAGTTGAGAAGAAAAGAAAATGCAAGCAAACAGGCTAATTTTCAACTAGGATCACATCATGTCATATCAAACTGGAAAAACATCACTTTGTAAAAGATCTCTCATAAGCAATGAGGTGCCCTTCGAAAAATATCTCTTTCTGC
Organism: Sophora flavescens; assembly: GCA_030762895.1. Classification (NCBI taxonomy): domain Eukaryota; kingdom Viridiplantae; phylum Streptophyta; class Magnoliopsida; order Fabales; family Fabaceae; genus Sophora; species Sophora flavescens. The sequence goes on along the minus strand of CM061063.1, from coordinate 209,343,600 downwards.
CTAACATTAATTCGAAAAATTCAAAGTCACATCTTGCCTAATTATTCACAATACTCAAGTGTAGTTCTTCACATTTTCAAAAATAAATGGGGGACCACAAATAAATTTTCAAAACAAAAAACATTGGTACCCCACCACCTACACTTAAACCCAACATTGTCCTCAGTGTTACAAATAAAGCATGAAAAGTAAGTGCGAAAGAGAGTAAAGAGGACTTCCCTGAGACAGCTTGCATCCTAAGCTCCTTTGCTAAAAGAAAATAAAAATAAAGCAAAAATAAAATAAACCAAAATAAAAACTAAGATGAAAAACACCACAGGTTGCCTCCTGTGAAGCACTTGTTTAACGTCTTGAGCCCGACGGTACCTCAAAAGTGATCAATCAGGGGGCTCTCCAAGTGCAAATTTTACCTTTAAGGCATTGCCCCTTCTTAATTTTCCAACCATGTGGTTCATGTGGTTTTTCCGTTTCCCATGTGGTAGATGAGCTTCAAAAGATGATGACATTTTAGTTTTCTCACAATCCACCAATATGCTAGGATCCTGCAAAGTAAGAATTTTTTCCATAAGGTCCTGCATCCGTAGATCACAAAAATCGTTAGAAATGACCACATCATTAATAAAATAGGAAGAAACAAAAGGAGAAATGTTTTGGGTAGAATTTAAAACCTTTAAAACATCCTCTTCCTTACCACACCTTGAGGTTACCATTCCCTTTTGAATCTCAATTACAACGTCACCTATGGCTAAGAGAGTCTGCCCCAAAAAAATTGGGACTTCCTTCTTTTTCTCCGTGTCTGGAAAAACAAGGTCAATCTCATTTTCCACGTGAATGTTCCCTTCAGTGAGATCTTCATCCCTCGCTATGGACGTCCGTCCCTCATGCTTAAGCTCTTCATTCAACTCTTTACCACTCCTAAGAGTGATAACTTGAGCTTCTACATCTAGATTGGGCTCAGCTTTAGTGGGCAGTGATTCTTAAACCTCTTGAGACATCAATATAACAAGGTTGGAGAATTGAGTCTCCAAAGTCTCGAGTCTACTATTAATCATCTCCATAGATTTAATCATAATCTCTTCAAAGTCTGGTTCTCGCTCCTCTTGTTTTGGCCATTGATTTTGCAAGTAAGGTGGCTCACTGACATTATCCCAGTAAGAATCATACTGGCCCCAGTTGGAATGGCTCTCATAGTTAATCATTTCCTGCTAGCTCCATAGTTGATATGAGATAATCTTCAACAGTTCTCCTCTCATCCATGATTCTTGTCTGTTTCCTAACTGCAAAATAGGATCAACTGCAAACAGGCTCTTGGGAAAGTGTTAGCATAAACAAATAAAAACAAGATTAACTTTTTTTTAAAGTCTAAATTAACGATGGACTCTTTCGTTCAATATTGTTGATTAATCCCCGGCAACGGTGCCAAAAACTTGATGCGTGCAGAACACACTTAGGACAAGTGCACCCTGTGGCAATAGTAATAAAGGAATTTGAGTTCCAGATATCGTACCCACATGGATTAATTAATAATTACCAAACGAGAGAAATTCTTATGTTATTTAGACAAATCAAATTGGTGAAATGATGAATTTTAGAAAGGAACAACAAAGACAAGAGTTCGCAAGCAAGAACACAAATATACAGAAACGAGGATTCAATTATGAGAAAAGCCTAGGGTCAAGGTTTCACTTGCAATTTTAATTCCCAATTCCTAATTCTTTATGATTTTTGAATTAAGCAACATATATCAATCCCTCAAGGAACTCTATTAATACGTTTGATCATTCAATATTAATAATCTTTTCACCGAATTAATTTCCTATTTGGTCATGTAAGAAATTCAAATCCTGAGAAAGCATAAAGCACGAAGAGGTTGATTAATCTAATTGATTAACCTGATTGAAAGATTAAGATTAAAGTTTGATCATGCAATAATCCTAACATCGATTATTCTATATGTCTGTCAATTAATTGCGGTACGGCCGCCGATCAATCAATCAACTCAAACATGCCAAGAGTGATCAAAACTTAACATGAATTAAAGCAATAGAATAATCTATATGAAAGCAAAATCATGAAATCATATTAAATTAGGAAAAAGAGTTTCAAGTATCAAGATCCACCATAACCCTAGTAGTATTTAGCGATCCATAGAATAAAAAAGAACCAAATCCAAATAAAGGTACATGAAGAAACAAGGAAAAAGAACCCCTTTTACAGTACTAATCTCCACTCTGATTCTTCAAGCGCCTTGCCTTGTTGTTGAATCGCTCCCAAGGTTTGGAAGAAATCTCACAATAGCTAAAACCCCCAAGAACAGTGTTTTAGCCGTCTCCCCCTCTCGAAAAGATACCTAAAAGAGGTTTCTAAAAACTATTTAAAACTTAACAAAGGGTAAAACTGGTATTTTCTTTAACAAACAGAATAGACACAGCTGTGTCTATTAGGGGACACAACTGTGTCTCTTGGTAAAACCTCACTTCAGGGACTAGACACATCTGACACAGCTATGTGTCTATTAGGAGACACAGCTATGTGTCTTGGAAGAACAACGCATACGATGATTAGACACAGTTGTGTCTATATAGAGACACAGCTGTGTCGAACTTCAGGGAGAGAAAATCCACTTTTTGGAGACACAACTGTGTCTATCAGGATACATAGCTGTGTTTCATGCCCCAACTCTTAATTCACCCCGTTTTTAAGCTCCAAAAATACAAATTTTCTTTCAATTATGCTCCAACTTAGTCCACTCTTAATATTCTGCAAAAGTAATCACAATTTATGAGAATTCATCCCTTTAATAGCCAAAAATCAATGAATAATTGCAATGAGGACATGGTTTTAAGCTATATAGAATCATGTTATCAGCCATCGACAGTTTTTTAGGTTTTTAAAATGTCATACTAAAATACAAACAACCTTATTTATATCATTAACTTAGTATTTAATAATATTAAATAAATTTGTGACCAATTGTTACATATAGTAATGTCATAATTTCAATTAAAGTTTATTTGTCACTATTATAAGAATTTTTTTTAAAATAATATAAAATAAAATAAGTGAAAATTTAAGCTTTTATCATTAATAGTTTTTGTTGAATATTTAACATATTGTAGTTAGCAAATACATTTCACTATAAATATATTAATATTTAATATATGTGACATTTATTATAAACAAAAAATTTTCAAATTTTTAATATTCTTTTTTTTTTTAATCAAAAGAATGGCATGCAAAAGCATTACTATAAAGCAAGACATTCGAACTAGGTTGGCACCTCAAGCTCTATCAATCATTTGCAGCATACCACTTTTTATTAGAAAAGCAAAGAATAAAAAACATAGAGGCATGGGGGGCACAAACCAAACCCATGAAAGAAAGATTAGCTAAATCTATACATAGGCAGACCCTACCTATCGTGGAAAAAGTCATGCCTTATAAAATTTGGAATCAAATTCCACGAACTATCGCATTTAGAGGCTACATCATGAGCTGCAAGTTTGTCTACACAACCATTATCTTCCCTATAAATGTGAGAGACATTAAAGGACATGTTATTAACCATTTCAAGGCAGTTTTTCCACTTGGTTCTCACATTCCATGGGACAATATCTGGATAAGAGAAGGCTTGCACTACAAGTAAAGAGTCACATTCAAGCCACAACTTCCTCCATCCTTTTCTAAAAGCAATTTCAATGGCTGCAATGACTGCAAACAGTTCAGCATGAATGGCATCATAGGTTCCATAAAAATCAGAAAAATAGCCAAGGACTGCCCCAGACTTGTCTCTGAATATGGCACCTCCACCTGCTGGTCCAGGGCATCCCAAGGCTGAACCATCTGTATTTGCCTTAATCCAACCACTTGGAGGGGCAATCCAGTGAACTGGAGTGATTTTGGGAGCTTTACCAGGGTGAGCAGTGACTTTAAAAAGCCTGAGGATTGTCAATTCATTGCGTGCTTAGATGAAAGATTCCCTGTAAGAGAAGAGAAGGCAATCACCATGCTAGTTGCAGCTCGGATGGAAATCTTTATGTTGTCAAACCTAAGTTTATTCCTACTGAACCAAATCACCCAGAGAATATTGATAATGGATGCTGCAATGATGTCTCTGATTTGCAGGCTCCAGTTTCGGTTACAGATGCTAAGAATGGGACTGACGGATGAAGCATCAATATTGCAATTAATGGAATTAGCAAGCCAATCCCATAAGCTTATGGCATAATTGCACTGTAAGAAAAGATGCTCAGATGTTTCAGCATGTTGATAACAAAGCCTACAAATTGAGACTGAAGTGCAGCCTCTATGCTGAAGCTGCTCATAAGTAGGAAGTTTGTTAAATAACAGTCTCCATGCTACAAAGGACTTGGAAGGAGGAATATTCTGATTCCAAATGATTTTATGCCAATCAACTTGAGGTTTGGGAGGATTAAAGAAGGAAAGAGCATCCTTATGAGAAAGCTCACCTGAGGACGACTCCTTCCAAATCAAATGATCCCTAGCTGGATAAATAGGAACATGAATTTGAGATAAGCTAATTCCAGCATTGTTTGGTTTTTGAAGCAACTCAACAGGGATGATCCATTTCCCATCTTTCAGAAAATCAGGTACTGTAGTAGATAAAGAACTATGCAATTCTTCTGGAATGTTAAAAACATCAGATAGTGGTTTAGAAGCCCAATTATAAAGCCAAAAATTTATGTCCTTGCCATCCCCAATCAACCAAATGGAATTAGAAGAAATAGTTTGCATTTGACTCTTGATTCCTGGCCAAATAGAGGATTTTACATTCCTGAAGGATGGCTTAGTGTGATGGATGAACCTTCTCCTAAGAAACACTGCCCATTCCTTGTCATAAATCATCAATTCCCAAGAAAGCTTAAGTAAAGCAGCTTTATTCAGAGCTTTAAGAGATTTGATACCCAGGTCACCTTCCTTGAAAGGAGAACACAATCTAGACCAAGACACAGTAACCATTTTCCTTGTGGAAATGTCTCCACTCCAAACAAAGTTTCTGATGCATCTGTCTAGCTTCTTTATGAGGGATATAGGCCAAGCATAAACTTGAAGGCTGTATAGAAGCATGCTTTGAATTACAGATTTCACAAGTTCAACCCTTCCCATGATGGATAAGAGACTACCTTTCCAGGAAGCAAGCTTGGACATAATTTTATTTGCTAAAGGCTTCAAAAGGACTTTAGAAGGTTTGCCTTTTAAAAATAGGGACTCCAAACCAGCAGAGAATCCAAGAGAATTAGATATTTGAGCTACTCTTCTAGGGGAGGCAAATCCCACATAAAATTTACATTTGTTGAGGTTTAATTACTGTCCTGAAGTTTTGATATACTCATCAAGAAGATTGGTCAAGAGCTGCAGGTTTCTTTTGGATCCATTGCAGAACACCAATACATCATCAGCATACATAACATGACTTGGGGAAAGGAGGATATGCCTCTGCTTAATACATCTTCAGGTAGACATAATAAGAGAGGGGAGAGAGGATCTCCCTGCCTCACACCCCTCTTGCATTCAAAAAAGCCGACAGATTTCCCATTAACCAGGAAGGAAAGCTTAGCTGAGTTTAATATGAGCCTAATCCAATGGCAAAATCTACTATTGAAGACAAAAGCATCTAATACTTTTAGAATAAAATTCCAATCCAAAGTGTCAAATGCTTTCTTAATGTCAAGTTTGAGGGCAAGATTTCCACCAAAAGCTTTGTGGTCTAGTAAATTGACTACCTCAAAAGCAGTGCAGATGCATTCTTGGATATGTCTCTCCCTAACAAAGCCTTTGTTGCTTTGAAATAATTCTAGGAGCAATATTGGCAAGCCTATCTGCAAGAACCTTGGTTATAATTTTGAATTGGAAGTTTGCTAGTGCAATTGGGCGAAAGTCATCAATTTTATCACCTCCCTTAAACTTTGGAATAAGCACACCAAGGTTAGAATTCAGATTAGGCAGCATCCAACCCTGAGAAAAAAACTGAGAGACAGCCTTGCACACATCAGAACCAATGATATCCCAAAAGCTTTGATAGAAACACCCCCCAAAACCATCAAGACCTGGGGCACCCTCCCCATTCATAGCAAAAACTGCATTTTTAATTTCCAAATCAGAAAGGATACTATCCAGCAGATCATTATCCTCATTGGAGATGGACTTTGGAATCACTCTGGATATCAGGTCATTGTCTTCACAAACATCAATGAGGCATAAAGAGAAGAATAATACTCAATGACATGCTGCTCTATTTTAGATTGGTCTTGCAGAATATCATCACCTCTCCTAAGCATGGACATTGATTTAGAAGATTGCCTAATCTTAGTCAATCTGTGAAAAAAGCCAGTATTTTTGTCACCTTTGCAATGCCAATCCACTCTGGACTTCTCCCTCCAAAATTCTTCCTCAAAATTCAGTGCTTGGTGTAGCTCAACTTAAGCAATGGTTTCCTACTGGATTAAATCATCTGAGGCACCAAAAGAACCAATGCCTGCTGAATTTTTTCCACTACAGCTAAAGCATTTTTGACCCTAAGATGAATGTTACCAAAGACATTTGTATTCCAATCCTTCAAGGCAGCTTTGACTTTCTTTAGTTTTTGAGAAAGGACAAACATGGGACAACCATGGATTGGAGATTTCCAAACTTCCTGGATCAGTCTTTTACAATCATGATGACCAATCCACATTTTACGAAACTTAAAAGAGGAAGGGAAGGATCTGTTACTGATGCTAGCAGAAAGCAATAAAGGGAAGTGGTCTGACTTGCTTCTAGCTAAGGTGCAGCAAGAAGAGGACCAGTAATTCAACCAAACATCATTACATAAGCTTCTATCCAATCTTCTTTCAGTTAAAGCGGTTCCAGATCTGCCATTACTCCATGTGTATTGTGCTCCTCTAGTCATAATATGAGTCCAATTACCAATGGTTGTGAAAGAAACTCTTAGAGGTAGAGAGGATCCTCTGACTTCATGAGAGCTCAGACCAGTTTTAAAATCACCAATTATGCACCATAGACCTGGGTTAGCAGCCAGCAGATCATTTAAATCATTCCACAGTCTTCTTCTCCTCAAATAGGTTGTTCTGGCATATACTACACCAATGAACATTGTTTGAGAGTCAATAGTAACTGAGAAGGATACTTGCTGGCAAGTATTAGAGATAACAGTAGGAGTAAAAGCACTACTACAAAAGGCCCATAAATTAGGAAGAGAGGAGTTTCTGTCATTCACAAAAATTTGTTGCATATTGATCTGTCTCCAAAAGGATGCTGGGACATCATTAACTGAAATCCAAGGTTTAGAGATGAAAAGGAAATCAGGTCTGTTGATAGAACACAATTTCTTCAAGACTGATCTGGTTTCAGAGTTACCAAAACCCCTACAATTCCAATAAAGGATCTTCATTAAGCATATAAATGTGGTCCACCCCTTGAGTGGGCATTACCTTTTGCATTCTTAATTATCTTTGCTTTCTTTTTTGCTTTTTTCTTGCTAGACTTAGAAACCACAACCTTTAAACCAGAATCTGAATTTTATCTGAGACTGAGTTATCATTCAAGTATTTACTAGTTGTCTGAGGAGATTTTGAAGGATCTATTGTTGTATTCACTGTCCTGATATGATCCATTCTGCACCGTCTGTCTTGTTAGGATCATCGACATCATTTTCTGGCTCCTCAGCCCGAAAAGATCCCACCAGTCTCAAGTCTTGTGCCACAATCGGATTCTCCACCTGAGTAATTGGAACAACTTGAGTTGCTGGTTGATTTACAAGGACTGGTAAAGCAAGTCCTAGATCTGAGTTGAAAGAATCAGCAACCACATCAACAGGGAGGCATTCCTTGAATCAAACAGATTAATATCAGGCATGTTATGAGGAGAACTATGAATAGAAGCCTGAGAATTTTGCACCAAAGTGCCAGTTGACCCTGAACCAATGAGGCCAAAATTTCCATTATCTTGGATGCCTGTCATTAAAGCATTACTGATCCTTGGAGATTGATTTGCCAACTGATTATGTATATGAGTATGGATCAGTCTATCCGTTTCTGAGATTATTTCAACCACAGAGAAAATATTGTGAGATTATCCCTATTAATTGGAGAATTTGGAATATCTTCCACCAGCACATTGTCAACCAAGTTCTTGTCTACATGAGTAGCTTGATTATCAAGATCTTGTTGAGGAAGAGAACCAGAATGACTTGTCCCAGCAATGTCTTCCACCTGGGGGCTTTTTTCTATGAGAACCTCCTTTCCCTTATTTAGATTAGGGGCAGGAGTGGCCAATTGATTTTGTTGAATGATCAAATTCTCAACAGCAGTATCATCTTTATTCAAGTCTGCATTACTGGAGATATCAATCGGGATAATATGTTGATCTTTGTTCTTTGGAACATACTTGAGAGCCGATTTCTTGGGAGCCAACAAACGAGTATTGTCTTCTTTGTCACCTCTCCTTTCTGGATTCTTTCTACAATCCTGCAAGGAATGCCCTATGATACCACAGGAGGAACAAAAGGCTGGCAGCCTCTCGTACTCAAATGTAAACAGGGAAGGCAAAATCTTCTCGTTCCACCATTATTTTTTCACACAGATTCGATGCCATGTCCAAGTCCACCAAGACTCTTGCAAAGTGACCAAGACACTTGTTGATTGTAGTATCATCCAAATATAAGGGGACAACAACTCCTCTAGCTATAGCGAACAAGATCTTGGGTCTCCAATACTCTTGTGGAAGGCCAAAAATCCTGATCCAGCATTGTGCATTTGTTTGTTTCACTAGGTTCGGGCTGAAATCAACGGTCCAAGAGAAGAGTCTCAAGATTCCCGGTTCGAGGTTCCATGAACCAACAGACCAAACCTTCCTTAGGTCTTCGATAGAAGAGAGGGAGAACTCGAAAAAACCTTTACCAATAGGGGTCAACCTCCAATTACCGAGCGGCTTCCATAACTTCATTAACTTGCAACGCAAGTCATTGAACTTAATGGGATTGTCACCTTTAGACAGCAGCAGCCTGCCATGAAGGTGATTCTTGCAACTTTCCAATCTAGCAAGATACTCCTCTTCAGGAATCTTGACTCAAATATCATCTCCTTTCTTGCATGGGGTTGGCAATTGACTTAATGGAATATGCATGCATTATTTAGGGCTTGGGCAAAGGTCTTCTTTTGAGGGAAAGAAGGAGTAGAAGAGGATGAGGGGGCGAGGGAGAAGGGTAGGAGGCAAGACAGCTCCAAGGTATGATTGGAGCGGCCATGGCAGACATGCAACAAGGTTTACGTGAGCATAAACCCTAGTTGTATCAAGGGAAATACTTCAAATTCCAAAACTCTAGACATTGAATGTTGCTAGTTGAAGACCATATTGGCAAAAATTCTTAATAATCGAACACAAAAGGCAATTCATATGAATGAAAATGTTATTTTTTTTCAATTGATACTTTTCTTTTTAGTCTACTAAATTTTCTACGGGTGATGATCTTGTAGTATGAAACTAAAATAGTAGTGATGAATTATTTTTTACACATATTTTTATCATTAATAATAAAATTATAATGACGAATTGTCACTTAATCACTATTATAAATGATATTAGAGACAAAAAAAAAAATACTTATAGTCATAAGCAATATGTAATTATGACAAAGTTTATATTCTTTGATAAATTTTGGTTATTGAAAACCACATTTCTTATAAAACTGTTGGAAAATGTTAGCACTTCTCATTCTCTTATCTATTTTTATATGCAAAATTAGAGGGAGCTAACATCTTTTTCCCATGGTGTAATTTTCCTATTCAACGTCAATCTCACCCTTTAACTTATAATTTTATAATTTGTTGTGGATGGGTTGAAGTATCAATTGTATTCCTAAAAAAAATCTATTTGGTTTAACAAAATGAAATACATTCAAAACTCATATTAGTAACTTTATAACTTCTATATATAATTTTAAATATCAATACCCAAGACTTAAAATTCATTTTTGTAAATAAATACTTCATTGGTTACAAAAAACACATTAATGGCATTTATTATACAATAAAAGTAAAGTCGTATTATTATTATTCTATTAATTGCAATTAATTTATATTTTCAAAGGTGTAAGATTATTGAAAATGGTAAATATAAAATAGTAATAGACCAAAATAAAAATTAGTATTAATTTCATTAGTAAAGGTATACCATGTCTGAAAATTGATAGATTTTATAATAAATGAGTTAATTGAACCTTTTTACTTGCCATAATTCTCTAAACCTAAAAATTAATTTTATTTGGGGAAAACAATTTATAGTTTTGAATATACAATTAAAATCAAACTAAACTCACATTATAGAGCCATTGGTTGGGGCTACATGCTAAGGTCTCCAATCATGTGGTGGCTTCTATTATTTAAAGAGCTTCAATCACCCCATCTTTGGTCACATACTCTTTCATTCAAAAAGAGCTACACCCCTTCTCCAACTCTCTCAATAGACATTCCAACCCAAACAAAGCAAGTTTGGCATCATATAAGCTTGTGGATATACTTGTAAAGGAAGAAGAAACTGTGATCCCGGAGGCCTCTCAAATTCCCAACCAATTATAGGCGGAGATGGACTGAGCCTATAATTCCTAATCTTAATTCTCTTCCTAAGCCCCCAAGACAGAAGTTTCACACATTTTGCAAGATATTAATTGGAAGTTTCATGTGAGTGAAACTTCTTGCAAGTATCAAAGGCGGTTAATATCTTGGAAAATGAGTGTACCCTCTTGCAAGTATCAGATACAGTTAATGTCTTGTAAAATGAGGTGTGTGTGGATCTGGTTTGCGTGGGAGAGCTGGACGGCATGCGGCAGCGATGGACGACATGCAGCAGAGACGGATGGCGTGCGACATAGATGGACTAAACCTATAACTCTTGACCCAAATCCTCCTTCAGATAGTCATAACAGAAGTTTCACTCATTTTGCACGATATTAACAACAAGTTTCATGTGTGAGTGAAACTTCTTGCAAATCTTGCAAGAAGTTTTACTCACACATGAAATTTGTTGTTAACATCTAGAAAATGACTAAAACTTGTGTTGTAGGGGCTCCGGAGGAGGATTTTGAACAGGGCTCGGTCCATCTCCATCACATGTCGTCCATCTCTATCACACGTCGTCCATCTCTGTGCATGTCGTCCAACTCTGCCACGCAGACCAAACCCACACACCTTATTTTGCAAGAAATTTACTGCATCTGAAACTTGCAAGAACTTTCACTCATTTTACAAGATAGAAACTGCATCTGATACTAGCAAAGAAGTTTCACTCACACATAAAACTTCAAGGTAATATCTTACAAAATGAGTGAAACTTCTATTGTGGAGGTGCTGGAAGAGTCTTTGGATCAGGATTGATACACTCGGTCCATCTCTATCATACGTCATTCTTCTCTGCAGCACGCCGTCAGTCTTTGTCACATGTCGTCCAACTTCACCACGCAGATCAGACCTAAACACCTCCATTTCTCTCCTCAAATACGTCTCATGAGACCTTGACGAAATGGGAGACAAGTGGGACGGGTCTGAGATTGCAAAGAGGAAGATATTGATCAAGATAGCAAAGTGGAAGAGGAAGTGATTGCAAAGAACTATTGTGGAGTGTGGACGAAAATACATAGCCAAAATAGGTAAGTTAGGAAACTAAATGGAAAAATCAAATCAGGCATGGATGGTGTATGATAAGATTTCATGGGAATTATTGATCCAACGGTAATTAAAATGATGCATGGTGAGATATATGTAATGCTCTCACCCTAGAGGAGCCAGTAAAGCATTTCTATATTCATTTCCATTACTTAAAAGTCAGACACACTGCATCAACGTTAAATAGGGGGCAATATATAAAACAAAGAAACATCTGAAAACTTGTTTTAACAATCAGCTTAATTAAAGCAATACCAATTAGATAGAAATTAATAACCGGTGAGTCTTGATTTGTTATAAATTTCCTATACGGATTAGGGAGTGCATGAGCACTGCAGATAAGTCTTTGTTTCCGTGCTACATTAACTAAAGTTTAGTAATATAGTATTTATTATAAAAAAAAGAATGGAACGGCAAGAAACCTTGCTACAGGAAAAACCCCTTGAAGTTAATCAATGGGTTTGAATGGGGTACCCAATTTAAAGATAATACTAAGACACAAGTGTAAGACTCAATGACACAGATTTTGATATATGACAAATACAACTTAAGATGTGTGCAAGTGTTTTAGTATCAAATTGCAAAGACAGGCATCAAGCAGTGATCAACAAGTTCAGTAAGCAATTAAAGGATAATATTCAATGAAGAACTTGAAGAAATCAAAAGAGCTACATGGAGGAATCAAAGAGCAAAGACAAAGATCAAGGAATCATCAAAACAAGAGCTTAAAGGAGAAATTAGATTTAAGTCTTAGATGATTTGTAAGAGAAAGAAATCTCTTAGTCACAAAATAGCTCAACTAAAAAGATGCATGAAGAAAATCAATTTTCATAACCTGCATTAAAAGGAATAAGTTCTCGTTAATGAAAATGATTTTTGGAAATAAGATTTCATAAGAAGCGCTCGTCCAACACAAGTGATAGAAGAGCTCGTCCAACATAAGTGACAGAAGTGATCGTCCACTAAAATGACAGAAGTGCTCGTCCACTAAAGTGATATAAGTGCTCGTCCACTAAAGTGATACAAGCGCTCGTCCACTAAAGTGACAGAAGTGCTTGTCCACTAAAGAGATAGAAGAGCTCGTCTACTAGGTTACGTTCAACGTTGCCGATGTAGAATCTTATTTCAAGAACCAGAATCAAGAAAACAGATTTTGTTATCAGACCCAAATCTGTTTTTTGATTGATTCCAATGACTATAACCTGTTTTCTATATATAGATGGATCAAAGGAACACTTATAAAATATCATACAACACATCAGAATTAAACAAAATCGATTTGAGAAATCAATTGTGAAAATCATTCATCTTCTTGCTTGAGCTTTATTGTGAAAGGAGTGTTTCATTCTCATAAGTGTTTCAATTTGTATATCTTACTATTGAGAGTTAGGAATCAATTTTTCGTTCTATTTGATTGTAAAGAGAAAGGGAGTCTCTCTGAGTGATTAGGGTGAGGTATCCCTATGGAAGAACATTGAGGCTCTTCACAAGAGTGTGGTATCTCGAGGTGAAGGAGTGCTCTGTGTTGTAAAGGTTTTTCAAGCTACCTGGCTAAAGCTTGTTGTGTTAGTGTGTGAAAACTCACAGGTGGAGTGGGGACTGGATGTAGGTCACAGTGGTGGTGACTGAACCAGGACAAATTTGGTTGTGTGGTATCTCTAAACTCAAACTCTTTAATTTATGTCTTGTGCATATAACTATGATCTTGATGTTCTAAGTATTTAATTTATATCAGTTCTTGATTTTTATAATCAGTATTGAATCTTGAGTAAACTGTAATAATAAATATGTATTCAATTCTATTCTCAAGGATCAATATTTGAATTGAATCTTTCATCATATGTGATCAAATTCGAAAAGCTTAATTTATGTTTGTTAATCACTGAAACTGAAAACTGCAAGTTTGTTCTTGATTGTTAATGCTTGTATCTGAAACTTGCATAACTTGTTCTTAATCTTTAAAGGCTTAATCAGTTTATGTATTTTGTTATTACTAAGTTTTGAACCTGAACCTATTCTGTGATATATTAATTCTGAATCAATCTTTCTTATCCTCATCACCTTCTATTCAAGATTTCATAAAAAGCCCTTCACTATTTTTGTAACAGATCCTGAGGCAACTCTGATTTGAAAAGTAAGTTTTTGAAAAGGAAGAGTTTTTGAAAACTCAATTCACCCCCCCCCCCCCCTATTGAGTCGTTGAAACCAAAACAACAACTGGCATCAGAGCTAAGGCTTAACAGCTATAAGAGTATGGCTTCCAATGACTGTTTGAATGAAGGGGCTTCCCTTGCACGCCCTCCTGCCTTCAATGGATCTGAGTATATCTATTGGAAGGAAAGAATGGTAATCTTTCTTGAGGCAGCAGGTGTTGACATATGGGATGCAGTAGAAAATGAACTATTTGTCCCCTCTACTGTAGATGCTAATGGTGCTCCAAGAAATAAGCCTAAAACTGAATGGAATGAGGATGATAAGAAAAGAGTTCAATATAATGCACATGCTAAGAATATTATAACATCTGCTTTAAGCCGTGATGAGTTTTTCAGGGTTTCAAATTGCAAATCAGCAAAGGAGATGTGGGATACATTACAAGTAACAGATGAAGGAACCACAGATGTCAAAAGAGCAAGAATGAACACCCTCACATCATGAGCTGTTCAGAATGAAGTAAGGAGAACCTATGACTGAAATTCAAAAGAGATTCACTCACATTGTCAACCAACTTGCTAATCTTGGAAAAGCTATATCAAATGAGGATCAAATTAACAAAGTAATGAGATGCTTGAGCAGGGAATGGCAACCTAAAGTCACTGCAATCTCAGAATCCAGAGATCTGTCTTCAATGACCATTACTACCTTGTTTGGAAAACTGCAAGAACATGAATTGGAGTCGAACAGACTTAATGAGAATGAAGAAAATGACAAAAAGAAAAAGGGATTGGCTCGGAAATCACAAGTCAGAGAAGTAGAAGACAGTGATGATGATGATTCGGCACAAGAGGCAGAATCTGAAGAAGAGATGGGAATGCTAGTTAGAAAATTCAAGAAGTTCCTAAAGAAGAAAGGCAACTTCAAAATAAAGCCATCCACTTTTCAAAGGAGAAATTTCAGCAAAGGTGACAACTCTTCCAACAACATCACATGCTATGAATGTGGAAAGACTGGCCACATGAAGCTTGACTATCCAAAACTACAAAAGAAGGACAAAACAGAAAAGTTTGACTCAAAGGACAAGAAGTGGAGAAAGCCAAGAAATGCCTACATTGCTTGGGATGATAATGATGTAGATTCCACTGAAGAATCTGAATCTGAGGAGGCAAACCTGTGTTTGATGGCCAACAATCATAGTGATTCGGAAAGTGAAGTAAGTTCTAATTATCAACCTTCTTATGATGAATTGCAAAAAGCTTTTGAAGAACTTCATAAAGAATCCATTAGACTTGCTAGATTGCTAAATAAGTCTAAGAAAACCATCACATGCCTAGAAGAGAAAAATTTTGTTTTAAACAAAGAGCTGGATGAATTGAAAACAGAAAATTGTGCTGTAAAAGAAAGACTGGCTACTGTTTTGGAACCACCTATATGCTCTAATTGTTCTAGGTGTTGTACATTGACTAAAGAAGTTGAAAAACTGAAAAATGACTTAGCCAAGTTCACAAATGGTAGAGATAACTTGAATGCTTTATTAGGACAGCAAAAATGTGTTTATGATAAGGCTAGAATAGGCTATGAACCAAAGATATATGAGAAATCTTTCAAGAAATTTTTTGCTGCACCCAAGACATCAAACACACCATTTGTTAAATGCGATTTTTGTGCTAGAAAAGGTCACACAGCTTCTACATGTCAATACAGAAAATCAGCATAAAATAAATCTAAGTATATATGGGTTCCTAAAGGAACTATTGCTGCAACTAACTTGAAAGGACCCAAACAGATTTGGGTACCTAAAACAAAAACATGATTTTGTTTTGTAGGTGTGTTGGAAAGCCAAGAATGTGAAATGGTATCTTGACAGTGGCTATTCCAAGCACATGACTGGAGACAAAACCAAGTTAATTTCCTTTACCCCTAAGTCAAGTGGTAGTGTTACATATGGAGACAACAATAAAGGGAGAATACTTGGCATTGGCAACATTGGAAGTGACTCAACAACAATCATTGAGGATGTACTATATGTTGAGGGACTGAAACACAACCAATTAAGTATCATTCAACTATGTGACATAGGCTTCAAGGTAAAATTCAATTCCAATAGTTGCTTAACAGAAAATCGGCATGATGAAAATTTGAAATTAATTGGACATAGGACAGATAACATCTATATGCTTGATTTAGATAATATCTCTTCAAATACTGCATGTTGTCTTATTTCAAAAGAAGAAGAGAATTGGCTTTCGCATAGAAGAATTGCACACATTCACATGAACCACTTGAATAAACTAATTCGTAAAGATCTTGTAGTTGGTTTACCTAAACTGAAATTTGTGAAAGATGGACAATGTGATGCATATCAAAAAGGAAAACAAGTTAAGGTCTCTTTCAAACTAAAGAACACAAACTATTGAGGAATCTGTGCATGTGACATTTGATGAGTCTAACCCCAAAAGGTTGGGAAAGGATTCTGTTATTGATGATCTTGCAGATTCAATTGAGAAAAATCTCCTAGAATAGAAACAAGACAATGAAGAAGATGAAAGCTTAAAGAATGAATTGGTGCAGCAGGAGCAAACAAAACAACAGCCTGACCTACCAAAGGAATGGAGGACTGTCAGAAATCATCCAATTGATAACATCATTGGTGAAATTACAAAGGGGGTAACTACTAGACAATCTCTTAGAAATGCTTGTAATCATATGTCATTTGTGTCTCAAGTAGAACCTAAGAACATAGAAGATGCTATAATTGATGAACATTGGATGATGGCTATGCAAGATGAGTTAAACCAGTTTGAAAGAAACGAAGTTTGGAAACTAGTGCATAAACCTAAGAACTGTCAAGTAATAGGTATAAAATGGGTTTTTAGGAATAAACTAGATGAAATTGTAAGAAACCAGGCTAGATTGGTAGCCAAAGGGTATAACCAAGAAGAAGGCATAGATTATGATGAAACATATGCACCAGTAGCAAGATTAGAAGCTATAAGAATGCTACTTGCTTATGCTTGCATAATGGGATTTAAATTGTATCAAATGGATGTTAAGAGTGCTTTCTTAAATGGATTTATACAAGATGAAGTCTATGTTGGTCAACCACCTGGTTTGGAGAATAATGTATTGCCTAACCATGTTTATAAACTGTCTAAAGTACTATATGGCTTAAAGCAAGCTCCTAGAGCTTGGTATGAATGGTTAAGTAATTTTCTCATTGAAAAAGGATTTAAAAGAGGTAAAGTTGACACAACTTTGTTCACTAAGAAAAAGGAACACAACATTTTACTTGTACAAATATATGTGGATGATATAATTTTTGGTGCCACTAATGAGCATTTATGCAATGAGTTTGCAAGTCTTATGCAGACTGAGTTTGAAATGTCAATGATGGGTGAGCTGAACTTTTTCCTTGGACTGCAAATAAAGAAAACTAAAAATGGAATCTTTGTTAGCCAAACCAAGTACTGCAATGAGTTGATCAAGAAGTTTGGCATGGAAAATGCTAAGGAGATGGCTACTCCAATGAGTACCTCATGTTATCTGGACAAGGATGAGCAATAAAAAACTGTTGATGTTTCTAAATTCAGAGGTATGATAGGCTCACTACTTTATCTTATTGCTAGTAGGCCAGATATCATGTTTAGTGTATGCATGTGTGCTAGGTATCAAGCAAATCCAAAAGAATCACACTTAACAACAGTTAAAAGGATAATTAAGTATCTGTTAGGAACAAAAGACATGGGATTATGGTTTCCCAAGGGAGCTACGTATACTTTAATTAGCTATTCAGACTCTGATTTTGCTGGTTGTAAACTAGATATAAAGAGTACTAGTGGAACTTGCCATTTACTAGGAAACTCATTAGTATCATGGTTCAGTAAGAAACAATCTAGTGTGGCTTTATCCACTGCAGAGGCTGAATATGTAGCAACTGGTAGCTGTTGTGCACAGGTTTTATGGATGAAACAACAATTAGCTGATTATGGTGTGCAACTAAGCCAAGTTCCTATTAGATGTGACAATACAAGTACAATTAACCTAACTAAGAATCCCATAATGCACTCTAGAACTAAACACATAGAAATCAGACATCATTTCATTAGAGATTATATTCAAAGTAAATAAATTGAGATTGAACATGTTGATACAACTAAACAACTTGCTGATATTTTTACCAAGCCCTTGAACAAGGAAAGCTTCTTTTTCATTAGAAGAGAATTGGGCATAATTGATCAATCCTATATCTAATCTCTAAGGAAACTGTTTATATGACTGTATCTTTGTGTAAATATGCTCTGATTCTTGTATGATTTGATTTGGAATATCTACGAATGATTAGAAGAGAGTTTTGGAATATCTATGCGAGATGGACGCGCTTATTTTCAAAATGAACAATTTTAGATGGACGCGCCTTTTTTTTTATTTATCTCGGTACCTATCCCTCTATCATGAACAATTTTATATGCTATGCTTGAATGTTAAAATGCTTTCCTTCTCTATTGCTTTGAATGTTTCTTTTCTTTACCTTTTTGATAATGCCAAAATGGGGAGGAAAAAGTATGATATAGAGAAAGGGGATAATAACAAATTATACATGCATATGTTGAGGGGGAGCTTATAATCTTACATGATTAATGGGGAGTAAATCAAATTCTGCTCTGATAATGTTTTTTTTGTTCTGATATACTTCTGCTCTGATACCATGATATAAATCTGTCAAAAACACTTAGTGTCTGCTACACTTATACTCTGATCTTATAATTTGTTAAAAGATTTGTCATAATCAAAAAGGGGGAGTTTATAAGACTCAATGACTTAGAGATTTTGATATATGACAAATACAACTTAATGTGTGTGCAAGTGTTTTAGTGTCAAATTGCAAAGACAGGTATCAAGCAGTGATCAACAAGTTCAGTAAGTAATTAAAGGAGAATATTCAAGGAAGAACTTGAAGAAACCAAAAGAGCTACATGGAGGAATCAAAGATCAAAGACAAAGATCAAGGAATCATCAATGCAAGAGCTTAAAGGAGAAATTAGATTTAAGTCTTAGATGATTTGTAAAAGAAAGAATCTCTTAGTCACAAAATAGCTCAACTAAAAAGATGCATGAAGAAAATCAATTTTCATAACCTGCATTAAAAGGAATAAGTTTTCGTTAATGAAAATGATTTTTGGAAATAAGATTTCATAAGAAGCGCTCGTCCAACACAAGTGATAGAAGCGCTCGTCCAACACAAGTGATACAAGCGCTCGTCCACTAAAGTGACAGAAGTGCTCGTCCACTAAAGCGATACAAGCGCTCGTCCACTAAAGTGACAGAAGTGCTCGTCCACTAAAGTTATAGAAGTGCTCGTCCACTAAAGAGATAGAAGAGCTCGTCTACTAGGTTACGTTCAACCAGTTAAAGGAGTATCCGTCCAATGACGTGGCATATGGAGCTCGTACTATCAACTACGAGCCCTGAGGATTGAAGACGACGCCGATGTAGAATCTTATTTCAAGAACCAGAATCAAGAAAACAGATTATGTTATCAGACCCAAATTTGCTTTTGATTGATCCCAAAGACTATAACTTGTTTTCTATATATAGAGGGATCAAAGGAACACTTATAACATATCATAGAACACATCAGAATTACACGAAATCAATTTGAGAAATCAATTGTGAAAATCATTCATCTTCTTGCTTGAGCTTTATTGTGAAAAAAAAAAGTGCTTCATTCTCATAAGTGCTTCAATTTGTATATCTGACTATTGAGAGTTAGGAATCAATTTTTTGTTCTATTTGATTGTAAAGAGAGAGAGGGAGTCTCTCTGAGTGATTAGGGTGAGGTATCCCTAAGGAAGAACATTGAGGCTATTCACAAGAGTGTGGTATCTCAAGGTGAAGGAGTGCTCTGTGGTGTAAAGGGTTTTCAAGCTACCTGGCTAAAGCTTGTTGTGTTAGTGTGTGAAAACTCACAGGTAGAGTGGGGACTGGATGTAGGTCACAGTGGTGGTGACTGAAGCAAGATAAATCTGGTTGTGTGGTATCTCTAAACTCAAACTCTTTAATTTCTGTCTTGCACATAAAACTATGATCTTGATGTTCTAAGTATTCAATTGATATCAGTTCTTGATCTGCATAATCAGTATTGAATCTTGAGTAAATTGTAACAATAACTGTATATTCAATTTTATTCTCAAGGATCAATATTTGAATTGAATCTTGCATCATATGTGATCAAACTCGAAAAACTTAATTTCTGTTTCTTAATCACTGAAACTGAAACATGCAAGTTTGTTCTTGATTGTTAATGCTTGTATCTGAAACTTGCATAACTTGTTCTTAATCTTTAAAGGCTTAATCAGTTTATGTATTTTGTTATTACTAAGTTTTGAACCTGAACTTATTCTGTGGTATATTAATTCTGAATCAATCTTTCTTATCCTAATCACCTTCTATTCAAGATTTTATAAAACGCCCTTCATTGTTTTTGTAAAAGATCCTGAGGCAACTCTGATTTGAAAAGTAAGTTTTTGAAAAGGAAGAATTTTTGAAAACTCAATTCATCCCCCCCCCCCCCCCCTATTGAGTCGTTGAAGCCAAAAGAACAACAAGTGATTGCGAGAGTTACATTCTCTCTTGATTTCGTTGATTGATCATGTCTAGATCATTGAAGGTAATGAAGGAATGCCTCTGACCACAAACTATGGTTGGTCATAGGAATCAGAGTTGTTGGGATCATGGTTTTGGAGGAGAGATCGTGGAGAAGACAATAGGGGAAGTTACAAAAATAAGACTTTGTTGCTTTTGTTGAGTGTTTTGAGCAACCTCCCTTCACTTAGCCTCTGATGGACTCCGGCAAGTGTATAACGGTTCGAAGCAAGTAATGAAAATACGGTAAGTAAATTACCGAGATCAAACACAGGGATCGGGTGGCAAATTGTTATCAATATTTAAAGGAAGATATTAGGATTAACCAAGTCAAGGGAGAGAAGTTTGTTTGGTTTCAAGAAGTTATCTTAACCAAGAGAATTAAACAAGACAGTAGCAAATAACGAGAAGTTGTGATTAAGAATGGGGGAGATCTAAGGTCACGAATTCACCAACCCAATTAAACATAGATCAAAAGTGATTATTTTCTATCCCTAGATTCAATTATTTGCCAACCAGGAACTCAAAATTATCCTAATGTCTCGGTCGAGCACAATAGAAAACACCTAAGCATGCCAATCAACAATATCTCTATCTGAAGACTAACAAGTTAGATTCATGAAGTTCTTGGTTCCCTATAACAGTTGCACAAATATCCTATTATATCTCTATCAATGTTCAACTTGTGTTCTTAATTCAAGTCCTAAAGCATGAATTGAGAATTAGGGAGTAGAAAACATCAAAATTTCACTATGCCGTCATGAGCGGCTTCATCGCTTCCTCGGAAAAGACGATTAGTTCCTCATAGCGTGCTTCAACATAACAAAATAAAAAGGTAATACAGTATAAAACTACTAAAAGAGTCTGTAAACCTAAACGAGATGCAGCTCACAGAAAACTAGGACTGGATTCTAAAATTCTTACAGTGACAAGCTATTTATAGAAAACTCGGTATGCGCTCGCTCGTTGGGTGAGCACTTAATTTTGACTCCATTCTAAGATTGAATCCTCACGGGGCGAGGGCTGTCTCGCAGGGCAAGACATAGCATCTTCAGAATTCCTGTGTCTGGCTAGCGAGGCGCATCCTTGTTTGCGGGGCGAGCCTAAAAGATCCCAATTACTCTTTCAGCATCAGCTCTGGCTTGTAGGGCGAGACCTTGAAATTTTCCTTTTGCTTGTTCTCTTCAATTTTCCAAGCTCCCTTGAGCTTCACTATTAACCTGAAAATAAAAAGTATCACTTATTATTTATTTGACCTAAAAATAGCAAAAATATCTAAAAGTTACTTCTAAGACTCAAAACGTCGCTTGTGAACAATTAAAGTCAAATTTGGGGTGAAAACGAGATTGAACTCGCATAATTGGTGTCAAAATTGAGGTCTTTCTAGTCATAAAACTAGATGAACCAAAGGTTTATCAAAATACCCCAAACTTAAACTTTGCTTGTCCCCAAGCAAACTAAAAATTGAAAAGACTCAAAACTAGGTAAGCTTAATGGACTTAATCAAACCTTGCCCAAATTTCATGCAATTTTATCAATTCAATTTTTTATTCAATGTTTCCCATTTTTCACTTCAATTAATCAATCCCCAAATTCATCTACTTTTAAACAATGAGAATCCAATTATTCATGCAGTCATTAATCTAAGTCAAGGATCCAAAAATACACAAAAAGGGAGATCACCAATTTCAAACAATTGCCTTCCTCACAAGGGCATTTAGTAATTCGCTCATTCGCTCAATTTGTCAAGGCTTATCAATTTTCACTCAATTTCACATTTTTAAGTGCACTTTCCATGAATTTGATTTTCATCTCAAAAGTAGTTCCCACGAAAACATGCATGCATCGTCAAAAGGTCTTTTCAAGGTTGTAATGGGGACTGGCTAAAGGTAGGATATACAAAGGTTCTAGGGTTAAGTCCCTAGGAATTAAGAGAGCATGAAACTTTTTACACTTTTATTTTCACTCAATCCTTTTTCCAATTTTTTTTACTTGGGTGGCTACAACATATTCCCTTTGTCACCCTTTTATTTTGTCCTTTTTCGCACTTTTGTATTTTTCTTCTTTTTCCTTTTTCACTTTTTGCCTTTTTGGCTTCAACCTTTTTTTTTTTTTTGCTCATTCCCAAAGTAACATGATATACTCATTGTAGCCACCCCAAACTTAGTTTCTAAACAACCTTTTTTCTTGCTAAACATCCATGCTCTCCTAAATCCTAAGATTCGGTTAACATGATTTTTCCAGATTTTCGGCATATAACATTAGGTCATTAAGAAACAATAGGCTCATTAGGCTCAAATTGGTTAACTATGGAACGTGCATTATGAATTGTTCTTTTTAGGCCAAGTAGCTATTTCAAAGAAAAATTGCCTAAATCATTTGATTCAAAACATATAAAACATGCAAACCAAATAGAGATTCTAGCAAATCCGGGAAAGTGCAACTCAAAAGTGATTTACTCAATTTAAGAACAGTGTTGGAGGCTCAAATTCCTCACCTGGACATTTTTCACAAATTATTTGACCGAGTTACAAACCTAATGTATGCATCTCTTCACCCCAAACTTGTCATAAATCATGCAATCCAAACAAAAATTCTCAAAGTTCAATTTTCAATTTTTCATGGGGATCAATTTTTCTCATTTTTCAAATGCATAAGAGAAAAACATCAAAGACTTTTCAAATTCTATCACATGCATTAAATTCTAGGCTCAATGCAATTAATCTCATCAAGACTTACCAAATAGACTCTATAGACACTAATTGTTTTTGTATTGACCACTATTTACTTGAAAAAATTCAAAAACAAAAGAAAAGAAAAGAGATAAGTTTTAGAAAAAGTTATCTCAAGGGGTCCAAGCGAACCCCACGCTCTCATTAGCATGCCTCGCCTCTTCCTTATCTCTCTTTACTTTCTTCCTAGGCCCACTAGACTCGGCCTCATCAAGATATTTAGCGCAAACGATTTCCGGGCTAGTCACAGTAGCTTCCGCTCTTGGAGCCCTTCCTCCCGGGATTCCTTCCCTAGCATGCCGGATCATCTCCATCTCTATCCATGCACAATCATTGGCTCCCTTGAGAGTAAACAACCATGCCGGTTCCCACTTGTCTTCTTCTTCCTTAGTGTAGCGCTCCACCTCCGAGAATGGAATCCGTCATGCTTCCACCGACTTCTTAACTTTCTTGTACAAAGCGTGTCTGGTGGCTAAGCAAACCGGGAAGTCCCTTTGCCTTTCCTCGTTCTCACTCTCAATTTCCCTCCGGACGTAGTCATTTACACTCCTATTGAAACTCAAGTGAAACGGATCCTCCTCATCCTCTTGTTCTTTTGTCAATTTCTCTAAGTGAGGGTAGGGGATCCGACTCTCTCGGATACATAGTCTGACGTACTCATAGTCCGGTTGGTCTGGAGTGATCATCCTCTCATTAATTGGTTGCCTCTCCATAGGCATCTAAGTATCACAAGTCAACTAATGGTCAATATATATATATATATATATATAATAAAAATAAAAACTCAAAATAAAAAGAACATGCACCAAAATATATACAAAAATATAGTGCTTCAACTATCATCATGGTAAAAATGAGTTTCTAGCTACTATGAATATATAACCATGTCGAAATAAAATAGCTAGAACTCAAAGAAAAAAAATCGAGAAATGGCCCCCATCTCAATCAGAGTCAATCTCTATTGTCGGGTCATCCTCCTGGTTACTAGAGTCGTAACCCTGGTCCTAAGTAGCAGCTGCATCATCATCCGGAGCCTAGGGTACCCCCCCTATGACTGAGCATCCTGGTCCCCAGGATAGTCCTGCCACCCAAGCCGAGGTGCCAAATCCTCCTCATAGGGGTAGATAGGGTACCGACCCTCCTGCTGGGCCCTCAGCTGCTCTCAAAAGAACTCCTAGAGCACCTCATGGGACCCCTTCAATACCTGTAGGTTATGCAGAAGCATAACCATCTCCGTTGACTGTGGGCGCTGTGGTGACTGTCCTGCTGGTCTCTGCCTCTTGGGAGGTGATGGCTCTCCATAAATATGGTAGCAGATGTAATCTCTGTCTATCGGCTGCCAAGGAACTTTCTCAGTTTCCCCTGACACAGCTATCCTCGCCCTCGCCATCGTCATCGTCTTCGTGATGAGAAAACTTTGAGCTACCACCTCCTTGGCTTTCCTAGAGTTGGCCTTCTGCTGGATGTCTATGGCTATGTTTGAGCCCATATCTATAGTCTTCCCCTCCATAATGGCAAAGAGGAGGTGGGTCCGTGCAGCAATGATGTCAGACTCATGGGATCTGCACATCAGGTTCGCATAAATGAATGTCAATCATATGCAGGTCGGGGGATTAAGATCCCTCCTTCTAAGCATCAATAGGTTCCCATTGGTCCCCACTTCCCGCTGCACTCCCGGCTTGCAGCAGGTCTCTAAAATGGGCTGAGCAAGGGCCTGGACTGCCTATAAGAGAGAGTGCTCACTCCTCTCCCCCCAAGTGTGGGGGATGTCCAAGCCCTGGTTGATGTCATCGGGGTGGAACGTGATCCCCACACCCCTCACCATGCTAATACACCCTGGCTCAGTGGGGTCAGGGCTGTAAGCATTGGAGTAAAATTCCTTAACGAGTTTAATATCAACTAGCTGAGGAAGATTAGCCAAATAACCCCAGCCCATATCCCTGATAACCTTAGAGATGAAGGAGTAGTTGTTCCCTACGAGAACCATCCTCCTCTCGAGAACTATCTCCTTCTCTCGCACCAACTTCCAATGCTCCTCATGAAGGGGAGATCAGAAACTGATGGAAAGAGTAGCACTCCTAGAGGAGGTCCCGACTCTGTAAGGGAACACCTGTTCCTCCCCCTGAGTTTCCTAGCGCTTCATCCGCTTCACAGGCTGTTTCTCAGTAGTGTAACACCCCATTTTTATTTAAGTGCTTTTGTGTATGCCTTGTTTTTTAGGAAAGTTTAGAGTGGGCTAAGTGGGGTTTTTAGTGGAAAATCCCTTTCTTAGGATTGTGTCTTGTGACTATCTGAGTCACAAGCACGGACATGCTTAATAGAGAGCACGACTGTGCTCGTTGGGCTAGCGCGTCTCGCCGACGCTAAGCTGAGCACGCTCGTGCTCAATAGTGAGCACGCCCGTGCTCAAGGAGGAGCACGACAATGCTCAGGTCTGTGGCTTTAAATACAAAACAGTAACAGAGGGTTTTAGTTGTAAACCCTATTTTAGCAACAGCAGCCACCCGAGTGCAGCTGAACCTAGTTTTCTCCCTATTTTTTCTAAACCTGTTGCATGTTGGAGCTTTGGAGATGTCTGGGAACATCTAGTTAGCCAGTGCAAATCATAGTAAGGTAATAGTTCTTCCCTCTTTTGGTTTCCTTTCTTTTGTTAAGAATTGGGAACTGATGGTTTGACCCTTTTTGTTTGACCAAGGCTTTGAAAGCTAACTGAGCCGTTTGAGGGACGCGTTGGTTTACTGGTTGCGTTGTCATTATCAGTTTCTTCATACCAGGTATGGGGAGAAGGATGGTGTATTCATTAGGCAAGGGGGTAGCGTAAGATGAGGGTTCCCATAGCCCCGTGATAATCTTCTAGATTATGTGATTTTTGTGTGCTTATTAAATGAATTTTTGCCCCCAATTGTGTCGATTGATTGAGTTTTGTCCCTAAGTTTAGCTAATTTAGTTTTTAATAATATTTTGAATATTTTAGTTTAATTTCATGTTTTTAGAGTTAATCTAATAGTATTTTTACTTGTTTACATTTGTAGGAAATAATAAAGATGAGATGGAAAATTGAAGAGAATGATAGATTTGGCTTCTAACGAAAATTGTAAAAAGAAGATAGAAAAGTGCTAGCAGCATGAGAATTGGGCAAATTGATATTGTGATATGGAGCAAGTGGGGCTCCAAGTCATTAAATTGATGATAATTGATATGAAGAATTGCAATTGCCATTAATTGATGTGGGCCATGATCACAAATTTAGGAGATTTAGTTTTCATCCAAATTAAATCGAATCATGAATTACAATTTGTAATAAGTGCAGCAACGTGATACAAGAATTACCAGGGGCCCACACAAATTGAAGATTTTGAGGCTTGCATCTATGTATAGCCACAACAGGGGGAAAAAAAAGAACGAAGAGACCAGTGCAGCGCCGCAACAGAGAAAAAAAGTGCAAAAACAGAACGAGGGGCAGACACAGTAGCCGCACAAGAAAAAAAATATAGAGAGAACTATACAGTTTTGAGGGGGAGAAAACGGAGCAATCAAGAGAGTTGAAGCTGACGAGTAGAGACTCATGATGACTACCTTGCCTTCATCTTCTTCCGGAGTTTGTTCTATTACTACTATGTCTAGCTAATTTTCTTTTGTTAGAGGTAAATGGAACTGTCTAGATAACTTGTTTTGATTCTGGATAATTACTTGTTCTGGTTTGTTTAATTTCAAGAGTTTATTCACTATTTGCATGTTTATCTACTGTATGAATTTGCAATTGGGAAATTCGAGTTCATAATCGCTGTTTGTGAATAAACGATTTGCGCATGTTACTTAGGAATAAGAACACAACCAAATTAATTTTTTTGAGTGGAAATCTTTCTTAATGCTTTTGCTATTTATCTAATACTCAAGGAATTGAATTAGTAACTTAGACAAAAAGGTTTATTCACCTAGGGAATTAGGGGATAAATTACAAAACTCAGTTTCTTGAAATTGGATGAACTGTTCAAGTTAATTTCCAGGATTGAATATGTAGGACAGGCAGGGAAATCGATCCTCTAACAATTTCTTCTTTGATTATTAAAAACCAATTTTCTGTGTTTTATTTTCTCACTTGAAAAATACCAAAAATATTTTCTGTTCTTTGTTAAGTTGTTGTTCTTACTTATTGGCGAAAGCCACTTTCAAACCATTCGGCTGCTCAAACGAAGTTGAGTTGGTACATTAGTAGTTAACGGTTCAATCCCTGAGGACGATATTTTTATTACTACAAAGAGATTTGGTGCACTTACCAATTTTGCTCAACAAGTTTTTGGCACCGTTGCCGGGAATTGATTTTCGTTAATATTAGTTGTGCTAATGAAATCTCGATTTGAGCATTTTATTTTGTATATATTTGAATTTTTCTTTTGAGTTTTGTTTTTGTTAGGTGGATGCAACACACGGACCATGACTACTATTCAAATCAGGAATATCAAATTGATTGGGTCGTGCTTGATTGTATCGTCGCTAACAATGTAAAGACACACTCCAATGAGGAATGGAGATCACATTTGTCATCTTTACCACCACCACCACACTTTAAGCTGAATCCTGAGGTGCTAGAATTTCTTTTGGAGATAGATGCTCAACTTGTGATCCAGAACATAGAGCGTAACAAGGCAGAAATATGTACCATGATTCAGGGGTTTGAAATGCAAGCTGGGAAACATTCTAAAGAGCTAGTAGCGCAACTAAGTGTCATGATTCAAAAGTTAGAAGCGGAAACTATGGAACATTGAAAAAGCTAGCTGAGGAGCCACTGGAAACCCATATTCAAGAGAATGTGGTTGCAGAGATGGATCAAAATGAAGATGTAGTGGTGGTGGTAGATGAGTCACAAGAGGAAATATCTTTCACCATGCTGGCCAAGAAACCTGAAATTGCTGCATTGGATAAATATGTTGGCTTACATGCATGTGTGGACACTGCAAAGTTGGTCCCTTCCACTTGTTTGTCAAATTTCTTTGTGAAAATAACATTTGACCCGGGAGGAAGTGGGTTCATTATTGTACCTAAAGAGGTCAATGGAGTTTTCACACACTTGCGAGGAGGAATTGAAGGTAGATTCATCTTGCTTCTGCAATCGACACTCCACAAGCTATGAGATCCGGGAGGAAGCCTTTACATATTTAGCATCTCTTAGCCCCTATACTACAAGCAATGGGATCCAGGTGGAAGCTTCTCAATGAGTTTTCTTAACCCTTCTCTTTAGTTTATTTTCATTTTCTTGTTAGTTTTTGTTGGAAAAAAATAATAATAAATAAAAAGAAGAAAAATTTTGAAAATTTAGAAAATAGAAAAAAAATTGATTCAGATATATATTTAGTTACTTTTTCTTGTATGACTTGCTTATCTTGTGCTAATGTTTTCTCTGTTTTGAGATATATATTTAGTTGTGCTTCATGGTATCTCATGACAAAAATGAGGGATAGGAGGCACTAATGATGGTGACCTCGAGTTTGGACCAAATTTTGGAAGCGCAAGATAGGTGAGTTTTCTTTTCTTTTTCTTTATTTTGTTCTTATTTTTTTTGTTTTATTTTTGAGTGTTTTTTTAGTGTTTGCAAGTTAATGTCAGTACTCCTTTTTTAAAAAAATAAAAATAAATAAATAAATAAATAAATAAATAAATAATAATAATAATAATAATAATAATAATAATAATAATAATAATAATAATAATAATAATAATAATAATAATAATAATAATAATAATAATAATAATAAACATGCTTGTGTGGACCCCCATTCTTGGAAATTTCATTCTATTGTGCACCCACCATATTTGTTTTCCTTTGATGTGAAGATGGCACTTGTGGTTTAGTTTGTCATTTGAGTTTGTTCTTGACTGGATTTCATAACTTTGATGCATTGTGTTAAACCTTGTTGATTAAAGTTCATGGCTATAAAATTTTGGTGAAAATTAATTGGATTGCTTAACTTTATCCTTGTAAGTCATTTGAGCCTATAATTGTAAATTCTTTCTTGTGAGTGCACCATTGAAACTCATGCTCTTGCGTTTGCTTGGTTCTTGTTTAAAGTTCATGATTCACATGCATGTTATAAAAATTATTTGGGCCATTTTTCATGTAGCCACTTTGACCAAATAGTCAACCTTGATTTTTTCCCTTTTCTTAACCCATTTGAGCTTTATATGTAAATCTTTGTTTGTTTTTACGCATGAGCCTTAACTTGAAAAACAATGTTTCTACCTAAACCTTAGTGGATAGGAGAATATTGAATTATTGTGAGTGGGTTTGACATAAGTGTGGGGGAGAATATTGTGCTTAT
Source organism: Sophora flavescens (assembly GCA_030762895.1). Lineage (NCBI taxonomy): Eukaryota > Viridiplantae > Streptophyta > Magnoliopsida > Fabales > Fabaceae > Sophora > Sophora flavescens. Next base: position 209,314,077 of record CM061063.1, on the reverse strand, counting down.
ATGTTGGTGAAAAGAAGGAAATGGTTACCAAAATAAAAGAAGACAAAAAATAAATGCAAAAAAAATTGAAAAATGGTATGAAATACTTGAGAAAAATAAAGTGGTGCTTTGAAAGAAAAGAAGGTGAAGGAAGTCAAAAAGAAGGAGGTGGGAAAAGGGTTGTATTCAAAGCATGTTTCTTTAAAAGTAATTGTTGCTCTCCTATTTCCTTTGGTGCAAGCTTGTTTATCCTTTCTTATCTTTCCCGTTTACCTTGGCCACATTACATCCTAAATAAAGTCCCTTTGATTTATGCATGTTGTGAATAGTGGATGAATGATTGAGATGAAAATCAAACTTGAAGTTGCATGGTTTTGATGTGTGAATTTGAGTGATAAACTTGCAATTATTACCCACATAAATTTGAGTGATTGAGTGAAATTACACTTCCTGTGAGTAGTTGGGTGTCCAATAGTTCTTCCTAAATTGAATTAACCATGTTCTTTAATTTTTTAAGTGTGGAAATATTGGAGCACCATTATTATGATTTCTTCTTTGGAATATTCTTGGATATGAACTTGTTATGAGGTGTTTCTTTTGCTTTAGGATTTCTGACATGGTTGGGTGGTGCATTGCTTTGTTATTGTTAAGTTAGGGTGTCCCTTGAGTCGATGTTTGCTTGGTCTGTTGTCCTTAGTGTTTTGTATGTTAGTTTGGGTTACTTTTGCTTGGGGACAAGCAAAGTCTTAGGTTTGGGGTGTGATAATCTTCTAGATTATGTGATTTTTGTGTGCTTATTAAATGGATTTTTGCCCCCAATTGTGTCGATTGATTGAGTTTCGTCCCTAAGTTTAGCTAATTTAGTTTTAAATAATATTTTAAATATTTTAGTTTAATTTCATGTTTTTAGAGTTAATCTAATAGTATTTTTACTTGTTTACATTTGTAGGAAATAATAAAGATGAGATGGAAAATTGAAGAGATTGATAGATTTGACTTCTAACGAAAATTGCAAAAAGAAGATAAAAAAGTGCCAGCAGCATGAGAATTGGGCAAATTGATATTGTGATATGGAGCAAGTGGGGCTCCAAGTCATTAAATTGATGATAATTGATATGAAGAATTTCAATTGCCATCAATTAATGTGGGTCATGATCACAAATTTAGGAGATTTAGTATTCATCCAAATTAAATCAAATCATGAATTACAATTTGCAATAAGTGCAGCAACGTGATACAAGAATTGCCAGGGGCCCACGCAAATTGAAGATTTGGAGGCTTGCATCTATTCATAGCCACAGCATAAGGGGAAGGAAAAAAAAGAACAAAGAGATCAGTGCAGCGCCGCAACAGAGAAAAAAAGTGCAAAAACAGAATGAGGGGCAGACACAGTAGCCGCACAAGAAAAAAAATATAGAGAGAACTATACAGTTTTGAGGGGGAGAAAATGGAGCAATCAAGAGAGTTGAAGCTGACGAGTAGAGACTCACGATGACTACCTTGCCTTCATCTTCTTCCGGAGTTTGTTCTATTACTATTATGTCTAGCTAATTTTCTTTTGTTAGAGGTAGATGGAACTGCTGATGAGTCACCGGCAAGTGTACCGGGTCATCGCAAGTAATAAAATAAACACGGTAAGAATTTACCGAGGTCGAACTCAGGGATTGGGCTACCAATTCAACTAACCCGCAGGAAATCAGATACATTTGGTCAAGCAAGGAAAGTGGTTGAGAGAGAGATTAAGATCGCAATTCAAATAACAAATCAAATAATGCTAAGGTATTAAAAATCAGGAATTAAAATATCTAGGGTCTCAAATCCACCAACCCAATCATGCATAGTACCCAAGTGATGATGTATTCCTCCCTAAGTTCAATTACAATGTCAACCGGGACCCCCAAATTCTCCTATATCCACTGTCGTGCTCAATAGGACGTATTCGAAGATTGGATTAATTACTTACTAGGTCTCATAATCCTAATCATCAAATTCTATTAATTCTTGTTCCCTATACGGTTGCACCGATCTCCTACTCACTCTCGTGCAATATTCGATCGATGATCCCAATTCAAGTTCTAAAACGCGAATCGCCGATCAGCCTCAACACGTTTAACTAGTTAATCACGCAAGCATATGATCAACACAATCAAATCAGAATTGGAAAACAAGAATTGAATTAAAGGGGAGAAAAACATACATCACATGAACACTATACCGCCATGGGTGGCTTCATCGATCCCCTAGATGAGGGGATTAGTTCCTCATGCCCGTGACGACAAACGAACAATCGGCAATAATCTCCATAATAAAATAAGAAAAGAAAAGAAAAGGGAGACGCAGCTCCAGAAACAAGGATTCGTCCTAAAACTGATCTAAAACAAGTGGAGTGTCCAAAAGTCCCCCAATCTGATCTGAAACAGCCTATAAATAGGGATTCTGGTTCTCGGACTCTGGCGGGGCGAACCATATTTCGCGAGGCGAACATTAGTTTTGGCGCGCTTTCAATTTGGATTCTTGCGAGGCGAGAGTGTGTTCGCGGGGCGAGTCTTCAAACTTCAATCTCTCACAGCCGTGACCTTCATCACTGCTAGGACGTGATGGTCTCTGACTTCCAGGGTCTTCAAACTCTCGCGGGGCGAGATTCTTCTCGCGGGGCGAGACTTCAAACCTTAATCTGTCACAGCCGTGACCTTCATCACGGCTTAGCCGTGATGGTCTCTGTCTTGCAGGTCTTCATGATTCGCGAGGCGAGAATATTCTCGCGGGGCGAGACAGAATTGATGACGTTCTTTCGCTTAGCCGATCTTCAGACTCGCGAGGCGAGCATCCACTCGCGGGGCGAGCATCTCCAGAATGGCAATTTCCACTATTTCTTGACTTTCCTTGACTCCCGGAGCTTCACTTCTAACCTGAAACAATAAAAAGACACAAAAAGCGTAATTCTATTCAAAATAGACTAAAAACTACTAAAAATGCCTAGAACGAGTAAAAGTCTACTTAGGAACAAAACAAGGCCAAATTTGGGCGAAAACGAGATTGAACTCGAATAATTTGCACAAAAACCGCAGTCCATCTAGTTATAAAACTAGATAAGCCAAAGGCTTATCAAAACACCCCAAACTTAAACCTTGCTTGTCCCCAAGCAACCTAAAACTCAAAAACGACTCAAGACTTGGCAAGCTTAAGGGAATCAATCGATTTCGTACAAATTTCATGCACTCAAAACAGTTTTTCTCCAATGATTTCCCCCCTACATTAACGTAATCCCCACATTCATTTACTGTAAACAATTGAGAACTTCATCATTCATGCAATCATTAATCTAAGTTGAGGATCAGGGTCACACACAAAAGGAAGATCACCAATTTCAAACAATTGCTTTCCTCACAAGGGTATGTAAAATTTCACTTATTCGCTCAAATTCGTCTAGGCTATCAACTTTTCCCTCAATTTCACATATCAAGAGCACTTCCCATGAATTTGATTTTCATCTAAAAAATGGTTCCCACGAAAACATGCATGCAACATCAGAAGGTCTTATAAAGGTTGTAATGGGGCCTGGCTGAGGGTAGGATATTCAAGGATACTATGCTTAAGTCCCTAGGAACTAAGAGAGCATGAGCATTTGACACATCTTCCACTCAAATTCCTTTTTCCATTTTTCTTTTTGCCTCGGGTGACTACAGCCTTTTCCTTGCTATTATTTTTTTTTTCTGTTTTGCCCCTTTTCCTTTGGCAATTTTTTTTTACTGCCTTGGGTTTCAACCTTTATTTTTCTTTTTCTCAACCCAAAATGACACACCACCTTGTAGCCACCCCAAACTTAGTTCCTCACAACCCTTCTCTTGCTATGCTTCCATGCTCTCCTAATCCCAAGATTGGGTTAACATGGTTTTTCAGATTTTGGCTTCTAATATAGGGTCATCAAGAAACAATAGGATAATTAGGCTCAACGGGGCTAACTAGGGAACATGCATTAGGGATGGTTCTCTTTAGGCCAAGTAGTTATTCAAAGAAAATTGCCTAAATCATTTGATGCAACACATAAACATGCAAAACATGAAGAGATTCAAGCAAGTTCGGGAAAGTGCAACTTAATAGTGATTCACACAATCAAAAACAAAGTTGGAGGCTCAAATCCTCACCTGGACATTTTGCAATTTGTTTGACCGAGATACAATTCCTAGTGTGTGCACCCCCTCACCCCAAACTTATCATAAATCAAGTAATCACAATAAAATTCTCAAAGTTCAGTTTTCAATTTTTCACAAGGGGATCAACTTTTCTAATTTCAGAACCTAGGGGGAAATCATCGATGGTCAATATAATTCATGCAATCAATCTATGCTCAATTTAATTAAGATCCAACAAGTTTGCCGACACAACATTTATACAAAAACTCTTGATCTTCTCAAATTATTCAAGAGTGACAAACAAAAACAAAAACAAAAACAAAAACAAAAACAAAAACAAAAACAAGAGTGAGGAAAGGAGAGGGTGCTCCCTGATCAAGTTTTCATGGTTGCCTCCTCATCCAATTGGTCTCACGGGCTCCCTTATGTTGCATAGCATCCTGGAAGAACTCCTACAAATTAAAACCTTAAGTCCAGATTTGCGAGGCGAGAGATCACTCGCGAGGCGAATCTGGAAAATTGTTTTCACACTTTCCAGAATAACGAGGTGAGTAGTATCTCGCGAGGCGAATCTGGAATTCCAACAGATGATGATGCCCAGAATCGCGAGGCGAAAGTACACCTCGCGACGCGATACAGAAATGAAAGCAAGCCTCTGAGATTCAGGGCTTCTATCTCGCGCGGCCACTGTGGATTCGCGTGGCGAATCAAGCTCTTTTTTTTTTAAATTTATTTATCAATGAAAATGACAGAAACTAAAATTAAAGGATACCTAGCTTGGGTTGCCTCCCAAGTAGCGCTTGTTTAACGTCCCGAGCCTGACTCAAGTCACCCCTATGGGTTATTCCGGAGGAAGAAACTGCTTGTAATTTGGGACTGATTTCCCATGGTCATGCCTTATCATTTGCCCATTCACCTTGAAGTTACCAGAGGCCCCTTCTAACTCTACTGTTCCGTGAGGACAAACTTGGAGGACCTTGAATGGTCACGACCACCTCGATCTTAGCTTTCCCGGAAAGAGTTTCAACCTTGAGTTGTCAAGAAGTACCGCTTGCCCGGGCTCAAGCTCCCTAGGCAAGATGTGTGTGTCCTGCCTTTCCTTAGTCCGCTTTTTGTGGTTTGCTTGCTTGCGGATCCCGGACAACTCATTTAAATCCAAAAGCCCTCTATAATCGGCACATACTCTCCACTCCGTGATGGTCCCTTTTGGGATCAACTGGTTGTTTGCATTGACCACCACGGTTGTGCCACCTTTCAACTTTGGTGCTTTATCCTCTTTTTCCATGCCCTTGTTGTTGCGCTCTTCCCTTGCACATTCATCCCTTGGGGAACTTGGTAAAGTTTCCATGTCTTTCAACCACTCGAGATAGACCTCATCCCCCAAAGGGTCTTTTTTCTCACTATCATCATCATGGGATTTTACCAACACTTGAGCAAGTGAAGAACCATGGGCTTCTCTGGTTGCCTTTTCCTTGACAGTTGGATCCACCATATCCACTCGATACACTTCCGACCTCTCTGCAGGGTGCTTCATTGCTTCAAAGAGATTGAAGACTACCTCTTCATCTTGCACCCTTAGAGTGAGCTTCCCTTGTCGCACATCTATCAAGGCACCCCCAGTGGCCAAGAAGGGCCTACCCAATATGAGAGGGATCTCGGCGTCTTCATCCATATCAAGCACTACAAAGTCCACCGGAAATATGAGCTTGTCCACCTTCACTAACAAGTCTTCGACCACTCCATAAGGATATTTTATAGAGCGATCGGCTAGTTGGAGCGACGTCTGTGTATCCTTGAATTCTTTGATCCCCAACCTCTTCATCATAGAGAGGGGCATCAAGTTGATGCTTGCCCCTAGATCACATAATGCCTTCCCTACAGTCATCCCCCCAATGGTGCATGGTATCGAAAAAGAACCGGGATCCTTCAACTTTGGAGGTAGTTTTCTTTGAAGAATGGCACTACACTCCTCGGTCAAAGCAACCGTTTCCTCATCCACTATTCTCCGCTTCTTGGAGAGAAGCTCCTTCATAAACCGGGCATAAGATGGCATTTGTTCCAAGGCTTCCGCAAATGGAATGTTAATTTGAAGTTTGCGGAAGACATCAAGGAATCTGTTGAACTGCTTATCCTGTTGAGGCTTCTTCAATCTTTCAGATACTACGGTATCTTCATGTAGGGCGGGAGGTCTTGGGGTTCAACCCACTTCTTCCTTCGGAACTCTTCATCCACAAGCTTCAGCCTTCCCCTTGCTCTGGTGCCTTGTCACTTGCCAACTCCTCTTTCTCAGGTTGCTCTTCCTCAACATGTGGTTGTTCCGGGGCCTTGTCTTCCTGAGAACTAGTTGCACCCCTGTTAGATCCCAACACTTTACCGCTCCTGATTGTTATGGCATTGCAATGGTTCTTAGGGTTGTTCTCGGTATCACTTGGGAAAGTGCCTGGGAGACGCTCATTTAGTTGTCTTGCGAGCTGAGCAACCTGCGTCTCTAGATTGTGAATTGATGCCCCTGTATGCGTTGTCAACTTGTCAATTGACGCATTCACTTTCTCTAATGTTGTGCCTGTATAGATTGCCAACTTGTCAACTGCAGTGTTTGTGTCGATTGAAAATTTCTCCACTGTTGCACTCATCTTCTCAAAAGCTAGCTCCCACGGTTGTCTTCCACTATCTGTTAGTTGCAATTGATTAGTCCCTGGATGAGCCTGCTGAGTATTGCGCTGCTGGATCCCAATGTTTGGCCTCAGACCCTGTTGAGGTTGTTGTTGCCCGGCTAGACCACCACTAGCATTACTCCAAGCGAAACCCGGATGGTCTCTCCTCATATACCCCTTATTCTGATTCTGACGGTAGTCATTCTGTCTGTTCCTCTGATAGTTGTTCTGGGGCACAGTGTCATAGAAGTTGTGGCATGAGTCCACATGTTCCTTAGAGAAGTTGAGCGGACACCTATGAGTGTCATGATCTCCATTACAATTGTCACAACCCGGAGGCATCCCCTCGTGTATCACATTAACCCTTTTGCTTCCAGACAAAGCCTCATTCTGCATCTTCAACAATCTGTTTTGCTCGAGAATGGCTTCCATTGTCGCTGAACTGATTCCACTTGAGGTTTCCCTACCACGGTTATAATCATTATATGACATCTTTTCCAATAATGCCCATCCATCCTCAGCTGATAAATAGGAAAAAGAACCGCCAGTTGCGGCATCACAGTTCATCTGATAGCGTCCCCTCAACCCGTTAAAGAAATGCTGAACTTTGGAGACCGGGTGAAAGAACGCTGAAGGGCATCTTCTCAGGAGCCCGTTGTACCTCTCCCAGGCCTCATTATTGGTTTCATCTTCTGTCTGTTTGAAGGATGTGACGGCAATTCTTGCTTGTGCCGCTTTTTGAGTGGGAAAATATTTGGTTAGGAACTTTTGTGCCATTTGCTCCCAAGTTCTGATGCTGTTCCTATCCAAGCTGTCAACCCAATCGCGAGCGACATCCCTAAAAGAGAGAGGGAAAAGCCGCAAGCGAAACTCATCTTGTGAGACTCCTCTTGTCTTCTGTAAGTCACAAGCTTCAAGGAAGCGAGTGATGTGTCTATGAGGGTCTTGTTTGCCACTCCCATCAAACTGATTCTCACGGATCTGGAATGTGACACATCCCTCCACTCTGAAGGAGTCTGCATTCAGGTTGCCCCTCACAATAGAAGAATCACAATCACCCAAGCTGGGTAGATCGTACTCAAAGAGAGGCTTGTAACGAGGAGGAGGAGGAGGAGGGTTTTCTTCGGCCTTGTCCTCAAGATTAATCGCTTCAAGCCTCTTTCTTTCTCTGACTTCCTTCCTTAAGCGCTTCTCAGTCTTGGTGATCTCTGAATCAAATAGCAGGTCCTCTTGTGAAAGGGTACCTCGCATACAAAAACACGGCAAGACCAAGTGGAATCAAAGAAGTTGAGAGAAATAATAAACAAATAACAAAAATAAAAAAAATAAAATCCACTGAACCAATCAATCAAATTCCCTAAAAATTAGGAAAATTGGCTGTACCAATTTCCTGGCAACGGCGCCAAAAATTTGTTGAGTCACCGGCAAGTGTACCGGGTCATCGCAAGTAATAAAATAAACACGGTAAGAATTTACCGAGGTCGAACTCAGGGATTGGGCTACCAATTCAACTAACCCGCGGGAAATCAGATACGTTTGGTCAAGCGAGGAAAGTGGTTGAGAGAGAGATTAAGATCGCAATTCAAATAACAAATCAAATAACGCTAAGGTATTAAAAATCAGGAATTAAAATATCTAGGGTCTCAAATCCACCTACCCAATCATGCATAGTACCCAAGTGATGATGTATTCCTCCCTAAGTTCAATTACAATGTCAACCGGGACCCCCAAATTCTCCTATATCCACTGTCGTGCTCAATAGGACGTATTCAAAGATTGGATTAATTACTTACTAGGTCTCATAATCCTAATCATCAAATTCTATTAATTCTTGTTCCCTATACGGTTGCACCGATCTCCTACTCACTCTCGTGTAATATTCGATCGATGATCCCAATTCAAGTTCTAAAACGCGAATCGCCGATCAGCCTCAACACGTTTAACTAGTTAATCATGCAAGCATATGATCAACACAATCAAATCAGAATTGGAAAACAAGAATTGAATTAAAGGGGAGAAAAACATACATCACATGAACACTATACCGCCATGGGTGGCTTCATCGATCCCCTAGACGAGGGGATTAGTTCCTCATGCCCGTGACGACAAACGAACAATCGGCAATAATCTCCATAATAAAATAAGAAAAGAAAAGAGAAGGGAGACGCAGCTCCAGAAACAAGGATTCGTCCTAAAACTGATCTAAAACAAGTGGAGTATCCAAAAGTCCCCCAATCTGATCTGAAACAACCTATAAATAAGGATTCTGGTTCTCGGACTCTCGCGGGGCGAACCATATTTCGCGAGGCGAACATTAGTTTTGGTGCGCTTTCAATTTGGATTCTTGCGAGGCGAGAGTGTGTTCGCGGGGCGAGTCTTCAAACTTCAATCTCTCACAGCCGTGACCTTCATCACTGCTAGGACGTGATGGTCCCTGACTTCCAGGGTCTTCAAACTCTCGCGGGGCGAGATTCTTCTCGTGGGGCGAGACTTCAAACCTTAATCTGTCACAGCCGTGACCTTCATCACGGCTTAGCCGTGATGGTCTCTGTCTTGCAGGTCTTCATGATTCGCGAGGCGAGCATCCACTCGCGGGGCGAGCATCTCCAGAATGGCAATTTCCACTATTTCTTGACTTTCCTTGACTCCCGGAGCTTCACTTCTATCCTGAAACAATAAAAAGACACAAAAAGCGTAATTCTATTCAAAATAGACTAAAAACTACTAAAAATGCCTAGAACGAGTAAAAGTCTACTTAGGAACAAAACAAGGCCAAATTTGGGCAAAAACGAGATTGAACTCGAATAATTTGCACAAAAACCACAGTCCATCTAGTTATAAAACTAGATAAGCCAAAGGCATATCAACTGCCTAGATAACTGGTTTTGATTCTGGATAATTACTTGTTCGGGTTTGTTTAATTTCAAGAGTTTATTCACTGTTTACATGTTTATCTACTGTATGAATTTGCAATTGGGAAATTCGAGTTCATAATCGCTGTTTGTGAATAAACGATTTGCGCATGTTACTTAGGAATAAGAACACAACCAAATTAATTTTTTGAGTGGAAATCTTTCTTAATGCTTCTGCTATTTATCTAATACTCAAGGAATTGAATTAGGAATTTAGACAGAAAGGTTTATTCACCTAAGGAATTAGGGGATAAATTACAAAACTCAGTTTCTTGAAATTGGATGAACTTTTCAAGTTAATTTCCAGGATTGAATAGGTAAGACAGGCAGGGAAATCGATCCTCTAACAATTTCTTCTTTGATTATAAAAAACCAGTTTTCTGTGTTTTATTTTCTCACTTGAAAAATACCAAAAATATTTTCTTTTCTTTGTTAAGTTGTTGTTCTTACTTATTGGCGAAAGCCACTTTCAAACCATTTGGTTGCTCAAACGAAGTTGAGTTGGTACATTAGCAGTTAACGGTTCAATCCCTAAGGACGATATTTTTATTACTACAAAGCGATTTGGTGCACTTGCCAATTTTGCTCAACAAGTTTTTCAGCTTAGTATTACTACAAAGCGTTATGTTTTATTGTTATATATCTGTCATTAAGACCACACTATGTTTGACTTTGAACATGCCTAAACTATAACACCCTACTTTTTATTTTCCGATTTTTATTTTTTTCAGTAAAAATATTTTCGCTGTATTAACCGGTATAAATGTATTTATTTATATTTTTATCCGAGTTCATGGAGATTTATTTTTATGAAATAAAAATCATATTCATACTCTATCTTAGGGTAGAAGCTTAGGATAAAATTTTAAGTTGAAAATTCAGACGGAAATCGGTTTGCGTTTTTACTGACAGTACAATTTTACTGTGCGGAAAACCTAATTTTGACTCGTGAAAAAAATGGTTTATATTTAAATCATATTTCTAACGAGTTTGGCTTGTTTGAAAAGTTTCAGTCGAAAACGAAATATTACGCTTTTACGTAGGCGTAGAACCCTAATCAGGAAATCGACGGAGTCAAAAACGGAACTATAGAGACCCGTCAAGAGATCGGGATAACGAGTCATACATGAGGATTCATGGGGATGAGTCACACTTTTGAGTCTAGAAGATTCTACAAGTCAAAGTGACAATTTATAAATTTTACGCTTAAGTCCCTGAACTTTCTATTAATTACACTTTGGTCCCTAAGTTAGTTTCTATGTTTTTCTAAGTGAATTGGGCCAAAATCTTTGTTCCATGACCATGAGTGGATGTGGCCATGAAGCCCAAATTCCTTTTTCATGGATTAATTCCATAAAGCCCATTAGAAATCATATAAGTTTCCTATGTCATGTTAAGCCTTAAGCATTTTAGTGGGCCCCACATAAATGAATCCAAGCCCAAAATTTTGAGGCCCATGCACAAGCCCAAGAAGGAGTGGGGGCTGCCTTAGTTTGGAAGAGTCAAGTGGATTCTTGAAGTTTCCACACAATTCCACAATGTTCTACAATGTTCTACCATGTTCTACACTTTTCTAACATGTTCCAAAATGTTCTAGGTTCTTCTCAAAATATCTCATGAAAAATCAGCCAAGATAAGTCAAGATGAGACCACATTTAATGTGGCACGTGATCATCATTTCAATTTATTGGCAATTTGCAAAATAGTCCTTATACTTTTGGAATCTTTGCAAAATGGTCCCTAGGAATTATTTGCACTTTTATCCTTTGAACAAGCCAACTCATTCCTACTAGATCCTTCTAAAGTGTCACAACCAACGCCTATAAATACCCTCCAAACCGTGGCCTCCCTCACCATTTCACTCATCTTCTTCATTCTCTTCATCTTCCTCACCAACTAAGTTACAAAACCCTAAGAACACCGAATCCCCACCAAACATATGACCCTCTTATTTTCTGAAACTTGCAAAACACTCAACATAAAAGTTGTTCCTCTTTCTCTCTTATTTCCAACAAGCTAAAGATCATAAAAAACGGATAAGTGGATTGGGAGATAGGATCAAAATACCGAAACTGCCCAGAATTCTCAGCAACCCACGAAACAGCAGAAATAAGTCCCTTTTCACCCCTGTTATGATACGAACCAAATGAAACCTTCAACACCAAAGTTGTTCCTTTCCTTCTTATCTTTCTATAAATCCAAAGTTCGTGATTTTTGGATGAGTATATTGTGAGATACACTCGCAATACCATCACACCCTCAAGCTGTCTAGTTTTCAACTTAGTGAAGGTTGATCATTTTCTTCATTTCTTCAATCTTCAAGAGGTAAAAGCTCTCCTCATTAATCATATAAGTCTTCTCCTTCATTTATTTTGTAATATCAAGCCATGATCATCAAGTTTTCATAAATTTCCATTCCTAGATCTAGAATTTCAAATAATTCTAGAAAATTGTAGAAAAATCCTTTTAATGTGAAACCAATTTCTATGATCTTGTGATGTCTTCCACTTTCATTATCCAAGAGCATGTAATCAAAAACATTTTCCTTCCATATTTTCTTTAAGTGGCAGAATCTCACTCAAAGGAGGGTTTGATGATTTTGTTTTCATTTTTGAAATCTAATGCTTGATTTGAGCTCTCTAATACTTATATGATATAAATCCTAGAGCTTCAATCCAACTAAATTTCCTAGTCTATTTTCCTAATATGGTCCGAAACCCTAACCCTAAAGGTTAGAGGATTTTGTTTCAAATTTTAGTCTTGTAATAAGTAATCTATGTTAGTTAAGACTCTAGTAACTAGGATCCAAAAGATGGCATTAAGAAGATAACCCTAAAACTATTTTCTAAGTTTTGGTCGAACCTAGCCCTAAAGTGTCATAGATGGTTGTCATTTGATTAATTATAGTTATGTTGTTTGGTTCAAGGTGAAACTATTAAGCTGTGGTGTGATAGTGAGGAACGTCGAGTTCGAGTTTCGGTGATAGCTCAGGTAGGGAAAAGAACCATCCTATCGTCGGAATCGATAAGTAGTATATTCTATAATAATTGTGTAGGGCGACCTAAACCCTACTATTAATCGAATAATTGACAAGACCAAAATCCCATTGGAAACCTTTTCTGTAAAACCAATGGTGATTCGGGGATTGTAGGTTTATCGACATTAAGTTGATTTTAAGTATTTGAGGATGCTTGATTTTAAGTTATTAAATTTTCTGTGATACGCTGGTTGAGGTATTCCATCTGCATGTGACGTATTATTTCGGTGTTTGAAAATTTAGGATATGGAGGATGTTCAATGTCTGTCACGGCCGTGATGGCTATCACGGCCAGGCCGTGACAGAATCTGACTTGCCTTTGTTGTCTGTCACGACCGTGATGGCTATCACGGCCAGGCCGTGACAGAGTCTGACTTTGATATTTATTTGGTTTGTTTATTATGAGTTGGTTGTGATAAATTGCCTTATATGATATTGAGATGTTGGAATATTCTGTTGATTAATGTGTTATGCATGATCTGCCTGGGTTTAATGCTATGCTTAGATGATTTTAAGGAAAGATATATACATTGCTCTGAGGTATTTTGTTTGGGTGAGAGTTTTGAATATGAATTAGAAGTGCCTCGCTATTATTTTGTAGAAGTAATGTGATATAGAATGTAAGTGGAGGTTATGAGGAAAAGCTTGAGGTACTAGGTTGTTATTGATAAAAGTCAGTGAGAATCATATGTTGCATTGTTGTTCATAACCGTGTATTTGAGATACACGAGGTCCGAAGTTCTCGTTGACCGTTCCAAATTAGAATTTAAGTTGTGCAACTATAGTGTCATTGCTATGCATGAGCACCCTTGACTGAGTTGAGAGAGAAAATAAGGGTGTGCACCGACGGTACTGTGCATCTATAGTGTCATTGCTTTGCATGAGCATTCTCACCATGGATGAGAATGTGCACCGGCGTTGGGAATGTGTCACTTGGACGACTGACTGACATTCCTAACGAGGGATGTGTGACAGGATTAGCAGTGGCCACGTCAGCATAAAGGTTTAGTTGCATGAGTTGGAAGGTAGAGGATGATACATTATTTTGAGGATGATTTGTTAGTTATGTATGTTGATTGTCTGTGACATTATTGTATGATATGCTATGAATCTTTTTCGCTTTTTGATGATAGAACTGTTTCTTATTCCCTATATCTTTCTGCGTGCTGTATTTTATTTCTGATGTGATCGTACGAGAAGACCCAATGGAGGAACCAATTGCTGAGGAGTTAGATGGAAATCCTTACGAACCAGATGCTGGAGGTCCAGCTGTGATTCATGGCGATTAGAGTATAGACATTGTGGCCAGTGTGTCTAAAGAGTATTTATAATTCCGCTAAGTATGTCTGTAGTGAAGTTTATGCCTGTGAGGCATCCTACTAAGAGGATACCCTCAATAGTGTTTTGGTAATGTAATAAATAAACATGTGTGTATATTTATATATATTAACGTTGATGTGTTTTAAATTTGAAGAAGTTATATGATAAATAAATAAGTTTTAATTTTTACATACTTTTCAACAATAAGCGCGATTAAGTAAATAAATAATAAGGTTCTATGTTAATAATACAATGGGGCACAACGGGGTGTCTCATTTGGTGGTATCAGAGCAGTTCGATTCTAATCGGACTGTGAGGTCTAGAATATTGTTACTGGCCGTGTCTAGTTGAATCCACATCGGATTTTAACTATGGTTAGAAGTTGGGTAGCGAGTCCCGACGTGAAGTTAATAGTTATATGGCATATATATTCCAGTTTTATGTAGCATTATATGTTGTATACCAGTGTTCAGAGAGGTGGAGCTGGAAAAGGAGTTCTAGCAGTAGGACAGCAGATGGTCAGACCTCAGGGCACTGAAAGAGTGTACCGTGAGGCGAGCTAAATTCTCAATCCGGGATCCTATACAAGGTATGTATTTGATATCTGGTAGACTTTGTTTGTTGGTCTAAGTAGCATGATAGACAAGAAAGTGATGAGAGTTTTGTTGAGGTATAGTTGTGACGGGTAGGATGTGAACCCTTAAGATCAATATCAGTGAGTAAGGCAATAACTATAAATCAAATGTTGATCGAGGCATAGTATCATTATGGAATCTAGGGCAATGATTAAGGATCGTAGTTATGATGGATTGTATGAGTTTGGGAAGAGTAAACGAAAGTGTATATAGTAATTTCACCTAAGTTGAATATGAGCAGAAAAGATGATTTTTGATGTAAATGGAGGTTACAAGAGAAATTCAAGTTTGTTAAGTTAGATAATCCTAAAAGGTGTTGTTCTTTTGATTGCAATTCATCTTACGGAGTGTTGAGATGTTTATTTGGAGACTTGAAAGGTGTGATTTTGATATAATCTAGAATAGTGAAATACATTCTAAGGAATTATGACTGTGATTGAATACATGAAGTAGAAAGTTAGGGTAGTTTTGTTTGTGGTGTTAATTACGGCTGTTAGATGTTGAAATAAGGTTTTCTAGTGGATCAGTAGTAAGTAGAGGAAGGGATTAAGTTTTGATTATGTCCTTTAAGGATGTTAGATCAAGTTGGTTGGAAAGGTTAAGAACAATGAATAGAATATAGTGATGGATAAGTTCGAGGATAAATAGAATGATATAAGAATGAATTCTATTATGAAGTTACCGCTGTCACCTAAGGGAAAAACAGCGATGAGAAATATAGTGTTGGGGCTTTAGATTAAGATAAGAGTACAAGATGATGTCTAGTGTTGAGTTAAGAAATTCCGAGGACGAAATTTTTTTCTAAGAGGGGTAGTAATGTAACACCCTACTTTTTATTTTCCGATTTTTATTTTTTTCAGTAAAAATATTTTCGTTGTATTAACCGGTATAAATGTATTTATTTATATTTTTATCTGAGTTCATGGAGATTGATTTTTATGAAATAAAAATCATATTCATACTCTATCTTAGGGTAGAATCTTAGGATAAAATTTTAAGTTGAAAATTCAGACGGAAATCGGTCTGCGTTTTTACTGACAGTATAATTTTACTGTGCAGAAAACCTAATTTTGACTCGTGAACGAAATGGTTTATATTAAAAATCATATTTCTAACGAGTTTGGCTAGTTTGAAAAGTTTCAGTCGAAAACGAAATATTACGCTTTTACGCAGGCGTAGAACTCTAATCAGGAAATCGACGGAGTCAAAAACGGAACTACAGAGACCCGTCAAGAGATCGGGATAACGAGTCATACATGAGGATTCATGGGGATGAGTCACACTTTTGAGTCTAGAAGATTCTACAAGTCAAAGTGACAATTTATGAATTTTACGCTTAAGTCCCTGAACTTTCTATTAATTACACTTTGGTCCCTAAGTTAGTTTCTATGATTTTCTAAGTGAATTGGGCCAAAATCTTTGTTCCATGACCATGAGTGGACGTGGCCATGAAGCCCAAATTCCTTGTTCATGGATTAATTCCATAAAGTCCATTAGAAATCATATAAGTTTCCTATGTCATGTTAAGCCTTAAGCATTTTAGTGGGCCCCACATAAATGAATCCAAGCCCAAAATTTTGAGGCCCATGCGCAAGCCCAAGAAGGAGTGGGGGCTGCCTTAGTTTGGAAGAGTCAAGTGGATACTTGAAGTTTCCACACAATTCCACAATGTTCTACAATGTTCTACCATGTTCCACCATGTTCTACACTTTTCTAACATGTTCCAAAATGTTCTAGGTTCTTCTCAAAATATCTCATGAAAAATCAGCCAAGATAAGTCAAGATGAGACCACATTTAATGTGGCACATGGTCATCATTTCAATTTATTGGCAATTTGCAAAATAGTCCTTATACTTTTGGAATCTTTGCAAAATGGTCCCTAGGAATTATTTGCACTTTAATCCTTTGAACAAGCCAACTCATTCCTACTAGATCCTTCTAAAGTGGCACAACCAACCCCTATAAATACCCTCCAAACCGTGGCCTCCCTCACCATTTCACTCATCTTCTTCATTCTCTTCATCTTCCTCACCAACTAAGTTACAAAACCCTAAGAACACCGAATCCCCACCAAACATATGACCCTTTTCCTTTCTGAAACTCGGAAAACACTCAACATAAAAGTTGTTTCTCTTTCTCGGTTATTTCCAACAAGCTAAAGATCATCAAAAACGGATAAGTGTATTGGGATATAGGATCAAAATACCGAAACTGCTCAGAATTCTCAGCAACCCACGAAACAGCAGAAATAAGTCCCTTTTCACCCCTGTTATGATCGGAACCAAATGCAACCTTCAACACTAAAGTTGTTCCTTTTCTTCTTATCTTTCTATCAAGCCAAAGTTCGTGATTTTTGGATGAGTATATTGTGAGATACACTCGCAATACCATCACACCCTCAAGCTGTCCAGTTTTCAACTTAGTGAAGGTTGATCATTTTCTTCATTTCTTCAATCTTCAAGACGTAAAAGCTCTCCTCATTAATCATCTAAGTCTTCTCCTTCATTTATTTTGTAAGATCAAGCCATGATCATCAAGTTTTCATAAATTTCCATTCCTAGATCTAGAACTTCAAATAATTCTAGAAAATTGTAGAAAAATCCTTTTAATGTGAAACCAATTTCTATGATCTTGTGATGTCTTCCACTTTCATTATCCATGAGCATGTAATCAAAAACATTTTCCTTCCCTATTTTCTATAAGTGGCAGAATCTCACTCAAAGGAGGGTTTGATGATTTTGTTTTCATTTTTGAAATCTAATGCTTGATTTGAGCTCTCTAATACTTATATGATCTAAATCCAAGAGCTTGAATCCAACTAAATTTCCTAGTATATTTTCCTAATATGGGCCGAAACCCTAACCCTAAAGGTTAGAGGATTTTGTTTCAAATTTTAGTCTTGTAATAAGTAATCTATGTTAGTTAAGACTCTAGTAACTAGGATCCAAAAGATGGCATTAAGAAGATAACCCTAAACCTATTTTCTAAGTTTTGGTCGAACCTAGCCCTAAAGTGTCATTGATGGTTGTCATTTGATTAATTATAGTTATGTTGTTTGGTTCCAGGTGAAACTATTAAGCTGTGGTGTGATAGCGAGGAACGTCGAGTTCGAGTTTCGGTGCTAGCTCAGGTAGGGAAAAGAACCATCCTATCATCGGAATCGATAAGTAGTATATTCTATAATAATTGTGTAGGGCGACCTAAACCCTACTATTAATCGAATAATCGACAAGACCAAAATCCCATTGGAAACCTTTTCTGTAAAATCAATGGTGATTCGGGGATTGTAGGTTTATCGACATTAAGTAGATTTTAAGTATTTGAGCATGTTTGATTTTAAGTTATTAAATTTTCTGTGATACGGTGGTTGAGGTATTCCATCTGCATGTGACGTATTATTTCGGTGTTTGAAAATTTAGGATATGGAGGATGTTCAGTGTCTGTCACGGCCGTGATGGCTATCACGACCAGGCCGTGACAGAGTCTGACTTTGTTATTTATTTGGTTTGATTATTATGAGTTGGTTGTGATAAATTGCCTTATATGATATTGAGATGTTGGAATATTCTGTTGATTAATGTGTTATGCATGATCTGCCTGGGTTTAATACTATGCTTAGATGATTTTAGGGAAAGATATATACATTGCTCTGAGGTATTTTGTTTGGGTGAGAGTTTTGAATATGAATTAGAAGTGCCTCGCTATTATTTTGTAGAAGTAATGTGATATAGAATGTAAGTGGAGGTTATGAGGAAAAGCTTGAGGTACTAGGTTGTTATTGATAAAAGTCAGTGAGAATCATATGTTGCATTGTTGTTCATAACCATGTATTTGAGATACACGAGGTCCGAAGTTCTCGTGGACCGTTCCAAATTAGAATATAAGTTGTGCAACTATAGTGTCATTGCTATGCATGAGCACCCTTGACTGAGTTGAGAGAGAAAATAAGGGTGTGCACCGACTGATGATCTTGTGTGACTATAGTGTCATTGCTTTGCATGAG
Organism: Sophora flavescens; assembly: GCA_030762895.1. NCBI lineage: Eukaryota > Viridiplantae > Streptophyta > Magnoliopsida > Fabales > Fabaceae > Sophora > Sophora flavescens. Next base: position 209,295,403 of record CM061063.1, on the reverse strand, counting down.
CATTCTCACCATGGATGAGAATGTGCACCCGCGTTGGGAACGTGTCACTTGGACGATCGATCGACATTCCTAACGAGGGATGTGTGACAGATTAGCAAAGTGGCCACGCGCGATAAAGGTTTAGTTGCATGAGTTGGAGGGTAGAGGATGATACATTATTTTGAGGATGATTTGTTAGTTATGTATGTTGATTTTCTGTGACATTATTGTATGATATGCTATGAATCTTTTCCGCTTTTTGATTATATAACTATTTCTTATTCCCTATATCTTTCTGTGTGTTGTATTTTATTTCTGATGTGATCGTACGAGAAGACCCGATGGAGGAACCAATTGCTGAGGAGTTAGATGGAAATCCTTACGAACCAGATGCTGGAGGTCGAGCTGTGATTCGTGGCGATTATAGTATAGACATTATGGCCAGTGTGTCTAAAGAGTATTTATAATTCCGCTAAGTATGTCTGTAGTGAAGTTTATGCCTGTGAGAGATCCTACTAAGAGGATACCCTCAACAGTGTTTTTGTAATGTAATAAATAAACATGTGTGTATATTTATATATATTAACGTTGATGTGTTTTAAATTTGAAGAAGTTATATGATAATTAAATAAGTTTTAATTTTTACATATTTTTCAACAATAAGCGCGATTAAGTAAATAAATAATAAGGTTCTAAGTTAATAATACAATGGGGCACAACGGGGTGTCTCATAAACTGTTGCCAATGCCATGTTTCGTTTGATCATATGGTTAGCTATTTGGTATGCCTGATTGTTATAATTGTTAAATTCTTCATGATGTGGTATGCCCTACTAATCTGTTTATGACATGATCATTGAGTGAATTGGTATGACATGAATATTGATGTATGATGTTGATTATGTTGATTGGATGAGTGTTGGTTGATGTTGAAACTGTTAATAAGACCCTAATTGATAAGCAGGACTCCTAATTAACGTAACGATTAAGGGATTAATTCCCCAATGCTTCATAAGACATGAACTGTTAGCGAGAAGTGAGGTTTGATGCCAATTGGATTAGTCATAGGACCCTAGGATCTGATTTGAGAGTGTTAGGGAGTTTTGGCTCCAAGACCACAAGTTGACTCTGCCCAGAACCGTACGACTAGTCCAGGAGCACGGTCGTGCTGAACAGGGAGCACGCCCGTGCTCCCAGTTTAATTCTTGAAGATGGCCACGCATTGAGCACGGCCGTGCGGGACATTGAGCACGATCGTGCTCCACTTAAGTGGCAGGACGGCCATGCTGGGGTGAGCAGGCCCGTGCTCCCCTTACTAGTCAGAACGTGAGCTATAGGAAATTAAGGGGTGTTTACCCCAATTTTCCCCAATAATGAAATAACACACCCATTTGAACAAAGAAGAGATAGATAACTTGATTAAAGGTTAATTAAGATACAAAGAATAATAAAATGGTTAAGCCGGTGCCCTTGGGTTACGGCACGTTGATACGCTTTGGTGTTTTTTGGCCATAGTGTCCTCGATGCTTTTTGGTCGAGGTGTTGATGTTGACGTTGATGTTGCTGATAAGTCTTGGGTGCTTATTGGCCCAAGCAAAGGAGGTGGTTGCCTTGTTTGTTGTTGTGTTCATGCATTCATACATTGAAGTTGTTAGTGGGGGGAGTTCAACATAGGGGAGGTCGTCCTAGAGTACGGCGATCTGGCCAAGTCTCGGGTGGTTTACCCAAGGTTTGGTAAACTGTGCGCCCCCGCGGCGGCCTACCCTCATTATGGTGGGTCGGCTATCCAAGGGGTTCACGCATGGTTTGGTGGACTGTCGACATTGGTGCTTTTTGGCCAATGTGGATATGTAACTCCGAAGTTGCCTTCCTGAGATAGTTTGGATCAACATGCATAACAAAGTAGCGGAGTAGTGTTGCACCGCATAGCATATGTTGGTTGAGATGACATGTTGATTTTATTATTTTATGTTGATTTTATGTTGTATATTGATATGCCATGTTATGATGTATGATCATCTTGATTAACTACTTCCATGTCGTTGTGTTTACATGATTTCTTACTCCCTGTTTCTCTTTTTCTGTTGTTGGCATGTATCTCTTATGCAGAGGACGGTGAGCAGCCGGTGGAGGAGTGACTCTGAGGAGCCTCTACTCTAGCTAGGATGTTTAGTTGTTTCAATAGTTATAGTGTTTTTAGTTTCAGTTTCAGTTGTATTTCGAGGATTTTATTCCGAAACGGTTATACTAGCTCTGTATGTGACATCGGGGTTGGGATATGTTTTATGCTTTTGATGTTCATGTTTACGTTTTATCGTTTTACAACTTCTTATGTTTTTCCGCGTTGAGACGTTACAATGTGGTGCTTTCTATCCGGTTTTTATTATGAAGTAAATGCATGTTTTACTTTTATATCTTTACCTTTTTAATGCTTTGTATAACATGCGGGGTAGAGGGTGTCACATTTAGTGGTATCAGAGCAGGTCTGTCCAATCAGGCCATGGTATGAGTCTGTTGTGTGCTCTTGTTTGAATTGTCTATACTTGTTATAGATAATGATGCTTCAAGTTTTGAGCCTATCTCTTTTCCTGCTTAAGTTCTCTGTATTTAATGGTTGTTTAGGACATGTACAGGAACTCATGGCAGGAAGAGGCAGAAACGATAAGGAAATCGCTAACACGTTGGCACTCCTAGCCAATGATACCGGTCAAGTTCAGAACAACAACAACAATGGAGGACCATCTGAGTTTCAAGGACTTGACAAGTTCCAGCAGAACAATCCACCATCTTTCAGAGGAGCCTATGACCCCGAGGGAGCTTTGTTGTGGATGATGAAGATCGAGAAGATCTTCAGAGCTATAGACTGCAATGATCAGCAGCGGGTTATCTTCGCCACGTTTATGCTCACTGAGGAGGCTGAGCACTGGTAGGAGAACTATCGTCGGAGGATGGTGGCTGAGGGTACAGTAGTCACTTGAGCTGTGTTCAGAGATAGGTTTCTGGAGAAGTATTTTCCTGCGGATGTAAATGACAAGAAAGAGATTGAATTCTTGGGCTGAAGCAGGGAAGTATGTTAGTGGGGGAGTATGCGGCTAAGTTCAATGAGGTGGCTAGGTATTACACACCATATCAAGTCATGGTTGATTATCGGTCAAAGTGTGTCAAGTTTGAGTATGGCCTTTGTCCGGAGATCAAGCACGCGATCAGTTATCAGGAGATCAGAGTCTTCCCAACCTTGGTGAACAAATGTAGGATCTATGAGGATGCCTACAAGTCTAGAGTGGCCAGTTTCAGGAATTCAGATAGTCAAGGCAGCAAGAAGACCGATCAGAAGGATAAGGGCAAGCAGCGTTACGCTCCAGCAGGCAGGGATTTCAAATAGAGTGGCAGGAAGCCACATTTTTCTCATGATAGGTCCAAGGGTGGTAATTCCAACACCTCTAGGTCCATGAAGTGCGGCAAGTGCGGTGTACCAGATCACTTCACTACCTAGTGCAAGGAATCGGATGTCATCTGCTTTAGGTGTGGCAAGTCTGGTCACATCAGTCGGGATTGTGGAGAACCGAAGTCAGAACCTCCGAGTCTGATGACTTGATTCAAGGTATGTGCTTAAATGATGGAACTCCTTTAACTGTATTGTATGACTCGGGTGCTACGCACTCGTTTATATCACATGATAGGGTCAAGAATCTTAATTTACCTGTTACTTTTCTTGAGTATGACTTGATTGTTTCTACAGCTACAAACAAGCTCGTTCTTACTTCTCATCCATGCAAGAACTGTCATATTACCATTGATGGTAGAGCTTTTATTGTAAATCTTGTATGTCTGCCTTTAAAGGACCTTGATGTCATTCTTGGCATGGACTGGTTATCTTCCAATCACGTCCTTTTGAATTGTTTCGATAAGACCATAGATTTTGGAACTCCTGTGGAGTCTAAGAATCCAACCTTTCTCTCTGCCAACCAAGTTAAGGCTTCGATGAAAGACGAGGCCCAAGTGTACACGATGCTGTCTTCCCTGGAATTAGAGAGCCCTCCTAATGTCGGAAGTGTGCCTGTTGTGCGGGAATTTCCTGAAGTGTTCCGGGGGGATGTTTATAACTTGCCCTCTGAGAGTAATGTTGAGTTCACCAAAGACTTGGTGCATGGCACCGGACCGATATCTATAATACCATGATTTTCACTGCTTTCTAATATCGGTAATAAATATATAATTGATTATATTTTTATCCGAGACTTCGAAAATTATTTTTGATAAACCAAGGTCAATTACATGTTATACTTATTTTCATAAGGTTATGGGAAAGTTTTTGGTTGAAAATTCAGACTGAATCCGTTCTGCCGTTTTGTGTTTTCACTGACAGTAAAAGTTTACTTCTCAGAAAACCAAATGTTAATTCGTGAATGAGATTAATAATGTTTTTATCGTATTTGTTACGGTATTAGAAGTTTTGAAAATTTTAGCATAAAAACATAATATTATATTTGCTGCCGGCGAAAACGTTGAAATATCTCTAGGAAAACTTGAGTCAGCTGAATCAGGGAGTCAGCAACGGAGTTGAGATGAATGATGTGACTGAGATGACAAGCATTTATGACGATCATATCCGAGTCATAATGGCCATAATGGCACATTTATGACATTAGATATTTTTACATGGAAAAGACCAGTTTACCCTTAAGTTGTCATGATAATTACAAGCTTTGCCATTATGATTTTGGACCAAATTGCCCCTAAACCCATGGCTCCCCCATCACCTAACCACACTTAGGCAAATTTTGTTTCATTCTCTTGTCTTCTTCATCAACTTGAACCATTTTCTCTTAAGAACTCTAAGAACACACATTGATGTTCGTGCTTGCTGAAAACTATACCGATATTCTGACCCTTTTTTGATATGACACTCGAAAAACTTTCTACATGAAAGTTGCTCCTCTTTCACTCTTATTTCCAACGAGCTAAGATCATCAAAAATGGATAAGTATATTGGGAGATATTCTAAAATCACCAAAACAGCTCAAAAATCTTCATCTTTCTCTCTAAATTTCTCAAGAACACTTATAAACACCAAGAGATTTTTGTGAAGAAACTTGATCATCTTCACCACTTGTTCATTATCAAGAGGTAGAATCCTTCTCTCCATGATCAATCATGTGTTCTTCTTTATTCTTTTCATGAAAATCGAGTCAAGAACATCATTTTCAAGTTTCAAGATCCATTATTCAAAAATCTCTAGAAAATTGTAGAAAAATCCATTTGACTTGAAACCACTTTCTATAAACTCATCTTGATACCTATATTCATCATCTAGAAGCATGAAACCAAAAGAAATTTCTTCCCTTTTTTTCCAGGCAAGGCCGAAACCTATGTGTTTAGGTGTAAATGGGTTTTGTTTCAACTTTGAGTTTTGATTCATGATTTCATCTCTTAAGACCATGATAGCTATTGTATATAAGTGATTATAAAACCCTAGCCTATTTTCTTCAAAAGGGCCGAAACCCTAACTTTGGTTGTTGGATGAATTTTTTATTCAAAGTTGTCTTGTGACACTTAAATCCAACTCTATACTATGTATATTTGTTAAATCCAAGAGATTAGAATCAAGTGAAATTTGTAATCTCACTTTTGTGATGAGGCCGAAACCCTAACTCATGGAGTTAGATGAGTTTTTTTTCAAAGTTCTTGGTTCATGATCATTGATTAAGTCTCCATCATGTTTAAGGATCATAAATCCATAAGTTAGAAACTTTTAACATCCCTAGTCTAATGATTTAGTGAAGGCTGAACCATAACCCTTATGAACTAAACAAGTTTAGTTTGATTTTGTTAATTTTTGGTTATGATTTGTGTGAAGGATCAATTTGGGTTTTGTTGATCTGAGCGGTACAAAGGAAACTAGATCCAAATCGGGAAATCGTTCATGAAACAAACACTTGAATCTTCAAGAGGTAAGGGGAGTTTGCCTGAGGAGTTTAAGATGATCCCTTGCTGTTTTAGAGTTGTCTGTAAATTATCTGTGGTGTTTCTCTGTGATTTTGAATCATTTATTGTTAATTGATTATATGCTTACTTGAATATTTGTGTAATATTGATTTACATGATTATAATTGTAGTGTAAAATTATAATTGTGATGCATGCCATAATTTGGATGTATGCCATGTTATATTGTGGGGAAATTATCTGCTGTTGGGTGACGGATTGATAAACCTGACATTGGTCAGTGTTTAAATTAATTTGAGGATAAAAGCTTAATAAGCTTGAATAATTATTAAAAGTGATTAATTTGTGGGAATTTGAGAAAAAGTGGAATAGTATTTTTTTAGAAAATGTGTCAATACATGACAGTAAGTTTCCAAAATAAATTCAATTATATTATAAAATGTTATTTAAAGTGATAAAGTTACCAAAATAACGTAGTATAACCGTCAGAACAATTACTTATGACAAAAAAAGTCATTTGAGTTATAAAAAGATTTTTACAAGAAATTTTGAGAAAAAGATTTTATTTATTATTAAAAAAAATTTATTTAGAAAGGACTTTTAAAAGATGATGTTTATCGAGAACGATATGAAGTAATTGGAAGGAAAAGAATTTATCAATGATTTCACATTTTATAAACGTTTTTACCAGAAAAGAATTTTTGTAAAGGAGTTTTATTCGGGAAAATTATTCCGTTAAACTTGGAAAAGTTTTCGGAGGTTTGTTTTGTATTTGTTATTTCACTAAGCGAAATGTTTTACAAAGGAAAAACGAACCTAGTGACCGAGACGTCGGGGTTCTAATGTTTTGTTGACGCGTAGATCTGAGATCTGTGTCATTGGACCGAGTGTCTTGCAAAGGTTTTGTGGACTGTGTGTCCTAAAATTTATATGGTGAATGTGAATTCCATATCCGCGAGCCTAAGACTGGTGCATCAGTTTAGGGCTTTGTGATTGAGCACTCGGACTTTTATGTCCTGTGTTAACTTTAAAACACTTGGACTGTGTGTCCTGTGTTTGCTTTACAGTGAAAAGGTCTTAATATAAAATTAAGCATGGTCATCAGCTTTGGGTTTTGACAAGGAAAGATTATTACGACAAAGAAAACGAAACAAGAATAAAAGTTTTTCTCATGCATTTTTGGCAGACGTGCCATGTGTTATGATCATTGAGTCCTGAGAGGATCAATGTATCTTTGATGGACTATGTTTCCATTTGATCATTGGATTCTGAGTGAGCCAATGTATCTTTACTGGACATTGTTTCCAATTTAATACGATGACTATTGAGGTTCTGAATGATGTAATAGGTTATGGACAATAAACTCCATTGATCGCAGTAACTATTGTGTTCTGTGTGGACCAATGAGTTACCATGTGTATGACTACAACAATAGTTGGATAGTTGTCGTAAGGGGCCGTATGACTAAGCTGCAATAGCTGTTTGAGTGGCTATCATACGAAGTCCGATAATATTTACGCATAACTGCAATATCTGTTTGAGTGGTTATGTATCTTGTACAACTGCAATAACTGTTTGAGTGGTTGTCACATAGGGGTCATGTGCACAGTTGCAATAGCTGTTTGAGCAATGGTCACATGAGGTTGAGGTGGATTATCCAAAAATGTAACCTGTGTACAACTGCAATAGCTGTTTGAGTGGTTGTCACAGAGGGGTTGTGTGAACAGTTGCAAAAGCTGTTTGAGCAATGGTCACATGAGGTTGAGATGAATGTGCTTCCGAGCCTGATCCGCTCATTTGAAAGAAGTTGGGATCTCCGGAGATTAGGTATTAAATTAGAGCTTGAATATTGAAGTGTCATGCATTTTTATGAAATGACGATGGCTGTCGGGTATGAAACCCTTTGATAAAATTATTCTGCTGCTTGGATAATTTTTGTATGTTGTGAATATCTGGTAGATGTTGTTTTGTGTGTCACGCTTGTGGTTGTCTTATCAAAACTCATATATTGGTATCTCACCCTTGCATATTTGTTTGTTGTTTCCTATACTTTGTGTGTGTGTGTGTGTGTGTGTGCGTGTATATATATATATATATATATATATAAGTACAGATGAATTCCGAGGAGACGATTCTATCATACTTAAGGATCAGATCCTTGATCTGTGTGAATGCCGACAATGGTGAGGCTAGGGTGATCAACATGGGAGCAAGGAGTGCCACTTACACCAGACTAGTTTGTATCATTGAGGGTGCTAATTCAGGACCTACATCATGTATGTATCAGACTTTGACCGTGGAGATACCTTTACCACCTCTTTGGTTACTTACCAGTTTTCTTGTAGATTAAGAGTAGAGGTATCCTCCCCGGATATTTCGATAGGTTGGGATAACCATGGTGGTCTTCCCAACAGTGATTAATCGTATTGACCAGTTGTAGGACTTTTGGTATTTATTAGTATGTGGACTTGGCTACTGAGAGCCATCCTTGTTGGATTGTTGTGTCAGACTACCACTACGTTGCAGTTATGTCTTTATATTCTTATGTTATGACCTTGGGAGATGACCTACTATATGAAGGTCTAAGTGTAAAACTCTTATGATACTTATATATATTATGTTAATGGTGTTGGATTGTATGTGGAGTAAAATAAAAACAAAAAAAATTTATCACCAATTTTGAAAGGGATAAGTAACTAGAAAATTATATTTTCCAAAAGCAACCAGCAACATTTTATTGAGTTTATTTCCGCATCAAGTTACTTAAATGTGATATCCTGGGAAGGGGGTGTTGCAATATCCATAGCGCCCTATAGAATGTCTCCTCTAGAGCTAGCTAAGTTGAATAAACAAATAGAGGATCTGATCCAAAAGCAGTTTATTAGGCCTAGCGTATCCCCATAGGGTGCATCAGTGTTGCTAATAAAGAAGAAGGATGGCGGTATGTGTTTGTGTGTCGACTATCGACAGCTCAACAAGGTGACCATTAAGAATCAGTATCCCCTCCCTAGGATTGATGATCTTATGGACCAGTTGATCCGAGCTTGCATTTTTCAAAGATAGATTTGAGGTCAGGGTACCATCATATTCGGGTTAAGTCTGAGGACATCCCGAAGACAGCGTTTAGGACGTGTTATGGTCACTAGGAGTACTTGGTTATGCCCTTTGTTGTGACCAATGCTCCTGCTGTGTTCATGGACTACATGAACAAGACCTTTCACCCTTACTTGGATAAGTTTGTGGTTGTTTTCATAGATGACATCTTAGTGTACTCCAAGACCAAGGAGGAACGTGAGGAACACCTGAGGGTTGTGTTGCAGACCTTTAAGAAGAAGCAGTTGTATGCTAAGTTGTCTAAGTGCGAGTTTTGTTAAGAGGAGGTGAGTTTCTTAGGACACGTCATCTCTAAAGGTGGAACAGTCGTGGATCCGGCTAAGGCTGGGACGGTGCTCCAGTGGGAAGCGCCAAAGTCAGCGGCTGAGATTAGGAGTTTATTGGGTTTAGCAGGGTATTATAGGAGGTTCATAGAAGGTTTCTCTAAGTTAGCTTTACCCTTAACCCATCTCACCAAGAAGGGACTGTTGTTTGTGTGGTACTCTAAGTGTGAAGAGAGTTTCCAAACCCTTAAGGATAGGTTGACATCAACACCAGTGTTAGTTTTTCCGGATCCTAGTAAACTTTTCATAGTGTACTGTGATGCATCGAAGCAAGGTTTAGGTGGAGTATTGATGCAAGATGGTAAGGTAGTGGCTTATGCTTCAAGGCAGTTGAAAACACATGAGAAGAACTTCCCTACCCATGACCTAGAGTTAGGAGCTGTGGTATTTCCCTTAAAGATCTGGAGGCATTACCTTTATGGAGTGAAGTTTGTGGTCTTTAGCGATCATAACAGTTTGAAGTATCTGTATGATCAGAAGGAGTTAAATATGAGGCAGGGTAGGTGGATGGAGTTTTTAAAGGATTATGAGTTTGATCTAACCTACCACCCAGGAAAGGCCAATGTAGTGGCAGATGCTCTAAGTAGGAAAACCTTGCACGTCTCCTCGGCACGTGGCTTCCCGGCTGGTGGTCGTGATCTGAATGGAGAGGGATGGAGTTTTGAGAGAGAGGAGCTTCCTTAATAAAGAAGGAGAAGAATATAAAAGGAGAGAGAAAATCTGTTGAAGGGGGGAGGCGTCGAGTATAAGGGGGGAGGCGAGATAAAAAGCAAAACTTTTTAATTGCTTAGTGAGTAGGTACAAAAATGAGTGATAAATATTAAGCCTAAAAATAAACATGTTTTTAGTTTTTGAATCTAAAAATAAAGGTTGACAAATATATACTTTCAAAATTTGAAATAAAGTAGAGATTGATAGTTGGATTGATCAACTAAGAAAATCCACGGTCCAACATTTAATCTCCGATTAATGTCAAACCGGTTTATTTTCAAATCTAAAATTAAATAGAATGAAAATATGAAATGCTTTTCTCTTAAACATATTATTTAAAATATTTTTCTGTACTGGTAATAATAGTAACAATAACGTAAATTATTGTCTATTAAGCGTGCATTCACTGAAATAAGTCAGTGCTAACGTACCCAATAAAATAATTTGAAGAGAGTAATTCAATTAATCAAACTAAACCACATAACAAAATAAACATAAGCATCCAAATAAAATAATTAATCATATGTGTAAAAACTAGGGTGTTACATAATCGGTTCATTCACGTGTCCCTCCACTTAGAAGCCTGCCAGGAGCCGCTCCTTGTTCGTGCCTTCTTGCACTGACGACCACTCCCCGCCTTCGTCCGCCCCGGGTGTCACACATGAATACGTCATCGTATTTGTCGCATTCCTCGCCAATTTCATTGAAAAGAAGCAACAACCGAAGCGAACGAGGTTGTCCCTTTATGTTTTCGTTTCTTTCGTGTGATTCCTCTGACATTCCGAGGTGAAACACCATCACCGAACCAATCTCTGACGACGCTTCCAGCAGCTTTTCGCAGATCTCCAGTGACTCCTCGATTCATTTTCCCTTCATCAGATAAAATGAATCCAAAGTCATGCATCTGAGAATCATCAGTTAAGCATAAATGATGTCTAATATTCTAAATATGGGATTTAGTTAATATGTCAATTCTATGTTCATTACTTTCACATTCAAAAGAGGAACAACCAACATTTTTAAATAAACTTGGAAATAAAAGTTGAAGATACTCGAAACTATGATGTACTAGTCTACTATGTCAAAGCATTGTTTAAGTCCATATATGTTGAGAACTTAAACCATTAAGGATGTCATGATCGTAATTTCGTATCCATAACTGATCGAAAAGAAAAGTCTCTCATTTCCCCATTTGCAGCCTCTCAACCATACATCATTCTATCTCATCCAAAGTAAAAGAATTATTCATTATAATATAATACAATGAACCTAATGTATCAAAGTAACGAAAGACAAACATCAATAAAAGCATAATTCAAATCCTGTCATAGCACATCACAACAAATACGACATCGTAAACTTAATATCATGACTAAACATAATGATGTGGACGTTTGTCCTTTAACTTAAATATTGTTTAAATTTATTGTTCATAGAATTGGTAATATTTACATGGTTAATCTAGATTAAGTACCTTTCAATTGATGCATGCTATTTTACAAGTAAACAAGATGAAAAATGGTTATAGCATAGAAGAATAACTCACATTAACATGGACCATCTAAATAAGTTTGTTAATAAGGACCTAGTAATTGGGTTACCAAAACTTCGTTTTAAGAAAGACCAGGTATTTATGTAATATTTGTCAAAATGGAAAACAAGTAAAGACATCTTTCAAACATAAAAATGTTGCTAAAAATCGACCTTACAACTTTTGCATATGGACTTGTTTAGTTTATCTAGAACTATGAGTTGTGGTGGTAATTACTATGTAGTTATAATAGTAGTTGATTGTTCTAGATATACATCGACTTTGTTTACTTTTCATAAAAAAAATGATGTTTTTTGTTGTCTTTAAAAAGCTTGCAAAGGTTATCCAAAATGAGAAAGGCTTCGGCATCACATTCATCTGAAGTGATTACGATCGTAAGTTCCAACATAAGACATTTGGAGCCTTTTGTGTTGAAAATGACATCGAGCATTGCTTCCTACATGGTTGCCATCGCTACTCCTAGCCGCCATCATCTCATTCTATTGCTCTTTTGCCTCTCCACCATCACAAAAAAAAAAACCCGCTCCCCTATCACCTTCCTCCAACGATTCCAATGTCCTACTCCATCTTTGGTATGCCACCGAGTGCTTCTCTAAATGCCTTGGTCACGATGGCTTCGACATCGTTGTTGCTGACACCCTCCTAACTAGAAAATCCATAGCCGTCAAGTGCATGAACTCTTCTCCCTACCAAGGTGAGCACGAGTTCCACAATGAGCTCTTCTTCGCTGCCAAGCTCCACTTCCACCACATTGTCATCATTGTGGGCACTCTTGTGACCCAAAACGACGTCATTCCCTTACCTCTAGAATGCACTCTTGTATCACAAACCGAACACATAAATTGGAAGAGAAACCGATGTAACTATCATCATAATAATAATTAGGACAAAACTTACATACAGTTCTTCATGTTCAATTCATCCTATTCCTATGGAAAATATACCAAAAACCCGTCAAGGGGTGTACTATGAAACTGCCTCCTTGCATCTTTTTACTGAAAATAACCGACTTTTTGTAAGTGGAACAGGAGAAAAGTACCTAAGGCATTGGACCTAAGTTTTGCCCTAATAATAATTACCCTAAAAATTGATTAACTTCATTCTCTATATTTTGTAGATATCACAACAACAAAAAAAATAAATAAATAAATAAATAATAAATTTAAAATACATGCATTCAATTATTTAATATTCCAAAGTCTCTCAAATTTCGGAATAACCCTTCCATACACAACCTAAAGAAACTCGTGGTCAATTTAATTTGGATCTACCATACGATAACCCCATTGGAAACACGAATACGTCATCGTATTTGTCACCTTACGCCAATTTCATTGAAAAGAAGCAACAAACGAAGCGAACGAGGTTGTCCCTTCAAGTTTTCGTTTTCTCTCGTGTGATTCCTCTGACTTTCCAAGGCGAAGCACCGTCACCGGACCAATCTCCGGCGACACCTCCGGCGGCTTTTTACAGATCTCCGGCGACTCCTCGGTCCTTTTTCCCTTCATCTGATAAAATGAATCCCGAGTAGTAGGTTCCTCTCTTCGTTCCCTTTGTTATTTCGGGAACCTCTTGCTTCAATCGTGTTTAATTTTGGGAAAGTTTGTTATTTTTTGGGTTCCTATATTGTTTTTTTCAAAAGGGTTGTTGGGGTTGTAGGTAATTGGTGTAAATGAGCTGTGTTTTTGTTAGCATCAAATCTTGTTGGTGTGTAACCCTAGATTGATTTGTTTCATAAAATTTTGATGCAATTTATTTATATATAGATTGAAACTTTAATTGATTTTTAATCACGGACGATCGCTGTGATTTGAAGCTGGGAATTGATCCTAATCTTGTCTCTTGTTGATTTCAAATAATCATTTTATATATGTTTGATTGGATTGAAAAAAGAAACTGCACATGTTCTGTAATAATTTGATTCACGGTTTGAATAATTTGAATGGCAGTTCATTATGGGAATCATCAAACTATGCTAAACCTATGAATTTTGGGGAAAATTGGGAGTGTTTGCTAGGTTGTTATGGTGGTATGGGAGTTGAGGTCCCATATATGGGATTTGAATTTGGGTTATTTGTAGCCTTAGGCTTTTGCATTTAGGTGAATCAAATCAATCAATCAATCAATAAGAAGAAGGGTAACAATGACTTATGTTACATTTATTTATAGATCTTAAAGAATCAAGATTTTACAATCAATCAATGACTTGTGTGTGTTTGTACAAAATGGCTGCAATTGGCCTTTAAGGTGTGTTTCTGAAAGTATTCACGGTTCATCTTAAGTGAGAAAGTTAATATGATGCGGTTATTCTTTTGCAGTGATTATCTGTTCAAGCTCCTTCTTATTGGAGACTCTGGTGTTGGTAAATCATGTCTTCTTCTGAGATTTGCTGTAAGCTTCTACTGCTTTTAATGCTAGTATTATTGTGACTACACCTAGGTTCTATATCCTATAGTTTAGTGTTGTAATTTTTATTTCCGGCTTACCGTGTTTGTCCACTCTTTAGAGAGTTTCTTCTTTTCTCAAAAACAGCAGTAGTTCCCTTTGAGTTCACTGCACTGGTTAAACATGGAAATTGGTAACATCAACATCTTGCTAAACAATAGTTACATGTTTTATTCTCTGTTTGATATTTTAGTTATGTTCTGTAAAATTAAAATAATCAAATATTGAATTGGTGGGCTAGCCTTTTCCATTTAGATCATCTTCCCGTTCTCCCTACATGTGTAATAACATATGCTTTCCCCCCATATGGAATGGATGCATGCTTATCATGTAGGTTCTAGTACATGCTACAAATCTTCGTGAGAATATAAATATAACTTCAAAAATATAAATATAACATATTTCTGCTAGATATTTACTTTGATTTTAGATTAACCTAATTTTTACAATTATATGTAAATCAAACTGCTTTTCGTTGTTGTATTTTTTTCTTTTTTTCTTAGTGTCCTTTTAGCTAAAAACCTCATCCAATAGATTGGAGATAGCGTGGCATTGGTATGTGAACTGGTTCTCCGTATAATTATTTTATGTGTGTATTTCAAAAAAGTAGGGGATATAGGTCCCTTTCTGTGTCATATTTATACATTTAAGTTGAATATTTAGGACCTTTATTCTTTTGTTTCCCCTAGTGAATATTATTAGATATTACCAAATTCATATTTTACATAGGAGAAATTGTGCATATCCAAGTTACCTCACTTACAGTACACAATGAACACTCGTTTATCTAAATTTTTATCAATATCACCCCCAGTGAAATTTCCTAGTTGTCATTATCACTTTGTAAGAAGACAGCTGTTCAAAGAGCAAATCTGTGAACCAATGGAATCAAAATATTACAAATTAAGAGCTCGGTTAATTGTTTATTTACATGCTAACTGTCGATCGCTTCTGGTTTTGAATCTTTTCCCTTATTATCCAAGACAATTTACAAACCACGTGGCAGCACCAGTCAATTGTCTTGCAATCTAGAAGCAATACCCTTGCTCCGTTGTCTTGTAGACAACAAAAGGTGAAGCCGTTGGAGTTTAAACATTCCACTGCCCTTGTCAAGCACAAGTCCCTTTGATTTCTTTATACATTAGGAAGAGACTTAGCAGCCTCTCCAATGTGATATCAAACAGCACTTGGATCACAGTGATGCTCCCATCAAAATTTTTGCTAGGCTCCTTTAAGGCCAATACAGAACCATAGATGTGCTTGAAACCTTACAAAGTGGTAAACTTTGGACGGGTATATATCATGGATAGTTATTATAACCTCATATTGGTAAACTTTACATTCTTTTAACTTTATGATAATTTCTATGTTATGATTCAGGACGATTCATACATTGACAGCTATATAAGCACCATTGGAGTTGATTTTGTAAGTACAACTTTGAAAACTTTTAGCTTGCACTGATTTAAGCAATGTCTAAACTGATCATTTCATGTTTCTTTGTGTAGAAAATACGTACTGTTGAGCAGGATGGGAAGACCATTAAACTCCAGATTGTATGTATAGCATTGGCCCTGTTTTACTTTCTTTCTGCAGGCATTATGTCTTCAGTATGCTTGAACTATCTTTTTTAATCTTTTTATAGGACATATTTTGCTTTGCATTGTTTGATGATCATTTTATAATTACTTTGAAGAACTTCATCTTTGAAGCTGTCATGTTTCTAGACCATGTTGGTCACCGTAGTTCATGTTTATGTTGACAGATTGTTTCTTACCTTGTTTCGTGGTCTGCTTTTATATGTAGTGGGACACAGCGGGGCAAGAACGATTTCGGACAATCACCAGTAGCTACTATCGTGGGGCACATGGGATCATTGTGGGTGATGTTTTTCTTAGTATTACCTTTTACATTTCTGCCTTTTTGGCCATCTCCTTGCATGCTCTAGTGACTGGTTCCTCTCGCAGATTGTTTATGATGTGACAGATGAAGAGAGCTTCAATAATGTGAAGCAGTGGCTCAGTGAAATTGACCGCTATGCCAGTGATAATGTTAACAAACTTTTGGTTGGCAACAAGTGTGATTTGACAGAAAACAGAGCTGTGTCATATGAGACAGCTAAGGTATTGTTTTGTTATTCCTTTCTTGTTCTTCTGTTCTTGTCCTATTAAAAAAACAGTTTCAAGCATGTGTTCACGCTTTAGTGTTGTTGGGGAGTTATTGCTCTTATGTTCTCCCAGCTACCCTGAGCTCACTTTTTTTTTTTATTTGTTTCTCTTTAACAGGCATTCGCAGATGAAATAGGCATACCTTTTTTGGAAACAAGTGCTAAAGATTCCACAAATGTGGAACAGGCATTCATGGCCATGACAGCTTCCATCAAGGACAGGTGCCTGTTTCTGTTTATAATTTAACAGTAATATTAAATAAAATTGTAAAACTTAAATGCCACTTGGCCTATGAAACAAGCCCAGGCAAATATTGGTTTCCAACTTCCAGAAAGAATAACTATACTGTAGGTCACACCCATATTCTGTGGTTCATGTCTAACTGATGTAGTTAGATTGTGGAGCTGGGTAAAGCCCATTGTGAATGAATTACAAATGACAGTTTTTTTTAATCCTTTTCTTGTGCCTTTCTTCATTAGATTTAAGAATACAAGCAAAGATATAGTTTTACTAGATTGTGTTTTTATGCTTGTTGAAAGTTGGATCTGTCAAAGATCGCAAATTTCCAAGACCCAGTCCCCCTTCCTTTCTTGGTCTGCAGCACAACTTTCCGTTAAGATGTACTCTTTTATAATTGCCCACCCCTGATAAAAGGAAATGTCTCACAGTTTTCTCTATCCTTAAAAGCCACCCCTTCAGAATAGACAAGTATGAACTAGAGTATTCTGACCACCCAAGGAGTAGTAAGCACTAAGCAGTACCCTTCCAGGTATGCAAATGCTAATAGATTAACTACCCAAGGAAACTCCCAATTGAGGGGCCAATCCTAAACTTGGCAACCAGCCAGAGAGGCACGAGAGAGAATATGATTGTCCACATTCTGTCCTGTGAAGGCAATGTTGATCAACCTGTAACTAAATAGTGAAGCCAAATCCATCACATGGAACTTTGATGATTTTTGTTCTTTTCTTTGCAATAGCTGATGAAAAAGTGGATAGAAGTAGAGGATAAAGCACAAATCATGAATTATGGTTATTATCTTAGTTTTCTGCTTTACCCTTCCTCTGGTTCTTCCCTTAGGATAGTTTCAATTCCGTTAAATGTAACAAGTTTTTTTTTTAAATGATAAATTTAACTAGCTATTCACGGGTTATTGTCTTGTTGACCTTTTCTTTTTGATTTTCTCTTGAATGTAGAATGGCAAGCCAACCTGCAAATAATACAAGGCCTGCAACTGTGCAGATCAGAGGACAGCCAGTTACACAGAAAAGTGGGTGCTGCTCCTCCTAACCAGAAGTTATTCAAATATATTTCATTTGGTCTGCTGCTCACCTATTGCATGTAAGATTTTTTATTTCACTATAAAGTGGACCAATGATACAGAATTTGTCTTGTGGTTTGGAATTGACCTAGATGATCCCATTCTTTAAATATACTTAGTGATATGGCTTGTGCAAGGTATCATACTCATTAATGCCAAATCTATATTCCCTCTGATATCTGTTCTGATTCAAGTTTAGACTTCTATTTTTTTCTTATTTGATTACTTGGAAATACTTATTCAAGCACTTGGTATAGATTCACTGCGTGCTTACCACCTGTTTCTAATGTGGATCAAGTTCCTGTGCTACTCCATGGGCTATTTGTAAACCCATAATTACTCAGCTATCTATAAAACAAAACTGAACAAAAAGTTGAGGGCTTAAAAATTATCCATCTCTCATCAAGACAAAGGCAAATACTTGTATGCAGCATCAGTTTCTGAAGCAGATAAACTGAGAATTATGCTCTAGCCTCTAGGTTGATCCCATTGGTTATATCAGTTTTTTGCTTCTATGGCCATTTTGGTCAACTTAAATGCAACTGCATCGATAAGATTGATGCAGAACTTATAGACAATGATGTGAATTGCCTACTTCTACTAAAGTCGGATGCCACTGGAAATGGCATCATTGTCATGGCTAGTCAACTTGTTAGCAGCTTCAAACAATTGCCCGTAAAAAGGGTCAGCATGTGAAAGAGGACTGCATCAATGCCCCAAGTGTGTTCAGGAAACAACATGCTTTATGTTTTGTTTGGTTGTGAAAAGAAAGAAAGAGGTCAGAATGAGTAAGAGAAGAGAAAGAGGTGAGAAATAGAGTAGATTTGATGTGTTGTTTGGTGTAAAAAAAATATGAGGGAAATGGAGAAAGAAGTATATTCTTTCTTCTTCATTTTCTTCTCATCTTTGGAGAGAATAAATTTTTGGATGGGTCCCACCCAATTTCTTCTCTCTTCTCTCTTCTCTCTTCTCTATTTCTCTTGCAAACCAAACAAGAGAAAATAATCTTGTCTTCTTTTCTCTCGTATCATTTTCTCTCTTCTTATTTTCTCTTACACCAAACACATCATTAGTGAGAGATTTAATGAAACCATTAATATTCAAGCATATTTTTATAACGTTGTATTTCAATCCTATGGAATTCTAATTTCAAACTTGCAACTTGAGTTGAACGGGTTTGCGTCTCATTTTACTTTAAAACATACACCAAAAAATTATACCCTTCAAGCTATGAAAGAAAGACAGTATTGTGCTAGATTGATAAATTTCGGCAGAGATAATAGCGAGTCGTTGCTTGAGAAAATCATTTTCTTTTCGTGCAAAACTATTTAGAAGCACAGGTGGACGATACTCAGTTGGGACATTGGCAGAAAATTCATATTTCCTTATTTTTTTTGGTCTAAGAAGAGGCACATTTGAGGCCTTGGGTAAGGGAGAATGGAGAATGCAGTATTGCGAGAATTTGAATTCATGCATTTACAATTTATATTTCACAACTTAAAAACAATTGAGCTGGCTTAAAGGGTCCTTATTTCTTTCTATTAACATCATGATGTTGTGCAAAATGATGGATTAAACAACCGAATAAAAAAGATTGTCATTTGAAGAGTTGATAAAATTTTAATCATGATGGGTTGGAAGTCATTATCCGGCATAATGATTTATTAATGTCCCATTTGAGAATAAAGACAAGCCAGAGGTCATTATGCTCCAATTATTGTAAATAAAAGTCATATATCATGAAAGAGAGGGTAGCCTAGGGAAGTGATAAGTCAAGCAAATGGCGATATTTGAGCTTTTAACTTCAGCTGATAACGTGGAAGAATGATACAAGACACAGAACTGCACATATTACATTTGCTTACTTTTTATTATTATAATTCTCACTTTATTTTCTTTATTGCTACATTCTAATTCTCACACCTCATACAGATAAGAGGTGATATGACTCTAAGATGTGCATAAAGCGCTAAAAGAGTAAAAAATTGAAGAAAGTCTTATCGAACAGGTAAGGTCGATGCGATTAGAGTTTCTCTAGAGTGAACTTTTAAAGGTGTGTATCAAATCATTGCTTTAATAGACTTATAAAATTTTATCCTACAAAATAATCTGAAGAAACATGTTAAGCAAGCATGCCTTGAATCTGCAAATTCGTTTCGTGTCTTTAATCTCGAATTGTTCAAAAGTCCACGTTTGTTTCATTTCTCCTTCCCTGATAGTGGGATCGGCAAGTTTCATCAAGTCCTATTATTTTTTCTTCAAAAATAGCAATGATAGTAAGAATTAAAACAAACTGAAAATATGATACTACAAAAATAGCAAAAAATTAAATTGGGTAAATATATTTTAGGCTGTTAATACGAATATTTTTAACAATTTATATTTTAAATGTTTTTAAAGGAATATTTTAGGATAAATATACTTTAGTATTCAATTAAGACTTTTAAATAATCTAAATAAGTCTCTGATATCCAAACTTGACAATTAGGATTTTTTTGAAAAGATATTCAAATGTAGTAATATTCAATCAAGACTTTACACAACTAACCAAAAATAATTTAATATTCAATTAATGATTTTTTTTATATAAATTGTGCATTTTTTAGTAACATATTAAACACATCTCAAAATCCAAATCCACTTGTTAAAAATGACATGATCCTTTCAAATCTAGTAATTTTTTACAATACATATTTTCTGAAATCTACACACAATCTTAACTATAAAAACCTTGAAGAAAAACAAAACTATAAGCCCTTACGTTTCTAAATAATATTTTAAAATCCTAACTAAATACACCTCGCTAAATTACATTTGAAGATTTCATGTAAAATAATGGAACATGACAGAACGTGAAACTTTACTTTTTGAGGGATGGAGGGCTTCGTTTTCTCTGCCCTGGGATCAAGTATGGTTCTCAACCCTCAGTTGGAGATGGTGGCCAGCGTGTTGAGAAATTCATTATTAACGTATTAAATTCTAGTTCTTTGAATCTTCAATGCAACATAATGAAAACATAAAAGATCAATTAGATTATGATTATACTGC
Organism: Sophora flavescens; assembly: GCA_030762895.1. Lineage (NCBI taxonomy): Eukaryota > Viridiplantae > Streptophyta > Magnoliopsida > Fabales > Fabaceae > Sophora > Sophora flavescens. The sequence continues at coordinate 209,274,799 of CM061063.1, read as the reverse complement.
CAAATCATTTAGACTACGTTTGGGAGGATAGAGTGGATGGTTAACGGAATGAAGTGGTGAAAATCCATTAATCCACTGTTTGGGAGTTTTTTCATTTATGAAGTAGGATGGTTGAAGATGATTTCCCAAACCACTCCACTCCATCCAAAATCTCTCATTTTCATATCCTTCAAATTGAGGGTTTGAGATTTTCTTCTATTCCCTCATTAAACTTCCAAACAATGGTGTGATACTTCTACCTTTCCACTCCACTTCATCCCCTTGAAAACTTTCAAACATAGCCTTAGGTGCGACCGCATTAATTAACCAGATGCTTTCACCACTGCAAGGAAACTCAACTTAGACCAGGACTCACTTTTCCCTAGAGCCAAGCAAGTATTCTCCCTTAGGTAAAACACCAATACCCCCAAAAACTGTAATCAGGTTCAGTCAACTTTTAACAAGAGACCATACCCGTATCAAGGGTATCTTCCATCTGGTATTTAACTTAATTCTTGACCAAGACTTAGGATATAAGAACCCAAAAATTTCAAGCAAAACTGAGATGTCATCAATCTATAAAGAAAAGGAAGCTCAACAACATTTATGACTTACCCTTACCAGCCACCATGTACCCACAAAATGTCAAACACAGTAAAAGCAAAGCATAATGGGGCAAGGCTGCAGGGGATAAACGAACGTATGAAGAACATCCTAAATTTACATTTTAAAGGCATAAAATTAAATGACTCTTCTAATTCAAGAAACCCAATTACCATAGTTCATTCCTTGCTTAAGTTCAAAATAGAGAACCCAAAATTGAAAATAGAACAGGGAAATGTCAGAAGGGTTCTGGAAAATATCACTTGCCACCCAAGGTTGGGAAATGCCCGGGATCTTCAATGGATGGAGCTGGTGCATTGCTGGTGGCATTTCCACGGAAACCTCCCCGTGAACCACGCCCGCGTCCGCGACCACGCCCACCTGAGTTATAGTAGCTTTCCCCTTCAGCAGGCTTCAGAAACTCGTTGATGCTGACAGACTAAGAATATGAAAGCCAATAAATTGAAGCAAAATTAGTCAGCAAAACCAAAGAAAATCATCAGGCCAAAACAAACTAGGATCGTGAATGTTGACAAATTCATTGTTTAACATCCTTCTAAAAAGAAAAGCTGCTTAAAAGTGAAATACATTGCCTTTCAAAATCAGTCACCCTTAAAAACTAACACCACAGGAAATTGAGAATTAGAGATAGACCGAGAATATTAAACAACAGAAGCAAGGCATATAGAAACAGAATATCCGAAGTTCGAATAGCACAATGATAACTTGAGTTCCTACCTTTACATATTGCGTGTCAATTATTGGTTAAAAATGCATCCAAATAACGATGTCAACGCTATTACATATCACCGTTGTGAAATATCTTTTTAAAGCCATTATAAATTTTTCAAATTACCAACTATCTGGTCTTTCGCAATATTACAAACCATAAGTCCATATGGATAACAGTATCACCAGAACCAATATCAACACAAAAGATATTAAGATCGATGCACAGAAAACATGAGAAACCATGAAAACAATTTATGCTGATACCATAAGTAATAACCAACTCCAGAGTGAAGTGATTATCAAGGAATGCAGGAAATACATTTAGCATAGAAACCTAGATCCTAAAAATAAAAAAATTAGCACATCTATAGAAAGAACATGATATGCTTTTGCCAAAAACAACCCCATATGGAAAATAAACAACAAAAATATGATGTTGGATAATTGGCATAAGAACCTCTTCACTGTCACAACTACCGACCAGACTCCCACAACAATCACAATATGATCAGTGAGGATCATGAAGATCAACAGGGAGGGATAAAAACAGAACAGCATTTCATGTCAAAGAGCATAAGCTAGCAAAAAAAATTAATGAAGCCATTAATAATCTTTCAAATGGAAGTGTTAAAGGGAATAACTTTGATAATCGAGCAGAAGATAGTGGCAAGCATGGAGCTTTAAATAAAAAGTAACAAGAATGAACAAATTCAACAAAAGACACACCTTCTTGGATTTCTCTTCCTTCTCAAGAGCTTCTTTGCGCTTATCCTTATCAGATCCCTGGAAAAAAGATAAAAGTGACAAAAGATATTTGTAAGTATCATTAACATAACTAATAATTAGAAGGGCGAATGAGGGTAAAAAAATCTCACCAATTTAATGAAGATATCATGATTGTCTTTCTTGCTTGACAGGGGCTGCATGGATTCAAACGCTTTAGTGTCTACCTTCCTCTCTTCAGTCTTGAGTGCTTGCAGGGCCTTCCTTTTCTCTTCCAACAGTTTCTCATATTCCTCCAAAGTCATCTCCTAATAGGAATGAACAGAACAGGCTAGTGATTAATAAATTTCCAATATAAAATACTAAAAAACACAAAACATATACATGACAATGATTTTGATCCTCTATAAAGTAAAGGATGCACTTTAGAGTAAATTGCAAGTGGTAACCATTGTTGAGAAAATCAAGGACACTAATACTATCAAAATCCACAATAACAATTTGTTATCAATGTGCCTGTATATCATAAATCACAAATACAAACCATTACCTTTCTAATCAATGAATATCCACTGTGCACTTTTTTTTGTTCTAGAGATTCCTACTGAACCCAAAGGGGAATGGGAAGCAGGGTTGTGGGGAACGAATCCTACCACATAATCACAGGTCCCCCACAAAAGACTAGGGGAGATACCAATTGAGTTTCAATCTACACTTTACTCAACAATAATAAATGCACATGACAACTTTCAGAGATAAACAAAAGGCAAGCCCATATCAAAGTAATCAAACCAAAACATCAAATGATAATCAAGAATCATAAAGTAACACTTTCTTCAAAACAAATGAGTGAGCATGAGTTATAAAGCACTAAGATTCTAAACTGCAAAAATACATAATAAACAAATAAATAAAACAGCCCATTCAATTTATTGGGAGATGCACTTAGCAGACAATCCAAGCTTGACTTAATGGTTTATCATTCTTTTTTTTACAATAAATGGTTTATCATTCAAACATAAACACAGATTATGCTGGTCTCTTAATCATGAAACACATAAAATGTAGAGGATGTAGCAACAGAATAGGGTAAATGGTGAAAGTTTTAAATAGGCTGGACATTCACCTTATCCTCAGGCTCTTTTTCTTCAGTTTCGTTAGCAGGAGTGTCCTTGTTTCCATCTGTTACCTCTTCTTCGGCTGCAGGCTTCTCATCACCCAAATTCTTCTCAGATTCATTCACGACTTCATCAGTCACCCTAAGATAAATATTGAATCAGAAGGAAACAAATATAAGCAATACAAAACAGAATTTCCAACAGAAACCATCTGACCATTTTTATTTTACTACTAAAATTATAGAAGTACTGGGTGGTAAGCAGAGTGCATACCCAGCAATTTCATCAGTTTGTGTTCCCCAGTTCCCTCGTCCGGCACCATCACGTTTGAATTCATTTCTGCAAATAAAATAAGTGACATCAATATTGATTGAATTAGAAACAGAAGATCAAGAAAGAAATCATACTTAGTGATAACATTACCCGCGTCCAGTCCCACTGCGGCGTTCAAATGCTCTTCGTGGCCGTCCTTCTTCACTATCTTCTCCATTGCTGGAACCTCCACGTCTACCACCACGATAAGGACCACGCGGTCCACCATAACCGCGTCTTTCCGAGGCCTTTCCAGCATCTCCTTCTTCAAAAGGACCTTGATTAGCAGGGGCTCCGGTAGCAGGGAATGAATTCTCATCATTGGGAGAGTCACGACTCAAACCACCACGACCACGTCCATATCCACGTCCACCTCCTCGTCCACCTCCACGGCCTCCACGAGATGGTTCAGTTTTGGCCTCCCTCACTGTCAGAAAGATATGAAAACGTCATCACATTAGAAGAACCATGCAAGGAGTCTGATCAATTCAATAACCATCCACAAATCAGGATAGCAAACAAATGCTACAACAAATTTAATTGGAGAAACACACAAAATAAACATATATACAAATAATCTTTTAGATATAGTGATGTTATACCCAATAGCAAATAAGAACAGAATGTCAATAGGAAAACCGGAAATGTTTCATTATAGCATGTATTTAAAACAATTGAATGTGTTTTGCACTGGAACCTCTATCAAATTACAGCCGTCCACAACTTTCGTAGGAAAATCCAATGCATCATGCAACAAAGAATCCAATTGCTTACAGACTAACTTGCACAAGAATGTTATCTGTTGCTAATATTTCCTTTGAATAAATGATTCCAATTTCATACAAATTAAAATTATAACTAAAGTAAACCATTAAGATTCTACAAATACAAATGCATCAAACACACAGAAACAATTAATACATGATCAACCGCATATGGGAACTCAGAACATACCAGCATATTACCAATCATCACTCTTCGACTACAAAAAAAAAATGCAAACTTTAAAACCATTTTATAAGACCACATATAACCATCTATCCAAAGCATATTTTTAATAACGATTGAAATATCAAAGCAGAGACCCAAAACATTAAAAAATAAACGAACAAAAAATAAAACAAAAAGGTCACATTTTTCATAACAAGCATCAAATAAATTTCATTTATAATATAAAAACCAAAAAAAATAAAAATAAAAAAACAAAAAGTTATCAATATCTTCAACAAATCCAGAAACACACCAGCCTGAGCCGGAGGAGGCGGCTTGGTAGGAAGCTGAGCGAGTTTGTTCTGCTGAGGCTGACCGGCACGGCTGCCCGCTTTGCCCGGCTCCTGACCCTTCTTAGGAGCGGCCGCCGCCGCCGCAGCAGCCTTGAGCTGCTCCGCCGCGATCAGTTGAGAGGGGTCCTCAGCATCATCACCCAACAAATCAAATGGGTTCATAGTCGCCATTTTCCAAAGTCAAAGACGCAAATAAAAACCCCAACCAAACAAAACTTCCAAACACGCCTTTAAACACCCTTATCTAAGCAACAACTCCATCGAAACAAAAAACGGTGTTTTAGAGATCAAAAGAAACGCGAAAAAGGGAAAGAGATGAAGGGTTGAGAGGGAGAGACAGAAACCCTAGCCGCAAGAGGAAAGAGAGAGAGTGAGAGTGAGAGAGTGAAAAACAATTGAGGTAGCAACCTCATCTTAAACGAGGGATTTGCTTATATTATTAAGTTTGGTCCCAAAATCATCTTTATTTACATGTAAGTCCATGTAATTGTGAATGATTTTCAATTTTCAAATAGATCCGGTTTAGAGTTTACGCTGTGTTTGGATAAACAGTTTAATTAAGAGCTTATCGCATGAGAGTTTAATTCAATAAGTTATATGCGTTTGGATACACATTTTGAAAAACACTTATACGAAATTTAACCGTTTTGGATACATCACTAAATAAGCGCTTATGAACATTTTAAAATTAAAAAAATTGACTTTCGTTAAAAATAAAATTTTAAATTTAACTTTAAAAAAAATATTGGCCCCTTTCCCCCAAAATTGAAGAACCCGAAACTGACCCCCACAATCCATCGAGTAGATTGTAAGATCTGAGAAAACGGCGACGAAGAACAGAGAGGATGGTGGCGAGCACACGGCGACGGTGGTGACGACACCCGGCAGACTGGAAACAGATAGGAAGGAGCGACTGTTTCGTTCTGGGCGTGACGTGTGGGTATCTGCGACAGAGCTCGGTGCTAGGAATGGAGATACGAGGCGACTTTGACCAGAGAAGATGGTGGAGGCTTCAGCTAGATAGTTCTGTGCGTGAACAGGGACGTTGGAGGCTGATGGCAGACAGAGGCGTTGGAGCATGGCGGAAGGCGGACGGGTGATGGCGGCTGGCGGCTGATGGTAGATCTCAGGTGGTGGCTAGAGGCAATGAGGGAAGGAAAAGGAAGTCTTCATATCAGAGTGATAGAGAAGAGTTAAAACAAAGAAAAGAATGATAATAACGAAAGTTGTACTGATGGGATTCGAAGAGGGAACCTTGTGTGCATAAGCTCCGTGTTTTTTATCATAAGTTCTTATCTATTTTCCATAAGCTTCTCCCATTAGCTTATGAAAATAAGCCCAAAACAACTTATGGAATGACATAAATTGTTTTGATAAGCTATACCAAACACATGGCATAAGTGCTTATGGCATATGTGACACCCTAAACTCGGCGTCACATGGTTACCCAATTGCGGAAATATTTCTGATTTACAATGCTGGTTACTTTCTGAAAGTATCATTTTCTCGATGGATGAGTACACTAAAAATGGTAGTTAATTTTCTTTTCATTTTTTTTGAGATGAAGGAGGATAAAGGTGATGAACACTCAGAACATGAACTGAAAACAACATACATATATAACATGTCCCAATGAAAGCCAAGTTTCAGTACATAAGATAGGGCCTTATCAATGGCCATTTCAACAGATGTAGGCATCTAGGAGTTACAACTTAAAAAAAAGAGTAAGACACGGGGAAAGAGGGTCCGGAACCACATCCAAAAGATAACTCTAAAAGTCAGATGATGAAAGATTATCCACAAAATACTCCAAACAGGTTACTGACACTGGCTGCAAACAGGGTCTCCACAAGGGCTCCCACAAGACGAGGCCTCAGGTAATGGGTCTATAACGTCGCCGCCCTCATCAACGGAATCGTCGTCGTCGTCATGATCCATAACGTGATCCTCCGGCTCATCTTCCTCCATGACCTCATCGAAGTCCTCCTCGGGGTCCTCCTCGGGATCCTCCTCGGGGTCCTCCTCAATCGGCGCTGCCGACTCTACGTCAAGAGGTGGTGGCTCATGTAACAGTCCGTGAGCTCGCAGTGTGTGAAGGTAATACCAGATCGGAGGCAGAGCTACCCTCCTAGTTTCCACAGTGTGGCTTCTACGGATTGGGTCTCTGTCAGCATTTAGATCGGTTGTGGTGATGGCTCCGTGGTATGTGGCAGATGTCACCCCTGGGTGTATCTGTCATGCCCCAGCATCCCCTGCATCGTCGAAGACCTCAGTCTTCGCTGTTGTTGGCACCAGCGGGATATTTGGATCCATCTGGACTCATGTACATACGACGATACCAAAAGGAAGAGAGAATAACAAGTAGAAATGAAAGAGTGAGATACCAACAACGGATATATCGCACAACAACCATATACATGATACATACAACACCTTGGCATATTGACATTTTAAACATTACTCATAGGCAAACAACAGGTATTATTTCAGTGGGTCTCATACCCGAATCAATCAATTTTTATAAAGATAATGCATGACACTTCAATCATCAGGCTCTAATCTTAATCTCATGAGATACCATCACCATTTTATCATTAAGAAATAAAGAGTTGATCAGACTCATACGCCACATTTGGCAAGTTGTCTCCGTCACCTCATGTACCCGGATCAACACCATCACGGATCCTTTTAACGGCCATTCGGATGTATATATCATCAAATACCACATCTTAAGCGAGTATTCGGTAACTCAAGCACGTCTGCCAAGGGGAAATGTATATGAATAAAAGACTTTTCATTGACGAGACTTTTCTTTGTGTTCACTTTTTTCCGTTTGTCGAAACCCAAAGGTAACGACTATTCACAATTTCCATCACTTGAAAATTTATAACACAGGACGCACAGTCCGAGTGCTCAATCACAACACCTTAGACCACGGCCGCGGTCCAAGGTTGTGGTCGTAGAAACAATTATAATTTTATCCATGTTTTATTTCAACATGATAAGGACTCCTAGTCCATAACAACGAAATTAGGACACACAGTCCTCAATTCCAAAATTAGGACTCCTAGCCCATAATATCACGATTAGAACCCTTGGTCCATAAATTCTTGACACGGATCCCAGATCATGTGCATAAACTGAATACTAGAGCCGATGTCTCGCGAACTAATATTCTCTTTCACATGTGCTTACTTTTCGCTCAGTGAAAATCAAAAATCAAAACAAAACCTCGGTCACTTATCCAAGTAACCGGAACGTTTCTAAATCATTTAGGAGAAAATTTTTTCCATTACAAATTCTTTTATAAAACATTTAGGAAATTTGTTTGCTTTTGAAATCCTTGATGAAATAAAGTCAACTAATTTCAAAGGAGTTTTCCTTCATAAAACACATAGTTCGAAAAAGGTTTTCTCTCGTACCAACTTTGGATCATAAAAAGGTAATTTATATTGTCTTAAAAACACTTCAACGTTTCTTTTCAAAATAAGAATCTCATTTTATTGAAGTAAGCGTTTTAAACAAGGAACTTTTATAAATGAAACCAATATTTTCAAAGTTCTATTCAAGGCTTATTAAGGCTTGTAATCCTTTATAATCATTGTGCACAGACTCAAGTCCGGCTTCTCAAACTTCAATCAACAGTAACATATTCTCAACAATAATATCATAGTTAACGACAATTCATCACATATATATAATTCATAACACTTTAAAGCAAGTAATGTTCAACTTCAAGTAATAACCACAATTGTTCAAGTAAACAAGTTATTCAAGTATTGGCTCAATATCACAATAATATTCAAATAACTCAAATAAACACATACACACATGCATATAGTCATTGAATATCCCTAGGCAATCCCCTCTTACTTTCTTTGAAGGTAAGAAGGTTAGATGCTCGACGAGGTAAGTCACGAACGTTTTCGTTTCCTCCGCGATGGAAGTCTAAGGTTATGAACACAAAATCACAAGTTAAAATCAAAACAAGAACACTAAACCACAAGGTATAGGTTCGGCCAAGACTAGTTCTTAGGGTTAGAGATTCCCAAAAATTATACAACTCGTGGATTTATGATCCTTAAGTGTTAGGAGTTCATAAACAATGTTCTTTTAACAAAGTTGAATTAAAATTCCATTAAGTTAACAACATAGGGAATTCGGCCAAGGCTAGTAAAATAGGCTAGCATTCACTAAACTTTCCAATCTCTTGTGTTTAGCATCCATATGTGTTAAGGAGCTCAAAACCATGATCATTTTGGAAAAATGAAAATAACACATACTAGCTTTAATAACATAAAATAAACAAGTTATAAATCCTTAACTTTCCAATCTCTTAGACTTAGCATCCAAATATCTTTGGAGCTCAAGTCCATGATCGTCTTGGAAAAATGAAAGTAACACATACTAGCTTTAACAACATAAAATAAACAAGTTATAAATCCTTAAACTTTCCAATCTCTTAGACTTAACATCCAAATATCTTATGGAGCTCAAGTCCATGATCATCTTGGAAAAATGAAAGTAACACATACTAGCTTTAACAACATAAAATAAACAAGTTATAAATCCTTAAACTTTCCAATCTCTTAGACTTAGCATCCAAATATCGTATGGAGCTCAAGTCCATGATCATCTTGGAAGAACTTGCAAAAAGATTTCTATGAGAGCATTACCCTTAGTATAAGGAAGAACTTTAATGAAGAGCTTAAGTAGAAAATATGAATAAAAACTAAAGCTTCAAGAGATTGAACTTTAAGAAGAAATGAAGAAGATGAACTTTAATGGAGGTTGAAGGAGGAAGATGATGAAGTGAAAATGGAAGGGGTATATATAAGGAGAGGGAGAGGAGTTCACGGCTAGGGAGTGAGAGGGAGAGCTTGTTGAGCAAGCTTGGTGGTTTAATGCTTCATTGGATGGAAGAAGAGAGAGAAAAGACTTTTGGATTAGAATAGTATTATAATTTGAAAAGTGTGATGATGGTACTTTTAGAGTGGGTCATAGCCCTTTCCATCATGTCTCCTTACTTCTTTTATGGTCCATAATCTGCTCCATTTGGTACCCGGTTGCATTTCCGATCGTAATTTTTTCGGCGTTTCGCCCGAATAAAATATTTTATTTTATTTTTTGCACGAAAATTTTCAAAATAACCAAGGTTGAAGGAAACATAATAAAAACACTAATTGTTTCATTCACGGGTCAAAATAGGTTTTCTACACAGTAAACTTGTACCGGCAGTGAAAACGCAAACTGGCTTCCGTCTGAATTTTCAACCGAAAATTTTACCGTGACTTCATATAACATAACAACACAAGGAAATGATTTTAGTTTAATTAAAATCATCCTCTGAGTTTAATAAACATATTTAAATATGTATTTATTGCTACATAAAATATAGGAAAAACAGGGAGTTACTGCATAAGATAAGCTAAAAGGACTTCCAAATACCCCCTTAGTGTTTTACTACTCTCGATTAGAGGTGGGTATTTGGCTCGGGTCCGCGGACAGTCCGTTAAACCCGCCGTCCGCGCGGACTTGGACACCCTAAAATACGAGTCCAAAAAAATTCGGGCTTTTTGGGTCCGGTCCGTTTAGCTCGGGCTTAACCGGACTTCGGCCCCATGATTCACGGACCCGTCCGCGGACCGGGTCTGTTTAAAAAAAAAAAAAGGCCTGCTGGGCCAAAAAAAATTAACCCATCTAACCCAAAACCAACCCATCTCACTGACACTCACCCATCTCTAACCCTAAACCACTCAGTGCGCCGTTCAGCCTCTCCCAGACCACTTCTCCTTCAACCTTCATCTCCCTCTCCTTGTCTCCCTCTGCGCCGGTCGCCGCCCCTGAAGGCCCTACTAGATTTGGAGGTTTGTTATTTATCCTTCTATATGCTTCCTTTTGTGCTGCTCATCCTCATTTTTAGAGAGATTACATCTCTTGGTTCACCTGTCCTATGCAGTAGAGCATTGGTTCTGGAGTTTCATTTGACAGATGGCTTGGCAAAACTCATCTTTCTAAATATAATTCTTGTTATTGCTATTGCTTATAGATTTTGAAGATGAAGAATGTGATTTTCTATGTTCTGGGTATATAAATTTTTGGTCTGTTAAATCTATATGTTTGTAAAATGGGTTTGACATACACACGCACACGGTACTACAGTGTATTGCATCGTCTGGAAATTATTGTTCATGTCTGATTTTTGTCATGTATTGTATTGACTCTTGTGTTACGTATTAATTTTTGCTTATTTGATCATTATTGTCTAGGTAAAAAGAAATGGCAGATAGAGAGCTTAGTCAACTGAAATTTGTAACCTTGACCCCCTTCTACAATTGGTTTCGCTATACCAACAATACTTTATCATAAATTTTTAGAACAACAGCAAATGATACTCATGTGTTAGCTTTGGTGAAAATTTTCATGTGTGTTCTATGAAAATGTTTCGATTCTCAAGTTCTGTTGCTGTTTAAATTCTCATGCTTAGACTTCAAAATTTTGAAGGAATGTCTCTGTCTATCCTTGGTAATGTCTTTGTCTGTCCTATGAAACTGTACTAATGAATCTTATAGTATTCATCTGCACTGAATAATTACAATGTATCTGATTGCTTCTTAGGAGGGTTGATTTAAACTCCTTAAATATCTTGCCATAGGAGCCTTGTTGGTGTTTGGTGCCAATTTAAATTGAACCAATATATAGATAACTATAGAAAAAAGGCTTCAGGAAAAATTGGTTAAAAGCTAGCAGCTTATAGTTGCTGCTACACGGCAAAGTTCTTTGCTACGGCTTATGCAATAGCAGCTTTTCTTTTTTTGCCTTATAAAAAAAAGTGTAAAGTCCGCGGACAGTCCGTTTAGTCCGCGGACTATGCGGACTGGACTTGGACTCTATTTTTCAAAGTCCATTTTCCATGCGGACTATAAAGTCCGGTCCGTTTAAATGCGGACTTCTGCGGACCGGACTTAAACGGACCGGACTGGTCCGTTTACCCACCTCTACTCTCGATAATAGGATCGTTAACATATGTTGAGTTTTCACAACAAAAACATATGTTGAGTTACCGGAGTTTTTTTTTCTTCAGAAATCAAATTACTTCATTTCAATGGAAATAATATCATCAATACAAGTAGTTCATTGGTTCGGATCGACCCGATAAACCTGAGAATCCGAACTGAACCAATTAAATTGGTTTGGATATTTTTGGTATTCGGATCCAAACCAAACCAAACCAAACCAAATCCGATGGTAATTGGTTCAGTTCTCGGATTCAAAGATTCTGAATCCGAATCGAACAGAACCAATTACTGTATTTTAATATTTATATTTTTTAAATATTTAATAATTGTTATATTTTAATATTTATATATATTTTAATGGTTTAATAGTTTAATATTTTTATATTTAATATATTTATCTTTTATATATATAATTTAATACTGTATATATTTAATATTTTCCGAGTCCGAGCCGAACCAACCTGTTGTTGATTGGTTTGGTTTGGTTCGGCTTTGCTTACAAGAAAATTACAAATCTGAATCGAACCAAACCGATTAATTTTGATTGATTCGGATTTGTTTTTCATGCAAATCCGAACCAAACCAACTCGTGAACACCCCTAAATACAATGGGGAATAGATGAAAAAACATGGAAAGAAGGAAAAGAAGTAGCCACCCTAGTTAAGTTATGAGCTACCACATTAGCCTTTCCTAACAAACTAAACTCTAGAGTTGGAAAAAGTAGAAAGAATTTGCTTGCAGTGACAAATAATAGCCCCAAACTCCGAAAGATCTACTGCATCATGATGCAAGCTATCCACAACATTCTTACAATCCATCTCAAATCTCAAAAATAATACAACCCAGGTTGAGGGTTTTGATCAAATGCAGAGCAGATAAGAGAGTCAGGGTCTCTCATTCTCTAACCTGCAAAAGAGGCATAGTCTAGGCCATATAGGCAAACATGAAGAGATCAGAACTATCCCGCAAGCAACAGCCCATGCTAGTAGTGAGACACTCCGTTGTGCCCCGATATTTTATTAGATTAAAGCATTCTTAATTAATTCCTTAATCGTGCGCTTAACGTGAAAACATGTAAAAAAAATAAAATCTTAAGTTAATAAGCATGCCAACTTCAATTAATTAAAACTTCACACCATAAATATGTTGTGATTACATACATATGTCTTATACATAAAACAAAATACTGTTTAGGGTATCCTCTCAGTAGGATCCCTTTTCAGGTATACTTAAACAACCTATTATATTTAGCGGAAAATGTGAAATACTTGAAAAGACACACTGGCCATACTATCTATACTCTATCACCATGAGTCACAACTCGACCTCCAGCTTCCGGTTCTTAGGGAGTTCCATCCCACTCTTCCTCATTCAGCTCATCCATAGGGTCTTCTCGTACAATTCCATAATGACATAAAAAAAAAATACAACATACAGAAGAATACAGGGGATAAGAAACAGTTCTATCATCAAAAAGCGAAAAAGAGTCATAGTATATAACATAATAAAAATCACAGACAATCAACACATATAACTAACAAATCATCATCGAAATTAAAATATCATCCTCTACCCTCAACCTCACGCAACAAAACCTTTATGATGATGTGGCCATTAATTCCCCATATCCATTAGGGATGTTAGTCCGTCATCCAAGTGATGCGTCCCTAAAACCGGTGCACACCCTTATTCATGGTGAGAATGCTCATGCAAGGCAATGACAATATAGCTGCACGACACAGTGGGTGCACATCCTGGATCAAGGGTGCTCATGCATAGCAATGACACTATAGTTGCACGGTACAGTCGGTGCACAACCTCATCCATGATAAGAATGCTCATGTAATACAATGACACTATAGTTACACGATACAGTCGGTGCACACCCTGGTTCTCTCCCTCGAGGGTGCTCAAGCAAAGCATTAACACTATAGATGCACGAACCACAAGGACTTTGGACCTCGTATGTGTCAAACATACGGTTAAAAACACAATACAACTTATAAACCTCATTGAATTACATCAATAACAACCTTGTGCCTCAAGTTTCCATCCTAGCCTTGACTCACACTCTATGACATATTTCATCTTTAAAATAATCAATTTAAGCTAGACACTTCTAATTCATCGATACTTTCTCAAACATACGGTTAAAAACACAATACAACTTATAAACCTCACTGAATTACATTAATAACAACCTTGTGCCTCAAGTTTCCATCCTAGCCTTGACTCACACTCTATGACATATTTCATCTTTAAAATAATCAATTTAAGCTAGGCACTTCTAATTCACCGATACTTTCTCACCCAAATCAAACCTCTCGAACAACATATATCCTCGCCTAAATCAACTAAGCATAGTACTAAAAACCAGGCAGATCATGCATAACACAATATCAGAAAATATTCAAACACCAAAAATAATACGTCACATGCAGTGGAATACCCCAATCAGTGTATCATAGTAAATTCAACAACATAAAATCAGACATCATCAAATACTTTAAAATCAACCTAATATCGATAAACCTACAATCCCCGAATCACCATTGGTTTTAAAAAAAAAGTTTCCAATGTGATTTTGGTCTTGTCGATTACTCGACTACTAGTAGGGTTTAGGTTGCCCTATGACACGAACTCGGCAAGTGTACCGGGTCGTTGCAAGTAATAAAACGGTAAGAACCAGATATCGTCCTCAGGGATCGTGGACAAGTACCACTTCGCAAATTGAACTACTATCTAGGCAATCAAGTTTGGAATGAAGGTAGCTCTAACATCTAACGAAACAAACAAGAATAAAATGTTTTTGTTCTTTTAGGTATTTTATCAAACACTTAATAGGCAAACAGAAATGTGAACAACAAATGGATATAATTGTTAGGGTTAGACTAGGCTAATCCTCCCTTGGTTGCTATGAAATGGTAAATAACACAATTCCTAATTCAGTTATGACAATCAAATCTTCTCAATTACTCAAACCCTAATGTCTTAGGTGGAATGAGCCTAAAATCCCAAATTAAACCCTAATGTCTTAGGTGGATTAACATGAGAATTTGCATTAAGAGTCAAGATTCATAGATTGCAAGCACCCCAAGACCTAAGTCTAGGTTCATGAACTACTTGGCATTTGATTCATGAGCATGCCTTAACATCAACCTTTCAATTGTCTATTAAAGCAACTAATCATTCCTAGGATGATCAAACCAAGGAAAGCATTAAGCATGAAATCAAACACTCATAAAGAAATAGAAAATTGTATTACAACCACATCATATTACAGCCAAATTCAGAAAAACCATATCTAACCCCAACAAGGGGGAATTTAGCTACACATCATCAAAGTGAAAGGCAAAAGAAAAGATACGGAGATGAATGAATGAAGGAACTCCATGGAATGTTGCCCAGCAGCCACAGCAGCAAAAATTGCGTTTTTAGGGTTTTTGGCCGCCTCCTTTTCTGCTCCTTCAATTCTGACCTAAAACAACTTATAAACAGGGGTTCTGGGCTTCGCGCGCTCACGGGGCGAGACTTGGCTCGCGAGGCGAATCTTAAGAATATGATCTTTAGAGATTGGTTCTTTCGCGAGGCGAGAAGGTAACTCGCGAGGCGAGACAGAAAGGGAGACAGCTCTGGCACAGTCAGGCCTTCAGGCTCGCGAGGCGAGATGTGATTCGCGAGGCGAGACAGAAAGGGTGACTGTTGTTGCTCAGGCTGGTCTTCTGGCTCGGGAGGCGAGATGCAGTCTCGCGAGGCGAAGCCTCCAGAATTCTGCTTGGCTTAATTTCTTCTCTTTTCAGGCTCTATTTTCATCCAAGCTTCATCATGGCCAAATCTTAGGCAATTAAATCATGAATTCCTTCAAAACAACACACATAACCACCTTATCCGTTCCAAAGGAAAAACTAAACAAAATCAAACTAAAATGGCCTAACTATATGCAAATGCATGCAGAAATGTACATGGAAAATGAGGTGAAATCACACTCATCAAATCACCCCAAGCTTAAGACTTTGCTTGTCCTCAAGCAAAAACCAAGGCCATAAGATGAAAACAAATAGAGCAATGATAGTGAAATAAGAACCCAAGTAAATGATCCAAGTAATAGGCATTTCAAATAATTCAGCAAGAGACAATCAATTCAAGTCCAATTAGAAGCTTAAGTTCCCTAGACTCATATTCTCACTGATTCGGGCACTCTTGCTCACCTGAAGATCACCCCAAGCTTGTTCATTTGCTTGGTTATCTTTCTCGCCTCACTCAACTGTTCAAGGATATATGACAATTCACTCCATTTTCCTCAAGGAATGATTTCTACCATAGGCTTGACTATCAACCAAATCTCTACTTTATTAATGAAAACATCTAAGAATCAAGAGGTCTTTTGCTTTGGTTGTAACGGGGCCATGGGATTTATTGTTAGGTGGGGAAATCAAGGAACGGAAATTTCAAAAGGCTACACAAAACATCAAGCATTGCAAATCATGACACCTTCTAAAATACCCTTTTGGGTTTCGATTTAATTTTGCCACCTTTCTTTCTTTCTTTTTGTTTTATTTCTCATTTCTTTTTGTCATCCCCTTCTCTATTTTTATTTCTCTTTCTTTTATTTTTCTTTTATTTGGAGAAGGGGAGATTTTTCAGCTCAAAAGAAATATTTTTCTGATTTTCTCATCCCATACTTTTTCCACTACCTTTTTACCATTTTGTTGTAATACTTTAAAAGGTGCCCTATCAAGCATGTTCATCAAAGTAATTCAAGGTACCAAGAAAAGCATTTTATTCTTTCAAGCTCAAAGTTGGGCAACTAAGGGGGTAGCATTTATTCATTCAAAGCTCAGAAGGTCGGAAAAATACCTAATGCCTCAATCATTTTCAAAAATGTTTTCAAAAATTTTTTAAGCTTCAAAACGGTTTCAAGTCAAGTTCTAGAGAAATACAATCCAAGAGGAATAACACTCTAACACAAAGAATGGGGTAGATTTAGTGAGTACCCCGTAATGGCTCAAAGGCTCACATTTAGCAGTTCAGAAATCAGTGAAAACACGAATCTACAGAAACACATGCTAATTATCAACTATCCAAGATCATCTCAAGAATTTTTATTTGAAGCCTTCTCACAAGAATAGAAATTTAGGGTTCAAAAATTCACTATCACTAATAAATTGGCACTCAGTTCTCACAATCAGATGCTCAATCTAAGCAGGGGGGTAACCGAATCATGTGATCATGCAAAACTAAGTCTATATGAATGCAAAATGCAAAATGCAAGAAAATTCAAAAGTTTACAAAAATACCCCTACCCCAAGCTTAAAGACTTACATTGTCCCCAATGTAAATAATTAAGTCAGAGAGGGGAGAAAAAAATTGGAACGACTCACCGAGGTGGTAGCGGACTGGTTCACATGCTTTCTGGCTTTGTTTCTCCCTGCCCCTTTTTGCTTCTCCTTCCTTCTTGCCCTGAAAACACTTAGCAAACCTATTAATAAATCTCTTGATCTTCTCAAATTATTCAAGAGATGAAAATCAAAAACAAATGAGAAAGAGGAAAATAAAACTTGGGTTGCCTCCCAATAAGCGCTTCTTTAACATCACTAGCTTGACGGTGATTTCTAAGACGGTGCCTTAAGAGAGACGGAGACTGCTTGACGATCAAAGTCTCCTCCAAGATTGTGCTTGAGCCTTTGCCCATTAACAGTGAAAGTATCTCCGGATGATGGATCTTCCAGTTCAACTGCACCAAATGGAGAAACTGACTTGACATAGAATGGACCCGACCATCTTGATCTCAACTTCCCTGGAAACAGCTTGAGACGAGAATTAAAGAGCAAAACTGATTGGCCTTCTTCAAAATGCTTTGGAAGGATGTACTTATCATGCCAAAATTTTGTTCTTTCCTTGTAGATCCTTGCACTCTCATAAGCCAAGAGTCGGAATTCATCCAACTCATTCAACTGCAACAGTCTCTTATCCAAGGCCAGCCTTGTATCAAAGTTTAGGGCCTTCACTGCCCAAAAAGCACGATGTTGGAGCTCTACCGGAAGGTGGCATGATTTTCCAAACACTAATTGGTAAGGTGACATACCAATAGGTGTTTTATATGCAGTCCGATAGACCCAAAGTGCATCATCCAGTTTCTTTGCCCAATCCTTCCTAGAATTGTTCACGGTTTTCTCCAAAATCCTCTTCAATTCCCGATTGGACAACTCCACTTGCCCACTGGTTTGAGGGTGGTATGGTGTGGACCCCAAACTTGGCAAGCACTGCATTGAACTCCTTGTTGCAAAAATGAGTGCCCCCATCACTAATGATGGCTCTAGGGGTTCCAAATCGGGTGAAGATGTTCTTCCTCACAAAATTAATCACCGCTTTTGCATCATCCTTCACAGTTGGGACAACTTCTACCCATTTGCTCACATAGTCAACCGCAACCAAAATATATTTGTTATTGTAGGATGATGGGAAAGGACCCATGAAGTCAATCCCCCATACATCAAAGAGCTCCACCTCTAAAATACCCTTCAAGGGCATCTCATTCCACCTGGATATACTTCCGGTTCTTTGACACTTATCACACTTCATCACCCAAGCTCTGTAGTCTTTGAAAATGGTGGGCCAAAATAACCCGCTTTGCAAGATCTTCATGACGGTTCTCTCACCACCAAAGTGTCCCCCATACGGTGAGTTGTGACAATGAGTCAATACCCCCTCAATCTCCTCTTCCGGAATGCATCTTCTCATAATTCCATCCGAACCTCTTTTGAAAAGGCAAGGCTCATCCCACACATAGTATTTAGAATCATGGATGAGCTTCTTCCTTTGCTTTGCATTGAAGTCCTTCGGAATCTTGTTGGCGGCCTTGTAATTTGCAATGTCTGCAAACCAAGGTGCCACTTGCACCATAAACAGCTTTTCATCTGGGAATTCCTCTTGAATTGGCAACTCAGCTTTTGCTTGAACATCTGCTTGTAGAAGCCTAGACAAATGGTCGGCTACCACATTCTCCACTCCTTTCTTGTCCTTTATATCCAAATCAAACTCTTGGAGCAGTAGTACCCACCTAATGAGCCTTGGCTTGGCATCCTGTTTAGTCATAAGATACTTCAAAGCATAATGATCAGTGTAGACAATAGTTTTGGAGTCAATCAAGTAGGATCTAAATTTATCAAATGCAAACACCACAACAAGCAGTTCTTTTTCAGTCGTGGTATAGTTCAATTGAGCATCATTCAGCACACGACTGCCATAGTAAATGACATGCAACTCTTTATTTTTTCTTTGACCCAAAATGGCTCCCACCGCATAGTCGCTTGCATCACACATTAACTCAAATGGTAAACCCCAATCTGGAGGTGCAATGACCAGTGCGGTGGTGAGTTTTTCTTTCAAAAGTTGGAAAGCATGCATGCAATCATCATCAAATATAAAAGGAGTATCAACTACCAAAAGCTTGCTTAAGGGTTTCACAATCTTTGAAAAATCTTTTATAAATCTCCTATAGAAACCCGCATGCCCTAGGAAGCTTCTAACACCTTTCACATTTATGGGAGGGGGAAGTTTTTCAATCACTTCAATTTTTGCTTTATCAACTTCCATCCCCCGTGATGAAATTTTATGACCAAGAACTATACCTTCCCTAACCATGAAATGACATTTTTCCCAATTTAAAACAAGGTTAGTTTCTTGGCATCTTTTTAGAACACATGCAAGATTATTCAGACAATTATCAAAAGAGTTACCAAACACAGAAAAATCATCCATAAATACCTCAATGAATTTTTCAGTCATATCAGAGAATATGGAAAGCATGCACCTTTGAAAAGTGGCGGGTGCATTACATAACCCGAATGGCATCCTCCGGTATGCATAGACGCCATAAGGACA
Source organism: Sophora flavescens (assembly GCA_030762895.1). Lineage (NCBI taxonomy): Eukaryota > Viridiplantae > Streptophyta > Magnoliopsida > Fabales > Fabaceae > Sophora > Sophora flavescens. Next base: position 209,255,145 of record CM061063.1, on the reverse strand, counting down.
AGTAAAAGCAGTCTTCTCTTGGTCCTTTGGGTCAACCACAATCTGGTTATACCCTGAGTATCCATCAAGGAAGCAATAAAAGGCATGGCCCGCCAACCTCTCTAACATCTGATCAATGAAGGGTAAGGGAAAGTGATCTTTTCTGGTGGCTTCATTCAATCTTCTGTAGTCAATACACACTCTCCATCCAGAAACGGTCCTTGAGGGGATGAGTTCATTTTTTTCATTTGCAACCACCGTCATCCCCCCTTTCTTGGGAACAACTTGGACCGGACTCACCCATGGACTATCGGAGATTGGATAGATTATTCCCGCATCCAAAAGCTTCACAACCTCCTTCCTTACAACTTCTTTCATATTCGGGTTGAGTCTTCTTTAGGGTTGTCTAACCGGCTTGAAATTTTCCTCCAAAAGGATTTTGTGCATACAGAATGAGGGACTTATCCCTTTCAAGTCGGACATAGACCACCCAATTGCAGATTTGTGCTCCCTAAGCACCCTTAACAGCTTCTCTTCCTCTAAGGAGTTCAACCCGCTACTAATGATCACCGGGAATAAAGAATTCACCCCAAGGAAAGCATAACGGAGATGAGATGGAAGGTCTTTCAATTCTAGCACAGGTGGTTCACCCTTGTCTTCTATCCGCATATCTTCCACAACTTTGTCTTCATCATTATTCACAACTAGACAAGCCTCAAGGGATTTGACCATGAACTCAACTTCTTCCTCACATGCCTCTTCTTCTATATCCTCACCCATAAGAGCCGCTTCCAATGAATCTTCAAAAGTTTGTTGCGCACTTTTATCAGTCAATGATTCCACAAGGTCCACACTCATACATGTGTCTTTGTCGCTTGTATGTCTCATTGCTTCAAACACATTGAAGGTGTCTTTTTCATCTTGGACTCTAAGCACCAACTCCCCTTGATTGACATTGACCAAAGCTCTACCCGTGGCTAGGAATGGTCTTCCAAGAATTAACGGAGTCACACTATCTTCCGCTATATCCAACACCACAAAATCTGCCGGAAAGATGAATTTGTCTACTTTAACTAATAAATCCTCCACTACACCATAAGGATATGTAATGGAGTGATCCGCCAATTGGAGAGAGATCCCGGTTGGCTTGACTTCACCAATTCCCAGCTTCTTGAAAATGGAGAGAGGCATAAGGTTGATACTTGCACCGAGATCACACAAGGCTCTTCCAATATTCAAATGTCCATAGTACATGGGATAGTAAAGCTACCCGGATCCTTCATCTTTACCGGTAACTTCCTTTGGAGTATGGCACTGCATTCTTCAGTGAGCATGACCGTCTCCTCCTTCCACCTCCTCTTGTTAGTAAGAATCACCTTCATAAACTTGGCATAGGAAGGCATTTGTTGAAGAGCTTCGGCAAAAGGGATGTTGATTTGCAACTTTTTGAATACATCCAATAACTTAGATAATTGTTGATCCTTTGCCTCCTTCTTCAACCTTTGAGGATAAGGTATCTTGAAATACGGTGGCAACTCCTTAGGATTGTCAACTTCTTCAAGAATTTGCCTTCTAGTCTTCTTTCTTGCAAATTCTTCATCCACCAATTTTTCTCTCTTTGGTTTTTCAGCTTCAACAATAATGGGACTAGAGGTAGTGGCTTGGGAAGTCTCGGGTTCTTCATTGGTTACATCTTCAACAGACACTTTATCAACTCCTTCACCAATTGTCTTTTCTTCTCTCTGTTTTTCTTGTGAAACTACCACTTTCCCACTTCTTGTAGTAATTGCCTTGCAATCCTCCCTTGGATTCTTCTCGGTATCTCCCGGCAATTGTCCTTGAGGTCTCTCCGTCATTTGCTTTGCCAATTGGCCTATTTGGTGTTCAAGATTCTTGATGGAGGCATTTTGATTTTTCATATTGTCTTGAGTCGCTTGCATGAATTGGGCTAGAATATTCTCCAATTTGCTTGAACTCTCTTGAGGAGGCTTTGCTTGAGAACTTGAGCCTTGCCCTTGTCTCCAACCAAAGTTAGGATGGCTACGCCACCCCGGATTGTAGGTGTTAGAGTAAGGATCATTCTTAGGCCCTTGGTTCCCCATGTAATTCACTTCTTATTGCCCAGAACTTCCAACCACATTAATCTCACAATTGCCATTTGCATGGTTACCTCCACAGAAATCACACACTAAGGTAGCTTGAACTTGGACAGCTTGTAATTGAGAATTTTGTAGTTGAACGGACCCCAATTGCTTGGTAAGAATGGCCATTTGCGCCTTAAGAGCACCAATTTCATCAAGCTCCAAAACACCTCTCTTGACCAATGATCGAGAACTAGGCATTTGATAATCATTATTAGTCATAGTTTCAATCAAGTCCTTTGCCTCTTCGGGTGTCTTTTGGCTCAATGATCCACCTGTAGCCGCTTCAATCATACTTCTGGAATTTATGTTGAGCCCATTGACAAAGGTTGCCACTTGCTGCCATGTCTCTAACTCATGATTTGGACAAGCTGTGAGCAAAGACTTGAACCTCTCCCAGGCTTCATAAAGTGACTCACCATCTCTCTGTGCAAAGGCATTAATATGGAATCTCAACTTGATCATTCTCGACGGAGGGAAGAAACGAGATAAGAACTTGCTCACCAAATCATTCCAAGTGATGATGCTTCCATGAGGATGGGATTGAAGCCAAGACTTAGCTCTATCCCTCAAAGAGAAAGGGAAAAGCCTTAAACGAATGGCCTCATCGGAAGCTCCATTTAGCTTGATGGTGTCACACAACTCAATGAATGTGCCAATGTGAGCATGAGGGTCTTCACTCTCCAAACGTCCAAACTGATTCTGCTGCACAAGATTGAGAAGTGATGCCTTGATTTCAAAATTGTTGCAAGCCACTGTAGGTCTAACGATTGGAGTCCCACATCTATCGACTCTAGGGGAAGTATAGTCCCCCATTGTCCTCCTTGGTGCATTGTCTTCAGCCATGGTGACAGTTGCGACTTCAACTAACAGTTCTTGCACACTTGGTAACTCAACTTGTAGTTCTTGCACTGTAGAGGATGCTCCTTCTTTGTTCTGTCTTGCCTTGGCTTCCTTTCTATTCCTTCTACAAAGTCTCTCGATCTCAGGGTCGAATTGAAGTTCACCTGGGTCGATTGTACCTCGCATACAAAGAACAAACAGAATAGAACAGAAAAAGAATAGAAAAAAATAAACAGTAGTAGAAAAACAATAAAAAAATGCCTAAATTAGGAGTCCCCTTTGGTACTCATGATATTGGCACACCGATCCCTGGCAACGGCGCCAAAAACTTGACACGAACTCGGCAAGTGTACCGGGTGGTTGCAAGTAATAAAACGGTAAGAACTAGATATCATCCTCAGGGATCATGGACAAGTACCACTTTGCAAATTGAACTACTATCTAGGCAATCAAGTTTGGAATAAAGGTAGCTCTAACATCTAACGAAACAAACAAGAATAAAATGTTTTTGTTCTTTTAGGTATTTTATCAAACACTTAATAGGCAAACAGAAATGTGAACAACAAATGGATAGAATTGTTAGGGTTAGACTAGGCTAATCCTCCCTTGGATGCTATGAAATGGTAAATAACACAATTCCTAATTCAGTTATGACAATCAAATCTTCTCAATTACTCAAACCCTAATGTCTTAGGTGGAATGAGCCTAAAATACCAAATTAAACCTTAATGCCTTAGGTGGATTAACATGAGAATTTGCATTAAGAGTCAAGATTCATAGATTGCAAGCACCCCAAGACTTATGTCTAGGTTCATGAACTACTTGGCATTTGATTCATGAGCATGCCTTAACATCAACCTTTCAATTGTCTATTAAAGCAACTAATCATTCCTAGGATGATCAAACCAAGGAAAGCATTAAGCATGAAATCAAACACTCATAAAGAAATAGAAAATTGTATTACAACCACATCATATTACAACCAAATTCAGAAAAACCATATCTAACCCCAACAAGGGGGATTTTAGCTACACATCATCAAAGTGAAAGGCAAAAGAAAAGATACTGAGATGAATGAATGAAGGAACTCCATGGAATGCTGCCCAGCAGCCACAGCATCAAAAATTGCGTTTTTAGGGTTTTTGGTCGCCTCCTTTTCTGCTCCTTCAATTCTGCCCTAAAACAGCTTATAAACAGGGGTTTTGGGCTTCGCGCGCTCGCGGGGCGAGACCTGGCTCGCAAGGCGAATCTTAAGAATCTGATCTTCAGAGATTGGTTCTTTCGCGAGGCGGGAAGGTAACTCGCAAGGCGAGACAGAAAGGGAGACAGCTCTGGCACAGTCAGGCCTTCAAGCTCGCGAGGCGAGATGTGATTCGCGAGGCGAGACAGAAAGGGTGACTGTTGTTTCTCAAGCTGGTCTTCTGACTCGCGAGGCGAAGCCTCCAGAATTCTGCTTGGCTTAATTTCTTCTCTTTTCAGGCTCTATTTTCATCCAAGCTTCATCATGGCCAAATCTTAGGCAATTAAATCATGAATTCCTGCAAAACAACACACAAAACCACCTTATCCGTTCCAAAGGAAAAACTAAACAAAATCAAACTAAAATGGCCTAACTATATGCAAATGCATGCAGAAATGTAAATGGAAAATGAGGTGAAATCACACTCATCACCCTACATAATTATTATATAATATACTACTTATCGATTCCGACGGTAGATTGGTTCTTCCCCCCACCCGAGTTATCACCAGTATCCCGAATTCGATGTTCCACGCTATCACACCACAGCTTAACAGTTTCACCTTGAACCAAACAACATAACTATAATTAATCAAACAAACCCAACTATACCCACTTTATGCTAGATTCGGCAATTCAATTCAAACCAGGGCTAGGATCATTTTCTCATTCTAATATTTTGGGTACTAACTACTTAGGTCTTAGATAGCTAGGATAATTTGTTATAAGTTGAAAATATGGAATAAAAATCATCCAACCACATATGGTAGGGTTTCGACCTCAAATATAAAAATAGGTTAGAAAACTTCTTTTGATTTAAGCTCTTGGATTTAGAACCTACACACTTTAGATAGTTGATATAAATCATGACTTAATTAAAGATTGAAGAAAACTTATTTTGTCCACATGAACATCAATTCAGCTAAGCATGGAAAATAGGGTGAGGAAATTATTTTGATTTCAAGCTTCTAGATATAACAACTATAGGTTTCAAGGAGTTAAGATCAAGTATCATATCTTAAAAATTGAACAAAAATACCTAGTTTCTACCTCAACAAGAAAATAGGGAAGGAAAATGTTTTTGATTACATGCTCTTGAGTAATGAATGTATAGATCATAACTAGATCATAGAAATTGGTTTCACATTAAAATGATTTTTCTACAATTTTCTAGAATTGTTTAAAGTTCTAGATCTAGAAATGAAACAATCATGGAATAGGAAGATTAAGATCTTGAGATGAGATGAGATGATCATGGATGATTCTATTACCTTAAGAGTGTGAAGAAGATGAAGAAAAGATGATGATCTTGGCAACTTCTTCAATGGAGCTTTTGGATCAACAATGGAGTTTTTGAAGAAAAATAAAGAAGAAATGGAAGAGATGAAGTGAGAAATGTAGGGAGGGGGTTACGGCCTTGGGGAGTATTTATAGGGGAAGTATTAGGCTTTGTTTAGTTCTTACGCTCTAAATTAATGGGTTTTGTGATTATTTAATTAATATAATGATTAACTATGGTTAATAATTAACTTAACTAGGGTTACTTTATTAACCATGATTAAAATCATGTGGTTCACATTAAATGAGAGATGTGGTTGTTTCTTGTCCATTAAAATTAACCATGGTTACAAAACCATGGTTAGAATTTAACTAAACGTCAGTTAGGTTAAGCTTAGGGGTATTTTGGTCATTTCACTCGAAAATTCCCAATTACTAAAATTTAAGGTCGGACTCCTTGTCCTCTCTGCTACATTAATCTCTCATAATATCTCAGCTCCATAATCGACTTCGTTGTTTACCCGATTTATCCCCCAACTTAAGTTTTATGCGTTTTCTTAAATATTACGCCTGAATAAAAAAATATTATTTCATTCCTAACGAATTTTTTCGAAACTTGGAAAATACTCGGGAATAAAATATATAACCTAATGGTTTTGTTCACGAGTCGAAATTAGGGTTTCTGCTCGGTAAAATCTTACTGTCAGTAAAAACGCAGACTAGGCTCCGTTTGAATTTTCAACCCAAACTTTTACCGTAACTCTTTACCATAAATTAGAGTATGAATATGATTTTATTTTATGTAAAATCATTTGGTTGAACTAAGATTAAAATATAACTAATTATATTTTAACCGGTTAAACATCGTAATAAAAAATCAGACTGTTACAAGTAGCACCAATTTCTAAGTTGAATCCAGCATCCAGGTTGCATTTGAAGAAACCCAAAGGAGGCTTGCTCCAAGGGCAGCGCACACAGGAAGCCAAAGCCAATGAAGATGTCAGATTAGTATCATAAGCTGCACGCCAATCATTCAGAATCTGCTTGGCTCGGGAGATCACATGGAGATCATCTTCCATAGATCCATCCCAGACCATCACATTGCGTCTTCTCCACATACTCCACAATAGCATTCCAACATCTAACCGCGGCGGGACATGTTACAAAAGTATGCCAAGCATTCTTAAGACCATCCACACAAAGAGCACAGGTTGTCAGGCATGACACTCCACGGCTCTGGAGAGATAAATGCATGGGGGAGGATGTCTCTACAAAATTGCCACAAAAAGGTACGAACTTTGTGGGGGATGCACAACCGCCAGATAGAAGACCATCTACCAACAACATGCATATGGCTAGAGTCCACAATATTGTTCATGCACAATTGGTAGGCACTCTTCACCGAATAAACACCATTTTCAGAAGGCCACCAAACAAGCTTGTCAATAGTGTTCGACTGAATAAGGGGCACCTTGAGAATGGCAGCAACCAAATCGAAGGAAATAAATTATGGAGAATGTTGACATTCCATTTCTTCATACCTGGATACATAAGATCTTTAACTTTCAAACTAAAGATGTGAGCTTGCACTAGACCGTAAATTTTAAGACTTTATTCCTCACGAAGCCAAGGCACAGACCAAACACTAATAGAGGCACCATCTCCAATACACCTTCTAAGGCCTTCCTTAATCACAACCCAGGAACTCCAAATACTACGCCAAGTATAGCTGGATTATGCCCAAGCTGGGCATCCAAGAAATTCCCCTCTGGGAAGTATTTAGCTTTGAAGAAACGAGATAAAGTAGAATCCGAGTTAGAAATTAATTTCCAACCTTGTTTCCCTAGCAATGCAAGGTTAAACCCATGAAGATGACGAAAATTCATACTGCCAAACCGTTTGGGAATAGTGAGATTCTCCTAAGACACTCAATGAATTCCTTTTAGGGGTGTTCATGGGTCCAGGTCAACCCGATGAACTCGATGAACAGAACCAAACTGAAGCGTTTGGGTTGGACATTTTTCTTGTTCGGGTAGAACCCGACCTAACCCGGTGAGGACCCGTTTACAATGGTTCGGGTAGCGGGTTTGCAATAGACAGACCCGTTACCCGATCCGTGGACCCAATGATTATTAGAAGTCAGAAGCAAACACTTAACATGTCTCTCAGACTCAAACATTTTGGCCTATGTATGTCTTTCGCTCACCCATTCATTGTCTTCCTCGTCCTAGACTCCCAGCTCCGCCAATTGCCGCTCGTCGTCTCGTCCTAGTCCCAGATCCGGTGCTCCGTCATCTGGTACTAGTCGCAGCTTCGTTGTCTCGTCCCTCAGGCTAAACACAAGATCTGCGTCACCTCCCTCAAAGTCAGAGTCAGATATACGTCTCCTAGCCCCAGATCTGTTACAACCTCCCTCTGACCCGTCCTCGCTGGCGCGCCACCTCCGTCTTCTCACTGTGCCACCTCAGTTCTCTCTTTTCACCTCATCTTTGTCTCTTTCTCTGGTCAATCAATTAGAAATCATTTTGGTGATTTGCACAAACCAAAGCAATGAGGCAGAGAGGCATTCCACTAAATTTACATTTGAAAGTGAAAGTTCACAATGCTATTGGCAATCTAGCAAACGAGGTTAAAAAACCAACCTTATAATAAATGCAACCACGAATATGAAAGTGGGAACAGATAATATAACTTTAATCCAATATCAAAGTGGTAAAAGGTCAAATCCGATTGGTCTGAACCGAAACAAACCAGTTTTAAACGGGTTGGTTTGGTTCGGGTTTGCTAAAGAAAATTGAACCACCCGACCCAACCTGTATGATGTGACCAAGCATTGATCACTAAGCATTTTAGGATCTTGTTTGATCTAATTGTTTCAAAATTAGAGATCAAACGCAATTCAAGCACAATTGACATGAAACTTGTTCTTCAAGTGAAGAATCTAGAGAGACAAAAAGGAGTAGAAGAGAAGAACAATTGATATATGACTAGAAAGTAAATTGCAAGAAGTAAATTGTAAGAATTAAAGTGCAAGAATTAAAGAACAAAATTAGAAAATGGAATACGAAGAAGAGGAAGGGAATGGCGCGACAAATTGAACAAATAAAATGAAGATAAAATACAAATTTCAGTAAATTTAAAATTACAAATCAAATGAAGATTACACCAATAAGAACAATAACACCACCAAAAATCAAAAGAATTAAGTACAATCCAACAATGAACAAATAAACTTAAAGAACAAGTGAAAGAAAAGAATTACAAGTCAAAAGTGAATATTACAAGGGCCTCACCACTCACTTACCATTCACTCAAAGATTGCCACTTGTGTATATCACTCAATGTAGACTTTTACAAGATGATTTTCTCTCTTGTATCTTTTCACTCAAGAGTTTCCTCCTCAAGGGATCTACAAGTTAAAACAAGATCTCAACAATTAGTCTCCATTAAACAAGTGACAAATCAACCAATAGGAAATCAATTCAAAGACATCAAGAATGTGGAAAACAACTAATACAAAACTAATGGAGTTTATAAGACAAGCAAGAAAATGTTCAAGAAGAATTGCACACTCAAATCGAAGAAGACAAGTAGGAAGAGTTCAACAAAGTTCAATTCAAATTTAATCAAAGTGTATGTGAACAAGTAATGATCAATGTGAATTGTGCTATACCAAATTGTGAAGGATCAACACAAATACAAGTATGTGAAATGGTGGCAAGTCTTTTACCTTTGCTGGAATTTTCCAGAATTTGTACTTTTGCCCCCAAAACTTTGTATATTTACGGTTTTGGCCCACTTTTTTCATTTTACACAAGATTTTTTTATAAAATTGCAGCCACTTGACTTTTACTAATTACAATTTCGCAGCAATTACACTTAATTTTCGAAATTACAAAAAGATCATTAAACCATGAACAAATTTGAACAGCATTGGGTGTAATACTTGGAAATACGAACAATTCAAGTAGTGTAGAATAATTTCCAAGTTGTGAAGCACAAATCAAGTAATTAGAGACCTAGATCTTTCATTCAAGTGGATGATAAACACATCATTCCCACAACTTGAATTTTATGAAGATCTATTAGGTTCTAAAAATTTGAAATCATTGAAGCACTTTTGATTAAAATTTGAATCAATCTTACTATTGTGAATTGAAATTTGAATTTGAATTTTGAAATTGTTCAAATTCACAAAGTAAGGAAAAAATGTGCATGAAAATGGAGCAACCAAAATTCAAATGTAATCTATGAATACATTTAAAAGGGGCGCTTAAAACAAGGATGAAAATGTGGAGGGAAAAAAAATTCATAAAAAATTCAAGCAAGATCAATTCAAACACATTTCAAATTCAAGATCCATGATCACAATTGGATTCCAATTACTTTTCATCATCCAATTCTTGTGGTAAATGGCGCCACTAGCATGTGAAATTTTCAACATGAATTTGACTCCAACTCAAAGATCATCATAGAATTTGAAAAAAAAAATTGATCAAAAATTCAAAACAATTGAAAATCAAATATCTAACTCTAGATACCGCATGATATAAGCAAGAATTGATCACTAAGCATTTTAGGATCTTCTATGATCTAATTGTTTCAAAATTTGAGATCAAACACTATTCAAGCACAATTGATATGAAACTTGTTCTTCAAGAAAAGAATCAAGAGAAACAAAAAGGAGTAGAAAAGAAGAACAATTGATATATGACTAGGAAGTAAATTGTAAGAAGTAAATTGCAAGAATTAAAGTGCAAGAATTAAAGAACAAAAGTAGAAAATGGAATACGAAGAAGAGGAGGGGAATGGCGAGACAAATGCATTCTTCTTGGAGAAGAATATTGAATTTGATAATCCAAAGGAGGATTCACCACTTGAATATGGAAATTCAAGATAAGAATCAATGGTTCAACTCATGAACCAAGAAGAGGAGAACTCTCAACTCTCTCTAGAAATCTCAAGTGTGAGAAAACTCAATTGTATTCAAACTTGCAAAATGAGTTACATGGAGCCTATTTATAGATGAGGCAAAGTGCTCATCTTCCTACAACTAGCAATTAGTGCCTCCTTCATCATTCACCCAAGTGTGGGCTTTGATTTTGGCCCAATGCTTCCTACTCCTATGCTTATGGCCCAATAAGGCCAATTCCTATGCTATTCCAAAGTGCTTTTTGAATAAGCACTTTTATTACGTGAACTCTACTCAATACAAGGGTCCTAATCCCTACCTTTATTACATGAACTCTAATCTATACAAAGGTCCTAGGCCCTATCATTAACTAGGTGGCCAATGGCTCAATGCATAAGAGGTTCAAGATGAAGCCCTCTTCATAAGGTTGCCTATGAGTCAAGTGATTGACCACCACCTTCTTGAGTGTGTCTTGGACTCTTCTAAGCCTTACCCTCACTACAACATAATAGGCTTTTAATAACGCACCTTTAATAGCATTGAAGGTATTTGTATGAAGAATTGTTGCTTCCAAAGGAAATAACGAGGAGGTTTCTGTTCTTGTCCCCACACCAAACAAATACATACGGCTACTTCGGGAGGGATTCACAGACAACGTATCTAGCTGACCGGTTTGCAACTAAAGAAAGAGAATATCAGCCCTTGTTTTTAGCGCCGTGCAATGTTGGGTGAGTCGCTTATCCTATAGGACTTAATTCACAATAATGAATTACATAAAAGTTGAGGTGCTTAGGATTTGTTATCTCAACATTTTTGTAGGAATCATTGGGTGTCTTTGTCGCGATAAATATTGTTGAAGAGATTATTTACTATCTGGATCCCTTGTATGTTGATCCTAGGGATCGCCTGAGAATTAAAGAATGCGTTCGATACGTAAGCATGTTTTTATATTTCTGATTTTCTATGATTACATTCGTCACGTGAGCATGCGTGTGTTTGTGATGATTGAAAATATGTTTCTTAATGAAGTCTGTTTGATTTTGTGATTAGTGGTTTGCAAGTTTATCGCGCAAATATCGGAGCTAAGGTGCCGCGTTTAAAGGCAACCAACATTAAATGGATTGAGATACATGTATATTTGCAAAAACTTAATGCGCAATTAGATAAAAAAAACTATATTGATTTACTATTTTATTTTTTATAGTGCCCAAGACAACCCAATGAAGACAGATTGTGGGTACTATGTCATGCGTTTCATGAAGGAGACTATCTTGCGGAACCAAGTTAAAATACCAATGGCGGTATGTTGTTTACTTAGCTTTTAAGCGTGATTGTTCAAATGTTTTAGCAATTGTAACTTAATTTATTTAATTTTTATGTCGTGATACTTCCACGACTTCAAATGCTCCACATACTCCCATTGCTTTCCTATCTCAAGTCAAGGAAGAGTGGTGTCGCTATATTGTTGAAAAGTTCGTTTGATTATGTCAAATTGATCACGATAGTTGCAACAATACTCATTGGTATGTGAATAATGCTTTATATTTATCAACCCCAAACTATCTATGTATTTGTTTTTCCTTGGTACATGCCTTCGAGTTGATGTGCATTGCTAGGAGAAAATAAGTTCAAACTTATTATTTTTGTTACACTTTGTTAATGCTTGATTTGAATTCTTGTTTCTTGCTACATGTAGTATTTACCTAATTAGTCCTGCTGTATCCCAATGTAACAGGTTAGTCTTTGTGGTGGAAATGCAGTATGTATGCTACGAGTCTTTGGATCACATTTCGACACATTACTTTGGTGTTGTCTTGGTCTCATGAAAAACAAACAGGAAGCTGTAAATGTAGATTAATTGTAGATGTATGTTGGTTTTTTCGATTTTGGTTTCTTAAGGATTGAGATCTGGTATAGTTCTTTGCACTTTGATTTTGTCTTACTCGTGTGAATTTGAATACTTTAGAAACAAGTGGTGTACTTATATCTGGTTATATATATATATAGTTCTTTGTATAGAGTGTTGCACTTTGATTGTATAGTTCTTGGTTTCTTTGCACAAACACATGCAGTCTTTGCATTGAACACTTATATTTTGAACACATTTTGAACAATTGTGTTGATTTGCAACAATTGTGGTTTTTTTTGTGTAAATATGCAGGAATAATGGATGTAAAAGTTAAGAAAAAAAAAAAAAAAAAAAAAGGGGGCTTTAGATAGCGTTTCCTTGTACAAACGCTATCTAAAGTCCGACTTTAGATAGCGTTTGTCGAAACGCTTATCTAAAAGTCAGACTTTAGATAGCGTTTTCCGTGTACAAACGCTATCTAAATTCAGACTTTAGATAGCGTTTGTATAAGGAAACGCTATCTAAAGTCTGACTTTAGATAGCGTTTCCGTGTACAAACGCTATCTAAAGTCACCTATTAATAGCAGTTCCTAAATGCTATCTTTGCTAACGAGTTTTAATAGCGGTAGAATAGATAGCGGTTACAAACGCTATTAAAAGGCATACGGAAACGCTATCTAAAGTCTAATCTGTTGTAGTGCCTTGTCATGGGTCCATGCAAGTCTTCAATGCTAGGTCCTTGGCTTTGTGTCCATGCTCACATCGTCCCCTCCTTCTTGAAGCATATTCGTCCACGAATTGTGTTGATCATCATCTGTGTCATTTTCAAAAAGACTTAGTTCAGACACATTAAATGTGGCACTCACATTATAATCACCAGGGAGATCTATTTTATATGAATTATCATTTATTTTCTCCAATACTTGGAAAGGTCCATCACCCCTTAGTAGGAGTTTGGACTTCCTTTGTAAAGGAAGTCTTGCTTTTCTTAAGTGCACTCATACCCAATCTTCCGATTTGAGTAACACTAGTTTTCTTCCTTTATTTACTTGCCTTGAATTGTGCTACCCTTGATTTTCAATATTTAATTTTACTTGCTCATGGAGCTTTTTAACAAATTCAGTCTTGGCAAGCCCATCTTGATGCAACAATGATTGTTCAATTTGTATTGGAAACAAATCAAGTGGGGTTTGTGGATTAAAACCATAGACTATATCACAAGTGGAGTGCTTAGTAGTAGAATGTTGCACATAGTTTTATGCAAACTCAATGAAAGGTAAGAACTCTTCCCAAGACTTTAGCTTTTTCTTGAGGATGGTTCTTAGGAGAGTAGAAAAAGTCCTATTAACCACCTTGGTTTGCCCATCCGTTTCTGGGTGGCAAGTAGTCGAAAAAAGTAATTTAGTTCCAAGTTTGCCCCACAAAGTTATCCAAAATTGACTTAGAAACTTTGTATATCAGATACAATGTTTCTAGGAATCCCATGTAGTCTAACTATTTCCCTAAAGAAAAGGTTGGCTACATGGAAAGCATCATTACTTTTGTGACATGGAATGAAATGGGCCATCTTGGAAAATCTATCCACAACCACAAAGATTGAGTCATTCCCTCGCCTAGTCCTTGGTAATCCCAATACAAAATCCATAGAGATATCAATCCAAGGAGAAGAAGGACTAGGTAAGGGAGTGCACAACCCATGAAGCTTACTCTTTGACATTGCTCTCAAACACTCAATGCATTTTTTACATAACTTTTGGACTTGAATTTCATGTTTGTCCAAAAGAAATGTTCATGAAAAACCTCTAAAGTTTTGTGAACACCGAAGTGCCCCATTAAGCCCCCTTGATGTGCTACTTTTACCAATAACTCTCTAATAGAATGCCTTGTCACACAAAGTCTCTTGTCTTTAAAAAGAAACCCTTCACTTATGAAAAATCCTTTATGTGCCATGGACCCTATTTGAGTGTAAATTGTATAGAAGTCCGGATCATTTACATGCAATTCCTTTATGTGATCAAACCCAAGAAGTTTTGTTTCAAGAGTTGATAGTAAGGCATGTCTACGTGAAAGTGCATCCGCCACAACATTGCTTTTGCCTTGTTTATGTTTAATCACATAAGGGAATTGTTCTATGAATTCTATCCATTTGGCATGTCTCTTGTTTGATTTACCTTGCCCCTTTAAGTGTTTTAATTATTCATGATCACTATGAATTAAAATTCTTTGGGCAAGAGATAGTGTTGCCAAACTTTGAGACTCTTTACTAGGGCATAAAGTTCTTTTTCATAAGTTGAATAGTTCAAATGTGCCCCGAAAAGTTTCTCACTAAAGTAAGCATTTGGGCGTCCTTCTTGAAGCAAAACGGCCCCAATGCCTACATTAGAAGCATCGCACTATATCTCAAAAGATTTCACAAAATTTGGAAGCTCGAGAATTGGTGCATTGGTCAATTTTTCCTTGAGTATGTTGAAGGAGTTTTCTTGGCTTTGGCCCCAATGAAATGTCACATTTTTCTTTCAGGCCTCATTTAGAGGACTTGCCAAAGTGCCAAAGTCTTTGACAAATCTTTTATAAAAACTTGCCAATCCATGGAAACTCCTAATATCTCCAACATTTTTAGGTGTTGGCCAACTTTGGATGGCCTTAATTTTCTCTTCATCTACACGCACACCTTGTGCACTAATAACATAGCCCAAGAATAGCACTTTGGTGGTGCAAAATGTGCATTTCTCAAGGTTGGCAAATAGTTTTTCCTTTCTTAATACTACAAAACACATTTCAAATGTTCATGATGCTCATCAAGTGTTTTGCTATATATTAAAATATCATCAAAATAGACAACCATAAATTTAACAAGGAATTCCCTAAGGACATGATTCATAAGCCTTATGAATGTGCTTGGTGCATTAGTGAGTCCAAAGGGCATCACAAGCCATTCATAAAGTCCATACTTGGTTTTAAAAGCGGTTTTCCATTCATCCCCTTCTCTTATTCTTATTTGATGATAGCCACTTCTTAGGTCAATTTTTGTAAAGATTTGTGACCCATGTAGTTCATCCAACAAGTCATCTAACCTTGGGATTGGATGTTTATATTTGATGGTTAAGTTATTAATGGATCTACAATCCATTCACATTCTCCATGTACCATCTTTTTTAGGTACGAAAATAACGGGCATTGCACTTGGAGAAAGTGATTCTCTTATCCATTCTTTTTCCAATAATCCTTCAACTTGCCTTGAATTTCTTTTGTTTCTTGTGGATTGCTCCTATAGGCCAGACTATTGGGGAGAGATGCACTAGGAATTAAATCCATGTGATGCTCAATCCCCCTCATAGGTGACAAACTTTTAGGAAGCTCTTTTGGAAAAACATCTTTGAAGCCATCCAAAAGAAATTAAAAGGGCTTTGGCAAAGAAAGAGATGGAGTATAATTTTCATCATTATTTTTGGTGTAAAGTAAATATATTGGTTGATTGGCCAATACTATTTTCTTTACTTCTTTTTCTTTTACAAATAAGCATTCCTTGCCATCTGTTTCTCTACCTTTATTTTTTTTCAAAAACTTTTTGCTCACTTGTGCCATTTGCCTTTTTCATATTCTTTTGTGGCACATTATTTTATTTATTTATTTCTTTTTGTTCTTTTCCACTCTTGGTTTTTCTTTCAAGCTCCCTTTTCTCTCTCATTTTCTTTTGATCCTTACAAATTTCTTTAGGAGAGAGGGGTACAAGAGTAATTTTTTGTTGTGGTGCATGAAAGTAAATCTATTGGAAAGGCCATCATGTATCACTTTCCTATCAAATTGTCATGGCCTTCCTAGCAACACATGCCCCGCCTCCATTGGCACCACATCACACATCACTTCATCATGATAAGAGCCAATGGCAAACCTCAACAATGCTTGTTGGTTCACCAAGATTTCACCCCTTTCACTTAGCCATTGTAACTTGTAAGTGGATTGGTTTTGAGACCAAGTTTAGTCATCAATCTTTGACTAGCTACATTGGTGCAAGATCCTCCATCTATGATTAATGCACACAACTTTTCGTGCACCATGCACCTAGTGTGAAAAATATTCTCCCTTTAACTCTCATCCTCTTCTTTAACCTTGACTCCTAAGATTCTTCTCACCATTAATAAGTCTCCTTCAAGTAGGAGAACTTCATCTTCCCAACTCTCACTAGAAGACTCACTTGAAGAGGCACTTATTACCTATATTTCCTCATTAGTTCTAGAGATCATTGTTCTTTTATTGGGACATTGAGATGCTATATGTCCCTTACCCAAACATTTAAAGCATTAAATAACTCTAGATCTATTTGAAGAAGGAGTAGAAGTGTAAGGTTTAGAGTTAGGAAATGTGGCATTTGATCCACTTTTACCAACAACTTCAAGTTGTTTTGATGAGTCACCCTCCTTCTTGGAATGATCCTTCCAAGATGAGTTGTTGTTGTTGAAGAAGGGTTTCTTAAAGGATTTCTTTCTCTTGACTCGAGCTTCAACCTTGATTGCATGGTACACCAAGTCCTCCAATTCAACATAGTTGTAAAGCTCTACCACATCTTGGATTTCTTGGTTGAGTCCTCCCAAGAACCTAGACATAGTTGCTTCTCTATCTTCCTCTATGTTTGCTCTAATCAATATGAGCTCCAACTCTTTGTAATATTCTTCTACACTCATATTTCCTTGTCTCAACCTTTGAAGCCTATGGTGTAGGTCTCTAGTGTAGTTTGAAGGCACATATCTTTTTCTCAAAACCCTCTTCATTTCTCTCCAAGTACTAATTGGTTTCTCATCATACCATTTTCTTTCTTTACACAATTGATCCCACCAAATTAAGGCATAATCATGAAATTCTAAACTTGCTACTTTTACTTTCTTTTCTTCACTATAGTTGTAGCAAGAAAATATGTGTTCCAATTTGGTCTCCCATTCCAAGTAAGCATCGGGATCACTCTTCCCATGGAAGCTAGGGATCTTCAACTTCACATTATGCAACTTATCATCCTTCTCATTCCTTCTTCCTCTATGCTCATGTCTAGGTCTCCATCTATCAAATATAGGTCTAGGTTCATTGTCTTCCGAATTTGAGGAGCCTCTCTGTGAGTTGTGATGCCTTGATCCTTCTTTGTCGTCAAGTACTTCTAATCTTTCAAACAATCTTTCTATGTTGTCATTCTATCCAACTTCCTATGCAAGTTCTTTGTTCTTGGTGATGATGTAGGAGAATCTTCAATGTCTTCTTCATGTTGTGAAGCCATGGTGCACTTACAATTTGAGAAATTACAATACAAATTCTAGACAATTGAAAATTACACAAATCAAATGAAGATTACACCAATAAGAACAATAACACCACCAAAAATCAAAAGAATTAAGTACAATCCAACAATGAACAAATACACTTATAAAACAAGTGAAAGAAAAGAATTACAAGTCAAAAATGAATATTACAAGGGCCTCACCACTCACTTACCATTCACTCAAATATTGCCACTCGTGTATATCACTCAATGTAGACTTTTACAAGATGATTTTCTCTTTTGTCTCTTTCCACTCAAGAGTTTCCTCCTTAAGGGATCTACAAGTTGAAACAAGATCTCAACAATTAGTCTCCATTAAACAAGTGACAAATCAACCAATAGGCAATCAATTCGAAGATGTCAAGAATATGGAAAACAACTAATACAAAACTAATGGAGTTTATAAGACAACCAGGAAAATGTTCAAGAAGAATTGCACACTCAAATTGATGTGAAGAAGACAAGTTGGAAGAGTTCAACAAAGTTCAATTCAAATTTAATCAAAGTGTATGTGAACAAGTAATGATCAATGTGAATTGTGCTATACCAAATTGTGAAGGATCAACACAAATACAAGCATGTGAAATGGTAAAAAGTCTTTTACCTTTGCTGGAATTTTCCAGAATTTGCACTTTTGCCCTAAAACTTTGTATATTTATGGTTTTGACCCACTTTTTCTTTTAACACCAAATTTTTTTAAAATTTGCAGCCACTTGACTTTTACTAATTACAATTTCACAGCAATTACACTTAATTTTCGGAATTACAAAAAGATCATTCAATCATGAACAAATTTGAACAGTATTGGGTGTAATACTTGGAAATATGAACAATTCAAGTAGTGTAGAATAATTTCCAAGTAGTAAAGCACAAATCAAGTAATTAGAGACCTAGATCTTTCATTCAAGTGGATGATAAACACATCATTCCCACAACTTGAATTTTATGAAGATCTATTACGTTCTAAAAATTTGAAATCATAGAATCACTTTTGATTAAAATTTGAATCAATCCTACTATTGTGAGTTGAAATTTGAATTTGAATTTTGCAATTGTTCAAATTCACAAAGTAAGGAAAAAATGTGGATGAAAATGGAGCAACCAAAATTCAAATGTAATCTATGAATACATGTAATCCAATGCAACCAACCTTTCATCACTTAATTCGTCCAATTCATCCAACATTGCATTCCAATATTGGTCGACAGGCAAGTCATCTTGCCTTTGAATACGAGTTGATTGAAGATTAATTTCGACAGGTAACACAGGATCATGCCCGTATACTAAACTTAATGGTGATGTCCCAGTCGACTGTCGAGGTGAACTCTTATATGCCCAAAGTATTTGATCAAGGGTGTTATGTCAGTTTTTAGGCTGTCGACCCACATGCTTTTTAATGAGGCCAATGATAATTTTGTTTGCGGCCTCGACTTGACCATTGGTCTGTGCATAGTATGGAGTAGATGTTAGCATCTTTATGTGCCTAGAACATGCATATTCTACAATCTTCTTACCAGTAAAAACTGACCCTTGGTCAGTTGTCAAGGTTTGTGGTATTCCAAACCGACAAACAATGTGATTTTTAATAAAGTTAATTACATCTTGTTGAGTGACTTCTTTAAAGCAAACTGCTTCTACCCACTTGGTAAAATAATCGACTCCAACTAAAATGAACTGATGTACTTTCGTCGAAGAAGGATGTATTTGGCCAATTAAATCCAAGGCACATCCTCCAAATTTTATTTATTTTTTGTCATAAAATCTTTAAATGGGGAGAAAAAAGGAGGGGATCAGATCGATGGATAGCCTACTCTCCTAACATCCATTATCCCACAAAATAATGTGTTGTAATCTTATGTTATAAATTTTGATTGGTTAAGTATCATATCTTATTATTAATTATTTTATATTTAAATCAATCAATTAATTAAAATTTATGGCATAAAATTATGACACATTTTGTGAGATAGCAGATGTTATCCCACAAAGAAAGTATACGGATCAATGTTATTTTGGATAGCTGAGATTCAGTCGTTTAAAACCTACTGGAAATATAGTATTCTGTTTCTGTCTTCTTCCTCCCATGTACCCAAACATTGATGTGAAGCATCGTTATATAGAGCTAAGTAAGGAACCAAATCACATACTGTGGTTGTGGGGATAGGGTGTTGGTCTAGTACTATTTTGGACCCAAGACAACCTTCGGAGCAAAGATTACATGGTAAGGATTGAGAAAGATTATTTTTCAAATAAATAGCTTTTTTGAAAGAAAACTATTTTGGATTTAATCTACTATATTTAGCAAACCTATTTAAAAATTAAAAATTTGTTTTTTATAAAACAAGGTGGTTTTTAAACAAGATAAAAGTTTGAAACTCGTTAAAAAAATTTGTTTTATTATTTCAAATCAATCAAATTGTCTCATTTCACCCCTACAAAACTAATTATCAAACTAATATTATTAATACAAACACACAAGTTTATGTCAATTTTTTTTTTCAATTTACTGTATAAAAAGTAATTTTTTTTACACGACCCAAATGAAATAAATTATTTTAAAGTCATTTTTTTCAACAAGCACATATTCAAATATAAAGTAATTGAACTAATTTTGCATATAATCCAAATACACTCGAGGTAGGGTGGTTTTGAGTTAATGTGATGGATATATTTATTTTTTGGTGCACCAAGGATATCCTCTAGGCTCCGACTGATAGCTAAAAACTAATCGCTTTTTTGAGGCGTAGAGATAATCGAAATGGGTTTTACCTCTTCCAATTAGGGATGAGAATAGGCCAGACTTTAGCTAAATAAGCCTGATCTGTTACCTGTCATAGGCTATTTTTAAGGTTTGGCCTGAAAGCCTACTTAAAGACCTATTTCACATGAAGGCCTTTAAATAGGCCACATGCTTACTACTAAATAGGCCAAACACCCGCCACTAAGTAGGCCAATAAGCCTACCATTTAATAGGCCTGTGACTAAATAGGCCAGCACCTAATACCAACTTACATAAAACTACTTCTCAGCACATATAAAATGCAACAAACAATATAGTAATAAATTCCATATATAAAATACATAAACATGCTAATATTTGTAAAGGAGAAATTAAAGTAGGTCTCGGAATTCAAATTAATCAAAACAAAAACAAATAGGCCTCATGCCATACTAAACACAACCAATAGATCTTCAAGGTTTGTGACAAATCACAAAATAGTAACAAATGCATTAAGTGGCAGAGGACACATCAAATCTTCAAGGTTTCTTCATGTCCTTCATTCACCTTTAAAACAAGAAAACAATTCTTGTCATTAGACTGAAAAATACTTTAAAAATAATTAGATTAACAAATATAAGAAAGAAAACATGTCACAATGCAAAA
This sequence comes from Sophora flavescens, assembly GCA_030762895.1. Classification (NCBI taxonomy): domain Eukaryota; kingdom Viridiplantae; phylum Streptophyta; class Magnoliopsida; order Fabales; family Fabaceae; genus Sophora; species Sophora flavescens. Next base: position 209,234,213 of record CM061063.1, on the reverse strand, counting down.
GTTCTAACCTTTATGACAAAATCACAAAATAGTAACAAATGCATCAAGTGGCAAATAAGATTTTCTTATTCACCAGATTGCAAAAAGATCATTGATCAAATAACTATTGAAACATTTTCTTTTGCTCACCAGTCTACCTCCCTAACTTCTTGTCTTGGATTCAAAGAAAGGAGCTAAGTATGCATATAAGTGAACAACAGCCACTGTGAACTTCTTCTTATGTTAAAAAAAAGAGATGAAAATTAATTAATTATATTCCTTTGTGTTGTTAGCATTTTACCACTTCTGTTAAATTCTAGAAAATTAAGACTATTCACATTTTTCTTGGATTTTGATCAGTTTATTGGTTTCTTATTAAAAGAACATACCTTGTTACAGCTTGGATAAGTTAAATGAAAATGGTTTCTTGCAGGTTGCACAGCAAGCACCAACAATTGTGAAAGAAAATGAAACAATCGAGGCAACCATGTAAAGGTAAAGCAAAAATCGATCCACACCACAAACCATAAACCCCAGTAACCGACCCACACACCAATAAAAAAGGGAAAGCAAACATAAAATGGAGCATGGAATACCTGTTAAAGAAGAGAAGACACCGAAGAGATGACACAGATGACCCGACGATGCACCGGAGAGACGCACCGACGAACGACGCAGAGGAGTGGAACGACACAGCTGGAGGAGTGGAACGACGCACCAGAGAGACGCACGAACGACGCTGATGGAGGAACGAAACGACCGCCGGCGAGTGGTGAAGCGGAGGAACGGTGCAGTCACGAACTGACGAAGAGGAAGAGAGCTAGAGAGGAACGACGCAGTGTTAGGGTTCTCTGTTTTCAGAGTGAGAAGGGTTCTTTGTTTGAAAATTGTACTCAGTATGTCTTTTCTGCTTCTTTGTTTATTGTTTACTAATTAGGAATTAGGAATAGTATTTAATTTTAATAAATATTTTATTATATATTATATTATATATTTAATATTTAATTAAAAATAATATTAATCAGGCCGACCTATCAGGCTTCACATGCTTCTTCAAGCCCAAGCTTGACCTATTTAACTAAAGAGGCTTTTAAAAATGCCTAGAGCTGACCTTTTTATTAAACAGGTCAGGTCATAGGCCCCTGTCGGGCGGCCTTGCCTATTCCCACCCCCACTTCCAATAAAACTTTTTTCATACACATGATAGAAGTCGCGAGCCCTTGACATAATGTGATGAATATATTCTATTTGTTGTTTGTTTTAACAATGTTGTGGATTTTCTTTCATTTTTGTTCTAGTTTTTCATTGAAGGTTTGGTCATATGGGTTTTAAAATGGCAGGATCCACCCTTCCCTAATTGTAAAAGAGAGTTCCTACAAGGATAGACCCAAATTGTTTCAAAAGTAGTGTTGCCACCTAAATTGGATGAGGCCCAAAAACTCTTGCAATATGACCTGGTGGCCAGTAAGCATCAAGGACCATAAACCTTTGGTCTAAGCTCTTTCACCTGAACTCCTTGGTCAGAGCTCTTTGGGTTCAGCTCTTGGCTCATGGTTCAAGTTCCCTAGCTTATGAACCAAACCACGGATGCCTACCTAAGAAGCATGACGACTTTTGTCCCACAGAAAGGGCCAACACACGTGAAGAAGAGATAACCTTCTAGAAGAAAGGAGTGCATGTTGCACACATCAGCAACAAGTGACGAAACGGAAAAAGGAGGAGCACGCCCCCAAATCTCGCTAACAGAATGAGGCTCACTCGAGGCAACCGAATCACACCTTTAATGTAGGGATGACAATTTTATCCGTACCCATAAATAAAATTCGTAACGGATAGTTAAACGAGTATTCGTGGATAAAATAAACGGGCAATTCCAATACCCGTCTATAAACAGGGCGGGGGCGGTATCACACTATTCGTGCATGCGGATACCCGCACCCATTACTTAATTACTATAATACCCTTTATTATATATATCTATTCTCAAAGTCCTTATATCATTTCCTAGATAATTTTCATCTATTGTGTTGTTTCATGGATATTTTAAGTGTAATGTATTAATTTGTAGGTGCTATTTTGTTAGGAAGATATTAATGTGGTGGTTTGTTTAAGTTTTGTGTATTTTTTTTAATTAAAAAACAAATTGTTTGTTTTTCATAACTACCCATGGATATCCGTGGATATCCGTGAAAACCCGCGAATCCGTTAAGAACTCGTTAAGTGGATATCCATACGGGTACGGGATAGATACGGATGGATTTTTTATCCAACGAAACGAATAACGGATAACCAATATCCGTATCCGCCGCGCCTCATTGACATCCCTACTTCTATGCCTCCCGTTGTCCCATAAAGCCGGTCTCCCTTCATCAAGCTAGGCACATTCCGTATACACACACTAGACTTGGGTATTCTCACTAGTACTATATGCAATATCAAACGATTATATCCGACTATTGTACTCTAACATATATTGAATAAATTAAAATATAATGTTGTTATATTGTTGACATCACTCTTTATATAAAAATTCGTTAACTTTTTTATTTTCATCTTATTCTCTAACTGTTGAATTATTATTCAATTTTGTAGATTAGCATTAATCAATTTTCTAAATTACCCTTATTAATATATTAATTATGGAAATTATTATTTAATTAATTATAACACTTAATTAATATATGGATATTGTAATATGGCTTTAGTTATGGATGACCCTTGATGGGCTGAGCTATCCACTTATGATAAGATATAAAATTGCATTCCCATTAGATAGTTTGATACATTGAACTCGCTTATTAGGTATAATCGTATAGAGGAGTTTTCTATCACATTCTCTTGATTTATTGAGTCAAAAGGTATTAAGTAAAGGGAAGATTGATCCCTCTTTGATGCCAGGTACTTGTTTCCGTCTTCATTCTTTATGTTTGTTTGTAATGAACATGCTATATTGTTTATTTACATAACTATTTTGGATCTAGGATTTAATTTAGAAAAATTAATGAGGAAATGAAGGTTTTATAGCATGTGGAATGTCCTAGTTGGTTAGCTGAGTATTTTCGAGAGAAGTATATAAAAGGCTTTTTGACCAAACTGGTGTCCTTTTAGAAACTATTTACTAGTTTGGGATCTTTTGAAACAAATTAGGATCCTTTTTGACACGATGACATATATATATATATATATATTTTTCATGATAGGGAAAGGCGCCACTCTGACTGACACCTCCTTTTTTTTTAAAAAAAAAAAAGACAAAGCAGTGCGCCTCCCATTTTTAATTAAAAAAATAAACGCGTCTCACCAAGTTACATGCATTTGACACATGAACTGTCATCCTCTCACTCTTTGCTCTTTTTTTTTGAATTGATCCTGAGAAACATCATGCACGTTTATTCAGTAGAATTCTCCTTATGAATTGTGTTTGAAATTATTTAATAAAAAAATAATTAAGTAATTAATAATTAAAAACATGGAGACTATGACCGAAACTGGTTTTTCCCTTGGAAGACTTCATTTGACCTACTGCCAATTCTTTTTTTTATTTTATTTTATAATAGAGCTACTGCCAATTCTATTCATTGAATTTGGGTATTTTAATTTAACTTCTACTAAAAATTATAAAAGTAGATCCACACAAATCTCTATGGATTTAAATGATATACACTGACAGTGTAAATTTTTTTTTACACTGTTAACCAATCAGAAATTGATATACCTTTATAAATGTTTGATTCTTATCCTAACCACCTTAAAAGTCATCAATTCCATGATATTTAATTGATTGTCAGTATAAAATGGTGATTAGCATCATTGTTACTCTTCATAAATAATCACCATTAAATAATCACTAATTATTATTTTACTCATAAAAAAAGCAACTGATTTTGGAATTGTATAGAACTGGTTAAGAATCAATCAGACTGGTCCAGAGCCAATAAAATCGATCGAAAATTGGTGGTGAAAAGCGATTTGAACCGTTCATTTTTTTCCCATTTTCCATTTTTTAAATTATAAAAATATTAATAATTATTTTACTAAAAATATTTTTAGATGATGTTAGAAGTTAGATTTTTCATTAGGTGATATACTACTATTTTTTTAAAAAAAGCAATGAAGCAGTCTTCCAATAAGTTGTATCTGTACAAGTAAAAGCCAAAAAATAAAAAATAAAAAAAGTATTAATAGGGAGGTGAATCCTGGATATAAGCAATCACATAACAAAGTCACCCTTCAAAAGACAGTAGGCTATCAACTACTAACAAGGAGGTGAATCCTGGATATAAGCACTCACATAACAAAGTCACCGTTCAAAATGCAGTATCCTACTGGCTTTTATAGAAAAATTTACATACTATATACATCAAAACCTCCATTTGATAGGCTACTAGGCAGTAGCAACTGAACAAAACAATCTAATCACGTACATGACAACTAGTTGAGAATTGTAACCCTCATATCTGCCTGTGAGCCAACCGCAGTGCAAAACTGAATCTTATGTGACATTAGCTCCTTACCCTCAGGTACCACGTCCTTCATTAACTGTAAACAATGTTGGGACCTGTTCACAACATGCACTTTAAATTCACAACATGCTCTTTAAATTTGCAGTTAATGGATATTGGGACCTGTTCTTACCTTTCAATAGTGATGTATCTACCGGACCGAGGTCTACCAAACGTGCCCTTGATTGTGAGCTAGATGATATCATATCTTTTCACCGGACCAAGGTCTACCAAACGTGCCCCTAATTAACGCCATATTAAAAAAACACTTAAAAAAGATTGAAATTGTTTTTTCACCAGGAAGTTTAACTGAGGTTGATTCTTCTATTATCTTGATTTACTTATAATTTGTCAAAGATGAAACTACACTAACCAGTTTGACTATATTCTTAGTGAAAATTCATTATTTTCTAAGTAAACTTGATAATTTCAAACACAGTTCATAAAGGGAATTCTACTGAATAAATGTGCATGATGTTTCTCAGGATCAATTGAAGCAACTAGCAAAGAGTGAGAGGATGGCAGTTCATGTGTCAAATGCATGTAACTTGGCGAGGCACGTTTTTTTTATATAAAAATGGCAGTGGCGCCTCTGACTTTTTTTTTTAAAAAAAAGGGAGGTGCCACTACTAGTAGCGCCTTCCCCTGTTAGGCAAAAATAAAATAAAATATGCTACCGTATCAAAAAGCACCCCAACTGATAATTTGTTTCAAAACAACCCCCAAACTAATAAATAAGTTTTAAAAGAACACCGGTTTGATACAAAAACCTATATAAAAGAACTTACTTAGAACTCTAGATCCTATAATATAATTCATGCATTTAATAATTACTCCCTAACACTCCTATAAAAGTTAAACAGCCTTGAAGAATGTTCAACTTCTACATACTAGACATTAACGATGCGTTTGATTAGGTAAAAAATGGGGACTGAACAATATAAGAATAATTGTCCAATGTTTGTTTTAAAAAATGATTAAGGGATATACAAAATAATGGATGAAGGACATAACAAATATTCATAAATTTATAACCCACCAAACCTCGATACAACTTGTTATCCCGTGTGTAAAAAAGAAAAAGACAAAAATATCCATCTTTCTTCGGACTTTTCATTTTCCCATTCCGATCTTTTTCTTCCTGTGTGCGACCCCGTTTTTTTTTTTGAGTGACTCCTCTCCTGAACGTACATCCCTCTCCAACGCTCTTCTCTCTCTCCCGCGAGTGCCACTCTCCAACGCCAACGCTCTTCTCTCTCTCTCCTTTTCTTGCTTTTTCATTATTTTTAGTTTGTTTCATCATGATTTCTTTTTGTACACCATGGTACCACACTAGCATGCACTCTACGCCTCCCCCATCTGTGTGTCCGCATAGCCAAGTGAGCACCGCCTCAACTAATAAAATTGAGTTTTTCATGCCTAATTTGCTTAATCGTATGACTACAGTAAAAAGAATTAGGAAAACTGTCCACACGCAAACCTTTTTTTTTTTTTTAGGAGTTCAAAAGACAAGAAATCAGCTTGTTCATACATAATAATAAAAAAAATATTTCTTTCCTAGTGCAAACCAAACAGCGGACAATACAAATGGTATTATTATAAAGTTCATATTTTTTTTCCATTACATAAACATATCAAACAAGTTACAGCATAAAATTGATAGTGTTGTACATCGACCACCAAACCACCAAACAACATACAGTATAAAAAGTTGTCCTACTTATAATAAAGTTGTAAATCATCTTATCCACTTATAAAACTGTCAAAAAGCTCTTGTAATTTAGTGGAAACTGATAATGGAGATGATAGTTATCTTCTTATTATAGCATTTCTTCTTCTTCTTCTTTTTTTTACAAGAACTTCTTATTGTAGCAATTCTTTTGACTATATAAAGTTCTATATTTCTCTAGGAATAGATTTGGCCTTTTACAAAAAGCAAGCAGAAAGTTCATTTCAAGAAATTGCATGTTAACCAGCGACTTTTGTCAAGTGAAATTTATATTCCCAGTTCTATATTTTAGGGTTAGTGTAGTGAATAAAACTGACTCAAAAGTTTGGGGCTTTACTTGCTCTACTAGGTGACAGGCGAGGAGGTATTTGGGCTCCTCCCAGCCGGGTTGGGCCTCTTTCAAATCTGATGGGAGCATCAGGATTTGAAATAAGTTGAGTTCATCCCCAATTAATTTCCAAATCTCAATATCAGCACCCTTAATAATTTTATATATAGTTACCATATATGCTTAGAATCTTTATTTTGGGCAAGTTGTAAGGATTTATTAATGAGTTTAATTTTTATATATTGTCAGTGTAATTTTTTTTACACAAACATCTAATAATATCTTAACAAATCAACATGACTATTATTTTTCTCTCTTAATTATTAAAATAAAAGCACGAGCACCAAAAGTTAGTGGATGTCACTAGAAAACTTTTTACACTGACATTGTATACTACTTTAATCCTTTATTAATTACTTTGTATAGTTTTTTATACATAAGATAATTTATCATTGGTTGACAATGTAAAGACTAACGGTGTATCAAACTTAAAGTATATTTGGGAAATGTGGATTTTTTTCATTTCAGTTTTTTTATCCCAAAAAACTATTTTCAAAGTAATCTAAAATGTTTGACACCTTACTTTAATTTATAAAAACTTTCTTTTGAGAAAAAAAGAAGGTTGTTTTATGCTATATAGTTTGTTTAGCTTAAGATTGTTATGATTTGATTATTTTTCATTTTCAAAACTCTCTTTCCTGTTTACCCTTACAAAACCAATTTCTAAACAAATATTATTAAATTATATAAATAACTTCGTACCGATTTTCTTAATTTATTATATAAAAGTGATTTTTTTGCACCACTCAAACAAAATGTATTATCTTAAAATCGTTTTTCAACAAATAGACCCAATCAAAAACAGATTCTGATTATAATCGATTATTAATTGATTATCAGTATATATATTTTTTTTTCAGCTTTCCCAAACATACTCTTTGGCTCAAGTTATAATAGTGATTAAATTCTTATTTATTATTAAAATTGATAATTAATTTAATTTAGACCATTATTTTAATTTAGACCGTTACTAATAAAGGAATATTGCAATTCTAATTCTAACATAAAAAAAATATGCTAGTTCTAACGTTTTTAAAATATGCAAATCACATTTCTATCCCTATTTTGGTCATCTTTTAATCAAGGTTTATAAAACCGGACCGACCATTGAATCGGTGAAGGCAGCGGTTCGAGGTTCAATGGTCCAACCGAGGTTGAACCGTGGTTGAACCGGTTATAATTAAATAATATTATTTTAATTTTTAATATAATATTTATAACAATATTAAACAAAAAAACAACATAACAACTAAAATTATTAAGCACAATTTTTATTATTTTGAAATTAAACTAAATAAATATAAAGATATATGTTAAAATCATATTCATAGGAAAAACCAACCCAAAATCTACAGCCAGCCCACGTATGTTAGAAAACAAAAGAATTGGGTTTTGGCTAGGATGATCCAAATCCTTTTATACTATTTTTTTTAAAGGAAACCAGTTCAGGCCGGTTCAGGCCGGTTCACTACCGGTTTTACCGGTTTTGAACCGGTTTTCCGTTTTTTACACCGATTCAATATATGACCGATTTTTCCTACTGACCAGACCGACCATGGTCCCGGTTCCCGATCGTCCGGTCCGATTTTGAAAACCTTGCTTTTAATTAACTGAATCCAAAGTTCGAGACTAAAAGATCTGCGGATCTGCCACACCACACTCCACACCAACCCAACAACTTAGTGGCTGTTTGTTTAGCGTAGATTGCAGTCTGAAATGGAGTTTGGGTTTTCAAACCCCTTGTTATTACAGTGATTGGAGTGATTGGGTATAAAATCCCGTCCAAAATAATTGATTTATGATGGACAAAACCGAGTTTTATGGAAGCAATTTTTTTTTAGTTTTTTCGTTGAAAATAATTGATTGTAGATGTATGACCCACGTAATCCTACATATTTACACTTCAAAAGTGATTTTACTTTATCATCCAAACAAAATCAATTCTTCTAAACCCACTTTTAAAATATTATTACCAAACACAAATCAATTTTTTTAACCTTGTTTTTTTAAAAATTAATTTTTTAAAATCAATTCTACTAAAATCAATTTTATCAAAATCTAAAACAAACGAATCCTTAATCACCATTGATTCGCCATCCTTGACTAATCACTAGTGTCCAATTTTAACGAATTAAGATATTTTCTTTTTTTTTTCCTCACAGAAAAATATACAAAATCAAATTTATTTTTATGTGTAGGAATATGATTAGGATATACTAAAACTTATTTTTTATCCCTAAAAAAAAAGAAATTACTTTTTACGTATTTTTCTTCCATAATATGAAAAAAACAGATGATCCAAATTCGATTTCAACATAGGAGACTCAAACCATCCATCTCAACCTCAAGATCATGGAATCAATTACAAACCTTCATTATTCTAAGCTGAAGGTCTTGAAGGGGATCAACCAAAACTGAAATCATTTCGTGTTTTTTTTTTCTTTTCAATTTGCTATTAATCTATTTCAATGAAGTATATGAGGAATTGTTTTTTTATTTTTTATTTTTTTATTTTTTTATTTTTTATTTTTTATTTTTTATTTTTTATTTTTTATAAGCATTATTAAAACGGTTTGAACATAAAATGCATCACATGCTTGCAACAAATTCAACAACGTCTTACCATTATTAATAACTTTCCATAAAGAGAGATCTTCTAACTTTTTGTTGGCCTTTTACAAAGAAAAGACTTTAAATGGCGATGTAACTTTATGTTACAAATAAATTAAATTATTTTAGCTCCAAGCCTCCAACCACTAAGAGACTCAACAAACTGTTATATAAAAAAAAGAAAGATAGACCTAACAAAATATAGAGAAAATTAATGCTATATTCATCAAGAAGTCTGATCCTTATTAATAATTGCTCTCCCGAACGATCCTATAACTTTCTGTTGGCCTTTGTCACAACCAAACTCATAAATGGAGATGGAGTATGTTATAAATTAAATGCCAAAATTGAAACTCCCTTCAACTATGGTATGTGTAGGAAATCGTAATTTGCTTATTTATCTATTTTTTATGAGCATAATCGTAATTTGCTTTGAAACTCAATAATAATACTCTCTGAAGTCTGAACTCAATGAATCGTGCAAAATGACTCCTTGTAAGGGGTTTTCTATATACACATGCGCAGAGGTTCAATATGCACTAGTGTACATGTTTTGATAAATAAATATTGAGTTGTGTTGATTTGTTTTAAAAATAGATGAGCTTTGTCCCACTAATGAAGCTCAAGTGGTTGAGCTTCTAAGCGACATTTGGAGCCTGTGAGCAATATTTTAAAAATCGGATTGGAGATCGAACCGATAAGAGCTTCGGGTTATGATTCGATTGGTTCAACCTGTTCGATCAATGGTTGAACCGGATGACTAATAAATAAATAAATTATATAATAAATATATAAGTATAAAAATTTATATGTATATAAAAAATTATTAAAAAATCTTATAACTCAATTACATTAAGATAAAAATCACTTACACTTAGTCAATAAATCATAAAGTTAAAGCTAAACTCTAAACTCTAAAATAAAACGTACTCCAATTTATTATTGGACTAAGAGATAAAATTATACTTGGTTATTTAATTTATTACTAAGCCCAAAGTGATTGACATTTTCTTTAGGCCCAAATCCAATATAAAATAGTAGAAAGTAGAAACCCTACAAACCTTAAACCTACACACTTCTAATTCTATCAGCTCTATCTATTACTTTGTGTAACACCCTTATTTTCCGTTTTCTAAGATCGGTACAAATATAAATAAATATTTATATTTTTATCTAAAACTTAAAATGATTTTGGGAAAACCAAAGTCATATTCATATCATACTTATTTTTATAAGTATATGGTTAAATTTTCGATTGAAAAATCAGATGGAACCCGGTTTGCGTTTTTGCTAATAGTAAGATTTTACTAATCGAAAAACCTAATTTTGACCCGAGAACGAAATTAATAGATTTATATCTCATTTTCAATGATATAGGTTACTTTGAAAATTTTCAAAATAATTAGGTTTTATACTTGATTTGGGTGTAAAACCCTAAATTGGGTAATCGACAGAGTCAAGAACGGACGTGCAGAGACAAAACCCGACATCGGATGCTGAGATATGGTGCCACCTAGGGTGGTGAGTCATATGGATGAGTCACCTATGTCATGATTGCTTTTAACAAAAAAATATAAATATTTCTTTTAATTAGTGTAAAGACCATTTTGCCCTTGGACCATTTTACCCTTGAACTTTCATTGAAATGACCCCACAATTTGTGGACACAAATCAGCCACCTCTCCTTCAATCTCAACCACATAATTTTCCTAACTTAATCACAAAATTGCCCTAAGTGAAATTACACTTTTGTCCTTAAATGAAAAATAATTTGGACCCTTAAGCCCCTTAATTACCACGGCCAACACACCTAAATTAGGCCATTTCACTCATTTCTCTCTAACTTCATCATCTTCCTTAAGCTTTCTTCCATTTTCTCTCCAAAAACCTTAAGATACATAAGCCATTTTTGTGAAGCAAATACTTGATTCCTTACTTATTTTTCAATTCCAAGAGGTATACAATACTCCTCTCACTCAATCATCATCATGTTCTTCATTCATTTGTGTGATTTGAAGTCTTGATCATATTTTTCAATTCTTAGATTTAGAACTTTGAAAATTCATGGAAAATCATAGAAAAATCCTTTTAAAATGAAACCAATTTCTATGATCTTATTATCCTCTCTATATTCAAGATCCAAGAGGATACATCAAACCAAAATTTCATGCCTATTGATCTTGTTGAGGCCGAACCCTAGTTATTGTGGGGGAAGGACTTTGTTCATTTTTTTAAAACTAGTCTTACTTGATTCAATCTTATAATTCATATATATATTGAATCCATGGTTGTTGAATCAAAATCAAACCTCTAAGCCATTATTTTGTTCATGGCCGAAATTGTATTTTTGAAGAGTTGAAAGATTTTGTTTCATTTTTCAACTTATGATAGTTTATCTTAACTCTACACTACTCTAAGGTCATGTATCTAAGTGCATGTGAATTTTTGAAATCTCTAGCCTATGTTAAGTGTCATGGCCGAATTAGGGTTCTTGAAAGGTTGGAATATTTTATTTCAATCTTTGTATTCTAATCTTTGTTTTAGGGTTTCAAGTGATTAAAGAACACTAATCCAAGAGCTTAAGTTTTTTAGAAATTTTTTTCTAATTAATCCCCTCATGGCCGAACCTAGCATATAGGAGCATAGGTGTATTTAGTGTTTGATTGATAATTATTTGTGGTGTTTTGCTGAAGGATAATTTGTTGGGTGAGTCGTGTACGAGTTTTGCGGAGATCGGACGTTTGACGGAATTTCAATTCGACAAGAAAAATCTTCAAGAGGTAAGGGGAGTACCTGAGGGATTTTTCCGATAGCTGTATGTAATTTGTTTGTGGTCTGTATGATTTATTTGGGTGTAATTGTTATTTTACGTAGTTAAATTTATCTGATTTTAATGATTTAATTATCTACATTTAATTGTTATTATATTTTATTGTATGTCATTAATTATGCTATTTTCTATATTATTAGCATGATTGTTATTGATGTTGTTTGTGCGCCTGACAATGGTCAGTGCTCAATTAATAATGAGGTTAAAAGCGTGAAAAAGCTTTTTATGGAATAATGAGTTTTAATTGATGATAAATAGTAATATAATATTACTTAATTATTTAGTTTGTTGAAAATGAGAAAAAGTTGAAAATAATATTATTTAATAATTTAATAGGGTAAGAGTGTTTTATGAGTTGTAGTGAGGACGTAACCATGAAAATATTTTAGTACTGCTAATTTTGATGTAAGAAATTTCTAAATATTAGAAAATGTTATTTTAATAAAATAAGTTTCAAAAATAATTTTATTATAGTGTTGGAGAAATTATTTTACTAGAAAAGTCATTTTTGGACTTGTAACGTTTTTAAAACGTCAAACGTCAGACAATTTCGACAATGTTTACGGTAGTAGTATTAAAAACGGTAATATTAGTTAAAATAAAGAATTTGTATCAAACCAATATTTTCGGGTTCAAAATATTGATTTTATGAAAGAAAATGAATTTTAAGTGATTTTGATGATTTTGTAAAATGAATTTCCAACGTAAACAGATTTTCTGTAAAGTATTTTTATACAATGGGTTATTTCCGACAACTTGGATAAGTTAAGGAAATTTTGTTTTGGATTTGTGTTTCACAGCGAAAATGTTGTTAAATTGAAATACGAACCTAGCTGCCGAGATGTCGGTGTCTAGTATTCTATGATATGGACCCGAGGTCCGAAAAGTGAAGTTATGGACTAAATGTCCTATAAAAATCTATATTGATTTTAGTGAGCCAAAAATCGACGAATCTAAATCTGGTGCACGGGTCTAGATTTCGTGATTTGCACATTTTTGACATGGAGTCTGTTTGATTGGTTTGGACTTGGAGTCCTTTTTATTGGAATTATTGTTAAACTTAAATGTTTAAACCTTGGTTGGTTGTGAGCCTTTGAGCCTCGACAAGGAAAGAATGAACACAAAGAAAATTACGTGAACAAAACGTTTTACATGTATTTTGGGCATACATGCCTTTACATAGGACTTAAATGCTTGATGGCAAGTATTCATGACGTTTGCATCACTATGCCTTGATGGATATATGACCACGAAAACCATGTGCTATACGTAGTCACCACTTTGCCTCGTTTTGGACTGTGGAATGGTTTTTTGAACTTTGCCATATCTGGCATTGATTCTGCCTTATTTGGCAATGAGAGCCTGATCAGCTCATTTACTTGTTGGTTGGAGCTCTGGAGATTAGGTATCAAAGTTAGTTGATGAATATTGAAGTGCCATGATTTTTAAAATGGCTACGACTGTCGGGTATGAAACCCTTTGATAAATATATTGTTTATCTTTGAATATTCATGTTAATTGGTATTTGAGAGTCGTGCATATGGTTATCATTTTAAAATCCATATATCGGAACTCACCCTTGCATATACATGTTCTTCTGTCTTGCTGTTGTACCCTGGTACACGAATGCAGATGTTGCAGAAGAGTTCCTTAAGTCACTTGGAGACTTAAGTCCGGATTGCGGGAAGAGATGCGTGATCATAGGGATGATCACAAGGTCTTATCAGTGAGTGTCTTGTAGAGTGAACAGCTTAGGATATTTTAAATTTTGTTGGGTGGTATGTTTTGAGAAAGTCTGTGTAGTTATTTTGAAAAACCTTTATATGTTTGGAAATTTGGTTGTGAATTAGATGGTTATTATTATTGTGTTATGCACGTTATACTCAAAGTATTCAGAAGAAATTGTTTTACACCCATATTTTTTGACTTCAAATAAAATAATTTTTCGAAAGCAACCAGAAAAATTCTTTTTAATTTATTTCCTCATGTGTTTGTATAGTAATGCCCGGGCACCCTGCGCCGCACAACTCTTTTTCATTTCATCTATGCGCAACGCCACACAATAGCAAATAGCAAGTCTTCTTCTTCTTCTCAAAATTAAAGCCGCACATTAAAGCTTGAATGATGTACCAGTACGCAAGAGGCCATAGGAGATTTGTGAGCTGAGCTTTACGTCTTTGAGTTGGATTTGTGAGCCGAGCTTTATGCCATGGGAGATTTGAGAGATTATATTTTACGTCTTTTCTTTTAACCGGACGGTTCTTCATAACCGGATCCGATTCACTGGTTCCTCCAGTTTTCATCCGGTTCAAACGGTTTTTACGGTTCTTACCCGGGTTTTTAGGACCACCTGTTTTCTTGACCAAACCGAACTGTGAACATAGCCGGTTCCCGATTGGACCGGTTGAACTGGTCGGTCCGATTCGGTTTTTAAAACACTGCATGTGAGATTGCGGGTTCGATCTCACAGATATTGCTAGCTAAATGTAAAGAATTGGATGAGTTTCTTGAGTCCGGGGCATAATATTTTTTTAAAGCAAAATTGGTATTCAAAAGCACCACTATAATGCAAGATATCTCAACTATGTAACTATGTTCGTACCTCAAGCATTATCAATCATTTACAGCATACCAAAAGTATTATTAAAGAAAGGAAAAATAATAAAGAATACAAAAAACCATTTTTTTTGGGGGGGGGGGGAGGGGCATTAACCTGACCCATGAAACCATTATCTAAATATAAAGTTTGGAAGACCAATCCTATTCCTAAAAACTCATCCTTAATAAAAGAAGGAATAGAATCCCACCAACAAAAACCACTAATCCCAATGCCATGATTAGCTAGCAAATCAGTACAAGTATTTCCTTCTCTAAATACATGAGAAGAAAGAAAACTAATTTTCCTAGACAAGTACAATGCATGCAACCACCTATTTCTTAGAGACCAAGGAACCAAGGCTGGCGAAGAGAAAGCAGCTATCACCAAAGTAGAATCACATTCTAACCAGATTTGATGCCATCCTTTCCTATATGCAGATTCAATAGCAATGATGACTTCCATAATTTCAGCATGAAAGGCATAAGAGATACCAATGTTTAGTGCAAAACAGCCCACTATTGCAGTATCTTGTCCCTAAACAAACCACCACAAGCAGCCAAGCTTGGACTTCCTTTAGCAGATCCATATGTGTTACACTTTAACCAATTGTAACTTGGAGCTTTCCATATAACTTCAATGATAATGGGAGCCTTGCTTAACTTTTCAGCAACAGAGAACTTCGAAAAAATTCGAGCCTCTGCAGTAGAATGGAAATAATGTCCTTTGGATAAGTTCCCTGCCAAAGAAGTATAAGACAAAGCCAAGCAGATAGCAGCTCTTGGAGATATCTTCTTATCATCAAACCTGATTTTGTTCCTACTGAACCATAGAGTATTGGTAATTCCTGAGATTACAATATCTCTAACTTGTGGACTCCAAGCCTGATTACATAAAGATAGGATTGAAAAGACAGAAGTGACATCAATGTTACAAGCTAAGCAAGACCCTAACCAATTCCATAATTCAACAGCAAACTTGCATTGAAAAAACAAGTGTTCTGTGGTTTCAAGTGCAGAGAAACACAAATTACAGACTGACACCACATGGCAGCCTCTATAGCACAGGTTGTCATCAGTAGGCAGCTTATTATGAAGAATTCGCGAGATTAGAAAAGCTCTTAAGGGAGGCACAACACTAGACCATATAATGTTACCCCAAGGAATAATAGATCCCATTGGATTCAACAAAGCATATGCATCCTTAAGAGTAAGTCTGCCCAAGTCAGTAGCAGACCAAATTTGCTCATCACGGAAAGGAATTTCAGGGATGGTCTAATGATCAATTTCGGATGCTAAGGCTGCAGACCTTTGAACAACAAAATCAGGGATGAACAATTTCCCCTCTTAAACAAAATCACTTTCTTTAGCCTGAAGCAAATGATGCAAATGTTGAGGAATGTTCAGGAAATCCACCACAGGCCTATATAGCCATTTATCAGTCTAAAATTTTGCAGACAGACCATCACCAATAAGCCATACGGAATTACTTAACACTGTTGTTATATGAGACTTCAGACCAATCCAGATAGAAGAGGCAATATGCTGAGTTTTGTAATTATTATTGACAAAAAACCTGGCCCTCAACAACTTAGCTCATTGATTACTAGAAGAAACCAATTCCCAACAGAGCTTAAGAAGTGAAGCATTATTAATACCTGCAATGGACCTCAGTCCTAAACCACCTGATTCCTTTGAAGAACATACTTTAGACCATGAGACTGTAACCACTTTCGTAACCATCACATCACCTGACCAGATGAAGTTTCTAAGCCACCTACCAACCATTTTCAACAATGAAGTAGGCCACGAATAGACATGGAAAGAATGAAGGAGCATACTATGAACAACTGACTGAACCAAGACTGGCCTCGGTCAGCCGATCCAAGCAGAAGATATTGCCAGGTGGAGAGTTTGGCTGGGGCGGCACATCTGTTAAAAGATAACGCATGTGTCCTAAGACGAGCTCAACGATAATAGAAATCTCGTGTGGAACAAAAGGGTAAAAGCTCGTTTGATTCTGATTTCCTGTACGAATACGAACCGTGAAAGCGTGGCCTATCGATCCTTTAGTCCTTCAGAATTTGAAGCTAGAGGTGTCAGAAAAGTTACCATAGGGATAACTAGCTTGTGGTAGCCAAGTGTTCATAGCAACATTGCTTTTTGATCCTTCAATGTCGGCTCTTCCTATCATTGTGAAGCATAATTCACCAAGTCTGGGGCATAATATGTTACAAAAATAATATATAATATAGAAGGAATAGAATGAAAGGTAATGTGAAACACATGTGGAACATTGTTCTTAAAGATTATTTTACCACAATAATGTGAACATGTCTAATAATTTAACAACATCTTTAATTTCTTTTGAAATAAAGTGTCAAACACTTAAAATTGCATAAATAGTGTATTAACAACACACTTAAAGAGAAGGAAGGAGGGCTCATTTTCCAAAATCTGTCTTCCTTAAAGCATCATTACTGCCCAAGTTATACTTGGAGAAGCATTCGTCAAGCTTCCTCGATTCTCAAAAAATGAGGGCTTTGGAAAGTGGGAAATGAAGACAACATCAACATTTGGGAGGATACCCGGCTCCCTCTTCAGCATGGCTGTAGAATTTGGAGTCCTAAAGCTAACAATTTTGAACTATCTAGGGTTTTCCAAATCGTAAATGGAGATCTAAACACTTGGAATATGTCCCTAGTTAATACTACTTTCCTACCTTTTGAAGCAACACAAATATCTCAAATTCTTCTCCCTTATAAGATTCAAGTAGATCAATCCATTTCAAGAGGAAATAAAGATAGATACTATACTGCTAAATTTGGATATCACCAAATCAAACTTAGGGAGTCCCTATCTGAACCTAGCAGCTCTAATATTACAGGTAATACAGACCAATGGAAAAAGTTGTGGAGGCTAAGAATTTTACCAAAACAAGCTCATCTCCTTTGGAGGATTCTCAACAATGTTGTTCCAGTGAGAGCCAAAATCCATTCCAGAGTTGTCCCATGCCCACTCATATGCCCTCATTGGGAAAGGAGTGTGGAAACTATTGATCATACCTTCAGAGATTGTGTCTGGGCTACCCAAATCTGATTCTCCTCTCCCTTGGGCATCTAATTTGACCATCAAAATCAAGAACCCTTTTCCCAGTGGTTAACCTATTTCATTCAACAAGCACCGATAGACCTAATCAAGATAAGAGCTTCTATTATATATGGGATTTGGTGGGTAAGGGATAAAATTTACTTTGAGGATAAACAAATACCAGTATCAAAATCCATAACCAAAGCTTGCTCTATACATTATGAATACAAATAGAATAGCTTGGAAATCTTACCCGAAAAGTGAATCTCGAGGAAAATCCAAAAGCTAAATGGTCTCCCTTGCAGTGAACACCTACAAGCTCAGTCAGGTGAATTGGAAATTAGGGCTGTTATCAAAGATGAAAATGGAAGCATTATGGCAGCTGCTACTTGGAAGATTATGTGCCTAAATGATTCGATCATCGCTGAAGCCATGTGAGTAAGATTGGGGATGCTCTTTGCCATGAAAACACTTTTCCTCAACATTGACATCGAATCAGACGACCAAAATGTCATCTCAGCACTACAAGCTTGAAAGGCTCTAATCCCTTACTAGGGCTCGATTATTTCATACTGCAGAGCAATGGAAGCCCATTTCTCCAATATCTCTTACTCACATACATGTAGATTGGGTAATCAGGCAGCCCATTTGTTAGAAAAATATGCTTTAACCAATCCTAACAAAATTTAGATTGAAGAAACCCCTCATATAATTTACCAATTGTATTCTTTTGGACTTATGTCCAATATCTAAATAAATAGTTATAAATTTTTGTCAAAAAAAAATAAGAAAGGAAGTTTTTGAAATGTTCCACTACTAACAGTTAACTTTCCCTGGAATAAGATTATAAGCTTACAAATCATAAATATGTTTGATTTTATTATCAAAAATAGTTATACATTATTTCCTTTTTAAATCAATCACAATCCTTATACATCTCTTTTTTAAAGACAATTGAATGAGTAGCAAAAAACGCAAAACCTTTTATTAGAGAAAATCATGGGAGTAATTATTTCACCTTGTTCGTCAATAATATACATCCTAAATGTGTTAACAAAGACTTAAGGGCTGTATTTCAGAGAATAGGAGAGGTGAATGATACTTTTATCTCGAGGAAGAAGAGACCAAATACAGATAGATGCTTTGGTTTCATTAGATATGGGAAGCAATGTTTTGCGACAGAAGCAATATCAAAGATAAATGGGAGATTGTTTGAAGGGGAAAAACTTTTAGTTAAGTAAGGAAGATTTGGGGAAAAAAAGCATGTAGCACACAAGGTTACCGACAAGTATGCAAGAAATGACAACAAAGGACAATAAAGAAAGGAGAAATGACCAAGCGACCACCAAACCTTTTAATGGCTAGGTATTTAACGACCATCAAAATCGGTTGCTAAAAATGAAAATTAGGTCGCTAAAAGGTTTAGCAACAAAATTTTCATATTTAGATATCGAATTTGGTGGTCGCTAAATACCTCTTTTTTGTAGTGTCTATGACCCAAATGATAGAGAGGTAAGGAGTCTTGTTTTGGATGAATTGATAGAGATCAAACAAACTACCACATCCCCTCTGATGGTTTTAGGTGATTTCAATGAATTCCTAAAACCAGAGCAGAGGAAAGGGAATAATATAATCATGGCTAGCATAAGAGAGTTCCAAAATTGTCAATCTTCCATGGAATTGATAGAGTTGCCATTATTAAGTTGGAAATTTATCTGGTATAGAAACAATTCGGCTAGTCGAATTGATAGAGTTTTTATTGATGTTGAATGGATGGAGTTCTTCAAGGATTTGAAGCTATGGGGTTTAAAGGGGTCTATTTCTAACCATTGCCCCTTGGTGATTAGTTGTGAGACTAATGATTGGGGGCCCAACCATTCAGATCTCTGGATATATGGTTCTCTAATCCAAATTTTATGAAAATGGTGGCAAATGAATGGAAGTCTTTGGAAAATATACCCCTTTCACAATAAGTTGAAAACACTCAAAAGCCCCAATTAAAAAATGGAATAAGGAGGTTTTGGTAATATAAATACTAAGATTGGTGAGCTGGAAGTGGAACTTAAAAAGCTGGATTTGCAAAGTGAGAATCAGAACATAAATAAGGTTGAGGTGGTTAGGGGAAATGCTTTGAATGCCAAACTTTGGTTATGGTTGAAGAGGAAGGAAAGTATGAAAGTTTGAAGATTTACAGTAGGCGTATATGTATACAAACAGAGGCAAGGATCATGGCTATACAAGGGCTGATCCTGTTGGCTAATAATAAGGAAATAAAATCAAACTTAATTGCTATAATGATGGAGAGAATATGTGCAACATAAATAGGAGATTATCAAGTTGGTTGCTGCAGTAAAGGAGGATAGTTGCGCGGTATTAATAGGAGGGATTTATTTCATTTCCTTGACTGTAGATAGTTGTCTAACACGCCCCCGTAAGATTGGAGTGCCGTCAGAAACGCCAATCTTGTTTCTTAGGTAAGAATGACGAGCTTTGGAGAGAGCTTTGGTGAGACAATCTGCAAGTTGATCAATGGTGCTAACATGTGGAACTTTGAGATTTCCTTGTTGTACCAGATCATGGACAAAAATGTATGTCTATGGAGATGTGTTTCATGCGAGTATGATAAACTGGATTCTGAGTGAGATATGTAGCACTTAGATTGTCACATAGGATGTAAGGTGTTGAGGGAGAAGGGACACCTAACTCATTGAGAAGATATTGGATCCAAGATAATTCAGTTGTTGTGTTTACTAAAGCTCTATATTCGGCCACTGTGGATGATCTTGCTACTGCTCGTTGTTTGGATGATTTCCACGAAATGAGATTTGAGCCAAAGTAGACAAGGTGAGCAGATGTGGATGTGTAATCATCTTTATTTCCTGCCTAATTAACATCACTATACGCTATGAGGGAGGAGGTGGTTGGTTTCTGAAGAAGAAGACCATGGAATTTTGTGCCTTTGAAATAGCGTAGAACTCGCTTTAGTGCTGTGAAATGAGTGGTGGTCGGTCGTTGCATGAACTGAGAAAGTTTGTTGACAGAGAATGCAATATCAGGCCGTGGCATGGATAGATACTGGAGTTTACTGATGGTGCTTCGATAGAATGTAGCATCCGTGGAGGTGGAACCATCATCTTTTGATAAGGTGATTAAGGTTGATAGAGGAGTGAGGACAGGTTTTGCATCATTCATTTTTGTCTTTTCAAGGAGCTCTGCAATATACTTGTGTTGGGAGAGAAATAAACCTGTGGAAGTGGGAATTACCTCAACACCGAGGAAGTAGTGCAATGAGCCGATATCCTTGATGGAGAAGGTGGTGGCAAGCTTGTTGATGCATTCATTGACCTTGGCAATAGAATTCCCTGTGATGATGATATCATCTACATACACTAACATGTATAATACTGTGCCTTGGTGTTGGAGAATGAATAGAGATGAGTCAGATTTGGAATTGACAAAGCCATAGTCACATAGAAACTTACGCAGAGTTTGATACCAAGCACATGGTGCTTGCTTGAGGTCGTAGATATATTTCTTGAGTCGACAAACATGATGATGTTTATCAGGATGAGTGAAACCTGGGGGTTGTTCTATGTGAACTTCTTTTGTGAGAGTGCCATGCAAGAATGCATTGTTGACATCAAGTTGCCGTAGCGGGCAGTTACGTTGGAGGGCTAAGGAGAGAACCAACCGAACTGTGATGGGCTTGAATACCGGACTGAACGTTTGAGTGTAGTCAAGTCCAGGGCGTTGGTGGAAGCCCTTTGCTACTAACCTGGCTTTGTACCGGTCAATGTCGCCATTTGCTTTCCTTTTGATTCGGTAAACCTACTTGCAACCAATGATGTTTTTGTTGTGTGACCTAGGAACCAGATCCCATGTTTGTTGTTAGATCAGGGCATTGAATTCATGGCTCATTGCATCACGCCATTCACTTGTTTTGAGTGCTTGGCTAGGGCAAGTTGGCTCGGCCGATATAGGGAGTGGATGTTTAGTGGTGAGGAGGTACTTAGGGTTCGGTTGATGAATGTTGTTCATTGCTCTTGTGACTGGGCAAAGAGGAACTGGTGGCGGGGACGGTGATGATGCGGTGGAGTCCAACTGTACTGATGAATCTGTAGGGTTTTGGGTGGAAGTTTGGTCAACCGAAGGTGTGGACGATGCTGGTGTTTAGGGGGAATTTGTAGTTTTAGGAGAGGTGGGGAAGGATGCCTTGGAGTTTTGAGGAGTGTTTGGAGGAGGCATGTTTGTATGGAGTTGTTGTCGTATGAGAGGATGGCGAGAGATAGGTAAGGGCATGTTTGTCTTTGAGTTTGGGAGGGTAGGGACCGAATGAGGTGTAGTGAAGGGGAAGATTGACTCATGAAAAACAACATGTCTAGAGAGGTATAGTTTTTGTGTTGGAATATGATAGCATTGATAGGCATGATGTTGTGAAGAGGGACCTAGAAATACACATGGCATGCTTCTATTTGACAGTTTTTGTTGAGAATAAGGGTGTAGCCATGGATAACATAGACTCCCAAAAACACGAATATTATGGTAATTGGGTTTGGAGCCAAAGAGAAGCTCATGAGGACACTTGTTGTTACATTGAGGGGTAGGCATGTGATTGATTAGGTACACTGCCATTTGGAAGGTATAGTGTAACACCCCGATTTTCGCTGCTTTGTAATATCGGTAATAAATATATAAATATATATTTTTATCCGAGACTTAGAAAATGATTTTGGATAAACCAAGGTCATTTACTTGTTATACTTATTTTCATAAGGTTACGGGGAATTTTTTAGTTGAAAATTCAGACGGAAGCCGGTATGTCGTTTTCTGTGTTTTCGCTGACAGTAAAAGTTTACTGCTCAGAAAACCTAATTTTAACTCGTGAACGAGATGAAAAATGTTTTTATTGTATTTAATACGATACTGGAAGTTTTGAAAAATTTAGCATAAAAATTAAAATATTATATTTGTTGCGGGCGTATACGTCGAGATTATCTCTAGGAAAAGCCTGCGCCAGATGAACCAAGGAGTCGGCAACGGAGCTGAGGTGATGGATTTGACCGACTTGACGAGCATTTATGATGAGCTTATCCATGTCATAATGGCCATAATGGCGCATTTATGACAGAGGAATCTTTTGCCTGGAAATGACGATTTTACCCTTGGCTCTTCATGAATATTTCAAGCCATGCCATTGAGAATTTGGACCAAATTAACCCCAATCCACACGGTTTCCTCCTCCATTCCAAGCATTTGGACACCACTTTTTCCAAGCCATAAATGAGCATTGATGTTAAGTGGATGAGTCATAGGCAAAGTCACATTCTCATCATTATCCCGAAACTGCCACGAAATTATGACTCTTATCTGTTCTGAATCTCGAAAAACTTTATACATGAAAGTTGTTAATCTTTCTCTCTTATTTCCAACGACATAAATATCATCAAAAACGGACAAGTATATTGGGAGATATGTCCAAATTACCGAAACTGCTCTAAATCTTCATCATCTTTATCTTTCTCTCTAAACTTCTCAAGAACACTTAGAAAACCAAGCTTAATTAACCATGATTTTTAACACAAAATATCTTCTCCCTAATATGTGGTGTAGGAGGCAGCCACATCTCTTCAAAATTTAGGACCACATATTTTATTAACCATGATTATACATAAACCCTAGTTAGGTTACTATTAACTATAGTTAAGTTATTATATTATTTTCTAACTTAACCTTGATCAAATAAACTCAAACATGGTTCTTTTATCTCATCAAACCACACATTTTCTCCTCACACCCACCTCTAAACCGTGCCCATCATCCACACTTGGATCATTTTCACTCATTTTCCAACTTCATCATTTTGTCTCTCTCAAAACTTCATGTTCTTCATTTTCTCTCACAAGTTCTTCACTTGTTCTTCCTTTGTTATTCACTTATTCATCATTTATCTCTAACTTAGAAACATAATCTCATGATTCTTCATTCATGAAACTTGTTCCTTAGATCAATAACCATCACTTGATCCATTTTGTTCTTGAATCCATGAACTTTCAAGTTCATCTTTTCTTTCCTTCAAATTCGGCCCATACCCATATATAACCATCCAAACCTTGTTTTGATCTTCTAAGATCATATTCTCACTTATCTAGATGATCTAAACAATTTCTATTTCACATCTCAAGTTTTTCCCCACAAAACACAAAGAACTCCTTAGTGTTCTTGCTAAGATCATCTTTGTTCTTCAAGTTCCTGAATAAATCTTTTTATTCCAAGGTGAGGAATCTCTCTCTTAATCTTGATATTTTAAGCTTTTCTATTCATAACTTTTATGGATTTATGCTTGTGTTCATCATGTTCTTCATATGAGTCAAAGTTCTTGAAGCTTTCTTCAAAAAATTCATAACTAATTCTAGAAAAATCCTTTTGACATGAAACCAATTTCTATGATCTAGATATAATCCCTACTTTATTTATCCAAGAGAATGTGATCAAAATCATTTTCCTTCCCTATTAACCATTAAGGGCCGAACCTATGTAGTAAAATGGGTTTGGTGTTTTGTTGTTTGTTTTGAAAGTTAGTACTTGACTTAAGTTCTATAATACATATATAGCTTAAATCCAAGAGCTTGAATCCAACTAAATTTCCTAGCTTATTTTCCTAATATGGGCCGAAACCTTAACCCTAAAGGTTAGAGGATTTTGTTTCAAATTTTAGTATTGTAATAAGTAATCTATGTTAGTTAAGACTCTAGTAACTAGGATCCAAAAGATGGCATTAAGAAGATAACCTTAAACCTAATTTCTAAGTCTTGGCCGAACCTAGCCCTAAAGTGTCATAGATGGTTGTTAGTTGATTAATTATAGTTATGTTGTTTGGATGAAGGTGGTTGTGTTAACTCGTGGCGGGATAACAAGGATCGTCGTGTACATATTTCCGGTGCTAGCTCAGGTGGGGAAAAGAATCAACCTATCGTCGGAATCGATAAGTAGTAGATTATATAATAATTGTGTAGGGCGACCTAAACCCTACTAGTAGTCGAGTAATCGACAAGACCAAAATCCCATTGGAAACCTTTTCTGTAAAACCAATGGCGATTCAGGGATTGTAGGTTTATCGACATTAAGTTGATTTTAAGTATTTGATGATGTTTGATTTTATGTTATCGAATTTACTGTGATACGCTGGTTGAGGTATTCCATCTGCCTGTGACGTATTATTGCGGTGTTTGAATATTTATGATATTGAGGATGTTTGTTGTCTGTCACGGCCATGATGGCTATCACGGCCAGGCCGTGACAGAATCTGAATTTGTTATTTATTTGATTTGATTATTATGCGTTGGTTGTGATAAATTGCTTTATATGATATTGAGATATCTGAATATTTCCTGATATTGTGTGATGCATGATCTGCCTGGTTTTTAATACTATGCCTAGTTGATTTTAAGTAAGGATATATGTTGTTCGGGAGATGATTGTTTGGGTGAGAGAATGAATTGACTTAGAGGTGCCTAGTTTAATTAAGTTATCTAATGGATGATATGTGACATAGAATGCGAGTTGAGATTATGATGGGAGCTTGAGGTACAAGGTTGTTATTGATTTGAGATAGTGAGATTCATATAGAGGCTTTGATGCAAATACTTTTTCAATCCATGAAGCGTCGATCTGATTTATCCTATCGAAAGATAGAAGTGCACTATATTGAAATCCTATCCTATCAAAAGATAGAAGAGCACTATACCGGATCCTATCCTATCGAAAGATAGAAGTGCACTATACTGAATCCTATCCTATCAAAAGATAGAAGATCACTAAACTGAATCCTATCCTATCAAAAGATAGAAGAGCACTATACCGGATCCTATCTGGTTGAAAGATAGAAGGGCACTATGCCGAGTCTTATCCTATCAAAAGATAGAAGTGTACTATACTGAGTTCTTTGCATCGATTGCCATGGACTACTAACGAATGTGAAAGGAATAGAGACAGATTATGATAGTATAAGTGTTTAGACTACATGAGCTGAGGGTAGAGGATGATATAGTGAATTGAGGATGATTGTTGATTTTGAGTGATGCGTGTCTGTGACAATTACTGTATAATTTACTATTACTCTTTTCCACTTTTTGATGATAGAACTGTTTCTTATTTCCTATATCTTTTCGTGTGTTGTATTTTATTTCGATGTGATAATGCACGAGAAGACCCGATGGAGGAACCAATTGCCGAGGAGTTAGATGGAACTCCGTATGAACCAGGATCTTTGGAGGTCGATTTGTGATCCGAGGCGATTAGAGTATAGACATGATGGCCCAGGTGTGTCTAAGGAGTATTCATAATTCCGCTAAGTATGTCCGTAGTGAAGTTTATGCGTGTGAGGGATCCTATTGAGAGGATACCCTCAACAGTGTTTTGGTAATGTAGTAAATAAACATGTGTGTAAATATATATTATAACTTTGGTGTGTTTTATATTTGTAGAAGTTATATGATTATTAATTAAGTTTTAAATTTTTACGTATTTTCAATAGTAAGCGCACGATTAAGTAAATAAATATTAAGGTTTTAATGTAATAATACGATGGGGCACATCGGGGTGTCTCATATAGCACCATAATTTTTGTGGGACAGAAGAGTGGGAGAGAAGTGTAAGAGCAGTTTTTACTATATGGCGATGTTTGCGTTCAGCAATGCAATGTGTTCAGGTGTATAAGGTGGGCTGATAAAATGGGATATCCCTTGGTTATTGA
Organism: Sophora flavescens; assembly: GCA_030762895.1. Taxonomy (NCBI): domain Eukaryota; kingdom Viridiplantae; phylum Streptophyta; class Magnoliopsida; order Fabales; family Fabaceae; genus Sophora; species Sophora flavescens. The sequence continues at coordinate 209,207,738 of CM061063.1, read as the reverse complement.
AATAGGGTTTTAGTTTGAAATATTCAGTTCCACCATCAGTGTAAATGGATTTGACTTTGTGGGAGATTTTTTTTTCAATTTTAGAGTGAAATTGAGGAAATATGATAGCTACATAAGTTTTACTTTTTAGTGGGTAAAACCATGTGTAGCGAGTGAAGTGATTAACAAAAACTAGGTAGTATTTGTAGCCATTTATGGACATTATAGGGGATGGTACCCAAACATCAGAAAAAATAAGTTCAAGAGGAGAAGTTGTTTGTATGGAAGATATAGAAAATGGAAGTTTGTGACTTTTATTGATAGAGCATGAATTACAATTCATAACTTTGTTATTGAAATTTGTAGATAATCCACAAGTAGACAACATTTGTGTAAGAACTTTTGAAGAAGGATGGCCAAATCTTGCATGCCAGAGGTCGTTGGTAGATATGGCGGTGGATAGGGCAGTAGGGGAACAGGAAGTGGGCCTATAGGTATACAGATCACCATTAGTTGGACCGCGCATCAAAACCGCCCCAGTTACCTGATCCTTCTCACAGATAAAAGAAGAATGAAACTCAATATAAGCATTGTTAGATTTGCAGAATTTAGAGACAGAAATGAGATTATGTTTTGCATGAGGAACACAAAGAACGTTTTTGAGATGGAAAGTAGTGTTTGGTGTGGGAAGTGTAGTGGAGACAATATGAGAGATTTTTAAACCTGTACCAACACCAATTTGTACTTCTTCGGGACCATTATATTCTGAATGAATATGCATATTATTCAGTTTGTTTGCAACATGGTGACTCGCCCCAGTGTCAAAGACCCAGTTAGGGTTTGTGGGAGTGGCAGATGCATAGTGAGCCATTGAAGGGTGGCTCGGTCTGGGAATCTCTGGACAGTAGCGAGCAATATGTCCTATGGCAGAGCAGAATTGACAGTGTGGTTGTGGCCTATTGCCCTGGGAGTTAAAGCCTCTGGATTTGCCTCGGGCATAGCCTCGGTCATGGTTAGAGCCGCGTGGGGAATAGGAGGAGAAGCCACGGCCAGATGATGGTGTTGGTAAGAGTCCATCTTTTTGGTTGTTTGTGTGGGCTATGTTCGGGTTAGGAACTTGGATTTCTACTTGGGAGTCACGGTGAATATATTCATCATGGGCAAGAAGGTGGCTGTGAAGTTCTTCAAAGGTGAAGGGATGCTCATGAGTTCAAATCGAGGCAGCAATGTCACGATATTCAGATCCAAGACCATTGAGAATATGGAGAGTAAGATCATCATTAGAGATATTTCTATCAATGACAACAAGTTCATCTGCAAGACTTTTGACTGAAAAGCGATAGTCAGTGATGGTTTTATCACCCTTGGTGCAACATTGAATCTGGTTTTTGATGGACATGACATGAGAGTGAGAGGTGTTGGCATATTGTGCAACATAAATAGGAGATTATCAAGCTGATTGCTGCAGTCAAGGAGGATATTTACGCAGCATTAATAGGAGGTGTAACACCCCGTTTTTCGTAAATAAGCTTAATGCGTTTATATATGTTATATATATGTTTGATCTTTATGCATATGTGTATGTTGGTGGTAGTTTAGCCTTTGGGAGGGTCTTAGTAGTTAATTATGGTTTTCTGGGATCCGCCTGGCCTAAGTTTTCTGAGCCCAGCCTAAAGTGCAAGAAAATCCATGTTTTGGTTTTCTACATAATCCGCCTGACCTACGTTTTCTGAGCCCGGCCTAACATTCTGCACTCGGCCTAAGTTTTATGAGCCCGTCCAAACGACACTGACATCAATTCGTTTTGGAGCTTCTGTTTCGGCCCAGTTGCACCCTAATTCATTTTAAACCTCTAAATCACGCCCTAAACCCTAGTCTATCACGTCCCAACACTCAGAGCTGCCTCCCTTCTCTTTTTCTCTCAATTTCCATCAACCGTCTCTAGAAAACTCTCTCAAGGTAATCCGTTCTTGCACCGTTCTTCACCATTCTTTGATAGGAGAACATAGCTTCGAAGACGTGATCATCGTATTCGCTGTTTAAACCTTCAAACAAGGTAAGATTCGTACACCTCTTCCCTCTCGTTCTTTTCCCTTTTGATTTCTTGGCCTAAGAGTCTAATTAAGGTGTTTCCTTGTTGTTCTTGAGGTCGTAGATAAGTGCTCGTGAGACGAGACCCTAGATGACCCTCTTTCTTCTATTGAAACGCGAACCGCATCTAGTTATGGGGAGAAGGAATAGTATAAGTATATAGGCTTGGGGGTAACGTAAGACAAAGGGTTACCCATAACCCTTTCCTTTGATAACATGTCTATATGACTTATGCCTATTTGTTATATGATGCTTAACTGTTATGATGTTGATGACTGGCATGACTGTTATTATTGATTGATGTTGTTTGTTATAAATATGTTGATGTTATGATGCTATGATTATGATGAGTATGATGTTATTGGCTGTTGTTGTGTTGTGCTCTTTATGAGTGTTGATTGTTGAGGATGTTAATGCCAACAATGATTTTAAGACGTTAAAATACGTTAATGATAATAATGATAATTAAGGGATGTTTCCCTAGTTGTTCATAATACATGAATATAGTGTGAGAGGTAAGGTTATGTTCATAGGGCTTAGTTAAAGACCCTAGGATTGATTAGTGAGTGTTCTAGGAACATTAATAACGAAGCTATGTTTAAAGGATTAATTCCCCATGATGATAAGACATGAATATTAATGAAGAACGATTAAGATTAATGAAGTTGATGATCAATGGATTAGTAAAAGCCAATAGGTTGAATCTGTGAACTGTCCCAAGGATTTGGGAAAGGGTTTCCGACCCTTTTTGCCCAGATTAGTACGACCACGCTCCATTGAGACAAGGAGCACGCCTATGCTCCAGTTTGAAACCCAGAGCAAGGCGCGCATTTAAGCATGCCCGTGCTTAGCAGGAAGCACGCTCGTGCTTGCCTGCAGGTCCAACACGCCCGTGCTCAACTGACCAGAACAGAAACCAGAATGTTGAAATAGGGGTTTTCTCCCCAAACGCTTAAAAGACTTAATAAGATAACAACGGAACATGAAGACCAAAGACAAGTGATAAGATGCTATACCTTGGTAGCCCAGTGTCCGCTCCAAGCGTTAAGATGTTGAACCTTGGTAGCCTAGTGTTCGCTCCAAGTAATAAGATGTTGTACCTTGGTAGCCTAGTGTTCGCTCCAAGGGGGCCTTGATGCTTGATGGTCAAGGTGTTGAGCTCTGGTGCTTAATGACCAGAGTGTTGTTAATGCTTAAAAGACTAAACGATGAACGTTAAACGATAATCCTCGAAAGCCTAGTGGTCGAGGTGTTGATGGTGATAAAACTTGGGTAGCCTATGTGCCCAAGCAGAGGTGGTGGTTGTGGTTGTGTGTTGTTTGCCATGCATTCACGCATCGGAGATGTTGATTGGAGGTTGTACAACGTAGGGGAGGTTGTCCGAGAGTAAGACGATCTGGCCATCCACGGGATTCGTCCGAAAGGGAATCAAGTATACACCGTGGTGGCGCATCCGTGAATAAGGTGTGTCGGCTGTCCTAGGGGTCCACCCAAGGTTTGGTGGATTGCCCCGACGTTGGTGCTTTTTGGCCAATGTAGAAATGTAACCCCAAAGTTGGCATACTGAGTTAGTTTGGATCCAAGTACATAGTAGAGGAGTGGAGTAGAACTGCATTGCATAGCATACACATTATATGATGATGATTGTTATGATTTGGCTATTTAATATAACATGCTTTCTTGATGTATGCTCGTCTTGCTAACTGCTACCTTGCCATTATATTCATATATATGTTTCTTACTCCCTATCTATATGTTTCTAGTTTGTGGCATGTATCGTTTATGCAGAGGTCGATGTGCAGTCAGTTGAGGAGTGACTCTGAGGAGCCGCGACTCATACATATGATTTCCCATTTTCAGTAGTTGTTTAGTTGTTTCATGTTGTATCCGAGTTGTTTTATTGAATTGGTTATACCAGCTCTGTAGCGTGACATCGGGGTTGGGTTCGTTTATGGTTTTGTTTTATGTTATGTTTTCTTTATAAACATGTTTTGGTTATTTTCGCGTTATGTTACAATGCGGCAGTCTCTTCCCGGTTTTGATATTATAAATATATTTGCATGTGTTCTCTCTCTTTTTATATCTGTGTTATCGCTTTTGAATGCATGCGGGGTAGCGGGTGTCACAGGAGGGATTTATTTCATTTCCTTGACTATAGACAGTTGTTTAACAGAAAGGTATTGGATTTAGCTATCAATGGCAAGGGCTTTGACTAACAAAGAAAGAAATACTAATTATTTTCATCTCACTGCCTCATTTAGAAAGTGTAGAAAGACCTTAAGGGTGGTAATGGTTGGGGGTAGTATTTTGAAGAACCCTAGAAGCATTAAGAAAGAGGTGGTGGGGTATTTCAAAAGTCTATATTATGAGGATAGCTCAATGGGTTTGAATTAAATGGAGAAGATTTCCCTAGGCTATCACTAGACCAGGCAGAGGGGCTAGAAGTATTACCAAGAAATGCTCCAGGTTGTGGTTGTGATGGTTTCAATCTAGGATTCGTCAAGAAAACGTGGGAGACTGTAGGAGATGATTTTGTAAGGATGGTAATGGTTTTTTTTAGTTGAGAAAGGAGAGCTACCAAAAGCTGTTAATATCACATGGGTAACTCTTATCCCAAAAGTTGAAGGAGCAGCATATTTAAAGGATTTTAGACCCATTAGTATGGTAGGATGTATTTATTAAATTATAGCTAAAATCTTAGCCCTAATAATTAAGCATGTTATGCCTTACTTGATAGGGGAGACCCAATCAGTCTTTGTCATGGGGAGATAAACTTTGGATAATGCCTTAATTGCAAATGAAGTTGTCCATTGGGCAAAAGAGAAATAAAAGAGATGTAGCCTTACATGAGAAAAATTTCCATAAGGCGTATGATACCATTAACTGGAATTTTATGGACCATTTGATGGAAATTATGGGATTTGGACCAAAATGGAGATGTTAGATTAATCAATGTTTATCTACCGCATCAATTTAGTTATGGTAAATGGATCCCCTGCTGCCCCTTTTAAAATGGAGAGATGACTTAGGCATGGAGATCCTATATCTCCATTCCTTTTTGTTTGGGTCACATAGGCATTCATTTATTTGTTGAGAAAGGCTTTGGAGGAGAATATTTTTTAAGGATTAAAGGTAGGGCATCAAGAAGTCAATATAACCCATCTTCAATTTACAGACGACACCTTGGTCTTTAGCCCTGCAAAGAGGACTGATGAGCCTCTGGCTCATCTAGTTTCCAGCTAGAATAGGGGTAGATTTTGTACCTAATTGGGTGATTCAACCTCGCTAATCTCCCAAATTGGCCTGGTTTTATTCCTAAGTTAGGATTTGATTCGTTTGATGCATTTTTAGTAGTTTTTAGTTTATTTTGAGTAGAATTACGCTTTTCGTTTCCTTTTGTTATTTCAGGTTAAAAGTGAAGCTCTTGGAGTCAAGGAAAATGAAGAAAACAGTGGAAAATCAATTATGGAAGTTTCACCTCGCGAAATAGGATCTCGCCTCGCGAGCCTGAAGACCAGCCTGAACAGCAACAGTCACCCTTTCTGTCTCGCCTCGCGAATCACCATCTCGCCTCGCGAGCCTGAAGGTCTGACTGTGCCAGAGATGTCAACCTTTCTGTCTCTCCTCGCGAATCACCATCTCGCCTCGCGAGCATTCAAATCAGGATGGAGCCAAAATTGAATTTCGCCTCGCGAGAGCTTGCTCCCCCGGCGAGCGGGCGCGAACCAGAACCCCTATTTATAGGCTGTTTTAGGTTAGATTGAAAAATATCTTGTTCACCACTGATTTTAGATCGTTTTTTGGACGAATCCTTGTTCTCTGGAGCTACGTCTCCCTATTTCTTTTCTTATTTTATTTTTATGATGAACTCCAATTGTTTATGCGTTGTTACAAGCATGAGGAGCTAATCCCCTTGTCTAAGGGATCAATGAAACCACCCATGGCGGTGTAGCGTTCAATGTGATGTATGTTTTTCTCCCTTGCCTCAATTTATGTTTTCCAATTCTGAATTTATTGCGTTGATCATAAGAACACATGATTGACTAGTTAACGTGAGGAGACTTGATAGGCAATTTGCGTTTAGAACTTGAATTGGGATCACTAATTGAATTTTGCACGAGAGTGAGTAGGATATTAGTGCAACCTTATAGGGAACAAGATTTAATAGAGTTTGATGGTTGGGTTATGAGACCTAGTAAGTAATTAACTCAATCGTTGAATACGTCCTATTGAGCACGACAGTGTCATTAGGAGAATTTGGGGGTCCTAATTGACATTGCAATTGAACTTAGGGAGAGGATCATCATCACTTGGGTACTATGCATGATTGGATAGGTGGATTTGTGACCTTAGATGTTTAATTCCTATTTTATCTCTAATTGAATTATTGATTTGAATTGCGATCCTATTTTCTCTCTCTCTCCAACCACATGCTCTTACTTGGCCAAACTTATCGAATTTCTTGAAAATTGGTAGAATTGGTAGCCCAATCCTTGTGTTCGACCTCGGTAATTACTTACCGTGTTTATTTTATTACTTACGACGACCCGGTACACTTGCCGGTGACTCAGCAAGTTTTTGGCGCCGTTGCCGGGGATTGGCACAACCAATTTTCCTAATTTTTGGGAAGTTTGATTATTTGGTTAAGCTGTTTTTGTTTTTATTTTCTGTTATTTATTTACTATTATTTCTCTCTACTTATTTGATTCCACTTGGTCTTGCCTTGTTTTTGTATGCGAGGTACCGTTTCACGAGAGGACTTGCTATTTGATTCGGAGATCACTAGGACCGAGAAGCGATTAAGGAAAGAAGCCAGAGAACGAAAGAGGCTTGAAGCAATTAATTTTGAAAGGATGGCCGAAGGAAACCCTCCTCATTACAACCCTCTCTTCGAGTACAATCTACCCAACTTGGGTGATTGTGATTCTTCTATCGTGAGGGGCAACCTCAATACAGATTCCTTCAGAGTGGAAGGGTGTGTCACAGCCTATATCCGTGAGAATCAATTTGATGGGGGTGGCAAACAAGACCCTTATAGACACATCACTCGCTTCCTTGAAGCTTGTGACATGCAGAGGACAAGAGGAGTTTCTCAAGATGAGTTTCGCTTGCGGCTATTCCCCCTCTCTCTTAGGGATGTCGCTCGCGATTGGTTTGACAGCTTGGATCGCAACAGTATCACAACATGGGAGCAATTGGCCCAAAAGTTCCTCATTAAATATTTTCCTCCTCAGAAAGCGGCACAAGCAAGAGTAGCCGTCACATCTTTCAGGCAGACAGAAGATGAATCTTATAATGAAGCTTGGGAGAGGTATAATATGCTCTTGAGAAGATGTCCTTCGACCTTCTTTGACCCGGTCTCCATGTTGGTGTAAGCCCTAGAGGCCAATGTATTTCTTTAGACTTACATTTGTATCTTGCTATTTCATATATATATATGATATGAGGCATTCCAGTTTATTGTGTTACTTGTTTAAACATACTAAAGTCCTTAGAATAGAAATTTCAGTTTAATAGAATATCAAGTACATGACTTGATCGTGAGACACTATTGAACAATGAAATCCTATTCTTAAATATCCGTAGTCAAGTATTTTATCAACAAGGACAATAATAATACAATTGAGACTATTATGTGTGCAGACTGATGACCATATCTCACGGGTCATGGATATGAGATATCGAGTCGCCACATAGGTACACATTAAGGTAATGATGTACTGGATTGACCCACCATGAGAACACTACATGGAGCGTTATGTGAGTGTCATAAGTAGTTCTCATAGTGACAATGGTGCATACAATCCTTCGACCTGAAATCACTATGATCCCTACATGAGGAGTCGTGTGCTTTAATATCGTCAAACGTCATCTGTAATAGGAGGATTATAAAGACGGTCATTGGGCATACCACGAGCCATGCAGAGGGATGTGAGTGACCTAGATGGGATTTGTCCCTCCTACATGACAGAGTAATATCTGTGGGCCCCCGATAGAGTGAGATCAGTAAAATGCATGGCCATCTTTGAAATGAGTCAATATGAGATATTGACCTCATTTGTTGTTAAGTCTACTCGGGTATCAGGGAACATGATATTGAACTATACAAGGGTGACACATTCTATGACTTGTGTTCAATATAGATATATGGACAAAGGGATAATAATGCACATGAATATTTGTCCACGAAAGGTTTCGTCAAATCACTGACTTTCTCACTACTTAGGTAGCAGTGATGTATTGCTAGATACCGCTCACTGTTTGTAATATTAAATGGGATTTAATATTACTGCTAACGTATTGGGAACCTATAGGGTCACACACAAAAGAGCGGATTAAAAGAAGCATTAAAGGAAAGTTGGACTTTCCTATTGGGCCTAGCGCATAGTAGATGGGCTTAGGTCAAATTCTGCTCACTAACTCACTTAAGGAGGTGCTACTATAAGTAGACCACTTAAGTTGTTGTGCCCAGTTGGTTGATAACCTAGCCGCACAAAAGAGAGTAAGTGTGAACAACAAAGTCTCGGTTTTGAAGCTAGCACTGTGAGACAGAGACGCTTCGGTTCGTGACGTTGGACGCTCACGGAATCCGCTCGTGTGGATACCTCTAGAGACACCGTTTGTGCGGTGTTCGTGATAGACGAATTTCAACAAACAGCCATCGCTTCAAGAGGTAAACTTTCGAATCATGAATCATGACCATTCGCAAGGATCCTTCGATGGGAATTTTTCCGCTGCGTTTCTTTTGTTTTATACGCAAATTCCCAACAGTGGTATCAGAGCCGCTTGCGAAACCATGATTCTGTTACGTGGCTTGCCTGTTATGTATGATAACATGTTTATAATGTGAATCTTTTTCTGAAAATTGTTTTTGAAAATCGTTTGCATCCGGTTTGCGAAACCTTGTTTTGTAATTTTCGTATGTATATGATATATGCGTCTATTGCATGTTTGTGTATATATGCGATATGTACGTTGGTTCTGAATCCTTATTATGTTCTGCGATGGCATCAAATGTTGATGTTAAACATGATTGTTTTCAGTTCTGTGTTGGCGGTGTTGAGGGGTTTCAAACATGAAAAGTTCATGTTGTTGTGGCTGAGGTTCCAAGTGTTGAAACCGTAGCCGTCCCCGTGCTACCTCTGCGTAGTGCGTAATTTCGAAATTCAAATTTTGAAATTTTATGTCACCATTTAATAATTATATCAATCACAATAAATGTGATTTATAGTAACATCAATTATAATAAATGTGATTTATTATATATATGTTACGGTTTCAAAATTCAGATTTTGAAATGTGATTTATATCAATCACAATAAATGTGATTTATAGTAACATCAATTATAATAAATGTGATTTATTATATATATGTTACGTTTTCAAAATTCAGATTTTGAAATGTGATTTATATCAATTACAATAAATGTGATTTGTTACAATAAATGTGATTTATGTTAATGGAATAAATGTGATTTATGTCAATTACAATAAATGCGATTTGTGGTAACAACAATTGCAATAAATGTGATTTATGTCATTTACAATAAATATGATTTATAATAAATGTGATTTGTGGTAACAACAATTGCAATAAATATGATTTATAGTAACATCTATTATAATAAATGTGATTTATTATATATATATGTTATGTTTTCAAAATTCAGATTTTGAAATCTCTAATTTATGAAATTAATAATAATAATGATTATGTGTTATTATTGGTTGTTACTATTTATTTGGTGATGTATGGTGAATGGTTATGGCCTTAGTCCTTTTACCTTTTGGTTTATATTTTGAAATACGGCCTGCGTGCCGTGCCTTTCTCTTATATTCCATATGTATCTTCTTTTCTCATCTCACTCCCCTCATATGTAAAATGAGGTTTCTGTTTATGTAATGTAATGATGGAGACAAGAAGACGCTATCACGTGGGAGATCTTGCTTGGAGAAGCTTGGACGCTCCTAGGTTTTAGTTTAGATTCTCTCATTGGCTTGGGAGAATCAATGCGTTAGGGGCCATAACCATATCACATTTATTTACCTTATATATGTATGAGATGCATGTATGTATATAGTATGTTAAAAGATGTTTAACTAATATATGTATGAGATGCATGTATGAAAATAGTAAGTTAAAGAGTTTAACAAATGATGAGATCAAGTTTTAATCAAATCCCTCAAAAGGAAATATTAAGTCACATTTAAAGGCCTTCCGATGCATGGCACTCGTCAAGACTACTATCGATTAAGTGTGGGTCCGCCAAAGCGGGGTAACTTTATCTATAATAGTAAGGCGCGATGGGACAAATGTAATGTTCAACTGCTATCCATTGTGTCTGACTTAACTAAGCCAACTTCAATAGGATTGAAAGGCTTAGAGGCTCATAAGTTGGGCTTTAGTCCATGTGATGGATTAGAATAAGAGTTATTCACCCAACTATCCAAGAGTTGCATGAGATGCAATCGGAAAGTGTTTCCTACCTAAATAACCGAATTTTGGGTGATCAGCCAAAGCTAACTTAAAGCTAGGTGAAATATGGATCTTGGCCCACTAGAAAATCTTCCAACGGGATTTTCCGAATCAATGATGAGGGTCATTGTTTTGAGTAAAATAGTGGGAGGCGTATTTAATTAAAGACCTTATTAAATAACTTCATGGCATGATACTTATACTTTGCATATTTATCTCTGTAGATTACCATGGCATCAAACACATCAAGTAACCTGTCATTGCGCTCCGTCCTTGAGAAGGACAAACTATCCGAACGAGCAATTTTTCGGACTGGTACAGAAACTTGAGGATTGTCCTCAAACATGAGAAAAAGTTGTATGTTCTTGAGGAGCCTATTCCTGAGAAGCCACTGGCTTCAAGTGCTCCTAGGGCTGACAGGGATGCTTACAAGAAGCATCAGGATGACGCCTTAGACGTGGGCTGTCTTATGCTTGCTGCCATGACCTCTGAGCTGCAAAAGTAACATGAGACCATGGAGGCGTACGATATGATCGTGCACCTCAAGCTGCTCTACCAAGAGCAAGCAAGCAAGAGGAACTGCCCAAAATACCTGGAAGAAAGCAAGAAGAAGAAGGGAAGTGAGACTTCCACTTCAGGTATGTTTGTTATAGAAGTCAATTTATCTACTTCTGCATCATGGGTATTAGATACCGGATGTGGTTCTCACATTTGTACAAATGTGCAGGATCTAAACAGAGTAGACCATTGGCAAAGGGCGAAGTCGACCTACGAGTTGGAAATGGAGCAAAGGTTGCTGCTTTAGCCGTAGGGACTTATGTATTGACTTTGCCCACTGGGCTTACTATTCAGTTAGAGAACTGTTATTTTGTGCCTGCAATTAGCAGGAATATCATTTCCATTTCTTGTTTGGACAAGATTGGTTTTTATTTTATAATAAAGAACAAAAGTTGTTCTATTTATTTGGATGATATTTTCTATGCTAGTGCACACATGAGTAATGGACTTTATGTCCTTGATCTTGAAATGCCCATCTATAACGTAAATACTAAGAGGATCAAACCAAATGAGTTGAACCCGTCTTATCTTTGGCATTGTCGTTTAGGCCATATAAATGAGAAGCGCATTTCGAAGCTCCATAAAGATGGACTCTTGGACTCATTTGATTATGAATCATATGAGATATGTGAGTCTTGTTTATTGGGAAAGATGACTAAAGTTCCATTCACCGGCAAAGGTGAAAGAGCCAACGATCTTTTGGGTCTTATACATAGCGATGCATGCGGACCCCTAAACACATTAGCTAGAGGTGGTTTTCAATACTTCATCACATTTACTGATGATTACAGTAGATATGGATTTGTGTATCTTATGAAACATAAATCGGAATCCTTTGAAAAGTTCAAGGAATTCAAAAATGAGGTACAAAACCAACTTGGCAAAAATATTAAAGCTCTTCGATCAGATCGAGGTGGTGAATATTTGAGCCTAGAGTTTGATGATCATCTGAGAGAGTGTGGGATTTTATCTCAACTCACTCCACCTGGAACACCACAATGGAATGGTGTTTCTGAGAGGAGAAATCGAACCTTGTTGGACATGGTTCGGTCTATGATGAGTCATGCAAACCTTCCAAACTCCTTTTGGGGATATGCTCTATTGACAGCAGCTTTTACACTTAACCGTGTTCCATCCAAAACGGTAGAAAAGACACCATATGAGATATGGACTGGTAGACGACCCAGCATGTCTTTTATGAAGATTTGGGGTTGTGAAGCATATGTAAAATGTCAAGTTTCTAATAAGCTTGATCCCAAATCTGATAAATGCTTCTTTGTGGGGTATCCCAAAGAAACCAAGGGATACTATTTCTATAATCCTTCCGAAGGCAAAGTGTTTGTCGCACGGACTGGTGTATTCCTAGAAAAGGAGTTTATCTCCAAAGGAACCAGTGGGAGGAAGATAGAACTTGAAGAAATTCAAGAATCACAGAGTAGTGACCTACCATTGGTGGAACAGGAGCAACCTTCACGAGAATCTTTGTGGAGGAACAACCCTCTCCAGTAGCACAAGACCAGCGTAGGTCTAACAGGATACGTCACCAGTCTGAGAGATATGGATTTCTCATGACTCCACAAGGTGATGTATTGCTCATGGATCAAGATGAGCCTGTGACCTACCAGGAGGCCATTGCGGCCCGAGAACCGAGAAGTGGCTTGAGGCCATGAAATCGAGATGGATTCCATGTACACCAACCAGGTATGGACCTTGGTAGAGCCACCTGAAGGGGTAAAACCTATAGGGTGCAAGTGGGTTTTCAAAAAGAAAACTGACATGGATGGTAAGGTACACACCTTTAAGGCGCGATTGGTCGCTAAGGGTTTCAAGCAAATTCATGGTGTCGACTATGATGAGACCTTTTCACCTGTTGCGATGCTTAAATCTGTCCAGGATCTTACTTGCTATCGCTGCATACCATGATTATGAGATATGGCAGATGGATGTCAAAACTGCCTTCCTTAATGGAAAGCTTCTTGAGGATGTGTACATGACACAACCTGAAGGCTTTGACATTTCAGAGGATGCCCGAAAGGTATGTAAATTGCAGCGGTCAATCTATGGATTGAAGCAAGCTTCGAAGTTGGAACCTTCGTTTTGATGATCTTTGTAAGACAAGATGGATTCATCAAAAATGAAGATGAACCTTGTGTCTACAAGAAGGTTAGTGGGAGCATTGTTGTTTTTCTGGTGTTATATGTAGATGACATATTACTCATTGGAAATGACATCCCTACACTACAAAATGTAAAGACATGGTTAGGGAATTGCTTCTCTATGAAAGATTTGGGTGAGGCTACCTATGTATTGGGAATCAGGATCTATAGGGATAGATCGCTGAAATTGCTTGGCCTAAGTCAGAGTACATACATAGACAAAGTGTTGAGACGCTTTAACATGCATGAATCCAAGAAAGGACTCTTGCCTATGTCACATGGTATATGCCTATCAAAGGCACAATCCCCTTCCACTCAAGAAGAAAGGGATCGCATGAGTAAGATTCCATATGCATCCGCAATTGGATCTATCATGTATGCCATGTTATGTACTCGACCAGATGTATCGTATGCTTTAAGCATAACGAGCGGTACCGATCGATCCCGGTGAAAGTCAGTGTCTCTTTGTCAAGAACATCCTTTAGTTCTTGAGAAGAACTTAGGATTCGTTCTTGGTGTATGGAGGCGAGGAAGTGCTTGCTGTTATAGGTTTCACCGATGCTTGCTTCCAGTCCGATAAGGATGATTCCAGATCGCAATCTGGTTATGTGTTATGCCTGAATGGCGGGCTGTGAGCTGGAAAAGTTCGAAGCAGGAAACAGTTGCCGATTCTACTACAGAGGCTGAGTATATTGCTGCCTCCAATGCAACAAAGGAGGCTGTTTGGATCAGGAAGTTCATTACTGAGCTTGGTACGGTTCCTGGTATTGTGGACCCCATTGATCTCTATTGTGATAACAATGGGGCCATTGCACAAGCTAAGGAACCTAGATCTCATCAGTGATCCAAACATATACTTAGGCGCTTCCATCTCATTCGAGAGATTATCGATAGAGGAGATGTGAAGATATGCAGAGTACCAACGCTTGATAACGTTGCTGACCCACTTACGAAACCTCTTGCTCAACAGAAGCATGAAGGTCACACTAGATCGATGGGCATTAAATTTATGCCTGATTGGCTCTAGTGCTAGTGGGAGATTGTTGGTGTAAGCCCTAGAGGCTAATGTATTTCTTTAGACTTACATTTGTATCTTGCTATTTCATATATATATATGATATGAGGCATTCCAGTTTATTGTGTTACTTGTTTAAACATAATAAAGTCCTTAGAATAGAAATTTCAGTTTAATAGAATATCAAGTACATGACTTGATCGTGAGACACTATTGAACAATGAAATCCTATTCTTAAATATCCGTAGTCAAGTATTTTATCAACAAGGACAATAATAATACAATTGAGACTATTATGTGTGCAGACTGATGACCATATCTCACGGGTCATGGATATGAGATATCGAGTCGCCACATAGGTACACATTAAGGTAATGATGTACTGGATTGACCCACCATGAGAACACTACATGGAGCGTTATGTGAGTGTCATAAGTAGTTCTCATAGTGACAATGGTGCATACAATCCTTCGACCTGAAATCACTACGATCCCTACATGAGGAGTCGTGTGCTTTAATATCGTCAAACGTCATCTGTAATATGAGGATTATAAAGACGGTCATTGGGCATACCACGAGCCATGCAGAGGGATGTGAGTGACCTAGATGGGATTTGTCCCTCCTACATGACAGGAGTAATATCTGTGGGCCCCCTGATAGAGTGAGATCAGTAAAATGCATGGCCATCTTTGAAATGAGTCAATATGAGATATTGACCTCATTTGTTGTTAAGTCTACTCGGGTATCAGGGAACATGATATTGAACTATACAAGGGTGACACATTCTATGACTTGTGTTCAATATAGATATATGGACAAAGGGATAATAATGCACATGCATATTTGTCACAGAAAGGTTTCGTCAAATCACTGACTTTCTCACTACTTAGGTAGCAGTGATGTATTGCTAGATACGCACATCGTTTGTAATATTAAATGGGATTTAATATTACTACTAACGTATTGGGAACCTATAGGGTCACACACAAAAGAGCGGATTAAAAGAAGCATTAAAGGAAAGTTGGACTTTCCTATTGGGCCTAGCGCATAGTAGATGGGCTTAGGTCAAATGCTGCTCACTAACTCACTTAAGGAGGTGCTACTATAAGCAGACCACTTAAGTTGTTGTGCCCAGTTGGTTGATAACCTAGCCGCACAAAAGAGAGTAAGTGTGAACAACAAAGTCTCGGTTTTGAAGCTAGCACTGTGAGACAGAGACGCTTCGGTTCGTGACGTTGGACGCTCACGGAATCCGCTCGTGTGGATACCTCTAGAGACACCGTTTGTGCGGTGTTCGTGATAGACGAATTTCAACAAACAGCCATCGCTTCAAGAGGTAAACTTTCGAATCATGAATCATGACCATTCGCAAGGATCCTTCGATGGGAATTTTTCCGCTGCGTTTCTTTTGTTTTATACGCAAATTCCCAACACTCCAAGGTTCAACATTTCTTTAACGGGTTAAGGGGGCGCTACCAGATGAATTGTAATGCCGCAGCAGGCGTTCCTTCTCTTATTTATCAGCTGAGGATGGATGGGCGTTATTGGAGAAGATGTCGAACAATGATTACAACCGTGGTAGGGAAACCTCAAGTGGAGTCAGTTCTGCAACAATAGAAGCCATCCTAGAGCAAAATAATCTGTTGAAGATGCAAAATGCGGCATTGTCTGGGAACAAAAGGGTTAATGTGATACACGAAGGGATGCCTCCAGGTTGTGATAATTGTAATGGAGATCATGCCACTCAGAGTTGTCCGTTCAACTTCTCTCAAGAACATGTGGACTCATGCCACAATTTCTATGACAGCGTGCCCCAGAACAACTATCAGAGGAACAGACAGAATGATTACAGTCAGAATCAGAATAGGGGTTATATGAGGAGAGACCATCCGGGTTTCGCTTGGAGTAATGATAGTGGTGGTCTAGCCGGGAAACAACAACCTTACCAGAATCAGAGGCCAGACTATGGGATCCATCAACGCAATACTCAGCAGGCTTGTCCAGGGCATAATCAATTGCAAACAACAGATGGTGGAAGGCAACCTTGGGAGTTGGCTATAGAAAAGACGAATGCGGCAATTGAGAAGTTGTCAATCAATACAAGCACATCCATTGACAAGTTGGCAACTCATACAGGGGCGACAATTCAGAATCTAGAGACGCAGATAGCTCAGCTCGCAAAGCAACTAAATAAACGTCTCCCAGACACTTTCCCAGGTGATACCGAGAACAACCCTTAGAACCATTGCAATGCCATAACAACTAGAAGTGGTAGGGTGTTGGGATCTAACAGGGGTGCAACTAGTTCTCAGGAAGATGAGGCCTCGGAACAACCACATGTTGAGGAAGAGCAACCTAAGGAAGAGGAGTTGGCAAGTGACAAGACACCGGAGCAAGGGGAAGGTTAAAACTTGTAGATGAAGAGTTCCGAAGAAAGAAGTGGGTTGAACCCAAAGACCTCCCGCCCTACATGAAGGTACCATATCCTGAAAGATTGAAGAAGCCTATACAGGATAAACAGCTCAGTAAATTCCTTGATGTCTTCCGCAAACTTCAAATTAACATTCCATTTGCGGAAGCCTTGGAACAAATGCCATCTTATGCCCGGTTTATGAAGGAGATTCTCTCCAAGAAGAGAAAAATAGTGGATGAGGAAACAGTTGCTTTGACCGAGGAGTGTAGTGCCATTCTTCAAAGAAAACTACCTCCAAAGTTGAAGGATCCCGGTTCTTTTTCTATACCATGCGCCATTGGGGAGATGAATCTAGGAAAGGCGTTGTGTGATCTAGGGGCAAGCATCAACTTGATGCCCCTCTCTATGATGAAGAGGTTGGGGATCAAAGAAGCCAAGGATACACGGATGTCACTCCAACTAGCCGATTGTTCTATAAAATATCCTTATGGGGTGGTCGAAGATTTGTTAGTGAAGGTGGACAAGTTCATATTTCCGGCGGATTTTGTGGTGCTTGATATGGATGAAGATGCCGAGATCCCTCTCATAATGGGTAGGCCTTTCTTGGCCACTGGGCGCGCTTTGATAGATGTCCAACAAGGGAAACTCACCCTAAGGGTGTAAGATGAGACTGTAGTATTCAAGGTCTTCGAAGCAATGAAACACCCCGCTGAGAGGTCGGATGTGTATCGAGTGGACATGGTGGACTCAATTGTCAAGGCAAAGGCCACTAGAGAAGCCTTTGGTTCTTCACTTGCACAAGTGTTGGTAGAATCCCATGATGATGATAGTGAGGAAGAAGACCCTTTGGGGGATGAGGACTATCTTGGGTGCTTAAAAAACATGGAAGCCTTACCGAGTCTCCCAAGGGATGAATGTGCATAGGAAAAGCTCAACAACGAAGGGGTGACTTGAGTCAGGCTCGGGACGTTAAACAAGCGCTATTTGGGAGGCAGCCCAAGCTAGGTAACCTTTATTATTATTATTATTATTTTTAGTTCTGTCATTTTCTCTTTTAAAAAAAAAACAGATTCGCCCCGCGAATCCACAGTGGCCTCGCGAGACAGAAGCTCTGAATCTCAGAGGCTTGCTCAAGCTTCTGTCTCACGTCGCGAGAGCCACTTTCGCCTCGCGAATCTGGGCATCATCAGCTGTTGGAATTCCAGATTCGCCTCGCACGCTTTTACTCGCCTCGCGATTCTGGAACGTGTGAAGAACAAGGTTTCCAGATTCGCCTCGCGAGTGATGTTTCGCCTCGCGAATCTGCAATTGGGGTCTTCTTTCATCGAGGACAATGTATGCTTTAAGTGTGGGGGAAGGAACCAATTGCATTGCTTTGTTTTTGTTTTCTTTCCCTTTTTCCATTTGTTTTTGAATTTCGCTCTTGAATAATTTAAGAAGATCAAGAGTATGTGTGTGAGTGTTGTGTTGGCAAGCTTGGTGGATTTTAATTAAATTTAGCATAGATTGACTGCATGAATTATGTTGAATTTTGATGATTTTCCCCCTAGGATTTGAAAAATTGAAAATTGATCCCCATGTGAAAAATTGAAAATTGAACTTTGAGAAATTTTATTGTGATTGCTTGATTTATGACAAGTTTGGGGGTGAAGGGGTGCACACACTAGGAATTGTATCTCGATCAAACAATTTGCAAAAATGTCCAGGCGAGAAATTTGAGCCTCCAACATTGTTTTAATTGTGTGAATCACTTTTAAGTTGCACCTTCTCAGATTTGCTTGAATCTGTGCGTGGTTTGCATATTTATATGTTGCATCAAATGATCTAGGCAGTTTTTCTTTGAAACAACTACTTGGCCATAAATTGAACCAACCTTGATGAATGATCCCTAGTTAGCCACATTGAGCCTTGAAGCCTATTGTTCTTGATGACCTTACATTACAAGCCATTAACTCAGAAAAACCATGATTCTCCCCTATCCTAGGATTTAGGAGAGCATGAAATCTTAGCTTTGTGAGTGTTGTTGTGGAACTAAGTTTGGGGTGGCTACGAAGTTCATGAATCATAGTTGAGAAAAAGAAATACAAAAGGCCGAAGGCTTGAAAAAAAAAGTGATGAAAAGTATTGAATATATGCCAAAAAGGGCAAAGTGAAAAAGTATGAAAAGGAAGAGGTTTGTAGCCACCCAATGCAAGGAAGAATAATATGAGAGTAAATTCAATTGTTTGCTATTTTCATGCTCTCATTGATCATAGGGACTAAGCCTCTATCCTTTGAATATCTTACCTTGAGCCAGGCCTCATTACAACCTATGAAAGACCTTTTGATGATGCATACATATTTTTGTGGGAACTTTGTTTAGATGAAAATCAAATCCATGGAAGGTGCTCTTGAATTGTGAAATAGAGTGAATGTTGCTAGCCTAGACAAATTGAGCGAATGAGTGAAATATTAAATGCCCTTGTGAGGAAGGCAATTGTTTGAATTTGGTGATCTCCCTTTTGTATGCTACTTGGATCCTCAACTCAGATTACTGATTGCATGAATGACAGAATTCTCAATTGTTTAAAGTAAATGAATGTGGGGATTACATTGTTGCAAGGGGGGAAAACATTGAAGAAAAATTGTTGTGTTAAATTGCATGAAATTTGTGCAAGAATTGATTGAATCCTTTAAGCTTGCCAAGGCTTGAGTGTTTTTGAGTTTTAGCTTGCTTGGGGACAAGCAAGGTTTAGGTTTGGGGTGTTTTGATAAGCCTCTGGCTCATCTAGTTTCCAGCTAGAATAGGGGTAGATTTTGTTCCTAATTGGGCGAGTCAACCTCGCTAATCTCCCAAATTGGCCTTGTTTTGTTCCTAAGTTAGGATTTGATTCGTTTGATACATTTTTAGTAGTTTTTAGTTTATTTTGAGTAGAATTACGCTTTTCGTTTCCTTTTGTTGTTTCAGATTAAAAGTGAAGCTCTTAGAGTCAAGGAAATTGAAGAAAACAGTGGAAAAACAATTCTGGAAGTTTCGCCTCGCGAAACAGGATCTCGCCTCGCGAGCCTGAAGACCAGCCTGAACAGTAACAGTCACCCTTTCTGTCTCGCCTCGCGAATCACCATCTCGCCTCGCGAGCATTCAAATCAAGATGGAGCCAAAACTGAATTTCGCCTCGCAAGAGCTTGCTCGCCCCGCGAGCGGGCGCGAACCAGAACCCCTATTTATAGGCTGTTTTAGGTCAGATTGAAAAATCTCTTGTTCACCACTGATTTTAGATCGTTTTTTGGACGAATCCTTGTTCTCTGGAGCTGTGTCTCCCTATTTCTTTTCTTATTTTATTTTTATGATGAACTCCAATTGTTTGTGCGTTGTTACAAGCATGAGGAGCTAATCCCCTTGTCTAAGGGATCAATGAAACCACCCATGGCGGTGTAGCATTCAATGTGATGTATGTTTTTCTCCCTTGCCTCAATTTATGTTTTCCAATTCTGAATTTATTGCGTTGATCATAAGCATGCATGATTGACTAGTTAACGTGAGGAGGCTTGATAGGCAATTCGCGTTTAGAACTTGAATTGGGATCACTAATTGAATATTGCAAGAGAGTGAGTAGGAGATTAGTGCAACCTTATAGGGAACAAGATTTAATAGAGTTTGATGGTTGGGTTATGAGACCTAGTAAGTAATTAACTCAATCGTTGAATACGTCCTATTGAGCACGACAGTGTCATTAGGAGAATTTGGGGGTCCTGGTTGACATTGCAATTGAACTTAGGGAGAGGATCATCATCACTTGGGTACTATGCATGATTGGGTAGGTGGATTTGTGACCTTAGATTTTTAATTCCTATTTTATCTCTAATTGAATTATTGATTTGAATTGCGATCCTATTTTCTCTCTCTCTCCAACCACCTGCTCTTACTTGACCAAACTTATCGAATTTCTTGCAAATTGGTAGAATTGGTAGCCCAATCCTTGTATTCGACCTCGGTAATTACTTACCGTGTTTATTTTATTACTTACGATGACCCGGTACACTTGCCGGTGACTTAACAAGGATGTGGATCACAATTTAAGGAGAATGCTGGAATGTTTGAAATTGTTATCGGGTGTTAGAATAAATTTTTCGAAATCAGACCTTACTGTGATGGGAAAAGACAGAAATTGGAGGGAACAAGTATCGGGTAGATTGGACTGCAAATTGATTGATTTACTCATTGTTTATCCGGTTATACCTTTGGGAGCCAATCCCAATAAAGTATCTACCTGGAATTCAGTTTTTAAGAAAATTCAGGAAAAGCTTGCAACATGGAAATCAAAGGTATTATCTATTGCAGATAGTTTGGTGTTAATTAAATTCTAAATAGCATGCCGCTATATTATAAGAGTTTGTTCAAGATTCCTAAAATGGTTGAGAAGCAAATAATTAAGATTCAAAGGGATTTTTTTGGAGGGGAAGTGGAAGTAGAAAGGGGTTGCCCTTGATAAAATGGGAAGTTAGAGAAAAAATAAAGGAACTAGGTGGACTAGGGGTGGATGATATAATCGTTAGGAATGCGACTTTGCTTTTCAAATGGTGGTGGAGATTTCTATGATAGGAAATCCACTATGGAAAAGGACTGTTTGCTCTAATCATAAAATGCAACCGGAGATCCCCTTGATGCAATAACAAAACAATATAAGAAATGGAAGCTTATGGAAAAAAATAATGAAGGTTGATGGTGGGGAGAAAATCTTAGAAATGTCATGAAACAAGGTTGGTGGATGAGGTTAGGGGATAAAAGAACTATTAAGTACTAGAAGGGTAAATGGATAGATGAATCTCCTTCAAAGGACAAATTTCCTAGTCTCTTTTTAATCTCCTTGAAAAGGGAGGAGATAGTAGCTAATATGGGGTTCTGTGATGAAATAAAATGGCAGTGGAATTTATCTTGGAGAAGGTATCTATTCCAATAGGAATTAGACCAAGTAGAGGAACTAATGAAGATTTTACAGGGAGTAAATATATAAAATTGCATTAAGGATACAGTTTAGGGGAAATCACTACAAAAAAAACCCTGTTTAGCGACCGAAGATTACCGAAGATTTCGATCACTACAAAATGTTTAGCGACCGAATTTGTATTTCGGTCGCAAATTGGCGACCAATATTTCGGTCACTAAATTATATATTTCGGTCGCCATATAGTTGGTCGCATGCTCAGATAACCGAATTTGGTGACTGATATTCGGTCACTATTTCGGTCGCTATTCATGAATATATTTTTTTAAAATTTTTCCTGTAACTTAATCCTGCCGACCGAATTTTGTTTGTCAACTATTACCCTATTGATTTTTAATTTCTTATATAAACAAAGTACATCAATTTTTTTTTGGATAAATAAAAAACATAAATATAATGTACTAACGATCCAAAACACCACAGTCAATATGACCAAGAAAACACATACATTAATTAACGTAAGTTTAATAATTGTTTATCAAAACAAAAAAAAAAGTTTAATAATGTACTAATTAATGATCAAAACATAAAAACACACCACAGTTAATAAGTATTAATCAAAACATCAAAACTCATCAATCTTCCAAAGGGATGAATATGTAGAAGCGAGAACCCCCAAGGTACTTAAACTTTGCCAATACACTAGTAGACAGCAAATACAACTCCCTGATACCCTTTGTGTCCGTTGCAAAATATGGGTGTTCCTAATGGATTACTATATTCCCATTGAACATATTTCTGCATTTGCCTTCAATAGTCACAACACGCGGTATTCCTTGTCCCCAACGACGGTAGAATGATCGCAGAATTGAAATCAAGTCCTGAAAATACACACGAACAATTTAGTAATGATTAGTTTATGCCTTAATCATCATTACGTGAATTCGATCGTTATTCTTAAGTTGATGAGATACTGTACCTGGTCTAAATGGATGGCTGTCTCAAAACATTTAGTCGGATCCATTTTATGATAAAACGATAAGGAAAACAAGTCATATGTCTAAACTTCATCAAGTGATAATAAGCAAAGGTGGAAAGATCCATTTAGCATACTAGCATGTTAAAATAGAACAAAGAAATGCAACTTTACAGATTAGCAGACATAGTAGTTTTCAGGAAAACAGATGTTTTTACGTGGTTTTGAAGGATAGTCATAGAGAGGAATTTTCCTACGGTCACGTCATGCATGTGCCTGGAAAACTGTGCCTAACCCTTCATTTTATCTAACCCTATACTTAATCCTTCATTATCTACGAGACTCGCTTTGTTGGCTTCAAGAAGAGACTTTCTTAAGCTCATGGACTTTAAATTAGTAAATGAATAATGATCTTATTAACAACAACAAAGTCATGCCATTTACGAACTAATAACACTTTATCAATTCATTCCAATGCTTACAATGTAAATATATACAAATATGATTCCATAATCATTTCCAAACAAGTTATCAATAAATAGATATCAAATTATTCTAATTACATTGATTCATTATTATTGAAAGATTTTTATTTTGAAGAGAATAAACTATTCTTCATAGCAATCCGAATGTATGAACATGCTCAGATATAAGTACTAGCCTTCAATAAATTTATATCATCAAACAGAAAAGAGACAAGTAGAATTACCAAATGAATCCGATTCCAAATGAGTGAAAGTCTCTCTTGGAATTATAGACTACAATAATGTTTTTAGATCATTTCCTACTCCAACAGAGAATATTTTTTTTGTTTACAGAGAAGTGACCAAAAACATGAAATCCCTAAAACCCTCTTTTGAAATTTTTGAAATAGATTCAGACAAGAACCAACAAATTCATGGATTCCTAACGAATCAAAATACAATACAATCACAATGCATACACAATGCAATATGAAATTATTCACAGTAAGTAAACAACTACATCACATAGGCTATAGATCATACTATTGTGAGCTATTCCCTGAGGCAATATAACAGAACAATGAACAGCCTTCAAAGACATAAATTCAGCCAAGACATGGAAAGATAAACAAACCAGAAATTACAAATGGCATATTTAATAGAAAACACATCATTAACACAGGGACAATCTAGTTACTGGACATGTTAAACTAGAATGGTCTTCAAACAACTACCCCAGTATTGGTCATTTGTTTGAACTATAGCCACGAACTAAATCTAAATCAAAGACTAGGATGCTGAAATGAAAGGTAATTTCACAGCTTAATCATCAAGAAGAAAACTAGAAGGGTTCTCAGATTAAATTTGAAACATTAAATTGGTACAGTTACACTAATCCTAGTTCCCACTGTTATCTTTATCTCATCACTTAAATATGCTAACGGATTCAAGTTTCACGGTCAATGCAGGTGGGTAATTTAAGGGTTTAAAGTTTAAATTATACAACACGTCAACAATCAACAAAAAACCAAAACCAAAACCTGTTTATGTTTCGCAGTCTCACAGGCAGCAGTGGCATTCTGTGGCTCAAGTAAACATCAATTCTAAGCTCACAGTTTTGACTTTTGATATTTCAATGCATTCAAAAAAAAGTTACAAAAACAGATTTCCTGTGCTTTCTCAATGAGAGCTTCCAAATCCTAATATGAGTGATTAAAGAATGACACATGAAAACAAATGATCATCACAACTGACAACTCAAATGAAATACACAAGTAGCTCTTCTCAGTAGTAAGCAATAAAGCAATGAAATACATACAATCCACAAAATTTTCGAAATGAAACAATGAAGCAGAATAAAAAAAATGATACAGAGAGAGTCCATGGTTACCTCAAGGCAGAGCAGGGAACGCTCACAACGAGGAGAGAAGAGGGTAGGAGGAGCTTTGTACATGGTGGCCAGAGGGCTGCGTGTTGGTGACCGGAGTATTGGTCAAAGCACTGAAACAGAGGGGGGAAAATTAAAAAAAGAGTAGGAAGAAGGGAGAGGAAGATAGGAGATGAAGAGATGGAAGAAGAGGAGGAGGAGGACGGAGGCTTACCGGAGATGGCGGTGGTGGCGCGCATTGCGGTTGTGGCGGTGGTGACTGGTGGCCTGACAAGGTGAGGGAGAGAAATGGGGTGAGGGTGGAAGAGATGGCAGAAATGAGGAAGAAGGGAAATATTTCATGATTTTAGGGATTTATAATTTGGTGACCGAAATAATCGGTCGCCAATCACTTAAATACAAAATCACTCGCTATATTCGGTTGCAGGATCTCTGTTTCTGAATTTAGTTTACCGCTCTTTAGTGACCGAATTAATATTGGTGGCTAAATGGCTCTAATATTACCGTTGTGTTAAAATCGGTTGCCATTCAACAACAAAAAAACCTTCGAAGTCATCAATTTGGCGACCGAATTGATGACCGATTGCTATGCCACCCAGCTTTCCGGTCGCAAAATCGGTCGCAGTGACCATGTTTTTAGTTTCACCTGAAAGATGCTATGGCGATCGCAATTTCGATCGCAAATAGTGACCAAATAGTTCGGTTGCTATTTTTCGGTCGCTAAATAACCTTTTTTTATGTAGTTAATATAGCAATGATAGGCTGTACTCAGCAAAATCCTTTTCAAAATCTTGCTAGGCACAAAATCATACTCTGCATAGTGTCAAAGGTGTGTGGAAGGGAGTGGCGCCTCCAAGGGCAAAGCTCCTATTGTGGTTTATTTTACAAGAGAGACCTGAATACGAAGAGTGGATTGAAAAGCTAAATTTGATTGAAGATCCTGATATAAAGTGCTCATTTTGTAGCAATGAAAAAGAAACTATTAGCCACCTGTTTTTTCATTATAATTATAGTTGGAAAATCTTGATTGATGTACTTAACCGGTGGGAGGTGCAGACACCAATCTCTCAAACACCTAAACAATGGTTTGAAGTTTGGATGGGTGTAATAGATGGTAGTTTTAAGAAGAAGCTATGGATCTCCTTGTGCTATGTGGTGTTTTGGTCCTTATAGGATCAAATAAATAAATAATTTTTTAGAACAAACAAACTGAATGAGGATATTTTACTTTCCTAATAAAGTTAAGATTAGGATTTTAGCTTAAGGGGTGGAGTCCCAACTGCCCTTTTAGCCTAGGTGAAGTGGTTTATAAAATAGATTGTGTCAAACTTTGAAAGAAAAGAGAAGATAGTAGCTATAGAGTGATGTCCACCACCAAGAAATAAATGGAAATGGAATGTTGATGGGCCCTCAAGGTGTTGGGTTTTCATGAGATTATCCTCTTCAAAAATCAAATCTCAAGGCGGAAGAAAATTATGTCCATGGATCGGCTATTACTAACATGAATCACATAGGGTAATATTGTTTACCTCTTGTAGCGTGCTTTCACTTTGATCACAAGTGCCACGACGGTGCAACACCTCTACTCAGTGCATGCGAGCAAACAACATCGGAGCTATGCGTCTTGTTCTAACTGACGGCTATGGGTAGGTGCGGCAAGCATGTCTAGGTTTAGAGCAAGACTAAAAGTCTATTTATAAGTCACATGCTCCTCTTAACCTATCTGCTTACTTATTGGGCCTTGTACGCTACAAGCCCAATAATCTTTATATTAATTAAATCATATTTAATTAATTGACCCGCTCCGCATTTGCTCTATGCGTGTGACCCTATAGGCTCCCACTAAGTTGGCAATAATATTAAATATTATAATTATATTAAATATTATAAATAATGAGCGGCATCTAGGAATGCATCATTACTACCCAATTAGTGAGAGTATTGGTGATCCTATTTTAGCCTTGCCGTGACCAAAATCTATCGTGCAGTAAATGTCCCTTCGTCCATATGTCTTAATTGAACACAAGGCATGAGAGTGTCATCCTTTTTATTTTCAATTATTTATTCCTCGATCCCAGAGTAGATGTGTAATTACAATCGGGCCCAATATCACATATTGGCCCACTTCCGCGTGGCCAAGCATATTTCACGTCTCATTCTATCGAGGGGCTCTAGACATTACCCCTGTTATATAGGAGGAACGAATCCTGTCTACATCACTCACACTCCTCAAAATGATTTATTGAAGGCCCGATAACTACCTTTGTGATCACCCTGTTACGCGTGACGTTTGATAGCATTAAAGTCTACAACTCCTCATGTAGGAATCGTAGTGACTTCAAGTTGAAGGACTACATCACTATGGTCGCCATGAGAATACTTATGACACTTACACATTCAACTTGTTCTTCACAAAAAACAAAAAGAACTTCACTTGTGTTCTTGCTAAGTTCATCAAATCTCTTCCTTTTCTTCATAAAACTTCTTCATTCCAAGGTGAGGATCATGTTCCTCATCATCTTAGCTTCATTAATCATGCATCAAATCTTCATTTTCATCAACTTTTCACAAATCTCCATTTCTAGATCTAGATTTTCAAATAATTCTAGAAAATTGTAGAAAAATCATTTTAATGTGAAACTAATATTTATGATCTTCATATGACTTCTACTTTCATCATCTAAGAGCATGTAAGCAAAAGATTTTTCTTTCCCTATTTTCTTAACATGGCCGAAACTGGGTTTTTATGAGCAAATGTGATTTTGTTCAATTGTTAAAAGTATGACACTTGATCTTTACTATCTAATACCTATAGTTGTTATATCTATAAGCTTGAAATCAAAAGAAATTCCTAGCCCTATTTCACTATGTTGGCTGAATTTATGTTCATGAAAGCAAAATAAGTTTTCTTTAATTTTTAATGTGATTATGATTTGCAGTAACTATTTAAGGTGTGTAGGATCTAGATCCAAGAGTTTGTGAGTAAAATGAATTTCTAGCCTATTTTACTCATTGAGGCCGAAACCCTACCCTAAGAGGTTGGATGATTTTTCTTTCATATTTTCAACTTATAGCAATTTATCCAAGTTATCTAAGACCTTAATAGTTAGTATCCAAAAGATTGGAATGAGAAAATAACCCTAGCCCTATTTTGAATTGATTGGCCGAACCTTAGCCTAGGGTTGCCATAGATGGATCTTGTTTAATTAACTTGTTTTAGGATTGATTTGGTTGAAGCTTAACCATTAACTGTGGTAGAGTAACGACGATTGGAAGTTCGGGACTTCGGTGATAAGTTCAGGTGGGGGAAAGAATCAACCTGTCGCCAAAATGGATAGTAGTATATATTATAATAATTGTGTAAGGCGACCTAAACCCTACTAGTGGTCGGGTAATCGACAAGACCAAAATCGTATTGGAATCTTTTCTGCAATACCAATGATGATTTGGGGATTGTAGGTTTATCGACGTTAGGATAATCTTATAATATTTGAGGATGTTTGACTTTATAATTATTGAATGTTTGTGATATGCTGGTTGAGGTATTCTACTACATGTGACATTTTAATTTGTTGTTTGAATATTTTATGATTATTGTATTATGCATGATCTTCCTTGTTTGATAATGTGCTTAGTTAACTTTTAAGTAAAGATATATGTTGTTCGGGAGATATTCATGTGGGTGAGAGAATGAATGTGACTTAGAGGTGCCTAGCTTAACTAAATTATCTAAGGGATGAGATGTGATATAGAATGCGAGTTGAGGCTATGATGGGAGCTTGAGGCACTAGGTTGTTATGGATATGAGGCAGTGAGATTCATATAAAGGCATTGATGCATACACTCTTTAGTCCTTGAGGCGTTGCTCCGAGTATCCTATAGAGGATAAAGATACTAGGTATTTTAGCACTACGACATATGGATATTAGCACTACTTCATATGGATTTTGGCACTACGACATATGTATTTTGTCACTACTGCATATTGTGCTATTTCCAATGGGGGAATAGTGGAGCACTGAGTTTCTGGAACTAAGATCTTAGCATTGTACAGTCTGGACTACTGACTAATGTGACAGGAGTAGAGCTGGCCACATCAGTATAAAATCTTAGTTGCATGAGTTAAGGGTAGTGGATGATATAGTGAATTAAGGATGAATGTTGATTTTGAGTGATACGTGTCCTTGACTATTATTATATTATATACTATGATTCCTTTCCACTTTTGATGATAGAACTGTTTCTTATCCCCTATATTTTCTGTATGTTGTATTTTATTTCTTATGTGATCGTATGAGAAGATCCTGTGGAGGAGTTGTTTACTGAGAATATTGATGGAACTCCGTATGAACCAGATGCAGGAGGACGCGCATTGGATTCGAGTGGTAGAACTTAGATAGTCTATCGCCAGTGTGTCTTAAGATGTTTTATATTTCCGCAAATGTTAGTTTGTTTTAATTATGCACCTACAAGGGATCCTACTGTTGGGATACCCTAGGCAGTGTTTTGATACTTTGATGCATAAACATATGGTGTGTATGTATGTAATATAATTATGGTGCGTTCATTTTCAAGAGTCGTATGTTTGATAATTAAGTTTTTAATTTTTACATATTTCCATGTTACGCTCGTGATTAAGAAATTAATTAATAAGGTTTTAATTTAATGGTACAACGGGGCAAAACGGGGTGTCTCCGACTGAAGTTTGATATATGGTTTTGATGATGATCTCCAAATGCTCTCTAATTGTTGAAGGCTTTAATTTTTATTAAGGAATATTTTGTGTAAAATTACCTTTAAGATTGAAGTATAGTTTTAAGTGATTTAATAAGTGTTTTTGAGTTAAAATGTTTACAAGATTATTTCACTTTGATTCAAGATATTAAAAACAAGTTTCTGGACTTGCCTTTGTAAAGAAAAAATTGATTTTTTATGTGAAAAAGACAAGTAGTCTACTACTTTGTTCTTCAGCATTCCAGAAACGTGTTTGAATCAAAGTAGTCGACTACTTCAGTCAGGTAGTCTACTACTTCAGTCAGGTAGTCGACTACTCAGCTGAAATTCTTGAAACTTGTTTCTGTTACACTCAAGTGGTCGACTACCTCATGAAAAACATAATTAAAATTCTTCAAATTTTCAAAATATCTTCTAAACGTTTTCTCTATAAATAGGGGTTACTTTGGCACGAAAATTAAGACTTTTTGAGCTAACAAAACTCTACCAAAATACCTCCACAAAAATCATTAGAGCTTCCATACTTCATCTTGAAAAAGGCAATTATAGTTTCTTTTGTATTTCCTTTTTGGGAACAATTTTCTTGTAAGCAATAGGAGAGTTGCTTCATTTATTTGGTGGGGCATCCAAATCAATCTCAAGGTGGGGAATCCTTGAAGCCAAGGTGGGGAATCCTTGGAGCTAAGGTGAGGCATCCTTAGGAGGTAAGGATTACTTTGAGTGGGGCATCTCAAAGTAATCAAGGTAAATGTGGGGTATCCTTTAGTTTTCGATAAATTGTAATCTTGTAAACAATTTTCAAAATAGTGGAATCTCTTAAGGGTTCTTGAGATCTGGATTTAGATCACCCAGGTTGTGATCGAACAAGTAAAATTGTTTGTGTCATCTTCTTTTTCCCTCACTCTTCTAGTTCTTGCAATTATTGTTCAATTGTTATTCTTTATTGTATTTGGTTAATTGTGGTGGATTTAATTCTCTGATTTTTAATTGAGGACATTCATTCATAATCACTCTCTTCTTCTATTCAATTTCTTTGCATCATTCATAATCTTTCTTGAACAATTTTTTTAAAGAAAGTAAAGTTTTCAAAGAAAGTGATTAAACCTCAATTCACCCTCCTCTTGAGGTGACATATTGATTAACATGGACGAAGTAAGATATAAAAGAGATCCTATCATTTCTCTATATACCTTTTGGTCTACCATTTTATCTTTGTCATGTTTGCTCAGTATGGATGTGGGATGCATTGGTGTGTTCATTGGTTTGCAGTCATCCATTTTGAATTTAAGAGTTATTTTGTATACTTGGTTTGATGGATGTACATCTCGTCCACTGTTTGTTTTACTTGAAGTCCAAGGAAGAATTTGTGTTCTCCCATCATGCTCATTTCAAATTCCTTTTGCATTAGCTTAGAAAATTCCTTGCACGGAGATTCATTAGTAGCACCAAAGATTATGTCATCAACATATATTTGTACAATTATAAAACTGGACTTGCTGGATTTTCTAAACAAAATTGTATCAACTTTTCTTCTACTAAATCCATTGTCCATTAAGAATGAACTTAGTCTTTCATACCAAGCTCTAGGAGCTTGCTTGAGACCGTATAAAGCTTTCTTTAGCTTATATACATGTTCAGGATGGGCTTCACTTTCAAAACCCGGAGGTTGCATAACATATACTTCCTCATTTATAAAGCCATTTAGAAATGCACTTTTCACATCCATTTGATAAAGCATAATATTATGATGTGCAACAAAAGATAGTAATATGCGTATTGCTTCTAACCTCGCAACTGGAGCAAAGGTTTCGGTATAATCTATACCTTCTTCCTGAGAGTAACCTTGAGCAACAAGTCTTGCTTTATTTCTTACCACTTTACCATTTTCATCAAGCTTATTTCTGTAAACCCACTTGGTTCCAATCACTGATTTATTCCTTAGTAGGAGCACAAGAGCCCAAACTTCACTTCTTTCGAACTGGTTCGATTCCTCTTGCATTGCCAGAGTCCAACCTTCGTCTAGTAGAGCCTCGTCTATTGTCTTTAGTTCCAACTTAGAGACTAAAGCAGAATCATCTATTGATCTGGTTCTTAGCCTATCACTAGGACTTCCAATGATTTGATCTTGAGGATGGTAATTTTTGAAGTACCATGATATTTGAAAACTTTCTTGTTGTGAAGTTGAAGCTTATGATTCATGTTGCTATTGATCGTCCACTAAATCATTAGTCTTGATATTTATTGGATTTTCAGAATCTTTGAGATTCAATTCTTCAAAAGCTTCATCAAGCTCTGATAATTAATAATCAGGCTGCTTGTCATCAAACTTAACATGTATACATTCTTCAACAACTAAAGTTCTATAATTATAAACTTTAAAGCCTTTGGACGACTCAGAATATCCTAACAGAATTCCATTATCTAATTTAGCATTAAACTTACGAAGTTGATCTTTTGTATTTAGTATAAAGAATTTACAACCAAAAGTATGAAAGTAAGATATGTTGGGTTTTCATCCTTTCCACAATTCATAAGGAGTCTTATTCAGAATTGGTCTTATATATATATTATGTTCTGAACCTAGCAGGCAGTATTAACAGCTTCAGCCCAGAAGTGTCTAGGGACATAGTTGTCATTGAGCATTGTTCTAGTCATCTCTTGAAGAGATCTGTTCTTTCTCTCTACCACATCATTTTGTTGTGGTGTACTAGGTATTGAGAAGTTGTGAAGAAGAATACTTTCCTCACAAAACTTTTCGAATTTCTTATTTTCAAATTATCCCCCATGGTCACTTCTGATTGAAGTGATATACATGCCTTTGTCATTCTATACACGTTTGTAGAATATAGAGAAGACCCTGAATGACTCATCCTTGCGAGCTAGGAACATAACCTATGTCCATATTGTGTAGTCGTCTACTATGACCAGACCATATTTCTTACCGCTGACAGAAGCAGTTCTTGTTGGTCCAAAGAGATCAAGGTGTAGCAACTCTAGTGGTCTATTGGTACTAACAACATTTGAGATACCCCCTTGTGCCCCGGTGTTTTATTAGATTAAAGTCTTCTTAATTAAATCCTTAATCGCACGCATAACGTGAAAATACGTAAAAATTAAAAACTTAAGTTAATAAACATATAACTTCAACATCACACCATAGTTATATTGCAAATACACACATAAGTCTTTTACACACATTTCAAAACACTGTTGAGGGTATCCTCACTGATAGATCCCTTACAGGTTTATACTTAAACAAATTATTATTTAGCGGAAAATCTAAAAACGTCTTGTAAGAATCACTGGCCCTAAAACACTAAACTACATTGTCGGAATCCATAGCTCTTCCTCCCGCATCCGGTTCATATGGAGTTCCATCCAAATCCTCCGCAACTGGTCCCTTCGTTGGGCCTTCTCGTACAATCACATCAAAAATACAATACAACAGACAACATATAGGGGATAAGAAACAGTTCTATCATCAAAAAGAGGAAAAAGAATCATAGCATAAAATATAATAACTGTCAACCACACAAATCACACATAACTAGCAATCATCCTCAAATTACAATATCACCCTCCACGCTCAACTCATGTAATTTAACCTTTGTACTAATATGGCCATCTATACTCCTGTCACATTAGTCAGTAGTCCAGAACTATTTAGGGTCAAAACTCGGTGCGCCCCTATTCCTTTATCTCTCATAGGAAATAGTGCATAAGCACAGTATGCGTCACTATTTTCCCCGTTGGAAATAGCACATAATAAATAATAACTCGGTGCGCCCCTATTCCCTTACCTGTCATAGGGAATAGTGCATAAGCACAAGGTACGCTATTTCCCTCATTGGAAATAGTACATAAGCACAAAACATATAGTAATTCAATGCGTCACTATTCCGTAATATCTAATAGGAAATAGTGCATAAGCACGATATACGTCACTATTTACCCCATTGGAAATAGCACATAAGCATAAAAGACCTTATAATTCGATGCGCCACTATTCCCTAATCTCTAATAGGAAATAGTGCATAAGCACGGTATGCGTCACTATTTTCCCTTAAAATAACACATAAGCATAGGAGACATTTTTACTCTATCTCCGATAGGATAATCATAACAACACGTCTAGGACTAAAAGATTATATTTATCAATGCATCTATATGAATCTCACTACCTCGCATCAATAACAACCTAGTGCCTCAAGCTCTCATCATAGCCTCCAATTGCATTCTATGTCACATATCATCCATTAGATAATTTAATTAAGTTAGGCACCTCTAAGTCAATTCATTCTCTCACCCGAACAATTATCTCCCGAACAACATATATCTTTGCTTAAAATCATCTAAGCATAGTATTAAAACCAGGCAGATCATGCATAACAAATTAATCAACACCATCTTCAAATATCTCAATATCATATAAAGTAATTTATCACAACCAACCCATAATAATCAAATCAAACAAATAACTGAGTCAGACTCTGTCGTGGCCTGGCCGTGATAGCCATCACGGCCGTGACAGACATCAAATGCAAGAATTCTACAAAATAGAACCTGTCACGACCTGGCCAGGTAACCATCACGGCCGTGACAGACACCAAAATAATACGTCACATGCAGATTGAATACCTCAACCTGCGTATCACAATAAATTCAACAACATAAAGTCAGACATCCTAAATATCATATAATCAACCTAATGCCGATAAACCTACAATCCCCAAATCACCATTGGTTTTACAGAAAAGGTTTCTAATGTGATTTTGGTCTTGCCGATTACTCGACTACTAGTAGGTTTAGGTCGCCCTACACAATCATTATATAATATACTACTTATTGTTTCCGACGGTAAAATGATTCCTTCCCCCACCTGGGTTATCACCGGAATTCCGAATTCGTCTTTCCTCATTATCATGCTACCGCTTAACAGTTTCTCCTTAAGGAGATGAAGATCTAAGAAAAAAGTTGCAAAAGACTTGACGATTTCTTCCACAAAGCTAGCTTATGTTCTTAAGAGTTTGAGAGATGAAAATGAAGAAGATGAACAGAAGTGGGGAAGGGGAGAGCTGCGGCCTTGGAATCCTTTTATAGGCTAAATCTTATGCCTAGTTTGGTTGTTAGATGTTGGATTAATAGCTTTTGTGATTATTTAATTAATATATGATTAACTATGGATAATAATTAACCTAACTAGGGTTAATTTTCTAACTATGGTTAATGAACATGTGGCTCACATTAAATTAAGGCGTGGCTAATTTTGGTCCACAAGAATTAACCATGGTTTCTTAACCATGGTTAGATTTTAACTAAACATAGGTTAGGTTAAGCTAAAAGGGCATTTTGGTCATTTCGATTAAAAACTCATGATTTATAACATTAATTGCATCATAAATTCTTGATGAGTCACTCCATAGCTCAGCTCCTCTGGTGTCCCGTTCTATCTCTGCAGTTCTGTTGGTTTCCCGATTAAGGTTTTACGCCCGAATAAAAGCATAATATTTTGTTTTTGGTTGAAAATTTTCAAAATAACCAAAATCATTGGAAATATGATTTAAATATAAACCATTTCATTCACTAGTCAAAATTAGGTTTTCTGATCATTGAAATCTTATTGTCAGTGAAAACACCGACTGTTTTCCGTTCGAACTTTAATCAAAATTCGTCCGAATAAACATAACATTTTATTTCTGATAAAAAATTTGGAATGTAGAATTCCTCATGGACAAAATATAAAAAAATATACAAAATTCAGTTTCGGAACAAATTAGGGTTTTCTGCTGGTATAAAATTATATTGTCAGAAAAAAAACGCAGACCGGCTCCGTCTGAATTTTCAACCCAAAATTTCACCGTAGCCTTCTACCATAAGAAATATTATGAATATGATTTTATTTTATTTAAAATCACTTTCTAACTCAGATTAAAAATATAAATAATTATATTTAAACTGGTTAAACATCGTAATTAAAAATCAGGCTGTTACAAACTACCCCTCTTAGAAAATAAATTTCAACCTCGAAATTTCGTGACTCAAAACTGGGTAACATCTTACAAATGTTTCTTAAACTAAAGGTCCTATATCGTATTTCTCATCACTGTCTTCCTCTAAGTGACGGCAGTAACTTTGTAACAGAATTCATCCTTATATCATTTTATTATCCTCAAAACCATCCATCACTATATTATGCTCATTGTTCTTAACCTTTCACCTTAATCTATCATTCTTAAAGAGCATACTGAAAACTTAATCCTTTGAACATATTATATTATTCCAAATTATATAAAAATCATACATACTGTGTATGATATCTGCAAAGTGAGAGGGTTCAACTCCTCTTATGGTAAACACTCTCCCAGCAGCTTGAGGTCTAACCATCTACTGACCTGTTGTTGGAATTCCTCTCTCGGTTCCACCTCTATAACCTCCAGCTTCTCTATTCCCAGCTACAGGCTGCGGCATACATTTCTATCTACAATCTCGAGCAAAATGTCCTGGTTTTCCATAATGGAAACAACAAGGTACCTCCCTGCAATTCCGTTGATAATGTGTTCCTCCACGTTTATAACAAACTGGGCCTTGCTGCTGCTGGACCATTCCAACCACTGGTACTGTAGAAACTGGTATTGGTGCAATTGTCTGCACTGATCTGGTATATGGTTCCTGTTTCCATCGAGAGCCACTATCTACTCTCCTCTGATTATCTGATCTGTTAGGACCTCCACTCCTTAGCTGTTTTTGTTCATTGGCCATCCTCAGATCAATGCTTTCAATAGCGCTGCATCTCTCAACCAATTCCGGGAAATATTGAATGTCGAGAGACACCACCGCCCTCTACAGTTCATTTCTAAGGCCTTCCTCAAACCTTCGTCATTGCCAGTCTTTATTCGAAAATCTCTGATAAAATTCCAAAAACTTGATCAGAGCCTCAAAACGTGATCCGTAACACCCACATACATGTTGCCTTTTTTGAGGTTTGTAAACTTCTTTTCCTTCTCGCGTCGAACGAGACGCAGAAAATATTTTCGAAAAAGCAGTCGGTGAATAACTACCAGTTAATGTTTCGGTCCTCAGCTTCCAAAAGTCTTTTCTTTCCTTTCCACCAGAATTCTACTCTTTCAGTCAACATGAAGGTAGCGAAAGGTACTTTCCTCTCTTCGCTGCAGCGCACAGTAGCAAATTTTTCTCAATCTTTTGTATCCACCATTCAGCCTTCTCTGGGTCATACTCTCCTCGGAATTGAGGTGGCTTCCCTGTCATAAAATTAGTCAATCTGGCATCTTCAGCTGTTACCGCCCTCCTCTAATTCTTGATTTCTAGCTGCTCTTTGTTCATCTGCAGCGTCTCAGCATTCTGTTGGGTTTCTAACAGCATAGCAGAAGCTATCGTTTCCATGGTATTGGGAGTCGTAGATGACTCTCCTCCATTGGTGTCATTGTTGACAACTCCTATAATTCTTTCGGGAGTTCTGTCACCACTGTTGGTTGGACGTCCTCTTCCCCGAGCCATGATTCTGTAAAAGAAATCATCCGCTCTCATTAGTATGACATATAATACTACATAGGCAAGTATATACATACCATATGCCATACCAATATTAACTTTCGCAGTAAAATTGGACACACTACCCAACTTCTAAGCATAGTCAAAATCCGAGGTGGATTTAACTAGACGCGGCCGGTAACAACATCCTAGACCTCGCAGTATTTAAATCCGACCGGACATAACCTCACAGTCTTTTAGAACCAAACTACTCTGATACCAAATGAGACACCCCGTTGTGCCCCAATGTTTTATTAGATTAAAGTCTTCTTAATTAAATCCTTAATCGTGCGCGTAACGTGAAAATACGTAAAAATTAAAAACTTAAGTTAATAAACATATAACTTCAACATCACACCATAGTTATATTGCAAATACACACATAAGTCTTTTACACATATTTCAAAACATTGTTGAGGGTATCCTCACAGTAGGATCCCTTACAGGTTTATACTTAAACAAATTATTATTTAGCGGAAAATATAAAGTCTTGTAAGACTCACTGGCCCTAAAAACTAAACTACATTGCCGGAATCCATAGCTCTTCCTCCCACATCCGGTTCATACAGAGTTCCATCTAACTCCTCCGCAACTGGTCCCTCCGTTGGGCCTTCTCGTATGATCATATAAAAAAGCGGAAAAGAATCATAGCATAAAATATAATAACTGTCAACCACACACATCACACATACCTAGCAATCATCCTCAAATTACGATATCGCCATCTACGCTCAACTCATGTAATTCAACCTTTATACTAATATGTCCATCTATACTCCTGTCACACTAGTCAGTAGTCCAGAACTATTTGGGGTCAAAACTTGGTGCGCCCCTATTCCTTTATCTCTCATAGGAAATAGTGCATAAGCACAGTATGCGTCACTATTTCACCCGTTAAAAATAGTACATAAGCACATAATAAATAATAACTCGGTGCGCCCCTATTCCCTTACCTCTCATAGGGAATAGTACAAAAGCACAAGGTGCGTCACTATTTCCCTCATTGGAAATAGTACATAAGAATAAAACATATAGTAATTCAATGCGGCATTATTCCCTAATATCTAATAGGAAATAATGCATAAGCACGATATGTGTCACTATTTCCCCCATTGGAAATAGCACATAAGCATAAAAGACGTTATAATTCGGTGTGCCACTATTCCCTAATCTCTAATAGGAAATAGTGCATAAGCACATTATGCATCACTATTTCCCCTTAAAATAGCACATAAGCATAAAAGACATTTTTACTCTATCTCCGATGGGATAATCATAACAACACATCCAGGACTAAAAGATTATATTTATCAATGCATCTATATGAATCTCATCACCTCGCACCAATAACAACCTAGTGCCTCAAGCTCTCATCATAGCCTCCACTTGCATTCTATATCACATCTCATCCATTAGATAATTTAATTAAGCTAGGCACCTCTAAGTCAATTCATCCTCTCACCCAAACAATTATCTCTCGAACAACATATATCTTTGCTTAAAATCATCTAAGCATAGTATTAAAACCAGGCAGATCATGCATAACAAATTAATCAATAGCATCTTCAAATATTTCAATATCATATAAAGCAATTTATCACAACAACCCATAATAATCAAATCAAATAAATAACAAAGTTAGATTCTGTCACGGCCTGGCCGTGATAGCCATCACGGTCGTGACGGACATCAAATGCAAGAATTCTACAAAACAGAACCAGTCACGGCCTGGCCATGACAACCATCACGGCCGTGACAGACAACAAACATCTTCAATATCATAAATAACCAAACACCAAAATAATACATCACATGCAGATGGAATACCTCAACCAGCGTATCACAATAAATTCAACAACATAAAGTCATACATCATCAATATCATATAATCAACCTAATGCCGATAAACTACAATCCCCAAATCACCATTGGTTTTACAAAAAAGGTTTCCAGTGTGATTTTGATCTTGTTGATTACTCGACTACTAGTAGGGTTTTGGTCGCCCTACACAATCATTATATAATATACTACTTATCGTTTTCGATGGTAAAATGATTCTTTCCCCCACCTGGGTTACCACTGGAATTCTGAATTCGTCTTTCCTCATTATCACGCCACCGCTTAACAGTTTCTCCTTAAGGAGATGAAGATCTAAGAAAAAAGTTGCAAAAGGCTTGATGATTTCTTCCACAAAGCTAGCTTATGTTCTTAAGAGTTTGAGAGATGAAAATGAATAAGATGAAGATAAGTGGGGAAGGGGAGTGCTGCGGCCTGGGGGTCCTTTTATAGGCTAAATCTTATGCCTTGTTTGGTTGTTAGATGTTGGATTAATAGCTTTTGTGATTATTTAATTAATATATGATTAACTATGGTTAATAATTAACTTAACTAGGGTTAATTTTCTAACTATGGTTAATAAACATGTGGCTCACATTAAATGAAGGTGTGGCTGATTTTGGTTCACAAGAATTAACCATGGTTTCTTAACTATGGTAAGATTTTAACTAAACGTCGGTTAGGTTAAGCTAAAAGGGCATTTTGGTCATTTCGCTTAAAAACTCATAATTTCTAACATTAATTGTATCATAATTTCTTGATGAGTCATTCCATAGCTCATCTCCTCTGGTGTCCCATTCTATCTCTGCAGTTCCGTTGTCGATTCCGTTGGTTTCCCGATTACGGTTTTACGCCCGAATAAAAGCGTAAGATTTCGTTTTTGGTTGAAAATTTTCAAAAAAATCAAACTAGTTGGAAATATGATTTAAATATAAACCATTACGTTCACGAGTCAAAATGAGTTTTTCTGATCATTAAAATCTTTTTGTTAGTGAAAACACCGACTGTTTTCCGTTCGAACTTTCATCAAAATTCGTCCGAATAAACATAATATTTTATTTCTGATCATAAATTTAGAAAGTAGAATTTCTCATGGACAAAATATAAAGAATCTAAAAATTTTAGTTTCGGATCCAATTAGGGTTTTCTGCCGGTATAAAATTATACTGTCAAAAAACGCAGCTCGGGCTCTGTTTGAATTTTTAACCCAAAATTTCATTCTAACCTTCTACCATTAGAAAGACTATAAATATGATTTTATTTTATTTAAAATCACTTTCTAACTCAGATTAAAAATATAAATAATTATATTTTAATCGGTTAAACAACGTAATTAAAAATCAGGCTGTTACAACATTCTTAGATTTAAATGAACCTTTGACTTGTTTTCCCTTTTGACATGCATCACAGAGAGCATCAGATTTGAACTTAAGGTTTGGTAATCCTCTCACGAGGTTATGCTTATTTAGCTTTGAGATTAATTTCAAGCTTACATGACCTAGCCTTTTGTGCCAAATCCATAAATTCATCTTCAATGGACACTAGACATGAGACACTTTGATTTCTAAGGTCCTCTAAGTCAACCTCATACAGATTGTTTTGCATCTTGGAAGTGAATAAGAGTGATCCATCATTTTTCTTGACATTGCACATGTCCTTATCAAAGGAAACAACAAACCCACTATCACATAATTGCCTTATGCTCAGCAGATTGTGTTTTAGATCATGAAAGAAAAGAACATTATCAATAGAGGGAAAATGATGTTTACCAATTTTACCTACTCCATTGATCTTTCCTTTCTGATTACCTCCAAAGGTAACCCAGCCACCATCATTATGTCTAAGGTCTTGGAACATATACTTTTCTCCAGTCATGTGACGTGAGCATCCACTGTCCAAGTACCAAGATGCGTGTTTCTTTCCCGTTGTTAAGAAAATATGCAACATGTATAATCTTATCTTTAGGTTCCCAGATTGACTTGGGTCCTTTTTTGTTCGTAGTCACTGGTCGAGTACGCTTGACATGCTTATTGTGTATGCATCTAGATGTTATGCTTTACAGTAAGTGTTGGACGAGCTTGATTTTGTTTTAATATGTTGTGCTTGAGTTTTAGAAACTTTGTGATGTGCATGAGTTTTTGATACTTTGAGAGATGCTTGATGCTTCTCTTTGTCATAGCCTAAGACAGACTTATCATGAGATGACCTAGAGTACCTCAGTGTCAAGCTCAACTTTTTTGAGCCACCTAAAAACATAAACAGGGTGTCAGATATGTCACATCTTGTTTCAATTTTGCAACTTCACAAGAGACATCAGGCTCAACTTTAAGTTTGTCAGTTAGACTGACATTCTCTGACTCAAGCTTCTTGTTTTCATTTACAAGAGCTAGCCTTTCCATGCAGACTTTGTCATACTCCTTAGTCAACTTAGAAAATTTATTTTTGAGTTTTTTATATTCGTGAGACAGAATGGACAAGTTGTGTAATAACTCATCAAAGGCTTCTTGTAAAGTGAATGAGTCATATTCCATTACCTCAGCATCAGTGTATTCACTTTCTGAAGAAGTGCCAGTCATGAGACAGATATTTGCCTCTTCTTCAGCTTCATCTTATTCTTCTTCAGATGATGATAGATCTATATCATCCCAAGTAGCCATTAGACCTTTCTTCTTTTTGAAGAACTTCCTTTTGTCCTTCAGTTCTGGGCAGTCAGCTTTGAAATGACTAGGCTTTTTGCACTCGAAGCACAGAGGTGGACTTTTTCCTTGGAGTCTGATTTTTCTTTGGAGAACTTTTTGTTAAACTGCTTCCTTCTGAAACCACCTTTCTTTCTCAACATATGTCGAATATTTCTGGAGATGAAAGACAGTTCATCCTCATCATATCCTTCATCACTAATACTCTCTTCTTCATTGAGTTCAAGCTCACGGACTTTGAGAGATCCAAGAAGCTCTTCTAGAGTGAGAATATTGAGGTTCTTTGCCTCTTGAATAGCAGTGACCTTAGGTCTCCACTGTTTGTGTAGGCTCCTCAATATTTTTCTTACATGATATCTATTTTCATAAGTTTTTCCAAGAGATCTAAGATTGTTTGTGATAGTTTGGAATCTTCCAAACATTTGATCTATGGTTTCATGTTCAGCCATTTTGAATAACTCATACTAGTAAACCAGCATACTTATCTTTGACTCCTTGACTTGGGATGACCCTTCACGAGCTAGGGCTAGAGTATCCCATATTTCCTTAGGCGTGTTACAACTATGGACTTTATTATGCTCAGATCTGGTGATAGCACACATTAGGTAGTGTTTGGCCTTTAAATTGAGTTGATGTCGAGTCTTCTGCTCTGGAGTCCACTGAGCTCTAGGAACAGCAGCTCCTTTGTCACCTCTTGGTTCGGTATAGGCAGTTTCAATCAGCTCCCAGATATCCACATTTTATGCATCA
Organism: Sophora flavescens; assembly: GCA_030762895.1. NCBI lineage: Eukaryota > Viridiplantae > Streptophyta > Magnoliopsida > Fabales > Fabaceae > Sophora > Sophora flavescens. The sequence continues at coordinate 209,165,734 of CM061063.1, read as the reverse complement.
AGAAAAGCCATCATTCTCTTTTTCTAGTAGTCATAATCACTACCATCAAAGAGTGGAGGCCTGTTGATTGTTTGTCCTTCTGTATCCATGCTTACTGGATCGTACTCCCTAAGCACTTGTTAGATGATCAACCCTTTCGAGGCTGAGCTCTGATACCAACTGAAGTTGACACAAGGAACACAAGAAGGGGGGGTTGAATTATGTTTCTAAACAGTTTTTATAAAAAACTTTTTCGTAAAACCTTTTGCAAGCAAAGCAAGATAAATACACACAAACAAAATAACCTTTCAAAAGAGTTAGCAAACTCATATCTAAATCCCCACAGTTAGTATAAACAAAGATTGTAAAAGATAAAGATAGAAGATTCACACATTTGATTTATCCTGGTTCACTCTCTTCCAACCAAGAGCTACGTCCAGTCCCTTCTACCTGAAGGTTTTCTCCACTATAATCCAATAGCTTTACAAGTATTCAACACCTCTTCAGGCTTACAAGTATTCTTTCTCTACCAAGTCTCTTCAGGCTCTAACTCTAACATCGAGATTTAAAGTATGATCTTACATGCTCATTATGTGTGAGAGTATAAAAGTTTAAGATTAGTTGTGATTACAAATGAATTTGTTCAAGAGAACTTTGAGCAGAGTTTTGGCACTTTGAATATTAGAACTTGGATCTACTTCTTCACTGGGGATCATCCAGTTTTTATAGATGAAGTGCTTCTCTACCTTGATCTTCTTCAGCGGTCTTCAACTTGTATCCGTTCAGAGATAGCATTAAATGCTAGAATCCGTTTAGACTGATAGCTTGATATGCTTTCTACGAGAAGTGCTCTTGGTTATCAGAAGAGTGCTCAAAGTAGTGCTGTCATTTCTCTGTTGTACCGAAGGTTGCTTTCTGACTTTCCTTCTTTGTACTTGGTTCAACTTTACAGCAATATTTGTATCAGAGTGCAAAGGTTTGTGTTCTCGATGATACTATATTTCTAATCTCAAGAATCAAGGATTTAAACAATTCAAACAACACAGGAAATAGACACAAATTCCTTCGTATTAAATAAGCAATCATTTGAAATAAATTCACTTTGATTAGATGGCAGGGACGGACCCAGACCTGTATGGTTGGGAGGGCCAACTACAAAAATTAAAGTTCACCCAACAAATATATATATATATATATATATATATATATCAAATTTAATCAAAATATTCGTAATTATATATTTCAAAATGTTAGTTACACTAGTAATATATTAAAACACAAAATGTCTCTCCTACATGTCACGAAAATCATTTATAATCGAATCTTCATTAAAATTCCAAGCTATTTTCTTTTTAATGTATAATCAAATCTACATTGAACTTTTAAGTAATCTCTTTAATATACACATAAATATCATTCATTAATTTATTTTTTTTTTAAAAAGTCAGGGAGGGCGATTGCCATCCCAAGCCTTAACCTACGTCTGTCTCTGTTAGACGGGTTTAGTTTTAGTGACCTGTAGACGCGAATGTCTTTGGACGCATATTTTTAACTATGTATAGCAACTAGGTCGTCTACTGATTTACGTCTAGTTGACTTATCGTCTAGTTACAAGTCTTTGGACTTGCTATTTTCCTGAGAGTTGTTAATTGTCTCGTCTACTATTTATTTTACATATAGACTTAGACACTCGTAATGTCTTTTAACTTAGCCAATTTTTAATTCCTCATCTAACGTTAACCTTATAGACTTAGAATTTTATCATGTTTTCGAAGGCTCGTCAAGCGAGTAAAGTCTTAAACTTGATATGCAAATTAAGCTCTTTTAAGAAATTTTAACGTCTAGCGATATTGAAAATAATCTTCCAAGCTAAAATAAACAAGTTATTTATTTATCACAACTTTTTCATATATAATTTAATATTTTTTTAACATCAAAACTGGAGAGATAATTTAATCAAAAACACTGATTCCAACAACGCTTTCCTCTTATCTTCGTTGAAACCTTCACCTTCCTCCAATCTTTGTTCCCGCTTCCGGAGCTAAACCACCACGAAACAGGAGGTGCCGATTGGGTCCGGTAGCCTTTCTCGGTGGTTTGTTTGGCAATATTTTCAAGGGTATCGATACCAAAGAAGCATGTTTTGAGTTTTTCACCTAACTGGCTTTATGTCCAACAATAATCTACTAGAACTTCCACTGTTTCTAAATTTGTAAAATCAACATGTTCATCAACCCGAACTTCACACACATCTTCTTCTTCACCGTCCTCAATAACTTCCCATTAGCAATCTCCACTAGAAAACTCAGAACCCCACGAAAAAGACCCAACCAAACCTACAATGAAGCCATCGCGCACTCCTTTCCAGTTTCCACCGCATACCCAAATCTCTTCTCCACCAAGCCACCACCACCCTCCATCAAATTCACCAAACCAACCGGTGCATTATTTTTCGTTGAATCTTCATCACAACTGCTATTACCTCTCAGGGTCTTCGACACATCTTCCTCTTCTTCCTTTTTGCTGCATCAACAACACAAATCCAGTTTCCCATTGGAGCCTAAACTGGTGACCTTTCGAGAGAAACCATGCCAGAGCCCAAGTTAGATTAGCTTTGCCTCAGCGATGATCAATTCCCTCAAATTGGACGATGATTCAACACAATACAAGAGTTTTGGGTGAGTTCGTTGGAGGTGAGAGTGCGTAGTTTAAGGGAGTTGGGGTGCGTAGGATAAGGGGGAGAGAGAGAGAGAGATTCTTAAAAAAAATAAAGATAGTTCAACATATTTTAGATTTAAAGAAACGAAAAAATTCATGTGTCATATGTCATGCTGAAATGACAGCCCGTCTTTCAGCTAAACACTTAATGGAGGAGACTTTTCGCAGGGACTATTTGCAAAACTAAAAAGTTAGAGATATACAATATAAAAAAAAAAACTTAGGGACTAAAATTAAGAGTGATCATAATTAGAAGGGCCAAAATGTTCATTAAGTGTAATAGAAATTAGTAATAAGTAAAATTTTATTAAGGTGTGAGATGGGTTACTTCAACAGTTTAAGAACATTCACACCCTAGCATCCTATTTTAAAGTTCTTAAATGGGTCTCATCATTATATAACACTTATTTTTATTTTTTATAATTTAAGCATCTCATCTCTACATCCCAGCAACTTCTAAAAAATTCTTAAATGGACCCCACAAATGACCCAACATCCTTATATTTCCACAACAATTGAACAATTATATGTTACAACTTAAAAAAAAAAAAAATGTCAGACTCAATCGCCCAAGCAACGGCTACTTGTAGAAGCACCCTCCAAATTGGATGTGCTTAACAAACACCCTCTCCATCGGTTGATGCATTTTAAGCATCGGTGCTTAATTTCTAAGCATCCGAAAAACATTACCGATGCATATGGCCTAAGATTCTACATGGCTCTCCTGTCACGGACGTCGATGACACCGAAACACCGAAAGAGCTAGGAATACATGTCACAGTGTTAGGTTTTATCAGTTTAGAAGATAAAAGTAAAACAAAAGTTAGTTAAAAGAACAAAATTGAAAATTGACATTTTTTTTTATAAGCTAAAATATATTGAATGAGTACAAGGGGTATTTAAAATCCATATAAAAAAAATACAAAGAAACTATAATTACGAAAAGGGAATAGGTAGTCCTTTAACCATTAGTCAAAACAAGACAACGATGGTTGGTAAACTAACTGTACCACAAAAGAAAATCATCCCATAGCTAAAACCAACCTGCCACCCAGCAAAAAGCAAGTTGGACCCATCAAATGAGATAGTTCATAGAAGCAGAACAAATGAAGTATGCCATCTCTAAATCATAACACACACAGAGAGAGGCTCAAATCTATACACTTTTCTCTGATATCTATTACTTTTGGAAAAACATATGTTCAAACAAATCTTATTCTGCTCCACTTTCTCTCATATATATACACACCACTCCAATTTAAATCTTCAAAGTTTTCACCCATTGATTCAATGAGTTCTCGTTTTCTATAAATATGATCTAATTCTGCCATCTCGATAAATGTCAAATACATGAGCTTATGGGTGATGTGTAAATAGCATTTTTTTTAAGCAAACAAAAATATATGTAAAAACATCACTTTAAAAACTAATATCCAAACTAGGTTGACACCTTAACCCTTAACTATCACGTGTAAATAGCATTATTTTCTCTTTTCTACACAAAATGTGTAATAGAAAATATATAGATTTTGATGGAATTTATATAGTTAGAGTTTTGAAGTTAAAAAAGAAAAATACTTGTATACAATTTTTTAGATGATTGTAGTGTTGTTTTTCAATGAGAAGAAGGCATGCATAACTAGGAGCAGAGCCCGACTTGGATGATGAAGGCTTGCTATAAAAATTAAAAATTCATTCAAGAAATATATATACATCAAGTTTCATACAAAGTATTCATAAATTTATATTAAAAAAAATTAATTACATTAGTAATTTATCAAAATACACAGAATGCCTCTATTGCATGTTATAAAAATCATCTATTGTTGAATCTATACTAAAACTTTCAGGAATTTTATTTTCAATGTATACCAGCTGACAATTATATAATAAAAATTCATCTTCCATCTTGTTGTGAGGTGTAGTCTTGATTATATTCATAGCTGCAAAAAATCGCTCGGTAGTAGCTGTAGAAACCAGAAATAAGAAGTACGAGAATAAGAGTTACGACTCTATACACTGAAGGATAAACTTCTAATTTTCTAGTTCTTACCAACAAATGATATAAAATTAGTAATGTTAGACTATAATTAATTTCAAAATTTAAAAGAATAAGGGGACCCAAGCACCCCAACTCCCTAAGTGCACACGTATGTTTTTTGGGGTGTGCAAAACCCGCTTCGACCCCAGAACCCATCCTAACCCGTAATGCTGGGGTCGGGTTTGACCCTAACCAGCAGAAGCGAAGGGGCGGACCCACATCCCATTTATTGACCAGGTGCCGGGTCATGGACACGTCCGAGTTTGCCTTCGGGTTACCCAGCCCGTCCCTCTCTACCTTATGTTTCACTCGCGATCACTAAGGAATAAGTCTGAAGTAAATTACTAAACTTTTACTCTTACATCTCACGTCTCACACTGGCCCAATTGGTGGCTTTCAGGAAGCATTTCGTGGCTTTTGTAACATTGAAGAATCCTATTTGATGAAAGTATATCATATTTAACAATGTGGCTTTGGTAACACGAGTATCAAGGAAGCAACCAACAAAATGATCTATTTGTTGATTTTTTGTAACATCCAGTTTTGGATCTATTTGGTGACACGAGATCAATTGGTGGCTTTTAGGTTGAATCTTTTGTTGATATGTTGGCTTCTAAAAAAAAAATATTTTTCCCACTCACATAAATATAGTTTACAAAGAATTTATTTAACTTCGGGTGAACCCATTCGCGTCCCTTTTAGACCCGGTCTTAAACCGACCCGCATATGATCCGATTCCTTCGGGCCTAGGGACGGATTCATGTTCAAAGAATTAACCCTATCAATATTTAGGATCGGGTGAGGGACAAGCATAACTCGTCCCAACCCGTCTCACGCTCACCCCTAGTAGGTTCGCCCATGTAAGAAACACCTTTAATCAATATATATAACATGTATAACTCTTATTACTTTTTTTTTTTGCATATTAAAATACATCATCACAAGCACCTGCACAATAACATCTATGAAAATTGATTATACAAAATAATGGTTCAAAAGTCAGTTTAGTATTTGTTTGGTACCCATTTTCTCTTAAATTTTAAGACAATAGCAATTAGGGGTGTTAGTATACAAACCAATAAAAAAAGTCAATTAAAAAAAAAACTTAACAAAATCGATATTTATTAGATTTTTTAGACTTTCTATTTTGTGAAAACCAATTCGTTCGAATTATTATATTCTTTTTTTGAAACCGAACCGAATCAAACCGAAGTACATATATAAAGTTTAATATATGTTTATTATACTTTTTATTATTTATTTTTTATTTGTTTGTTTTGTTTTCCTAATAATACTTATTACTTTGGTGTGGTGTAATTTACTACTATTTTTAATGTTTCAAACATAAAATTGATACTTGTTAGCTCATAACGTTCTAAATTTTAGTATGTAGTATATATGTTATATCTGTTAATGTTATTTAGACTTACTTTTTAGTTATTATGTTCGTAAAAACATAATCATCCAATCCAATCCAAAACGTTTTTAATCGGCTTGATGATTCGGATTTGATCCCTACCAGAAAATATGGATTTACCGACGGTTTTTACCGACAGACATCATTTGCGTCGGTAATAAAGGGATTACCGACGGATTTGGCCGTCGATAAATGAAGATACCAAAAGTTTCATTAATTACCGACGGAAAATCCCTCGAAAATGGTGGTGGGAATGAGAAAATTTTGGCGCGAGAGTCTACTGACGGAATATTCCGTCGGTAATATTGAACTATCCATACCGACAGGATGTCCGTCAGACTGTTTCCATTACTGAGGGTCGGTAATCTTTTTTTGAATTACTGACGGATAAGACCGTATGTAATTTTCATTGGCCGTCGGAAAGTTTCATTAAACCATCATTGAAAAGCCTTCTCCCTCTCACTTCTCCCTTTCTCACTTTCTCTCCTCCCCTCTCTGGTTCCCTCTCTGTTACGAACGTGAATATATGAGGATTGATACTATAGTACTCATTCCCAGACTCTACCTATTGTGAGGTGAATTCCATGGTGCATGAGGTACTTATGTCTCTCACGTGAGACACCTTAATTTGACAGTTGGATTAAAATTATTACGTGATACCACCATACTCTTCCCACACCTCTTTTTTTTTTTGTTCTATCTTCTCTCTCACTTTGGATGCTTCTCCTCTCCCAGCTCCCTCCACCCCTTTGGTTGATCTAGTACCACTACCACCGTGCGGCTGCTCGCGAATCTCCTCGCTGCATGTTGTCGAAATCGACGTTACCGGAAAATCGCTTCGCGGTTTTATCCTCTTGGAGCTCGGCACTACCTATTACCTCTGCCGCCTTAATCTCTATGATAACGACTTCTACGACGTCATTTAGGTGCAGCTATTCAATGCCATCGCACTCCACAACATCTTCCTCCACCACAACAACCTCTCCAGCCCCTTCCCTCCCTCCTCCGTGTGTCGCCATCGCGTCCAGCAACTACCAGAATCGTCCTTCCCAATCACGCCTCACGTGAACCACGAAGCACCAGTCACCGCGCGTCGTACACCGTATCACCGCCACTACAAGAATTATGTTGATTAGCGACATATTTTTTGCGACGGTCCAGTAAAATTATCATTTGCGACGGCTTTAGCCATCACTAAAAGAAATGGATGAAAGTTCAAGATTTACGACGGTCTTGGGTGATCTGCGACGACCTACTTTGTCACTGTGGTTCCGCGTATTTGGGCAAAAAATTTGACGCGAGATTTGGTAGAAAAAAAGGTATTTTGCAACTGCTAAGTCGTCGCTAACTTAGGCGTCATTTTTCGACGGCCTCTGGTCTCCAGTAACAGATGAATTTTACGATGGTCGAGCCATCGCTAATAGATATTCAATTTTTGCGACGACCGAGCCACCGCTATTATGCAATTAATTTTTGCGACGACCAAGCCGTCGCTAAATGGTAGATTTTCTGACGGCTAAACTGTCGCCGACCCGTCACAAACTGGTGATGTAAACCCCCAACTTACCCACTTCCCTCTTCACCCTCTTCATTCATTCCTTATAGACACAGTCGACGCTCCCTCCCCTTTTTCGCCAGCACCCCTGAGCCACAACCGCCGTTGTCCCAGCCGCCACCATCCCAGCCTGAGGGTCATCGGCAGACCAGTGATGAGGAGGATCAATCCTTTACAGATTTGTTAATGCGGGGCTATAGAGAGGGTTATTAGTTTTGGTTATTAGTTTCTTTAAGATTGGATTTTATTTTGTATGATGTACGCACTCTGTCAAAACAATTTTCTTTTAGTTATGAATTTCATTTATCGTTTAAAGTTATTATTCATTTATCATTTAAAATTATTATTTACTTATCATATTATAGTCTAAATTATAATTAATAAAAAAATAAATAAAGTTTATATTAATTTTGAATTCTATATTAAATATTAAATAATTAATTAAAAATAATTCATATTTTAAATAATTAATTAATAAAAAATTAATTAATTAAATTATTATGTTTTATAAAAAAATGTGTTGCAATTTGTGACGGCTAAGCCGTCTCTACATTATTGCTATTTGCGACGGCCAAGCCGTCACTACTTTCTGGTGATTAGTCGTCGCTAATGTTTGTTGATTTGATACGGTCAGACCGTCGCTAATGTCTAATGATTTGTGACGGCCAGGCCATCGCTAATGTCTGATAATTTGTGATGGCCATGCCGTTGCAAATTTGTGATGGTCATGCCGTTGCAAATTTGCGACGGCCATTAAAAAAACCGTCATAAAGCGTTTGCGATGACCCAATATGTGACAGATTTATGATCGTTGCAAATCTGTCAGAAACATGTGTTTTGCGACAGATTTAAGCTGTTTGCGATGGTCTTTGACCCTCGCTAAATTCAATTTTTCTTGTAGTGCGGATCAACCTCTAGTAGTGATAGTCCAGCCACTGCAACCATAGTTAGTTGCTCCCTTGGTTCCAGCCATTATCACGACCTATGGCACCACCATCCTTAATTATCCGTTCCCTGCAAACCTGCGAGTAACAAAAGATTTGGCCTTTAGGAGTCCACGCCTTCAACACCTCGCAGCCCTTGCTGTGACTGTTGCCATTCCCGCCGATGATGAAAGCGGGCACGATGATGATGACGACCCGGGGGGAGTCGGGCGAGGCATCGTCATAGTAGAGCTAGAGTGAGAGAATATCTTAACAAATTGAAAAAAAAAAGATATGGTGTGGATAGTGTATAATAAAATCCTATGGGACTACATGATCCAATGGTCCTTAAAGGTGATACACGCTTAGAGACTATTGAAGCCCTCTCATTATAGAAGCCGCACCTGTTGTGATCCTAACCCCACTACCCTTTCCCATTCTCATTCTCAGGACTCGGGAGTCTCACATTACCCCCATCTGCTTCTCACCATAGCATTCCACCGTCCCACCCACGGCCATCTCATCCCGTTTCATATCTCGCGCTCTCTCAGTCTCGTTCTCTCACACCTTTATGTTCTAGCACTACCTCCCTATGTGAGAGATGTAAGGAGTAATTAAAAATATGTATATAATATTCTTTTTGTTATCTGATGACATCTTATCTCATTCAGCCAGTTAACAAATGTATAGAACGTGAATCGAGAGAAACGTTGTTCAAGATTTTATCTACGTGAGCCTAATGAGAATTTACCTTTTTTTATTTTATTTTATGTACCGAAATTTAACTGTTAAAAGGAATTAGCTTAATTACTTTTTCTAAAAAATAATTTTATCGTATAGTTCAATTTAAATGTATTATTGTAAAAAAAATCTGCACAGTCAATTAATCATATAACATCTTATATATGATTCTTATGCTAATTAATTATTGTGAAAATTAAATATTTTTAATAATATAATAACAAAGTTTAGGGTTTAGATACAACAACTCCCAATAAAAATTTTCTATTCTTGGTTCCTATTAGGGGTGAAATTTCTGATTATTGACAGATGCATTTCGACAGGCTGACGAAGGAATCAGAGTAATGACTAATATTTTCTAAGTATTGAAAATATTTAGTTGATAAGAAAATACTAATAGAAATGATAAATTGACAACCAAGTTTTTTGACAAAGCATTAAGAAGAGTTGTCAAACGTACAGAGAAGTGTGAAAATGGCTAAGTCCTCAAGAGTGACAAGGCATTACCAAGATAAGCTGTCAAGAAGCCAGACCGTCGAATACAATCAAGTTGACGCGGATCGGTTCAAGAAATTGAGCAGTTATCAGAGTTGTTTGACAAACAGTTTAAATTTAAATTAGAGAACTGCCAATATACGTGACAGTCATTAAAATAGGAAGTTAGTAATAGGTAGTTACTTTATTTACCTATAAATACTAGTAAGCACAATGTAAATGGGCTTTTTAACCAAAATGGATTCATTTTAGAAACTATTTACCAGTTTAGGGTTATTCTGAAACTATTTATCAATGGGGGGTCCTTTTGGACACGTGGCATATTTTAATTTTTTTCCTCTGATGGGTCAAAGCTCCTACATTAAAAAAAAAAAGACAAAAGCTTCCTGCAGCACCACGTGGCGCAATACAAGGGAGGCGCCACGGATGACGCCTTTGCAATGCAGGAGAGGCACCACTGTGGATGGCGCCTCAGGCACAGTGGCGCCTCCCCTGCATTGCGCCACGTGGTGCTGCAGGGGCGTCCCCCTTCCCCAAAGCATTACCCACCCCTCCCCCAACCCACCGTCCCCTCATTTTAACCCCCTCCCCCTCCTATAAATATCATAACAATTCATAAAACTTAATTCACCTATCTTAAAAATCTTCATATAATTTATAATATTTTTTTTATAATTTACGGTAATAATGTTGTTGTATTTTTTCACATATTAAGTTTATTTTTTATTATAATATAATATTAATATTATTTTTATTAGTATCGGTATTTATTATTAGTATATGATAATGAATTTTATTTTGTATTATTATTATTATTAGAAATTGAGAATTTATGGGTTATTGTTATTATTTTAATTTAGTGATAATAATGTTGTTATATTAATGTTATTATAATAACAAGTAGCAAATATTATCACAAGAGGGATAAAAAAATAATAGCAATAACAATTTACACCTATAAATATTCATCAATTATTACAATAGTAAAAACAAAATTTACCTTGTAAGAATTAAAAGAAAGTTACCAGCAATTTTAAAGGAACACAGCTACAAAACAAATTATACTATAAGTATAGGGAGTAATGATGACATTAATGATAATGTATCTATTTAAAATAACAAGCAACAATAAAAAATACCCTAAAAACAAGTAGCAAATAATATCACAAGAGGCATAAAAAAATAATAGCAATAACAATTTACACCAATAAATATTCATCAATTATTACAGTAGTAAAAAAAAATTTTACCTTGTAAGAATTAAAAGAAAGTTGCCAGAAATTTTAAAGGAACACTGCTACAAAAAAAATACTATAAGTATAGGGAGTAACGATGACATTAATGATATGTATCTATTTAAAATAACTAGCAATAATAAAAAAAACCCTAATAACAAGTAGCAAATAATATCACAAGAAGCATAAAAAAATAATAGCAATAACAGTTTACACCAATAAATATTCATCAATTATTACAATAGTAAAAAAAAAATTTTACCTTATAAGAATTAAAAGAAAGTTACCAGCAACTTTCAAGGAACACTGCTACAAAAAAAATTATACTATAAGTATAGGGAGTAACGATGACATTAATGAAAATGTATCTATTTAAAATAACAAGCAACAATAAAAAATACCTTAATAACAAGTAGCAAATAATATCACAAGAGGCATAAAAAAATAATAGCAATAAAAATTTACACCAATAAATATTCATCAATTATTACAGTAGTAAAATTTTTTTTTACCTTGTTAGAATTAAAAGAAAGTTACCAGCAATTTTAAAGGAACTCTGCTACAAAAAAAAATTATACTAAATGTATAGGGAGTAACGATGACATTAATGAAAATGTATCTATTTAAAATAACAAGCAACAATAAAAAAGTACCCTAAAAATAAGTAGCAAATAATATCACAAGAGACATAAAAAAATAATAGCAATAACAATTTACACCAATAAATATTCATCAATTATTACAGTAGTACAAAAAAATTTTACCTTGTAAGAATTAAAAAAAAAGTTACCAGCAATTTTAAATGAAAACTGCTACAAAAAAATTATACTATAAGTATAGGGAGTAACGATGACATTAATGATAATGTATCTATTTAAAATAACAAGCAACAATAAAAAATACCTTAATAACAAGTAGCAAATAATATCACAAGAGGCATAAAAAAATAATAGCAATAAAAATTTACACCAATAAATATTCATCAATTATTACAGTAGTAAAAAAAAATTTACCTTGTTAGAATTAAAAGAAAGTTACCAACAATTTTAAAGGAACTCGGCTACAAAACAAATTATACTATATGTATAGGGAGTAACGATGACATTAATGAAAATGTATCTATTTAAAATAACAAGCAACAATAAAAAAAATACCCTAAAAATAAGTAGCAAATAATATCACAAGAGACATAAAAAATAATAGCAATAACAATTTACACCAATAAATATTCATCAATTATTACAGTAGTACAAAAAAAATTTACCTTGTAAGAATTAATAAAAAAGTTACCAGCAATTTTAAATGAACACTGCTACAAAAAAAAATTATACTATAAGTATAGGGAGTAACGATGACATTAATAATAATGTATCTATTTAAAATAACAAGCAACAATAAAAAAAACCTAATAACAAGTAGGAAATAATATCACAAGAGGCATAAAAAAGTAATAGCAATAACAATTTACACCAATAAATATTCATCAATTATTACAGTTGTAAAAAAAAAATTACCTTGTAAGAATTAAAAGAAAGTTACCAGCAATTTTAAAGGAACACTGCTACAAAAAAAAATACTAAAAGTATAAGGAGCAACGATGATATTAATGATAATGTATCTATTTAAAATAGCACGCAACAATAAAAAAAATACCTTAATAATAAATAGCAAATAAAATTTCCTACTGATATCTATTTATAGGACGGGGACTAGGGTGTTGGGGGGAGGGGATAAGGGAACCAGTAATAATTGTGGCGTGGGTTTACTTTTTTTTTTTTTGGGGGTTGGGGGGGTCGGTTACTTGATACACATCCTACACATCTCGATCACACAGCAGATTGATGGATAACATTCAAGTATTCCCTCCACCCTTCTTATTTCAATTCAATATGAAAACCCAGTACAATACTGGTTATGTCTTTCAAGTTATTCACTTGTTCTTCATTATTTCCAGTATTCCTCTCAAATTATTCTTCTAATTTCTTTTACTTTTCACAAGTAACTTATATTCTTAGATTTTATTTTACTTAACATTTCTTGTTCGTTATAAACTTAGTTCGATTAGGAAGTTATTTTCTACAATAGAAACTACATTCATCTTTTAAATTTCAAAGTTACCTTTCATTATTACGATAATTTTAAACACCATTTTCAAACTCATATACTTGTCATAGCATCAAGTTATTGCCAGTATATTACTAGATTTGACTAACTTGTCAAATTCATACTTGGCGGACAGTTCATACCTATTCTTGAAGAGATTACCGCATAACTCGTAGGTCCCACACTCGTTTGATCTTTAATTATTTGTAACGAAGGAATTTTGGTTAGAAACCAAAAATCCACGTTAACAAATTGGCACGCCCAGTGGGACGAGTTTAGAGTAACTCGTATAGTGTCACAACTCTGACATACAAATTTATTGTATGCGACTACGGAGTGGGAGAGTGATTCAAACGTCATCTAATTCCTAAAACTCTGTAAATATGAGTAGTGCAAGTAACGCAGGCGTAGTCCGTACTAACACCGTTGTGCCAACGGTGGATGCTAATCCTATAACCACTGTTGCGCCAATTAATAATATTCCTGCAACCATGGCTAACGCTACTAATGCAGGAAATAATAGCACTAATAGTTTAGTGGCGAGAAGAGGCGTTTCCTATGCCCAAGTTGTCAATAGGTTTGATGAAGTTGGCCAAGGAACACTCCCGTCACCAACTTCCCCAGTTTTACAACAAATAAATCCGCCAACCATTTGATTGTCTCCACGGAGTGTTGTGAATTCAAACCCAAGAGGGACTACGCAACCTCTACCACAACCTTTGTATGGAATGCCTTATGGTTCGACCATTGTCAACCCAAATACCCCATTTGCATACATACCACATCCAAATGGAGTAACGATGGCCGCTCATACATTTGGACAGGCAGGATCGTAGACTGGGGGGCAAATCCCCAGTCAAGCGAATGGGATAACAGGGTCAGTGGTGATGACCCATACTCGACAAAAGTGTCTAGTAGCAAGGCCACAAGTATCCCCACTTAGACAACCCCCGCAAAATATTGTTGGTTTGTCAGATGCTACATTAGCCAATGTTCGACAACAAATTGATTCTAGTAACTTTGACATGGTGAATACATTTACTCAGCAAATAGGTACAGTGATTACGCCATTGATGGAAAACACGAATAATGCATGCTTGACATTAGCAAATGAGATGCATAGGTTAAATAGAGCCTTGGGTGTGTTAGCCCCAGACGATAACCAAAATGCCAATAGAAATCCCAATAGAAATGTCAATAGGAATGTCAACCAGGGCCAGAATAACTAACCACAGGATGAACAACCACAAGTTATCCAACTTGACGGATCCGAACAAGATGACGAGCGGTCACAGCCCCATCGTCGAGTCCCTTTGAGACGTGGAAATGTACACATTCTACAGCCAGAGGAAGACAAAGACTTTGTCATAAACCAGGGCACTCTTGGAGCGCTTCGTCAAAATGTTCTAAACCAGAATGTTAACCAAGTTGTCGAGCAAGCATTTAATAGGTTTGGTTTTAATATAGGTTATGTCAATAAACCAATTTTTGTATTGACATTTCCTGATTGGGTCCAACAGGCAGAAATGCCTCGAGGATACAAAATACCCAAATTATCAAAATTCTCGGGGGAAAGTGGAGAATCAACCGTCGAGCACATTGCCCGATATACGATCGAATTAGGAGACTTGGCTTTAGAGGAGGGACTAAAAATGAAGTTCTTTCCTAGTTCATTAACTAAGAATGTTTTTTCTTGGTTTTCAACCCTGAGACCTAATTCCATACATTCATGGAATCAATTAGAGAGGAGCTTTCATGATCAATTCTTTAGGGGTGACCTAAAAATTGGGTTGACAGACTAATTTGGCATTAAAAGAATGAATAACGAGTCTGTCGATGATTACCTTGTCCGATTCCATCAAATGAGGAGTCGTTGCTTCACCCCTATCCCTGAAGCAGAAATAGTGAAGATTGGTGCCGGGGGTCTAGATTATCACATTAGGAAGAAATTGGTCAACTAACACCTAATTGATCTTGCCCAGTTGGGTGATAAAGTCCGACAAATTGAACAACTGAAGGTCGAAAAGGTTTTCAAGCACAGGAAATTCCTCAAAAGAGAAAAGATTAATTTTGTCGGATGTAGTGATTCTGACGAAGAGGGCAATAATTCTAAAGAATATGAGGTATGTAACTTCCTAATATTTCAATATAGTCTTTTTAATAAAATATTAATGTTTTAGGAGGTTTAGTGTAGAAAATGACTAGTTTACTATAATTGTTTAGTAATTAAAAGAATGTAAAGTTTAGAAAAATAAAATAAAAAAATAAAATAATTTATACAGCAAGAAAGGCAAAGTGGGTCACGTTGTTTCGGTCCAGTGAGCAATAAAAAAAATTAAGGTTGAATTCCTTTATTAAAATAATAATAATAATAGTAACAAGAAAAGATAGCCATGCGTGGGACCTATTGAATTGGGCTTTATTTAGACTTTAGCAAATATATAAACCTCATCAGCGAGGTTGCTTTGCAACACCAGATTACACTTTTATTGTTCCAGTGGCGGTGTGGCGTAGAGGGACTTAACAAAACTGACTGAAGAAAATTATAGAGGAGCGTGGTGCCATAGCTAGAAGCAAATAGGATTTGTTAGTAGGAAACATTTAGAATTCTGAGCTTTTTTGGTGGTCTACGAGAAGTAAGTAAACACCCTCATTTTCAAACTTACATGGTATAGATTTTAAAAAGTTTAAGTATGAATTCAAAGGGTAATTATTTGGGGTTTTGTCTTTAAAATGAAATTGATAATTTATTGGTGATTGATTATTATGAGATTGAATATCTACAGATTGAGTGATATGATTATTATTGTTTGGTATGATGTTTCGTGATATGTGATGCCTTAATGTTTGTAGTTTGGATATGAACTTGATGAGTATTAATGCATGTGACATGATGTTATTATTTGAGATTATTTTGGAATGACCGTTTGGAAATATGCGTGTGTTTGGTTGTCTCCCTTGGGGAGAGATAATCGTTTGAGATACCTCCTTCGAGGAGACGGCAAAGGGCCTAACTCGTAGCGGTGGAAGATTGGCCTAATGCGAGGCAATGGTAAAGGGCCTCCCTCAAGGAGAAGGCAATAGTGATTATTGCAAGGGTATGAGTACCTCCTTGTAGAGATGGCAAATGGACTAACTCGTAGCGATGGCATATTGGCCTAATGCGAGGCGATGGCAAAAGGACAATGTTGGACATTGCAAAGTTGTGGATACTTCATTCGTAGAGATGGCAAAGGGTCTAACTCGTAGCGATGACAGATTGGTCTAATGCGAGGCAATGGCAAAGGGACTCCTACGAAGAGAAGGCAATGAGATGTCGTTACACTCATATGTTTGTTTGTTGATATAATTGTATGTGATGTGGTTTATTTATTTTATTAATTGAAATATTTTGAGATTAAATTGACGGATTACCATGGTTGTTTTTCCGGTTACTGCTTCGGCTGAATGTAACATCTTTTCGAAAACATTTTAGAATTGTGTTTACTTACTGGGATTATAAATCTCATTAGTAGTGTTGTCTTTCAGAGTTTACAGGTGATGACATGATGATGCGGCGACTTGAAAAGTCTTGAAGATATTAGTTTTAGTTGATACTTTATTTATTTATTTTGGTTTATTAGACGCCTGTGTTTTGAGGCTTTATTTTACTTGGATGTAATGGTTTATTTAGTACTATTACTTTATTTAATTATTTTGAATAGACGAGATACTTTCAAACTCAGATTATTGTGAAAATTTTTATGACTCGATTATTTAATTTAAATGTTTTTATTGAAAATTAATTTGGGTTACTAAATGTAACGAAGGGCATTACAAGGTAGACTATGTTGAATTGAAAACTGGTCCCTCTTATACATGTCAAGCCTTGAATCCTGTAAGGGCTAGAGAAAGGATTCCTCTCATCAATAAGAAAGTGTATACATTTGACGTGACTAAAGTCGACCAAATATTTGACATACTGCTCAAAGATAAGCAGTTAAAGTTGTTAGATGATCATAGGCTATTGAAAGCCCATGAAATAAAAGATCGGAAGTATTGTAAGTTTCATAATACTTTTGGTCATGTAACTAACGATTGTATGCATTTCAGGGACATCATTCAGAAAGGTTTGACAGAAGGAAGACTAAAGTTTTTAGACAAGAAACTAGACATGAAGATTGATACAGAACCATTCGGTCCTGAAGTTAACAAAATTGACCATCAAGTCCCTATGGTAATAGGCATGGTCAATATAAGAGTTGGACAGAAGATTCAGATGGACCTGACAGATTCATTTGATATCTATCCAAAGCCAAGGGAACTGTTTGTCGACTTCATGACACGCAAGAAACGTTTGCCCAAAATGTGAAGTATTTTATGACGATGCTGCTGCCAAGAAGGCAAGGGGGCAGAAAACGCCATCATATCACCCACAAGACAGAACTGAGTCTCGTGATGGTAATAGTCAAGGCGGCAGGTTCTCGCACCCGAACAGCCATGCTGGGTCTCACAGTGTGCACAGGATACTACACATGTTGTTAATAGGCAAACAGGTAGCCGTCAGCAACATATGTATCAGACAAGACCTAAACAACATAACACTGGAGGTTGGCTTGAAGAGCCAATCAGAGAATCAGTTGGAAGCAACAAATCTGTCGGTGGAGGATTCAATTCCATCAAGACCAGGAAGCCCCCATCTAACGTAATGGTGGATCGATGGGTAAAAAATTCTGCTATGGCCCGTTATCCGGAGTTACGAAAGCCGAAATGGGTGAGAAAGAATAAGTTTAATGATTGGAATTCACCCTTCTGGAATGAAGATTACTGAAGAGGGAAATTGGTTCAAAACGCTCAGATGACAGGACCTGGTTTGTCAGGGCCATCAACTCAGCCACCCGTATCTAAGAGCCAAAAAAGAAGATTGCGGAGGCTCCGACGGGCTCAAAAGAAAAAGCTTGCCCAGCAAGGGGGTATCATAATAAAAGAATTGCCTTCTCAGGATACTGGTTGCTTGGTTGCAATGGCTGACAATAAGGCCGAAAAGAGTGGAGAAGTCACGATGAAAAGCGTGATAGAAGCTCACCAGATGGGTGTTGATAGGAGGATGCCTGTTACTCAAGTTAAGCAGAATAGACCCATGTCACAGAACTGCATAAAGAACAAGAAGGCTTTAGAGATGGCATCACCACCAACAAAGTCCACAGGCAAATGACTTATTGGTTTGGTAGACATAGAAAAGGTTGCTGGACTTGAGAAAGAATTTGAGGCGATAATGGAAGAACAACAGTTGACAACATTTAAGCCCAAATGCAATCTAACCAAGGAAGATTTGTCTTTTGATGCTGTCATCGAAGCACTGAATGATCCAAATGATGAAAAAAACATCGGTAAAGACATAGATGTGGATAGACATAACGAAGACCTAACTTACATTATAGAGGCTCTAGACAATTGCGGCGCTGGCACGGCCCGACCTCTGTCAGATAGGTCAGGATCAAATGACGAGGGTGATTTAAGAAGAAATCATGGCAGAATGGTTGGAGGTTCATTCTTGGATGAAGATCCAGAAAACGAAATCATACTGGAACCACGTATGAGAATGAAGATAGGATTGATTTCGTTCATCCCAGCAGAATATGAGGGATATCTCGAAGTTGACTTCTCCGACGATGATGATTGTGACGCCTAATTTTGTCAGGGTATTTTTTTTCTCTTAATTAATATTTTTGAAATCAAAAATACAAAATATAAAAATGAAAAAAAAACTAAAAAATGTTTTTTTGTTCTAGATACAATATAGAATTAGATATGGCCCAATTTTATTTGTTGTTGCAAACCCATTATCCAAATTATCCAAATCCAAAAACAAACAAAAAGAAAAAAAACAATTTTTTTTTATTTAATTTTTGAAAAAATAAAAATATTTATTCTTCGTCTTTTTTTTTCATCCTTACTTTGTCCTCTTCCATTAGAGGAAAATCAGCTTTATATTTTATTTCCATTCTTTTGTTTTCTTTCACTTTTTTTTCCAAAAAAAGGGGAATACTACCCCTGCCCTTGCACCAGCAGAGTGGTGGAGACAGAGCTGATTTGCTCCCCACACAATGTACCACCCTCTGCATCCCTTTTGCTCTACTATATATTACATTGAACAGTAACAGTAAGAAAAAGAAAAAAAGAGGGAGAGGAGGCCATTCACGGATACACCAAACAGAGGGGGAAAACCATTCACAGGGACCCAAGCTTTCACTTTCATCTTCTTGTTCTTCCCAGCCTCCATCAATTTCCTTTTGTTACTCATCTTCTCAACTAAACAAGGAAAAAGAACAAACAAACAACAATAACAAGCAACAAAATACACAGTAAGTGCATCTGAGAAGCAAGCTTCTCCACCCAGCCGAGTTGCTCCGACCACCACCGTCACCGTCTCGTCCACCACCGCCCAGACGCGCGACCCCGACCAGAAACCACATCAGTCCAGTCCCGCCGCCACGACACCACCACCATACGTCCCCCCCTCCTCTCTTCCGCCACGGCCACACCGCATGCCGTCCAGCTCCGTAGCTCCGCCGTTGCTGCTCTGTTCCTTACCGTCACGAACCAGATCTATAGCAGGTCCGCCATGAAGCTGCTCCGCCATCTCCGCCTAGCCCCATCACGAACCGCGGATCCCAAGCCCAGCACCGCATCAGAATCTCTTCTTGCCCTCGCCGCAAGCTCGTCTCCGCTGCGCATGGACCGCCGCCATCCATCACCGTGTGAGACCCATCCCAGAGCCACTGTCTTCAGGTCTTCGTTCTGTGTTTCCCCTTTTGATAGTGAGAGTTCAGTTTTTTTTTGCTTTTATTAATTCCTTATTTTTTATTTTATTGTATTTTTTTCAAAGTTTCTTTAAGTATTAAAACCTTTAGCCATTTTGGGCCAGCTGCTAGGCCCTCAATGAATATCTGGAAATAAAAAAAACTGAAATCATGGACCGGGCTTAAAGTATGTAGTGTGGCTCACTTTGTTTCTTAAAAATAAAAATCTCTAAAAAAGTAATTTTCAGTTCCTTGTTTAAATAAAAAGTCTACCAAAATTTTTGAAATAAAAATCTCTTTTGAGTTCACGCTACAATCTACAATGTCGATGTATGATTTTTCATCCTCAAGTGTTGTATGAAAGGTTTATCATATAGCTTCGCTATCTTTAATCCTGTGTAAGAGTGAGTTCCCTTTTTCTAATAAATATTTTCAATATACTATTTTAATAAAAATTTATAAAATAAAAATCTTTTTTTATTCACACAACAATCTATGACGTTGATATATGATTTTCATCCTCATGTGTCATATGAATTGTAAGGGTTTATCATATAGCACTGTTATCTTGGACCCTGTGCATGAGTGAATTATTTTTGAAATAAAATCCTTTTTACAAAAAAATCAAATCTTTACCAAAAATTAAAGTCAACCAATCAATCAAACTTTTTTCTAAAGAACTACGTGGCTTTGAGTTTCCCATCGCACCCGGGAATACGTAGGAGCAGAATCAATCATTCTGTCAAGCCAAAATTAATATTTTTTCCTTTTTTTAGTGTCTCTTTTTATTTTCAAATAATTAATAAAAATACTTAATTTATGATGTTTAGAGATGCTATATGGACACAGTGCCATGTTCAATCCCTTAGATTTGAGGTTACCCTGTGGACTTATGTGCCATGTTCAATCTCATTTAGGTTTTATCAACAATAAATTTTTTATATACAAAATCATAAATAAAAATACAAATATCCAAAAATAAAAATAATTCTTTCTTGTAAATAATTTTTTGGGTAAAATAAATATTTAAAAGTTGTAAAATTTTTTTGCACAATTAACTTGAGGTACCGTTTTTTAAACGGGTGATGTGGGGTGCTAACACCTTCCCTACTCGTAATCGACTCCCGGACTCATCTCTCTCTCTGTTTTTTAGACCAGTTTACCTTTAAATAATCGGGTTTTATAAGATTTTCCCAATAAAAAAATTTAGTGGCGATTCCTCTGTTTTTATTTCTCTTTTCGCGGCTCCCGGATGGGACGGTCGCGACGATGATGTCGTCAACAATGATAGAGATCCAGGCGATTTTTGGATGTACGTTCAAGAGAACTTGGTTACCGTATTTGACAATGTAGCCCAGTTAGAGAAGCCCACCGATGAGCAAAGAAACCATTTGTGGCCTTTGCATGTAAAGGCCATAATAGATGGAAGACCTACCAACAGGGTTTTAATTGACGGGGGAGCTGCTGTGAATCTGATGCCAAGAGCAATGTTCAAAAAGCTAGGGAAGGATCAGTCGGATTTAATTCCGACAGATATGGTCGTCACTGATTTCAGTGGCAAAACTTCTCCGTCAGATGGCGTCATTTTGTTGAATATTCAAGTTGGCACCGTCGAAAGGATGACACTGTTTGTGATAATCCCCGCCAAGTCAAGCTACAACCTATTACTTGGCAGGGATTGGATTCATGCTGTGGGAGCAATTCCGTCAACATTGCATCAGAAAGTAATCTTCTGGAATGCGCAAGATCAGGTAGAAATAGTCGAAGCAGATGACAACGCTTGTTATGCTCAGCAATTACATGTTGATTTCAAGGTATATTCACCAAACGTCAGACCTATAACTGCCAACGAAGGGGTCATTGACAAGGATACATTGGAAGCGAGTCTTCTCAGTCAATTTGGCGTTAAGATAAAGGAAGAGGTCGACAAATCTCGGCCAAATTCCGACAATGAGCCTTGAAATACAACTGAGGAGATTGTCGGCCTATCTGGCCGACAAAGAAGTACACACTTCAGAAAGTATGTTAGTGGATTGTATCATTGATGACGGCCCTTTGGGTTTTGAAAAGGGAGCCGAAGTTAAGCAAAATGTGGAAGTGGAAGATCCATTGGAAGAAATAAACTTAGGTACAGAGTAAAAGAAGAGGCCTATCTTTGTGAGTGCTTTTCTGTCAGAGGATTACAAACCAAAACTTGTTAGACTAATTGCAGAGTATGAAGATTGCTTCGAATGGGACTACGATGAAATGCCTGGTTTAAGCAGGGTCTTGTCGAACAGCGGTTACCCCTTAGGAAGGATTGTAAACCTGTCAAACAGGCGAGCAGAAGATTTGCCCCAGAGGTGGTGCATAAAATCAAAGAGGATGTAGAGAGACTGCTTAAAGCAAAGTTCATTCGAACAACCAGGTATGTCGATTGGCTTTCTAATGTAGTTCTTGTTATTAAAAAGAATGGCAAAATTAGGGTATGCATAGATTTTAGAAATCTAAATACTGCTACCCCTAAAGATGAATATCCGATGCCAATAGTCGACATGCTTGTTGACTCAGCATCAAGAAATGAAATTTTAAGTTGTATGGATGGCCATACAGGCTATAATCAAATCTTTATAGCCGAAAAATAAGTGTCAAAGACTGGCTTCAAGTGTCTAGGAGCAATTGGGACATATGAATGGATTGTCATGCCTTTCGGTTTAAAGAATGCAAGAGCCACCTATCAACGAGCAATGAATACTATTTTCCATGATGTGATTGGGAAATTTATAGAGGTATACATTAATGATACGGTTGTCAAATCCAAAACAAAGAATGACCATTTAGAACACTTGAAGAAAGTCTTTGAAAGAATGAGAAGATAGAACCTCAAAATGAACCCTGAAAAGTGCAGTTTTGGAGTGTCGGCCAAGTTCTTAGGCTTTCTAGTTCTTAAAAAAGGGATTGAGGTGGACAAGAATAAAGCTAAAGCAGTCATGGAAGCCGCAACACCTACAAATAAGAAGGAATTGCAGTCGTTCTTAGGAAAGGTCAACTTTCTGAGGAGATTTATATCAAATTTGTCGGGAAGAACAAGGGTATTTGCACTATTGGTCAAATTGAAAGCGGTACAGAGCTTCATGTTGGAATCTTGTCACCAAGAGGCTCTTGACCAGATCAAGCAATACCTAGTCAATCCACTGGTCATGATGCCAGCAGTGCCTCGTCGACCGTTGAAGTTGTACATATCAGCATCTGAAGATACTATAGGATGTCTCTTGGCCCAGGATGACGATGACAATGTCAAAAGGGCCATGTATTATCTAAGCAGAGTCCTCAATGATGCTGAGAAAAGATAAAGTGCTATAGAGAATTATGTCTAGCATTGTATTTTTCATGTACTAAACTTAGATATTATATGATGCCTTGTAATGTGTTGGTTATTTCCAAAAATGATGTAATAAAGTATATGTTGTCAAAACCAGTCCTTAATGGATGTATTGGTAAATGGACCATTGCTTTGTCGGAATATTCTTTACAATACGTGCAAGCCAAAGCTTTCAAAGGCCAGGCAGTTGCCGACTTCTTGGTAGAACATCCAGGATTGGATGTGCCAGAAATAAACTTTGTCAGTTTGCAACCCTAGAAACTTTACTTTGATGGGTCAAGGCATCAAGGAGGTAGTGGAGTAGGAGTCTTAATCGTGACTCCACAAGGAACTCCTACTAAGTTCATGTTTGAACTTAAGTATCCATGTTCTAACAATGAAGCTGAGTATGAAGCTTTGATTGTCGGATTAGAGATACTAATGGAGATGAAAGCACGAGATGTGCATATCTTTGGGGTTTCTCAGTTGATTGTTAAACAACTTACCCAAGAATACAAGTGTGTCAATTATAACTTGACCAAATTTTACATTATAGCAAGTAAGTTAATGAGAAAATTTGATGACGTAGTTGTTAAGCATATCCCCATGGAATTGAATCAAGAAGCTAATGAGTTAGCCCAAATGGCGTCAGGGTACAAGATATCTCAAAAGACCTTGTTAGGATTAATGGAGATTAGAGAATTATTATATCCACTGGAAGAAAGAGATGTCTTAGTCAATTGTGTAATCTTACCAAATGATTGGAGGTTGCCAATAATTGAATATTTGTAAAATCCAAGTCAAAATGCAGATAGAAGAATAAAATATAAAGCATTGAATTATACAATGCAGGGTGGACTATTACATAGAAAATATCTTGACGGAACTTTACACAAGTGCTTAAGTGAGCAAGATACTTATTTTGCTTTGTCTGAGGTTCATGAGGGTATATGTGGAGCCCACCAAGAAGGAGATAAAATGAAATGGGTACTTCGACGTAGTTTGTATTATTGGCCAACTATGGTGAAAGATTGCATTCTGTTTGCCAAGTCTTATGAGCAATGTCAAAAACATGGCCATATACAAAATGTTCCGGCCAGCGATTTACATTCTATTATCAAACCTTGACCATTTAGAGGATGGGCATTGGATTTAATTGGCCAAATACATCCTTCTTAGTCGAAAGGACACCAATTCATTCTAGTTGGAGTTGATTATTTTACCAGGTGTGTAGAAACAGCTTACTTTAAAGCAGCCACCCAACAAGATGTGATCGATTTTATTGAAAATCACATTGTTTGTCGGTTTGGAATACCACAAACCTTGACAACTGACCAAGGGTCAGTTTTTACTGGTAAGAAAATTGTAGAATATGCTAGTTCTAGGCATATAAAGATGCTCACATCTACTCCATACTATGCACATGCTAATGGCCAAGTTGAGGCTGTAAATAAAATTATTATTGGCCTTATTAAAAAAAGCGTGTGGATCGACAGCCTAGAAATTGGCATAACACTCTTGATCAAATACTGTGGGCATATAGGACTTCACCTAGACAGTCGACAGGGAAGTCACCGTATAGGTTAGTATACGGACATGATCATGTATTACCTGTCGAAATCAATCTTCAATCAACTCGTATTCAAAGGCAAGATGATTTGCCTGTCGACCAATATTGGAATGCAATGTTGGATGAATTAGACGAGTTAAATGATGAAAGGTTGGTTGCTTTAGAAAACTTGATTCGACAGAAAGAAAAATAACCAAATTCTATGACGGAGGAGTCAAGTTTAAGGCATTTAAAGTTGATGATCAAGTGTAGAAAGTCATTTTTCCCTTGGGCAAAAGTTGTCGAGAATATGGCAAATGGTCCCCAAAACGGGAAGGACCATTTAAATTTACTAAAGTTTTTACTGGGAATGGTTATGCACTCGTCGATGTTGATACTGGCTTAAGAATTAAGTCGATTAATGACAAGTATTTGAAGAAATATAGACTGACGATACTAGAAGTAAAAATTGGCAGTAGATGAGATAGAACATAAGTTTTATTCATTGATTTGGCAATACAATTTTACATTGTCAAAAGTACATCCTGTCAGTTTAAGCTAACTTATTTCTAAGAGAGCGGGCTGGAAATTGACGGTTGGCATACATAGATGTGTGTCAAATTATGAACGTTCTAAAAGATACGTTAAAAAGATGTTCAGTTGACATACACAAAAAAAAAATTGCCAACTAAACTAAGATTGAGGATTTCTGATTTCTTCACAAGCCTTCTCTAGAGCCTCTCTGTCAGCCTTGGTTGCCAGATATTCAGATTGCGTGGCTATTAGCATGTTGACAATAGTCCTGGTAGTCACCCCTAACTTTTTAGATTCAACGTCAATTTGATTGACCTTTTCTTTGCTGGTCGACAGAGTTTGCGCAAGTTGAGGTTTTTTCTCTTTAGCTTGAGTTAAAGCAACTTCTAAGTCAGTAATCTCTTTGTCTACTGCCAAGTCAGCTTTGACGTTGTCAGAAATGACATGAATCTCTTGTTCTCTTGTGGCCTTCATGGTGCGTAGAGTCCCCAACATATTGTCCCTGCTAATTTCTTCGGCTTCAAAAGGGGACATAACATCATTGATGGTTGACAATTTGTCTATCAGACCATCAAAGTAGTCTTGGACGGAAGCCAAAGTGCCCTGCTTGAAGTTGGCAGATTGTTCTTGATTGGATTAAGTTGTTGGAGAATATTGGCCATGGTCGAACGGACGACTGAATCTGAACATAGGATGTCAAGTGGATGCTTGAAAAGGGATTTTAGCTCTTGCATAAATTTGACAGCTTGATAATCACTCGAATCTTGCCTTGTCAAATTTGAAAAATGGGCAGATCTTGATGAATTATGACGACCAATATCTGACAAAAAATAAATTAAGTCTTCAAGTTTAGAGGCAGGAACTTTCACTGGTTTGACGATAGTAGACAAGGTGTCTATCGGAAGAGGTGGAAGATGTGACTGAGAATTAGAGTTTGTTGAGGAGTTGGTGAAGAATGAATTGGTTGTTCAGGAGAATTTGACTCTCTCCCTAAGTCATCGAAAGACAAAACTTGGGGGGCATCTGTTAGGGGTGAAATTTCTGATTATTGACAGGTGCATTTCGACAGGCTGACAAAGGAATCAGAGTAATGACTAATATTTTCTAAGTATTTAAAATATTTAGTTGACAAGAAAATACTGGTCGACATAAAGGATAAATTGACAACCAAGCTTTTTGACAAAGTATTAAGAAGAGTTGTCAAACGTAGAGAGAAGTGTGAAAATGGCTAAGTCCTCAAGACTGACAAGGCATTGGCAAGATAAGCTGTCAAGAAGCCAGACCATCGAAGACAATCAAGTTGACGCAGAGCGGTTCAAGAAATTGAGCAGTTATCAGAGTTGTTTGACAAGCAGTTTAAATTTGAAATTTAAAGAACTGCCAAGATACGTAGCAGTCATTAAGATAGGAAGTTAGTAATAGGTAGTTACTTTATTTGCCTATAAATACTAGTAAGCACAATGTAAATGAGGTTGGAACTTGAAACATCCTACACGTCTCGATCACACAGCAGACTGACAGATTAACTCAAGTATTCCTTACACCCTATTATCATCAATGCAATGTTCAATTTCAATACAATATTGGTTCATTTCCTTCAAGTTCTTCATACACTTTCCAGTTTATTCATCATGTTCTTCACACTCTTTCTGTAACTTTCGTTACTTTTATGCACTTCATACTTGTTTAATCAAGTTTTCCTTTACTCTAATATTATAAGTAATTCCTAGTTTTTGACATCTTTTACTTAAATTAACATTTTCATTCGTTTCTATTCAATTTCCCAGAAATTGTTCTTCATCAACTTTAATAAATAACTACCTTTTCTATATTAATTCATTTGTAGTGTTCTTACATTTCAAATCTAAGTTTTACTTCTTGTCAATTCATACTTAATTACATAGTATTTCAGAAACTATTTCCATTATCTAGGTCGGTTATTTGATACACATCCTACACATCTCGACCACACGGCAGATTGACGGATAACATTCAAGTATTCCCTCCACCCTTCTTATTTCAATTCAATATGAAAACCCGGTACAATACTGGTTATGTCTTTCAAGTTCTTCACTTGTTCTTCATTATTTCCAGTATTCGTCTCAAATTATTCTTCTAATTTCTTTTACTTTTTGCAAGTAATTTCTATTCTTAGATTTTATTTTGATTAACCTTTCTTTTCAAGACTTTTGTCTCTTGTTCGTTATAAACTTAGTTCGATTAGGAAGTTATTTTCTACAATAGAAACTACCTTCATCTTTTAAATTTCAAAGTTACCTTTCATTATTTACGATAATTTTAAACACAATTTTCAAACTCATATACTTGTCATAGCATCAAGTCATTGCCAGTATATTACTAGATTTGACTAACTTGTCAAATTCATACTTGGCAGACAGTTGATACCTATTCTTGACGAGATTACCGCATAACTCGTAGGTCCCGCACTCGTTTGATCTCCAATTATTTGCAACGGAAGAATTTTGGTCAGAAACCAAAAAAGCACGTTAACAGATCCTTAATCAGTTTTGTTAAAATTACTAGTGTTCTTGACCCGTGCCATGGATGGGTATGCATTGTTTCTGAAAATTTCTATAAATTATTTTTAATATTTAAGAAATTTCTTCAAATTTGTATTATGAATTATCTACTAACAATTAACAAATTTTTTATTTATTTCAATAATGGATTCAAAAAAATAAAATAAAATTATTAATTATTGTTGTCCATTATAGATATTTGGTTATATATCTGGTTAATTATGATCTATAAAATACAATAAATGGGAGAAATAAAAATTAATTACATGTTGTACACCAATTTTTTTTTAATTATGTGTTATGTAGGATAATAAATTTTTTTTTACTAAAAAGGTATTTATTCATTCAAATGGGTAAAATACATCGAAAACAACACAAATCCAACACCACTAAAAACCGAAAAAGATGAATCTACGAATAAACTCACAGCACCCAGGTTAATAGCATAACACGGCAAAATCAAAATGCCTACAAAAGTGACAAAATTAAAGTCAGCGGAATACCCATGTCTCCGAATCTGTAACATTGACGCCCAATTCTTGATCAAATCTGTGATGGATCGAAGCAGATCTGCCAATCTGAACCAAATGAACACTGCACCAAGACGGGAAACCAAACAACGCCTCACCAAGGCGACGAACAACAATACCGCCGTACACAGATGACGAAAAACATGAAAAAACCCAGATCTATGTGAAAAAACCACTTATTTAGATAAAAGGGGAGAAAAAACGAAGTAAAGGGGTGATTCCAGGTCAAAAATGGTCCAAAACCACCTTCTCTAGTGGTAGCACGCGACTGTGTGTGTAGAGAGAAGGGAGAGAGTTTGAAGTTAGAGAAAGAATAAGGTTTTTTCTTTTATGTAGGATAATAATTTAAATCATTGTTGTAAATTAATATTTAAACCAAACTTAAATTAGAATTCATGGTACAATAAAAAGTATAATAACACAATTTTTTAAATGATATTTTTAAATATATCAAGATTCATGCAATGAATTTTAATATTAAATAGTAAGTGGATAATATCTAGTTTACCTCGTTGTTGTAAAATATCAATTTTCAATGTAACATGTATAAGACAGATATATATTACACATTGATATTTATTTTATATATATATATATATATATATATATATCATTTTTTTAATAGTGTAATACACACACTCCTGTTGCTATGGGCTTGTTGCTATTGAGGAATAGGATGGGTATCTCATTCCTATCACGATCTTTCATGTCTTTTTTAATTTGACTTAGTTGTTAGAGTTGTGTTATTTGAACACAAAATTTTGATATCGTATGTGATATCATATGTTTTTGTTTCTATCTCTTATTTTTATCATATTTGTATACACGTATTTCAAGAATACAAAAAAAAGGACATACGATGTTGATGTCTCGTTTTGTGTTCATTTATCATTTTGTAGTTGTTATATTGTTCTTTTGCCTTGTTCATTTCATTATCGGTTGAACATCATCGAGGCCCCGTTTCTTGTTTTACAGTTCCAAATTCCCATGAACCGCCATCGGAGAGACATGCTACGGCTTGATGATTTTTATGTTTAATGATGATATAAATAATAGAATGCCTATTTCATTCCAAACATTTCCTTAAATGACATTAATGTGGAATATATTTTGAAAATTTTATGTTGGTTTAAATATTGCTTACTGAATGGCTTTGAAGTAAAATATTCTGGGTTATAAACATTTCAATAAATACCATTAACGTGATATTTGTTTCCATATTTTAAAACAATGAATGCCTATTGGATTTTTTTGGGTAACAAAATGCCTATTGGATTTAATGATATGCAATGCAATTTCGAATGTTGATTATAGCGGATTTAATGTTGATATGAATAATAGAATGCCTAATTCAGCAAATATGCTTTAGACGAAAGACTGGTGTTCATTCAAGGTGCACATTGTTTCTAATAGAATATATGGTTAGTGAGTTAGTTAGGAGTTAGTTACATATGGTTAGCCTAATCTAGTCTATAAATAAGAGACTAATGTACACAATTAATCATCTTTTTCAATATGATTCCCCATGAGAAACTCTTCTCACTTGCAAGCTTTCAAGCTTCTAAGCTCTATTTCTCCTATGAAGCTAATCTTCATCTCTTTGATCCCGTGGTTGGTAACATGGTATCAGAGAGATACCGTGCTTCCGCCGCAGATGAGAGTGACGAAGACTCTGACGACTCTGAATCAGAGAAGGAAGTTTCAGAGGAGGAAGAATCGAGCCTCTGCGACGAAGACGAAGCCACCGCTGTTCTTGATTCTTGTTTCATCGAGTTCGGGAGTTTCTACTGTGATCATATTCAAATCAAGCCAATCAAGTCGATCAAGCAAGAGTTCGAAGGTTCCACGATCAAGATTGGGGAAATCAGCATCAATTCGCATTCCAGCATCTTCAAGCTGAAGGCTAATGGAGGTTCTTTTGTTGAGCAACTTTCAGAACTTACCTCACCTGTTGAAGATGGTGGGTCTGATTTCACCTTCTTTGAAGCCACCAACGAATCTAAGGAACTTGTCACTGATCTCTTCAAGAAAGTTGTACCGATTCCAGATCGTTCGTTGTTCACCGAGATCGCTGCTTCTGCTTCAGGTCTTCATCGCGTCGACATCGGCACTGGCTTCGGCAAGATTCGTGCTCCTTCAGACATCAAGAATGGAGGCTTCATCGACTTCCTCTGCAACTCTGGATCTGATATCTCTGAGTCCTATCTGGATGTGGTTCTTCCTCCGGTAAACGTCTCCTGGTTCCCCATCGGCGAATCGAGCATCGCCACCTTCGATCCCGGCGGAACTCACAACGTCGTCTCCAACTCCTTCATCAAGCTCTCTTGCAACCTTGGATCTGGCACTTCTGAGATTGATATAAAGGTGATTCGATTACTCGTTGCCTTGGTACACCATGGCTTTGAAAGAACCGCCGGCGAGCAAAAACAGCAGTTTCTCACCACCGTGTTCGCTGTCGAAAGCCACTTCTGGTCCTCCAACTCCGATGTATGGATCGCTATCTTCGATCCCGGGGGAACAGTGCCAACTATTCCGCCATTCGCAGCCTCGTAACATCACGTCTTCGATCCCGGTGGAAATCGCCGCCGTTCGTTGCTGATCTCGTCGCTGTTCTCTTTGCCTTGCATTGTTAGGGTTCAACTTGAAAGGGAAGAATGGAATTGGCTGAGTTTGGAAGCTTCCTGGGAGTTCCTCTCTCTTGGGCTGGCCCATTTTCAGTCGCTGCTAAGCAAGGATTGGGTCACTTCCGTTTCAGCTTCCAACTGTTGGGCCTCCTTTTTTTTTTGACTACTACATTCTGTTTGGGCTGAATAGTTGGGCCTTCTCTTTTGTTTAGCTACTGCTTGGGTCTGTTTGGGGTTTATATTTGTACTGATACATTTTGTTGCAAATTGGTCTCTTGTAATATAGGAAGCATTTTATTTTTCTTTTCACTTCAAGCTGCCTATGGTTACCACCATTGTCAGCTTGCGAGAGGGTAATAAAATATATATGGTTAGTGAGTTAGTTAGGAGTTAATTACATATGGTTAGCCTAATCTAGCCTATAAATAAGAGACTAATGTACACAATTAATCATCATTTTCAATATGATTCCCCATGAGAAACTCTTCTCACTTGCAAGCTTTCAAGATTCTAAGCTCTATTTCTCCTATGAAGCTAATCTTCATCTCTTTGATCCCGTGGTTGGTAACATGGTATCAGAGAGATACCGTGCTTCCGCCGCAGATGAGAGTGACGAAGACTCTGACAACTCTGAATCAGAGAAGGAAGTTTCAGAGGAGGAAGAATCGAGCCTTTGCGACGAAGACGAAGCCACCGCTATTCTTGATTCTTGTTTCATCGAGTTCGGGAGTTTCTACTGTGATCATATTCAAATCAAGCCAATCAAGTTGATCAAGCAAGAGTTCGAAGGTTCCACGAACAAGATTGGGGAAATCAGCATCAATTCGCATTCCAGCATCTTCAAGCTGAAGGCTAATGGAGGTTCTTTTGTTGAGCAACTTTCAGAACTTACCTCACCCGTTGAAGATGGTGGGTCTGATTTCACCTTCTTTGAAGCCACCAACGAATCTAAGGAACTTGTCACTAATCTCTTCAAGAAAGTTGTACCGATTCCAGATCGTTCGTTGTTCACCGAGATCGCTGCTTCTGCTTCAGGTCTTCATCGCGTCGACATCGGCACTGGCTTCGGCAAGATTCGTGCTCCTTCAGACATCAAGAATGGAGGCTTCATCGACTTCCTCTGCAACTCTGGATCTGATATCTCTGAGTCCTATCTGGATGTGGTTCTTCCTCCGGTAAACGTCTCCTGGTTCCCCATCGGCGAATCGAGCATCGCCACCTTCGATCCCGGCGGAACTCACAACGTCGTCTCCAACTCCTTCATCAAGCTCTCTTGCAACCTTGGATCTGGAACTTCTGAGATTGATATAAAGGTGATTCGATTACTCGTTGCCTTGGTACACCATGGCTTTGAAAGAACCGCCGACGAGGAAAAACAGCAGTTTCTCACCACCGTGTTCGCTGTCGAAAGCCATTTCTGGTCCTCCAACTCCGATGTATGGATCTCTATCTTCGATCCCGGGGGAACAGTGCCAACTATTCCGCCATTCGCAGCCTCGTAACATCACGTCTTCGATCCCGGTGGAAATCGCCGCCGTTCGTTGCTGATCTCGTCGCTGTTCTCTTTGCCTTGCATTGTTAGGGTTCAACTTGAAAGGGAATAATGGAATTGGCTAAGTTTGGAAGCTTCCTGGGAGTTCCTCTCTCTTGGGCTGGCCCATTTTCAGTCGCTGCTAAGCAAGGATTGGGTCACTTCCGTTTCAGCTTCCAACTGTTGGGCCTCCTTTTTTTTTGACTACTACATTCTGTTTGGGCTAAATAGTTGGGCCTTCTCTTTTGTTTAGCTACTGGTTGGGTCTGTTTGGGGTTTATATTTGTACTGATGCATTTTGTTGCAAATTGGTCTCTTGTAATATAGGAAGCATTTTATTTTTCTTTTCACTTCAAGCTGCCTATGGTTACCACCATTGTCAGCTTGCGAGAGGGTAATAAAATATATATGGTTAGTGAGTTAGTTAGGAGTTAATTACATATGGTTAGCCTAATCTAGCCTATAAATAAGAGACTAATGTACACAATTAATCATCTTTTTCAATATGATTCCCCATGAGAAACTCTTCTCACTTGCAAGCTTTCAAGCTTCTAAGCTCTATTTCTCCTATGAAGCTAATCTTCATCTCTTTGATCCCGTGGTTGGTAACATGGTATCAGAGAGATACCGTGCTTCCGCCGCAGATGAGAGTGACGAAGACTCTGACGACTCTGAATCAGAGAAGGAAGTTTCAGAGGAGGAAGAATCGAGCCTCTGCGACGAAGACGAAGCCACCGCTGTTCTTGATTCTTGTTTCATCGAGTTCGGGAGTTTCTACTGTGATCATATTCAAATCAAGCAAATCAAGTCGATCAAGCAAGAGTTCGAAGGTTCCACGATCAAGATTGGGGAAATCAGCATCAATTCGCATTCCAGCATCTTCAAGCTGAAGGCTAATGGAGGTTCTTTTGTTGAGCAACTTTTAGAACTTACCTCACCTGTTGAAGATGGTGGGTCTGATTTCACCTTCTTTGAAGCCACCAACGAATCTAAGGAACTTGTCACTGATCTCTTCAAGAAAGTTGTACCGATTCCAGATCGTTCGTTGTTCACCGAGATCGCTGCTTCTGCTTCAGGTCTTCATCGCGTCGACATCGGCACTGGCTTCGGCAAGATTCGTGCTCCTTCAGACATCAAGAATGGAAGCTTCATCGACTTCCTCTGCAACTCTGGATCTGATATCTCTGAGTCCTATCTGGATGTGGTTCTTCCTTCGGTAAACGTCTCCTGGTTCCCCATCGGCGAATCAAGCATCGCCACCTTCGATCCCGGCGGAACTCACAACGTCGTCTCCAACTCCTTCATCAAGCTCTCTTGCAACCTTGGATCTGGCACTTCTGAGATTGATATAAAGGTGATTCGATTACTCGTTGCCTTGGTACACCATGGCTTTGAAAGAACCGCCGACGATAAAAAACAGCAGTTTCTCACCACCGTGTTCGCTGTCGAAAGCCACTTCTGGTCCCCCAACTCCGATGTATGGATCGCTATCTTCGATCCCGGGGGAACAGTGCCAACTATTCCGCCATTCGCAGCCTCGTAACATCACGTCTTCGATCCCGGTGGAAATCGCAGCCGTCCGTTGCTGATCTCGTCGCTGTTCTCTTTGCCTTGCATTGTTAGGGTTCAACTTGAAAGGGAAGAATGGAATTGGCTGAGTTTGGAAGCTTCCTGGGAGTTCCTCTCTCTTGGGCTGGCCCATTTTCAGTCGCTGCTAAGCAAGGATTGGGTCACTTCCGTTTCAGCTTCCAACTGTTGGGCCTCTTTTTTTTTTTGACTACTACATTCTGTTTGGGCTGAATAGTTGGGCCTTGTCTTTTGTTTAGCTACTTCTTGGATCTGTTTGGGGTTTATATTTGTACTGATACATTTTGTTGCAAATTGGTCTCTTGTAATATAGGAAGCATTTTATTTTTCTTTTCACTTCAAGCTGCCTATGGTTACCACCATTGTCAGCTTGCGAGAGGGTAATAAAATATATATGGTTAGTGAGTTAGTTAGGAGTTAATTACATATGGTTAGCCTAATCTAGCCTATAAATAAGAGACTAATGTACACAATTAATCATCTTTTTCAATATGATTCCCCATGAGAAACTCTTCTCACTTGCAAGCTTCTAAGCTTCTAAGCTCTATTTCTCCTATGAAGCTAATCTTCATCTCTTTGATCCCGTGCTTGGTAACATGGTATCAGAGAGATACCGTGCTTCCGCCGCATATGAGAGTTACGAAGACTCTGACGACTCTGAATCAGAGAAGGAAGTTTCAGAGGAGGAAGAATCGAGCCTCTGCGACGAAGACGAAGCCACCGCTGTTCTTGATTCTTGTTTCATCGAGTTCGGGAGTTTCTACTATGATCATATTCAAATCAAGCCAATCAAGTCGATCAAGCAAGAGTTCGAAGGTTCCACGATCAAGATTGGGTAAATCAGCATCAATTCGCATTCCAGCATCTTCAAGCTGAAGGCTAATGGAGGTTCTTTTGTTGAGCAACTTTCAGAACTTACCTCACCTGTTGAAGATGGTGGGTCTGATTTCACCTTCTTTGAAGCCACCAACGAATCTAAGGAACCTGTCACTGATCTCTTCAAGAAAGTTGTACCGATTCCAGATCGTTCGTTGTTCACCGAGATCGCTGCTTCTGCTTCAGGTCTTCATCGCGTCGACATTGGCACTGGCTACGGCAAGATTTGTGCTCCTTCAGACATCAAGAATGGAGGCTTCATCGACTTCCTCTGTAACTCTGGATCTGATATCTCTGAGTCCTATCTGGATGTGGTTCTTCCTCCGGTAAACGTCTCCTGGTTCCCCATCGGCGAATCGAGCATCGCCACCTTCGATCCCGGCGGAACTCACAACGTCGTCTCCAACTCCTTCATCAAGCTCTCTTGCAACCTTGGATCTGGCACTTCTGAGATTGATATAAAGGTGATTCGATTACTCGTTGCCTTGGTACACCATGGCTTTGAAAGAACCGCCGGCGAGCAAAAACAGCAGTTTCTCACCACCGTGTTCGCTGTCGAAAGCCACTTCTGGTCCTCCAACTCCGATGTATGGATCGCTATCTTCGATCCCGGGGGAACAGTGCCAACTATTCCGCCATTCGCAGCCTCGTAACATCACGTCTTCGATCCCGGTGGAAATCGCCGCCGTTCGTTGCTGATCTCGTCGCTGTTCTCTTTGCCTTGCATTGTTAGGGTTCAACTTGAAAGGGAAGAATGGAATTGGCTGAGTTTGGAAGCTTCCTGGGAGTTCCTCTCTCTTGGGCTGGCCCATTTTCAGTCGCTGCTAAGCAAGGATTGGGTCACTTCCGTTTCAGCTTCCAACTGTTGGGCCTCCTTTTTTTTTTTGACTACTACATTCTGTTTGGGCTGAATAGTTGGGCCTTCTCTTTTGTTTAGCTACTTCTTGGGTCTGCTTGGGGTTTATATTTGTACTGATACATTTTGTTGCAAATTGGTCTCTTGTAATATAGGAAGCATTTTATTTTTCTTTTCACTTCAAGCTGCCTATGGTTACCACCATTGTCAGCTTGCGAGAGGGTAATAAAATATATATGGTTAGTGAGTTTGTTAGGAGTTAATTACATATGGTTAGCCTAATCTAGCCTATAAATAAGAGACTAATGTACACAATTAATCATCTTTTTCAATATGATTCCCCATGAGAAACTCTTCTCACTTGCAAGCTTTCAAGCTTCTAAGCTCTATTTCTCCTATGAAGCTAATCTTCATCTCTTTGATCCCGTGGTTGGTAACATGGTATCAGAGAGATACCGTGCTTCCGCCGCAGATGAGAGTGACGAAGACTCTGACGACTCTGAATCAGAGAAGGAAGTTTCAGAGGAGGAAGAATCGAGCCTCTGCGACGAAGACGAAGCCACCGCTGTTCTTGATTCTTGTTTCATCGAGTTCGGGAGTTTCTACTGTGATCATATTCAAATCAAGCCAATCAAGTCGATCAAGCAAGAGTTCGAAGGTTCCACGATCAAGATTGGGGAAATCAGCATCAATTCGCATTCCAGCATCTTCAAGCTGAAGGCTAATGGAGGTTCTTTTGTTGAGCAACTTTCAGAACTTACCTCACCTGTTGAAGATGGTGGGTCTGATTTCACCTTCTTTGAAGCCACCAACGAATCTAAGGAACTTGTCACTGATCTCTTCAAGAAAGTTGTACCGATTCCAGATCGTTCGTTGTTCACCGAGATCGCTGCTTCTGCTTCAGGTCTTCATCGCGTCGACATCGGCACTGGCTTCGGCAAGATTCGTGCTCCTTCAGACATCAAGAATGGAGGCTTCATCGACTTCCTCTGCAACTCTGGATCTGATATCTCTGAGTCCTATCTGGATGTGGTTCTTCCTCCGGTAAACGTCTCCTGGTTCCCCATCGGCGAATCGAGCATCGCCACCTTCGATCCCGGCGGAACTCACAACGTCGTCTCCAACTCCTTCATCAAGCTCTCTTGCAACCTTGGATCTGGCACTTCTGAGATTGATATAAAGGTGATTCGATTACTCGTTGCCTTGGTACACCATGGCTTTGAAAGAACCGCCGGCGAGCAAAAACAGCAGTTTCTCACCACCGTGTTCGCTGTCGAAAGCCACTTCTGGTCCTCCAACTCTGATGTATGGATCGCTATCTTCGATCCCGGGGAAACAGTGCCAACTATTCCGCCAATCGCAGCCTCGTAACATCACGTCTTTGATCACGGTGGAAATCGCCGCCGTTCGTTACTGATCTCGTCACTGTTCTCTTTGCCTTGCATTGTTAGGGTTCAACTTGAAAGGGAAGAATGGAATTGGCTGAGTTTGGAAGCTTCCTGGGAGTTCCTCTCTCTTGGGCTGGCCCATTTTCAGTCGCTGCTAAGCAAGGATTGGGTCACTTCCGTTTCAACTTCCAACTGTTAGGCCTCCTTTTTTTTTTTGGACCACTACATTCTGTTTGGGCTGAATAGTTGGGCCTTCTCTTTTGTTTAGCTACTGCTTGGGTCTGTTTGGGGTTTATATTTGTACTGATACATTTTGTTGCAAATTGGTCTCTTGTAATATAGGAAGCATTTTATTTTTCTTTTCACTTCAAGCTGCCTATGGTTACCACCATTGTCAGCTTGCGAGAGGGTAATAAAATATATATGGTTAGTGAGTTAGTTAGGAGTTAATTACATATGGTTAGCCTAATCTAGCCTATAAATAAGAGACTAATGTACACAATTAATCATCTTTTTCGATATGATTCCCCATGAGAAACTCTTCTCACTTGCAAGCTTTCAAGCTTCTAAGCTCTATTTCTCCTATGAAGGTAATCTTCATCTCTTTGATCCCGTGGTTGGTAACAGTTTCCTTATTTACATTGATTTACATTGATCTATAGATTGTTAGCTGAAGGAAAATAATGTTGTTGGTTTCTTATATGGAAATATGTTCAAGTGTTCTCGTTATTTATATCAATTTTTTCCTTTTTATGTCAATAACTTTGTTGCTTGTAGGAGAAATTGCTTGGTTCAAAACCAATTCCATATTCATAAACTAATGTAAATAGATTTTGAAAATTTGTATTGATTGAAAGATGACCGACAATTATTTGCCATTGAATATTTGTTATTATTACATTGATTATTCTCATCTTTTTTATTTTGAATTAAATTACATTAGATGACCATATTATTTGTATGTTAAGGTAAAAACCTCTATATTGATGGAGAAATGAGTCCGGGGAACAAATGAGTTTTAAATGTATCTAGAATTTAAAACCTGTATTCAATTACTAAGCTTTCATAGATGATAATATGTAAATTTCTATAGTGTACCATGAGTATGATCAAAGTTCATACTATATTACTTCTACATATTTGATCATCAATCTAAGGAACATGTATATTTTAGATTTTGAATTCCAAAATGTGTTCTTCCTTGTTGCAATTGGCTAATGTAAAATTATCACTAGTGACCCGCTCTCCCTTGAATTTCTAAGGCACAAGAATCAATCATTAGCTTGATTTGGTGTAATCAAGACCGAGAAGCCTCGAAAACTTTTACTATAATGGTGGAGTGATGCAGCCTTTGCTTCACAAAAAAAAGAGAGAAGAATTAATACAGAAGACTATTTCATCATCTCTATTCTGTTTTGAAATGTTCATACTCCGTGCATGTAAAGCAAGCTTAAAAGAAGACTAATATTGAATTTCGTCTTAAAATTGAGTGTCATGCCTCCCAATGATTGAAGCTACTCTTTGTAAAGCAACCTTTCAAATTTGAATTGTTATCTTTGTGGCAGTTGGCTCATCAATCAGTTAATCTGTTAGGCTATGCATAGAGTTTTCTCAACTATGTGATATCTGAAAAAGTAGTTAAGTCTGTTAGGTAGTTAGATCTATTTTTCTGTTATGTAACTACCTTGAGAGAGACTTGTTTGTACAGATATATAAGTCATTGTTGAGAGAAACTTGATATATAGAAAAAAGAGATACGAAGTGTAATATACACTGAAAAACCAGAGAGAGGGAGTGATTCATTGAGATCAAGTAAGGAGAGCAAGTGAGGATTGAGAAGAGAGTTAGTTTTCAACCCTGAAAGTCTTGTAACCATATTCTTTTTGATCTAGTGGATAGAAAGTCTCGCCTCAGTGTGGATGTAGGAGTAACTTGCTCTGAACCACGATAACATACTGTTCTTCATCTTCTTTTTGCATACTTCTGCATAATCTAGTTTCTTGTATTCTGCATTCTGCACAATATCGTTTTTACCATTTCTGTCAAGAAAAGAATTTCCGTCAAGAAGCTTTTCTGTCGGAAGAAGCATTTCTGTCAAAGCAGCAATTGTGTGTCCTTGGCATAACAGCTGGTTGCGATTTCTGTCAGAAGGCGATTTTCGTCAAGAAACGTTTCCGTCAAGACGCATTTCTGTCAAGAAGCGATTTCTGTCGGCAGAAGCGATTTCTGTCGACACAGCAGCAATTTTGCGTTCTTGTCATAACAACTGGTATCTAGAGCTTCGTTGAATCGGGGCTGCTTCCGCGATGGGCACTACAAAGTTCGATTTGGAGAAGTTCAATGGGGAGAATGACTTTAGCCTGTGGAGGATCAAGATGAAGGCTCTCCTTGTTCATCAAGGACTCGAGGAAGCCTTGGGAGGAATCAACAGACTTCCTGAAACACTTTCAGAAAAAGAAAAGAAAGATTTGATCAACAAGGCTCATAGCTTGATCATTCTTTCTTTGGGAGATGAAGTTCTTCACGAGATAGCAGATGAGTCCACTGCTGCAGGTGTTTGGCTCAAGCTTGAAAGCCTATACATGACGAAGTCATTGACAAATAATCTCTATTTGAAGAAGAAACTCCATCAGCTGAAAATGGAGGAAGGATCATCAATCAAAGAACATGTCTCTCAATTCACTAAGGCAGTTCTTGATTTAAAGAATCTTGATGTAAAGATTGATGATGAAGACCAAGCTGTGATGTTGCTGTGCTCCCTTCCTCCCTCCTATGAGAACTTGGTTGACACAATGATGTTTGGTAAAGAAAGCCTCACCTTAGAAGAAGTGAAAGCCACTCTTAATTCTCGAGAAATGAAGAAGAGAATTACTTATGATAAAGGTGAAGGTGGAGATGCAGAAGGGCTGTTTGTCGAGGCGGGCGATAACAGAGAAACAAAGGGCAAGAATAGGAGGAACCGATCCAAATCCAAAGGCAAGAAAGAGTGTTACTACTGCCATAAGGAGGGACATTTCAGAAA
Organism: Sophora flavescens; assembly: GCA_030762895.1. Taxonomy (NCBI): domain Eukaryota; kingdom Viridiplantae; phylum Streptophyta; class Magnoliopsida; order Fabales; family Fabaceae; genus Sophora; species Sophora flavescens. The sequence continues at coordinate 209,125,368 of CM061063.1, read as the reverse complement.
GAACTGTCCTGAGAGAAAAAGGAAGAGTAATGGCAAGCAAAACTCAAATGATATGGCTGTGGTAGCAGATGGTTATGAGAGCTCGGATGTGTTGGCAGTGACTGAAGATTCTTGCAGTGAGGAGTGGATTCTTGACTCAGGGTGTTCATTCCACATGACTCCTAATCAAGAATGGTTTGAATCCTACAAAAGGATCGATGTAGGAAAGGTGCTAATGGGGAACAATGTTGCTTGCAAAGTAGCTGGAATTGGCAATGTCAGGATCAAATTCAGGGATGGATCAGCAAAATTGCTCACAGATGTTAGACATGTACCCGAGCTGAAGAGAAATCTCCTTTCTCTTGGCATGCTGGATCAAGCAGGGTGTACATTTAAAGGAGAAGGTGGTGTTCTGAAGATATGCAAAGGCTCAATTGTCATGATGAAGGGAACCAGAAAGAATGGCTTGTACAGATTGCAAGATGCAACTATATCAAATCCTGCCAGTTTGATTTCTGTTTCAAAGTTGAATTCCACACAACTATGGCACCTCAGACTAGCTCATGTCAGTGAAAGAGGCTTGGAAGAATTGTACAAGAAGGGTCGAATAGGAAATGGAGACTTTGAAAGGTTAGAATTATGTGAACACTGTCTTTATGGCAAACAGAAAAGAGTTAAGTTTTCTTCTGCCATACACACAACTAAAGCCTCGGTTGATTATGTGCATTATGATATATGGGGGCCAGCAAGGGTTCCCTCATTAGGTGGTGCTAGATATTTCATAACATTCATAGATGATTGGTCAAGAAAAGTGTGGGTGTATTTGTTGAAACACAAGAATCAAGCATTCAAGTGCTTTAAACAATGGAAAGCACTTGTTGAGAATCAAACAGGAAGGAAGGTTAAGGTACTTAGAACTGACAATGGACTTGAATATCTAAGTGAAGAGTTCACTGAGTTTTTCAAGGATAATGGGATAACTAGGCACAAAATAGTAAGACTAACTCCTCAACAAAATGGTCTTGCTGAGAGAATGAATAGGACCATTTTGGAGAGGGTTAGGTGCATGTTGTCCAATGCCAACCTAAGCAAGGTGTTTTGGGGAGAGGCAGTTCACACTGCATGCTATCTAATCAATAGGTCTCCTTCAGCTGCTATTGATTTCAAGACACCAGAGGAGTTGTGGACAGGAAGAGCACCAACCTATGACAACCTGAGAATATTTGGATGTACAACCTATATCCATGTAAATGAAGGGAAATTGGAGCCTAGATCAAAGAAGGGAATCTTCTTGGGATATCCTGATGGTGTAAAGGGTTACAAGGTGTGGTTAACCAAACCAGGTGGAGGAAAGGCTGTGATCAGCAGAGATGTTGTCTTCAAGGAAGAATGCATGCTTGAGGATGCAGGCCAGAAAGCTGAGATGTCTAAGGAACCAGATGAAACCGACAACAAGGTTCAATTGGAGGTGGATCATGGTACTGCAGATACATCAGATGACAGTACTCAGCCACCTACTGAAACTGATGAACAACATGCAGCAGCAGGATCATCCTATAATCTGGTCAGAGACAGGGCTAGAAGGCAGATCAAACCACCTCAAAGGCTCGGCTATGCAAACCTCATTGCTTATGCACTGAGTGTAGAAATTGAGGATCAGGTAATTGATCCTATTAGCTACAAGGAGGCAATGGAAAGTTCAGATAAAGAGCACTGGAAAACTGCCATGACTGATGAGATAAACTCCCTTATGAAAAACAACACCTGGGAACTTGTGGAAAAACCTGCAAATCACAAAATTGTAGGTTGCAAATGGATTTTTAAGAAAAAACCAGAAATTCCAGGGGTTGAAGGAAGTAGATAAAAGGCTAGACTCGTTGCAAAAGGATTCACACAAAGGGAAGGAATTGATTACAATGAGATTTTTTCCCCGGTTGTGAAACACACAAGCATTAGAGTCATTCTTGCTCTAGTTGCAGTCTACAACTTGGAACTTGAGCAAATGGATGTGAAGACAGCCTTCTTACATGGTCAGCTGGATGAAAGGATATACATGAAACAACCTGAAGGGTATGAAGTAGAAGGAAAGGAACAAATGGTATGCCTGCTGAAAAAGTCCTTGTATGGACTGAAACAGTCACCAAGACAATGGTACAAAAGATTTGACACTTTTGTAGTGACAAATGGCTACAACAGAAGTTCTTTCGATTGTTGTGTCTACTTCAAGAAAGCCAGCTCAGGTCACTATATATATCTCCTACTCTATGTTGATGACATGCTCATTGCAAGTAAAGATCTAGAGGCAATCACCAAGCTCAAGGGCCTGCTAAGTTCTGAATTTGAGATGAAGGACTTAGGTGCAGCAAGAAAGATCTTGGGGATGGAAATCCTGAGAAAGAGAGATGAAAAACTTCTCTTCTTGCATCAGTCAGGGTATGCTGAAAAGGTGCTTAGAAGGTTCAATATGCAAAATGCCAAGGCAGTTTCAACTCCCATAGCTGGTCATTTCAAGCTATCAGTTGAACAATCTCCCAAAACAGATGAAGACCAGCAGTACATGGATAACATCCCTTACTCCAATGCCATAGGGAGTTTGATGTATGCTATGGTATGTTCAAGGCCTGATCTTGCCTATGCTGCCAGCATGGTCAGCAGATTCATGGGGAACCCAGGGAAGGAGCATTGGCAGGCAGTCAAGTGGATTCTTAGATACTTGAAAGGGACAAAATCTGTTGGACTGATATTTGGTAAATCAAAATCAGAAAACAACAATGCAGCAGGATATGTGGATGCTGATTTTGCAGGGGATATTGACAGAAGAAGGTCTCTAACAGGATATCTGTTCACTCTCTATGGAAATGTGGTAAGTTGGAAGGCAAATTTGCAATCAATAGTTGCCTTATCTACCACTGAATCCGAGTATATTGCTTTGACTGAAGCCATAAAGGAAGCAATATGGCTCAAAGGCTTTGTAAATGAACTGGAAGGAAGGGAAATTCCTATGACAGTATGGTGTGATAGCCAAAGTGCTATCCATCTCTCAAAGAACCAGATGTTCCATGAGAGGACAAAGCATATTGACATCAGAATGCACTACATTCGTGACATCATTGCAAATGGCATAGTTGAAGTGAAAAAGGTTGCTACTGAAGACAATATGGCTGATATGTTAACCAAGGTGGTTCCAAGGGCCAAATTCAAGACCTTGCATGAATTTGGCAAGTATTGGAACCTGTGATAAATGAGTCTCTTTAAGGAGACTGGATGCATACCTAGCTGGTACTTGAATTGAAGATCCAAGGTGGAGAATTGTGGCAGTTGGCTCATCAATCAGTTAATCTGTTAGGCTATGCATAGAGTTTTCTCAACTATGTGATATCTGAAAAAGTAGTTAAGTCTGTTAGGTAGTTAGATCTATTTTTCTGTTATGTAACTACCTTGAGAGAGACTTGTTTGTACAGATATATAAGTCATTGTTGAGAGAAACTTGATATATAGAAAAAAGAGATACGAAGTGTAATAATCACTGAAAAACCAGAGAGAGGGAGTGATTCATTGAGATCAAGTAAGGAGAGCAAGTGAGGATTGAGAAGAGAGTTAGTTTTCAACCCTGAAAGTCTTGTAACCAGATTCTTTTTGATCTAGTGGATAGAAAGTCTCGCCTCAGTGTGGATGTAGGAGTAACTTGCTCTGAACCACGATAACATACTGTTCTTCATCTTCTTTTTGCATACTTCTGCATAATCTAGTTTCTTGTATTCTGCATTCTGCACAATATCGTTTTTACCATTTCTGTCAAGAAAAGCATTTCCGTCAAGAAGCTTTTCTGTCGGAAGAAGCATTTCTGTCAAAGCAGTAATTGTGTGTCCTTGGCATAACAGCTGGTTGCGATTTCTGTCAGAAGGCGATTTCTGTCAAGAAACGTTTCCGTCAAGACGCATTTCTGTCAAGAAGCGATTTCTGTCGGCAGAAGCGATTTCTATCGACACAGCAGCAATTTTGCGTTCTTGTCATAACAATCTTGTTGATTCATAATTTTTTATAATCATTGCATTTATCATCTTGGTGTTCTTCACAACAATGAGAAGAGAAGAGACCATTACCTTTTGAAGATTTGGGACGATGCTCTAGAAAAAGAAAAAATAAAAGCGAGAATTAGAGGTTGAAATTTTCAGAACCTTGCTGTGATAAAGAATTGAAGCAGAGATAATCTTTGAAGAGATAATCCAATGAGCAAGGACCCCAGAGATGGTATTCAAAGAACCGGAGAGGAAAAAATAAGAGAATAAACAAAGAGGTTGGAGGTGGTGGTGGCCTTTGGTGGAGAGAGATGTGAGAGAGAAGCAGAGAGGTAGAGAGAGATCGTGGTCTTTGGTGGAGTAGGGTAGGGGAAGTGAAAAGTAAGGAGAAGGGAAAAAGAGAGGGTTTAGTATATTGTTGTGCAATTAATTACCATTTGTATAACAAATCAATATTTAATGCAAAGATTTCAAATTGATTTTAACCTTCAAAAATTCATTAATGTAAAAAATTATTTACCATTCATCAATATTACCATTAATATAATTAGTCCCCAAATCAACCACAGCACGATACATAAGCAAAAAAGTGAGGGAAGGCTTGTGGTGTTGTCACATGTGAAAATTTGGCATGAGTGAAGGCTCTAATGAGTGACATTTGGAGGTTGTCGTCTTGAGATTATTCTCAAATGTATATTATATAGATATAGATAGCACATTCAAATTAAATCGTTTCTTTTTATCAACTTGGTATAAATACATATGATTATCAAAACCCAAAAATAAAAATTTGAGTGCACAGCTTGTGTTTCTGAAATACATACTATGTTTCTATTAATAAAATAATTGATTGGTATTTGAAAATTTTAAAATATAGATATTTAATTGCCGTCATTTTATATTTTAAAATCTAAAATCATAAAATATATGACCAACAAGAACTAATAAATATTTGGTGAATTCTCCGGTACTTGATCAATATTTTGGGTAACTTTTACCCTGTTTGTGTGGCCCAATCAGTATTGACCAACTCATTTAAATGATGCCAACTCACTGCCAACCTTTCCCAACTTCTCATTTTATTCTATGACCCTTTTATAATTTTTGATTTTAACTATGGCCCAAAGGGATCTCTTTGTAAATTTAATTTTTTTTTAATTTTAGATCTCTTATTATCTTCATCTTCCAAAATTAAACCCTAAACCCCTTTTCAATTCCAGAATTTTGCATCATTCATCCCTTCAGCCATTCGTTCCAGAATCTGATACCCACCCCTTCGAATTCCATCTCCAAATTTTCATCCGCACCTCCCATCGTCGGCCATCACCTTGTAACCTCAAGGCAGCGCAGATCTCCTCCCTCGGATCTTGAAACCATGATGCTATGCGACTCAACCTCCCTCCTCCATGGTGCCACCATTGTCTTCCAACAAACACCCCAAGCTCGTCATTCATCACTTGTTTCCTACTTCTCGTCGTCAATTTTTTCCCATTCTGGATTTTCGTTGTGAGTAAATGGTTGATGCTTAAAGGCCTAATGTTGAATAGGAAGCATCAGGATCAAAACGTATTTTCAACATTGGGAGATGGGTTGATGCTTAAACGTCTGGAAGTTGAATAGAAAGCCTCAGAATCAAAACTCATTTTCCGCATTTTCTGAATTGTAGTTGAATCAGGTTGTCTAATTCTATAGGAATGGACCTTGTTCTCTTCCCTCCACTTGTGGTAAAAGGTGACTTCCACAACTCTGTTTCTGGGTTGTGTCGAGAATCTCGTGATGAGGCAGTTGGTCATTGATTCGTGAAGAAGCAAATGTCTGTGAAAAGGGGTTTAGGTTTTGATTTTGGAAGATGAAGATAATAAGAGATCTATTTTTTTTTTAAAGTTTGCAAAGAGATCGCTCTGGGCCATATTTAAAACCAAAAAATATAGAAAGGGGTTATTGAATAAAATGAGAAATTGGAAAAGGTTGACATTGAGTTGGCATCATTTAAATGACTTGGCTAATATCGATTGGGTCACACAAGCAGGGTAAAAGTTACCCAAAATATTGATTAGGTACCGGAGAATTCACCTAAATATTTAGGGAATTTAATATCAAGGGTTGGTTTAGTGGAGCATGATAAGGTATCTGACGGGTTGCACATTCGAGCCTTCACTAGTCTCATTAGGAGGGGGTAATGGTAAAACCTTTAATAAGTGCTCATAGTGCTCAGAGGATTTTTCCGGCACGGGATAGAATATTGTCTAACATAATGAACAAAGTATTATAAATGAAATTTTAAAGATCTATTATGTAACGAAATATTTTTTAGTTAATAGAGAAAACTGTTTGATAAACATAATTAACAAAATAGTTTAGTTAATTGGTAACTTACATACCCAAAAAGTTCAAGATCATTTTAAACAACATTAGCCTTGACTTTCATAAATTGACAATCATTTTTATTTGGCCTTCACAAATATATTTATCTACCATTTTTATTTGATTATTTCACCTCTTTTCCCATGTAAATTAACTATTTTTAGTAAATATATTTATCTATCATATTATTTTTTTTATTCTCTCTTGAAAATATATCTCATTTACTTCATATTTTTTCCCTGTGAAAGTTAACCATTTTTTTTTTTAAATATTTATCTGTGATGTTACTATTTATTCTATTTTGAATTATTTTATTTGTTTCTCCTTTTTCTTTGTGCAAGTTAATCATTTTTAGAAAATATAATTATCTTTGATATTGTTTTCGTCTTATCTCCTTAAAATATATTTTATTTTATTTTTCCTTTTCCTATAAAATTAACCAATTTCAGAAAATATATTATCAATCATGTTTTTTTTGTTTCTACTTCAAAATCTATTTGATTTGTTTCTCATCTTTTCGCGCAAGTCAACAACTTCTAGAAAATATATTTATTTTGATAAATTTATTCTTCTATTTTGATAATCTATTAGATTTATTTCTTATCGTTACGTTGTTTAAGTTAACCATTTTTTTGTAATATATTTATCATATTACTATTATTCTTTTATCATTAAACTGAATTTGATTTATTTCACCTCTTTTTCTTTGCAAGTTATATATTTTTTTAGAAAATATATTGCCCTACAATATTATTTTGTATTCTCTTTTAAAAATCTATTTGATTTGTTTTTTTTCATTTCCTGTGTAAGTTAACAATTTATAGAAAACATATTTATATAAAATATAAAAATCTACAAAAGATATTGTTATAACTTTTTCTTGCATAAACAATGGTTCAATCTTCAATTTCAAACGCAAGTAAACACAAATTATGCAATTTATTATTTAATATATTCACTCTTATCCAATTACAAACTTGGTCTTTAATACTTCCAAGCTTCACACTCAAAAAAACACATGCAAATCAATAAGCATATTGAGTACTTCCATTGAGTATCAAACATCAATTTTTAATGAGAACCTCCAAGCACACTCATAAACAATGAGATGATATAAAAGACGGACTACATACATCAATACTTAAATCAAGATAATAATATCATATAAAGCCGCACATAGTAGCACCACCCAAGTTTCAACCCCCTTTAATAATAGAAATTTGTGAATGATCTTAGTAATCATACATAACATATTTTCTTCATATTTTTATAAACATTTGTTTCCCAACACCACCATTTATCTATGATATTTTCTTCATTGGTTCCCCCATGGCCCTTCGTCTATCATATATTTTTTAAAAACATGTGATTTATTTTTATTTATTTAAAACATGTCTCATTTCTAAAGTTGCATATAGTAGCATCACCCAAATTTTCACCCCCTTTAATAATAGAAATTTGTCTATGATCTTAGTAGTCATACACAACATAATTTCTTCATATTTTTATAAACATTTGGTTCTCCCACCACCTTTTATCTATCATATTTTCTTCATTGGTTCCCCCTTCATCTATCATATATTTTTAGAAAACATGTCATTTCTTTTTTATTTATTTAAAATGTATCGTTTCTAAAGTTGCACATAGTAGCACCACCCAAGTTTCCACCCCTTTAATAATAGAAATTTGTCGATGATCTTAGTGATCATACACAACATATCTTTTTTCATATTTTTATAAACATTTGGTTCATCCCACCACCTTTTATCGATCATATTTTCATCATCTGTTCCACCTTCATCTATCTAATATTTTTTAAAAAAACATGTGATTTCTTTTTAGAGCATGTTTGGGAACGCTTATTTTTATTATTATTATAGTTGTTTTACCCCCTAAAAGTTGTTTTCAAAATAATCTAACATGTTTGACACTTTGTTTAAATTTATAGAAAAGCTTTTTTTCAAGAAAAAAAAACTGATTTATGCATTCTAGTTTGTTCTAGCTTAAGAGCTTGTTTGAGAAAGATGAAATTATTCATTTTCAGCTGTTTTGAGAGTAATTAAGTGGTTTTGAGAATAATTTGTTTTGTTTGGGTACAAAGCTTATTTTTTAAAAAAGCTTTTTAATCCAAATTTAAGCTATTTGTAACTATCTTCATTGCTGGGCTGTTTGATGTATTGCTTTTAGATTATTCAAAGACAATTACCGTAATAACCTTCTTGTTATTGTGTAAAGTGGGGCAAGGTTGCATTCACATTTTATTTAAGCTGGCCATTATTTCGTGTTCTGTTTGTAACCATCATCTCATGGCTGGCCATTATTTAAGTTGTTCGTAATAACCTCCTTGTTATTTAAGCTATTTTGGCCATTATTTATTCAAATTTTTATAAATAAATTTTTTTATGAAAAGGATATAAAAAATCTAATATTAAAAGATAAACAAATATTATAAACAGATATTTTCATACCCTTTTTCGTAATTTACTATTTAAAATTGATTATTTTTGCATCACCCAAACGAAATAGATTATCTTAAAACAACTTTTCAGCAAACATACCCAAACAAAAACCGACACTAGTGCAGAAAAATGATTCCACATCGGTTTTCAAACTGATGTTGAAACGACCGATGTTGTTTATTGATACTTTTCACATTGGTTTTAAAACCGATGTCTAAAGTACATTTTTAACATCGGTTTTCTAAATAACCGATGTGGAAAGTTCACTTTTCACATGGGTTATAACAAAACCGATGTGGAAAGTGATCTTTCCACATCGGTTTTTAAATAACCGATGTGGAAAGTGAACTTTCCACATTGGTTTTTGTATAACCGATGTGAAAAGTCTATTTTTTTTTTAAAAAAATTCTTTTTACATTTCTATCATTCCTTTCCCCTGTTTCAGTAATCCAGATCAATACCAGTATAACATATTCTAAATATTCTCAACACAATCACTTTTGTACAACAAAAACACACTAAATTAATATATTTAATTTATTACGAACAATACATATGTTCAATTACATTCAGACAACAAAGATAATTAGAAACCAAAAAGCTACATTATATATTATAGATTTCATATCAAAATATATATCAGTCAAAAGTACACTATAACTAGTACATGATAAGTTTTTAAACTAACTACATACAAACTATGGTCGGTACACTTCAAGAAAGAAAGTTTCCCAATGCCTCCTTATATTATTAATGTTGGCATCAGATAATGGAGTCGGATTGTTGAATATCTGCAAGTTTAATTGGACAAAAGATTATATTTTTTAAGTAATAAACTAACATAAAACATATAAATCTATAACTGTTACTTCTAATTGTTACCAATTAACATTTACCTTGTGCCATCTTTCAGTGATCTTGGAGGAGATAATTTCGACCATCCAATTCATCACATAGTATCCATATTCCCATGATCGACGTTGTATACGGGACTACGTACAAATGAAACCCAATTAGAATATGATGATTTAAATAGAAATCAATAATTATACCCACTGCATTTGAAGCGTTTGAACTAATAAATATCTTACGTTAGGAATAATCCATCTAATAGCCCGACGCCTTTCACCATGCAACATGTGGTTTGCATTAATAGAACTATCATGACAAAATAAACATCAATTAAAGTATATCTAATAGATTTCGGGTAATTATAACAACTGCATTACTGATTATAAATTATTTTAATGCTTACGTTTCCATGATCATCTTCAGTTCATTCGCCGGCTTATTTCCCATTGAGTAGAAGAAGACCACGACATTCATCCGAGGGTACAAGATCAACAGTTGCCAATGCTTGCTGTATTTACGGAACAATTAGTGACTAAGTCATATATAGTTATAATTAAATAACTCGTACTTACTTATTGAGATAAGGCGCAAGGTAGAATTGATGATCGTCTCGGGTAAGTATATCACGTATGGTGGTGACCGGGTCTTCTGATGCTAGGAGAATATCACCCTGAATAAACATGGGGTCAATGAACCCATAAAGGGTGAGGTTACCCTGATCAACTAACATACGATGCAGATATCTAATTTATTGAAAAAAACATGTTAATTATCATAGTATTTAAAATTTAATTACTTAACTTATAAATAAAATGTACTTATGTGCACCATAATGATAGGTGCGCAGAACTAGCCATTTCTTTATCGAGTACAATCTCCATAAGTTCCTTCTTTGGGATATACAGTTCGTCACCTGGCCTGGCATCATGTTCCAATCTTACCAAAGCTGCATCATTCTCCATGGTCACAACCTGTATAGCCAGAAGTGTAAAAAATCATCAGGTGCCCCTTTGTCGATCCCCTAAACAACAAAGATATATATTAGTAATCACAGATAAGTTATTTCATTCGTAATTAATTAAATGGTCAAATGAATACCTTGGCAGGAGCAGACATCTCTGGTCTTCGGGGATTCGACCTTTTAGGAAGAATATCATTTCCAACATCCTAAAAAAAATAAAAATAAAGCATTATCTTTAAACAATAATAAATAATTTCAACTATAAATATAGAAAAACACAACTAACTGAATACCTCATATGCAACAAGAAACCTGACCAATCTTCTTGGCCAGGGGATGAAGTTACCGGGTGCCTGACCCACTGTTTGAACCTCCTCAGTGGGCACAGGGACTCGAGCATCCGCATCTCGAAAAATCTCAACAACGACCCTCACCTGATCATCCGGTAATAAACGATGGTGTATGGTATTACCGAAGTTATTATGTGCCCTCCCCAATGCCACTAAGCGGCGATCATCATGATCATCAACATACATCTCACACCTATCAGGGTCATCATCATCATCATCATCATCACCATCATCATCATTTTCAGACTGATGAGGAGGATCACATGAGCCCTTAGTGCTCACATGGACAGAGGGTTGGACAAAGGGTTGGGCACCTGTCATCTGCTGGGACATAGAAGTCAATATTGCTAGCTGCTGGGCAAACTGTTCGGCCATCTCCTGTCTAAGCTCAGCTGCAATCTCCTGTTTTAGCCATGCTCTATCTGCATCAACATCCCTGTGGAATTGGTGTGAAGATGAACCATGGTATTGGCGAATGCCGACGCCCCATCCAACACCAATGACACGGCCCGGGTGGTCTGGTTTACCGATGGCAGCAACTAAGATATCATCGCGTCCTCTAGGAACAAAGGTTCCTTGGGTTACCTACTCGTCCAAGGCATCCTATAACATATAAGATATCAGGTCATATTACAATTCGGTAACAATGTTAAAATGACAATTACAACTCAAACTATACTTACAATCTTCTCAGGTACTTCGCGGGCCTCCTCAGATGTATATTGTCCCGTATTTCTTTGTTGGGCCCTCTTCCATTTACGATGGCGTGGGGGTGGAGGTGGATTAACAACTTCTGGATGATTTTCAGTGTTAGGATCCGCCTGAGGTGCTGCTTCCTGAAATGCTTTCTTTTCCTCTTCCACCATTATCTGATCAAGTTTTTTATATCCCCCACGAGACAGCACATGGGGGTAGACATTCTGACTTTGGTTTCCTGCCCCTTTTTCCTCTTCTCCTGTTATAAATAGAAGACAATTAAATTACATAAGTAAATAAAATTAATGAAATTGCATAAATTTAGAGACAAATCAAATAAGTTAACCTAAAAGATGGGATCATGTCGGCTCTGAACAAAGCGATCTCACGTAGCCTGGTCAAGAAACGGGTACACCTCAAGTGGGTTCTTTTCACATCTTGGATTGAATACATAGTATCTGCCCAGGTCGACCTTAAAAGCCCTCCAATGCTCACCAGCATACTTTATCAAACGCTTCTTCATTTCTGTTGTATCCGGTATGTCAAAGGTGAGCTACATTATCATCAAAAGAATCAACGAATTACTGTATGATATTAATAAGATTAAAATAAAGTAGATATAGACAAACACAAGACGTAAAAGTATAGATACCAGAATACTCTGCCATATCTGATCCTTCACGTCCGCCGGTACATCTTTCCAATTATCAATAAGTATACTAGGCTTGCTTCTTGCAAGGGTCCCCACAAAACTGATAAATTGCTCTCCCATTGGCCTAATAGGATTGAGGTTATTATTAAAGTCTATTCTTATCCTTTGATTTGAACCACGGTTGGTAGTCAAATTCCTCATTCGTGTGGAACGTCTACCCTTTCTACCCGTAGACGGGGTCTCTGACCCACTGCATGAATGAGGGATATCCTCAGGATCAGCCATGTATACCTGTTTAAACAAAAAAAAAAGTTATCTGTATGTCAGGATAAATATCAATCAACGTACGTAAACATAACTTATAAATATCAACGTAAACATATAATATGACTTTAAACATAACTCAAACTAAACTTACATTGTGGTCAATTAGTAAAGTTCTCCCATAACCCTTCTTGGTGATCATTACGAGTAGCATGTACATCATCCACTTCATTTTCCTCATTGAAATTAGGCACCCGTGTTGAGAAAGAAGGAGTATCAGAAATATCAAGAGTTGAATCTTGATTTCCCTCACTACCATTATACATGTTTTTTCCCTGGAGAACCATTGACCACCTTTTGTTAGAAGGATCACGGATATAAAACACTTGTTTTTCTTGGGATGCCATGATGAAAGGCTCTTCTTTATTACCTACCTTATTAAGGTCCACCAATTTGAATCCTAACTCATCGGTTTGCACACCATTGTTACTGTCGACCCACTAACATTTTAAAAACACGTACTCTAAACTTCGTGTAATCAACCTCCCATATCTCTTCAATGATTCCAAAGTATGAAACGGATGCCATAACAGGGTTTTTATCTTTTGAACTAGAGAAATGCATGAACTCAGCGACGACCATAACCCCACTATTTTGCATAGTACTTTTGTCATCCTGGGATTTTGTATAGAAGGAAAACTTATTGATATCGTACCCACTCCAGCATATGACATCAAAGTTAGGCCCCTGTGCTAGCCATTTTAATGTATCAGAAGCAATACCATCCTTTGCAATTTTTTCTTTAAACCAGTTCAAGAAAGTCTTGTCATGCTTGTTCAAACACCATTTTTCATTCATTCTAGGGTAAGTTTCATTGATGATGCTTTTGTGCTCACATAAGTATGGTTCAACCTCATCAGTGTTATTCAATATATACAAATGTGCTTGAAGCACTTCCTCCCGATCCATGCTCTTAACAGTGATACCTCGTGTACCCTTACCATCATATCTTCCTTCGTGACGAGACTTTGGAAGCCCTATAGGTTCTGCTTCTGACATGTAGTCTGTACAAAACTCAATAGCTTCTTCTGCAACATACCTTTCAACAATAGATGCTTCGGGACAGTGTGGATTCTTCATATATCCTTTGAAGATCTTCATGTATCGCTCAACCGGGTACATCCGCCTTAAATAAACGGGACCGCACAATCTAATCTCCCTCACTATATGAACAATCAAATGAACCATGATGTCAAAAAATGAAGGTGGAAAATACATCTCCAATTGGCACAAGATAATGGCTGCCTCATTTTCCAAGTCATCCAGCTTTTTAGTGTCAATGACCTTGCTACATATAGCATTGAAAAATAAGCATAACCTAGTAATGGCATGTCTAACTTTTTTAGGCAAGATGTCACAAATGGTCACCGGTAGCAGTTGTTGCATCAAGACATGACAATCATGAGACTTTAAGCCAACTAATTTGAGATCTTTCATTGAGACAAGTCTTTTGATATTTGAAGAGTAACACTGTGGTACTTTGACTCCCCGTAGACATTCACAGAAATTTCTTTTCTCTTTTTTTGATAAAGTATGACATGCTGGGGGCAAATAAGTCTTCTTATCCCCCACTTTATGTGGAGCTAACTGCTCTCGTATACCCATCACAACTAGATCCGGACGACAATTCACACCATCCTTTGTCTTGCCTTGAATGTTGAGAAGCGTTCCGATTAAACTGTCACACACATTTTTCTCCACATGCATCACATCAATACAATGTCATACATCAAGCTTGCACCAGTATGGAAGATCAAAGAAGATTGACCTCTTCTTCCATATGTTCTTCTCGGTAGCCTTCTTCTGGGTCTTCCCATAGATAACAGTAGTGTTGTTCACCCTTTCATAAACTTGCTCTCCAGTCAAGGCCACCGGAGCAATTTCATTCTCCGGAAGTCCATTGAAAGCTTTTCTCAATCTACGATAAGGATGATTATGTCGGATAAATCTCCGATGCCTAAGGTAAACTGTCTTCCTTCCATGTTGCAGTTGATGGTAACATGTGCCTTCTTCACATATTGGACATGCTTTATGCCCCTTAACACTATACCCACACAGGTTCCCGTATGCTGGAAAGTCATTGATGGTGCAAAATAACATGGCACGCAATCTGAATGTCTCACGGCAATACCCATCGATCACATCAATGCCTTCATCCCACAACATTCTCAAGTCTTCAATCAAGGGACTCAGATAAACATCAATATCATTTCCTGGCTGTTTAGGACCCGAAATCATCATACTTAACATAATGTATTTGCGCTTCATGCACAACCAATGAGACAGGTTGTAAATTACCAGGAGAACAGGCCATGAACTATGAATACCACTTAAGTTTCCATATGGATTCATTCCATCGGTAGCAAGTCCAAGCCTGAGGTTTCTGGGCTCATTACCGAAATCCGGAAACAAACTATCAATTCTCTTCCATTGCAAAGAATTGGCCGGATGGCAAAGCTGTCCATCACACTTCCTCTCATCTGCATGTCATCTAATGTTCTTTGTGTCATTTACATTATCAAACAATCGCTTGAACCACGGAATCACTGGAAGATACCATAACACCTTTGCAGGAGGACCTTTGGTGACCACATCACAACTAGAATCATCATCCTTCACTTTGTAGCGTGATACCTGTTGAGTCACCGGCAAGTGTACCGGGTCGTCGTAAGTAATAAACACGGTAAGTAATTACCGAGGTCAGACACAAGGATTGGGCTACCAATTCTTCCAATTTGCAAGAAATTCGATACGTTTGACCAAGTACAAGCAAGTGGTTGAGAAGAGAGAGGAAATAGGATAGCAAATTAAATCAACAAAACAATTAGAGATAAAGTAGGTAGCGATAAGATAAGATAAGAATTAAAATCTGGATTAAACATCTAAGGTCACAAATCTACCTACCCAATCATGCATAGTACCCAAGTGATGATGATCCCCTCCCAAGTTCAATTGCAATGTCAACCAGGACCCCCAAATTCTCCTAATGACACTATCGTGCTCAATAGGACGTATTCAACGATTGAGTTAATTACTTGCTACGATCTCATGACCCAATCATCAAACTCTATTAAATATTGTTCCCTATAAGGTTGCACTGATCTCCTACTCACTCTCGTGCAATATTCAATCAGTGATCCCAATTCAAGTTCTAAATGCGAATTACCTATCAAGCCTCATCACGTTAACTAGTCAATCATCCATGCTTATGATCAACCCAATAAATTCAGAATTGGAAAACATGAATTGAGGTAAAGGAGGGAAACATACATCACATTGAACGCTACACCGTCATGGGTGGTTTCATTGATCCCTTAGATAAGGGAATTAGTTCCTCATGCTTGTAACAACGCACAAACAATTAGAGTTCATCATAATTGTAAAATAGGAAAACAACATAGGGAGACGCAGCTCCAGAGAATAAGGATTTGTCTCAAAAACGATCTAAAACAAGTGGTGAACAAAAGGTATTCTAATCTGCCCTAAAACAACCTATAAATAGAGGTTCTGGGTCTCGCCCACTCGCGGGACGAGACCTGGTTCGCGAGGCGAATCTTATGAATCAGATCTTCAGATATTGGTTTTCTTGCGAGGCGAGACAGAAAGGGTGACATCTCTGGCACAGTCAGGCCTTCAGGCTCGCGAGGCGAGATGGTGATTCGTGAGGCGAGACAGAAAGGGGACTGTTGCTGTTCAGGCTGGTCTTCAAGCTCGCGAGGCGAGATGCTGTCTCGCGAGGCGAAACTTCCAGAATTGCTTTTCCACTGTTTTCTTCATTTTCCATGACTCTAAGAGCTTCACTTTTAACCTGAAACAATAAAAGGAAACGAAAAGCGTAATTCTACTCAAAATAAACTAAAAACTACTAAAAATGCATTAAACAAATCAAATTCTAACTTAGGAACAAAACAAGGGCCAATTTGGGAGATTAGCGAGGTTGACTCGTCCAATTAGGCACAAAATCTACCCCTTTTCTAGCTGGAAAATAGATAAGCCAGAGGCTCATCAAAACACCCCAAACTTAAACCTTGCTTGTCCCTAAGCAAGTTAAACAAACAATATAATCATGTGGATTTAACTGAGTTAACCGAGCTTCCTGCAGTTATTCACAATTTCTATCTTGCAAGTTCAATGTCCCCCCCCCCCCCCCCTCCCCTTTATTCTTTATAGCTACTCCACTCATCAAGTGAACAAAGAGAGATCAGTCATGAATGCAGTCAATACGACTAATCTAGGGATCCAGTAGTGTGAAAAGGAAGATCACCAATTTCAAATAATTGCCTTCCTCTCTAAGGGTATTTAGTAAACACTCTTGCGCTCAATTTGTCTGCGTTAGCAACATTCACTCTATTTCACAATTCAAGAGAACTTTCCATGGATTTGATTTTCATCTAAACAAAGTTCCCACAAAAATATGTATGCATCATCAAAAGGTCTTTCATAGGTTGTAATGAGGCCTGGCTCAAGGTAAGATATGCAAAGGATAGAGGCTTTTCGCTAGGATCAATGAGAGCATGAAACTAGCATTGCAACAATTGAATTTACTCTCATATTATTATTCTATTCCTTGCGTTGGGTGGCTACAAACCTCTTCCTTTTTATACTTTTTCACCTTGCCCTTTTTGGCATATATTCAATACTCTTCATCACTTTTTTTTTCAAGCCTTCGGCCTTTAATTTTGCTTTTCTTTTTCTCAACTATGATTCATGAACTTTGTAGCCACCCCAAACTTAGTTCCACAACAACACCCACAAAGCTAAAATTCCATGCTCTCCTAAATCCTAGGATAGGGGAAAATCATGGTTTTTCTGAGTTAATGGCTTGTAATGTAAGGTCATCAAGAGCAATAGGCTTCAAGGCTCAATGTGGCTAACTAGGGATCATTCATCAAGGTTGGTTCAATTTATGGCCAAGTAGTTATTTCAAAGAAAAATTGCCTAGATCATTTGATGCAACATATAAATATGCAAATTATGCACAGATTCAAGCAAATCCGAGAAGGTGCAACTTAAAAGTGATTCACACAATTAAAACAATGTTGGAGGCTCAAATTCTTCACCGGGTTATTTTGTAAATTATTTGACCGAGATACAATTCCCAAGCATGCACCCCTTCAACCCCAAACTTATTGTACATCATGCATTCCCAATAATCAAACTAAGTTCAAACTCTTTATTTTCACTAGGGGCTTTTCAACATTCAAAGCATCGAGAGGGGTTCATTGAATTTCTATTTTTGGTTAGTTCATGCATTCAACTTGAGAGTTTCCTCAATTAAATCCATTTTTTTATTAACATGCATTCACAAGTGAAATTACTAACAAGATTAGAAAGAGAAGGAATAGAAAAAGAGAAAGGATAAGAAATTTTTATCTCAAGGGGGTCCGAGCGGACCCCATGCTTTCAGTTGATTGCCTTGCCTCTTTTCATCTCTATACTACCCCGCTTCACAGCGCGGCTAGTTTCGGCCTCATCCTCATCCAATTGGTTGGCCCATGATATTCCGGGCTCTCCATGTTGATCTATTCACAAGCAAACACGAAAGTTAAAGCAATAACATATATATATATATATATATATATATATATATATATATATATATATATATATATATATATATATATATATACAGCTATCCAAGTTTGTCGGTAAGAGGTCAGTAGACAGAGTTTCTAGCTAGCTATCAGTGTACAACCATATCGAAACTACTAGCTAGAACTCTAAATAAAGTAATGCAGGGGCCTGGATCACTGATCAAAATCAATGTCGTCTGCCGGGTCACCCTGGTCCTCCGGTGCCTCCTCATCCTCTGGTCCCTCGGGCACCCCCCTGTGGCATAGCACCCTGGTCCCCAGGGTAGTCCTGCCACCCAAGCCGAGGGGACAGCTACTCCTCGGAGGGGTATATGGGCACCCGACCCTCCTGCTGGGCCAATGACATCTCCCAAAAGAACTCCCGCAGCACCTCCTGATCCCGCCTCATCGCCTGATGGTTCTGCAAGAGCAGAGCCATGTCCGTTGATCATGGCCTCTGAGTGGGTAGGGGTGGCGGCCTCCTAGGTGGGGCCGGGGCTAAGTAACAAAAATGCCGGATGTACTCCCAGTTGATGGGCTGCCGCGGGACCTTCTCCGTCACTGTACTCACCAGCAACCCCGCCCGACGGATGAGCTCGGTGATCAGCAGCCCATGCCCCAGGCTCTCCTTCAACACCCGGGAGTTCGCTTTCATCTGGATATCTGTGGCGATGACTCCCCCGACGTTGATTGTGCGGCCCGTTAGTATGCCGTAGAGGATATGGGCTCTGGCGGCGGTGATTGTGGACTCATGAGAGCTCACTCGAAGGTTGGCGTGTAAGAACGCCGACCAGACCTTGGCATTCAGGGTGAGGTCCTGCCTCCTCAACCTCAAGAGGTTCCCCGACGTTCCCATCTCCCAGGCAGCTCCTTGGACACAGCAGGTGTCGACGATGATCTGATCTAGGGCCTGCACCGCGGGGAGCTGCTCGTACTCGCAGGCCTCCTCTTTTCGATGGGGATCCCCAAGCATGAGTTAATATCCGATGCAGTGAATGTAATGGGGACCCCCAGAACCTCCGTCACACAACTCGGGTCTGAAACCTCGAGTTTGAGAGCGTTGGCGTAAAATTCCTGCACCAGTTTGATATCATACCGGTGAGGAAGATCAGCCAACACCTCCCAACCTCGGTTGCGTATCTGCTCAGAGACGCTGGCGTAGTTGTTGCTCACCAGGGACACACGCCGCTCTAAGACCATCTCCTTTCTCACCACCAGGTCCCAATGCTTCTTGTGATCAGGAGAGCGGAACTTGGGAGAGTAGGAGGTGGCCCTAGAGGAGGCGCCCGGCCCTGAAGGCAACTCTATGTTGTCCCCCTGAGCAGATGCACGCTTCTTGCTCTTAACTGGCTACTTTTCGGCAACGGTGTTCTTAGGCGGGGCCATAACCTTGTAGAGATGAAGGAATGCGAATGCGTGAGGGTGAGAGTGTGAGAGTGAGTGAGGCAATGAAATGAGTGGGAATGAAGTTGAACCCACGCGAGAGAGGGAATGAACAGTGAAGGGTCGCGAAAGTGCTTCGCGATCCGCTCGCGGGGCTGATAAACTTTTCAGCTTTCGCGAGGCGAGAGACTCCTCAAGACGCGAATTTTAAATTTTCCCCCCAAATTGAAAACCCTAATTGCAGATTCGCGAGGCGATACATCACTCGCGAGGCGAATCTGGAAAAATTGTTCTTCACACTTTCTAGAATCGTGAGGCGAGTAATAGTGCGCGAGGCGAATCTGGAATTCCAACAGCTGATGATGCCCAGATTCATGAGGCAAAAGTAGCTGTCGCGACGCGAGACAGAAGCGTGATCAAGCCTCTGAGATTCAGGGCTTTTGTATCGCGAGGCCACGGTGGATTCGTGGGGCGAATCTATTTTTTTTTTCAAAAGAGAAAATGACAGAAACTTAAAAAAAATAAAGGATATGTAGCTTGGGTTGCCTCCTAAGTAGCGCTTGTTTAACGTCCCGAGCCTGACTCAAGTCACCCCTAAGGGTTAATCCAGAAGAAGAACTTGCTTGCCATTTGGGATTGATTCCCCATGGTAATGCTTTAGCCTTTGCCCATTTACCTTGAAGTTTCCAGAGGCCCCTTCTAATTCTACTACTCCGTGTGGAAAAACTTGGAGGACCTTGAATGGTCCCGACCACCTTGATTTTAGCTTTCCAGGAAAGAGTCTCAACCTTGAATTATAAAGAAGTACCATTTGTCCGGGCTCAAACCTCCTAGGCAAGATGTGCTTGTCATGCCATGCCTTAGTCCGCTCTTTGTAGATTCTTGCATTTTCATATGCTTGCATGCGGATCTCGGACAACTCATTTAAGTCCAAAAACCTCTTTTAACCGGCCTTCGTCAAATCAAAGTTGAGTTCTCGAATTGCCCAATAAGACTTTTCCTCCAATTCCACTGGCAAGTGGCATGCCTTTCCAAACACCAAATTGTAAGGAGGCCTTCCAATTGGAGTCTTGAAGGCGGTCCTATAAGCCCATAAAGCATCATCTAAACTTTTTGACCAATCCTTCCATGAGGAATTGACGGTTTTCTCAAGAATACGCTTCAACTCACGGTTGGATACCTCCGCTTGCCCATTTGTTTGGGGATGATAAGGAGTATAGACCCTATGCTTGACCTATACTTCTCAAGAAGCTTGTGCATTTGATTGTTGCAAAAGTGGGATCCCCCATCACTAATCAACACTCTAGGGACCCCAAACCTCGAGAAGATATTGCGCCTTAGGAATTCCATGACTACCCGCGCATCATCCGTAGTTGTTGGGATTGCTTCTACCCACTTTGACACGTAGTCCACCGCCACCAAAATGTATTGATAGGAGAAAGATGGTGGGAATGGTCCCATGAAATCTATCCCCCACACATCAAAGAGCTCTACTTCAAGCATGCAATTCAAGGGGAGTTCATGCCGCCTTGAGATGTTGCTAACTCTTTGGCAACGATCACAGTTCTCAACAAAGGTGTGGGCATCCTTGAAGAGCATTGGCCAATAAAACCTGCTTTGGAGGATTTTTTCTGTGGTCTTCTTTCCCCCATAATGCCCACCATAATCTGAGCTATGACAATGCCACAACACGTTTCCGATTTGGTCATGGGGAATGCACCTTCTTAGGATCCCATCCTAGCATTGCTTGAAAAGATAGGGGTCCTCCCACACATAATACTTTGCATCCGAGAAGAACTTCTTCCTTTGTTGATTAGTCCAACCTTGCAGAACCACATTTGAAGATTTGAAGTTGGCCATGCCCGAAAACTAAGGAGAGAAATTTTCAATGAGTGCAAACAATTTTTCATCAGGAAATTCTTCCTTGATGTCTAACAATTCCTCCTCGGTGTCGGGATTGACCAACCTAGATAAGTGGTCTGCCACACCAGTGTCGGATCCCTTCCTGTCCTTAATCTCTAGATCAAATTCCTGCAAAAGAAGAATCCACCGAATTAATCTAGGTTTGGCCTCTTGTTTTGTCATCAAGTGTTTTATGGCCACATGATCGGTGAAAACAACAATCTTAGACCCCACAATATAGGATCTAAACTTATCTAAAGCAAAAACCACAACAAGTAGTTCCTTTTCAGTGGTGGAATAATTAGCTTGTGCCTCATTCAAAACTTTACTTGCGTAATAAATGACATGAGCTAACTTTTCCACCCTTTGTCCCAAAACAGTCCCCACCGCATAATCACTAGCATCACACATGATTTCAAATGGTAAATTCCAATTAGGTGCAGTGATTATGGGTGCGGTGACAAGCATATTTTTCAAAATAGTGAAAGCATTTAAACAAGAATCATTAAACTCAAAGGATACATCCTTCGCAAGAAGGTCACAAAGCGGCTTTGCGATTTTGGAGATGTCCTTGATGAATCTCCGGTAGAACCCGGCATGACCCAACAAACTCCTCACCCCCTTTACATTGGTTGGTGGGGGAAGCTTCTCAATCAACTCAATCTTGGCTTTATCAACCTCAATCCTCCTTTGGGAGATTTTGTGCCCCAAGACTATACCTTCCTTGACCATGAAGTGGCATTTCTCCCAATAGAGCACAAGGTTAGTCTCTTGGCACCTTTTAAGCACCAAAGTCAAGTTCTTCAAGCAATTGTCATATGAGGTCCCAAAGACCGAGAAGTCATCCATGAACACCTCAATGCATTTCTCCACCATGTCCGAGAAAATAGAAAGCATGCACCTTTGGAAAGTAGCAGGAGCGTTGCACAATCCAAAGGGCATCCTCCTATAGGCAAAGACTCCATAGGGACAAGTGAAGGCCGTCTTCTCTTGGTCTTGAGGATCCACCACAATTTGATTATAGCCGGAGTAACCATCTAAGAAACAATAGTACTCATATCCAGCTAACCTTTCAAGCATTTGATCAATGAAGGGAAGAGGGAAGTGATATTTCCTTGTTGCCTCATTTAGCTTTCTATAATTGATACATACTCTCCACCCCGTGATGGTCCTTGTTGGGATCAATTCATTGCTTTCATTGACCACCACGGTTGTGCCACCTTTCTTTGGGACCACATGAATTGGACTAACCCAATTGCTATCCGAGATTGGATAGATGATTCCGGCATCTAAAAGTTTAATCACTTCCTTACGCACAGCTTCTATCATGATGGGATTTAACCGTCTTTGTGGTTGAACCACCGGCTTATAATCATCCTCCATCAAAATCTTATGCATGCATAGGGAAGGGCTTATACCTTTTAGGTCCGAAATCTTCCACCCAATGGCGGATTTGTGTTCCCTAAGAACTCTCAATAGCTTTTCTTCTTCATCCTTTTTCAAGGCATTGCTAATGATTACCGGATGTTGTCCCTTCTCCCCCAAGAATGCATACCTTAAGTGGGTTGGGAGTTGCTTCAACTCCAGTGCTTTGTTATCTTCTTCCATTCCTTCGTTGTTGAGCTTCTCCTTTTCACATTCATCCTTTGGGAGACTCGGTAAGGCTTCCATGTTTTTTAAGCACTCAAGATAGTCCTCATCCCCCAAAGGGTCTTCTTCCTCACTATCATCATCATGGGATTCTACCAACACTTATGCAAGTGAAGAACCATGGGCTTCTCTAGTGGCCTTTGCCTTGACAATTGAGTCCACCATATCCACTCGATACACATCCGACCACTCAGCGGGGTGCTTCATTGCTTCAAAGACATTGAAGACTACATTCTCATCTTGCACCCTTAGGGTGAGTTTCCCTTGTTGCACATCTATCAAAGCATGCCCAGTGGCCAAGAAGGGCCTACCCAATATGAGAGGGATCTCGGCGTCTTCATCCATATCAAACACCACAAAATCCGCCGGAAATATGAACTTGTCCACCTTCACTAACAAATCTTCGACCACCCCATAAGGATATTTTATAGAACGATCGGCTAGTTGGAGTGACATCCGTGTATCTTTGGCTTCTTTGATCCCCAACTTCTTCATCATAGAGAGGGGCATCAAGTTGATGCTTGCCCCTAGATCACACAACGCCTTTCCTAGAGTCATCTCCCCAATGGTGCATGGTATAGAAAAAGAACCGGGATCCTTCAACTTTGGAGGTAGTTTTCTTTGAAGAATGGCACTACACTCCTCGGTCAAAGCAACCATTTCCTCATCCACTATTTTCCGCTTCTTGGAGAGAAGCTCCTTCATAAACCGGGCATAAGATGGCATTTGTTCCAAGGCTTCCGCAAATGGAATGTTAATTTGAAGTTTGCGGAAGACATTAAGGAATTTATTGAACTGTTTATCTTGTAGAGGCTTCTTCAATATTTTAAGATATGGTACCTTCATGAAGGGCGGGAGGTCTTTGGGTTCAACCCACTTCTTTCTTCGGAACTCTTCATCTACAAGTTTTAACCTTCCCCCTTGCTCCGGTGCCTTGTCACTTGCCAACTCTTCTTTCTTAGGTTGCTCTTCCTCAACATGTGGTTGTTCCGAGGCCTCAGCTTCCTGAGAACTAGTTGCACCCCTGTTAGATCCCAACACCCTGCCGCTTCTAGTTGCTACGGCATTGCATTGGTTCTTAGGGTTGTTCTCGGTATCACCTGGGAAAGTGCTTGGGAGACGCTCATTTAGTTGCTTTGCGAGCTGAGCCATCTGCGCCTCTAGATTCTGAATTGCTGACCCTGTATGAGTTGCCAACTTGTCAATGGCTGTGCTTGTATTGATTGACAACTTCTCGATTGCCGCATTCGTCTTTTCTATAGCCAACTCCCAAGGTTGCCTTCCACCATCTGTTGTTTGCAATTGATTAGGCCCTGGAAGAGCCTGCTGAGTATTGCGTTGATGGATTCCATAGTTTGGCCTCTGATTCTGTTGAGGTTGTTGTTGCCCGGCTAGACCACCACTAGCATTACTCCAAACGAAACCCGGATGGTCTCTCCTCATATAACCCCTATTCTGATTCTAACTGTAATCATTCTGCATGTTCCTCTGATAGTTGTTCTGGGGCACGCTGTCATAGAAATTGTGGCACGAGTCCACATGTTCTCGAGAGAAGTTGAACGGACAACTCTGAATGTCATGATCTCCATTACAATTATCACAACTCGGAGGCATTCCTTCGTGTATCACATTAACCTTTTTGTTCCCAGACAATGCCGCATTTTGCATCTTCAACAGTTTATTTTGCTCTAGAATGGCTTCTATTGTTGCAGAACTGACTCCACTTGAGGTTTCCCTACCACGGTTGTAATCATTGTTCGACATCTTCACCAATAACGGCCATCCATCCTCAGCTGATAAATAAGAAAAAGAAACGCCCGCCGCGGCATCACAATTCATCTGGTAGTGCCCCCTTAACCCGTTAAAGAAATGTTGAACCTTGGAGACCGGGTCAAAGAAAGCCGAAGGACATCTTCTCAAGAGCACATTATACCTCTCCCTAGCATCATTATAAGATTCATCTTCTGTCTGCCTGAAAGATGCGACGCCTACTCTTGCTTGTGCCGCTTTCTGAGGAGGAAAATATTTAGTGAGGAACTTTTGGGCCATTTGCTCCCATGTTGTGATACTGTTGCGATCCAAGCTGTCAAACCAATCGCGAGCGGTATCCCTAAGAGAGAGAGGGAATAGCCGCAAGAGAAACTCATTTTGAGAAACTCCTCTTGTCTTCTGCATGTCACAAGCTTCAAGGAAGCGAGTGATGTGTCTATGAGGGTCTTGTTTGCCACCCCCATAAAATTGATTCTCACCGATATGGGCTGTGACACATCCTTCCACTCTGAAGGAATCTGTATTGAGGTTGCCCCTCACGATAGAAGAAGCACAACAATCCAAATTGGGTAGATTGTACTCGAAGAGAGGCTTGTAAGGAGGAGGAGGACGAGGGTTTACTTCGGCCATCCCCTCAAAATTAATTGCTTCAAGCCTCTTTCGTTCTCTGGCTTCTTTCCTTAATCGCTTCTCGGTCTTGGTGATCTCCGAATCAAATAGCAAGTCCTCTTGTGAAAGGGTACCTCGCATACAAAAACTAGCAAGACCAAGTGGAATCAAAGAAGTAGAGATAAATAATAGTAAATAAATAACAGAAAATAAAAATAAAAATAGCTTAACCAAATAATCAAACTTCCCAAAAATTAGGAAAATTGGTTGTGCCAATCCCCGGCAACGGCGCCAAAAACTTGTTGAGTCGCCGACAAGTGTACCGGGTCGTCGTAAGTAATAAACACGGTAAGTAATTACCGAGGTCGGACACAGGGATTGGGCTACCAATTTGCAAGAAATTCGATACGTTTGACCAAGTAAAAGCAAGTGGTTGAGAAGAGAGAGGAAATAGGATAGTAAATTAAATCAACAAATCAATTAGAGATAAAGTAGGTAGTGATAAGATAAGATAAGAATTAAACTATGCATTAAACATCTAAGGTCACAAATCCACCTACCCAATCATGCATAATACCCAAGTGATGATGATCCCCTCCCTAAGTTCAATTGCAATGTCAACCAGGACCCCCAAATTCTCCTAATGACACTATCGTGCTCAATAGGACGTATTCAACGATTGAGTTAATTACTTGCTACGATCTCATAACCCAATCATCAAACTCTATTAAATATTGTTCCCTATAAGGTTGCACTGATCTCCTACTCACTCTCGTGCAATATTCAATCAGTGATCCCAATTCAAGTTCTAAACACGAATTACCTATCAAGCCTCATCACGTTAACTAGTCAATCATGCATGCTTATGATGAACCCAATAAATTCAGAATTGGAAAACATGAATTGAGGTAAAGGAGGGAAACATACATCACATTGAACGCTACACCGTCATGGGTGGTTTCATTGATCCCTTAGACAAGGGAATTAGTTCCTCATGCTTGTAACAACGCACAAACAATTGGAGTTCATCATAATTGTAAAATAGGAAAACAACATAGGGAGACGCAGCTCCAGAGAATAAGGATTTGTCTCAAAAATGATCTAAAACAAGTGAACAAAAGGTATTCTAATCTGCCCTAAAACAGCCTATAAATAGAGGTTCTGGGTCTCGCCCGCTCGCGGGGCGAGACCTGGTTCGCGAGGCGAATCTTATGAATCAGATCTTCAGAGATTGGTTTTCTCGCGAGGCGAGATGGTGATTCGCGAGGCGAGACAGAAAGGGGACTGTTGCTATTCAGGCTGGTCTTCAGGCTCGCGAGGCGAGATGCTGTCTCGCGATGCGAAACTTCCAGAATTGCTTTTCCACTGTTTTCTTCATTTTCCTTGACTCTAAGAGCTTCACTTTTAACCTGAAACAATAAAAGGAAACGAAAAGCGTAATTCTACTCAAAATAAACTAAAAACTACTAAAAATGCATTAAACGAATCAAATTCTAACTTAGGAACAAAATAAGGCCAATTTGGGAGATTAGCGAGGTTGACTCGCCCAATTAGGCACAAAATCTACCCTTTTTCTAGCTGGAAACTAGATGAGCCAGAGGCTGATCAATACCCCGCACCTGGGGCACTCATGCATCTCTTCAAACTCTTTCTTGTACAATATCTAATCATTGGGGCAAGCGTGTATTTTCTTATACTCCATACCCATCGGAAACAATATCTTCTTCGCCTCATAGTTTCGAGACAGCAATGTGTTACCTTCTGGAAGCATGTCTTTCAACAACTCAAGTAATTCGGTAAAGCTTTTATCGCTCCCCCCATTTCTCGCCTTCACATTGAACAATCTTAACACCGCTGACAACCGTGTGAAATTAGTGCACCCCAAATACAAAGCCACTTCCGCATCACTGGACAAAGTATCATACACATGTGCGTGCCGAAAAGACTCTTGCCCAACATCACGGATCATGTCCTCTAGTCCATCGTCCATATCCACGTCATCAACTTACTCTCTATCCGACACCCTCGGTCTGTCTAACGATTCACCATGACATATCCATGTTGTATAACTCTTGCAAATCCCCTCACAAATAAGAGGATCACGTATCTCCTCAGCTCCTAGTCGTATCTCATTCAAACAGTTAACACAAGGACAATAAAACCTTCCGTTACCACTATCAGGAGCACTTGTTTTTGTAACTTGTAGAAAATCTTCCACTCCATTCTCATACTCATCACTTGTCCGTCTAGCATTCATCCAACCGCGATCCATGACTAAAACCAATAACTTCGTACTTAGTCCAACATATTCATCAACCACTTCTTATGACAGGGTATGGCCCTATCCCATTCGAGAAGAAAATTTTTCAACATTCAGTTAACAGTTAGTCCTTAACACTCATGCTCATACTTGATGAGTGTGATTTCACCTCATATTTCATTGACATTTTTTATATAGTTTAGGCATTTCTAATTTGATTTTGGTTAGTTTTTACCTTGGAACGGGTAAGGCGGTTTTGTGGTGTTGTTGTGCAGGAATTAAGGATTAAAATGCTCAAGATTAACCATGATGGAGCTTGCATGAAGACGGAGCTTGAAAAGTAAGGAAAATGAGCCAAACAGAGCCCATCACGGCCTAGCCGTGACAGCCATCACGGCCATGATCGAGTAGAGCTGAAAAGAAAGAATGGAAAAGTCAGAGCCGATCACGGCCGTGACTTGCCAACTGAACCAGACCCTCACAGGCAGAACTGATCACAGCTTGACCGTGATGGTGGTCACGGCCGTGACAGACCAACCAGCAAAGTAATCTCCAAGACAGAATCCGTCACGGCCTAGCCGTGACAGGCATCACGGCTGTGACGCGTAATATATGGATCTTTAGAAAGTAATTTGATCTGAATTTGTGATTGCTTGGGATTCAAGTTACCCTAATCTATAAATAGAGAAATTAGGCTCGAAAATAAGGGACTTGGAGGCTGCTACCTTAGACAAAATTAGGATTTCTCTTCTTCTTCTTCTTCTTCTCCTCCTCCTCTCTTAGGTTTTCTTTCATGTTTTTGTTAATCAAGCTTGCTCTTAACATGGCAATGCTTGAGTAGTAGTTTTATTTCTAGGGATTGGGGCTATGCCCAAGATTTTATTTATGTTATGAATTGATGTTTTCCCTTTGTTAACTTCGATTTCGCTTTCGATTTGGTTTCTATCGCATGAATTACTTGTAAGTCTGGTGCGCAATTATTTGCATGTCATAGATACTCTAAGGAGGAACCTAGCGGTCAACTTTGGTATCGGATCTATAGGAATCAAACTTAGGACTTAAATCACGAGAGTTAGAAGCGGTCCTTCGAGGGTTCACGAATTGTCACAAAACTTAAAGGCTTCAATTTAAATTCAATTACCACGAGAGTAGGGGTTGGTTTAATTGGGCACGGTTCTTGTAACCCGAGAGGGAGCATTAATTATTTAAGGATAAATTCGCCTTCAAAGGAATTTTGATAATTAACAAGGGGTAGTCAATTTGGTAACATGAACAATCTTGTTGGTAACCCAATTCCTAGGAATCTCTTTTGATTTGAAAAACCCCTAATTGATTCACTTTCCTATTTTATTTGATTGCGTTCTTAAATATATGATTTTCTAGTTAATTCTTATTACAAAAATCAAATCTTTTCCAAATCCTTTTTTATATAGACCAGTTTAATTGATTTAATAATTAATTGTTGTTTGAGATCACGGTCTCTGTGGGATCGATCTTTTTATTACTTGACGACGAATCCGGTACACTTGACGGAGCCACACATCAAGTTTTTGGCGCCGTTGCTGGGGACTGTGCTTTCTTGAATTTCAATTTAATTTTTAAATTGATTTTTCTGGACTTTTTTTTTATTTAATTTTTTTTCTTTATTTTTTTAGTGTATCTACCTCTCTCTTTGCAGGAATTTTTCTCTCTTATGCGAAGATCCCAAAGTCTCGAAAATCTTGTTGAAGTTGACCCTGAGATCGAAAGGACCTTTCGTAGATGTGGGAGACTACAAAGACAAGAAGAGAGAGAGAGGTTGATTCCCATTCCACTTATGGCGAATCTACCGGATACCAAACCACTGAAGGACTACGCAACCCCAAATGCTAGGGGTTTGCAAACTGGGATTGCTAGGCCAGAAATTGAGGCGGAGAACTACACTATACCGCCTATGTTAATTGGCATGATTAGGCAACATCAATTCGGAGGATTACCCTCGGAGGACCCGACCAATCATGTGGAAACATTCTTGGAGTTCACCGATGCAATAAGAATTCATGGCGCCCCGATTTATGCTATTCGCTTGAGGATATTCCCATCCTCTCTTACTGGAAAGGCAAAAGCTTGGTTGAAGCAAGTGCCTGCTAATACCTTGTCAACTTGGGACCAACTGGAGCAGGCATTCTTGGAAAAATTCTTCCCTCCATCCAAGACTGCTTACCTACGAACTCAGATCACCGACTTCTTCCAAAAGGATGGAGAATGCTTATCCGAAGCTTTGGATCGTGACAAAGGATTGCTAGAGTCTTGCCCACACCATGGGCTCGAGAGGTGGTTGTTAGTGCATACCTTCTACAACGGATTGGATTACTCTTCGAAGGTGTCACTTGACTCCGCAGCTGGAGGAGCCTTTATGAATAGACCTTTGACTGAAGCATTCAATATCATTGAAAACGTAGCCACCAACTTTCACCAATGGGGTTCGAAAAGAAATAATAACCCGAAAAAGTTTTTGGGGGGTAAGTTTGAAATGAATAGCACTGATCTAATTATGTCTAAAATTGACTCACTGAATAAACGCTTTGATAAGCTTGAAAAGGCTAATGTGAGTTCAATAGGTGCTACTAATGTTGTTTGTGAGATTTTTGGAATGCAAGGACGTGACATAATGGAGTGCCCACATGGTATTGCTCCTAGATCCGGTGCTTCGGGGGAACAAGTGAACTCTTGTCACAATTTCTATGACACGAACCCGAAGTTGCCAAACCATGTTCCCCCAAATTCTTACAACCAAGGAAGGAAGAATAGCCCTTATCTCTCCTATGGGAACTACAACAACACGTTAAACCACGAATTCCAGGAAGGCCAAGGTAATAGGAAACCCGCATCGGGGTATTCTCAGGTACAAAAGTATAAACTTGAGTCTCTTTTGGAAAATTTTGTGGAAACTCAAACAAAACAAAATGAAGAGTTTAGGCAACAAGGTAGGGTAGTCAATGAGGCAATAAAAGATTTAGAATCTAAGGTAGATTACTTAGCCATCCATAATAAGATGTTAGAAACTCAGATTGCCCAACAAGCTAGTACATATTCTAGAACTAAGGGTACGTTTCCAGGACAACCCGAAGTTAATCCCAATGAGCACTGTAATGCTATATACTTAAGGGAAGATAAGCTTGGGGTAATTGAAAAGTATTTGGAATGTGAGGAGGACATGAGTGAACATGAAGAGATAGAGTCGAAGTATGTCCCTCCACCACCTTACCAACCCCCAATACCTTTCCCACAAAGGTTGGTCAAGAAAATGCAAGTAGAAAAAGAAACTAAGAGCTTAATTGAGGAGCGTGATGTCGTGATAAAAACTAATATGCCTCCTAAACTAAAAGATCCAGGAAGTTTATCTATTGCTTGCTCAATTGGAGAATTGAAAATAGACCAAGCCTTATGTGACTTAGGGGCTAGTGCGAGTTTGATGCCGCTTACTATCTTTGAGAGGTTAGGAACCAAGGAATTGAGTCCATCCAAGTTCTCTTTACAATTTGTGGATGGCTCAACTAAAACTCCTCCAGGCATACTAGAGAATGTTCCCATAAAGGTAGGGAAATTTTTCATTCCCACCGATTTCATGGTGTTGGATATGAACGGGAATTCTAAATTCCCTATCATTCTTGGAAGGCCATTCTTGGCCACAACTAGAGCGATAATAGACGAAAAAAATGGCAAGCTCTCTTTAAATGTAGAGGAAGGTAGAGTAGATTTTGATTTGACTAACTCATATAACAACCTCCTTTTGAGAGTCATGTGTGCAAGATTGAGATAATGCCTCCAGAGGTGAAGGAAGAGCCTAATATGGAAGCAACTCCCAAACTTTGCATGACGAATGATGCGCCAAATAATGATGAAATGAGAGTTGCTCATCATGTGGAGTTAGAACTTCCACCGGGAGGGAGTAAGGCCATGAAACTCAGAGTGAAAAGAGCAAAGCGAAAACGCAATTGGCCATATGAGCAAAATAGGCTCTTCGAAGGACTTCCATGGAAGAGAGGTGTTTTTTCACCTCCAAGCCCAGTCGACCCCGGTTGATCCAAGGGAGTATGGTCAAGCTTAAGACCGTAAATAAACGCTTCTTGGGAGGCAACCCAAGTTTCCTTTCCCTTTTCCATTTGTTTTTGATTAATTTGAGGACATTAAAAGAAGAAAGATCACTAATTGATGGTTTTGCCAAGTATTTTCAAGTTATGAAAGCAGTAAGAGCAAAAAGGCAAGGAAAAATAAAGTCATAAGTCATCATGCCCAGACCGTGACGGTGGTCACGGCCGTGATGAGCTAACCAAAGAAGATCAGAAAGGATCACGGCCCCACCGGGTGTGATGAGAAGGACCCTGAAGATCAGAATGTATCACGACCTAGCCGTGATGGAACTCACGGTCGTGACAGGCCAGCTCCTATAGACCAGAATTGATCACGGCCGTGACACATTTTTCAACATCTATTTGACTGGCATGTGAGCCAGCACCCTCTACCGCCTCGGTGTGTTGTTCCATTTTTCTCCTCTCTCCGACTTGATTATTTACATTGGGGACAATGTAAGTTTTTAAGCTTGGGGTAGGGGTATTTTTGCAATATTTTTACATTTTTGCATTTTTCATGTTGCATTCATATAGGCATAGTTTTGCAAAATCACATGATTAGATCGTCCCCTTGCTTAGAGTATGCATCCAATTGTGAAAAACTTGGTGCCAAATGAATTGAGATAGTGAATTTTTGAACCCAATTTTTGTATTCTTGTGATAAGGCTAAAAATAAAAATGCATGAGATGATCTTTTGATAGTTGATAATTAGCATGTGGTTCCTTAGACTTGTGTTTCTCATTGATTTTAAACAACTAAATGTGAGATTTTTGAGCCTAAAAGGGGTACTCACTAAATCTACCCCATTCTTTGTCATTGAGTGTTTTATTCCTCTTGGATTGTGTTCTCTAGAACTTGACTTGAAACCGTTTTGAAACTTAAAATTTTTTTGAAAACATATTTGAAAATGATTGAGACACTGGGTATTTTTCTGCCCTTCTGAGCTTTGATTGATTAAATGTTATCCCTTAGTTGCCCGATTTTGAGCCTAAAAGAATAAAATACTTTTCTTGGTACCTTGATTTATTTTGACGAATAATGCTTGGTATGACACCTTTTAAAGTATTGCAAAAAGGGTAAAAAGGTAGATTGAAAAATAAATTGTGGGATGAGAAAGTTAGAAAAATATTTCTCTTAAGTTGAAAATCTCCATTTCTCCAAATAAATGAAATAAAAAAAATTGAGAAGGGGATGAGAAAAAGAAAGTGAGAAATAAAATAAAATAGAAGGAAAGAAATTAAAAAAAAGGTGGAAAAGTGAACTAAAGCCCAAAAATGTATTTTAGAAGGTTGTCATGCTTTGCATTGTTTGATACACTAGTGCAATAAGTGCTTTTTACGTCAATTAAAATTGATTTTATACGTCAGAATATTGTCTGACGTAAATACAGCTGACGTAAATAGTTAATATTTTAACATCAGTTGTTTAAACAACTGACGTTAAATATAAAACTATTAACGTCAGTTCTTTAACACAACTGACGTTAATGTTGTTCAAACTAACGTCAGTTCTTTTAAAGAACTGACGTTACATGTTTTATTTTTAATGTCAGTTTCCTAATACAACTGACGTTAATAGTGTACTGTATATTTTATAAAATACTATTAACGTTAGTTGTTTGATACAACTGATGTTAATAGATTTTTTTTAAAATTCAGTTTTAAAATATCACTCCCCTCAGCTATCCTGCATTCAGTAAATATCCCAATAACAACACAGAATATCACACACATTACAGAATTGCAAACACTACCCTTAAATTTCAATATTAACTAAAAGAAAAGAAATATACAAAGGAACAATGGGGGGACTTAAAACCAAAACCCATATATAGGAAAAACATCTACAAGTATATATATATATATATATATATATATATATATATATATATATATATATATATATATATATATAAATTTTATAATATATATATATAAATCTCTAATGTCTAAAAACAAAACTACCAATCTAAGTATATATATATATATATATATATATATATATATATATATATATATATATATATAAATGTTATTAATTAGTTTCTAAAGTCTAACAAAAAAACTATTCATCTAAATATTGCGGAGGTATCTTGTCAATTCCTTTTTCAGCCGCATACTTGAAGAAGAATTATGTCAAGCGCATCCTCAAGTCTCTAAACTCATCTTTTTGAAGAGGCAATTGGTTGTTAAATGCCTACACATGTTCAAATAATAATAATAACATTAACGCAAGTCATCACCAAAACTATAATATATAATTTAACTAGTTGTTTAAATATTACCTTCTTCCATCCATCCGTAATAGATGT
Source organism: Sophora flavescens (assembly GCA_030762895.1). Classification (NCBI taxonomy): domain Eukaryota; kingdom Viridiplantae; phylum Streptophyta; class Magnoliopsida; order Fabales; family Fabaceae; genus Sophora; species Sophora flavescens. The sequence continues at coordinate 209,091,141 of CM061063.1, read as the reverse complement.
GGAGACTATGTTCAGCATATGAAGCATCACATAATAGCCGTACGACCACCCGTCAGGTTGAAATCGAGACTGCAAACAAAATTAATTTCAATGTCAGTTAAATATACATATAAATTAGTAATTATAATATTAATTATTTGATAAATAAACTACCAAACCTTGAGGATGATCCAATCAGGATTTCCTTTAGCCTTAGAAGTCCTACTTCTCCCATTGGCGCAACTTATGCTACTCGCCTTCAACGCGCTATCATAAACAAATAATCATGTCAATTAACAAATTCATATATCATGTGTGTAATAAACTAAAAACAACTGATATTAAAACTTAAATTAAATTGAAGATTAGTTACTTACGTATTTACAGCTTCCACCACCTCCTGTGGCGGGTTTTGGTGGAGAGAGTAGAAGAATACCTAGACGGGTGAAGTACGAGCAACTGCCAATGGTTATTCATAGAGTAGGGAGCCAGATATAATTCTTTCCGATTGTCTCCCATCATGCAACTGAGTGTAGCATGTGCCTTCTTCACATATAGGGCATGCTTTATGCCCCTTGACACTGTACCCGGACAAGTTACTGTATGCTGGAAAGTCGTTGATGGTGCAAAATAACATGACACGAAGTTTGAAAGTCTCATGAGAATACCCATCAACTACATCAACACCTTCCACCCACAGCATTTTCAAGTCTTCAATCAAGGGACTTAGATAAACATCTAAGTCATTTCCCGGTTGCTTTGGGCCCGAAATCATCATAGACAACATCATGTATTTGCGCTTCATGCACAACCAAGGGGGCAGGTTGTTAATTATCAACAGAACAGGCCATGAACTATGAATACTACTCATGTTACCACAAGGATTCATTCCATCCGTAGCAAGTCCAAGCCTTAGGTTTCTAGGCTCATCGGCGAAATCCGGAAACATAGTATCAATATTCTTCCATTGCATAGAATCAGCAGGATGACGAACCTTTCCATCACTTTTCCTCTCATCATTATGCCATCTAAGATTCTTCGCATCTTTCGCATTGGCAAACAATCGCTTGAACCTTGGAATTATTGGAAGATACCACAACACCTTCGCAGGAGGACTCTTTTTTCTCACATCATCAAGATCATCATCATCATCACCACCCTTCACTTTGTATCGTGATAACCCACATTTGGGGCAATCGTGATTGTCTTCATGAACACCGGTGTACAATATGCAATCATTGGGGCATGCGTGTATCTTATTATACTCCATACCCATCGGACACAATACCTTCTTGGCCTCATAGTTACGGTCAAGCAATTTGTTGTCCTCCGAAAGCAAGTCTTTCAACACTTCAAGCAATTCCGTGAAGCTTTTATCGGTCCAACCATTTCTCGCCTTCACACAAACCAATTTTAGCACCGCCGACAACCGTGTATGAGTAGTACACCCTGGATATAAAGGCTTAACCGCATCACTGCACAACCTATCATACACATGAGCTCGATGAAAAGATTCTTGTCCAATATCACGGATCATGTCCTCTACTCGATCATCCTCCATATCTACGTCAATGTCCTCACTTTGGGAGACACTTGCCGTACTACTCAACAACACATCACCATGCCATATCCATCTTGTATAACTCAAACAAATCCCTTCACAAATCAAATGAGTACGTATATCATTCACCGTACATTTCCTCGTATTCAAACACTTGACACAAGGACAACAGAACATTCCATTACTATTATGAACATTCCTTTGAGTAAATTCTATAAATTCTCCCACCCCCTTCAAATACTTAGCACTAGTGCGCTTACAAACCATCCAACTACGATCCATAACTAGATAGGTTCTGTAGATATACAAAACATATATCCAATATAAGGACAATACGGGAGATTGAAAACTAGTTTTTGAAATCCTAATTGAAAACTAGTTTTTGAAATCCCGTCAACCATGTATATCTTATTTGACTAACTGCCTAAAACAAAATTTCCACGATAATCTCACATCATTCTTCTCATCAAGCAGGCAACAATAAGCAGATGAAGATAAATTAACAAAACAGAATTCCAATGAGCAATATATTGTTGATGTCACATGCTACAAGCAACTCTAAATTTCTTCCCTCCCGTTTTGAAATAGGTCATGATAGCAGAAGAAAAACAAGAGAAAACACAAAACTCAATACCAGAAACAGAGACATTCCAAACAACTCAAACTCATAGTTTCAAGTTTCAACTACAGAGACTACAGTTTCAACATACACTCAAAACCAAAAATAAAAAAAATGTGCCCTAAAGACTCACCAGAAATAGGTGCTCGCGTGGTGGTGGGGAAGGGAGCTCGAGTGGTGGCCAACGTTCGATGTGGTTACTGAGAGCAGAGGGACAAGGAGAGTTAGTGCGCGGGAAGGGGAAAGAGAGATGTCAAGTTATTGCAAAGAATGAGCAGGAAAGACAGAGTTAGGGTTAAGAGTGTACCTCACGGTGGTGGCGAAGAAGCCCTCACGGTGGTTGCGGTGGAGAGGAGATCGCGATTAGGACAGAGTGAGAGTGAGAGTGAGAGTGAGCGTGATGAAAAGAGAAGAACAGAGACGTATAGAGCGAAGTAAAGAAGGCGAGCGGGTGTAATCGTTATAATAAAAAATAAAACAACAGTTTACGTCAGTTGTTTAATACAACTGACGTTAGAAGTCATTTTTAACGTTAAAAGTCATTGTTTAACGTTGGTTGTATTAAACAACTGATGTTAAAAATAAATATTTTTTATTTTAAAAACACTTTTAACGTCAGTTGTTAAAGACAAGTGACGTTAAAAGTGTATAAGTTTTTGCAAAAAAATTCATTCCTTTGACTACTGTGCTACTTACCCATGCACCTTGTAACTTAATCCTCTTAATGAACATTAAGTTTATAGATCAGTTTTGAAGAAAATCAGGTAGTCTCTTTTCTCTATATAAAGTACCATTCTTCTGTATCAGTCTGTGACACACCCTCTTCTTTTCCTCTATATTTCGTGCATTTTCTATTCCTTCACAATATGGCTCTATCATATTTGAGACTTTTGTTATTTCTTCCTATACCTATACTTAAAGGTTTCTGTCTTAATGGTCAAAAAACTTCTGAGGTTGAGTAAATCACATAACATGGATGGTAAGGTTGGGTGAATCACATAATGCATTTCCCTCACTTTATTTCATCCCCTTTATCCCTTTCACTTCTCTTTGGCAGCAAGTGATTGTGGATTCAGATGGGGCATCAAGGACTTCAAATGAGGAAGGGGATGCATCCTTTGGAGTTTCTGAGAATAGGACTGAGAAGAAAATAACGTTGAAACAGAAACTTTTTTATATTTTAGGGCTTTGTTGCAAAATTTTTTTATCTTTTAATCATGTAATTGTAACTTATGAATCGCTTCAATGAGATACGATTTGATTATACATATAACTTGTTTTATGTTAAGTGTTTATTTATTTTAATTTGCACAAGAATTTGTTTACTAATTCAAGATAATTAATTAATATTAAAAATAAACTTGTTTAAAAAAAATATTAGAAATAAACTGCACTATATATGGAGTGATCTGCGTTAAGAGTGACAATAGAGAGATGACAACGAAAGAAAGATAGGAATGAGTTTCAGATAAGAATATAGGATTATTTACGTCAGTTATTTATTTAACTGAAGTAAAAATCACACTTTTAACGTCACTTGTATAAACAACTGACGTTAAAAGTGTTAATAATTCTTGCAAATCACTTTTAACGTCAGTTCATTATACAACTGACGCAAATAGTGATTTAATATTTACAAAACTATCACCGTCTCATTTATTTCCACTAGTGACGTAAAACATTCCCGTATATTACATTATTTCCACTAGTGATATTTTGTTTAGCCTTCTTGAATTTCCCTTTCTTGATTTCCCCACCTAACAATTAATCCCATGGCCCCATTACAACCAAAATAAAAGACCTCTTGATTCTTATGTGTTTTCATTAATAAAGTAGAGATTTGGTTAATGATCAAGCTTATGGTAGAATACCTTCCTTGAGGAAATTGAGTGAATTGTCAAATGTCCTTGAACACTTGATTGAGGTGAGAAGAGTGCCCGAATTAGTAAGAGGCATGAATCTAGAGAACCTAAGCTTCTAATTGGACTTGAAATGATTATCTCTTGGGTACTTATTTGAATATGCCTGTCACTAGGATTAGTTACCCGGGTTCTTGGTTCACTGTCCATGCTCTGATTGTTTATCTTGACTGACCTTAGTGATTGCTTGAGTACAAGCAAAATCTTAAGCTTGGGGTAGTTTGATGAGTGTGATTTCACCTCATATTTCAGTGACATTTTGCATGCACTTTCATATAGTTTAGGTATTTCTAATTTGATTTTGGTTAGTTTTTACCTTGGAACGGGTAAGGCGATTTTGTGGTGTTGTTGTGCAGGAATTAAGGATTAAAATGCTCAAGATTAACCATGATGGAGCTTGCATGAAAACGGAGCTTGAAAAGTAGGGAAAATGAGCCAAACATAGCCCATCAAGGCCTAGCCATGACAGCCATCACGGCCATGATCCAGTAGAGCTGAAAAGAAAGAATGGAAAAGTCATAGCTGATCACGGCCAGGCCGTGATATCCATCACGGCCGTGACATGCCAACTGAACCAGACTCTCACAGGCAGAACTGATCACGGCTTGACCGTGATGGTGGTCACGGCCGTGACAGACCAACCAGCGAAGCAATCTCCAAGACAAAATCCATCACGGCCTAGCCGTGACATGCATCACGGCCTAGCCGTGACAGGCATCACGGCCGTGACGTGTAATATATGGATCTTTAGAAACTAATTTGATATGAATTTGGGATTGCTTGGGATTCAAGTTACCCTAATCAATAAATAGAGCAATTAAGCTAAAAAATAGGGGACTTGGAGGCTGCTACCTTAGGCAAAATTAGGATTTCTCTTCTTCTTCTTCTTCTCCACTCTTAGGTTTTCTTTCATGTTTTTGTTAATCAAGCTTCTCTTAACATGGCAATTCTTGAGTTGTAGTTTTATTTCTAGGGATTGGGGCTATGCCCATGATCTGATTTATGTTATGAATTGATGTTTTCCCTTTGTTAATTTCGATTTCGATTTCGATTTGGTTTCTATCGCATGAATTACTTGTAAATCTGGTGCGCACTTATTTGCATGTCATATATACTCTAAGGAGGAACCTAGAGGTGAACATAGGTATCGGATCTATAGGAATCAAACTTAGGAATTAAATCACGAGAGTTAGAAGCGGTCCTTCGAGGGTTCACGAATTGTCACAAAACTTAAAGGGTTTAATTTAAATTCAATTACCACGAGAGTAGGGGTTGGTTTAATTGGGCATGATTCTTGTAACCTGAGAGGGAGCATTAACTATTTGAGGATAAATTCGCCTTCAAAGCAATTTTGATAATTAACAAGGGGTAGTCAATTTGGTAACATGAACAATCTTGTTGGTAACCCAATTCCTAGGAATCTCTTTTGATTTGAAAAACCCCTAATTGATTCACTTTCCTATTTTATTTGATTGCGTTCTTAAATATCTGATTTTCTAGTTAATTCTTATTACAAAAATCAAATCTTTTCCAAATCCTTTTTCATATAGTCCAGTTTAATTGATTTAATAATTAATTGTTGTTTGAGATCACGGTCTCTGTGGGATCGATCTTTTTATTACTTGACGACGAATCCGGTACACTTGCTGGAGCCACACATCAATACTCGACGAAATTTCGGCAGTATTTCCCTTCGGTCTCCGACGTACACGACTTGAATGTGATGACATCCACCACGATAAAGTATGCACCCGGAGAACGAAAGGAAATGTATCAATCCGAACTTTCATCAAGTATATAACATTAGAATCAATGAATAACTATTTCAACTGAATGAAGAAAAAGTTTTTTTTCCAAACTGTCCGACTTTGGACAATTCAAGATCCAATACAATGAGCAGTACATTAAGCACGTACACGTGTGCCCATTAGTATTGCATCTTAAACAGGAAACTAAGGCTTTACTAATTAATTAACATTAAGAAAATTAATAAAACACTCCAATCCCTAAATCAAAGCAAACAAAAACCAAAATAAGCAATAGTTAATATACCAGCTGCTTTTTTAAGTCACAAACTGAAAATAATAACAAAATAACTGTCTAAAGGCATTGACAATTAATAGTCATCTTTGAAGAGTTGTAGGATAAGTAAAGAGTTCCATAATTTGAACATCGAAAATTCAACCACCAGTTAAACTCAAATAATCAAAGTCAGATTCAAACAAAGAGACTAATAACACCCCTGATAATCAAAAACCATAAAGCAATAGGTAACAATTACCACACCCTCGAAAGAGGGCAAAACTATTCACGAAAAAGCTTTACATAACATGAAGAAAACTCATCACTGTAGTTTTGAACACATTTTTAAGCATACACCAAACTTACAACAAATCCCACATAGCATTGGATAAAAAAATAACTCGGCATTCATGATTCTTCAATCCCAATCAACAAAAAAAATCAACAACTTCCAATTCATTTACTTTTATCCAAAACCAAAAAATGGAAAAACCATTTCCGACCAAAGTTAAGGTTCAAAGTAAATATTGTACCTTGCAAGGAATGAGGGCAAGATAGGTATCAGGTGAAGGGAAAGCTTGAACCACAAATGTGACCACTAACCAGTACCACAGCAAGCCCTTTGCACAACCCTGAAATGAGAAAATTTAGTCAAAAAATCGAAATGGGTTGAAGAAGCTTCCATTGTACTTTCCCAATGCTCAGATTCCTTAGAAACATGGTATAAGAGGTGCATTACCTGAGATGACTAAGCGGCGGAGCAAGCAGAGCAAACGGCGGAGCAAGTGGAGCAAGCGTCGGACAGTGGGCTTCGAGGCTACAGGAAGCGGCGGAGCAAGCCAAGGCTACAGGGTCACGACACGAAGAGGCGTAACAAGGGGAGGGGCTTCGAGGCTGAGGTGACAACGGAGGACGCGGCTGGGCGAGCAAGAATGGAGGTGTGAGGGTGTGAGGGTTACGGAGCGCGCATGCAACAGAGAAAATATTGGGTTTATGGTAGCGCGCAAGAGAGGAATTGGAGGGATAAATAAATGAAAACAAAATGAAAATGCACATCGGTTATTCCAAAACCGATGTGTTATATTGCTTTTCCACATCGGTTAACAACAAAAACCGATGTTAAAAATGTCGCTGCTTAAAAAAAATCATTTTTTTTTGTTCAATCTTCCACATCGGTTATAATAAAACCGATGTGTAATCTTATGGCTGATTAAAAAAATATTTGTTTTTGTTTCCCTTTTCTACATCAGTTATCACAAAACCGATGACTAAAATTGATATTTTTCACTATTCCACATCGGTTATAGTAAAACCGATGTCTAATCTTATGTCTGATAATTTTTATTTTTATTTTTTCACTTTTCCACATCGGTTTTTATAAAAACCGATGTTAAATATTTTTATCACTTCGGTTTTTATTATAACCGATGTTAAAATATTTCAGTTTAATTTCAAAAATGTCCGCCTCCTTTTTCACATCGGTTTTGTAAAAACCAGTGTTAAAAACCCGATGTTAAATGCATATTTGCACTAGTGCGATTTTGATTATAATTGATTATCACAATAATCGATTATACAAAAATAGATTATCAGCATAATATGTTTTTTCCAGCTTTCTCAAACACACTCTAAGATTGTTGTGATTTGATTATTTTTTATTCTCAAAACTCTCTTCCTTATTTACCCCTGTAAAACTAACTTCTAAACAAATATTATTAAATTATACAAATAACTTCATAACTTTTTTGTAATTTACTACATAAAAGTGATTTTTTTTGCACCACCCAAATGAAATAGATTATCTTAAAATCGCTTTCCAGCAAATAGACCCAAACGAAAACAGATTTTGATTATAATCGATTATCACAATAATCGATTATACACAAATCGATTATCAGCATAATCTTTTTTTTTCCAGCTTTCCCAAACACACTCTTATTTATTTAAAACATGTCTCATTTCTAAAGTTGCACATAATAGCACCACCCAAGTTTCCAGCTCCTTTAATAATAGAAATTTGTCAATAATCTTAGTAATCATATACAACATAAGTTCTTCATATTTTTATAAACATTTGGTTCCCCCACCATCCTTTATCTGTCATATTTTCTTCATTGGTCCCCCGTTCAATCTATCATATATTTTTTAAAAACATGTAATTTCTTTTTTATTTATTTAAAATGTTTCATTTCTAAAGCTTCACATAGTAGTACCACCTAAGTTTCCACCTCTTTATTAATAGAAATTTGTGGATCATCATAGTAATCATACACAACATATTTTCTTCATATTTCTATAAACATTTGGTTCTCCCACCGCCCTTTATCTATCATATTTTCTTCATTGGTTCCCCCTTCATCATTCATATATTTTTTAAAAAAACATGTGATTTCGTTTTTTTTTATTTAAAACATGTCTCATTGCTAAAGTTGCATATAGTAGCACCACCTAAGTTTCCACCTCTTTATTAATAGAAATTTGTGGATGATCATAATAATCATACACAACATATTTTCTTCATATTTCTATAAACATTTGGTTCCCACACCACCCTTTATCTATCATATTTTCTTCATTGGTTCCTCCTTCATCTATCATATATTTTTTTAAAAACATGTGATTTATTTTTATTTATTTAAAACATGTCTCATTTCTAAAGTTGCACATAGTAGCACCACCCAAGTTTCCACCCCCTTTAATAATAGAAATTTTTCAATGATCTTAGTAATCATACACAACATAATTTCATCATATATTTATAAACATTTGGTTCCCCCACCACCCTTTATCTATCATATATTCTTCATTGGTTCCCCTTCATCTATTATTGGAGATATAGTTAGTTGGAGATATGGTTAGTTAGTTGATAGATCATTAGCCTATATAAAGGCTTAATCTCTTTGTAATCAATTAACTCATTCTATCAATTTCACATTCATACTTTCTCTCGATTTCTTTTCTCCTCCAATGGATGCCATATTTCCTAATATGGTATCAGAGCGATATCAACCACCATGAGAGAAAACTTTCCGCTGCTCTTTCTTAATATTATTCATTTTTCTTCCTTTTCATTTTACCCAAAGAAAACTCAAAACACCATTATCATTCTTTTTGAACTATTGAGTAGTACATGCTGACTCCAAGTTCAAGTATCAAAGTTTATAGTTTTGCATCAATGAATGTGTGCCTCATTCAACAGCTCCACTTTCTCTTATCTCTACATCATTATAGCAATAAATATTTGCTCTCTTTATTTGTTCTATTTCTTTCTTTCCACCCATCCATTCAATACACCTCTCATCTTCATCCACTTCCCCATCAAAATCGATATCACTCAAGGTTGCAGCAAGAGACAAAAGGTTGAATTTATAGCAATGGAGGGTAATGCTTCTCCTAATCTTGAGTCTGAAGCATCTTCAGAGCTCATACCAGAAGACCAAGAACAGATAGAAGAAAAGCAAAGTAATCATAGCCATTTCCTCTGCAATGCATTCCACTTCCAAGAACTCAGTCCAAGAAGTTGCACCCACCATAACTCACGACCTCTCAATAAACGCTTCCAATGCTCTCAGAAAAGCTGGTTTCACAGTCATGGCTGATATTCTCCACCGTTCACCACCATTCTTCCTTCCTCCTCAAAACTCAACAATCTTCGCCATCAAAGACTCAGGCATCAAAAACCTCCTCCTCTACCACACCTCTTCTTCAAAAGCTTCCATGCAAGACCTCTTGAACAAGGCACCATTGAGTTGCATACCACCCCTCTTTCGTAAAAAGAATGCAGCAATCACAAGAGTTGACCCCAAGAAAAGATCGATAGAGATCAATCACGTTTTGGTATCAAACCCTGATATATTTCTTGGAGACCAACTCGCCATTCATGGTTTTCTTGCACCGTTTTCTCCCTTGCACCCTCATGGGGTTTTAGATCTTATTCCCTCAGCGACATGTCGTTTCAATAATAACAACTCTTCAATATTATATGATGATTCCAAGAACGTGGTTGAGTGGAACCGGGTTGTGAAGTTGCTTAGTTCAAAAGGGTATGTATCGTTTTCTATTGCACTGCATTCTGTTCTTGATGGTATTCAGAAAGATTGGGTGGGTTTGGATTCTGCTACAATATTTGTTCCTCCTGATTTGGCATTATTAGTAGCATATCCTTCAACTTTGCTTGATAGAGCTGTGAGGGTTCAAATTCTGCCTCAGAGGTTCACTTACACAGAACTCAGTTCTATGCCGGTTAGGACTTTGTTGAACACGCTGATGCCTGATGATGATCTTGAAATTGATTGTGGTTAAGCATTTTTCATAAAATTGGCATTGAAATTCATGAGGCTTAACAAGCCCATTTTTTAGAGCGACTTTTGACTAATGTTAATTCTAGCGAGTCGACTCATTATTGATATTTGGAGGCTAAATAGCCCATTTTTGAGCAACTCTTGACTGATGTTAATTCCAACAAGTCAGCTCATTTCATATACAAATTTCATTCTTTTGTCAATGTTCATTCTGGCAAGATTCATTTGCTTTTGGAATGAATGTCGGGGAGACGCTGAAAGAAGATCAACGAAGCCCAATAGAAGGTTGAAGACTTCTCAGATCTATGAACTTCGGTCGTTACCTATATCATTGTTAGACTTTTCTTGATTAGCCAATGTAATTAGGCTTATACATTTGTAATTTTCATTCATTATTCTTTCTTTTTCTTGCATTATATTGTACACCTCAAGCTGGATTTGCTAATCCGCACTTCCAGCTTGCGGGGGACTATTGGAGATATAGTTAGTTGGAGATATGGTTAGTTAGTTGATAGTTAGTTGCTAGATCTATGGTTAGTTAGTTGATAGTTAGTTGCTAGATCATTAGCCTATATAAAGGCTTAATCTCTTTGTAATCAATTAACCCATTCTATCTATTTCACATTCATACTTTCTCTCAATTTCTTTTCTCCTCTAATGGATGCCACATTTCCTAATATATATCATATATTTTTAAAAAAAACATGTCCTTTTATTTACTTATTTAAAAGATATCTCATTTCTAAAGCTGTACATAGTAGCACCACCCAAGTTTGCACCCCCTTTAATAATAGAAATTTGTCAATGATCTTAGTAATCATACACAACATAAGTTCTTCATATTTTTATAAACATTTGGTCCCCCACCACCATTTATCTATCATATTTTCTTCATTGATTCCCCCCTTCATCTATCATATATTTTCTTAAAAACATGTCCTTTCTTTTTATTAATTTAAAAGATGTCTCATTTCTAAAGCTGCACATAGTAGCATTACCCAAGTTTTCACTCCTTTAATAATAGAAATTGGTCAATGATCTTAGTAATATAATCATACACAACATAAGTTCTTCATATTTTTATAAACATTTGGTCCCCCACCATCATTTTTCTATCAGATTTTCTTCATTGGTTCCCCCTTCATCTATCGTATATTTTCTTAAAAACATATCCTTTATTTATTTAAAAGATGTCTCATTTCTAAAGCTACACATAGTAGCATCACCCAAGTTTTCCGCCCTTTTAATAATAGAAATCTGTTTATGATCTTAGTAATCATACACAACATATTTTATTCATATTTTTTAAACATTTGATCCCCCACCACACTTTTCCTATCATAGTTTCTTCATTGCTCCCCCCTCCATCTATCATATATTTTTTAAAACATGTGATTTCTTTTTATTTATTTAAAACATGTCTCATTTCTAAAGTTGCATATAGTAGCGCCGCCCAAATTTACACCCCCTTAATAATAGAAATTTGTCAATGATCTTAATAATCATATATAACATATTTTCTTCATATTTTTATAACCATAATTTACAAGCTATGTGGATGATAATTATATTTTGGATATATATGAGTATTTTAAGTTACTTATATAAGGGATAACGGTACAATATACACAGTTGAAGGGAAAACTTTTTTAAAAAATAAAACTAAGGAAAATTGAGTAGTGGCTTCAATTAAGGAAAAGCAAACTATTCTTTATTTTTTTTCCTTTTGGTTAACATAGGACAAAAAAAACGGATTGAGAAATACTTTCTTGAATGCGATTGTAATATAAATAGTGAGTATATTGAGTCTCCGATTCAATTAGTTTATATATTGTGATTATATAAATGATATGAAGAATTCCATGTAAATTAAATTGAAACTAATAATTATTGTTTGCAGATTTGAAACATTATATTAAAACAAAAAGATTCTTTCCAATGACTGGAATATTAATGACCCTTGGAAATTATACATTGAATAAATATGGTATTGATTCAATCTCATTTAATTAGTTACAGATATCAAAGGTGGAATAGAAATTTAACTCATGTTTTATATTGATATTAATTGTATTAATTATTAATTAATAATATTAATGATTAGAAACCACTAATTAGGAATGAAATAAAATATGAATAGATAATTGCGGAAAACAAAACATTAGATTAAGTCCCCAAAAGGCATGACATTCGGGATTAAAATGCGAAAATGGAAAACAGCTTCAACGAAAACTTAAAGATTATTGAAAAAAAATTTAAAAACAAAACATGAGTAGATTATCTCTCTACCATATTATCTTTCTACATCAGCTCTATCTTTGACTGGATTTTTTCCAATTACTTTTTAATGGACAGAAGCAAATCCTTTCTTCTACATACATGATTAAAAACAAAATATTAAATTTCTCTTTTAAAAGTAAATTTTCTTGTTGGTCAAATATTTATAACAGAAATAATGTGATACCTGTTTGTCAAATTTCATGTCATCTTTATTCCTAGAATTTTCAGATCCATGAAGCACCATACTTTAATTGATGGCAGTAAAATCATATAGGCCTTTTTTTTTTACTAAAAATATATTCATTCAAATTGATAAAATACATCGAAAAACACAAATCCAACATCGCTAAAAACCGAAAAGGATGAATCTGCGAACAAACTCACAGCACCCAGATTAATAGCATAACACGGCAAAATCAAAATGCCTACAAAAGTGACAAAATCAAAGTCACCGGAATACCCATGTCTCCGGATCTGTAACATTGACGCCCAATTCTTGATCAAATCTGTGATGGATCGAAGCAAATCTGTCAATCTGAACCAAACGAACACCGCACCAAGACGGGAAATCAAACAAACACCGCACCAAGACGGGAAATCAAACAACGCCTCACCAAGACGACGAACAACAATACCGCCGCCTACAGAAGACGAAAAACATGAAAAACAAGAAGAAAAAAACCAGATCTATGTGGAAAAACCACTTATTTAGATAAAGTGGGAAAAAAACGAAGTAAAGGGTGATTCCAAACCAAAAAATGGCTCAAAACCACCCCCTTTAATGGTGGCACGTGACTGTGTGTAGAGAGGAGAGAGAGAGTTTGAAGTTAGAGAGAGAAAAAGATACTATATCATAAAGAAAAGTACCTCCTTCTTGAAGCAGGTATATACAAATCCATAGACCATATCCCTTTTTTGTGACCAAGCAACACTTGCTGCTCACACAACAAAAGCATACTAAAGAATATTAAAAATCTATCTATATAATAATACATCAAATGATGAAGCAATGACTGAACATCAATCTCATCCTTATGAAAGAAAGAGTGACCTTAATCCTTCTCCAAAAACATATTATGCATGTTAGATTTTCAGGGAAAGATCCCATTTTTCATACCAAACACTACTTCTGTATTTGTTGATCTTTTGAATCATGCCCATGTACTTTATACTAATTAATAATTATAGAACCTTTGCTCAATCAGATCTACTCATCTACATCCAAAAAAATAAAAGCACAAAAAAAATAGATATGAGATTTGAGGATAAAAAAGTTACCTTTTAGCCAGAGAGGAGCTTGTAGCAATAAAGGGGTAAAGGACCACCAGCAGTTCGACCAAATTTGTTCCCCATGATACTGAAATGAACAAAAGAAAGGGAGTAAAGAAACAAAGAAGCAATTTTTTCTAGTCAGTAAGAGGCTCTGGAAGCTGATTCAACTCCATGATCAAATAATATAATCAATAAAAAATCAATAAAAACATAAGGGATTGGGGGAACCTGGAATTAAGGGGCCCTGAAGATAAGGTACCTCCCATGACTTACATGAGGTGCCACTTGATCAACCCTATTTCAATGAACCTGATAATAAAAAAGAGAGGACATGTTTCAGAAATTAAACTTCAGTAAATAAATTTATGTAAATCAACATATTTATTATAAAATTAACTCAATAACAAAAAATTATATTGAAGAAAGTGTTTAAAAATATGATACTGACATTTCTCTTCTCTTGATCATAAGTTGCTGTCAGATTATAATTTCGGCACCTTTAAGTCTTTAACAATTAAAGTTGAATAATCCATGAGTATGCAAGCTCAAGGAAAATGCTGGAATCTTCTTTGTTTGTTTGTTTCTTGAATGCGAGAAAAGGTGTGAGAGAGATGAAGAAATTAAAGAAAATGAAGAAGATAAGGAGCATCATTGAATAAGATGAACAAATCTAATTTGAGGGGAGCATTAATAATAAGGTAGATAGATAGAGATGATACAAATTTAATTACAATTTATTGTAGCAATTCACAATTCATGGAAAATATAAAAATATTTGAATTTAAATTTTCATCTACAGACGTTGGGAATAGGTACTGCACATATGCTTATGGAAGAAAGTAGAAATGAAATGAATGTGGTATTGGAATTGAAAAGAAAGATAAAAGAATAAAAGAAAAAATAAATTATTTGATTGGATGTTATGGGAGGTTGGAATTAAATTATATTTATGATTTAGTTGAAATAAATCAATTAAAACAATTTAAAGAAATAAATTAAGAAAATCAATGCATTGAAACTGTTTTGATAGTCACATTGTATTGGAACAATAAAACTATTTGAATTTGGACATTTAAATTAAATATATTAAAACTATTTTTCAGATTTTTAAAATATTTTTTAAGCAGCAAAATATATTTTTTTAATTTCAGATTAGGAAAGTCTAATAGAGACTTCCTTGATAAACTTTTCATAGGATAATGACACATATCCATACTTTTCTTGTAACGAGGATTAATTTATATATAGTATAGATTTAAGATTTTAAGTTGCACATTATGAGCTTCTAACATTAACTCAACTACCAGTCAAAACAAAAACATTAAACTCACCTACCAAAACCTGACATAATTTTTTTTTTTACTAATAATCAGTGTTCAACTAGCAAAATAAAATTGGATAATGTTGCTACTTTTAAACATAAATTTTATCACATATCCGTACATAACTCTTTTGACCGTAATTTATATCCCTTTCATTCTCTCCTCTCTTTTATTTTTACTCTTTTAACTGTCAATGGCCCACCTCAAATTATGTGAGTTATGAGAACTAATTTTTTTATTTTATTTTGACATTTGTGAATCAATTTTAAAAATGACATTTGTGAATCAATTTTAAAAATATGCTAAGCAACTTCCATTGAAATTACTCAGGACTCACTTTGGCAATCTTTTAATTACTGTGAACACCTAATTTTGTCCGGATGTCCTTTTAATTGACGTTTTAAAAAAAACAAATAAAAATAACTAAAAATTAATCATATATATATAAATGTTTATGTTTTGACCCACTTTGTTTTGTTACATTAGCTAACTTTTGGTAGTAAACCCAAGCCAAGTTAAACAAAAATAAATACATCTGTTTTCTTGCTGTAAGAAAATAATAATAAAATAAAAAAGGATAAAAATAAAAATAAAGAAAAAACAGAATTTGCCTTCCTCCAACATACAGTGTCCCACTCCCCAATATACAATATCTTATTTTGATCTTTATACTCCAGATTTAATCTTTAACCAACAGGCTCCCAAGTTTTTAATATTTTCCCACAAGGCTCAAATCATCAAACACCATTTTGGGTAATTTTCCAGAGCTTAGGGAAGGGTTCATGCCTAGATCAGAGGAAGAAGAAACATAAATAGAAATTGAAAGGACCTGAGCATGGTAACCTCTGCAACACTCAAACTTACAAGGTCCCAATGACAATGAAAAGAGTTCATCTTCTTCTATAAAAAGAGAACAACAACAACACAGAGGGTGGAGAAAAATTGATACGAAAAAGAGAAGACTTCTGTGTAAGAATAAAAAAAAAACCAAATCAGATTACCACACTATAGTTCTACCTCATCACATAAACATCAGCAACCATGCCCATACCATAACAACACTTTACTCCTCTTACCCACACCCACCAAACAACACCTCCACTATTTCGCCCGCTCCGTCGTGTCCAGGCACACCGCCATGCTCGGATCTGACTGTCGCGCCAGACGCAGCCGCGTCATTACCCGCTCCGTCGTCCGGTCGCTGTAGCGCTGCCACGAACGGCCAAACGCAGATACGTCTCAGAACCTCCGACGCGTCCCCTGCCTCGCCCCAGTCACGATCCGCCAGATCTTCTATACGCCTCCACCTTGCTGCTCGACCACCATGCTTCCAGAACCGCCACCGCTCACCACAGCGTTCGGGTCCCAGCACCGCACCGGACAACGGCGCCTCCAAGAACCGTCGCTGCCTGCCTCGCGCGCCACCGCTCGAGTTCGCTCTCCACCATGCCCTTGCTTTCAACCTCCCCTGTGTTGTTTGGTTGGTAACGATGGAGGCTTCTAGCCTGTAGCCTCTGATTCTTTTTTTCCTTTGTTTTCCTTTGTATTATTATGTTGTGGGTTTGTGCTGACAGCCTTTGGCCCAAGATGCAGCTTTTGTTATTTGTTTTGTTCATTTGGTGTTGTGTTAGAACATTGGGCCAAGCTTAAAATCGTTTTGGGCCATATATTTTTTTTTTTAAAAAAAAATTGTTTTCAAGCCTTTAAAACTAAAAAGAAAGACTTCTCTGGTCATGGGCTTTCTAGAATTGGGTCAAATTTGTGTTCTTGTCTCATTAAGAAAAATGCATCTTCAAATAGTATAATTTCTTTTTATAAAAATAAAATAGAACAAAATCTTTAAAGTAAAATAAAATTCTTTGAATTCACGCAACAATCTATGACGTTGATGTATGATTTTCATCCTCAAGTGTCATATGAATTATAAGGGTTTATCGTATAGCTTGGCTATCTTTAACCATGTGCAAGAGTGAATTCCATTTTTGTTAAAAGATAATAAAATACTTTCAATTTGCTCACTTATCAAATTTTAACCTTTTTATAAAAATAAAATCTTTGAATTCACGTAACAATCTATGACGTTGATGTATGAATCTTCATCCTCAAGTGTCATATGAATTGTAAGTGTTCATCGTATAGCTTGACTATCTTTAACCATGTGCGAGAGTGAACTATCTTTTAGAAAAATAATAAAATGTTTTCAATCTACATCTTTAACCAATTTTATCCGATTTGATTTCATAAAAATATAAAAAACAAAAAATATAAAAAAATCCTTTTAAAAGATTTTTTTAACTCACGCAACAATCTAGGGCGTTGATGTATAAATTTTCATCCTCAAGTGTCATATGAATTGTAAGGGTTTATCGTATAGCACTATTATCTTGGACCCCATGCAAGAGTGGATTTATTTTTAAAATAAAATCCTTTTTTTCAGAATTAAAAAAAATCAATCAATTCTTTTTCCATTCAAAATTAAAATCAATCAACCAACCAATCAAACATTTTCTAAAAGAACTACGTGGCTTTGAATTTCCCATCGCACCCGGGAATACGTAGGAGCAGGATCGATCATTCTGTCGAGCCAAAATTTTATTTTCCCTTTTATTGTGTTCACTTTATTTTTTTTATTTTAAATTTTTTTTTCAAAATGGGGTAAAAATAAATATTTTCAAAGGTTATTAAAATTCTTTTGCACAATTAACTTGAGGTACTGTTTTTAAACGGACGATGTAGGGCACTAACACCTTCCCTACTCGTAACCGACCCCCGAGTCTCTTTTTATAAGACCAGTTTACCTTAAATAAATGGGTTTTCCAAGGTTTTCCAGCAATAAAAATTTTGGTGGCGACTCCTCTATTTTTACCTTCTTTTCGCGGCTCCCAAACGGGACGGGCGCGACAGCTGGCGACTCCGCTGGGGATTTTTGAGAGTTAGGCCTATCATAGTTGGTTGTGCAAATTTTTAATAGCTTTGAAAATATTTGTTTTACCCTTTTTGTTTTATTTCTTTTTTTATGCTTTCATAACTGCTTTTGTATATTCTTGCAACCTTAGGGGAGAGAACTTTTGTATTGGTGTTGTTTGTTCCTTTCTTGCAGGTTTGGGGCAGTTTTGCTTTAGTAGGTTTTTGTGAAGGTTTGTATGCTCCCATCACACACATCACTATCACATGTTACACACACTTTTGGGCTCTACAGCCGAGTCTTGAAATGCCATAATATTAGAAGGGGCTTCAATGATGTTATTGTGATGCTTTTGTGTCCCTGACAGACATTGATTCTCCCGCTCGGATTGCTACCGGAACATGGACTGCCATATTGTGACTTTTCGGTCCCTGTGGTGAGGTTCATGGATCCGGGTCCTCATTTTTAGATGAGGGTAATCCGGGGACCATATGTTTAGGGGTCTAGATCTGTCCCGGAAATCATGCACCTAAAATGCCATTAGTAGCCTACCAAACCAGGGTCTTGACCTCAGAAGTTCAAACTTTAGGATATGACCCATGTAGGACAAAAGGGAGCGCATTCCACCTTTTTCTACAACATGAATGATCACATGCATCATAATGATTTTATGCATACATTTCACATACGCCTTAATATGCCATTCATTCATGCATCCTGTTACATTCCTTATTATTCATTGTATGCTTGTGCATGTAGTATTTTAAGTCATGCATTGTTAATATGTCATTCATGCATTTTGTTACACTCTCATGCATAAGTAAATTTGCTTTCCAAACGTTATTAACAAATTAAAATTTCCCTCCACAAACAATTTGGTTTGAGATAACACCTTTGATTACAAGAGATGGAAAAAGTCAGACACACTAGCAATGTTCCCACCAGCAAGAGCTCCAGGGTGATATTAAACTCATTAGAGAATCTGAAAGAGTTGAGCCAATCTTTGCCTCAAGAACGCCGAAGAAGCTTCGCCAAGAAGTATGAAGGGATCTCGGACCTAATTTTCATACCGGTTGAGACTGCTGCTTTGAGTGCTTTGTGTCAGTATTGGAACCCCCACCCCAGATGTTTTGAATTGCCAAACATGGACATTACTCCCACCATTGAAGAATATGCTTGCCGGTTAAGGTTGCCAATACAGAAAAACCCCCTCGCATACTTTCACTTGGGGCAATACTTGACCACTACAAGCATAGCAGGGTTACTAGGGCTTCCTGAAAATGATGTGAAGTTGACCGGGCACTCAAACTCGCGAGGGTTAACCCGAACTCTTCTTGAAAATCATTTGAAGAAATTAATGGATCGGCAAGATTGGGAAACCTTTGAGAGGGTATTGGCGCTAACAATATATGGGTTGGTTCTATTTCCATCAGAGCTAGACATGATAGACCAAGCGGCAATGGATGTATTCTTCACAGTAGAAAGAAAGAAAAACCCCATGCCGGCAGCGTTAGCTGAAACGCTTTTGACTCTAGAATTTTGCCAGCGGCATCCAAAGGGGAAGCTCCGATGTTGTGCACAGTTGCTCTATGTGTGGGCCATGACTCACATGTATACAAAAAGGTCATATCAACCACCATTTAGATCCACTAAGAGGCTTCCATAACATTCCTATAAGACAGCTAAATGAAGAGGAATGGAAGAGCGAGTTTGACAAAGTGGAAAGGGACTCTTTTAAGTGGGTATGCCCATGGTACGAAGGTCAGCAGGGGCAAGATATCATTTATAGTTGTGGTGACTATCCCAATGTTCCTTTGATGGGCCCAAGAGGATGCATATCCTACACGCCCGCCATAGTCTTACGACAGCTTTGTTGGACGCAAACCGTGCCAAGAGGAGAACAACTCGATGGATGCTGTTTCCGGTACGAGGATGGAGAGAATACCGAGTTGTTAGCAAAAGCAGTTAGAAATGCATGGAAAGATATGAAGATGGCAGGGAGAGCACAATTGGGCCGACCAATCCTATTCATTGTCTCGGAATATGAAGCATGGAGAAAGTCAAGGAAAGGTCCCGTCAACATTCCTGCAGAAAGCACGGAAGATAAAGATTACTCCCCTTTGGTAACTCAAATGGCAGAACAACTAAAAATTATAGAAGCACAAATGAAGGAAGTGGAGCAACAAAAGCAAGATGCCGAGTTAAAAATAGCCATTGGGCAGAAGCGTTATGAGAAGTTAGAAAAGGAAAATGAACACTTAAAAGATTTGTGTGCTGATATCTCCACAACCTCAAGAGTCCAGAAGAATACAAACAATGTCTCACCAAGCATCATGGCTAAGGTCCAGAATCTTGAAAGTAAAGTATTCTCCTTGACAACAGAGAGGAATCGGCTAAGAAAAGAAAAGCATCAATTAGAAGAAAAAGTCATCCACCAAGAAGGTATGAGAAAGTCATTGGAGGTGGAGGTTGATCGACAAAAGGGAGTCAATAGCAACTTACATAAGAAAAATTGTGCACAAAGCGGGATGACTGATGAATTGGTACAAAAGGTCAAAGAACTGAACATCCTAATGGTCAAGATCAAGAAGTAGTGCGATTTAGGGTGGACCTCGGCAAAGCATTATCATGATCACGTGGTTCAAGTAATGAATGCCGTAAAATGGTGGAGAGAAGAAGCACGAGAGCGATGGATAGATATTGACATATAGAAAAAGAGATATGTGAGCATGAGTTTAGAGCTAAGCCATTGCGTTCCGAATTTTTTCCGAAGCTTTGAGAAGGCAGAACAACAAATCTGTGTGGACCCTATGCTTCGGCTCCCATCTGAATTGGACGATTTTATGCAAATGTGTGGAGGGTTTGTTCGAGGCTAAAAAGAAAGAGACCTAAGTTTTTAACTTTAGGATGAAATGTTTTAACAATGTTGAAAGTTATGGTTTGACAATGATGTAATCCCAATCTATATACTGCTTTGAGGAACTTTTAATGAAATTTGTCCTTGCCTCTATGATTCCTTCGCACTCCAACTCTTACACTTGACTTGCGACGACACCTATCGTGGAGCATGGTCTCCCTTTAGTATGTTGTCAACTACATCTTTGCCTTATAGGATTCTTCCTTCTGCGCAAATGGTAGGTCGGGATGTCTCAATTCAGAATTCACATTGCTAGTGTGTTTAAGACAACGTCTATTGTGGAGAGATGTTCTTCCCCCAGATTTGTTGTCAACTCCATTTCATCTTATGAGCACAATGCTCTCTGTGTGGGATGGAGGGACCATCTCTTGTCAGTCACAAGGTGTTAACAGAAAAAATAAAAAACAAAAATATATTAAATAAATAATAACTCCAAAGGTGGTTTTCACTAAAGCTTTTACTTTTTTAGTCATGTTCTTACTTTTTGTTTTGATCAAAACAGTGTGACTCTTCTGAACAATTGCTCCAAGACACCCTTATCGCACTCGATCGCATGCAAGGGCCATGGCAGATGAACTAGAAGAAGTCCAAGAGATCAGGGATAAAGTCAGTCAAATCAAGGATCAGATGACTAAGATGATGGAGATCCTACAAGCGATGCAGAAGGAAAAGAACACAGAGGAGAACCCTCCGGCCTCGAACGAAGGACATCCAGCCACACCTCTCATCCCACCCGATTTTTCTCAGATTCCTATTCAAGGCTTCAACCAACAAGGGGCTATGATGCCTCTCACTATTTATCCAAGCAACCAAACTCATCTTTCATTTGACCCGAACAATCCCCCATACGGTTTGCCTCGTGGATTTGTGCCACCAACAGCCCCCAACCCACAGGATGGAATTCAAAACTCCGAACACATCACTCAGACACAAACCCCCACCAATGATATCGAAATACCGCAAACACAAACTGCCAACCCTACAGATGGTAACACCCCGATAGTGACACCTTCTGTCAATCCAAATCCCCCACAATACACCCTACATTATGGACACCGAGGGGGCTCAAATGATGCCAAACTTCGGTTCCTCCTCCATGCCATATTCATTTCCCTATAATATGTATGGAGAAACTCCAGTGAATCAGTCGGGAGGGAAATCCCAATCTAAAGAAAAGTTGGAAATACTAGAGGAAAGATTGCGAGCCATTGAAGGGATAAATAGTTATGGTCTTCGGGATGCCTCGGAACTTTGTCTGGTGCCAAATGTTGTAATTCCGCCAAAATTTAAGGTGCCCGATTTTGACAAATATCGGGGAACCACTTGTCCCAAAAACCATTTGACCATGTATGTTAGGAAGATGGCATCATATGCCCAAGATGATAAGCTCTTGATTCACTTCTTCCAAGACAGTTTAACTGGTGCAGCTTCAAATTGGTACACGCATCTCGAACGGGCACACATCCGATCCTTCAAATATCTAGCAGATGCATTCCTGAAGCAGTACAAGTACAATGTTGACATGGCTCCCGATAGAATGCAACTCCAAAATATGTCAAAAAGGGATGTAGAGACTTTCAAAGAGTATGCACAACGATGGAGGGAACTGGTTGCTCAGGTGGAGCCTCCCTTAGCCTAGAAAGAAATCGTAACAATGTTCATTGATACACTCCAGTCGCCCTTCTATGATAGGATGATTGGGAGTGTGTCATCAAACTTTTCTGACATGGTCATCATCGGTGAGAGAATTGAAAGTGGAATGAGGAATGGCAAGATCACCGAGACTTCAGTAGGGAACGGCCCAAAGAAAGCCCCGTTTGTGAAAAATAAAGAGGGAGAAGCACATGCAGTAACCTTTGAACAAAAGAAACCGAACCAATGGAGACCGAACCAAACACTTGCCTTCCAAGCCCAATACCTCCCGTATTATCAACCACCTCCATATCACCAAGCCAACCAGTCATACATCGCTTCCACCTCACAATTTCCAAATCCTCAACAGATGGCTCCTTACCGACCATCATACCCTTCTCAGCCTTAAACACACCCTACCATGCCACCTCAAATTGTTCAACCCCTAAATCCAAACCCAAACACCAGCCAAACAAGACCGCCGTATAACTCTGAAAGAAAACCAGTGCGTTTTGACCCGATACCCATGACCTACACTAAACTATTCCGCCAACTTGTGAGCAAATCCGTGCAAACTCCTATCCCGACAAGACCAATAGATCATCCTTATCCAAAGTGGTATGACCCAAATGCTCAATGTGAATATCACGATGGGGCCACAGGTCAATCCACTGAGAGTTGTAAAGCTTTGAAGTTTAAGGTGCAAGACCTGATTAATGCCAAATGGTTGAGCTTTCAGAAGGATGCTCCAAATGTGGCACAGGGTCCTATGCCAAATCATGGGGGTTCGAGAGTCAATGACATTGAAAGCTTCTTGGAACATACTCTCAAGAGTAAAGTGGCCGATGTTAGGACTCCTATGAGAGTTGTTTTCGGAGAGATGTGCAAATGCGGATTGATCTAAATCCCGATCATGGAATAAAAGGCTCTCGATGGAGAGATAAGGTGTGACTTCGATGGGAATATGGGGCATTCGATTGAAGACTGTGCAGAATTTCGGCAGGTTGTGCAGAAGTTAATAGACATGAAGATTATCCTAATTGGTTGTGAATCCAATGAGGGTGGCATCAACATGATTGCTGAATCTACAATTTCCCCAACCCCAATTAAGATAACCCCTTTTACTGCTGTGGTTAATCCTCAACCAGTTCCCGAGTAAGTCACTCCGAAACCCGTGGTGATATACTATACTGAGCAGAAACCTTTGCCGGTTCCAAGTGGGCCAACACCAATCGTCATCCGAGTTCCAAGTCCTTTCCCTTACAAGGACACCAAAGCAGTACCATGGAAATATGAGTTGCAGGTTCAACCCAATCCTTCCGACGGGACTACTGTGGTTACCAACATTTCAGGAATTGGTGGAATGACTAGGAGTGGTCGCATTTACACTCCAAAGGTATTGCGAATGGAGGAAACAGAAAAGGAAGGAAAAGATCGCAAGGGGAAAGAGAAGGTGGAAAGAATTCTAGATGACAAGGAAGCAAACGGGGGTGAGAATAAAAAGGAGGTATCTGATGAAGAAGTCTGCGAATTCTTGAAGTTCATCAAGCAGAGTGAATATAGGGTTGTGGATCAGTTAAATCGAACTCCGGCTCGGATATCTCTTTTGTCTCTATTGATGAACTCTGAGCCACACAGGAGAGTACTGATGAAGGTGTTGAATCAAGCTCATGTCTTCCATGACATCACAGTTGATAAGCTCGATAACATTGTAGGTAACATAGTCACTGATAATTATGTCACTTTCACCGATGATGAAATACCAGCTGAAGGTATGGGCACAACAAGGCATTGCACATTTCTGTGAAGTGTCGAGATCATGTCATGGCTATGGTTCTCATTGATAATGGATTTTCTTTGAATGTAATGCCAAAGTCAACACTGGCAAAGTTGCCTTTCGATGGAACTCATATGAAGTCAAGCACAATGATTGTAAGAGCTTTCGATGGCACCCGAAGGGAAGTCATGGGAGAAATTGAATTGCTCATTCAGATTGGCCCTTGCACCTTTAAAGTACTCTTCCAAGTAATGGACATCACACCAACTTACAGTTGTCTCCTAGGACGACCATGGATCCATTCGTTTGGAGCTGTACCTTCCACATTGCACCAGAAGGTGAAGTTCATTGTTGATAGTAAGTTGATAATTGTTTCTGGAGAGGGGGATCTGTTAGTAAGCAAGCCATCAACAACCCCTTATATTGAAGTTGCCGAGGAAGCTCTCGAGACCGCCTTCCAGTCACTTGAAATTGCCAATGCCACTTATGTTGGGGATAATGCTCCACTCTTGAAACCTCGGTCATCTAAAGTGTCCATCATGATGGCCAAGGTTATGCTCGAAGGAGGATACCAACCTGGAAGCGGTTTGGGGAAGAACAGCCAAGGTGTCGCTGACATCCTCATGCTCACTGAGAACAAGGACATGTTTGGGTTGGGAGACAAACCCACCAAGGCCGACAAGATGAGGGTTATTGAAGAGAAGAAAAGAAAAAGGTTGCCTCGACTGGAAAATCGTGAATACGAGGTTGAAAGGGTTCCCATCCGTGACATTCATTAGAGCTTTCGAAGCGTAGGGTTCGCATTCCTGGACCAAGCAGCGGCTATTGAAGATGATTATCCTGCCAATCATGGTGTCAATCTGGTGTATCCATGTTCTCCAGATACAGAGCTCAACAATTGGGAGATCATTGAGTTCCCTAAGACCATAGAGTCTTTTTCAAAGTAATTATGTAATGCTTATCCTTTAGCTCTGCCCAAGGCTTTAGGAATTTTGTTGTAATAGGCATGCTTGTTTCTGTTTCAGTATGACTTATCAATAAATGCATGCATTCAGTATCTTGTGTTGTTATCTCTCTTTCTTTTTTTTACTTTCGTTTTTGTTCACCATTCCTCACCAATAAATGCAGTTTCTCGTCTTTAACCTTTATTCATTCATCTCTCCCTGATAACTACCAAAATGCAGATCTAAAAGTGACTCTCTCGAAAATGACAGTGTTAGTAACTCAGCATACAATTTTGACTATCCCATTGATCATGCTGAAGAGGTTGTTGATGATGACGGGGAAGTTCCTCTTGAACTATTGATATTGGTAGAACAATAGGCCAGGGAAATTCGACCTCATGAAGAGTCGAGTGAGCTAATCAATTTGGGAACCGAAGATGATAAAAAAGAGGTCAATATTGGCATTTCCCTGAAAGAAAACGAGCGAAGTAGGTTGATCAAATTGTTGATGGATTATAAAGATGGTTTTGCATGGTCATACCAAGACATGCCAGGGTTAGACCCTAGTGTAGCAGAACACAAGCTACCATTAAAGCCGGAGTGTCCTCCAGTAAAACAGAAGCTACGAAGGATGAAAGCGGAAATGTCCTTAAAGATCAAGGATGAGGTCAAGAAGCATCTGGATGCAGGTTTCCTAGAAGTCGTAAAGTACCCTCAATGGGTTGCCAATATTGTTCCTGTTCCTAAGAAAGATGGAAAGGTTCGGATGTGTGTTGACTGTCGAGATCTGAACAGAGCTAGCCCGAAAGATGACTTTCCTCTGCCACACATTGATGTTCTTGTAGACAGTACTGCTCAACATGCATTATTCTCTTTCATGGATGGATTCTCGGGATATAATCAGATCAAGATGGCTCCCGAAGATATGGATAAGACCACATTTGTCACTTTATGAGGAACCTTTTGCTACAAGGTTATGCCCTTTGGCTTGAAAAATGCTGGAGCAACATATCAACGAGCTATGGTGGCTTTGTTCCATGACATGATGCACAAGGAGATATAAGTTTATGTAGATGATATGATCGCCAAGTCCAGATCCGAAAATGAGCATGTTGATGATTTGCAGAAACTTTTTGAGCGGTTAAGGAAGTTTAAGCTTCGACTGAATCCGGCCAAATGCACTTTTGGGGTGAAATCAGGCGAGCTTCTGGGCTTCATAGTTACTCAAAGAGGAATAGAGGTTGATCCCGAAAAAGTTCGTGCAATCATCTATATGCCAGCACCTCAAACAGAGAAAGAAGTTCGTGGGTTTTTAGGAAGATTGAACTACATTGCTAGGTTCATCTCCTAATTAACAGCGACATGTGAACCAATCTTCAAACTGCTACGCAAAAATCAGGCAGTTACATGGAATGAAGATTGTCAAAAAGCTTTTGAGAAGATCAAACAGTACCTACAAGAGCCTCCAGTCTTGGTTCCCCCGGTGCCAGGAAGACCTCTCATCATGTATTTGACTGTGCTAGATGAGTCTATGGGTTGCGTACTAGGGCAGTACGATGAATCGAGAAGAAAGGAACATGCCATCTATTATGTAAGTAAGAAGTTCACCAGTTGTGAAGCCAACTACTCACTGCTAGAACGTACTTGCTGTGCTTTGGCATGGGCGGCTCGCCGTTTGAGGCATTCAATGTTGTGTCATACTACCTGGTTGGTGTCCAAAATGGATCCAATATAAGCCTGCTCTGACTGGAAGAATTGCTCGTTGGCAAGTCCTGCTATCAGAATACGACATTGTCTATGTCACCCAGAAAGCAGTGAAAGGTAGCGCTCTTGCAGAATATCTAGCCAATCAGCCAGTAGAAGATTATGGATCGATGCAATGTGATTTCCCAGATGAAGATATAATGGCTTTTTTTGATCGTGAGCAACCACCGGGAAAAGAAAAGTGGACCTTGTTATTTGACGGAGCTTCTAATTCATTGGGACATGGAATTGGGGTAATACTAATCTCACCGGAAAATGATTATTTCCCTGTCACTGCAAGGATTTGCTTTGATTGTACAAACAATATAGCCGAATATGAAGCTTGTGCGCTCGGGATCCTGGCAGCGATAGAATCAAAGGCAAGGATACTGGAGGTATATGGGGACTCTGCATTAGTCATCCACCAGCTTAGAGGGGAATAGGAAACCCGAGATGCCAAGTTAATCCCGTAACATGATTACATCAAAGGTTTGATTGAGCAGTTTGATGAAGTCACATTTCATCATATTCCCGAGAAGATAACCAATTAGCTGACGCACTGTCTACCTTGTCCTCGATGTTCAAAGTAAGTGATGAAAGAAATCTGCCATTCATCAAAATGGAAAGTCGTGATCATCCTGCATATTGTCAAGTAGGAGAGGAAGAGCCCGATCAAGAACCGTGGTACCATGACATCAAACATTTCTTGCAAAGAAGGGAATACCCCCCAGGTGCTTCAGAAAATGACAAAAGAACCCTAAGAAGACTTGCGATGGGTTTCTATTTAGATAAGGGTATTCTCTACAAAAGGAATCATGATATGGTACTGTTAAGATGTGTTGATGCAAAAGAGGCTAAATAGATAATTGAGAATGTACATGATGGGTCGTTTGGGACTCACGCGAATAGTCACGCGATGGCAAGAAAAAGCTTGAGGATGGGCCATTACTGGTTGACGATGGAGGCTGATTGCTTTAATTTTACGAAGAGGTGCCATAAATGTCAGACTTATACTGATAAGGTTCATGCGCCGCCGGCTCCCCTGAATGTCATGTCGGCACCCTGGCCATTCTCAATGTGGGGAATGGATGTTATCGGACCATTGGGCATCACTTCATTCTTGTTGTCGTTGACTATTTCACAAAGTGGGTTGAGGCTGCATCATATGCCAATGTGACCAGGAATGTCGTGGTCAAATTTGTTAAAAGAGAATTAATTTGTCTTTATGGGTTGCCGAGGGAGATTATCACTGATAATGCGACCAACTTGAACAACAAAATGATGAAGGAGATGTACGAAAACTTCAAGATAAAACATCACAATTCCTTCCCGTACTGCCTAAAGAAGAACGGAGCAGTTGAGGCCGCTAATAAAAATATCAAGAAGATTGTCCAAAAGATGGTGGTGACGTATAAGGATTGGCACGAGATGTTACCTTTTGCTTTACACGGCTATCGTACCTCTATTCGCACCTCGACAGGGGCAACACCATATTCTTTAGTTTATGGGATGGAGGCAGTGCTCCCGATTGAAGTAGAGATACCCTCATTAAGAGTACTGAGAGAAGCAGAATTGGAAGAAGCTGAGTGGGTCCAGGACCGACTAGACCAATTGAACCTCATTGAAGAGAAAAGATTAGGGGCATTATGTCACAGTCAATTGTACCAGAGAAGGTTGATGAGAGCTTATGAGAAGAAGGTACGCCCGCGACAGTTTCAGGAGGGTGACCTGGTGCTTAAAAAGATTCTACCAATCCAAAAGGATCACCGAGGGAAGTGGAATCCGAACTACGAAGGACCTTACATTGTGAAAAAGGCCTTCTCTGGAGGAGCTTTAATTCTCACCAAGATGGATGGTGAAGATCTACCGCTCCCTGTAAATTCAGATGCAGTAAAAAAAGTACTATACTTGAACGCACTTCAAAAAAAAAAAAAGAATAAAGAAAAGGCTCGCTAGACTGAAAATCTGAAAAGACGGTCTAGGCAAAAGTTAGAGCAACCCGCTAGACTGAAAACCTGAAAATGTGGTCTAGGCAAAAGTTAGGGTTAAGAAAAAAAACATAACAAAGGAAGTGTCGTCAAGCTGATAAACTGGGGCAATGAGTGACCAAGATGCATGAAGACCGGACAAACAACATTCTCCGAAGCCAGTCAATGAGAAGCCAAGACTGTATGAGGGATACTAACACTAGTCATTGAGAGAGATGTCACTTGAAGATATGTGATTCTAATCCATAACGCGTTGCAATTCCATATTCCATTGTAATATCTGCCTTGTACACCTTTTTGATCCTGATATAATGACAATGACTCCCAATTTTGTTGTTTGCCCTTGTCCTTCTATTTTACTTTTTTCCAATAGAATGCATCCATCATGATAAGTCTATACTGAAATGTGAAACAAGTACTGGTGTTTTTAAGCAGTTAGAATTCCTAGGAAAGCCTCAAAAGGTCATGGGGGTACGATGGTTCCATGATGAAGGGCAATAAAGAAAAAGAAAAGAATAACCACTGGGATAATTATCATCAAAAATGCCTACCATCAGAAAACAAGAGTGCAAGATATATTTCCTCGATGAGATGGGCCTTCTTTTAGTTCATCCTCAAGACTGGCTGTGATCGACATTTTTAAGGGGACAAGGACCCAACAATGAAAAATGGCAAAGAAGAAATAATTTCTCATCAAGAATCTCTTGCATCGTGCCCAAAATTAATAAAGGTTTTCATCATCTGCATTCATTGTGTGAATTGAAAGTTTAGTATTTGTATTATCATACCGTCAAATGAGCCAAACCAACATTGATGCATTGCATTTGTTTATACAGCATTGGAAACTCATTAACCTTTCTTGTCGAGTTTCTGACGGGCAATCCACCCCGTGAGCTCATTAACCTTTCTTGTCGGGCTTCTGACGGGCAATCCACCCCGTGAGCTCATTGACCTTTCTTGTCGGGCTTATGACGTGCAATCCACCCCGTAAGCTCTTTTACCTTTTTGTCCGAGCTTCTGACGGGAAATCCACCCCGTAAGCTCATTAACCTTTCTTGTCGAACTTTTGACGGGCAATCCACTCCGTAAGCTCATTAACCTTTCTTGTCGAGCTTCTGACGGGCAATCCACCCCGTAAGCTCTTTATCTTTATATCCGAGCTTCTGACAGGCAATCCACCCCGTAAGCTCTTTTATCTTTCTGTTCGAGCTTCTGACGGGTAATCCACCCTGTAAGCTCTTTATCTTTGTTTTTAATCTCAATGCGAGCCAACCTCAGTGGGCAATCCAACCCACGGGTTCTTTACAGGAAATCGTGTTGTAGTCACGGGTCCTTTGCTTATCGGTATACCACAGATAAAATTGGAGTTCTTATCTTTACTAATTTCTTATAACGATAATTGGTTAACTACGATTACACCAATTATCTAATAAGAAATAAGTAAAGAGGGGCAGCTGTGAACACCTAATTTTGTCCGGATGTCCTTTTAATTGACGTTTTAAAAAAAACAAAAAAAAAACAAACAAATAAAAATAACTAAAAATTAATCATATATATATATATGTGTGTGTGTGTGTGTGTGTGTGTGTGTGTGTGTGTGTTTATGTTTTGACCCATTTTGTTTTGTTACATTAGCTAACTTTTGGTATTAAACCCAAGCCAAGTTAAACAAAAATAAATACATATGTTTTCTTGCTATAAGAAAATAATAATAAAATAAAAAATGATAAAAATAAAAATAAAGAAAAAAAAGAATCTGCCTTCCTCCAACATACAGTGTCCCACTCCCCAATATACGATACCTTATTTTGATCTTTCTACTCCAGATTTAATCTTTAACCAACAGGCTCCCAAGTTTTTAACATTTTCCCACAAGGCTCAAATCATCAAACACCATTTTGGGTAATTTTTCAGAGCTTAGGGAAGGGTTCATGCCTAGATCATAGGAAGAATAAACATAAATAGAAATTGAAAGGACCTGAGCATGGTAAATCGCTCCACCGTCAGGTCGCTGTAGCGCCGCCACGAACGGCCAAACGCAGATACGTCTCAGAACCTCCGACGCGTCCCCTGCCTTGCCCCAGTCAAGATCCGCCAGATCTGCTACACGCCTCCGCCTTGCCGCTCGACCACCACGCTTCCAAAACCACCACCGCTCACCACAGCGTTCGGGTCCCAGCACCGCACCGGACAACGGTGCCTCCAAGAACCGCCGCTGCCTACCTCGCGTGTCGCCGCTCGAGTTCGCTCTCCACCATGCCCTTGCTTTCAACCTCCCCTGTGTTGTTTGGTTGGTAACGATGGAGGCTTCTAGCCTCTGATTCTTTTTTTCCTTTGTTTTCCATTGTATTATTATGTTGTGGGTTTGTGCTGACAGCCTTTGGCCCAAGATGCAGCTTTTGTTATTTGTTTTGTTCATTTGGTGTTGTGTTAGAACATTGGGCCAAGCTTAAAATCGTTTTGGGCCATATCTTTTTTATAAAAAAATTGTTTTCAAGCCTTTAAAACTAAAAAGAAAGACTTCTCTGGTCATGGGCTTTCTAGAATTGGGTCAAATTTGTGTTCTTGTCTCATTAAGAAAAATGCATCTTCAAATAGTATAATTTCTCTTTATAAAAATAAAATAGAACAAAATCTTTAAAGTAAAATAAAATTCTTTGAATTCACGCAACAATCTATAACGTTGATGTATGATTTTCATCCTCAAGTGTCATATGAATTGTAAGGGTTTATCGTATAGCTTGGCTATCTTTAACAATGTGCAAGAGTGAATTCCATTTTTGTTAAAAGATAATAAAATATTTTCAATTTTCTCACTTATCAAATTTTAACCTTTTTATAAAAATAAAATCTTTGAATTCACGCAACAATCTATGACGTTGATGTATGAATCTTCATCCTCAAGTGTCATATGAATTGTAAGGGTTCATCGTATAGCTTAACTATCTTTAACCCTGTGCGAGAGTGAACTATCTTTTAGAAAAATAATAAAATGTTTTCAATCTACACCTTTAACCAATTTTATCCGATTTGATTTCATAAAAATATGAAAAACAAAATATATATAAAAAATCCTTTTAAAAGATTTTTTTTACTCACGCAACAATCTATGGTGTTGATGTATGAATTTTCATCCTCAAGTGTCATATGAATTGTAAGGGTTTATCGTATAGCACTACTATCTTGGACCCCGTACAAGAGTGAATTTATTTTTAAAAGAAAATCCTTTTTTCAGAATTAAAAAAATCAATCAATTCTTTTTCTATTCAAAATTAAAATCAATCAACCAACCAATCAAACATTTTCTAAAAGAACTACGTGACTTTAAGTTTCCCATCGTACCCGGGAATACGTAAGAGCAGGATCAATCATTCTGTCGAGCCAAAATTTTATTTTCCCTTTTATTGTGTTCACTTTATTTTTTTATTTTAAATTTTTTTTCTAAATGGGGTAAAAATAAATATTTTCAAAGTTTATTAAAATTCTTTTGCACAATTAACTTGAGGTACCGTTTTTAAACGGACGATGTAGGGCGCTAACACCTTCCCTACTCGTAACCGACCCCCGAACTCAAATCTCTCTTTTTTTAAGACCAATTTACCTTAAATAAATGAGTTTTCCAAGGTTTTCCCACAATAAAAATTTTGGTGGCGACTCCTCTGTTTTTACCTTCTTTTCGCGGCTCCCGGACGGGACGGTCGCGACAATTACCAACACTACTAGAAATCTTCTGATTACCTGTAGATTTTCCTGTGGATTTTGCTAAAAAATTTGCAGAAAACATGTTTCATGTGGATTTTCTTACGAATTCTATCAATAGATAAAATGTTCATGGCTAATTTTTCCTTCGAATTTTAAAACCTGAGGAAATTTCCTGCAGATTTTCTTGTGAAATATTTAAATCAGTAGAAAAATTTGCAGGAAATGTCAAAATTTCCAACGAAATTTCTTGTAAATTTAAATCTATAATAAAAAAACCTTATTTCTAAAAAAATGCAGCAAGATTCGTAGGAAATCCCTGAGGAAAAAATCAACAGAAAAATCCACAAGTAATCCATAAATTTTTAGTAGATCAAGTGATGTGATTTAAATTTAATTTAAATCCAGAAATTTTTATATACATTGATGACTATAGAAAAGGCAAAGTCTCTTTTTACATTAAATTTTTATTGATAAAGTATAAAGACTCTTCCTAACCGACATTATAAGGAAACTATAGTAAAAATAATTTAAAAAAATAATAAATAGGATACTATAGTAAAAAAAGGATACTATAGTAAAAATATTTAAAATAATAAATTTAATACATTAAACTTTTAAAGAAATATTATTTTCAATAAAAAATTCATCTCTCAATTTTTTAACTAAAATACTTCCAAAAACAAATAATAATGTTGATTTTTTTATAAAAAAAACAGTCTCATCACTCACAAGTCAATAAAGATCAGTACTCAGTAGTTATACTCTTTTTGAGTTTTAAATATCTTAAACGTATTGTTTAAGTAATTTACTAAAAAAAATTGTATTAAAAAAATAAAATATAATATCTTTTAAAATATTATATACATCATTTTCTCATACAAATTTTACTTTCTTTATTTTTTAAGCCATCCTTAAATTCCAGTACTTGTTAGCATTTTTTTTTCCCTTGCTGTTTAGCTAGCCGACTTCAACAAACCGAGCCAAGTAAGCCATATATTTTGCCATTCATTTTTTATTTTTCTTCTTTAGTGCAACAAGGCTGGAAGTTTTGCTCACGTGTCATCACACAAATGGTTCTACGTAATGAAGATCTATCAGGTTTTCTCGATATAATAAAATAAATAAATAAATTTCCAAACTCACCCCACAAACACATACACACACTCTATTATACTTTCTCTCTCTACGTTAACTTGCACTCATAAAGGCAACCCCACTCTATACAGTATATGCAGTTATGCACCATTCCTAATCTCAACACACTTCCTTTTCACTTATAAATTTCCCTCTCACTTCCTTCCTCAAAATCACAACCAACACACACAACTAAAACTTCTCTTATTTGCTTCTTTCTTCTCATTCTATGATTTCCTATTAGAATTAGTGCCATTCTAATTGCTTATCCAAAAAAACAGGAGTTCAGTGCCATTAATTCTTGTTTATCCAAAAATTAATGATCTTTGCTTATCCAAAAAAAAGAAGTTAGTGCCATTCTTTAACACCCTTTTACTCTCCAAAGGAGACTTTCCACCATGAGTCCTATACATCACGCTCCAACATTCCTTTCTTCCACTACAATCACAATCTCCAAACCACAATGCATCACACTCATTCAACCAACCAAACCCGAAACTTCACGACCCTCCCATCATGAAAAAATGATGAATTTTTCATCACAATTGTGCTCATCATCAACATTATCATTATCATCGTCGTCGCCATCATCATCTTCCTCTTCTTCATCAATGTCCGAAAAATTTGGAAAACGATGGATGGAATACCAAGGTATGAGAAATTGGGATGGTTTACTCGACCCATTGGATGAAAATCTCCGAGGTGAAATCCTTCGTTATGGGCAATTTGTAGAAGCTGCTTATAAGTCTTTCGATTTCGACCCTTCTTCTCCCAATTACGCCACATGCAAGTTCCCAAAACGCACACTTTTCGAACGGTGTGGTTTGAATAACACAGGGTACAAGGTAACCAAACATCTACGCGCAACCTCAGGCATTCAACTACCTGGTTGGGTTGACAAGGCACCAACGTGGGTTGGAACTCAATCGAGCTACATTGGTTACGTTGCAGTGTGTGACAACAAAGAAGAGATCAAAAGACTAGGTCGAAGGGACGTGGTTATTGCATATAGAGGAACAACCACGTGCTTAGAATGGATGGAGAATTTGCGTGCCACACTCACCCATTTACCATGCAACATGGCATCTGAAAAATCTTTGGGAAAAAGTGGACCTATGGTGGAAAGTGGGTTCTTGAGTCTCTATAATTCAACACCCATTACCAATAATTCTTCACTCATGAGTTTGCAAGAGATGGTTAGGCAAGAGTTTGGTCAGATTCTCCAGAGTTACGGTGGGAAACCACTTAGCCTGACCATCACCGGCCACAGTCTAGGGGCGGCATTGGCCACGCTTACCGCATACGACATCAAGGCCGCCTTTCCTAGACTGCCGCTGGTGACAGTCATCTCATTCGGTGGCCCTCGTGTCGGAGACCGGAGTTTTCGGCAGCGCCTTGAGAGACAAGGGACAAAAGTCTTACGTATAGTTAACTCCGACGATGTTATAACAAAAATGCCTGGCTTTGTGTTTGATGACTTGGATAAAATTAGTGCTGACATGGCAAATGACATGGCAGGTTTTTCAAGTTGGATCCAAAAGCGGGTAGAGGAAGCACAGTGGGTGTACTCTGAGGTTGGAGAGGAGCTACGCCTTTGTAGCAGGGATTCTCCGTACCTCAGGGGAGTCAATGCTGCCACGTGTCACGATTTGAACACATATTTACATCTCGTTGATGGTTTTGTCAGCAAAAGGTGTCCCTTTAGAGCCACCGCCAAGAGGTTCCTTCACCGGTGACTATCCATTGTGTGTGGGGACCAATGCTAGCATCAAAGACCTTATTATATGAATGCAAATCGAGAAAATTAAAGTAAAACGGAACCTAGAAAATTTGTTACATGTAATTATCTGTAAATCCACGCTTGATCTGACACTTTTCATATTCCATCCATGACTCCAATTTTTGGAATAGATGATTCAATGATTTGATTCTTGAGATTCTTATGATTTGTCCCATACTTGTACTTTATAGCCAGCAAACTTTAATCTAGGGGATCATTTTTTGACTGCATGATTTGATCCCGCCCATAGATTAATTGTTAAGAATGATATATATTAATATAAAAATGATTACACAAGATCTTGATCGTAGATTTAAATGAACAAGTGAATGTATTAGATAGTTGAATAGATGAAATCCAGATCTTATAAGGACAATGCTTTCTATTCATATATTATATATATATATATATATATATATATATATATATATATATATATATATATATATATATAATTTTAATGTTTGGTGTAATCATTAACATAGCTTTAATGTCAAAGAGGGATTCGGAATAAAATGGCTTTTTTTTTTTGACAAAAAAAATAAAATGGCTTTTAAAAAATGAAAAATCCGTATAAGCAATAAATGAAACGGTTTTTTAAAACCAAAGTTGTAAGTAAGCGAAGAAAGGGTAACTAAGGTCCCCATCATTTATATGGCCCCAGTTGGTCCATTTTGAAACTCTTAAGAGAGTGCTTGTTCACTTTCCACAATCGAGGTTTGCAATGTCCATATCAAGCTGCTAACGAAAGCTACTTCCAATATCTGAAGATTAATAATGCAAACATGTTTCCGTGTAAGGCAAACACTTGGATTATCTTTGCTAAGAAAACAAACACTCTTACCTATAAGGAAAGCAATGCACCAAAAAACATTCCCTAAAATTTTACAACATGGTGCGATTTTCATTCGAGATACTCATTCAACACTACACATTTGTGTTGCATAGTTCTTTGATATCTTGATCCCAATATCTTTGTTCATGATCATGCCATTGGCGCCATTAGTGAAAGACGTCTCAATCATGTCCAAAAAGAGGGACAAAATAATGTGATGCCATTGGATAATTTCATTTGGTTCTAGCACTAGTGCAAAATATGCTTTTAACGTCGGAGATTTAACATCGATTCGAATATAACCGATGTAAAAAAGGAGACGATGTCATTTTTGAAATTAAATGGAAAACATTTAACATCGGTAAAAAAATATAACCAATGTTATAAACCTTTAACATCGGGGTTTTTTTTAAAACCGATGTTGAAAGTTGCGGAGCAAAAATAAAATTTTAAACCAGCAAAACATTAAACATCGATTATTATTTCAACCGATGTTGAAAGTCCTTTAAAAATTTTAGACCCCGCATAAACCCTCTTCAGCCTCACTTCCTTCTTCTCTTTAGAGACTTCAGAAACCTTTGTCCTCCGCCCCTTAACCCTCTAACGGCGACGTCATTGCCGCTCAGCCACCACCCGTGTCCATTACTCCAGCTTCTACCATGACCATGACCACGACCACCACAGCTTCAGGTTCAGGTCCCCTCTACCATCCCTCATTGATTTCTCATTTCCTAAGCTTCTCGAAGGTCTAAGACAATGGCTTTAGGGTTTCATTTTGTTTCATCTTCTTTGTAGATCTATCTCACTTAGATTTCCACAGATGAATCCAAGAAATTTCATCGTTGTCGAGTTCTACCGTCGGTCTTCCTCTTCTCCCAATCCTGGTATGATTCATCCAATATTGGTTGATTTTCGATTTTTTAGTTTCTGGTTTGTTGTTGAAATTTCAGAACCCCCAATTTCTGCCTCCAACTCGCCCTCTCAGGATCCCAATCACAAATACCGTTCAAGCTATCACAGTCTCACTCACAATCACAAAGCGAACATGTGTTCTTCTCACTCTTTCTCAACTCCCGATCTCGGGTTCTTTCATTATTGCTTGAATTGTTTGTTTCAGATGCATTTATCGATTGAAGTTCTAATCAATAAAGGCGTTCATCCAATTTTGAAGGGTTTATGGTTTAATTTGAAGTCTGAATTTGAGCAAGTGTTCAAATACCTAACTTATCTTTATCCTATCTCCCCACGTTTGTAGAGCTTGTTGTTAATAATATACTTGTGTTGTGTAACTTGTGTTTATAGATTCTGGAAAAATTACCCGTGGTTGTTCCATGGCTAACAATCCCTCACAGCTTCTTCCATCAGGTTTTCCATCTTTTGATTTCACTCTCGCACACACTATTTTTTTTTTAATAAATGGAGATCAATAAATATTATGTTATCACTGAAATTGAGAATGCTTTGAAGGTCAATCTAGTGTTCTTTAAAATTTTGTTGAGTAAACTTGCTTATTATCATGGGGCTGTTTGTAATAATTTTGATATGGCTTTGTTACTGCTGTCTTCTTTCCTGCTTGCTATTGCAGTATCTTTGCTGTTTCGGTTTTATCAGGTTTGTGCAGGATATCGGTTTATCATATGGCAACCACCTTGGGTTTATACCATCATGTGTTATGTCTTATGCTAGCACACCACTTAATTTGGATACATTGAGGCTGAAATATTTTTATTAAGGATCGACCACTGCTGCTGTTTGGGGACTATGGTCTTTTGTTGTGGATGGCGTTTCTATGCTCATTGCAGCATGGTGACAACTTTTTTATTGTTAATTTGGGCTATTTGCTTATGGTCCTTTTTATTGCGACACTATGCTAATTAGTTTTACTGTTCCCACCTTCCCTTTTTAGTGTTGCTTTGAAAAATAATATTGGTCTTATAAGACTTAAGTATCTCTTCACTAAGTCTTACTGTATAGCTGTAGATATAATTCTGTGTTTTTAACTTACACAGAAAGTAATTTATTGAAGGATGCCTAGGAATCTAACACATAGATACATAAATGATTGCCTTATTTTTTAAGGAATACTTTGCTCTCACAAAACACCATACTGCTCAATGCTCATTCTTTTACACAATTTTTAGCTAGTCATTAGAAGACATGATTCTTGTAAAACTAAAACATGTTTGTTATTGCTGGTTATGTCAAGACTAAAGTTAAGCCGATTCATTTTCATCTTTTTAGGATGATGTTGATAATATTTCCCGCTTTTTGATACTTGCAAGGGAGCTTATAATTCTTGAAACTGACAGGCCGTGGAAGGTAAATAAAAAAATTAATAATTCATATTTAAGCTTTTATGTATTCTGATAAGCCTCTGGCTCATCTAGTTCTATTGCTAGTATGACCAGGGTTTTGTGCAAATTATATCATATTTTTGGTTAATTTAGCCAGTTTTGAGTCAAATAATGCACTTATGGCTATTTTGTTGTTTTCAGGTTAAGTAGAAGTTGAGGGAATAAAGAAACAGGGGATTCGCCTGGCGAGAGTTTTCTCGCCTCGCGAACCTGAAAGCCAGCAGAACAGTAAAAATGTCATCCTCTCTGGTTCGCCCCGTGAACAACACCTCGCCTCGCGACCCTGATAGCTGACTGTTCAGAGAAATGCAACCCGTTCTGTATCGCCTCGCGGATACATGTCTCGCCTCGCGAGACTGAAGGCTAGAAGCCATGACTGTTCCATTCCTCGCCACACGAGTAGTACTTCGCCCCGCGAGAAGACCAAACGTTGCTGACTCTTCACAATATTCGCCTCGCGAATGAGGGTTCGCCTCGCGAGTGGGCTAAATTTCTGAATAGTATAAATGGCTGTTCTGGACAGATTGGAAGAACTTTTGCTTCTCCATTGTTTTTACATTTTTCTGTGTGTTTTCGTTTTTCCATGGAGAACTAACTTTCTAGGATTAATCTATTGTAATCGATTTCCATTACACTTGAGGTTCTTGTATTTCCTGTTTTGTATGCTTTTCCCTTTTCAATGCCATGCTTTATATTTCTGTTTGCTTAATTCAGGAGTATATTGTGTTGTGTTGATTTATTTTCGGTGATGTTATGTTCCTATAATTAATCGCGTTTGCTTAATTCACGTGTGTTCGTTTCGTGTTTGCTTAGTTCACGAAGGGCTTAACCCCGTTTGCTTAATTCGGGAATAGGGACATATATCTGTAGTAGTGGTTTCGCTTGTAAATTGTTGCTACAACCGGGAGGTGATTAGAATCTGCTTAGGGCTTGGAAATTGCATGAATCGATGATAGTTGGGAAATCGAGAACAATAGATTAATCGTTTTTAGCTATTTGATAATCTCTTTGAACTGCCTTGTTTTATTGCTCTGTTATTACTTTGTTTTCTTATTTGCATCCCAATCCAAACCCCCACCCACCCCCCCAAAACTGATTTTTGGTGATAAATAACACTTCAAGAGTCCTTATGAGACGACATCCGAGTTGTCGCCCTAAACTACAGTTTTAAAAACCGCTCGTTCTTTTTGGCGCGTGCGTGACAGCGCGACCAAAAATTGGCGCCGTTGCCGGGGACTCTTGTTTGTTATTTTTCGCATTTTATTTTTTTTTCCTTTTCTTTCTTTTATTTTCGTTTTTGTTTTGAATTGGTCTGGCTACTAGGTCTAATTGCCCTGAATTGTGTGATTTTGATCCAGAAATTGAAAGAACACTGCACACACGTCGTAGAGAAATTCGGGCTAACACTAGTAGTGATTCTAATTCCAAAAATGTTTTTGACAATATGGGTGATCAAAGGACATTAAGACAGCTTTCTGTCCCTGATGTAAATTATAATGGATTGTGTATTTCATATCCTGGTGCTGATACTCCTTTTGAATTAAAATCTGGTTTCATTCACTTGTTGCCAAAGTTTAGTGGTCTTGCAGGTGAGGATCCACACAAGCATTTGAAGGAATTCCAGGTCGTCTGCTCCACAACCTTGAGATCAGAGGGAGTAACTGAGGATAGCATCAAGCTGAAAGCTTTTCCGTTCTCACTCCAGGGAGCTGCAAAGGATTGTCTGTTATATCTTGAGCCGAACTCTATTACCACCTGGACCGATTTGAAGAGGGTTTTCTTAGAGAAATATTTTCCTGCCTCCAGAGCTGCATCAATTAGGAAAGAAATATGTGGCATCAGACAAGGAAATGAGTCGTTGGCTGAATATTGGGAGAGATTCAAGCATTTGGTATCCAGCTGCCCCCAAAGATCGATTTCGAACGACTTCTTATCCAGTACTTTTATGAGGGGTTACTGCCGATGGATAGGAATATTTTGGATGCTGCTAGTGGGGGAGCACTTGTTGATAAGACCCCAGCTGCTGCCAAGCAACTAATTGAAAATATGTCACTGAACTACCAGCAGTTTACATCCAGGAGAAATTCTGTTGAGACAAGAGGTGTGCATGAGGTCCATAGCTCTTCTTCCATCCAGGCCCTCGAGAATAGAATGGATGAGCTCACTTCTTTTGTAAGGCAATTGGCAATAGATAGGGTTCAGCCTGCAAGGTTATGTGGCATATGCAATTCTCCTGAGCACCCATATGATGCATGCCCCATCCAGAAAGAAGAGTTCGTCAGTGAGGCGCCTCAAGCTTATGCAGTAAATCCCTATAATCAAGGAAACAGTCAGAACCGGTACAGCACTCCAGACCTCTCCACAAATAGGTACCATCCCAATTGGAGGAATCATCCTAACCTTCGGTATGGGAACTCATCCCAACAACAACCGATGACAGCACCACAGAATCCTCCTCAAGTGACCACTTCTGCACCTTCTGGACCTTCATTAGAAGACTTGGTCAAGCAATTGACTGTACAAAACCTTCAGTCTCAGCAACGAATGGATGCTAGCATTCAGGCCTTGCAGACACAGATCGGACAGCTTGCCACTTCCATAAATAACATACAGCAAGCTCAAGGAACAACCCAGCTACCGGCACAAACAGTGATAAATCCCAATGTCTCCAATCCTAATGTGAGTGCCATATCTCTGAGATCTGGAAAGGTTGTTGAGGCATCCTCTGAGAAAAATGAAGAAACTGTTGAGGTAACTCCGGAGCCTTCAGTTGATGTTGTAGCTGAGAAGGTATACATACCACCAATCCCCTTCCCACACAGAGTTCAGAAAAATAAGAAGATTGGTGGTGAAGACAAGGAGAAGGAAATTCTTGATGTGTTCAGAAAGGTGGCTGTAAATATTCCTCTGTTGGATGTGATCAAGCAGGTTCCTAAGTATGCCAAATTTCTGAAGGATTTATGCACCAACAAGAGGAAGTTGAAGAATAATGAGAGAGTTGATTTGGGAAGAAATGTTTCAGCTCTTATCCAGTCTAAGCCTGCACCAGAAAGAGTTGCTGTTTTAGCCCCTGCTCAGGCACTACCACAAAAGTGCAAGGATCCGGGCACATTTACTATTCCATGCACTATTGGGGATAGAAGATTTGAAAATTGCATGCTGGATTTGGGAGCCTCCATAAATGTCACGCCCACTTCTATTTTCAATAACCTTGATCTTGGGCCCTTGCAGTATACAGGTCTCACCATCCAGTTGGCCAACAGGACCAGTGCCCGCCCCATGGGAATGGTAGAAG
Organism: Sophora flavescens; assembly: GCA_030762895.1. Lineage (NCBI taxonomy): Eukaryota > Viridiplantae > Streptophyta > Magnoliopsida > Fabales > Fabaceae > Sophora > Sophora flavescens. The sequence continues at coordinate 209,048,860 of CM061063.1, read as the reverse complement.
ATGTGCTAGTACAAGTTGATGAGCTGATTTTCCCTGCTGACTTCTACATCCTAGGCATGGCAGGAGAGACAAATTCCAGTAGATCACCAATAATCTTGGGCAGACCATTCATGAAGACAGCCAAGACTAAAATTGATGTTAATGATGGGACCATGTCTATGGAGTTTGGTGATATTGTGGCAAAGTTCAACATCTTTGATGCTATGAAACAACCACTGGAGGAGCACTCGGTTTTCCAATTAGAGTTGCTTTCTGAGATTATTGATGATATCCATGAGGACCTTGTTTCAGATTTTCCATTTATTTCTGGTTTTGATGATTTATATTCATGTACTAATCTGCATCGACACTAACCCGTGTCTTTGTTTGTCTTGAGTTTCTTGATTCAACTTTGCGGGGTGATAGTGATAGTGAGAGTGAAGTCGTCTGCTTCAGCCAGAAGTCCTTGACATCATGGCTACTCCCAATGTACCATCCGTTGAGCAGCCACCCTCCCTAGAGCTCAAGCCACTTCCCGGGAACCCGAAGTATGCCTACCGGAGACGAATGAAAAACTTCCAGTCATCATTTCCTCCAGCCTTGACTCTGACCAGGAAGCAAAACTATTGGAGGTTCTGAAGAAGCACAAGAAGGCTATTGGGTGGACCTTAGCTGACATCCCAGGAATTAGCCCCTCCAGATGTATGCACAGAATTCTATTGGAGGATGGGGCTAAACCAGTAAGAAGCAGCCCAAAGGCGGCTAAACCCATTGATTCTCGGATGTGGTGAAGAAAGAGGTGACTAAACTTCTCGCAGCGGGTATTATATATCCCATCTCCGATAGTACTTGGGTAAGTCAGGTGCAAGTTGTACCCAAGAAGTCCCGGTCTCACAAAGTAGTTAGAAATGATAATGATGAGCTTGTACCCACTAGAGTCCGAGAATAGTGGACAGTAGTCTCAGTATAGATTATAGGAAGTTGAACCAGGCCACCAGAAAGGATCACTTTCCTTTGCCGTTCATAGATCAGATGCTGGATCGGCTGGCTGGTAAATCTCATTACTGCTTTCTTGATGGCTTTTCCGGGTATTTTCAGATCCATATTGCCCCTGAGGATCAGGAAAAGACCACTTTCACGTGCCCCTTCGGTACGTTTGCCTATAGGAGGATGCCATTTGGCCTTTGTAATGCTCCTGGCACCTTCCAAAGATGCATGCTTAGCATTTTTACTGAATTTATTGAAAATTGCATGGAGGTGTTCATGGATGACTTCACTGTATATGGCTCCTCATTTGATGCATGTTTGCATAGTCTGAGTTTAGTTCTAGAAAGATGCATTGAGACTGATCTGATTTTGAACTATGAAAAATGTCACTTTATGGTAGAACAGGGGATTGTTTTGGGTCATGTTATTTCTAAAGAGGGTATTTCAGTAGATCCTGCAAAAATTGATGTGATTTCTTCATTGCCTTACCCATCTTGCGTACGCGAGATCCGTTCTTTTCTTGGCCATGCAGGTTTCTACAGGCGCTTTTTAGGGACTTCAAAGAAGATAGCTCGCCATTGTCAAACTCTTTGAAGAATGATGCCATGTTCCATTTTGATGAAAATTGCAAGAAGACATTTGACTACCCGAAAAGAGCATTGACCTCTACCCCCATCATCCAGCCCCTGATGGACACTCCCTTTTGAACTCATGTGTGATGCTTCTAATTTTGCTGTGGGAGCGGTTCTGGCACAAAGGGTGGGCAAGGCTGCCCATGTAATTCATTATGCTTCTAGGACATTAGATGCTGCACAATCTAATTACACCACCACTGAGAAAGAACTGCTAGCTGTTGTGTTTGAACTTGATAAATTTAGGTCTTATTTGCTAGGTTCAAAAGTTATTGTTTTCACTGACCATGCAGCTCTGAAGTACCTGTTAAAGAAACCAGAAGCTAAGCCAAGATTGATCTGGTGGATGCTTTTGCTCCAAGAATTCAATGTGGAGATAAAAGACAAAAGTGGAGCTGAAAATTTGGTAGCCGGTCACTTGAGCCGAATAGCAAGGGATGAGGATCCTTCTCCCATCCAAGATGATTTCCCTGATGAGAGACTTCTACATCTGTATGGGGTAACCCCCTGGTTTGCTGACATAGTTAAATTTCTTGTTGCTGGTGTTGTTCCTGCAGGTACAAGTAGACCCCAATTCCACAAGCTCAAGAGCGATGCAAAGTACTATGTGTGGGATGATCCGTACCTTTGGAAGTTTTGCAGTGATCAGGTTATTCGGAGGTGTGTCCCCGATCATGAGACAGGGTCCATCTTGCATTTTTCACATGCCTCTCAAGTAGGAGGACACTTTGGACCACAGAGGACGGCAAGAAAAGTCCTGGATTCTGGGTTCTACTGGCCCACAATTTTTAGAGATGCCTATGAGGTCTATAGGAATTGCAAGGAATGTCAAACAACAGGCCCTGCCATCACTCGTAGGAGTGAGATGGCTCAGCAGCCCATGCTTTTTTGTGAGGTTTTTGATGTGTGGGGGATTGATTTCATGGGTCCTTTCCCTGCTTCTTTTGGTTTTTTGTATATTCTTTTGGCTGTTGACTATGTTTCAAAGTGGGTGGAAGCAATCCCCACTAGGACTAACGATGCTAAAGTTGTTTCAAAATTTGTTAGGTCCAACATTTTTTGCAGGTTTGGCATACCTAAGGCTATCATCAGTGACCAGGGCACTCACTTCTGCAACCGAACCATGGAAGCCTTACTCAGAAAATATGGGGTTGTGCATAGAGTTTCCACTGCTTATCATCCCCAGACCAATGGCCAGGCTGAGTTATCAAACAGGGAGATCAAGCAGATTTTAGAGAAAATGGTGCAGCCGAATAAAAAGGACTGGAGCCGCCGTCTGGAAGACGCACTGTGGGCTCAGAGGACCGCTTTCAAGATGCCAATAGGAATGTCCCCATTTCGGCTTGTATTTGGTAAGGCATGTCACCTCCCGGTGGAAGTTGAGCACCGTGCATATTGGGCAGTTAAGTGCTGTAACTTGGAAATGAAGAAAGATGGTGTTGAAAGGAAACTACAGTTGCAGCAACTTGAGGAGCTTAGGCTAGAAGCCTATGAAAGCTCCCGGATTTATAAAGAGAAAACAAAACTTTTTCATGATAGGATGATTGCTAGGAAAGAATTTTTTGTGGGCCAGAAAGTCTTACTGTTTAATTCCCGATTGAAATTGATGGCTGGGAAACTTAGGTCCAAATGGGATGGCCCTTTTGTTGTTACTAACATTTTTCCTTATGGTGCAGTAGAGATTAAAAGTGCAGGTACCAACAAGAACTTCAAGGTTAACGGGCAAAGGCTGAAGCCATTCCATGGTGTGGATGCTGGTGTTCCTGTGGATGCTAATGTTGAGGAGCCCTTCTTGGAAGCTCCCACCTACACTGACACTTGATCAGGGAGTACCCTTTCCTTTCCCTCACTCTGATTTTATAGTTCTTTTGTTCATTGGGGACAATGTATGTTTTAAGTGTGGGGGAGGGAACTAGTTGTAGTTTTGTTTTGTCTTGTTTTTTTTTCTTTTCTTTTAATAAAGGTCCTGAATAATTTGAGAAGCTCAGGAGTTGTGTTGAGTCTTTTGTTGGCATGTTTCCTGGATTTTGATTGATTTTGCACAGATTGATTGCATGATTTATGTGATGATTCCCCCTAGGCTGAAAAAAAATTTTGTTTTTGAAAAGTGATCCCCATGTGATTGAAAACTGAACTTTGAGATTTTGTTATGATGGCATGATTTATGATAAGTTTAGGGTGATAGGAAGCACACACTAGGGATAGAATCTCTGTCAAACAATTTGCAAATAATGTCCAGGTGAGGTTTTGAGCCTCCAACATGTTTTTCACTGTGTGAAAATCACTTTTTAAGTTGCACTTTCCTGAATTTGCTTGAATCTCTTTTTGGTTTGCATGATTATGTGTTTGCTTCAGATGATTTAGGCATTTTCTTTGTAAATAACCACTTAGCCTAAAATAACCAATTCCTAATGCATGTTCCCTAGTTAGCCCTTTGAGCCTAATTAGCTTGTTAATTCTTGTTAACCTTATGTTACAAGCCGTAAATCTAGAAAAACCATGTTAACCCGATCTTAGGATTAGGAGAGCATGGAATCTTAGAAAGAGAATGGGTGCAAGAAACTAAGTTTGGGGTGGCTACAAGGTGTGATATGTGTTGTTTGGGATTGAAAAAGTAAAAAAAATAAAAAATAAAATAAAAAGGTTGGAGCCAAAGGCCAAAGGAAAAAAAATATATAAAAAAAAAAAGAAAAAGAAAAAAAAAAGAAAAAAAAGTGTAAAAAAATGATAAAAATAAAAGTATCAGAAGAAATGGTTGTAGTCACCCAAGGCAAAAAGATGAATGAGAAAATGAACTTGAGTGGAATTTCAATGTTTTGAAGTGTTTCATGCTCTCTTAGTTCCTAGGGTCCTCAGCCTAGTTCCTTTGTATATCCTACCCTTAGCCAGGCCCCATACAACCCATAAAAGACCTTTTGATGTTGCATGCATGTTTTCTGTGGGAATCATTTGGAGATGAAAATCAAATTTATGGGAAGTGCTCTTAAAAGTGAAATTGAGTGAAATGTTGTTAGCCTGACACAAACTGAGCGATTGAGTGAACACTAAATGCCCTTGTGAGGAAGGCAGTTGTTTGAATTTGGTGATCTCCCTCTTGTGTGTAACTTGGATCCCTGACTTAGATTAATGATTGTTTGAATGATGAAATTCTCAATTGTTTAGAATGAATGATTGTGGGGATTACTTTGCTTGAAAGGGGGGGACATTGAAGAAAACTGTTTTGATGAAACTGCTTGAATTTGTGCAAGGTTGATTGAATCTTTTAAGCTTGCCAGGTCTTGAGTCTTTTTGATTTTTGAGTTGTAGTTTGCTTGGGGACAAGCAAAGTTTAAGTTTGGGGTATTTTGATAAGCCTCCGGCTCTTCTAGTTTTATGGCTAGTATGACCAGGGTTTTGTGCAAATTATATCCTATTTTCACCCAAATTAGATTAGATTGTCCTCAAGCAAGGTTTTGAGTCTCTAAAGTAGTTTTAGGTTAATTTAGCCAGTTTTGAGTCAAATAATGCACTTATGGCTATTTTGTTGTTTTCAGGTTAAGTAGAAGTTGAGGGAATAAAGAAACAGGGGATTCGCCTGGCGAGAGTTTTCTCACCTCGCGAACCTGAAAGCCAGCAGAAGAGTAAAAATGTCATCCTCTCTGGTTCGCCCCGCGAACAACACCTCGCCTCGCGACCCTGATAGCTGACTGTTCAGAGAAATGCAACCCGTTCTGTATTGCCTCGCGGATACATGTCTCGCCTCGCGAGACTGAAGGCCAGAAGCCATGACTGTTCCATTCCTCGCCACGCGAGTAGTACTTCGCCCCGCGAGAAGACCAAACGTTGCTGACTCTTCACAATATTCGCCTCGCGAATGAGGGTTCACCTCGCGAGTGGGCTAAATTTCTGAATAGTATAAATGGCTGTTCTGGACAGATTGGAAGAACTTTTGCTTCTCCATTGTTTTTACATTTTTCTGTGTGTTTTCGTTTTTCCATGGAGAACTAACTTTCTAGGATTAATCTATTGTAATCGATTTCCATTACACTTGAGGTTCTTGTATTTCCTGTTTTGTATGCTTTTCCCTTTTCAATGCCATGCTTTATATTTCTGTTTGCTTAATTCAGGAGTATGTTGTGTTGTGTTGATTTATTTTCGGTGATGTTATGTTCCTATAATTAATCGCGTTTGCTTAATTTGCGTGTGTTCGTTTCGTGTTCGCTTAGTTCACGAAGGGCTTAACCCCGTTTGCTTAATTCGGGAATACGGACATATATCTGTAGTAGTGGTTTCGCTTGTAAATTGTTGCTACAACCGGGAGGGGATTAGAATCTGCTTAGGGCTTGGAAATTGCATGAATCGATGATAGTTGGGAAACCAAGAACAATAGATTAATCGTTTTTAGCTATTTGATAGTCTCTTTGAACTTCCTTGTTTTATTGCTCTGTTATTACTTTGTTTTCTTATTTGCATCCCAATCCAAACCCCCCCCCCCCCCCCCGGCCGCCCCCCCCAAAAAAAACTGATTTTTGGTGATAAATAACACTTCAAGAGTCCTTGTGAGACGACATCCGAGTTGTCGTCCTAAACTACAGTTTTAAAAACCCCTCGTTCTTTTTGGCGCGTGCACGACAACGCGACCATATTCACTGAAGAGCATCACTTTTCTCCCAAATCCAAATTCAGATCGTAGCATTATTTCTTCCATTGAGTTATTTGTCATTCATGTAGTATGATGCTTGGTTCATCAATTTGTATACAGAGTTTGTATAATGAAGGTGCCAGGAAGTTTTGGGTTCACAATACCCCTTGGAATACACATGAAGATAATGGAAAACAGAGGAGATCCCAAAGTTTGATGATTCTGCTGTATCAGACAAGAAAAAGGACATAGAGGTGGTCTCAATGTCTTGGGTGATCATTGTCTTAGAGTATGGGTTTAGGGTATTTTAGAGATGTAGCTGTTGTGTAACCTGAAGTTTGTATCTAGAAATGACATTGTAAGTTGAAGTTTGTATTTGACAATGAATTAATGTTATGGGGAACATGTTTAAGTTCATATTCTATGTTCATTTTGATGTTTATTTTGTTGAATGTGTCTAAATTGATATAACAAACCAATTATTATTATTATTTTTTTGAAAAAATGACTTTCAACATCGGTTCTGGAGGACACTGATGTAGTGTTGTTTTTTGTTTTAAAAACTATTGAAGATAAGTTTAGACATCGGTTCTGAACTAGAATCGATGTTTAAAATGCACATTAGACATCGGTTCTCACTAATAATCGATGTCTAAAGTGCTATTCTTTTCTTAAAGAACTGTTTTAAGAGCACTTTAGACATCGGTTTTTGCTAAGAACCGATGTCTAAAATACAATTTAGACATTGGTTGAAAACCGATGTCTAAAACGCTCATATACAACATCATCCGTTTTAACATCGATTCAAAAACCGACTTTAAAGATCAATTTTAACCGACGTTAAATCCATTTTTTACATTAGTGTAGGTGTGATAGTTGCGACCTTGTTCTTTTAGATATTCCCATTTCCAGAATAAACAATGAACAAATGGAAATGAAATCTAGGATTAGAAACTCTAATATATATTTATATATATTATGAGGAAGGATCGATTTACAACATTGTAAGTTATTTTTCACTTACACAAAATATTAACCGTTGATTTATCCAGCAGTGTAAACTGCTAAAATTACAATTATCGTATTCTTCAACCCTTCCTAAAAGGTGGAGAGGAAATCATTGTGATGTTTTAGCTAGATTTTTATTATTAATAAAATATTTACTTAACGGAAAGAAACCATATTGGATTAAAATAAAATCGACAGTTAAGATTTAGTGTAAAGTAAAAAATAACTTATATTGATGTAAACCGATTATATATATATATATATATATATATATATATATATATATATATATATATATATATGTGTGTGTGTGTGTGTATGTGTGTATGGATTTGTTAATGTATATCCATCCAATTTTTAGAAGGTGTACGTTAGCAAGTTATAATTAAAAAGTTGTAAAATATACTCGAAGGTGTAACTTTCTAATTAACGTATATCTTATTAAAATTGGGTGGGTGTAGATTAACAAATCATATATATATATATATATATATATATATATATATATATATAATCTCTTTTGTGTGTTTCAAATCATCCTTCTCCAGAGGCGGTGCGCAAGAACAGTCTGGCAATATTCAATGAGTCTAAAAGAATGGGTCAATGTCAAAAATGATATGAATGGAAATCTAGCTTCTGCAATATATGCAATGGTAAGTCAATGATCATTTTGCATAGACTAAGAAAACTTGTAGCCAAAATGTGGTTGAAAATTGAGTTTTTATAAAAGACCAATAGTTTACTTTCTTAACAAACCGATTGGATAGTGCCGCCCTTCCGGTTTTGATAATAACATATAAAACCGCCCGTTAGTTTAATTTAAGACAGTGTTTGGTAAAAATTTTAAAAAAATATTTCCAGAAATATTGATATGAGAATAAAGTTTTTTCATGTTTGTTAAAAGTTTTTAAAATTTATTCCCAGACATAGAGTATTCTCGAGAATAAAATTAGTGAATGATAGTTATAAACTTGAAAAAACTTTATTCTCAGGAATCACATTTTCAGATATGTAATTTGCCTGAAAATAAAACATTCCAGATACGAAACGTCATGAAAAATTGAAAGTAACTTATAAAATCAATTGTCTCTCATTTGGGTTCAAGCTGCTTTCCAATATTGATTATGTAAACTGTAAAGTCCACATTGACGAAAAGAGAATTAGGCTACCTATTAAGCGTGTCTCCTATGCACAAATGAATCTGAAGATACTTGTAAAGTGAGGAAGACTCTTTAACATTAGGATGCATCTTTTGTAACATGTAAAGTGAATAAGACTCTTGTAAAATACATTTAAGTGTAAAGTCGATAAATAAGAGTATATCTCCTAAGCTTTAAAAAAAAATGTGTATCTCCTTAAAGAGAGAGAGAGAGTATCTATTCTTTGTTAACTAAAGTAAATTGAGGTCACAATATATTTTATCTAATCAATTATGGATATATTCTTATTCACTTTTAAGTTCAAACTTACATTAAAATCTTTTTCCCTCTGTAGGATATATGGATGCAATTGTTAAAAAAACATAAGCACAAAAAAATACGTACTAATTTATATATATATATATATATATATATATATATATATATATATATATGATTTTAAATCCTCTATTCCTTTTTTTTTTTGAGCAAAAATCCTCTATTCAATCCTCCTACTTACTCAAAAAATACTAAATTCCTTTATAATTGTCAAGACATTTGATTTATTACTTGTTGTTTTTATTTGATATTAAGAGAATTCATAGGATTTTGTACAATTCTTAGTAGTCTGAGATGATGTGACAATTATACTTTCCAGGTAAGTGTTGAATAAGAGCATGCAAGTGATTCAACCTGAGACAGCCAAGCAATATGACCAGTATGCTTATTAAGTTGCTTAAAACAAATGGATGTCAATATTTTGTACTTTTATAGATATTAAAGATTCATTAGGCGAAGAAAAACACTCTAAAACAAATTACTTACTTTTCGTCAACAACTTAAAAAAGCGCATTACTATTTAAACTTTCAACTATTTCTGATTTTTCAAGTTTTGAAATATCATTATACTCCGTTGGATCTGGATCCTCTTCGACAAGTCTCTTCGACACATCTCCCCAGCACACATCTCAGTCATTAATTTAATCTAATGGTCCAAAATAAATCAATATTTTAAACATTAAAAAATTCTTGAAATCCCCTAATATCACCAGCGCCCCGAACCCTCGATTGTTTATGGTTTGTGTCATCCCACCAATCTCACCACCACATGCAAGTCGTCGTCGATGAGCCTCCCTCACCTTGTCGTCTGTGCCCCTTCTCCTCGTGCTGTCTATCTCCCTTCTAGCGCCCTGGTGCTGCTTAGCACCGCCCACCGCCTGCCCCTGCCATTCATGGTTCATTCCTCCTCCTCATTCGTGTTTATGTTTATTCGATCATTCCTCATCCTCATTTTCCTATTTTTGTTCCTTCTAAATATGGTTTATGCTTTGTCTTTAGCTCATTGCATAATGTCCATGGATCAATTTTTGTCTGGGTCCATGTATCATTCCTCCTCATAATGTTTCTGTTCCTCCTCATTTTTTTCTGGGTCTTGGACTGAAGGGGCGGTAATGCGAAGGAGGAAGAGAGACATTATATCAGCGGTGGCAACAGCACGCGGGAGAAGGAAGTTAGGCAGCAACGGCGTAAGGGAGAAAGAGAGATGGTGACGCGAGGGAGGAAGGGAGACGGTGGCACGAGGGAGGCTCATCGGCGGCATCTTGCTGGGATCGATGGTGGCATGTGGTGGTGAGGCTGGAGGGTGATGGCTCGAATCCGCAAGTGAACGGCTTCGTCGTCAAGTAATAAAAAGATCGAACCACAGAGACCGTGATCTTAAATAATAATTAATTATTAAATCAATTTAAATAAACTGGATAAAGATTTGGAAAATATTTGGTTTTTGAAATAAGATTAACTAACAAATCAAATATTTAAAACGCAATCAAATAAAATCGCAATCAAATCAAATCTGGGATTTTTCAATATCAAAAGAGATTTCCAGGAATTGGGTTACCAACAAGACTGCTCATACTACTAAATTGACTACCCCTCTTGTCAATAATCAAAATTTGATTTGAAGGTGAATTTATCCTAAATAAATTAATGTTCCCTCTCGGGATACAAGAACCGTGCCCAATTAAACCAACCCCTACTCTCGTGCTAATTGAATTTAAATCGAACACTTTAAGCTTTGTGACAATTCAGTGGACCTTCGAAGGACCGCTTCTAACTCTCATGATTTAAGTCCTAAGTTTGATTCCTATAGATCCGATATCTAAGTTTACCGCTAAGTTCGTCCCTAGAGTATCTACGACAAGCAAATAAGTGGCCACCGAATTTACAAGTAATTCAAGTAATATGAATCAAATCGAAAGCAAAATTGAAATTAACAAGAAACAAAATGTCAATTCATCATCATAAATGAATCTTGGGCATAGACCTAATTCTTAGAAATAAAACGACTACTCAAGCATTGTCATGTTTACAGCAATCTTAATTAACAAAAACATAAAAAGAAAACCTAAGAGAAGAGAAGAAATTGAGAAGAAGAGAAACCCTCGTTTTTGCCTATGGGTAGTAGTCAAGATATCCCTATTTTCGACCCTTAGAGTCCTATTTATAATGTAGGGTAACTTGAATTCAACGTTGTTACTAAATCAGATCAAATCAGCAATTAAATTTTCCAATATTGCACGTCACGGCCGTGACGCCTGTCACAGTCAGGCCGTGATGAGTTCTGACTTGGAGATGACTTCACTGCTTGGTCTGTCACTGCCGTGACTACCATCACAACCTAGTCGTGATCAGTTCTGCCTGTGAAGGTCTGGTTCAGTTGACATGTCACGGCCGTGACAGCCATCACGACCTGACCGTGACCAGTTCTGAGTTTTCCATTCTTCTTTCTTTTCAGCTCTACTCGATCATGACCGTGATGGCTGTCACGGTCAGGTCGTGATGGGCTCTGTTTGGCTCATTTTTCTTGTTTTTCAAGCTTCGTTTTTGTGCAAGGTCCAACATAACTGATCATGAGCATTTTAATCTTCAATTCCTGCACACAAACACCACAAAACCACCTTACCCGTTTCGAGGTAAAAACTAACAAAAATCAAATTAAATATGCCTAAACTATATGAAAATGTATGCAAAATATCAATAAAATATGAGCTGAAATCACACTCATAATAGGGATGATACAAACCGGGAATAATGGAGGTTTTGGGGTTGATGGTATCGGGGGATTTTAAGATTTTTTTAATGTTAAAAATATTGATTCATTTTAGACCGTTAGATTAAATTGATGGCTAAGACGTGTGCGGGAAAAGGGGTGCTAGAGAGAGTTTCAGGAGAGAATCTACATCCTACTCAACATACAAGAATGTCAGGCTGTTGTGCACAATCATCTATGAATAAGTCGTGATAACATAAGCGGCCATTAATTCTTAGTGGATAACTCAAAGTTATGAACCATTTTGACGATTATTAGGCTGTTAAACTTCGAAGGAAGACATCATAAATCACTTTGATCATATATGTGAATATTAGAGGGTCTTTTAATTTACTGAATACTTAAGTGAGATGAGTGTCTTATTGTGAGAGTGAGATGAACAAGTCTGGGCCATTAAATCATACATGGATGATCAAGATTAGAAGTTAGTTGATGGTCATATGATCACTTAAAAAAGTCACATGACTTAATGTTCTAATCTTCACCATTCATGTATGATCCAAAGGTTCAGATCTACCCCTATCATCTCTCGTAATAATACATTCCTCTCACTTGAGTTGTTCCATGTTACTATTGTTCTCATTGTCGTTTTTCATGAAGTGACCTGATTTTTGGCAATGAGATTACAATGAGTTCATTTTACATGAAAAGTTAATTGCACTTTCGCTGTGTGTGGGTTTCTTTTCCTGCTTTAGTTTCATTTTTTAACCTTTTTTAATACATGATTCTTTGTAGGATTTGGAGTTCCAACATACTACCAAAAGTTCCAGCGATGGAAAATTTATAAGATATGGCAATTTCGAACCAAAAATATTGTTACCTGGACAACTTTTTTTTTGGCCTAATTACCTATTGGTTTTGAATTTGATGCTTTTAATAGAAGTTCCAAGCATATGGGTGGAATTAATAACAAAACAGGAGATGACTACGTTTATTTGTTTTAGATTTTGATAGAAATGACTTTAAGAGAAATGAAGTTAAAAAAATTAATTTATGTTTGATAATAATATTTTAAAATGAGTTTAGAAGAAATGATTTTGTTTAGATGATAAAGTAAAATCACTTTTGAAAATTCTTGTTTCTCTTAAAATCAATTATACATAAATCAAAATCAAATTTTTTGGACTTAATTTTATAAACAAGCACCCCAAAATCTCCAAAACCACTTTCACTTCAACTAGCTAGAATTAAGTTTGGGCTCCTCAAAATCTTAAACAAACAAGAACTCAGTTGTTAAAATCGTTCTACATGTGATCTCAAAATGGTGTTACCATTTGTTTAAGACACTTAGCAAAGTAAATCAAATATAAGGCGTGTGTACATCGATTTCTTCTTCCACCTAAAAGAATACATATTTAAGAAAAAAATAATTTCTAATGATACAATGTTTTTGATAGACACATAAATAATTAAGTGAGATTTACTTAAAATTTATTATATCACACATGCTATGAATCTACCAACCACAGAGCCAGTGAGGCAGGGGGACAGTGCCTATGCAAAATAGGTTTATTGTTTATGTTTTCAAAGTTTTTTTTTTTCACCAAGGATATTCTCCGGTCGGTAGTAAGAGATTAATCCTTTTCGAGACGTAGAGATTATTAAAGTGAGTTTTGCCTCTCCCAACAAAACTTTCTTCATACACATGGCAGAAGTGAAACCCTTGACATTATGTTTAAGATAGTCAGCTATTTACCAACTAGGTTGAGCCTTGTTAGTTATGTTTTCAAAGTTTTAACCTCAACATTACTACTATTTTCAGGTCTTCTTGTGGTATATATTAATCATAAAGGTAAATGATAGCCTCATGAGCCACCAATTTTATTTTATTTTGGCTGCTTTTCACGGCAGCTTTTCATGAAATATATTAATCATGGCTTTTCATGGCCGTGGCTTGCTTTGGCTATAGACCAATAGTCTTGTGATGATACACTTTTACTATGATAGACATTTGGAGGTTTAAATCTCAATGTCTCTTGTTAGGGCCAAAAATTGAAAAAGATAAAAAAGACGCATATGAGATGGTCTAATAACACGATTTTTCTTATCAAAACCAAGTACAACAAATGGGTCCCAAAAGAAAGATAGAAGATGTATGATTGGCTAAATCACTCAAGCAGTTGGTCCTGGCCATTTCATATATATTCAGAAGACAGTGGTATATTTGGGTGTCTGGGTTTGGCATGATGAGGAGTTTTTGTCAATAAGTAAAACGTGAAACGGCCTAATTTGAAGTGAATGAAATGTAGTGTTAAGTTGAGCTCCTATTATAAGTTGAGAAAAGGGAAATTCCATGCAATCCATGTTTTCATCAATTCCCTTTAACAATTTCAATTTATTTACACACTGCACAAAAAAAAAAAAAAAACTACACACACATAATGACAACTACAGAAGCACTGGTAGCAGTCCACCCTTGCACAGCTTTATTTTGACCAACTCAGTACAAATGCCAGCGTAGCATAAGTGTAGATTTAGTAAGATCCTGGTCAATGATGCTCGTATGACAGTTTGTTAGCTTTGGAGTTTGGAGAGGAATCCTCTGGTTTTTTTTTTTTTTTTGTTTTATTCCTGGATCAGCCTTTTGGTTTGGTGATGGTTAATTTGGTTTTGTATTTCTTTTGTACAGATGACTGGTTTGGGTATCCTTTATTATACCCATTTAATAACATTCTTTTGTTTATAAAACAAAAAGTGAAGAAAAGAATAAATTTATTAGTTTAGTTTAGATATATTATTAATGCAAATTTTGTTATAGTAACAATTAACCATATATCATTATACATGTGTAATTTTTAAGATAATTATTATAAAGTTCAATGAATTTTAATGACGTAGGAATGCATGATTGATTGATGAGGACATTTATACTGTTAATGAATTCTAATTAAATCCAAAATTTAATTTTGAAAAATGTATCACAACGAAGAATGGAGTACAAACTAGGGGAGGTTAATGGAATTAGTCGGAAAAAGATTAGTTTTACTCGAGATTAGTTTGACCCGAGTCTGGCCTAATATTTTGTTATGGTCATTTGTTTGAAGAACCTCAACTCATCCTGCCAAGACCCGATAATGTCCGAAACGGAATGAGGTAAACCCAATATCTTGACATAATGTATAAATTTGATATAAAAAGGTAAATCATAGATTTAAAGAAGCATAAACTAAAACTAAGATATATTTTATAATATATATTTCAAACAAATAATATCGATATAAATATAGTGCAAAAAGTTATTAATTTAAAGGTTAAACTAATATTTTGGTCCCTATACTTGACACAAATTCTTGATTTGGTCTCTATACATAAAAAATTATTAAAATGGCCCCTATACGTACAAAAAATATCCGTTTGGTCCCTATACGAAGTAAAAAATTATTAAATCAGTCTTTAACGTGGTATACACCAAACGGATACTTTTTGTACGTATAGGAGCCATTTTAATAATTTTTTATGTATAGGGACCAAAATCAAAAAATTGTGCCAAATATAGGTACCAAAATATTACTTTAACTTTAATTTATGTCAATATATCTTATTAAGTACTTATAGGTAATTGTTAAAATTAATACAAAATTTAAAAGAATGCGAGACATCTCACATATGGATTAGGAGGGCCCAAAATATAACTCTAACTTGACCCGAAGCCAAATATATGAGTCTGGTTTCTAAATTAGCTTCAGGTCGGGATAGATTAGTGAGACAGAATGAGTTGAACATCCCTGATATGGTCATCATCCAGGCTACTAAATTTCCGTTTTCCTAGCTATTTACCATTTATAATCTTTTTTTTAAGTAGAATGTTAACGAGTATCCTTAGGATATGTTTGGATTGATGGAAGAGGATGAAATGGAGGGGAATGGAAGATGATGGAATGATGTTCCATTGTTTGGGTATCATAAAATAGAGTGGAATGCAATGAAATTGATTCCATCCTATTCCATCATTTAGCTTCACTTTTCTTTCCTCCCAATTTAGGAGGAATGGGATGAAATGAGAAATGAATCTTACTTCCTTCATTATTTTCAGTTTTTCACTATATGTTTCTCCCCCAACCGTTGCTCTGCTAGGGTTTAGTGGCGGCGCGAACCCCAGGCCTTCCTGGCTTTCTCCAACCATTGTTGGCCGTTTCCCAACCTCTGTTGGACCTCTCTAGGTTCTCCTAGTTCTCCGAGCCTCCCCCAGGCCTTGTCCCGTTTCTGAGTTTGGAAGCCGTCAGAAGATGGATCGATTGAAGGAGGTTACATTATCTAAAGAGGAAGAGGAGGGGATCACGGTAGAGGAATCTGAAGTCTATGGGGAGGAGATCTTCAAGTGAACTTTGGCCGGGAAACTCTGGACGGATATCCCTTATAACGTTCGAGCTTTCAAAAGCACCATTATCCAAGCATGGCGGCTAAAGCACTCGGTGGAAATCCAAGATCTGAGTAAGAATTTCTTCCTTTTTCGATTATCATCGAAGAGAGATGTTGATAGTGTCATTAAGAATGGACCATGGAGTTTTGATAGGAACCTTCTGATTCTGGAAAGGGTGTCTGGTGAAGAACAACCGTCAGATCTGAAAATGTACTATGGACTATTCTGGGTTAGGATCTACGATCTCCCCTTGAAGATGCGTTCGGAATCTATGGGTAAGAAGTTAGGGGATATAATCGAAACTCATGAGGAGACTGATTTGAGGGAAGCTAACAGAATGGGGAATGGGGAGGTTTCTGCGTGTTAAAGTCTCCCTGGACCTGAAGAAGCCTTTGAAGCATGGCACTGTTACCAAGGCAGAAACTTGAGGGTCTATTTCAAATATGAGAGACTCCCAACTTTTTGTTTTGCATGTGGGAGAATCGGCCACCAACCGAAGGATTGCGAAGAAGGGGAAGAACAGGGAGAAGAAGGATACGAAGAAGTGGAGGAAAAGGAGCCACCCTATGGACCCTGGCTAAGAGCATCCCCATTACCGAAAGTCACAGGGGAGCAGAGGAAGGAAAGCAGCTCAGGTAACTGCAGTAAGAACCTGTTTGCTGTCTCTGGGGACAGCGACTCTGCCACGGTGGGGAAAGAGAAGCAAGGTGATACTGAAGTTGATCAAAGGAAAAAGGGAGGAACTAGAAGTGGCCTCGACCTCACAATTTTTGAATCAGGCAAGGAAGGATGTAGCAAGGAGGTGGAAAGTGTAGCTGAGTCACTGGGAGCTATGGCCATTTCCAACGAATTTGTGGTGGGGAGTAGTGAACCGGAAGATAAGGGTACAATGAAAAAGAAGAAATGGATGAGGCAGAATAACAGCAGAGAGAGGAAGACCCAGCAAGCAAGGAACCTCGTGAAGAAGCTGGGGAAAAGATAGCTAGTGGAGGTGGCAATATCAGAAGGAAATCCTGAGGACTTTGTTGGTGGGGAGAAAAAGAAGAGGCAAGACACAGTTGATGGAAACACTTGAGAACAAACAAGAGGCGGTGTTGGAGAGCCAACACTGCCTAGACCAATGAAATGCCTAAGTTGGAACTGCAGGGGGTTGGGGAACCCCCGTGCAGTTCGAGCCTTGCTAAGGCTCACCAAGCTTGAAAATCCCCAACTAGTCTTCTTGATGGAGACAAGATTGAAGAATGAGGAAATGGAGAGAATAAGAGTTCAATGCGGCTTCAATTCGTGCTTAACTGTTCAGTGCCAAGGAATTGGTAGAGAGAGGGCTGGAGGCTTGGCTCTAATGTGGAAGGATACTCTAAAGGTGACAATCTCTTCTTACTCCTTAAATCACATTCTGGACCTTATAGAGGATGGAGATGATGGGGAGAATAGCTTCTTCTCAGTCATATATGGCCACCCTGAGGAACAAAACAAAAAGAAGACATGGCAGCTTATTCAACAGATTGCTGATCAAGTGAGAGGTAAGTGGCTATGTTTTGGAGATTTAAATGATGTAATTGCTCCTGATGACAAAAAAGGTGGAAATAAGCGAAGTTTAGCCCAACTGGAAATTGGAAGGCAAACTATTGAGCTATGCGGCCTCTGTGACCTTGGATTTAATGGATATCCTTACACATGGTCGAATGGAAGAAGTGGAGGTGAAAACATTCAGTGTAGACTGGATAGATTCCTTGGATCTGAGGCCTTCATTCAGAGATTCTCCCCTATCAGAGTGGTTCATCTTCCGAGATTTGGATCAGACCATGCTGCAATCATGATGGAATTAGAATCTCATTCATATGGTAACAAGAAGAAGAAGACTCACCTTTTCAGTTTCGAAGAATGCTGGACTAAAGATGGAAGATGTGAAGAAATTATTAGACAAAAATGGTCTAATGCTAGTCATCACAGCCTAGTTAAACTGAAGTCAATGCAATCTTTGGATGACTACTTTGAGGAGTATAGGATTGAGACTGTTAAAAAAGAGTTGAGAAGAATTGAAGAACAATTAAAAAAAGGAGAGCATGTGGACTGCTTCAAACGAGGATATCCGCAGGTATAAAGAGCTTGAAAGAAGACATGAAGAATTACTTCAAATTGAAGAGATTATATGGAGGCAGAGAAGTAGAGCAACGTGGCTGAAAGAGGGGGACAGAAATACAAAGTTCTTCCACAGCAAAGGTAGCCAAAGAAAGCAGGTGAATAAGATCAAAAAGCTTAAAGATGCTGATGGTATATGGTGGCATGGTGAAGAAAATGTGGAGAGGCTTCTTATAGCCTATTTCACTGGCCTCTTCCCTACCTCTTACCCTTCGGACATTGGTAAAACCTGCGAAGTCGTGAAAGACAAGCTATCAACTGAACACAAACTCTAGTGTGCTAGACAGTTCACAGAAGATGAAGTTAGGGAAGCAGTCAACCAAATGCACCCACTAAAGGCCCCAGGCCCTGATGGTTTACCAGCCTTATTCTACCAGCAATACTGGCACATAGTGGGCAGAGAGGTTCAATAGCTAGTATTGGAAGTCCTGAATTTTGGAAGACCTCTAGATGAGATAAATAAGACTTATATAGTCTTGATTCCGAAAGGTAAAAACCCATCCTCTCCAAAAGATTTCAGACCAATTAGTCTATGCAACGTTGTAATGAAAATAGTGACAAAGGTGATAGCAAATAGGCTCAAGCATATTCTCCCTGAGATTGTTGATGAAGAGCAGAGTGCCTTTGTAAAAGGGAGGTCGATCACCGACAATGCTCTTATAGCCATGGAGTGTTTCCATTGGATGAAGAAAAAGAAAAAAGGCAAAAAAGGAATGATGGCTCTAAGGCTAGACATGTCCAAGGCATATGATCGGATAGAATGGGATTTTGTTGAAGCTGTCATCAAAGCAATGGGATTCCCTGATCAGTTTGCAAGTCTGATTCTGAGATGCATATAATCGGTTTCCTACCAGATTCTTATAAACGGGCAGCCTAGTAAGTGTTTCAAACCTGGTAGAGGACTTAGACAAGGGGATCCAATATCCCCTTACCTGTTTATCCTTTGTGCTGATGTATTGTCAGGGCTGTTAACTAAGGAGGTGAAGGAGGGAAGAATCCATGGAACCAAAGTGGCAAGAAGAGCCCCCCACATATCTCATCTGCTGTTTGCCGATGACAGCTTAATCTTTTCCAGGGCCAATCGTATAGAAGCAAGAAATGTTATGAAGGTGCTCTCTACATACCAGAAGGCTTCCGGACAACTGGTCAACTTTGACAAATCTGAGGCATCGTTTAGTCGAAATGTGCTTGAAGGAGAAAAAGAAATGATCTGTAGCATGATGGGAGTTAAGACTGTAATGTCTCACTCCAGATACCTGGGCCTACCGGTAGTGTTTGGAAGATCCAAGAAGGAGGTTTTCTCCTTTGTGACTGACCGAGTCTGGAAGAAGCTGAAAGGTTGGAAGGAGAAGTCCCTCTCCAAGGCGGGTAAAGAGGTGTTAATCAAGGCCGTAGCTCAGGCGATTCCAAGTTATATTATGAGCTGCTATAGACTGCCAGAAGGATGCTGTGATGAAGTGGAGGCTATGATTGCCAAGTTTTGGTGGGGTTCCAAGAACGGGGAGAGGAAACTGCATTGGATGAGCTGGGAAAAGATGTCAAATGCAAAAAACGTAGGTGGCATGGACTTCAGGAACTTTAGTGATTTCAACAAGGCCTTGTTGGGGAAACATTGCTGGAGGCTCTTACATGGAGAAAACACCTTGGTTGGGAAGGTTTTTAGGAGCAGATATTATCCAAGGGGGTCGGTTATCGAGGCTTCAACAGGCTATCTTCCGAGTTATGCTTGGAGAAGTATCTAGCAAGCCAGAGACATTGTGTCAAAAGGATCTAGGTGGTTGATTGGAAATGGGCAGAAGATCAGAATTTGGAGAGACAATTGGATACCTGCTCAATGTGGTTTTAAAGTCATCAGTCCAGTCTGTAACTTGGATCCAGAAGCTAGGGTGTGGGATCTGATAGATCCCCACTCAAATCAGTGGAATAGGGAGCTAATCTTCACCAGCTTTACTCCTTTCGAAGCTCAACAAATAGTCAGCATTCCGATCTCTTACAGACTCCCTGAGGACAAGCTGATTTGGCACTGGGAGAAGGATGGTGGGTACACAGTGAGGTCGGCCTATCATCTGCTGCGCGAGGAGAAAAGAAAGTCTCAACCAGGCCCATCAACTGATCATAACAACAAGCTTTGGAAAGAGATTTGGCATTCTCCTATTCCTAACAGAGTCAAGAACTTTCTCTGGAGGTTAGCAAAGAACATTCTCCCAACCCGAAGCAATTTGGCAAAAAAAGGTTTGAATTTAGACTTGTACTGCCCCTTCTGCTGTATGAATTATGAAACCTCTGAGCATCTTTTTATGCACTGCCACTATGCTAAAAGGGCTTGGTTCTCTTCTCCCTTAGGGCTTCATGCTCCAACAAATATAGATATAAATGTTTGGCTGCTAAAATGGTTGACTTGTCAGGAGAATCTTGGTGTCCAAATTTTCTGTATCACTTTATGGAAGATCTGGCAGGCTCGGAACCAGTTAATTTTCCAGCAAAAGGAGGTGGGACCAGAGGAAACGGCTGCTAACAACGATGGAATTTGTGGAGGAATTCATCCAGACCAATCCAAGGAAGAAGCAGGGCCAAATACCCGTCATGCCAGACTTGTCCAGTTTCAGGCCAGATTGCATAATTATGAAGGTTGATGCTGGCTGTTTCATTGATGGCTTCACAACCTGGGGATGCATCACTATGAATCAAGCAGGGGAGGTAATCTGGGCAGCCACTAGGAAGGAACTAATCGAAACTGATCCTATTCTAGCTGAAGCCCTTGGAATCAGATGGTGCATTCATCTCGCTATCAGTCAGAGGCTGCAAAATGTTGCTATATTCTCTGATGCTTTAGCAGTCATAAACTGTATTAAAGGTAAAACTTGTGTTGCTGCCATTAAAAATGTAGTTGATGATTGTAGAATCATGATGAACAACCTTAAATAGGTCACCATTTCCTACATAGGGAGGCAATTCAATTATGATGCCCATAGCTTAGTTGGAATAGCTAAAAGGGTAGGGTCCAGATCTTGGTGGGGTGGTGTCCCAAGCCTTGCCAGTTTCAGCATCTGTAATGCTTCTGTTTCTGCTTGAATGAATGTTTGATTTTCAAAAAAAAAGAAATGAATCTTTTTTAAAATCTTAAAATTTCTCTTTTGTCCTCACCCTAATTTATTATTGATTAGCTGCAAACACAAACACATTCTCCAGAACCCAATGAATGTCATGCTACTCTGGTCACGTTGGTTTCTTAGCAAGTGATACATAGAGCCTTCCACCGTTCAATTACCAAATTCCTTTATTCAATTAGTGAAGTTGTTGAAATATAATCGATAAAACTTTATGTCTGCTACCCATGATTTGTTTCAAGCAAAAAATGTGCAAATGAAAATAAAAAAACTGGACTTTTTTCCTAGCACTGCAACTTCAATGACACAAGATGTTGGAAATATCAAAGCCATCTTCTGGAAAGTAACACTTTTGAGAAGAAAAAGTGTTCCAAGTAGAAGAGTCTTTGAAAAAATGTTTTGAAAATAAAATATATTAGTGTTTTCAAAATGAGGGTAAAATAGGAATAAATTAATTATAATTCATTTTATTCCACTCACTTCTAAATGAAATATCCAAACAATGGAATGAGATTTTTATTTCATTCCGTTCCACTATATTCCGCTTCATTCTATTCCATCTCTTTCCATCAATCCAAACATAACATTAGGGTATTGGTTAAGGAATTAAAAGAGATAAGTTATATGGGAAAAATGTGTATTTATCACATTAAAAAATTTGAACTTGTATTTTCAATACAAACTTTCATTTTATTTATTCTTTAACCAATTGTCCTTAAGGCCTTTTATGAAAAAAAAACTTATAACCATTTTTCGGAATTTCCATGATGGAATATAATCTCACCTTGAAATTTATCTTGTGACACATGTGGCAAACGTGCTAAAGGTGCGACTTTTCAATTCTCCAAGCAAATAAGCTGGAAACGTAACGAGTTACAATTTTAACCAAGATTTTTTTATGTTTTTTTTTAATAGACAAATATTAATGTTAAAGTTAGTATTTTGTTAGTGGGTGGGATTTGAATCCTAAATCTCCTTATCATTTCACTCCTTAGCTTTCCTATCTCAACTATCAAGTCAACCTAATAATCCCTGATTTTCTTATGTTTTTTGAATATTAATTGGTTCTATAAGGAGAATTTCTCTTCCGCTATCCCTCCTTTCTCTCATTTTTTCTTCTAACGGTTTCTTTTTCTTGATTGGTGTGACATTTTAATTCGTAAGAAGAATTTATCAAATATCTTTTCACCAAATATTATTGTACATCCTAAAAAAGAATATTTGCTTAATATATCAAACCGCAATATTGTTACCTCATTCGCAGTTGTAGGTCGCAATTTAAAATCTTGGAATAGATATTGGATCAAATGCATTTGCAGTATGCAATATATAATATGTAATGCTTTGTTTTTTTTTTTTAATAAAAATGTAATGCTTTGTTGATCCTTCTGAATTGAAAAAATATATACAGGGAATGCCATTAAAATCAATTGATATTAGGTGGAGTTGTCCAACATGTATATAAACCGCATCCTAAGATTTAATGTAAGCGATGTGGGTCTTCCAACATCCCTCCTCTACAAATGATTGCCGGAACAGGCGATACATAGGAAGATTGCCATAACAGACAACAAACGATGGAGAAGGACTCTTGGCCCTGATACCATGTTAGAATATTTGGAGCTAAGTTAGTTTTTCAACCAATTGGATTTACTCTTTTTGTTGAAGATTTACCTTAGGTCTCTCTTTCTTTTATTCTTATTCTTATGTTACTTCTTGTGTATATGAGTTAGAGTACTCCTAATACCCTTTTTAATACAATTTTGCTTTTAAAAAAAACATGTTAGAATTTAAAGTGTTAGGCTATCTCCAATGGGAGGTGCTTATGTTACTTTTGCTTAATAAGCACCGTTCTTATTAAGAACCAACCATTGGAGTAGGGTTCTTGTTAAACATCCAATTTCGTGAGGTGCTTATATAAGCACCTATTCTTAAGTTGAAAAAGTGGGGAGATGATGGGCCTTATTATGATTTAATAAATAAGCTATTGATGAAATATAAGGATATGGAATTATTGGTGGGCCATATTTGGTAAATTTGTTGAAGGTGCCGGGTTGGAGAGATGTGGTGGTTAAGTTGTAAAATGCAAAAATAAGTAATGTGTAAAGATGAGACCCACTTAAGAAACCCTTAAAAATAAAAATGTAGGATGCTGCCATGGAGATGCTTAAGGCCTTAGAACACTAATACCAAAATTCTAATCTTGTTCACGTGAATTTTACAATATTAGAGACATAGGTGTATCAAATTCGCAAAATAGCGAGGATTATGGGCTTATCTTTGCAAAAATGAATTTCCCCACTTGGGAAAGGACTGAAGGGCTCAAAAATAATGAAGAGGGTCTGTTTTTTCAATTCTTAAAGGGTCTGTTTGGATAAGGGATTTCAAGGAGGTAAAGTAATTTTTTAGAGTATTTAAAATCTTTCATCATAAAATATACCGTTTGGATCCTAATATAAAGTATTTTACAAATACCGGGTTATTTTATCGGGTAATTTTTCTTGTCAGGAGTGAGGCATTTCAAATCCGTCCAGAATAGGTGGTATTTCAGAATTTCACCCTCTTCCTATCTTCGTCTCTTTCACCCATCTCCATTCCGAAATCTCTTTCTCTTCCTCCCTCGTTCTTTTTGCCTTCGATCAACTCGTTCTTGTTGCGTTCGATCAGCAATCGCAACACGACGATTTCGATCTGAACCCTAACTCACAAAATCGATTTCGATTTGAACCCTAAATCACAAATTCGAACCAGGAACCTCAGATTCGATTTGATTTTTGTGAGCTCTTGTTCGATTCACTCTCTCAAGTCTCAATTCTACAAATCAGGTATAGGTTCTTTTGTTGCTCTTCAATTGTTTCATATATTTGTTGTTCAAATGTTCAATATTTCTCTTGATTTTTGAAAAAACATTGTGTTGAAATTGTGAAGCGCATAGCTTGTCAAATGCATTCTATTTTTGTTGCTCTATGTGAAGTTTGTTTACACTGTGACGGTGATTTTGAATATGGGTTTATGTGCTTTTTCTTGTTTTCAGATTTTCTTCCTACAAGCTCTTGTTTCAGAATGGGTTGTATTTGAAACCATCTCAATCATAGGTAATATTTGAGTTTCTGTTTTTTATCAAAAACTTGCTTATGACATTCTTTGAAGTTTCTATATGATGTTGTTTTTTGAGCAAAATTGTTGAATATGAACTCAAAATTTGATGGAGTGAACCTGCAGAATTTAAAATAGCAGCAAATCATGTAAATTAGAAGGTAGCCATGTCCGTATTAGAAGTAAGAACATGCTGTCCTGTGTGATTTTGGTTCCGTTTCGTACTCTTGAACTACAAAGAAGGGTATGGGGGATAAAAAGAATGATAGAAAGACAAAGCTATGCAAGTTGAATAGCTTGAGGCACAATACAAAGTACCAACGGAATAAAATTCTAATTCCTCAAAAATTCGTCTTACAAAGAAGATATGAGTTTGGACCTTGTCTTCAACAACCTTGTATCATTGATAACAAACTACTGCTTTGGTTTGTGGTTGTTTTTGGGAGATGATTGTGTTGTTCACTGCATATTGATCATAAGGTTGTAGTCCTTGTGGATGGCATGTTGTTTGAATTGCTTGTTTTGCTGTAGAGAAATGACTTGCATAATTAAGACTTCATCTCTTTAAGACTTCGTGAGATGCAATTTTCTGCTTGTTGTGTTTGTGAGGTTGGTGGTCTGTTATCAATTACAAAGTTCAGCTAGTTTCTGCTTAATTGAGAAATAATTCCTTCAACAAAAGTGCAACTTATTAGGATTTTGAAATGGGGAAGAAGTAATGTAGTTACAAAAGATGATAAAATAGGCTACATAGTACATTGGATTTGGAAATTTAAAACCTCTTGTGCTGCTGTATTATGTGACATGGTTGTGTTTACTGGTTTTGCGGTTCTCTTTGTCATAATAGATGGCAGAGAATGACATTTTCATGTATCCGTAGGCCTCTTGAACCTTGTATTAGGGGGCCAAAAAAAAAAACAAGATAAAGAAAGTTCACCTCTGCTACTTCATTGAATGAAAGTACTACTTCATTGAATGAAAGTACTAGCTTTCACATTTTGTGTTGACTGCTAATTGTTTGATGGTGTAATTACTTTATTTTTCTTAATTAAAGTTTCATCTTTGGATGTGTTATCTGATGATTTTTACTCTTCATTATTGAAATTTTGTTCATAATTTGATGTTATGTTATATGTTTTGTTCAAGAAGTGCTAGAGGAGCTGGAGAAAATACCGGGTCTTGACAATGAGCAATGGCTCAAGGCTATCAATTGGTTGACTGAAAATCCTAGTAAACTCGTAGTTATAAGAGCTCTTCCTCTGGACAAGAAAAAGGATTACTTGTTGGCTTTCATGTCCTAATGGCAGGTAAAATTAATTGTTGGATTTTTCTAGCTGAGGTATGGATTAAGTACAATATAAGATTTTATTTTATCTTTTTCCTCAAGTTAATGACTATTACTATTATTGATGGAACCTTTTTTTTTTATATAGGAAATATACTAAACCTAATCCAGTGCAACAAGCCATCAACATCTGATTGTGATCTTGTTTCTAGTTGGTATTTACATGAGCTTGTAAGCATCTTAGTCTATTTTCTATTGTCCAGAAACTGAGATTCTAAACTCATTTTGCTAATCAAGCTGTTTTTTTTTTCTTGGTATGTCATGTTGGTTCTATTTAAAGGGGTTGTCCTAATTTTGTTATGAATATTGGCCGGTTTCTTAATTAGTGGATAGTGACTTTGGTCTCAATTGTTATGAATGTATCGATCCATATGCTTAGCAATTTAGCATTCCATTGTATGACATGTTGGTCCTTGAACATAATTACGAATTAAATAGATATGGAGTTTATGTTGATTTGAAAGTGACCGTGCTTGAGAATATGAGATACCGTCTTTAACTATTGAACCAGAAAAAATATTCATAACAGTTATGTGAAATTAGAGGCAACTATGTTTCATAACCAAGTAAATTGTCTAATTTTATTATTTTTCAAAGACTATTTTAATTTTTTTATTTCAAAAATTGCTATTGTTTATTTATTTGTCACATTTTATATTGAAATCCCATTTTTTTAAAAAAGAATATTCAAAAAAAAATTTGTAATTGAAGGTAATTGAAATACTTTATCCAAACAAAGAATTTAAAATACAAGGTATTTGAATTACCCCATCCAAACAAAGTATTTTCAAAATGAAGGTAATTTAAATGAAGCAATTGAATTACCCTGGATTTCAAATGCCTTAGAATTTTGAAATACCCCATCCAAACACACACTAAGTATTGAAAAGACTAGGGAAAGGGGGCATACAAGATTAATGAGAGGAAAAAGGAAAAGATCTGTTATTTGCACTAGTGAGAAGAAAAGAAATGGAGAGAATGAGAGAAGGAAAGGAAGAATGAATCCTAGAGGAGAATGTGAGAGCTTTTGAAGATAAGGCTCCCTTCTCATCTTTACCATGAAGGGCAAATTGGTGACCATCTTCCAACCTTCCCAAAGACCCCACTGTTTCCTCATATTTTTAAACCTTTTTTGTTCTCCATGGTTGAGAATCCCAAAGTGAGGGAATTTAATGTTTTCTTAAATTTCTCTTGATTAATCTTGTTTAATTAATGTTTATGCTCATGAAGTTGAAACTAAAACAAAGGTCGTAACTGTTTTGTTAAACCCTTGAAATTTGGGGTGTGGAAACTCCACGACTGTTTGGAGCTTGAAGTTTGATTATTTGATGTTATTTTCCTAATGTAACTCATGTTTTGATTTTCTTGAGTTGGAAAGTTGGATGCAGAACATTTCAAATATTCTCTTGGTGTCGCTTTGATGCTTGGGCTAGCAGTGTGTTTTTGAAAATGAAATTTCATATGATATTTAGATTTTAACGTCAAAAGTTGGGTGTCTCAGTTTTGGGGTAACACCTTGACAAGGTTGTAATAAAGAATTTATGGTTGGAGTTGTACAACTCGAATTGGTATAAAAAATGGTCTCACTTGAAAGATAAGCCAGAGGTATATCGTATAGAATTTTTGGAAATTTTGGCAAGGGCAACCATAGGTATCCTTGGTTTAATTTTTAAAACAAGGCTATGTTGCTTCCGATGCATCCTAACACCCTGCATTCAAAAGCTTATATCTAGAGTTGTAGGAATCAAATAGAGGTAAAACTTGATATTTTGGAAACTGAAATTTAGGCATATATATGTCGTAGTAAAACTTATGGTTTAATCAGACCTAGGGTGGTCCCAATTTAAATTGGAAAACAAAGTATTGCTCGCCTTAGAGGAACCTTGACAGATGGTTTTACTCCAATTTATATCGAAGTGTTACCTCATTTTAAGGTAAAATATGTGCCATTTGAAAGTGGACACCTGATGCTTATTGAGGTTAAATTCTCAGAATGTATAGTTGTGTTATTCCTTTTTTTTAGAGTCCGTGTATGCTTGCTAGTAACCTCCTCTGGCTACTAGTCTTGGCTAGGTATCTTGGGCCATTATTCTCGAACTTATGTACTCCCCATTAGCCTTTATTTGTAATCATGATAGATGTTTTTGCAAATTTTTAGGATTTTGCTTCAAGTAGAATAAGAGTTTTCTCCTTCTTCCTCATCTCTATCTCTCTTTTTCCCCTATTTTCTCGATTTTCAATTATAATTGGTTGTTTCTATCATTTGTATGAGTGGGTAATTTTCTAATATTGACATTGTGGGTATTCCAATGGTGAGTTATTGTTATTCCCGATTTTCCCTTTGGTTATGGATGTTGTTCTTTTAAACTCAATCTTAATGTTTTTATTGTTTGCAAGTTTACGTTTTATATATGTTAATTTGCAAGACTATATCAAATGTTATTGACTGAAAGGTGAAGCTTGATATTAGAAGTATAAGATTGAATAAGGGGGTTGAATAATGAAAATAAATTTTATTCTCTTAAGGTTGTGAAAAGTATTTCTTCTTAATGAATTTTGGCTAATACTTCTACCATGAAAATATGTCGTTATTAGTACATTATTATTCTTTGAAAGAAGACAATAATTATTTGTTTATTTTACCATTAAAACTCAGCACCCGTAGCATTAAGAAAATTGATGTTATTGATAATATTCTTTGTGAAGAACCATAATCTCAAGAGTTTGTTTTTTGTGTTTACCCGTAGCATTAAGAAAATTCCAAAGATTTGCCATTTTAAATACGATTTTAGTTTAGCTAATCACCATTATGCATAGAAACTGATAATAAATACTAAGTTCCCTGCGGGAACCGCTTTTATTACACGATACGACCGTGTGCTTGTGATAGGAATCTTTGGCTATACCGGGTATGTGATTTCTGTGATTACATATATGTGATTTCTTTTCCCATTAGGAGAGAATTTTTTTAGATAAAAGGCTATTAACGTGCAAAAGCATCACCAAAGAGTAAGGAATCCCAACTAGGTTGACATTCCAAACTCTACTATTCATTTGCAGCATGCCAAAAAATTAATAAAAATAATCAAAAGATAAAAAAAGACATGACAGACTAAAACCAATACCCATGAAAAGAATAAATGATCATCTAAATTTATAATTTGGAAGACCCAATTTGTTCTGATAAAAGTCTTCCCTAACAAAAATAGGAAAAAGATCCCACCAAGTAAAATTCCTGTTAGCTATTCCATGGTTAGCTAGCTATATCAAGTTTTTAAGGTCATGCTACTTAATACTTTCTAAGTTGAAAAAGAAGCTTCTAAGTATTTTTCCAAAATGTTGTTTCAATCTTTAAACATCTCAGAATCAAACTTGTAATATTTACTAATTAGCTGGAATTCACATTGTTCTTAAACCTCTGATTACATGTTTTTTTTTTTTTTGGATAAGCAAATTTTTTAATTATATAATATTGGGAGTACTAGCGATATCCCAACCCATGTACAAAGTATCAAAATAAAACATCACCTAATGTAAATCAAAGACTACCCTAAAAAGAGGATATTATTCTCTTTACAATCAAAGCAGAGTATGCTAGCCAAAAATGGAGAGAGTGCCACTGTTACATCCACCACCAATAGCAATGTAGACAAAAATATCACTCCCAAGATCAAAGAAAAGTGACAGGTTGCTACACAATTTACCAAGCTAACCTTTGTTATAGCTCAACCAAAGAAAAAGAAACACTTAACCTGCTAAGCCCGTATCACAACACCACCTTCCAAAAGCCAACCAGAAAAGAAGCACATATAGCCTCTCAAGCTACCAAAACCAGGCGAAACACCACTTCAACAAAAGCTGTGTTGATCAATAAACCAGAAACAGAAACAGTATCATAAGTAGAGAACCATAGATAGTAGACCAAGTAACTAAGGGAAAAGAACCAGAAATCAATCTCCAGTATAGCAAAAACTACATTGTTAAAGCCAGCATATGTGATCACCCAAGCTTCCTCATAAATAACCCACAACCGGGTCTCGATGTCAGACAAAGAAGCACCTGAGCAATAATTCACCCCCAAATATCTATTCTCATCCCAAAAATCAGTATTCACATTGGATAGTCAAAAACAGCATCAAAACTATTGATCATGGAAGCCAACCAAAGCAGACATTAATCAGCCAAGAAAACAGTCACAAGGCACCTCACAAGACTATTCATCACCAAAGTCTCTTGACCACTAAAATCTTCCACTAGCAGCAGCCTCACAAAAACATAACCTTCAAGTGTTGCTGCCCATAGCATCCTCTACACCAAACCAGCTACCAGCAAAAGTTCAACCAAAGTATCATTCTAGCTTGAAATATTGTAAAAGCATTATCCCACAAAATATAAGAACCAGAGAACCAAAAATAAAAAGAAATTTTTTTGTGTTTTATTCCCTTTCCCCTCTCCAGAAATTTCTCTCTCACTCTAAGT
The DNA here is from genome assembly GCA_030762895.1 of Sophora flavescens. Classification (NCBI taxonomy): domain Eukaryota; kingdom Viridiplantae; phylum Streptophyta; class Magnoliopsida; order Fabales; family Fabaceae; genus Sophora; species Sophora flavescens. Next base: position 209,018,856 of record CM061063.1, on the reverse strand, counting down.
ATATCCCGTTGGAAATTTCAGCCAAAGCAAGTCCCACATTGTATGGGAGCTAACTTGGAGAGCCCCCTTAAGCCTATATAAAGAAGCTTAAGGGGTGCTAACTAAACACACAAATCCTCACAAGAGAGACTGAGAGAAAAATAGAGAGATCTTTAGAGAGAGTTTTCTCAGAGAGAAAAATAGTGAGCCAATTTGTGAGAGTGTTATCCACAAATTGAGGATACAATATTCTTGTATTTTTGTATTTCCATTATTGTTATAGTGGAAGTTTAAGCGGCCTACGAGTCCCGGGGTTTTTTCCTTGCTCACATTGAGGAGGTTTTTCCACGCTAAAAATTGTTCGGCGTTATTACACTTATTTTTATGCTTCCGTTTAGTGCCTATTTTTGAGTTCACAGAGGAGGGAAATTATGCTGGTATTTCCCAACAGTGGTATCAGAGCTCTCAGAGCTCTAGAATACTAGGTGCCAGATTTATAAGAAAATTCTTAGTATGCTCTGTGGCTGTAGCATTGTCTAATCTTCCACATCAGAAAAGAATTATTCTTGTTGCTGGAAATAAAGTGTGGTAGTGTGAAAGTGCATGCCTAGAAAAGTTCTGGCTAGGAAAGACTTGGTATTTAAGTGTGTCTCACCTCTCTTTCCTGGGAACTTCCTCGGTACGTACTATTCACAAACTACAGTAATTTTCAGCATTCGATACAAGTCACCTATACGATACTATTCACGTATAGTGTTATTTTTATCAAAACCCACCTGGTTGGAGGAGCTATTGGCCTGTGTAACTCAAGATGGAGGGAGCTATCACTCATGATGGAGACATGTTCAAGCTAACTGCAGATAACTACTCCTATTGGAAGCCGATGATGGAAGATCATCTATACTGCAAAGATTTGTATTTGCCAATTACCCAGAAGGATATGCCGGATATGAAGACTGACAAAGATTGAGAGCTTCAGAATCGGAAAGCAGTGGCTATGATCCGGAAATATATTGATCGAAGCTTGTTCGAGCATGTATCAACTTATACCAATGCGTATGAGTTGTGGACAAAACTTGAATCCTTGATTCAAAAGAAGACGCCTAGGAACAAAGCCCACCTTGTCAGACGATTGGTAAAGTTGGAGTACATGAACGGTCAAAATATGATCGAACATCTGAACACTTTCAAAGGCATTGTTAATCAAATTAACAAAGGCAGGCATGAGTGTTGATGATGAGTTGCAAACTCTTCTACTCTTCAGTTCTCTACCTGAGAGTTGGGACACTCTAGTTGTCACTCTCAGCAACTCTGCTCCTGACGAAAAGCTTAGCATGGATTCTACATGCATTGTTTGCTAAATGAAGAGTCAAGACGGAGGGAAAGAGGTTTGAACAATCAGTTTGAAGCCAATGTTGTTGAAAATAGAGGAAGGAGTAAGAATCGTGGAAAAGGATGTCGTGGAAAATCACAAGGTAAGTCCAAATCTCGAACCAGACTAAATTGTTATTACTGTGGCAAACAAGGACGCGTAAAGCCTGAGTGTAGATTCTTGAAAAGAGACCAACAAGCTGGAAGAGTCCACCCTGACCAGATAGACCCGAAGAAGAAGAAAGAAGATGGAACAACTACTGCAGTGGCCTCGAATGATGAGAATATGTTTCTTGTTGGAGAAGAAAATTATCCAAATGTTGCATCAGATGATTGCATATGGACGATTGACTCAGGAGCATCCTTCCACGTCACACCTCATGAAGAATTCTTCTCATCATACCAAAAAGGAGAATTTGGTACGGTGAAGATGGGAAACCATGTCACAAGTAAAATCGTCGGTATTGGCGAAGTAACTTTGATGACTGAGAATGGAAATAAGCTTGTGCTGAAGGAGGTCAGACATGTACCCGAGATGCGTCTGAACCTTATCTCAGTGGGAAAGCTAGATGAAACCGAGATGATAAACCAATTTGGTAGCGGCAGATGGAAACTCAGCCGAGGAAGCATGATTGTTGCTCGCGGCAGAAAGGAAGGCTCTCTGTACATTATGTAGGGAAAGATATGTAAGGGGGAGACGAATGTTGCTCAAGACGCAACCAAAGAACTGTGGCATAGACGACTTGGCCACATGAGCGAGAAGGGTCTGGAGATCCTTGCAAAAGATCATCTCCCAAACATAAAAGGGCAGTCACTTGAATCCTGTGAAGACTGTCTAGTAAGCAAACAACACAGAGTATCTTTTAAAAGATTAGATGATGCAAGAAGAAGAAAACAGATTCTGGATCTTGTTCATTCAGATGTTTGCTCAACGTCTGAAAGGTCTGTTGGTGGCGCTCAATACTTTGTTACCTTCATTGATGATCACTCTAGGAAGGTGTGGGTGTATCAATTGAAGACGAAAGATCAAGTTCTTCAAGCTTTCAAGGAGTTTCATGCTTCTGTAGAACGAGCATCTGAAAGAAAATTGAAATGCTTGAGAAGTGATAATGGCGGAGAATACATAGGTCTGTTTGAGGCATATTGCAAAACTCATGGGATAAGACATGAGAAAGTTCCTCCCAAGACACCTCAGATGAATGGAGTAGCTGAAAGGATGAACAGAACGATCGCAGAGAAAGTCAGAAGCATGCTTTCTCAAGCAAAACTTCCCAAATCATTTTGGGGCGAAGCAGTGAAAACTGCAGTTGATCTGATAAATCTGTCTCCTTCAAGACCTTTAAATGGAGAGATTCTAGATGAAGTATGGACTGGAAAGAAAGTCTCTTATGGTCACTTGAGAGTCTTTGGGTGTAGGGCATTTGTCCACATTCCTAAAGATGAAAGAGCAAAGCTAGATGCAAAGACGAAGGAATGCATATACCTTGGTTCACCAAGAGATGAACTTGGTTTCAGATTATGGGATCCTGCACACAAGAAGATTGTTCGAAGCAGGGATGTGGTGTTCTTTGAAGATCAAACGATCCAAGACATTAACCAATCTGAGAAGCCAAAGCACAAAGTGATTTCTGATTCAAGTCCTGTTGTGATAAACAATTCAGGAGGAGAGAATCCTCAAAGGAATGATGAACATGATCAGGAGGAACAATCTGATCGAGGTAACAACAACGACCGAGATAGAACAAAGTCAGGATCAGATGATGGAGACTGATGAGACAGAAGAACAATCTCAAGTAAGACGATCCAGAAGAGTCAGACAACCATCAAGAAGATATTATTCATATGAATATGTCAATCTCACTGATGAAGCAGAACCTCAAAGCTTCATAGAAGCAATTGAGACGAATGATAAGGAGAAATGGTTGCAAGCCATGGAAGAAGAAATGCAGTCCCTGAAAGAGAATCAAACGTATAACCTGGTGAGATTACCAGATGGACGAAAGACGTTGAAAAACAAATGGGTGTTCAAGCTCAAGACGGAAGAGAACAACCCAAACCCCAGGTACAAAGCAAGAATTGTTGTAAAGGGGTGCAACCAGAAGAAAGGCATAGATTTCGAAGATGACATCTATTAGAGCAATTCTCGGTCTAGCTGCAAAAATAGACTTGGAGATTGAACAACTTGATGTAAAAACAACATTCCTACATGGAGACCTAGAGGAGGAAATCTATATGGAGCAACCAGAAGGTTTCACAGAACCAGGAAAGGAACACCTAGTGTGTCATCTGAAGAAAAGCCTCTACGGTCTGAAGCAAGCTCCAAGGCAATGGTACAAGAAGTTTAATCTCTTCATGACCCAACACAATTTCAAGAAGACCTCCGGAGACCATTGTGTGTTTGTGAAGAAATATGAGAATGGTGAATCCATCATACTTCTGTTGTATGTTGATGATATGCTAATTATTGGGAAAGATAAGGCGAAAATAGCTGCTCTCAAGAAGGCATTGAGCAAGTCTTTTGCCATGAAAGATCTGGGTGCAGTGAAGAAGATTCTTGGAATGAAGATAACTAGAGATCGTTCTAGAAGGATGTTGTGGATGTCACAAGAAGACTATATCCATAAAGTTCTTGAAAGGTTCAACATGCATAATGCCAAACCTATGCATGTTCCATTACCTGGTCATCTCAAACTGAGTAAGATGCAATGTCCAGGGAATGAAGAAGAAAAAGAAGAAATGAACAAGGTGCCCTATTCTTCTGCATTGGGTAGTCTTATGTATGCAATGTATCTGTACAAGACCAGACATTGCTTATGCTGTCGAAGTTGTGAGTAGATTCCTATCAAATCCAGGAAAGGAACATTGGAATGCAGTGAAATGGATACTACGATATCTGAGAGGAACTGTCAAAAGCTGCTTGTGTTTTGGCAATGGAAATTTAAAGCTTCTTGGGTATTCAGATGCAGATATGGCAGGAGATGTGGATTCAAGAAAGTCTACATCAGGATATCTAATTACTTTTGCAGGGGGAGCTATCTCATGGCAGTCAAGACTACAAAAGTACATTGCTTTAAGCACTACAGAAGCAGAATCCATCGCAATCACTAAAGGTTTCAAAGAGATCTTGTGGATGAAGAAGTTCCTACAAGAGTTAGGACAGGATCAGGAAAGTTATATTCTCTATTGCGACAGTCAGAGCACAATCCATCTCAGTAAGAACTCGACATTTCATTCAAGGTCGAAACACATCGACGTAAGGTATCACTGGATCCGTGATGTGTTGGAAAGTAAACTGCTGCAGATTGAGAAAATACACACAAAAGATAACGGGGCGAATATGATGACAAAAACTCTACCGAAAGAGAAGATAGAAGTCTGTAAAGAAGTTGCAGGCTTAGTATCAACCCCAAACTGATTCAAGGATATTTTCCCTTTGGCTGAAGGGGGAGATTTGTTGGAAATTTCAGCCAAAGCAAGTCCCACATTGTATGGGAACTAACTTGGAGATCCCCCTTAAGCCTATATAAAAAAGCTTAAGGGGTGCTAACTAAACACACCAATCCTCACAAGAGAGAGTGAGAGAAAAACAGGGAGATCATTAGAGAGAGTTTTCTCAGAGAAAAACAGTGAGCCAATTTGTGAGAGTGTTATCCACAAATTGAGGATACAATATTCTTGTATTTTTGTATTCCCATTATTGTTATAGTGGAAGTTTAAGCGGCCTACGGGTCCTGTGGTTTTTTCCTTGCTCACATTGAGGAGGTTTTTCCACGCTAAAAATTGTCCGGTGTTATTACACTTATTTTTACGCTTCCGCTTAGTGCCTATTTTTGAGTTCACAGAGGAGGGAAATTATGCTGGTATTTCCCAACATATCCTACCCTACTTTGATGTTTATTCTTCAAGCACAAATGAACCTGCAAAAGAAACAGAGAAACATTTTTGTGTATAATCATTAGAGAAGACACTCCTCACTTGTCACCTTTTTCTATTTCTTTTCCAGGTTGGGCTATGGTGCACCGCCCATATTTTACACCACTCACTACACTACCCATGTGGTAAATTTTGGGCCAATCAAATTATCACATAGGTTGGTCAAAATTTCAAACTTTCTAGTTGTATTATACTGTAGTCGAACTATACGAATACAGTATATTGTAGTATAATATATGTGCATTTTGTATTTTCAAATATAACTCATATTATAATAATGTTTTTTGATTAAAAAAACTGATTATATTGCAAAATATTATTGACAACGAACATTATTTTAATTCATATTAAAATATTATTTTGTAATATAATCAGTTTTTTTAATCAAAATATATTATTTTAATATGAGTTAAATTTGCGAATACAAAGAGTACATATACTATACTACAATATATTGTATTCATATATTTGACTACAGTAGAAATACAACTAGAAAGTTTGAAATTTTGACCAAACCCATGTGGCAATTTGATTGGTCCAAAATTTGCCACATATGAGTGATGTAGTGGGTGGTGCAAAATATGGGTGGTGCACCTTAACCCAACCATTCTTTTCCTCACATCATTCATATGGTGTTTATTTCCTCTCCTTCCTCTCAATTTGTTCCTCCTTCCTATAATATTCTGAGTGATTTCTCACAAAACTCTCATTTTCTCACTCCTACTCAAAGGACTGTCGCCCCCTTTCCCCTCTCATATTGTTTCACTCCCTCTCCTTTCTCATACCCACACAAATTTTGTGTTTAGCCTTTAACCTCTAGAAAACCTGCAAGCAAACAAGGAAGCATATTTACATATTCATTAGATAAAAATTCTCCTTACTTTTCTCCCATTGCTTTTTCTCTTTCTCACAGCTTTTATTTAGTGTTTGTTTCTCCTCCTTCTACTCCACTTGTCATGTTATTCTCTCACATTCTGGACAGAAAATATCTTGCTAGTAACTCTCCTCATATAATTTCACTCCTCATACAGTGCTTTAAAGTTGCCTAGTAAGGCTACCACAAAACCCAACCACTCATAAATTTGCATCCAAATCTCATACGCTTTTGGGCATTGTATGAATAGGTGATCAACATATTCCACCAGCTCCTCACAAAACCCACATAATAATGCATGTTGATCAACTATTACCTGTCTCCTATACAAGTTCAATTTCGTTGGTAGCCTATCTTTCACAGCTTTCCAAGTTAGGGCTAAAACTTTTGGTGGAGCTTTCACTTTCCAGAATTGTTTGAAAATTTATAATTTTGTTTCATCTGTTTCTTTTTCCAGATTATCACCCGACTCTTGCAAAAACATATACCCATATTTGGATGAATAGCTCCTTGAACCATCCAATATCCATTCCCAAATATCTCCACCACCTTTCGTGGGACTTGCTGGAAAAGCTAAGTCCGAGAACTCTGCCCACATTTGTTCCCATTCAAAAAGAGATCTCCTCCACGTGAGATCAATGCTCACCAACCCACTCTCCTAGTTTTTGTATTTCTGGATTTTCATCCCTTGATACCATATATAATCGCGGGAATTCAAAAATCTTTAAAGCTAGTTGGTCCATACCACACATCCTCTCATAATCTTATTTTATTCCATATTTCTATCTTCCTCTTCAAACCCCCTGAAACCAATCTGACAAGTTATTTATTCTTCCTAATATACAAATTCCTTTCCATCAAGCTGATCCTTTTGTTATTCCTTCATTGTTGCCTAAATCTGCACAACCCTCTACTTCTACACCATATCTCGTTAGTAGGATATCTCTCAAGAGTCCTCTTTTCTCTTTCAACAGTCTCCATCTCTATTTAGTTAGCAAAGCCATGTTAAACCATTCTATTTTTTTTTATCCCCAAACCTCCTTTTTTTCTAGGCTTACATATGACTTCCCATCTGACCCATGCAATTTTCATGTTTTCACACGCCACCCCCCCCCCCCCCCCCAAGGACAAGTATCTACCTTTCCAGACCACCAATTTCTTTTTCAGAGACTGAATTATTGGTTCCCAAGTTAAGACACTCCTCAGATTAGCTCCCATCGGTAACCCCAGGTATTTAAACGGGAGATGACCTTTTTTACATTGCAAAAAGACCGCTGCCTGATGATTAAACTCTTCTGGCACATTGACACCTATCAGTCTTGTTTTTTTGTCTGGCACATTGACACCTATCAGTCTTGTTTTTTTGGTAATCAACCTTTAGACCTGAGAGTAACTCAAAACATTTAAGCATGGACTTCATCACCCAAAGGTTCTCCCATGTTGCCTCCCCCACTAATAGAGTATCATCTGCATATTGAAGTATAGACACCTCTAACCCCTCATTCCCAATCTTGCACCCTTTGTACCTTCCTGATGAGACATCGTTCCTCATAAGTCCATTAAGTCCTTCTGCCACCATCAGATATAGGAAGGGTACCAAAGGATCTCCTTGTTTAAGCTCCTTTTGAATCGAAAATTCTTTTGTTGGACTTCCATTCACAAGCATCGAACACCTGCCTAAACAAATACACTCCTTAATCCATGATCTCCATTTGACACAAAAGCCTAATCTGCCCATCATGTAGTCTAAAAATTTCCATTTGACAGAATCATAAACTTTTTCAAAACCTATTTTGTGGATAAAGTAATTCTTCCTTGTTTTTCTTACCAGGTCCACCACTTCATTAATCACCACAACCCCATCCAAAATATTCCTATTTGTAAAAACGTTGATTGGTTATTTGAGATAATCCGAGACACCCCGTTGTGCCCCGTTGTTCCATTTATTATTTATTAAACTTAATCGCTTATTTAACGTTAATAATAACCCAAAAATACGAAGAAATTAAAAACTTAATTTATAATCAAATAACTTCTGCAAATTTAAAACACCCCAACGTTATAATATATAAATACATACATGTTTATTCATTACAATACCAAAACACTGTTTAGAGTATCATGTCAGTAGGATCCCTCACAGGTACTTAATTATACAAAGTGCTTATAACTAGCGGAAACATAAAACGTCTTTTAAGACTCACTGGCCCTAAACTTACGACACTATATTGTTAACATCCGTAGCTTGTTCTCCAGCATCCGGTTCAAACGGAGTTCCGTCTAACTCCTTAGCAACATATTCCTTCACCGAGTCTTCTAACAAAATAAAGTATACATACACAAAATACGGAAATAGGGAGATAAGAAACACTTCTATCATCATAAGCGGAAAAGATTCATAGCATATAACATAATAACGGTCACAGACAAACAACACTCATAATTAACAATCATCTTTAATTCACAATACTTTCCTCTACCTTCAATCTCATGCAACTAAACTATTATGCTGACGTGGCCACCATCAATACTATCACACATCCCTTTCCCGCCGAGGGATGTTAGTCAGTCATTCAAGCGATGCATCCCCTCTAAAATCGGGGCACATATTCATCCATGGTGAGAATGCTCATGCAAAGCAATGACACTATAGCCGCACAGTACAGTCTGTGGACACCCTGATTCTATCTCAAGGGTGCTCATGCAAAGCAACATGACACTATAGCTGCACAATCTAACACTAAATTGGGACTGCCTCGCAAGAACGTCTGACCTCATGTGTTCCCAATACACGGTTGTGAACAAAAATATACATGAACCTCTCTGACCCGTATCAATAACAACCTAGTGCCTCGAGTTTTCCTCATAGCCTCCACTTACATTCTATATCACATCACTTCTATAAAAATAATGGCTAGGCACATCTAATTCATATTCAAGCTCTCACCCAAACAAAATACCTCCGATCAACATATATATTTACTTAAAATCAACTAAGCAATTTATCAAACCAGACATATCATGCATAACACAATAATCAATAAAATATTCAAACACCAAAATAAACGTCACATGCAGTAGAATACCTCAACCAGCGTATCACAAACAATTTAATAATAATAAGTCAAACATCCTCAATATTATAAAATTAACCTAATGCGATAAACCTACAATTCCCAAATCATCATTGATATTACGGAAAAGTTTCCAATGCGATTTTGGTATTGTTGATTACTCGACCACTAGTAGGGTTTAGGACGCCCTACACCATTATTATAAATTATATACTACTTATTAGTTCCGACAATGGAATGGTTCTTTCTCCCACCTGACTTATCACCGGATTCACAAACTTCCTGATCCTTGTTATTACACTACGAATATTAATTAACCTTCAACCAAATCAATACAAAAATGTATTAATCAAACAAAATCCATCTATGACACTTTAGGGCTAAGTTCGGCCAAGACTAAGAAAATAGATTTACGGTTATTTTCTTAATGCTATCTTTTGGATCCTAGTTACTAGAGTCTTTACTAGCATAGATTAATTATTACAAGACAACAGTTTGAAACAAAATCTTCTAACCTCTAGGGTTAGGGTTTCGTCCATGTATATTAAAATAGGCTAGAAATTGTTTTTGATTGCAAGCTCTTGGATTATCACTCTAGGGATTTCAAATAGCTTATTTCAAGTCACCATCCAAGTTAAAGTTGAATAAAACTCATCTAACCCCTTTAGTATAGGATTCGGCCAAGACATAAGAATAGGGTTAGAAGTTTCTTTTGTTTTTTTTTTTTACATACTCTTCGATTTAAAACCTAGAAACCTTAGATAGCCTAGAACCATCATCATTTATGCAAAACTTTGAAGAAAACTCATCTAGCCCACTTATGATTAGATTGGCCAACATAGGAAAATAGGGCTAGAAATTTATTTTGATTTTAAACTCTTAGATTTAGAACATGGAAACCCTAGTTAGCTTATAAAAACCTCATCTAAGTTAAAAATTGAACCAAATCTCATTTGCTCATTTGAGCATCAATTCGGCCATGTAGAGAAAAACAGGAAAGAAGATGGTTTTGCTTACACACTCTTAGATGATGATAGTAGGAGACATATCAAGATCATAGAAATTGGTTTCACATTAAAATGATTTTTCTACAATTTTCTAGAATTGTTTGAAGTTCTGGATCTAGAAATGGAAATTTGTGAAAAGTTGTTGGAAATGAAGGTTTGATGCATGATAAATGAAGCTAAGATGATGAGGAAGGGATTCCTCACCTTGAATTGAAGAAATTTAATGAAGAACTTGAGGAGAAACGAAGAACTTCTCAAGAACACAAAGGATGTTCTTGGTGTTTTTGGTGAAGAAGATGACTTAGAAAGAAAATGAAATGTCTAAGTGTGTGAGTGGGGGGTTTGGGCCGTGGGAATGGAATGAGAGAGTGAAGGAGTGAGTTGTTTTATGTTAAATTGAACCAATGTTAGGTTAATTGACATAGGTTAAGTTTAGGAAATAATATAATAACTTAACTATGGTTATAATAATCTAACTAGAGTTAATTTGTAATCATGATTAGGTTAGAATATGTGGTGGAGAATGAATCGAGGTGTGAATGATTTTGGGCCACAAATGAGGAGGAAGAAGCCCAATTGGCTTTGTCTTGCCTTAACCATGTTTAAAAACTGACTAGGATAGGTTAAGTTAAGCTTAAGGGCATTTTGGTCATTTCACCTAAAACTCATAATTCCTAACATCAATGACTTCATAAATTGTTGGTGAGTCATCCCATAGCTCAGTTCCTTCGGTGTCCTGTTCTATCTATGTCGTTCCGTTTTCGGTTGAAAATTTTCAAAATAACCAAACTCGTTGGAAATATGATTTAAATATAAACCATTTCGTTCACGATTCAAAATTAGGTTTTTTGATCATTAAAATCTTACTGTCACTGAAAACACCGATCGTTTTCTGTCCAAACTTTTACCAAAATTCGTTCGAATAAACATAATATTTTGATTCTGATAAAAAATTTGGAAAGTAGAATTCCTCACGGACATAATATAAAAAATCTACAAATTTTCAGTTTCGGGTCAAATTAGGGTTTTATGTCGGTATAAAATTACACTATCAGTAAAAACGCATACCGATTTCCGTCTGAGTTTTAAACCCAAATTTTAACCAGAGCTTCCTACCATCGAGTAGGTCCTAGATATGATTTTTTTCTCCAAAATCATTTCCTAAGTCTCATATAAAAATATAAATAAATATATCTTTACCGTTAATACAGTGTATCCGAAAATCGGGCTGTTACGTAATCGGATCCAACACCTTCTTTAATCTACTTGCCAACAACTTTGAAATTATTTATATAGGCACCCTAGGAGGGATATCGGCCTAAACTCATTTAGGCAATGTGAATTCTTCACTTTGGGTATTAAGGCAACAAAATATGAAGAGAAACGCATTAGCAGTCTACTGAGACAAAAAAAAAAAAAAAACTCATTTACCATACCCCACACTTCCTCCTTAATTAATCTCCAGAAAGTTTGAATAAATTTAAAGTTGTATCTGTCCGATCCCGGGCTCTTGTTTCCATCAAAACAGTGTACAATCTCTTCAACCTTTTCTAACGAAAAACTATTCACTAAACTTGACGATTCCCTTTCTGTTATTCTCTTGAAATTTAATCCTTCTAAAGTTGGTCTCTCTACCACTTCCTCTAAATATAAAATTGTTGAAATGCTTTGTAATTTCATACTTACACTTTCCACCTCTTCCACCCACAAATCATCGAACCTTATAGCAACTACTTGATTTCTTCTTCTTCTTATAGCTAGACATGCTTGAAAGAATGATGTTGTAACACTCCCCTTGGGCATTACGTTCTAATCACATGCGGAAATAAATTAAGAAAGAGTTTACTGGTTGCTTTCGGAAAAACTTCTATTATTTTCATAGGTCTGAAAATATGGGTGGTAAAATTTTTATTTTCTAGGATTCACCGCAGAAAAAAAAAAAGATTCACGCATCACTTAAAATGAAATTGTAAAACCCCAAAGTACATTGAGATACTACTAGATACAAAACATAAGATACACCGAAATTAGCTTTTCGCTAAACATCTCATACATTTTATAAAAAAGTCATACTTAGAGACTAAACAATGACAACATGACACTTGACTCCGATCCGGCAACGTCTTCAATAACAGAAACAACTTACATTGGAACAACTGCCAACTATTTCCAGGGATACTTCACAGTTCTCCAACATAGGAGGGATTAACCGGAAACAAGAGGGTGAGGGGGTGAGATATGAAATATCAGTGAACTCCCTGCAAATAGAGGACTCAGTCCCACACATATACATATATTAGTAAACTTGTACATATCATCAAGTATAAACATCATTGCTGCCCCCCACGCACCATGGTACTTAAGAGGGACTATCTTTGGGTTTAATCCTGGCATCATCATGTCATTAAAAATATTTGCCAATCACTCATTCGGGCATCCAATTTTAATTTTGTCAGTGCAAAAATGTCGTTGTTCCCCACACACCGAGGTACTTAAGAGGAACCAACTCTATACTGTAAGGCAGGACATACGTCTATGACCACAAGCGGCGTCCCACTTGCTTTGCACTTACTTGCTTGCCTTTCAAACTGAAAGGACTCTATACTTGCCTTCCAAACTGAAAGGACTTCTGTGATTGCCTTCCAAATGGGAAGGACTCCATACTTGCCTTCCAAACTGAAAAGACTTCTATACTTGACATCTGAAATGTCATTGATAACCATTCTAATTCGAATCATGAATAGAATTAGCATGGTTACTACCTTTGGATGCCAAATGGTGTTTCACATTCATTTCTTCATAATATTAAATAACTTAACTCACATATCAATTTATAGCTTAAAAACTAATGACCTAAAGCAAAACTTATAAACCATTCACATGAACAATATATAATCTCTCAATCAAGTATTCAATAAGGGATAATGCATCAACAACATTAGCAGAATTTCAGCAGTTTTCAGTTAACTTCTATGATTTTATTAAAATACCAAACGAATTTGGATTTGTACAAAAGACCACTCCCTGGAAAGCTAAATAAGTATAGTTTATAAATAAGATTTTAGTTTTGGAATACAGTTTATGAAAACTTACAGTTTTAATAAGCAAGCTTCTGCACCCAGAAAACAGGGCAGTTACAATACTCCAAATTATGACAGGTTTTTCTTCATCAATACTCAGTGTAAAACAGCAAAATAAGTGCCTAAATTGTAGAATTTCGAGTCTATTTTCTAAAAAAACAAGAATCATACCAAACAAAGTCCCATAGAAATAATTATAAGAAAAATACTTCACATATGTTTATACGGGTTTCTGACCAGCAACTTCATTTGGGACTTTTCACAAACAAATTACATGCATGTAATTGAAATAATTTATACCATCAATATGCACTCAATTTACTTCATATAATCAACAGGCAGGTACCAAATCAAACAATAAAATCAAGCAAATCAAAATTCCTAAGCTTGGATTTATGGTTACCAAGCACTAAACTAAGGAAACTCACAAGTGATGTATAGGTTATGAATCTTGTGTTTGAGTTGTCTCTCTTTTCTCTTGATGGCTATAATCTCCCTTCTTAGGACCATGGTTTTGTAGGGAAGGAACTTGAAATGAAGAAAATGATGAACTAAGGGTTTGATGTCCTTAGGTCAGAATACCCATTTTTGTTAGAGAGCTCCAAATGAAAAATTGTGTGAAATAACATAGGCTTAGATGATGTAGAGGAGTGGGAATATGGTGTTGGTTTTTCCAAATAATGAATGGATGGTGTAGCTCTAGTGTGGGTCGAATTTCATGGCTATGGAGGAAGAAGAGCTCAAATGGAGGAAGTACATGAACAAAAGAGGTTTAGATGGTTAAGGCTTACAAGGAAATGATGTTAGAGCTTGAAAATTAACCTTGGATGATGATGGTTAGGGCTGGACGAATTTGTTGGAGCAAGGAGGAAGAAGAAGACTTTGGTGGTTTAAAGAAGATGAAGTTTGAAAGAGAAAATGAAAGTGAGTGTGTGTGTAGTGTGTGTAGCCATTTAATGAGCGGAAAATAAGGGGAGAGTGATTTGTCACTTTAGCTATTATGGGCTAGTGTATTTGGGCTTTACCTCCCAAGGATCTCTATTAATACAAACTTAGTAATTTAACTAACCTTCATAATCTAAATAAAAGAAATATTCATATTCATATAAAGCTCATGAAATCATTTCCCAAAAATATTCAAATGTGTAAAGCAAGGAAATTGAAGATGGAAAAATAATAATAATTAATCAAGCATTTTTTTTTGAGATGTTACATTACTCTCCCCCTTAGAGAAATTTTGTCGTCAAAATTTAGTAAAACCTACCTGAGAGAAATGCATTAGCAATGATCTATCAAACAATAACAGTCGTTGCCTTAGCAAACTTCCCACCTCATGACATTTAAAAGCATGCAAGTGATAATTGGAAACACAAAACTACTTCAGTTTGCATTTAGGTTCCTAGGATGGTTTCTACAAGATCCTTCGTCTAGTAGCTACTAAGCTTCCGGGTTTCAGACTGTGGTCAACCACTTGAACCAGCATAGTTTTGAAAGTTAAGCTGAGTCTTAAACTCATTTAGCTTCTGCTGCGGACTCTGATTTCTAAAGTCTTGAAGTCCTCGCTCTTTGAATACGAAACTAGAACAACAAAACGTAACTACCGATATGGGCTTCAACTCTACTAACCCAAATCTATGTGTCATTGTCTCAAACTTGATATCACATATACTATGATTCAATTTGCATTAAACATCAATTTTTTTTATTTATTATTAATTTTTTTATTTTGTTTTTTGTTTTATTTTTTGTTTTATTTTTTTTTATTTTTACTTTCAACTAAACCAAAGACAATCAATAACATGCTGGACTACGGTTGCTAGTCTCATCAATGCTAACACAGTATGTTAAGTTTAAAACAAAAGGAATTGTGCAATGCTAATCAGGTACCATAGAAGATACTACTAGTGAACATGCAATCAATAACATAACCACTGTGCAGTTAAAACATGCAAGGATCCATTTACAAATCTTGAAGCCTAGAACAATTTCACTTTTCAAAACAGGTAACAAAACAGTTCAAAGGAATGTTATAATAAATAGTGAGTCAACCGACACCACATTACAACATACTACACAACTGCTAATCTGATTTAATTAGTTATCCCAAACATCTTATGAGGTTCACATTCTCAAAATAAAAGTCTTATGAACTCATCAACTAGTTCAAGAACAAACAAGCATCATACGGTCCTCTTAAATAATATTAGAAAGAATTAATCAGGTACAAGTCATGTATTTGCATGCATTCATTCTTTTCCATTAACAATATAAATCAAGTAATTAACAAGCTCGTTACCATTTACAAACTATGGCATGTAATATCCTCGTCAACAAGGTTTATTTGAAATTTGATTCTACTTTACCTATATACTAAACCATATCCCTGAACTTATTAAAGATCATGATACATTTGGGCCATTGATGATTCTCTGACTTGACACCAAGAACATAAAACAATGCATCTTAAATGATTTACATGTACAACCAAACAAATTAAACCTTCCCAATCTTGAATCAATTATCACAGCCCAAGACATCACTAAGGAATATTAAAAGACTCTCATGCATGGAATTAAGTTTGACTAAATGTAAAAATAGGAAAGAATTGAGAAAACACAATCATGGATAGATATTTGATCTTAGTGGTAGCTCATATATAATATGAAAAATCCTAGGGTACAAGACCATAATAGGTATATCACATGCACCATAGGTTAGATTATGTAAAGAAAAACAAAAGCTAAATTATAGACTTTGTTCATTCGGCTTCAAACAGGCCGAGAATAATTCGATCAGAGTCCAAAAACAAACAACAACTAATACCTAACTATAGGAATATTGTTGCAGGACGGAACAGTTACATGCAAGTATATATGAAAGGGTTAAGAGGTTTATCAATTATACTTCACATTTTGAAATATAGATTGGAATTAATAACATCTTATACATTCAATTTAGCTGATAAAAGGGTCATGCAAAATAAAGAATTAAAACATGAAACAAAACCGAATAAGAGGGAAGGATTTGTTCAATTTTAATGTACATGGTTTTATCGCATTCCACCTAACAAGTAAAAACCGCACAAAGGATGAAACTTTATAATAACAATCACTCTTATTAGATTCAACAAGAGAAACAAAATAATGTGCATGTCTATCCATTTTTACTACCATCTTAAACAAAACAAAGTTCAAAAGTCTAAGACATACAAGGCTAATCCTTTCGGTTAAATTTCTCAAATAGCAACAATTGCTTAGCTTTATACTGAAAAGATAGTGCATGCTTCTTTCACATTTACATATCATGTTCAGTTGACCTTCATGGTTACAATCAAAAGAATGCATCGAACAAGGCAACCAGTTCCCTTTCTATTCTTAAAACAACAGCATATAATAAGAGATAACTTAACTTGCGTTAACCCTGCCAACTTCAGGTTACCAGGGTAAAACAAAAGAATTGGGGAATAGGTACACAATCACCTATTGTTGGCAAGCATCTGAGCTTGCAATGTTCCAATGTGTCCGACTAGAGGGAGAAACTTAAAGATCATAGTAGATACTCCCAAAACATATAGCAAGACATAACAACAACACATAAGCATGCAAAGGTTATATTATTGCTACCAGCATTTATTTCCATACTCAAGTAATCTGAATTATCATCTCATATCACATCCAGGCATAACAATTACACCACACATAAGGTAAACACTCAGATTATAGGGAATGTAATTGTATTATTACATTCTCACACTTGTGCGTTGATCACAAAGAAAGAATATAACTTATTCAATATGATCTACACTGTAAGTCTACACAACACAGCATCAACACATGGTTTATTGGTTTGCGTTTCATTTTGTGTTTGTTTTCTCTTTCTTATCTTGTCTGTTGTTACACTGCCAGGCTTGTCAAATTTGAACTCCTGAGGACCAATGTAAAAAGCACAAAAGAATTTGACCATTCTGAAAATAACTTTTGAAATGGATATATTCGTATTTTAAAAATACTACAATTCATTTAGAAGCTCCATAACAACAACATTCATAAAAAAAAACTTTTAACTTGTATCAGTCAAAAACATTTACTGGAAGATACTGCTCCGCTCAACTTATAAAACAACATTTATGTTCATCAAACTTCAACTAATTCAAGGGTTTGAAAACCGGTTTATGAAGGGTGTACAATTAAAACATTTTCAAAAGACGACTTGTACAAAAGACTTATCCTTGTGGGATAATACTCTTCGTCATTCTTCAAGCGAATACCTGAGGTGGCCTACCTCATTAATTCACATGAAGAAAGTGGAACAATATCAGCCCACAGAACTTGACATACAAACCCCTAAGCCGGATCTTTCTAGACTCATACTCATAGTCCGATGGGATCGAACTACTCTGATACCATAATGTAATACCCCAAAGTACATTGAGATACTACTATATACAAAACATAAGATACACTGAAATTAGCTTTTCGCTAAACATCTCATACATTTTCAAAAAAAGTCATACTTGTAATGCCCCCCCTTGGGGCATTACTTACGTAACACGTGCGGAATCTAAAATTAAAAGATAATTTGCTGGTGCTTTCGGAAAATAATTTATATGAGTATATAAGTGTCTGAAATTGGGTATAAAATTTTGTCACGACTCCTAAGCCTTGATTGGCACACGGTCTTACTATCATAGTATGGCAAGCCTATTTAATTTAAAGAATATACTTGAATAAAAGCTAGTATTTTACGAAAATTTCGACAGAGTCTCCTCTGTAATTCGGACATCCCAAGTAAAAGAACACCTGCTAAAATAATTACATTTTCACTCCAGAATTTCAGTTACACCAAATCCAACTAGAGAGCAATATATATATATAAATAACAGTCATAACCATAAGCTTTACAAAACCAAAAGGGAAAGTTTAAGTTTGCTTTCAAAATAACGCTCTCCGAGCCATAAACATTTCATTTTAAAATAAAGGCTCTCTGAGCCATACTCATACATACTTATCAAAATAATCTAAGTCTCAGACCCTAAGCTGGTCATTCTAAAAGTTATTCCTGAGAAGAACTCACGTGATCGCTCCACAATCAAATACCTCATCAAGCAACTAGATCTAAGTCTCTGAGTGACTTAGGAAGACTCCTCTGCACATCTGTACTAAAATACCCAGGGTACAATCGCAAACCAGAAGAAACCTGATATGTTTGTAAGGGTGAGATACCATCATAAGATATATCCCACAACAACCATATACATGATACATACATCACATAATCATATAAGCAGTCAAATCATGCATATACACAACAAAATAGTGTTTTATCAAAGGGCATCAAACCCGCACAGTCAATCTTTCGAAAATATGCATGGCACTTCAATATCAGGCTCTAACTTAATCTCACGAGATATCAACACCGTTTTTCACTGGAGAAGAATTAGAGTTGGTCAAGCTCTAGCCCATCGGGCAGTTACCCCCTTACCCTCATGCATTAAGGTCTCAGGACGGGCAACGTCACATGTGCCTCTTCACTCGGTTTACATGGACAGACTCCCCAGATACCACCTTGTATCTGTTATAATCATCAATAGCACGTCGCTTGGGGAAATGCACATGAGAAAATATTTTATTTAAAAGGATTTCTTTGTGTTCATCATTTTTTCACTGTCATTTGCTCAAGGCTAACGACTTAAATCATCATTTCCCCATCGCATTGAAAACTCAGAAGCATAGGACTCATAGTCCGAATGCTCAATCACAATGCCCAAGACCGTGGCCACAGTCAAGGGTTGTGGTCGTAGAAAACAACCTTCACCTTTAATCATAATCATCACACGCGGTCAGAAGACACAGTCCAACACAACGTGATTAGGATCTAAGTCCATAACATCATAACCAGGACTCATAGTCCCGAATTCACACTGATTCAAGATCACGTGCACATCACTGAATACTAGAGGCGACGTCTCGCGTACTAGATTCTCTTTCTTAAGTACTTATTTTTTGTTCAGTGAAAAACAAATTCAAAACCGAATCCTCGATAACCTATCCAGGTCATCGGAAAGTTTCTAAAATATTTAGGAAAAACCTTTTCTTTGAAAATCTTTTATAAAGCATCTTTGAAATTCTTTTATCTTTGAAATATTTCCCCCAATAGGATATTGCCAAATAATCTTGAAAGTTTTCACTTGAAAACACATAGTTCGAAAAGGATTTTTCTCTTGTATAACAGTAGTACCCCAAAACCATTTCAACATTTAAAACAAGTACTTTAAGTTAATGAGCTTTTGGAAAAGAACATCAATCCATTCATCTTCAAAGCTTATTAAGGTTTTTAATCCTTATAACGGTTGAGCACAGATGCACGTCTGGCTTAGCAAACTTTCAATCAACAACAGTATATATCATCAGTGCAATGCTAATATCACAGTTGAAAGCAGTTCATCACATATATGCATTTTATCATTTAGAACAAGTACAGTTCAACATTAGATAATAGCACAACAGTTCAAGTACATAAGATAATCAAGTAAGCTCAATCAACATATAACTATCCAGTTAAACACTTACACACATGCATACAGTTATTGAATATCCCTAGGCAAACTCCCCTTACCTTTGAAGACAAGTAAAGGATCCTCGTCTTAATGCTCACATTAGCTCATATCTACTCCATCAAGCAAGCGTAGCCGTGTCAAACGTCTCAGAGAGGGAATCCAACAATGCGCAACAACCAAAAATCAAGAAATCAATTTCACATGATCAAACACACATTCTAACTTTATCTAAACACTTAATCTAATTACCAAACAAGGTTATTTTTAAAGAAAATCATGTTTGAAGCTCACGCTTCCTAATACCCTTTTAGGAAACTTTGTTTTGATTAAAAGATCTTGAAAAAGAACTTTGGAAATCATCCATTAAGAGTCCTAATTGTACTAAATCATAATTAATTTCACAAAAACATACCCAAATTCAAATAAAATCAAATTGGGGTTTTAGGGCTCCTTATTAAAATTTAGGGAAAACTCAAACTCATAGTCCTAATCTCATAAAACAACCTTAAATTTTAAGATTAAAATCTGAAATCAAAGGGTTAGGGTTTCAAAAAAATCAGATTTGGGGTTTTAAATCTGAGACACAAGAGAGGGTTTTAACTCACCCAAGGAAGAAGATGAAGTTGTGGTGGCTGTTGAGACGACCGGTGCGGCGGCGACGCGATTTCCGGCGAGGTGGCAGTGGCTGTTCACGGTGGAGAGACGCTCGCGCGACGGCGGACCGAACGTATGGGTCGCGCGGCTGTCACGGCTGTGCTGAGGTGGTGGTCGCGCGACTCCGGGTGGCGGTGCAGGGATGGCGCCGATCTGAACAAAACAAGGAAGAGGGAGGAGAAAGATGAAGGAGGGAGGAAGAAGAAAAAGAAAGAAGAAAGAAGAAAGAAAGAAAGAAGGAAGGAGAAGAATCAGAGAAGAAAAGGGAGAAAGAGAGATAGCGTCGAGTGAGTGAGAGAAAAAGTGAGAAACTTAAGTTTTTATACCAACTATTTAGAATCTAAAAATAAAGATTGATAAGGATATGTTTTCGAAATTCAAATTAGAGTAAAGATTAATAATTGAACTGATCCACTAAGAAAATACTCAGTCCAAAATTTAATCTCCGATAAATGTCAAACCAAAATATTTTTAACTCTAAAATTAAACAGAATGAGAATATGAAAATGCTTTTCTCTTAATCATATTATGAAAAATATTTTTCTGTACTGGTATATTAGTGACAATAACGTAATTATTGTCTAGTAAGCGTGCATTCACTGAATTGAGTCAGTGCTAACGCACCCAATAAAATAATTTGAAGAGAGTAATTTAATTACTCAAACTAAACCACATAACAAAATAAACTTAAACATCCAAATAAAATAGTTAATCCTAGATGTAAAAACTAGGGTGTTACAATACTTAGAGACTAAACAATGATAATATGACACTTGACTCCGATCCGGCAACGTCTTCAATAACAGAAACCGCTTACATTGGAACAACTGCCAAGTATTTCCGGGGATACTTCACAGTTCTCCAACATACGAGGGATTAACCTGAAACAAAAGGGTGAGGGGGTGAGATTTGAAATCTCAGTGAATTCCCTACAAACAGAGGACTCAGTCCCACACATATACATATATTAGTAAACTTGTACATATCATCAAGTATAAACATCATTGCTGCCCCCCATGCACAATTGTACTTAAGAGGGACTAGCTATGGGTTCAATCCTGATATCATCATGTCATTAAAAATATTTGTGAACCACTCATTCGGACATCCCATTTTAATTTTGTCAGTGCAAAAACATCGTTGTTCCCCACGCACCGAGGTACTTAAGAGGAACCAGCTCTATACTGTAAGGCAGGACATACGTCTATGACCACAAGCGGCGTCCCATTTGCTTTGCACTTACTTGCTTGCCTTTCAAACTAAAAGGACTCTATACTTGCCTTCCAAACTGAAAGGACGTCTGTGATTGCCTTCCAAATGGAAATGACTCTATACTTGCCTTCCAAACTGAAAGGACTTCTGTACTTGACATCTGAAATGTCATTGATAACCATTCTAATTCGAATCATGAATAGAATTAGCATGGTTACTACCTTTGGATGCCAAATGGTGTTTCACAATCATTTCTTCATAATATTAAATATCTTAACTCACATATCAATTTATAGCTTAAAAATTAATGACCTAAAGTAAAACTTATAAACCATTCACATGAACAATATATAATCTCTCAATCAAGTATTCAACAAGGGATAATGCATCAACAACATAAGTGGAATTTCAGCAGTTTTTAGTTAACTTCTGTGATTTTATTAAAATACCAAACGAAGTCGGATTTGGACAAAAGACCACTCCCTGGAAAGCTAAATAAGTCTAATTTATAAATAAGATTTTAGTTTTGGAATACAGTTTACGAAAAATTGTAGTTTTAATAAGCAAGCTTCTGCACCCAGAAAACAGGGCAGTTACAATACTCCAAATTATGACAGGTTTTTCTTGATCAATACTCAGTGTAAAACAGCAAAATAAGTGCATAAGTTGTAGCATTTCGAGTCTATTTTCTAAAAAAACAAGAATCATACCGAACAAAGCCCCATAGAAATAATTATAAGAAGAATACTTCACATACGTGTATACGAGTTTCTGACCAGTAACTTCATTTGGGACTTTTCACAAACAAATTACATACATGCAATTGAAATAATTTACATCATCAATATGCACTCAATTTACTTCATATAATCAACATGCAGGTACCAAATCAAATAATAAAATCAAGCAAATAAAAAATCCTAAGCTTGGATTTATGGTTACCAAGCACTAAACTAAGGAAACTCACAAGTAATGTAGAGGTTATGAAGCTTGTGGTTGAGTTGTCTCTCTTTTCTCTTGATGGCTGTAATCTTCCTCCTTAGGACCATGGTTTTATAGGGAAGGAACTTGAAATGAAGAAAATGATGAACTAAGGGTTTGATATCCTTAGGTCAGAATACCCTTTTTTGCTAGAGAGCTCCAAATGAAAAATTGTGTGAAATAACATAGGCTTGGATGATGTAGAGGAGTGGGAATATGGTGTTGGTTTTTCCAAATAATGAATGGATGGTGTAGCTCTAGTGTGGGTCGAATTTCATGGCTATGGAGGAAGAAGAGCTCAAATGGAGGAAGTACATGAACAGAAGAGGTTTAGATGGTTAAGGCTTACAAGGAAATGATGTTAGAGATTGAAAATCAACCTTGGATGATGATGGTTAGGGCTGGACGAATTTGTTGGAGCAAGGAGGAAGAAGAAGACTTTGGTGGTTTAAAGAAGATGGAGTTTGGAAGAGAAAATGAAAGTGAGTGTGTGTAGTGTGTGTAGCCGTGTAATGAGAGGAAAATAAGGGGAGAGTGATTTGTCACTTTAGCTATTATGGGCTAGTGTATTTGGGCTTTACCTCCCAAGGATCTCTATTAATACAAACTTAGTAATTTAACTAACCTTCATAATCGAAATAAAAGAAATATTCATATTCATATAAAGCTCATGAAATCATTTCCCAAAAATATTCAAATGTGTAAAGCAAGGAAATTGAAGATGGAAAAATAATAATAATTAATCAAGCATTTTTTTTTGAGATATTACATTACTCTCCCCCTTAGAGAAATTTTGTCCTCAAAATTTAGTAAAACCTACCTGAGAGAAATGCATTAGCAATGATCTATCAAACAATAACAGTCGTTGCCTTAGCAAACTTCCCACCTCATGACATTTAAAAGCATGCAAGTGATAATTGGAAACACAAAACTACTTCAGTTTGCATTTAGGTTCCTAGGATGGTTTCTACAAGATCCTTCGTCTAGTAGCTACTAAGCTTCCAGGTTTCAGACTGTGGTCAACCACTTGAACCAGCATAGTTTTGAAAGTTAAGCTGAGTCTTAAACTCATTTAGCTTCTGCTGCGGACTCTGATTTCAAAAGTCCTGAAGTCCTCGCTCTTTGAATACGAAACTAGAACTACAAAACGTAACTACCGATATGGGCTTCAACTCTACTAACCCAAACCTATGTGCCCTTGTCTCAAACCTGATATCACATATACTATGATTCAATTTGCATTAAACATCAAATTTTATTTTTTTATTTTTTTATTTATTTTTATTTTTTATTTTTATTTTTTTATTTTTTTTATTTTTACTTTCAACTATACCAATCAATAACATGCTGGACTACGGTTGCTAGTCTCATCAATGCTAACACAGTATGTCAAGTTTAAAACAAAAGGAATTGTGCAATGCTACTCGGGTACCATAAAAGATACTACTAGTGAACGTGCAATCAATAACATAACCACTATGCAGTTAAAACAGGCAAGGATCCATTTACAAATCTTGAAGCCTAGAACAATTTCACTTTTCAAAACAGGTAACAAAATAGTTCAAAGGAATGTTATAATAAATAGTGAGTCAACCGACACCACATTACAACATACTACACAACTGCTAATCTGATTTAATTAGATATCCCAGACATCTTATGAGGTTCACATTCTCAAAATAAATGTCTTATGAACTCATCAACTAGTTGAAGAACAAACAAGCATCATACAATCCTCTTAAATAATATTAAAAAGAATTAATCAGGTACAAGTCATGTATTTGCATGCATTCATTCTTTTCCATTAACAATATAAATCAAGTAATTAACAAGCTCGTTACCATTTACAAACTATGGCATGTAATATCCTCCTCAACAAGGTTTATTTGAAATTTGATTCTACTTTACCTATATACTAAACCATATCCCTGGACTTATTAAAGAACATGATAAATTTGGGCCATTGATGATTCTCTGACTTGACACCAAGAACATACAACAATGCATCTTAAATGACTTACATGTACAACCAAACAAATTAAACCTTCCCAATCTTGCATCAATTATCACACCCCAAGACATCACTAAGGAATATTAAAAGACTCTCATGCATGGAAGTCAATTTGACTTAATGTAAAAATAGGAAAGCGTTGAGGAAACACAATCATGGATAGATATTTGACCTTAGTGGTAGCTCATATATAATATGAAAAATCCTAGGGTACAAGGCCATAATAGGTATATCACATGCACCATAGGTTAGATTATGTAAAGAAAAACAAAAGCTAAATTATAGACTTTGTTCATGCGGCTTCAAACAGGCCGAGAAGAATTCGATCAGAGTCCAAAAACAAACAACAACTAATACCTAACTATAGGAATATTGTTGCAGGACAGAGTAGTTACATGCAAGTATATATGAAAGGGTTAAGAGGTTTATCAATTATACTTAACATTTTGAAATATAGATTTGAATTAATAACATCTTATACATTCAATTTAGCTGATAAAAGGGTCATGGAAAATAAAGAATTAAAACATGAAACAAAACCGAATAAGAGGGAAGGATTTGTTCACTTTTAGTGTACATGGTTTTATCGCATTCCACCTAACAAGTAAAAACCGCACAAAGGATGAAACTTTATAACAACAATCACTCTTATTAGATTCAAGGAGAGAAATAGAAAATAATGTGCATGTCTATCCCTTTTTACTACCTTCTTAAACATAACAAAATTCAAAAGTCTAAGACATACAAGGCTAATCCATTCGGTTAAATTTCTCAGATAGCAACAATTACTTAGCTTTATACTGAAAAGATAGTGCATGCTTCTTTCACATTTACATATCATGTTCAGTTGACCTTCATGGTTACAATCAAAAGAATGCATCGAACAAGGCAACCAGTTCCCTTTCTATTCTCAAAACAACAACATATAATAAGAGATAACTTAACTTGCGTTTACCCTTCCAACTTCAGGTTACCAGGGTGCAACAAAAGAATTTGGGAATAGACACAATCACCTATTCTTTGCAAGCATCTGAGCTTGCAATGTTCCAATGTGTCCGACTAGAGGGAGAAACTTAAAGATCATAGTAGATACTCCCAAAACATATAGCAAGACATAACAACAACACATAAGCATGCAAAGGTTATATTATTGCTACCAGCATTTATTTCCATACTCAAGTAATCTGAATTATCATCTCATATCACATCCAGGCATAACAATTACACCACACATAAGGTAAACACTCAGATTATAGGGAATGTAATTGTATTATTACTTTCTCACACTTGTGCATTGATCACAAAGAAAGAATATAACTTATTCAATATGATCTACACTGTAAGTCTACACAACACAGCAACAACACATGGTTTATTGGTTTGCGTTTCATTTTGTGTTTGTTTTCTCTTTCTTATCTTGTCTATTGTTACACTGCCAGGCTTGTCAAATTTGAACTCCTGAGGCCCAATGTAAAAAGCACAAAAGAATTTGACCATTCTGAAAATAACTTTTGAAATGGATATATTCGTATTTTAAAAATACTACAATTCATTTAGAAGTGCCATAACAACAACATTCATAAAAAAAAACTTTTAACTTGTATCAGTCAAAAACATTTACTGGAAGATACTGCTCCTCTCAACTTATAAAACAACATTTATGTTCATCAAACTTCAACTAATTCAAGGGTTTGAAAACCGGTTTATAAAGGGTGTACAATTAAAACATTTTCAAAAGATGACTTGTACAAAAGACTTGTCCTTGTGGGATAATACTGTTCGTCATTCTTCAAGTGAATACCTGAGGTGGCCTACCTCATTAATTCACATGAAGAAAGTGGAACAATATCAGCCCACAGAACTTGACAAAAAAACCCCTAAGCCGGATCTTTCTAGACTCATACTCACAGTACGATGCGATCGAACTGCTCTGATACAATATTGTAATATCCCAAAGTACATTGAGATACTACTAGATACAAAACATAAGATACACTGAAATTAACTTTTCGCTAAACATCTCATACATTTTCAAAAAAAGTCATACTTAGAGACTAAACAATGACAATATGACACTTGACTCTGATCCGGCAACGTCTTCAATAACAGAAACAACTTACATTGGAACAACTGCCAAGTATTTCCGGGGATACTCCATAGTTCTCCAACATAGGAGGGATTAACCTGAAACAAGAGGGTGAGGGGGTGAGATATGAAATCTCAGTGAATTCCCTGCAAACAGAGGACTCAGTCCCACACATATACATATATTAGTAAACTTGTACATATCATCAAGTATAAACATCATTGCTGCCCCCCACGCACCATGGTACTTAAGAGGGACTAGCTTTGGGTTCAATCCTGGCATCATCATGTCATTAAAAATATTTGTCAACCACTCATTCAGACATCCCATTTTAATTTTGTCAATGCAAAAACATCGTTGTTCCCCACGCACCGAGGTACTTAAGAGGAACCATCTCTATACTGTAAGGCAGGACATACGTCTATGACCACAAGCGGCGTCCCATTTGCTTTGCACTTACTTGCTTGCCTTTCAAACTGAAAGGACTCTATACTTGCCTTCCAAACTGAAAGGACTTCTGTGATTGCATTCCAAATGGGAAGGACTCTATACTTGCCTTCCAAACTGAAAGGACTTCTGTACTTGACATCTAAAATGTCATTGATAACCATTCTAATTCGAATCATGAATAGAATTAGCATGGTTACTACCTTTGGATGCCAAATGGTGTTTCACATTCATTTCTTCATAATATTAAATAACTTAACTCACATATCAATTTATAGCTTAAAAACTAATGACCTAAAGCAAAACTTATAAACCATTCATATGAACAATATATAATCTCTCAATCAAGTATTCAACAAGGGATAATGCATCAACAACATAAGCAGAATTTCAGCAGTTTTCAGTTAACTTCTATGATTTTATTAAAATACCAAACGAAGTCAGATTTGGACAAAAGACCACTCCCTGGAAAGCTAAATCAGCCTATTTTATAAATAAGATTTTAGTTTTGGAATATAGTTTACGAAAACTTATAGTTTTAATAAGCAAGTTTCTGCACCCAGAAAACAGGGCAGTTACAATACTCCAAATTATGACAGGTTTTTCTTCATCAATACTCAGTGTAAAACAGCAAAATAAGTGCCTAAATTGTAGTATTTCGAGTCTATTTTCTAATAAAACAAAAATCATACCTAACAAAGCCCGATAGAAATAATTATAAAAAAAATACTTCACATATGTTTATACGGGTTTCTGACCAGTAACTTCATTTGGGACTTTTCACAAACAAATTGCATGCATGCAATTGAAATAATTTACATCATCAATATGCACTCAATTTAATTCATATAATCAACATGCAGGTACTAAATCAAATAATAAAAGCAAGCAAATCAAAATTCCTAAGCTTGGATTTATGGTTACCAAGCACTAAACTAAGGCAATTCACAAGTGGTGTAGAGGTTATGAAGCTTGTGTTTGAGTTGTCTCTCTTTTCTATTGATGGCTGTAATATCCCTCCTTAGGACCATGGTTTTGTAGGGAAGGAACTTGAAATGAATAAAATGATGAACAAAGGGTTTGATGTCCTTAGGTTAGAATACCCATTTTTGCTAGAGAGCTCCAAATGAAAAATTGTGTGAAATAACATAGGCTTAGATGATGTAGAGGAGTGGGAATATGGTGTTGGTTTTTCCAAATAATGATTGTATGGTGTAGCTCTAGTGTGGGTCGAATTTCATGGCTATGGAGGAAGAAGAGCTCAAATGGAGGAAGTACATGAACAGAAGAGGTTTAGATGGTTAAGGCTTACAAGGAAATGATGTTAGAGCTTGAAAATCAACCTTGGATGATGATGGTTAGGGCTGGATGAGTTTGTTGGAGCAAGGAGGAAGAAGAAGACTTTGGTGGTTTAAAGAAGAAGAAGTTTGAAAGAGAAAATGAAAGTGAGTGTGTGTGTAGTGTGTGTAGCCGTGTAATGAGAGGAAAATAAGGGGAGAGTGATTTGTCACTTTAGCTATTATGGGCTAGTGTATTTGGGCTTTACCTCCCAAGGATCTTTATTAATACAAACTTAGTAATTTAACTAACCTTCATAATATAAATAAAAATAATATTCATATTCATATAAAGCTCATGAAATCATTTCCAAAAAATATTCAAATGTGTAAAGCAAGGAAATTGAAGATGGAAAAATAATAATAATTAATCAAGCATTTTTTTTGAGATATTACAGAAATCACACTGTATTTTACTACCACACAAAGACAAAGTTTATTTATAAATTATAGCACCTCAGCATATACATTTCATGAAATAATCTTTCGTCTTGAAGTTAAAAAATTTTACAAGGTTTTTCAGAACTGCCTATATTGACTTCTTTAAACGTACGTAACCCAAAGTAAACATCCTAAGCTGGTCGTTCTAATAGATATCAGTTGGAAAGAACTCAGTAGTTCTTACCATTAAAATAATCACCCACCTCTTCAAAAATCGGGATTAATATCCCCGAGTGAGGTCGAGAGCTTCTCGGCACCGCCTGTCCTAGTGTACCAAGGTACAACAGCAAAGAACCGGAAAACCTGATATATTGTAAGAGTGAGATACCAATATTTGGATGAATTATGACGACCACATGCCCAAGCACAGATCAACAGAAACAGTTAAATATTCATAATCAACATATAAATTCTCACAAAATAATCATAAGAATCAACAATTGTCGTTGTTTTTGAAAACATGTCACTTCTATATTTCAACATTCTGTCCTAGTCTCCGGAGACCCCAACTCCATGCATTTTTTGAAAAACAGTGAGCTGATCAGGCTCAATTGCCACTCAGGCACAAATAGCCAACACATGTACATGGCTCAACTTAATTCCCACAGCAACTGTCCAACTAAAGGCACAGTAATCAATGCATGTCGGTTCCATAGCACACCATCCTACACAAGGCACAGTGAACATGGCTCATGGAAATCATGGTCCATCAAGGCACCAATGATACAACGTCGCATGAGGTACCTTTCCCTTCAAGGCATTCACACAAAACCATTTGGGCACGTCTGCCAAATGCATGGAAAAAAAACAATGTATTTTCGTAGCTTTTCTTTGTGTTTCATTCTTTCCTTCGTCGAGGCTCAAGGCTCACGACTATCCATAAATTTTCAAGGTTTTAAAAATTTCATTATTGACACAGGACATTTTAGCTCGAGTGTCCAATCACAACAGTTCTAGACCTGTGCACTAATCTTAGACTTTGTGGTCGTAGAAAGAAATTTTCACCTTTTTACTACTTTCACCATATTTTATCACAACGTATGTAGGACACACAGTCCACAACAACGAAAATAGGACACAGTCCACAACGACGTGTATAGGACACACAATCCAAGACAAAGTATATAGGACACGGAGTCCACAACAACATAAATAGGACACACAGTCCACAACTTCATATATAGGACGCACAGTCCACAGTGTTGTGATACGGATCATGGATCCACGTGATTTAACTCTAGTATCCCGACGTCTCGGTTACCAAGTTCACTTTTCAATGTTATTTTTCGTTCAGTGAAAAACAAATACAAAATCAAAACTTCCGTAACTTAACCAAGTTACCGGATATTTTTACTTTAATAAATTATTTCCAACAACATTTTCTTTTGAAATTCATTTTCAAAACTTTAAACTTTACGAACCCCGCTTCCTTTTCTAAAAATCTCCTTTGTTTTGGAAAAATCTATTCCCTTTCAAAAATATAGTAAACCTTTTTAAAGAAAAACTCTTTCTAAGAACATTTGAAACTAATATCCCGTTTTCTATGGTACTTTACTACAAGTGTTCTCAAAATTATGTTTTTCTTCGAAATAAGATCTTTCAGCTTAAATAATTTCCCTTTATAAAATTGTTTTGATTCTAAAAATTTTCTCTTTCATTAAAACGTTACTAAAAGAAATCTTTTCCAAAACTTCAAAATAAATTTGTTCTTCTTCATGGTTTCTTATCATGAAATCCTTTCAAAGTTTGATTTTTCTTAGTGTAAAATCATCTAAATTTTCAATTGATTTTCCTTCATAACAACTGTTTTTATTTTCTGAAACTTTCATTAAACATTAAAATTATTTAATTTCCCCCATTTTTTTTTGTCAAAACCTTGTTAAAGGAAATCCTTACTTGGGATTTTCTTTGTAAATGTTTTCTTAAAGCTTTTATCTTCATTATTTGAGCCCTAACCAATGGTTAGGCTTCAATGCAACAACTTCAACACATATACAACAACTTCAACATATATAAGTAACATGCACATTTTCATAAATCATCAATATATCATGAACTCAAAATCAACCAAAACAGTCACAACAATAATAACATCAATCCAACACATCAAAATAAACACACAAGACATATAGTCATCATAACATAATTATCCTTCAGGCTTTCTCCCCTTACCTGCTTCGACAGATAGACAAGATCTTTGTTTCCGCGTTGTCCAGAGCGAACTTCCTTTGTCCACAGCGTGTCGCAAGTCTAAGAATTAAGCGAATGACTTAAATTAAAACAAGAAAGTAATCTTATCTTTCTAAGGGTAGGTTTTGTCCATGGCTGAAAACAATGATGCTAGAGATGTCCAATCTTTTACAATTTCTTGGATTACATTTTGTCCAAGACTTACTTTAATCCCATATTTTTTTATCTTTATATTAACACTTGTTTATATTCCATTTTATACCAAAATCTTTACTCGATCATGTTAAAAGATATTATTTTCAAAATCATATTTTTCACTCAAAATTATGTTGAACTCATTTATAAAAGTAATTTCAAAACAGCAGTGGGTTTAAAATATGAATGACCACTCAAATGACCTTTAAAATTCCTGAATATTTAATTGAAGGTACCCAACTCACATATAAACACATTTGCAGTTGGTTCCATGTCAAAATTTGAATGCATTAATGTATTAAAAATCACGCATTGCCTCTGATTGTACAGGATTTTCCAGAAATCCAAGTTCACCAACATGTAACTTTATGAAATTGTTTATCTTTGTATACATATGTAAAAATTCTAAAACTTCAACACAACTTTAGTTTTACTTTATTAATAACCCAGAAAATTTTATAAAAGTTTTTAACTTTCAAAATCATATTTAAAATCATCATGCAACCAACTATGTTCTTATTTTTCGCAGTCAGAATTTGATTCTACTTTGAGAGGTGTTTTGATCTAGTAAATCTTATCCAAATACCTAGATATTACATGTCAAATTAAAGCCCCAGAATTATTATTTTCAAATATGTATTTATATTCCATAAAAACGTTTTGTATAAAATGTTATGGGCTTACGAATAAGTATATGTCATGCTGCCAGATTTATATTTTACATATGTTCATCCATACCAAGTTATTATCTTCACTCTAACGTCATCCACAAGCCATAAAACCAACATGCAAGGGTCCAAGACCCTCAAAAACACATATGTAAATACTTTGAATGATAGTAACGATGAGGATGAATTCAAATAAACTAGTTTTAGAAACATACATCATGGTTCTTAAGTCTTGCATGTGAAATTCTTAACAAAACATTCATTTTTCTATATGTAGGGTTTCGAAAACCCTATTAAAAATGGATTTGGAGAAATTCTTTGTGACATACAAATCAATAGGATGAAAGTAGAGGTGAGTATGAGTTCATAAAAATTTGTTGTCTACTAATTTTTTTTTTTATAAAGAGTCTTTCTTAAAATCTTTAACTAAGCCTTAACATGCAACTATGAAGGGCAACATGCATAATATTTTTGAGAAAATGAAGAGCAAGAGGTGAGAATCATACCCTTGATGATGAAGAGAAGGTGAAGGTGAGTAAGGTTCCCAAGCTTTCAAGCTCAAAAGTTAAGAGGTTGAAGATGATGAATAGTAAACAAGTAAATGAGAATGAGTTTGAGAGAGAAATAGCAAATGTAAAGAATGGAGTAGGATGGAGGTATATATAGAGTGAAGAGAGGGGTGAGGTGGCGCTACTTGGGCAGCAAGAAAGAGGGAGTTTTTTTTTTCCAATTTAAAATTGAAATAAAGCCATATTTTTTTTAAAAAAAAGATAGCTTTCTTGCAAGATATAATAAAATGATGAATTGCCATTATTGAAAACACTTTGCACATCAATTCAACAAGTCCATTCTTCAAATCATGTCTCTAAAATTCTGCACCAAATTGATTTGAATAAAACTCTCTTTATTTTAAATATTTTATAGGTTTCTTGCAAAATGGATGTAATAATTTGATGTAAGGTTATGATGGTATGAAATAAATGAATTCAAATCTTCATAAAATATAATTTTTTATAAATGTTGTTTGTCCCGGTTCCATTAAGTTCTTGATCGTAAAAACCGATTGTATCTTACTTCATTAATTTTCAACCCGAAAATTTCATATCGAAGGAAATAATTTCTAAAATCATGGAATTAGCTAAAATAGAGTTATAAAAATTAAAATTTTATTTTGAGTAACAAAAATTAAAAAAAAAAATTCGGGTCAGTGGAGTTTTACTGACAGTGAAAAACTCAGACTAGAAACGTCTGAAATTTTCAACCGAAAATTCAACTGAACTTTCATGGAATAAAATAATTTATAAGGATGAAACTTGGTTTATTAAAATAATTTCTTAACTTAAAATTTAAATATATTAATCATGCACATACATAGATAAGCATAGATAATAGAAAGACAGAAAAAATCGGGGTGTTACATTACTACCTCACTAAAAAAAAAATTCTTCCCTGAAATTTCACGACTCCGAACTAAATAGGATCTTGTATCTCAAGATCCTACATTGTCTCTTCCACTTTTAATTCTTCCTAAGGTGACAATCGTAACTTAATAACGAAGTTCACGCTTATCCTTCGTTCTACTTATCCTCGACAAAAAATTTCTTATCCTTAACTTTCACACCCTGTACTTAACAGATTCATCTTAATCTCTCTTACATAAAAATATAATTTAAAACCTAATCTCTTCTTCTTCAATACTAATCCATTAGGAAAATTTCCCTCCGACCTCGTTAATTATTACCATTAACTCCAAGATTTAAACTAAGATTCCCACTTTTCTGATAGCATACACATAAGTTCCTATTCAAAATTCTATGTCGTATTTTCAGTGACTTCATTCCTCATAATCCATCTCTATGTCGTTCTCCATCATCCTTGAAATTTACTACCATCATATTATGTCTGCTATTCATGACTTTGAATCTTAGTTCCTCCCATGTGAAGGACAAAATCAAAACTTAATCACTTATATCCTCAATTACTAGTCCATTAGAAAAATTGCTTTCCACACATCTAACTCTTATAGTCATTATCAAGATAAAACTAACATTACCCCAACATACATCAACTTACTACTCAAGGTATACATCTGTAACTTTTAGCTCCTCTAAACATATTCTACTTTTCCAGATTCTATCAAAATCACATATCTCAAGTCTTTAATCAAAACATCGTAATACTTCCTAAGATAAACTGAAATAAAAAGGAACCTCGCTGGGTAGGATTTTCTAATTCATCAACTTTGAACTCCTTCAGAAACTTAGTTTCTTTTGAATATATCCTACTACTCCAAACTATATCATAATCATACATTTTAAATCTTAAAGAACATGATTTACACTCTACATACGATTATAACCAAAAAGGAATCACCTTAGTTTTACTGAAGAACTCTTCCTTACTTCTCATGTTCAGCTTAGGGAAACTACTATAAACACTCCTCTATAAATCTTTAAACTCATAAAATCGATCTTAACCATGTACATTGATCATTTTCCTTGATTCCCTTAACAGTATTCTCCCTCGATCAACATTTGAGTTATACTAATTACCTCACTTGCTGTTATTGATATGAAAGATTCACATTTTACTAGCCATAACTATTCCTCAACAAAACTTTCATCACTTATCCATCCAACTAACAAGATGATCGTAGCCAAATATTACCCTTACTCCCAAACCACCTTCCTAAGGTCCTTTTATTTCTATCGCTCGTCCACTCGAGTCGAGAGTGGTCCGCTGAAATCAATTTCAGTTCGGCCTTCAACATTTAGAGCGGGTTTTTCCTGACAACATTGGCAAACTTCGGCTCCTCACTTTGAAACGAAATTTGAGGGTATTCAATGGAGTCTGGTCAGTCCTCTGATACCCATGTCGGTTAGTTAGTCCACTGCATAGTGGATTTTGATGATAAAAATGATGTTAACTTCATCAGTTTGTCCACGGTCACTCTAAACAAAACGAATCTCTTAGCGGTCCTTCAGTGAGCTCATAACAAAATCCATCACAACACTAACTTCTTGACAAGGAATGTTTCAAGCGTCAAGTTATATCTCTTTCACTGTACTCGACTAACTCTGACCTCCTGATATGAATCAGATACCCATCCTCATGACTCATAAGGTAGGTTACATGTCAATGACATTTGGAAGAATACGTAGGGTAAAATTGATTAAGGATGATAAATACTTTCGAACTACAATAAGGCATGACCTTGGAGATTACAGAAAGAATTTTCAAGAAAAGAAGTTCCTTGATTTCACTTTCACAAAGGCTTAGAGAAGAATTTCATCAATTTGAAAGATACAGGAACATCCCGTATGGAAAAAGATTCTTCAACTAGGTTCATGGATGTAAAAATACATGGCCAATACACATTTACAAACATTAATCTAATAAAGTTACTCCTTCCATTAGAATTTCCTTGGATAGTTTTAACTCTAAGAGTATTCAATGTACTACAAGACGTTCGTCAAAGGATGATTTCAAAGGGAATTAGTCCGACAAAACTAGAATGAGTCATATTTACCAAAAGTAAAAGTGACTAGCATGAGCTTCATCTATAAGCTTTTATTACTAAGAAACTATTTGGGTCATAACTCGAGAAATAGTTATAACCAATT
Source organism: Sophora flavescens (assembly GCA_030762895.1). NCBI lineage: Eukaryota > Viridiplantae > Streptophyta > Magnoliopsida > Fabales > Fabaceae > Sophora > Sophora flavescens. The sequence continues at coordinate 208,983,137 of CM061063.1, read as the reverse complement.
TAGGAGTCTGACAGATTTCAAATCAAACTCCGAAAATTTTTGTCTGACACACACAAACTTGATTCACTATGATTGTTTAATACAACCATAAGGACTCTAAGAACAAATGTTTACTGACACCTTAGTAAAGAATCAAAAAGTACAGTGAAGAGTCTTCTTCAACATGAGACACTCATTCTAAAAGTGAAGATTTGGATTGGCTTGGCACGACTTCGAACAAGCATGAAGGTCTTTCTAAACACACTTCCTCCGGTTTGTTGCCGTCTTCTGCATTCTTCTCTGAACGGCGTACGATAACTGATGACTTAGCCCATCTTTCGGTCATGCGAAGAGTTGGTCTTTCCCTGTAAGGTAAGTCAACGGCTCCAAAATCTTAGACATTTCCTCGATGAGACTTTGAAAATATCCCGTTAGCCTAACAACTACGGACTTTTTGTCACCGTCTATGGTCACTTTCATAAAAGTGATACTTCATCCTTTTGAGCAACACTGACGCTCCCCTCGAGACACACTTGGTCCCCAAACGGTTCTGACATCAATCTTCCTAAGTCAAGTCATCTAACTCGACTAACTTTGGAGGCGATATCCTTCACGAGGCGATGAAGATCCGATTGAATCTAGGAACTAGATCAATCGAACTCACATCCTTTGCAGGGACAAACCTGGAACATTCTCAGGGAATACTCCCAGAAAATCTTCCACAACGGGTACTTCATTCAAATGTCTGACACCATCCCAAAAGGATAAACAAATGTATCAACATGAACCAACATACCATTTTCTAATCATAAGTTCTCATAAGGTCTCGTCCAGATTAGAACCCATCAAAACACACCTACTGGTGCGTTAACACACATTGTTTCGACAAGGAAACAATTCAAGCAATGACCAAACAGAGATCACACAACAAAAACATAACGGACCTATTCCCCAAGTTCCCGAAAGACTCGACCAGCTCTGATACCACCAATGTAACACCCTCCTTGGGCATTACTTTCTAATCACATCCGGAAATAAATTAAGAAAGAGTTTACTGGTTGCTTTCGAAAAAACTTCTATTATTTTCATAGGTCTGAAAATATGGGGGGTAAAATTTTTATTTTCTAGGATTCACCTCAAAAAAAAAAAGATTCACGTATCACTTAAAATGAAATCACACTGTATTTTACTACCACTCAAAGACAAAGTTTATTTATAAATTATAGCACCTCATCATATACATTTCATGAAATAATCTTTCATCTTGAAGTTACAAAATTTTACAAGGTTTTTCAGAACTGCCTATATCTACTTCTTTAAACGTACGCAACCCAAAGCAAACATCCTAAGCTGGTCGTTCTAATAGACATATGTTGGAAAGAACTCAGTAGTTCTGACCATTAGAATAATCCCCACCTCTTCAAAAATCAGGATTAATATCCCCGAGTGAGGTCAGGAGCTTCTCGGCACCGCCTGTCCTAGTGTACCAAGGTACAACAGCAAAGAACCGGAAAACCTGATATATTATAAGAGTGAGATACCAATATATGGATGAATTATGACGACCACATGCCCAAGCACAGAGCAACAGATACAGTTAAATATTCATAATCAACATATAAATTCTCACAAAATAATCATATGAATCAACAATTGTCTTCGTTTTTGAAAACATAGCACTTCTATATTTCAACATTCTGTCCTAGTCTCCGGAGACCCCAACTCCATACAGTTTTTGAAAAACAGTGAGCTGATCAGGCTCAATTGCTACTCAGGCACAAATAGCCAACACATGTACATGGCTCAACTTAATTCCCACAGCAACTGTCCAACTCAAGCCACAGTAATCAACGCATGTGGGTTCCATAGCACACCGTCCTACACAAGGCACGGTGAACATGGCTCATGGAAATCATGGTCCATCAAGGCACCAATGGTACAACGTCGCATGAGATACCTTTCCCTTCAAGGCATTCACACAAAACAATTTGGGCACGTCTGCCAAATGCATGGAAAAAAAACATTGTATTTTCGTATCTTTTCTTTGTGTTTCATTCTTTCCTTCGTCGAGGCTCAAGGCTCACGACTATCCATAAATTTTCAAGGTTTTAAAACTTTCATTATCGACACAGGACGTTTTAGCCCGAGTGTCCAATCACAACAGTTCTAGACCTGTGCACTAATCTTATACTTTGTGGTCGTAGAAAGCAACTTTAACCTTTTTACTACTTTCACCACGTTTTATCACAACGTATGTAGGACACACAGTCCACAACAACGAAAATAGGACACACAGTCCATAACGTGTATAGGACACACAGTCCAAGACAACGTATATAGGATACGGAGTCCACAACAACGTAAATATGACACATAGTCCACAACTTCATATATAGGACGCACAGTCCACAGTGTTGTGATACGGATCATGGATCCACGTGCTTTAACTCTAGTATCCCGACGTCTCGATTACCAGGTTCACTTTTCAATGTTATTTTTCGTTCAGTGAAAAACAAATACAAAATCAAAACTTTCGTAACTTAACCAAGTTACCGGATATTTTTACTTTAATAAATTCTTTTCAACAACATTTTCTTTTGATATTCATTTTCAAAACTTTAAACTTTAGGAACCCCACTTCCTTTTCTAAAAATCTCCTTTGTTTTGGAAAAATCTATTCCCTTTCAAAAATATAGTAAACCTTTTTAAAAAAAATCTCTTTCTAAGAACATTTGAAACTAATATCCCGTTTTCTATGGCACTTTACTACAAGTGTTCTCAAAATTATGTTTTTCTTCAAAATAAGATCTTTTAGCTTAAATAATTTCCTTTTATAAAATTGTTTTGATTCTAAAAATTTTCTCTTTCATTAAAACGTTACTAAAAGAAATCTTTTCCAAAAATTCAAAATAAATCTTCTTCATGGTTTCTTACCATGAAATCCTTTCAAAGTTTGATTTTTCTTAGTGTAAAATCATTTAAATTTTCAATTGATTTTCCTTCATAACAAATATTTTTATTTTCTGAAACTTTCATTAAACATTAAAATTATTTAATTCCCCCCCCCCCCCCCCTTTTTTTTGTCAAAACCTTGTTAAAGGAAATCCTTACTTGGGATTTTCTTTGTAAATGTTTTCTTAAAGCTTTTATCTTCATTATTTGAGCCCTAACCAATGGTTAGTCTTCCATGTAAGTAATATGCACATTTATATATAAGTAATATGCACATTTTCATAAATCATCAATATATCATGAACTCAAAATCAACCAAAACAGTCACAACAATAATAACATCAATCCAACACATCAAAATAAACACACAAGACATATAGTCATCATAACATAATTGTCCCCCAGGCTTTCTCCTCTTACCTACTTCGAGGGATAGACAAGGTCTTTGTTTCCGCGTTGTCCAGAGCGAACTTCCTTTATCCATAGCATGTCGCAAGTCTAAGAATTAAGCGAATGACTTAAATTAAAACAAGAAAGTAATCTTATCTTTCTAAGGGTAGGTTTTGGACATGGCTAAAAACAATGATGCTAGAGATGTCCAATCTTTTACAATTTCTTGGATTATATTTTGTCCAAGACTTACTTATTTATATATATATATATATATATATATATATATATATATATTAAACATATACTTTAATCCCGTATTTATTTATCTTTATATTAACACTTGTTTATATTCCATTTTATACCAAAATCTTTACTCGATCATGTTAAAAGATATTATTTTCAAAATCATATTTTTCACTCAAAATTATGATGAACTCATTTATAAAAGTAATTTCAGAAAAGCAGTGGGTTTAAAATATGAATGACCACTCAAATGACCTTTAAAATTCTTGAATATTTAATTGAAGGTACCCAACTCACATATAAACACATTGAAGTTGGTTCCATTTCAAAATTTGAAGGCATTAATGTATTAGAAATCACGCACTGCCTCTGATTGTATAGGATTTCCCAAAAATCCAAGTTCACCAATATGTAACTTTATGAAATTTTTTCTCTTTGTATACATATGTAAAAATTCTAAAACTTCAACACAACTTTAGTTATACTTTATTAATAACCCAGAAAATTTTATAAAAGTTTTTAAATTTCAACATCATATTTAAAATCATCATGCAACCAACTATGTTCTTCTTTTTCGCAGTCGGAATTTGATTCTACTTTGAGAGGTGTTTTGATCTAGTAAATCTTATCCAAATAGTTAGATATTACATATCAAATTAAAGCCCCAGAAGTCTTCTTTTCAAATATGTATTTATATTCCATAAAAACGTTTTGTATAAAAAGTTATGGGCCTATGAATAAGTATATGTCATTCTACCAGATTTATATTTTACATATGTTCATCCATACTATGTTATTATCTTCACTCTAACATCATCCACAAGCCATAAAACCAACATGCAAGGGTCCTAGACCCTCAAAAACACATATGCAAATACTTTGAATGATAGTAGTGATCAGGATGAGTTCAAATAAACTAGTTTTAGAAACATACATCATGGTTCTTCAGTCTTGCATGTGAAATTCTTAACAAAACATTCATTTTTCTATATGTAGGGTTTCGAAAACCCGGTTAAAAATGGATTTGGAGAAATTCTTTGTTACATGCAAATCAATAGGATGAAAGTAGAGGTGAGTATGAGTTCATAAAAATTTGTTGTCTACTAAATTTTTTTTTTCTAAAGAGTCTTTCTTAAAATCTTTAACTAAGCCTTAACATGCAACTATGAAGGGCAACATGCATAATATTTTTGAGAAAATGAAGAGCAAGAGGTGAGAATCATACCCTTGATGATGAATAGAAGGTGAAGGTGAGTAAGGTTCCCAAGCTTTCAAGCTCAAAAGTTAAGAGGTTGAAGATGATGAATAGTAAACAAGTAAGTGAGAATGAGTTTGAGAGAGAAATAGCAAATGTAAAGTATGGAGTAGGATGGAGGTATATATAGAGTGAAGAGAGGGGGTGAGGTGGTGCTACTTGGGCAGCAAGAAAGAGGGATTTTTTTTTCCAATTTTAAAATTGAAATAAAGCCATATTTAAAAAAAAAGATAGTTTTCTTGCAAGATATAATAAAATGATGAATTGCCATTATTGAAAACACTTTGCACATCAATTCATCAAGTCCATTCTTCAAATCATGTCTCTAAAATTCTGCACCAAATTGATTTGAATAAAACTCTATTTTAAATATTATATAGGTTTCTTGAAAAATGGATGTAATAATTTGATGTAAGGTTATGATGGTGTGAAATAAATGAAAACACTATTCAAAATCACATCAAATCTGCATAAAATATAATTGTTTTTATAAATGTTGTTTGTCCCGGTTCCATTAAGTTCTTGATCGTAAAAACCGATCGTATCTTACTTCATTAATTTTCAACACGAAAATTTCATATCGAAAGAAATAATTTCTAAAATCATAGAATTAGCTAAAATAGAGTTATAAAAATTAAAATTTTATTTTGCGTAACAAAAATTATTACTATTTTTTTCGGGTTTGTAGAGTTTTACTGACAGTGAAAAACTCAGACTAGAAACGTCTGAACTTTTCAACTGAAAATTCAACTGAACTTTCATGAAATAAAATAATTTATAAAGATGAAACTTGGTTTATTAAAATAATTTCTTAACTTAAAATTTAAATATATTAATCATGCACATACATACATAAGCATAGATGATAGAAAGACAAAAAATAGGGGTGTTACAGATGTATTTAGATCTCCATCCTTAACCCATTGAACCTTTGATTTTTGCCTGAGAAGGCTTTCCTTTGCATTTAGAGACATCCAAAGTTATGCAAATTTGGACATCCTCTCATTTACCTCAGCTTCTAATAGACCAACATTTTCTGCCTTTTTATTTAGATTACTTATTTTTTCCTTCCAAATTTTTTATTTTAGTGTCCACATTCCCAAACACCTCCCAGTTCCATGTTTTAATTTCTCCTTTTAGTAACTTTAATTTCTCTTTCAAGACTTATGCACATCACCCATCTATTCTTAATTCATTCCACACCCTTTCTACCAATTTTTTAAACCCATGATGCTCCAACCGGTAATTGTTAAATCGAAAAAGTTTTGATCCCCAGTTCTCAGATCCATTTTTTAAAACAATCAGACAGTGGTCCGAAACATCACGATTTAGAACCCATTGTCCCACCATCTCTCATCCCTGAATCCATTCTTCCGACAAGAGAAATCTATCCAATCTACTCATAGCCGATCCATCGGCCCTATACCATGTAAACTTCCTTTCTAGAAGTGGTGGATCAACTAACTCTAGACAATTCACCCAATTCCTAAATTCTAACACTTCTTGACTTCTTATATAATTACTTGAACCTCTCATCTCCCTATTACTCGTTATTGCATTATAGTCGCCTACTATACACCATAAACCACTACCAAGAGCTCTTTTGCTTTTTTCAAATCTTCCCAAAGTTTCCTTTTCCTTGCTGAGTCACACGGTGAGTAAACATTTACAACAAAATATTTGACTTTATTAACCCCTTTCTCCAAGCATATTCTTATAAACCCTTGACCAAAAAAATAAAAAAAAATACATGATAAAGTGATAGAGCCCCAAATACATAAGAGACCCCCCAATCTCCCCATTGTAGATGAAAAACTTCAGTTAAAATCCACACTCCCCGATAACTGTGAGCATAGGGAGTGATCCACCTCCTCCACCTTTGTTTCCTGAATAGCTAATAACTCTATATTTTTCGTCATTACTAGATCACATATCTTTCTTTTTTTAATCACCGTCCCTAATCCTCTGATGTTTAAGGATGCTATCTTCACTTTAAACCCTCATTATCACCTTGAGATGCAATAGCTTTTTCATCTCTCTCCTCCATATGTCTTAGTCTCTCAATTATTGTCTCTATTTCACCTCATAAGAAACCCCTAACTGGGAACCTAACTCTCAAATTTTCTCTGCCATATTCAGATTATTTTCAGAGATACCTGAATTGGGGGGCTTCTAGCTAGGATGGTTTTATTACAATGTAGAATTACAGAGTCAATTACTGACATACCTGATGATAACTCCACAGGTTGGATTGCTATTGACTTCCCTTTATCTAGCTCATTCCTTTGTTGTTGGATGCCACTGCCATCTATCTTATTAACTCCACTTGTCTCACCCCTACAATAAGATGAATTCTTCATTTCCTTCAAAAGCCTGCCTCTCCCTTTTTTAAAGAAATGTTCTTTCTCTACTAGGTAGCCGCCTTTCTACAACCTTCTTTTTTCCCCCTTTTTTTTGCTTTTCCCGCCAGATCCTCCACCGTCCTAGATCCCTTGCGTCCCTCTACGTTTGCACGCCTGTTTTTAGAGTTGTACTCCAGCGATGCAAATATTTTCTGGCTTTGTAATGGCACTGGAATTCTTTTGTTTCTCTTCCTCAATTTTTTATTTTCACTCTCCTCATCTTTATCACCTTTTTTCCCTTTAAAACCCCTTCTTTGCTTTATTTTTCCTGCCGATACCAGCCCCATATGACCCTCTTTACTTGATTCTATCTCATCTGCGCTCAGACCATCATGTTTCCCCTCTCCATTCGAGCCCTGAGTAACATTATTGATGCTTTGATGATTTTGAACTTGGCCCAATTCTTCTTCCAGATTTACAAGCCCACCATCCGCATTATTAAATCCACCCACTTCATCACACATATGTTCCATATCCAACACCATATTGGGCCCTACTTGTGATAGCCCAACTATTTCATTTCCCTTTGTTAAGTTGTCGTTTCCATCAGTCTCTGCACCTTTTTGTTGAGACCTCATAAGGTTGGAACACATTCAATGTGTAAATTCTCTAAGTTTTGATGATTCCAATTATAATAAGTATGGTTATACTGAACTATGTGAAATTACTAATAAGTCTATCCAAGTGTGAAGAAAAACAGTCTTGAGGTCACTCGCCTAAATTTGACCCATCTAAGTTTTCCAAAGAAGCAGTTTTTCTGACTTGTCTGAAAAACCACCCATCTGGAAAATGGACAGCTCAACCAGAGACCAAGACAACCAAAGGACAAAAATCAGCTCATAAAGATGACGTGGCAAAGGTCAAGACCTGAAGCACTTTCAGTGGGTCACTCGTCTGAAAAAGACTTGCTCACTTGTCTAAAAGTTGGATCAGTTCACTCGTCTAAAAATGGACTCTACTGCACTCGTCTACTTATCATTTGTCAGAATAAAGTCCAAACCAACATATTTATATCAAGATGCTTCTTTTGACGACCTCGAAGACATCTGGACATAAGCACCAAGCACGAAGAATAAAGAAATTATTCTTTCAAGGTTTTCAGGAATAAACACGCTACCTCTACCAATTCAGTTGCTTTTAGCTATTTCAAGTACAAAGCAAAAGTACTTTCTAAAAGGTGAATTGAGTGTTGCACTGAAATGAGAAAGTTCTCTACTGCAAGTAAAAAAGATCTGCTGCTACATATCTGAAACAACAACCCTTCAAAATAAAGTGTACTCTTGCTCGCTTATGTCAAAGCTCAACGTTCCCAAGCATTAATGAATATTCAGAACGACTCTTTGGCATTAATGGCGTGCCAGAAGTTCAAGTTAAAGTAACTCACTTGCTGAAGCTGTGTCTAACAGACTAATTGATTGAAGCCTTTAAATAGTGCAAACCATGAAGATGAAGAGAAGAGAGATTCTGAACATATTCAAGAAGCATTTATTCTGCTCATTTGCTCTTCATTCCTTTATTGATTATCTCATCAATCATTAGATATTAATTTGCAGTCTTTCATTCTCATATTAAATTCACTCTGAGTGTTACCATAAAGACTTGCAAAGTTGTATTAAATACAAAAACTCTTTTACTGTTGAGCCTAGAGAGGTTAGGTGAGAAAAGAATACTTGTTTGAGGGTAAGACCGAAGAGGCTAGCTGTGAAAAGAATACTTGTACCGCAATCTGATCAGTTATAATGGATAAACTTGGTGCTGCCAAGAACTGGACATAGCCTATTTTGGGGTGAACCGGTATAAATCTCTTGGGTGATATTTCTTTCCCTAATCTCTTTAATTTATTTAAAAGTTGTGTTGTTTTAGCTTTTTAACTTGGGGAGTTAAGATTGTGGATATCAAATCTCTTTTAACCCTTCACTGCTTGCGCGTGTGTGTTGCTTTAAAAATTAGACGAGTCACCCGTCTAATTTTTTTTTGCTTTAGTTTTGCTTGTTGTGCCTGCGAAAATATTTTCAAAGTTTTCTAAAAAAGTTGGTAAACACAATTCAACCCTCCTTCTTGTGTTAACTTTGGTTATTTCAGTTGGTATCAGAGCTCAGCCTCTGGGTTGAGCACTTAACAATGTAGGGGAAAAGATGTTGGAAATGGAAGGAGAAGATATCTCAAGCAAAAGTCATGCAGGAGATGGATCCTCAATGTCCAGACCTCTATACTTCAATGGAGATGATTACATCCACTGGAAAGAAAAGATGAAGTGGTTTCTACAATCCACTAACTTTGATCTTTTGGATATCATTGAAAAAGGTCCCCATATTCCTAAGGATGACAAAGGAGCAGAGATTCCAAAAGCAAGCATGACCTCAGAACAAAAGACAAAATGGCAACTCAATGCCAAAGCTAGATATGCAATAATGTGTGCTTTGAGCAGAGAAGAATTCGAGAAGGTCTGTGCTTGTGAATCTGCTAAAGAAATGTGGGAATCACTAGCTGTTGCTCATGAAGGAACTAGCAAGGTAAAGGAGACCAAAGTCAGCATGTTGGTCAGAAAATATGAACTGATCAAGATGGAAGAAGGAGAAACCATTGGACAGATGTATGGGAGATTTCAAACTATTATCAATGGGTTGAAATCTCTAAGGAAAGTATACAAAACTGAGGATCACATTCATAAGGTTCTCAGAAGTCTTCCAAAATAATGGAGACCTCTGGTAACTGCTGTTTCTCAGTCCAAGGATCTGCCAACAATGAAGCTAGATGAGTTTCTTGGAACTCTTCAGATTCATGAACAGGAACTGATTGAAGAAAACAATGGAAAGAAAAACAAATCCATTGCTCTCAAGGCTGACAAGAAGTCATCCAAGGGATCTACCTCTAAAGCTCTCAAAGTTGATGAATCTTCAGAAGAATCTGAGGAATCAAATGAGGATGATTTTGAAGATGAGGATGATGAACTTTCTCTTCTTACCATAAAAATGAAAAATCTCTGGAAAAGAAAAAAGAAATTTCAAGAAGGATAAACCATTCAGGCACTTCAACAAAGAAAAGTACAACAAGGGTGGAGGATCTAATGATAGAAATGTCATTGTTTGTTATGAATGTGAAAAGCCAGGACATATCAAAGCAGAATGTCCTCAACTTAAGAAACAAGCTCCCAAAAAGTTCTTCAACAAAAGTAAGAAAGGAATGATGGCTACTTGGGAAGACTTGGATGAAAGCTCCACTGAAAGTGAAGGAGAGGAGCATGAAGCATATCTCTGTCTCATGGCTGATATAGATTCAGACTCTGACTCTAAGGCACATTCTGAACTTGAGAAATTGAGTGATGCATATGATGAGCTTTTGGAAGAATCTAACTGCTTACCAAAGCTTTCAAATCCCTCAAGAGACAGTATGTTAAGTTCTCAAATGATTATACACAGAAATCTCAAGAGTGTGAAAAGTTGGCTGAGGAAACAGTAGGTTTAAGACTGAGAAGTCTAAAGTTTAGATCTCAGTTGAAACTTTACACTCTGGAGAAGTGGTTAAACTTCAATAGAAAGTAGAAGAGCTCGCCTCGGATCTTGCTAGATTTGTTAATGGTAGAGAAAATCTGACTAAACTTTTGGGAAGTCAGAGACACTTCCTTAACAAAGAAGGTTTGGGATATACCAATCAAGAACATCATAGTGCATCAATAAAGTTCTAAAAAATAACTTTTAAATCAGTTTCAATTAGTTCAAATAAACCTATATGTACCTACTGTGGAAAAGCTGGACATATTACGTCCAAGTGTCACTACTAGAAAACTTGAATTTTCAGATGGAATTTTCGGACAGAAATGTTTCCGTCTGAAATTATATGAAAATTTCGGACGGATTTCACACGGATTTGTTATTTTTTATATTTGTCTTGATTTATCTTACATCCGTCTGAAATCTGTCTGAAAATTTCGGACGTATTTTTCTTGATTTATCTTACATCCGTCTGAAATCTGTCCGAAAATTTCGGACGGATTTGTTATTTTTTATATTTTTCTTGCATCCGTCTGAATTCAATCCGAAAATTTCGGACGGATTTCACACATATTTGTTATACGGATTTGTTATTTTTTATATTTTTCTTGATTTATCTTACATCTGTCTGAAATCTGTCCGAAAATTTCGGACGGATTTCACACGGATTTGTTATTTTTTTATATTTTTCTTGTTATTTTTTATATTTTTCTTGATTTATCTTACATCCATATGAAATCTGTCCGAAAATTTCGGACGGATTTCACACGGATTTGTTATTTTTTTTTATTTTCGGACGGATTTCACACGGATTTGTTATTTTTTATATTTTTCTTGATTTATCTTACATTCATCTGGTCCCTATACATTACCCGTTTGGTTCCTATACGAGCAAAACATAATTAAGTCATTCCCTAATTATTTTATTGAAATAATTAATTATGTAGATGTTTATTTTTGTTTATTTCAGTGAATGCACGCTTACTAGACAATAATTTATGTTATTGTCACTATTATTACCAGTACAGAAAAATGTTTTAAATAATATGATTAAGAGAAAAGCATTCCATATTTTCATTCTATTTAATTTTAGATTTGAAAATAAACTGGTTTGACATTAATCGGAGATTAAATTTTGGACCGAGTATTTTCTTAGTTGACCAGTTCAATTATTAATCTCTACTCTTGTTTGAATTTCGAAATCATATATTTATCAACCTTTAATTTTAGATTCCAAAAAGTAAAAACATGTTTATTTGAGGCTTAACTTTTATCACTCATTTTTATACCTATTACTAAATATTAAGTTAAAAACATGAATTTCTCTCTCCTACTTCTACTATCAGACCCGTAACCCCCTTTTTTTCTTTCTTTCCTTCTTTTTCTTCTTTCTTCTTCTTTCTCCTTTCTTCTTTCTTTTTCTCTTCTTCCTCCTGACACCATCTCTCTCAAACTCCATTCTTCTTCCTTTATCCATCAAAATCATATCTTTCATTTCAAGCTCACAGCAGTGCGACCACCGCCCCTGCACGTCGCTCGGAGCCGTCGTACGTCGTGGAGGAGGCGACCACGCGACCCGTCACCTGCAGATTCGTTTCCTCTGCAGTACCGCCGTTGTCACCGTCGTGGTAAGTCCCCCAACTACCGTTCATGGTGGTTTTTGTCTTGTCTTGGGTGTTGGAAAACTCTTTCTTTAATTTTATGAAACTCACCTTCCTTGTTTTGTTCCATGGTGTTTCAGTCATTGTGTTGCTGCCATCCACTGTCTCTACCACCGTAGTTCGCCGCCGTCTTCTTCCTTCCTTGTGGGTGAGTTGGATTTCATCCTTCTTTGGTCAAAATTGAAAATCCCCAAATTGATTTTGAAACCCTAACCCTAACCCTTTGATTTCAGATTTTAATCTTGAAATTAAACCTTGTTTTATGAAATTGGGACTATAAATTAGTGTTTTATTAAACTAATTTTGTTATCCTTTGATCAAATGAGTTTTCCCCAAATTGTGTTTAGGAACCCTAAACCCCAATTTGATTTTATTGAAATCAATTGTGTTTCTATAAAATTGAATATGTTTTATTCAAATTAGGAACTTTAATTTGAGATTTCTAAGTTCAATTTCATGTCTCTCAAACCAAATCAAATGTTCCCCAATTTTAATTATGGATCCTTTTTACCCAAATCGATATTATTGAGAAATCGATTCCATTTACTGAATTAAATGTATGGTTTCTTTTGATTATATGATTTGAGAATGAAAATTGAATTGGTGAATTTATTTGTTTGTTATCATGCTTGGTTGTGTCTCTGTGATGTTGAACACGGCTATGCTTGCTTGATGGAGTAGATATTTACACTCTTGGAGCTAACGTGAGCATTAAGACGAGGATCCTTTACTTGCCCTCAAAGGTAAGGGGAGCTTGTCTAGGGATATTCAATAACTATATGCATGTGTGTATGTGTGTAATTGAGTGTTGTTAATATTATTGGTTTAAAAAAAGGAATATGTTTCTTTATTGAAAAACATTATTGTAGTTTAAAGTTCATGTGGCTCTTTATATTATTTATTTTTTAATAGGCAGCTTTCAAGTGGTTGTTTTTACAACTAGCTGAAGCTCAGGGATGTTCATGACCTTGGTTATGTAGAGAACGCCTACAAGTATTTGACCTTGGTCCATCATTTATATTTCAAAAGTTACAGGAGAATCAAAGGAAGACAATAAGTAACAAAGTAAAAATAGCAATATTTATGGTTTAAAGATGGAGCGTTGCTCATTACTCAATTTATTTGAACTGTACATCCCTTTGTGTCCTCGATATGTCATTGTTTGACTTCCATTAAGTGTTTAAATACAGTTTTTGAGATGTTGTTCCTGATCCTCTTTTATATATAGGTCCGCATTAGGCAATACTTAAATGGGATTTATAGGGTGCAAGATGATATGCTAATTTTGGTCTTGTTAGCCGTCCATTGCTGTTGTTCTGGGATTTATAGTGTGCAAGATGATCCTGGAATATTTTGGTGGGTATATACATGTTCATTTTCCAATTTATATACTATTGTTTGTACTTGAATTTTCACATCTTCTCATTCCTACAGGAATCCATGTCTCAACGGAGGCATCTCTTGTTTTTGTAGCCTCAAGTCTTACCATCGGAGTGCTCTTAAGTCTGGCTAAGAAGTCTAACTAGCTTAGATAGTAAATTCAGACAAAGGGTAGGTTGAGCTCTATATGATTGCTCATATTTAGCAAGCAGTCTGCATCATCCCCGTTCCCCTTCTTCCTTCTATTATCTTGTAATCCTTGTAGTAAGAGTAGTTTATTTTATATGGTTATGTCAATTGTCAATGCAGGAATTGTTTGTAGCTTGTTCTAAGGCTAAGTTGATGTTTGATGCTAAAGCATAATAGCAGTATGCTAAAGCATAATAATACATGCCATAATGTTTGCAATCATATCTGAAAATATTTGGCCTCAAATATTATTCTAATTTATACAATTTTGGATTTGTAGCAAACCTAGTTGGGTCTTACATATTGAATGTGAAAGTTAATGGCTATCTGATAAATTGCTGGTGATCTCTGTGTCTGCTAAATGGCTTCACCTCGCCCTTGCTATGTTTGTTGGTTTTTGGGTGAATGTGTTGATTTTAGGTTGAAGAGGTGCAATTATGATTCTTATCCCCTTTGGACATAGGGCTTTTCAAAAATCATCCATAGAATGCGCGTCACGGTCGTGATGGGCATCACGGCCTGGTCGTGACAGCTTCTGCCTTGAACGTTGCTTCACTAAATGGTCTGTCACGGCCTGGCCGTGACAGATTCTTCCTAGAAGGGGTCTGGCTCAGTTGACATGTCACGGCCGTGATGGGCATCACGGCCTGGCCGTGACAGATTCTGACTTTTCATTCTTACGTGGGAAATCTGTCCCAAATAAAATCACAACATCCGTCCCAAATACGTTGGAAAACAAAAATAAATCTGTCCGAAATTCGTCCGAACAATAACCAATAAAATCACAACATCCGTCCCAAATCCGTTGGAAAACAAAAATAAATATGTCCGAAATTCGTCCGAACAATAACCAAAATCCGGATTTGCACGTTGTCCAAATTCCGTCCGCAATCCATCTGTAAATATTTTCGGACAGAATTTGGGACGAATTTTATAATTTCCAACAAGGCTTTTTCATACGGGTGTCATTCCGTCCGAAATTTGTCTAGAATGAATTATGCGTCCGAAATCCGTAGGAAACTTGTCCGATTTTCATCTGAAATCCGTCTGTAAATCTGTCCGAAAAAGATGGATTTCTAGTAGTGTGTATTCACAAAAAGAGAAAGAAGTCTTCACAGACTCCTCACACTAACAGAAAAGGACCCAAGAAAATATGGGTACCTAAGTCCATGATAATTCTTGTTGCAGATATGCTCAAAAGAACAAGACAAACACCTATCATGGTACCTGGACAGTGGATGCTTATGACACATGACAGGAGAAAGGTCTATGTTCCTAGACCTCCAACCTAAGAAAGGTGGACATGTAACGTTTGGTGGCAACCAGAAAGGAAAGGTTGTTGGAGTAGGTAGAATTGGTGGTAAACCTCCCTTACCTATTATCTGTGATGTTTTATTAGTCAAAGGATTGAAACATAATCTGCTTAGCATAAGTCAATGGAAAGACCTTATTTTCTGTCAAAAGGCAACACAATCTGTATAAGGTTGACCAGTCTGAACTCTCAGATCAACATGTAACATTTTTATGTCTAAAGATGATGAAAAACGGCTATGGCATAAGAGACTAGGACATGTTAGTATGAAACAAATTTTTAAATTGAAAAAGCATAACCTTGTGAGAGGATTGCCTGATATTTCTTTTAAGAAAGATGTTTTGTGTGATGCATGTCAGAGAGGTAAACAAGTAAAATCAAATTTCAAGTCTAAAAAGGAAGTCACCTCCTCTAGACCTTTACAATTGCTACACATGGATCTCTTTGGACTAGTCAGTGTAGCTAGCCTAGGTGGAAAGAAATATGGTTTTGTCATATTTGATGACTATTCTAGATTTACATGGATAATCTTCTTAACCCGTAAGGACGAGTCCTATAAGGTCTTTACAGTATTTAGTAAGAGAGTACATAATGAGCAAGATTTCTGTATTTCTGCTATTAGAAGTGGCCATGGGGGTGAATTTGAAAATGAACAGTTTAAGCTGTTCTGTGAGGAAAATGGTATTTCTCACAATTTCTCTGCACCTAGAACTCCTCAGCAAAATAGAGTCGTTGAGAGAAAGAATAGATCTTTTCAAGAGATGGGTAGAACAATGCTCAATGAAAAAAATCTCTCTAGGTACTTATGGGCAGAAGCCATTAACATTGCTTGTTATGTACAAAATAGAATATTGGTTAGACCCACCCTAAATAAGACTCCCTATGAATTGTGGAAAGGTTGAAAATCTAACATATCATATTTTCATACATTTGGATGTGAATGTTATAATTTAAATACAAAAAATAATTTGGGAAAATTTTACTCTAAAGTAGATAAGGTATATTTATTGGTTATTCTGAAATGTCTAAAGATTTAGAATATTTAATTCTAGAACATTTGTATTAGAAGAATCAATTCATGTGAAATTTAATGATGGTTTAAGGATTGATATAGAACTATCAGATATGGAATATGATATTGCATGTATTGATCTAAATCCTCCAAAAGAAAATTCATCAGACAAATGTCTGATATTCCAGAAAACCAGACAAGTACTCAAACATCTGAAGAACAGAATGAGAAGAGAGACTGGAAGTTCAAAGCTTATCATATAGAAGATCTCATCATTGGAAGTCCATCTCAAGGTGTTAGAACTAGATCTGCATTTAAAGAAAACAACAACATGACTTTCATATCAGATTTAGAGATCAAACGGATTGAAGAAGCTCTAAAAGATGAAAGTTGGATTCTAGCCATGCAAGAAGAACTTAACCAGTTCAAGAGAAATGATGTGTGGACTCTGGTTTCTAAACCCAATGATAAATCAATTATTGGAACTAGATGAGTGTTTATAAACAATCTGGATGAAGATGGTAAAGTGGTAAGGAACAAAGCAAGACTAGTTGCACAAGTGTATAATCAACAGGAAGGTATTGATTTCACTGAAACTTTTGCACCTGTAGCTAGACTAGAAGCAAATAGAATTCTTATGTCTTATGCTGCACAACATGATATAACTTTTTATCAAATGGATGTTAAAAGTGCTTTTCTAAATGGAATAATAGAGGAGGAAGTTTATGTTAAGAAACCTCCTAGGTTTGAGGATACAGAAAACCCTTACCGTGTCTACAAGCTTACAAAGGCTTTAAATGGACTCAAACAAGCTCCTAGAGCTTGGTATGATAGGTTAAGCACTTTTCTAGTGGGAAATAAATTCATTAGAGGAAAAGTAGACACTACACTTTTCAAGAAATGCTCTAAAAAGGATTTTATTGTAGACCAAGGATTTCCTTGGTCTACAAATAAAACAGACGAGTGATGGAATCTACATCCATCAGCAAAAAATACTCCAAGGAGCTTCTAAATAAGTATAAGATGGAAAATTCAAAGCTTATGAGTACTCCTATGCATCCATCAGTTGTTCTAAACAAGGATGAGGAAGGTAAAAGGTAGATCAAACTGTCTGCCGAGGTATGACTGTGTCTTTATTGTACCTAACTGCTAGCAGACCTGACATTCAGTTCAGTGTTTGTCGTTATGCTAGATTTCAATCAGACCCTAAGGAATCTCACTATAAGACTGTTAAAAGAATTTTCAGATATCTCATTGGAACCACTATTCTTGGTCTGTTGTATAAGAAATCTGAAGATTTAAGGTTGGTTGGATTATGTGATGCTGATTTTGCTGGATACAGAATTGACAGAAAAAGCACCAGTGGAGGATGCCACTTCATTGGAGCAAATATGATCTTCTAGTCAAGTAAAAGGTAAAGCACGACTGTTCTCTCAACTGTTGAAGCTGAATATATATCTGCAGCAAGTTGTTGATCACAACTGCTTTGGGTAAAATATCAACTTGAGGATTATTCTATGTTTGAGCATAACATACCTGTTTAGTGTGATAATACTAGTGCTATTAACTTCTCTAAAAATCCCATACAGCATTCTAGGGCAAAGTATATATAAATAAAGCATCATTTTATTAGTGAATATGTGCAAAAAGTTTTTGAAATAAAGTTTGTCAACACTGATAATCAGAGGGCTGACATTTTTACTAAACCTTTAAGTGAAGATTGTAACACCCCGTTTTTCATAAATAAGCTTAATGCACTTATATATGTTATATATATGTTTGCATATGCTTGTTAGGTTTGTTTTTGATGCCTAAGTTCATGTTTGGGAAAGTCTAGCCTCAGAAAGGTTCAACCATTTTGGAGTCCTAATAACCTGTTTCACCGTTTTGGCCATTCTCGAGTTCTGGATGTCCGATCGAGGTGAACTTTATGGCATTGGAAAGCTAAGCAAATTATCTACAAGTTGTATTTCTAGTGTTTTGGCCAAATTCGAATGTTTAGGGGGTCTGGAAAGGCCATCTTTGAGCATCCCGTGCTCAAAAGTGGAGCACGGCAGTGCTCAACAGGGAGCAAGGTCGTGCTCAGGTATCAGAGTCTATAAATAGAGCAGTTTCATGAGGGTTACGAGCCAAACCCTATTTTGGCACTTTGGACAACTTTTGTGCGATAAAAACCTCTTCTTTCTTCCTCCCCTTGAGCCCCTTTGATGCCTTGGTGTTCTTGCTCTAATTTTGGAAGGTCTTGGTTGGTCTGTGCCAATCATAGAAGGTAATGGTTATTTCCCTATTTGGTTTCCTTTTCTTGTTTATGAATTGGGAACTAATTGGTTTCTGTTTCTGTTTAACCGAGGCTTGATTTGGGATTGATCCCCTTGTAGGGAAGGAACCGGTTTGCTGTTGGGAGCTTACGTTGGGAACCTTCAATCCCGGTATGGGGAGAAGGATAGTATAATCATTAGGCAAGGGGGTAGCGTAAGAGGAGGGGTTCCCATGACCCCATAGTTGTTTGTTATGATAAATGCTATGTTTCTAACATGCCTATTTATGATAAATGCCTATTATGTGTTTGTTGATATGTTTATATGAATAATTGGTATGACAATCATGTATGCCTCGTTGATATGTTGATGCCATGTTTAATTGGTTGTTGATATGGATGATTATGCTATGATAAAGTTGGTTACATTGGTATGATTGTTATGCCATATTTGTTGGTTGATTTGGTACGTTTATACCTGTTGGTTGATTTGGTATGTTTATACCTATTGGTTTAATGTTTGTGGCTTAAAGTCAATATGTTTAAAGAACCCAAAATTGGTTAAAATAGGGCTCTTAGTCAACAAAGATTAAATGATTTAATTCCCCAAAATTGATTATAAAATCTGGACTGTTAATAAAGGTGAGATTTTATGCCAATTTTTAGTCTCTGACACAAGGAATGGATTAATAGAGCTTTTAGGGAGTTTTGGATAAAAATAACAAGTTAGAAGGCCAGCCCAGGAGCATGACCATGCATCAGAGCACGATCGTGCATAAAAGGAAGTATGCCCATGCTCCACTTAAGTGGCAGCACAACCTTGCTGGGGATTAAGCACGCCAGTGCTTCCCCTCCTGGACAGAATCTAAATTAAAGGAATGTAAGGGGTTTTGACCCCAATTATCCCCAATAATGATATGAGAGTATGCCAACCGAATAATGGAAATTAGATAACTTGGTTAAAGATTAATTAAGAGGATTATAAAGATGAATTGGTTAAGTCGATACCTAATGGGTTACCGCATGTTGTTGGGCTTTGGTGCTTTTTGGCCAAAGTGGCCTCGATGCTTCATGGTCGAGGTGTTGTTAAGTTGGACCTTGGTGCTTTTTGGCCAAGGGGGCCTTGACCCCACGGTTTGGGTCTAAGGTGTTGATGTTGATGTTTGTGATAAGTCTTGGGTGCTTTTAGGCCCAGGTAAAGGAGGTGGTTGCCTTGTTTGTTGTTGTGCCATTTGCTTAGAGCATTGGAGTTGATGTTGAGAGGGATGTTCAACATAGGGGAGGTCATACTAGTTATGATGATCTGGCCCAAGTCTCGGGTGGTTCACCCATGGTTTGGTGAACCGTGTGCCCCCGAGGTGGTGTATCCAATTATGATACGTCGGCTATCCAAGGGGTTCCTCCATGGTTTGGGGAACTGCCTGTGTTGGTGCTTTTATGGCCAATACGGATATTGTAACACCCCCCTTGGGCATTACCTGTTTAACTCAAATTTCATAAAAATTTATTAGATAAAAATAAATGTTGGTTTTCTTTCGGAAATTTTTTTTTATATAAGTACTTAAATACATATCTATAACTTTTTTTTTACAAAGATTTTGACAAAGTCTCCTCTGTAATTTCAACATCCCAAACAAAAACACCTACTAATATATTTATATTTTCATCCAAAATAAAGGCTCTCGGAGCCATAAACATATATACTTATCATTAATCAACAACGTTTTAAAAACCTAAGCTGGTCATTTCTAAAAGATATTTGTAAACATAACAATAATCCTATAAAAGACTCTCAGAGCCATAAAACAAATAAATATGAAACTTCTCCAAAACTAAACTCGACTCGCTAAACTAAGCTGGTCATACTATGACTCTTAATGGAAAAGATCTCGTGGTTTTTCTAGTAATTCAACTTTCTTCAAAAGTCGGGATCAATCCCTTCGAGTGGGGCAGAAAATCCTTCCGCATCATCTACAGCCACGTACCAAAGCACGACACAAGACCACACACAAATACATTGCAAAGGTGAGTTACCAATATATGAGTTTAAACACAGTGGTCATATATTTAACATCATAAACAGCATTAAAATACCAAAGTAACAACTCATATAAATATAATAATATTCACATCATAAGATTGTTCAGATTTAAGACTTTATACGTAGGTTTTCTATTAACACTTCAATATCCACTTTCTAACACAATCTCCAGAGATCCTAACTTCCCTTCCTCGAGTATGATAGGCCGCGATATTTCCTAAAACACAATTGTTTCGCGTTGGGTGGCCTCTCCACTAGGCCCTTTCCCCATTTTTTCTAGGATTTCACGTATCACCTATATAATATTTGATAGTCCCCTATTGAGTACATTTGTGTAGGGTAGCCGATTTCCATGACAAGAGGTTGCAAAGCCCCAAGCATTACGTGGAGTTCGAGCTCGAATGTCCCTAAAGACCCAAAAGCCCAAGAATATGCCTTTGGTCCGTAACTATCAAATTTATCAGTCCACCCTATGTGAAAACTATAACTCGATAACAACAGCACGTCTGCCAGATCATCTTTAAGATATTAGACTTTTAATATCAATTGAGCTTTAAACTCTCGTTAAAGATTTTTCAAAATCTTTTATCAACAGACTCTAGTCCGACATCTCAGAATTCTAGGTCCTTAACATTAGGAAGGCTAGTCCGGCTTCACCGTAACCAGAATCTAGTCTGAAACCTCAGCACGTAAATCTAGTCCTTTTCTGTTTCCTTTCCATTTTCCAAAGAAAACCAAAAATCATGTTTCCCACTTTTCTGTGTTCACAAATTTTATAAAAACAAGGTTCCTCATTATAAGCCATGACCAACGTCACGCTTCAATCAACTTCATAATTTAATAACACGGACAAGTCACACACACACACACACACACACACACACACACACACACACATATATTCCTCAGATAAACAGACAGTTCCAAATCTCACCATCACATAACATAAATGTATAAATAGATTCGCAGTCTATAAACTTATTATAAATTCTCACAAGCAGTCTATAACATTAAATATATAACGACAATGAACTCCTCAAGCTTACTCCCTTTACCTTTGAAGACCAGAAAAAGATCCTCTCTTTGATGCATACAACAGTTCGTTTCCTTCTCAAAGATTCCCCAAGTTCCTTTAGCACCTTGAAACTTGCACAATTAACTCCTATCAGCACCCAATAACACAAAACATGCTTCTTAATGCAAGACAATCACAATCAACATCCCAGCGAGGGAGTCCAAACATTTTGCAACAACCAGAAAATCAAGAAATTAATTACTCATCATCAAACACATACTCTAATTGGATTTGAATGCTTAACTTCACAAAACACAACCAACTTCACAGAAAATCAGATTTGGGTTTAGGGTTCCTAAACAAGATTTGGGGAAAACTCATTTTAACTAAACAATAATGAAATTGGTTTTGGGAATCACTAATTCAAAGTCTCAATTACATAAAAATCACTTTTAATTTCATATCATAGTATGAAATCAAAGAGCTAGGGTTAGGATTTTCAAAATCAATTTAGGGATTTACAAAAGAGAAGAGATTAGTGGTAAAACTCTTACCCAAGGTGAAGAAAACAGAACATGGTGGCTGGAGGACCAACCAACGCGACGACAGGCGGCGGAGGACGGCGGCAGCACGACGGTGATGCGATTTTGGGACATCCATGAACAAAATGAAAGAGATAAGCTCTTTTTGAAAGAAAGGAATAAAATTTAACAACCCAAAGTGGCAGAACTACCATGGAAGGTTGTGACCGGAGCTCACCGTGACGGAGGCGCATTTCACGCGGCGAACAACGACGATAACGACCAAAAGGCGGTGGCTCGCAGGTTCCTCATCCTTGTGCGACCAAGCGGCAGCCGGCGGTGGTGCAGGGGCGGCGCCGATCTGAGCAAAGGAGGGAGGATGGAGTTTGGAAGGAATATGGTGGGTTTTAGAGGAAGAATAAGAAAGAAAGTAAAGAAAAGAGAAAAAGAAGAAAAATGGGGGAAGGGTCGTATGCGTATCAGAGAAGGGAGGGGTTGGGTTTTTCTTTTATTCATTTTTCAAGTACTTAGTGGAAAGGTAGAAAATGAGTGATAAATATTGAGTCTAAATTAAATACGCTTTTGGCTTTTGAATCTAAAAATAAAGGGTGACAAATATATACTTTCAAATTTTGAAATAAAGTAGAGATTGATAGTTGAATTGATTAACTAAGAAAATCCACGGTCCAACATTTAATCTCCGATTAATGTCAAACCAATTTATTTTCAAATCTAAAATTAAGTAGGATAGAATATGAAAATACTTTTCTTTCAATCGTATCATTTAAAATATTTTCTAAATAA
The DNA here is from genome assembly GCA_030762895.1 of Sophora flavescens. Taxonomy (NCBI): domain Eukaryota; kingdom Viridiplantae; phylum Streptophyta; class Magnoliopsida; order Fabales; family Fabaceae; genus Sophora; species Sophora flavescens. The sequence continues at coordinate 208,960,230 of CM061063.1, read as the reverse complement.
AAACTAATAATGACAATGACATGATATTATTGTCTAGTAAAAGTACTTATACTGGAATAAGGCAATGCTGACACACTTAATAAAATGATTTTAAATGAGTAATTAAAATTACTCAAACTAAACCACGTAAAAATAAATTAAAATAATTATTCAGATAATTAATCAATCAAAATAAAATAACATAAACATATATATTTACTATTATTGAAGAACAGTAAAAACCGGGGTGTTACATTACTACCCCACTTTAAAAAAAAAAATTCTTCCTCGAAATTTCGTGACTCAAAACTAGATAGGATCTTGTAATTACATCTTAATCCCAAGATCATACTTTATATTTCCCCTATTCACTTTCCCTTAGACGACTTTCACAACTTAATAACGAAATTCATACTTATTCTCCATTCTATTTATCCTCAACATCGAATTGTTTATCCTCAATTCATACTCTCCCTCATTAATACTTTACTTTAATCTCTCGTACATGAAAGATATAATTAAAACTTAATCTCTTCTTCATTCATTACTAATCCATTAGAAAAATATTCCTTTGACATCTTTAATTCTTATTATTAACACCAAGATTTAAACTAAGATTTTCACTTCTTTCACAGCACAACCATCAGTTCCTATCCTAGATTCTATGATGTATTTCCAGTCGCTTGATTCCTCTTATTGCTAACTCCATGACATAATCAATCCTTACGTTGTTGTTATCTTTCATCCTCGAAATTATTTACCACCACATTGTATCCACTATCCATGATATTTTATCTTAGTTCCTCCCTCATGAATAGCAAAATCAAAACTTAATCACTTTTATTCTCAATTACTGGTCCACTTGAAAAACTGCTTTCCACCCACCTAACTCTCATAGTTATCACCAAGATCAAACTAACTTTACCGGAACAAGCATCAACTTCCTACTCCAGGTATCCCATTGTAGTCTTAGTTTCCTTTGAACATAGTCCACCGCTCCAAATCATATCATAGTCATGCATTTAAATCTTAAAGAACATGATTACACTCCTTCATGCAACTAGAACCAAAAAGGAATCACCTCGATTTAAATTATCCAAAATTGTAAATCTTGAACTTTTCTAACAACTTAGTTTAACTCAAGAACTCCTCTTTACTGCTTCAGTTCAGCTTAGGGAAAACTACTATAAACACTTTCCTGTAAATCTCCAAACTCATACAACCAATCTAAATTACAGACATTAATCATTACCCTACATTCCTTTAATGGTATTCTGCCTCAATCAACATTTGATTTATAATAATTACCTCACTTGATCTCAAGGATTCACATCTTACTAGTCACTGCTATACCTCAACAAAACTTTCGTCACTTCTCCATCCGGCTAAAGAGATGATCGTAGTCAAATACTACACTTACTCCCAAACCAACTTCCTAATGATCATATCATTTCCCTTGCTCACCCCCCTCGAGTTGAGGGCGATCCGTTGTGCTTAGCCTCAACTTAATCCTCAACACTTAGAATGGATTTTACCGATAAACGTTGGTAAACTTCGGGTCTTTATTTGAAAAGGTATATGAAGATACTCCATGAAGCCTGAACAGTCCTCTAATACATTCTTCGGTTTACTTCTCCGCTACATAATGGATCTTAACCTGTAAAAAGAGTGTCATCTTCGTCAGTCGGTTCACGATCACTCGAACTCAAACAAGACTCTTATAGGACTTCAGTAAAATCATAATGAAAACTCATGGTGACGCCAACATATTAACACGGGAGGTCTCAATTATCAAATTATCTCCTTTTTCACTGTACTCGACTAACTCCGACATGCTGATATGAATCAGATACCCAGCCTCATGACTCATGAGATAGGTCGCATGTCAATGACGTTTGGAAGAATACGTAGGGTAAAGGTGATCAAGGATGACAATCCTTTCGAACTAAAATAAGACATGGTCTTGGAGATCACAGAAAGGAATTTTCAAGAAAAGAAATTCCTTGATTTCTCTTTCACAAAAGTATAGAGAAAATTCATCAATTTGAAAGATACAGGAACATCTAGTATGGAAAAAAAATTCTTTAATTAGGTACGTGGGTGTAAAAATGCATGATCAATACACGTTTACAAACATGAATCTAATAAAATTCATTTTTCCACAATAATTTCCAGCGGATTTAGGAAATCAAAGGATAGATAGTTTCTAATCCCAAGAAGATTCATTCTTAGTACAAAGAATTTACAAAATGACGATTTTAAAAAGGAAAACAGTCTGACCAAAAAATTTAGACTGGGTCACCTATACCAAAAGTATAAGTGATTAGAGTAAGTTTCATCAAGAAACTTCTATTATCATGAAGTTATCGGTGTTACAACTCAAGAAATAGTCATCACAAACAGCAGCGATAACGACCAGAAGGCGGTTGCTCGCGGGTTCCTCATCCTTGCATGAACAAGCTGCAGCCGGCGATGGTGCAGGGGCGGTGCCGATCTGAGCAAAGGGGGGAGGATGGGGTTTGGAAGGAAGATGGTGGGTTTTAGAGGAAGAAGAAGAAGAAAGAAAGTAAAGAAAAGAGAAAAAGAAGAAAAGGGGGGGAAGGGTCGTATGCGTATCAGATAAGGGAGGGGTTGGGTTTTTCTTTTATTTATTTTTCAAGTACTCAGTGGTTAGGTACAAAATGAGTGATAAATATTGAGTCTAAATTATATATGTTTTTGGCTTTTGAATGATATGATGCTTATTATGTACATGTATGCCTATGTTGTTGTTGTGCCTTGATGTATGTTCATCTTGCTTCCTATCTCCTTGCCATTGTGATTATATGTTTTCTTACTCCCCGTTTTTGTATTTCTGTTTGGCATGTACCTTTTGTGTTATGAAGAGGACAGTGAGTAGCTTGCTGAGGAGTGACTCTGAGGAACCGCTTCTAGTAGTTAGTTATGTTTAGTTTTAGTTTGTTTATCCGAGTTTTTAATCAGATTGGTTATACCAGCTCTGTATTGTGACATCGTGGTTGGGTTATGTTTGCTTTAGTTTCATGTTATGTTTTTATTTATTTAAACTTGGTTTTATATTTCCGAGTTTTTGATGAAGTAGTTCACGTGGGACCTTTCTACCCATGAACCTTTTTAATAAAGGACGTATGTTTATGCTTTTATCTTAACCTTTTATGCTTTATAACATGCGGGGTAGCAGGGTGTCACATTTAGTGGTATCAGAGCAGTTCGGCCCTATCCAGACGTGGTATGAGTCTGTTGCGTGCTCTTGTTTGAATTGTCTGTATTTATATAGACAATGTTACATGGTACTAAGTACCTATAGATTCGCTTTGGCTTGACTTACTGCATTTGGTGGTTTGTCTTGAACGATCCAAGGAACCTGCGAGTGCTTCTTGTGTTAGGAAGGTTGTTCTATTAACCTTTGATAATAAGAACTATGCAATTGATCTTGTACGCTTACCTTTTAAAAATCGATGTTATTCTTGGAATGAACTAGTTATCTTCTAACCATGTTCTCTTTATCTGTTCTGATAAGACCTTAGTTTTTGGAACTCCAACGGAGTCTAAGAATCCAGACCTTCTCTATGCCACTCAAGTTCAAGCTTCGATGAAAGACGAAGCCCGAGTGTAAATGATGATAGCTTCCCTGGAAGTAGAGATCCCTCATGATGTTGGAAGTGTGCCTATTGTGCGGGAGCTCCTGAGGTTTTTCTGGGGGATGTTTATAACTTACCCCTAGAGAGATGTGTTGAGTTCACCAAAGATTTAGTGCCTGGCACTGGGCCGATCTCCATAGCACCCTATAGAATGTCTCCTCTAGAGCTTGCTAAGTTGAAGGAACAGTTGGAGGACCTGATGAAGAAGCAGTTCATTAGGCCTAGTGTGTCTCCATGGGGAGCACCTGTGTTGTTGATGAAAAACAAAGGTGGTAGTATGAGGTTGTGTGTCGACTATCGACAACTCAACAAGGTGACCATAAAGAATCGGTATCCCCTCCCCAAGATTGATGTCCTTATGGACCAATTGATAGGAGCTTGCGTCTTTTCTAAGATAGATTTGAGGTCAGGGTACCATCTGATTCTGGTTAAGTCTGGGGACATCCCAAAGACAGCGTTTAGAATGCGATATGGTCATTAAGAGTACTTGGTTATGCCTTTTGGCGTGACCAATGCTCATGCGGTCTTCATGAACTACATGAACAAGACCTTTGACCCTTACTTGGATAAGTTTGTGGTAGTGTTCATAGATGACATCTTAGTGTACTCCAAGAGCAAGGGGGAACATGAGGAACACCTGAGGGTTATCTTGAAGACCCTTAAGGAAAAGCAGTTGTATGCTAAGTTGTCTAAGTGTGAGTTTTGGTTAGAGGAAGTGAGCTTCTTAGGACATGTCATCTCTAAGGGTGGCATAGCAGTGGACCCAGCAAGGTAGAGACGGTACTCCAGTGGGAAGCGCCGAAGTATGTAGCCGAGAACAAGAGTTTCTTGGTGGTTGCCGTAAGAGGGATCCTTAATAGAGACGGGAGGGCAATTATGTTGCATGGACATAGTTTCACTTGAGCCCCTGTCGGAGACCCTCGTAGAGAGAGATTAACTCATGGAATTATTATTGTTTGGGCTACTGTGCTGGACAAGTAGGAGGGAATGATCACCCCAATTACTTGTCACCGGTAGGTGAAGTAACAATAATTGTTATAAGCTTCATAATAGTGAGGTTAGTGGCCTTAGTCGCTTAGACCCGAACCGAGTAGAGACTAGTCGCTTAGAAAGTTGACTTGTAGTGGCCGATGCCTTAAGTAGGAAAACCTTGCACGTCTCCTCTTTGATGGTTAAGGAGATGGATCTGATTGAGGAGTTTAGAGACCTTAGCCTAGCTTGTGAGTTTACCCCTAAGATTATTAGGCTTGGAATCTTGAAGGTTATCAAAAGCTCGATGGATCAGATTAGAGAAGGTTAGAAGTTAGACAAGTTTCTTTTAGACCAGCGAGAATTGCTAGCTCAGGGTAGAGACCTTAGTTTTAAGGATGAAAGTGATGGGGTCTTGAAGTTCAAGGATAGAGTTTGTATACCTGATGTTCCTGAGCTTAGAAATTTGATCCTTGAGGAAGGACATAGAAGTGGGTTGTTGTGGATAGATTGACTAAGTCTGCCCATTTCATTCCGATGAATATGGAATATCCATTGGAGAAGTTAGTCAAGCTGTACATCAAAGATATAGTTAGGCTTCATGGCGTACCCTCTAGCATAGTATCGGATAGAGACATGAGGTTTACTTCTAGGTTCTGGGAGAGTTGCAGCGGGCTTTAAGGACAAAGCTTAGGCTTAGTTCAGCTTACCACCCACAGACTGATGGGCAGTCTGATAAGACCATCCAGTCCTTATAGGACTTGTTGAGGGCTTGTGTGTTAGAACAGTCTGGTAGTTGGGACAAGTTTTTGCCCCTAATAGAGTTCACCTACAACAACAGCTTCCATTACAGTATTAGGATGGCACCTTATGAGGCTCTTTCTGGGAGCAGATGTAGGATACCCTTGTGTTAGAATGAACCTGGTGACAGTGTGGTGCTAGGATCTGAGGTAGTGCAGGAAATAATAGAAAAGTGAGGATGGTTTAGGAAAAGTTGAAGGTGGCACAAAGTAGGCAAAATAGCTACCATGACAAAAGGATGAAGGCGCTCGAATTCCAGGAAGGTGATCATTTGTTCTTGAGAGTTACTCCAATGACTGCGGTTGGTAGAGTGATGAAAGCAAGCAAGCCATCTGTTATCAGGAGATCCGAGTCTTTTCTACCTTGGTGAACAAGTACATAATCTTCGAGGATGCTTACCAGGCTTGGATCGCAAGTCACAAAAATTTAGAGGTTCAGAGCAGTAAGGACGAAGATCAGAAGGACGAGGTGAAACAACATCTAACCCCAGTTGGCAGGGACTTCAAGCAGTATGGTAAAGAATCACGGTTCTCAGCAGGTAAGGCTAGGGACCGGGATTCTCCTAAACATGTCAGATATGGAAAATGAGGAGAAGGTCACTATACCCATTAGTGCAAGGAGCCGAACATCATCTGTTTCAAGTGTGGCAAGTATGGTCACCTCAGCCGGAACTGTGAAGGAGAAAAGTCAGAGCCACAGAGCGCTATCAGGAATTAGAGTGCACAGCAGAAGCCTAGTAGAGCTAGAGCCTTCGAGTTCATGGATTCAACCCAAGTATGCGCCTAATTGGTGAAAGTTTAACCAGTTAAGGTGATACAAATTTCGAGGACTAAATTTTTATAAGGGGGGTGGAATGGTAACACCCCGTTTTTTATAAATAGGCTTAATGCATTTATATATGTTTTATATATATATATATATATATATATATATATATATATATATATATTTGCATATGCTTGTTAGGTTTGTTTTTGATGCCTAAGTTCTTGTTTGGGAAAGTCTAGCCTTAGAAAGGTTCAACCCTTTTGGAGTCCTAATAACCTGTTTAACCGTTTTGGCCATATCTCGAGTTCTCGATGTCCAATTGAGGTGATCTTTATGGAGTTGAAAAGCTAAGAGAATTATCTACATGTTTTATTTCTAGTGTTTTGGTCAAATTCGACTGTTTAGGGGGTCACAAAAGGCCATATTTGAGCGTCCCGTGCTCAGAAGTGGAGCACGTCTGTGCTCAATAAGGAGCAAGGTCGTGCTCAGTTATCAGAGTCTATAAATAGCACAGTTTCATGAGGATTATGAGCCAAACCCTATTTTGGCACTTTGGACAGCTTTTGTGGGACAAAAACCTCTTCTCTCTTCCTCCCCTTGAGCCCCTTTGCCTTGGTGTTCTTGCTCTAATTTTGGGAGGTCTTGATTGGTCTGTGTCAATCATAGAAGGTAATGGTTCTTTCCCTCTTTTGTTTCCTTTTTCTTGTTTATTGATGTCGCGTGACTTCGACAAGTATACCGGATTCGTCACCAAGTAATAAAAAGATATCGATCCCACAGAGACCGTGATCTCAAATCACAACTAATTATCAAATCGATTAAACTGGACTAAAAAAAAGGGAATTTTGAACAGGTTTTGATTTTTGAAATAATAATCAAGTAACAATCAAATTCAAAATTGCAATTAAACAAAACAGGGAAGCAATTCAAATTGGGGGCTTTCAAATCTAAAAGGGATTCCTAGGAATTGGGTTACCAACAAGATTGTTTATGTTACTAAATTGACTACCCCTTGTTAATTGTCTAAATTGCTTTGAAGGCGAATTTATCCTAAATTAGTTAATGCTCCCTCTCGGGTTACAAAAACCGTGCCGAATTAAACCAACCCCTACTCTCGTGGTAGTTGAATTTAGATTGAACCCTTTACACTTTGTGACAATTCGTTAATCCTCGAAGGACCGCTTCTAACTCTCGTGATTTAAGTCCTAAGTCTGATTCTATAGATCCGATACCTAAGTTCACCGCTAGGTTCCTCCTTAGAATATCTACGACACGCAAATATGTGGCCACCGAATTCACGAGTAATTAAAACAATAGAAATCAGATCTAAAGCAAAATCGTAATTAACGAAGGTAAAACATCAATTCACAACATAAAAACAGATCTTGGGCATAGCCCCAATCCCTAGAAATAAATCTGCTACTCAAGCATTGCCATGGTGATGACAAGCTTGATTAACAACAACATAAAATAAAGCCTAAGAGAAGAGAAGAAGAAGAAGGAGAGAATCCTAATTTTGCCTAAGTGTGGCAACCCAAAAGAAGCCTTCTCAAGTATCTGCCTAATTGCCCTATTTATAGATTAGGGTAATTTGAATCCAAATCAAACACAAATTCAAATGAAATCAGTTTCTTCAGATCCAAATATTGCGCGTCACGGCCGTGATGGCCCTCACGGCCAGGCCGTGACGGATTCTGCCTTGGGCGCTACTTCACTGATTTGTCTGTCACGGCCATGATGCTCATCACGGCTAGGCCGTGATCGGTTCTGCCTGTGAGGGTCTGGTTCAGCAAACATGTCACGGCCGTGATGCTCATCACGGCTTGGCCGTGACCAGTTCTGACTTTTCCATTCTTTCTTGTAAGCTCTACTCGATCATGGCCGTGATGGTCATCACGGCTAGGTCGTGATGGGCTCTGTTTGGCTCATTTTCTTTACTTTTCAAGCCCCATCTTCATGCAAGCTCCATCATGGCTAATCTCGAGCATTTTAATCCTTAATTCCTGCACAACAACACCACAAAACCGCCTTACCTGTTCCAAGGTAAAAACTAACCAAAATCAAATTGAATATGCCTAAACTACATGAAAATGCATGCAAAATGACAATGAAATATGAGCTGGAATCACACTCATCAAACTACCCCAAGCTTAAGACTTTGCTTGTCCTCAAGCAATAACTAAGGCCAGAAAAGATAATCAATCAAAGCATGGACATTGAATTCTAGAACCCGAGTAACTAATCCAAGCAACAGACATATTCAATAAATACCCAAGAGACAATCAATTTCAAGTCCAATTAGAAGCATAGGTTCCCTAAGTTCATATCTCACTGATTCGGGCACTCTTCTCACCTCACTCAAGTGTTTAAGGGTATATGACAATTCGCTCAATTTCCTCAAGGAAGATATTCTACCATAAGCTTGACTATTAACCAAATCTCTACTTTATTAATGAAGACACATAAGAATCAAGAGGTCTTTTATTTTGGTTGTAGTGGGGCCATGGGATTAATTGTTAGGCGGGGAAATCAAGAAAAGGAAAATTCAAGAAGGCTAGACAAAATATCAAACATTGCAAGCATGACAACATTCTAAAATACCTTTTTGGGCTTTAGTTCAGTTTTCCACCTTTCTTTCTTTCTTTCCTTTTTACTTTTATTTTTCACTTTCTTTTTGTCACCCCCTTCTCCATTTTTTTTTGTTTATTTTATTTAATTTATTTGGAGAAGGGTAGATTTTCAATTCAAGAGAAATAATTTTCTAACCTTCTCATCCCACAATTCATTTTTCAAACTACCTTTTCACCCTTTTGCAATACTTTACAAGGTTCCATACCAAGCATCATTCAATTCATCAAAATAATTCAAGGTACCAAGAAAAGTATTTTATTCTTTTAGGCTCAAAATTGGGCAACTAACGGGTAGCATTTAATCAATCAAAGCTCAGAAGGCCGGAAAAATACCTAGTGCCTCAATCATTTTCTAAAATGTTTTAAAAAAAATTTAAGTTTCAAAACGGTTTCAAGTCAAGTTCTAGAGAATACAATCCAAGAGGAATAAAACACTCAATCACAAAGAATGGGGTAGATTTAGTGAGTACCCCTTTTAGGCTCAAAAATCTCACATTTAGTAGTTAAAATCAGTGAGAAACACAAATCTAAGGAACCACATGCTAATTATCAACTATCAAAAGATCATCTCAAGCATTTTTATTTTTAGCCTTATCACAAGAATAAAAAAATTGGGTTCAAAAATTCACTATCTCAATTTATTTGGCACCAAGTTCTCACAATTGGATGCAAACTCGAAGCAAGGGGCAATCTAATAATGTGATTATGCAAAATTATGCCTATATGAATGTAACATGAAAAATGCAAAAAAAATAATAATAATCAAAAATACCCTTACCCCAAGCTTAAAAACTTACATTGTCCCCAATGTAAATGATCAAGTCAGAGAGAGGAGAAAAATGGAACAACTCACCGAGGTGGTAGCGGGTGCTGGCTCACATGCCTAGTCAAAGATGCTGGAAAATGTGTCATGGCCGTGATGCTCATCACGGCTAGGTCGTGATCAATTCTGGTCTATAGGAGCTGGTCTGTCACGGCCGTGACCACCATCACGGCTAGGCGTTGATGCATTCTGATCTTCAGGGTCCTTCTCATCACGCCCATGATGGATATCACGGCTGGGCCGTGATCCTTTCTGATCTTCTGGGTTAGCTAATCACGGTCGTGACCACCGTCACGGCCTGGGCGTGATGACTTCTGAATTTATTTGTCCTTGGCTTTTTGCTCTTCCTTCCTGAAAACACTTAGCAAAACCATCAATCAGTGATCTTTCTTCTCTTAATCTACTCAGATTATTCAAAAAAAAAATTCAAAAACAAATGGAAAAGGGAAAGAAAACTTGGGTTGCCTCCCAAGAAGCGCTTATTTACGGTCCTAAGCTTGACCATAGTTCTTTCAATCAACCAGGGTCGGCTGGGCCTAGAAGTGCAAGAACAATTCTCTTCCATGGAAGTCCTTCAAAGAGCCGATTTTGTTCATATGGCCAATTGTGCTTTCGCTTGGTTCTTTTCACTGAGTTTCATGGTCCTACTCCCTCCCGACCGGGGTTTTATCTCCACATGATGAGCAACTCCAACTTCATCACCCTTGGGTGCATCATTCGTCATGCAAATCTTCGGAGTTGCTTCCATGTTAAGCTCTTCCTTCACCTCTGGAGACATTATATCGATCATGCACACATGACTCTCAAAAGGAGGGTTGTTATATGAGTTAGTCAAATCAAAATCTACCCTACCTTCTTCTACATTTAAAGAGAGCTTGCCATTTTTTACGTCTATTATCGCTCTAGCTGTGGCCAAGAATGGCCTTCCTAGAATGATAGGGAATTTAGAATTCCCGTTCATATCCAATACCATGAAGTCGGTAGGAATGAAAAATTTTCCTACCTTTACGGGGACATTCTCTAGTATACCTAGAGTAGTTTTAGTTGAGCTATCCGCAAACTGTAAAGAGAATTTGGAAGGACTCAATTTCTCGGCTCCTAACCTCTCAAAGATAGTAAGCGGCATCAAACTCGCACTAGCCCCTAAGTCACATAAGGCTTGGTCTATTTTCACTTCTCCGGTTGAACAAGCAATAGAGAAACTACCTGGATCTTTTAGTTTAGGAGGCATATTAGTTTTTATCCTGGCATTATGCTCCTCAATTAGGCTCTTAGTTTCTATTTATACTTTCTTTTTCTTGACCAACCTTTTTGGGAATGGTATTGGGGGTTGGTACGGTGGTGGAGGGACATACTTTGGCTCTATCTCTTCATCTTCGATCATGTTCTCCTCACATTCCACATCCTTTTCAGCTACCCCAAGCTTATCATCCCTCAAGTATATAGCATTACAATGTTTATTGGGATTAACTTCGGGTTGTCCCGGAAACGTACCCTTAGGTCTAGAGTATGTACTAGCTTGTTGGGCAATTTGAGTTTCTAACATCTTATTATGGATGGCTAAGTTATCTACCTTAGATGCTAACTCTTTTATTGACTCGTTGACTACCCTACCTTGTTGCCTAAACTCTTCATTTTGTTTTGTTTGAGTTTCAACAAAGTTTTCCTAGAGAGACTCAAGTTTAGACTTTTGTACCTGAGGATACCCCGATGCGGGTTTCCTATTACCTTGGCCTTCTTAGAATTCATGGTTCAGCGTGTTGTTGTAGTTCCCGTAGGAGAGGTAAGGGCTATTATTCCTTCCTAGGTTGTAAGGATTTGGGGGAGCGTAGTTTGGCAACTTCGGGTTCGTGTCGTAGAAGTTGTGACAAGAGTTCACTTGTTCCCCCGAAGCGCCGGATCCATGGGCAATACCTCGTGGGCACTCCATTATGTCATGTCCCTGCATTCCATAAATCTCACAAACAATGTTAGTAGCACCTATTGAACTCACATTAGCCCTTTCAAGCTGATCAAAGCGTTTATTCAGTGAGTCAATTTTAGACATAATGAAATCAGTGCTATTCATTTCAAACTTAACCCCCGAATTCTTTTTCGGGTTATTACCTCGTTCCGAGCCCCATTGGTGGTAGTTGGTGGCTACGTTTTCAATGATATTGAATGCTTCGGTCAGAGGTATGTTCATAAAGGCTCCGCCAACTGCTGAGTCAAGTGACACCTTCGAAGAGTAATCCAATCCGTTGTAGAAGGTGTGCACTAATAACCATCTCTCGAGTCCATGATGTGGTCTGAGACACCCCGTTGTGCCCCATTGTATTATTAGATTAAAACTTTATTATTTATTAACTTAATCGCATACTTAACGTTAGAATACATAAAAATTAAAACTTAACTTATAAACACACAGCGGAAGAAAATTTTAAAGTAAACACACCATATATATAACATACATATCATAGGTTTATGCATTAGAGTATCTAAAACACTCTCTAGGGTCTCCCGTCAGTAGGATCCCTAACAGGCATCTTAAAACAACAATTAATAGCGGAAACAAAACGTCTTATAAGAATCACTGGCCCTAGACACTAAACTACATTCCTGGAATCCACAGCTCGTCCTCCCGCCTCTGGTTCATACGGAGTTCCATCTAACTCCTCAGCAATTGGTTCCTCCATCGGGTCTTCTCGTACAATCGAATCAGAAATAAAATACAACACACAGAAAGATATAGGGGATAAGAAACAGTTCTATCATCAAAAAGCGGAAAACAGTAATAGTAAATTATACAGTAATTATCACAGACAAATCATCATTCAACACCTAACTAACAAAACATCCTCAAATTCAAGTATTCATCTTCTACCCCAATCTCGTACAACTAGACTTTAATACTGACGTGGCCACCACTGATTTCTTTCACGCATTCCTCTCGGGGAATGTCAGTCAATTGTTCAAGCGAAAGGTTCCAAATTCCCGGTGCACATTCTCTTCCATGGTGATAACGCTCTTCCAAAGCATGACACTATAGCTGCACGATGCTCCCGGTGCACACCCCGTCCACTCCCGGGGGTGCTCAATGAAATTCAATGACACTATAGCTGCACAACCTATTTATAAGGTGGAACAGTCTAGCAAGAACTCTTGACCTCGAGTATTATATTACCAATACACGGTTGTGAATAACAACACCGACCTTGTATATTATATTACCAATACACGTGAATCTCACCAACCCATTTTAACAACATCCTAGTGCCTTAACCTTCCACTAGAACTCAACACATATTCTAGGTCACCATACCGCATTAAAATACATCATCTAGGTTAGGCACCTCTAAGTCACCATTATTCTCACACCCAAAACAAACAACTATCTCTCGAACAACATATATCCCTACTTAAAAATCAGCTAAGCACAATATTAACAACCAGGCAGATCATGCATAACTTAACATCAGAAAATATTCAAATATCTCAATATCATATAAAGCAATTTATCACAACCAACTCATAATAATCAAACCAAATAAATAACAAAGTCAGACTCTGTCACGGCCTGGCCGTGATAGACATCACGGCCTTGACAGACATCAAATGCAAGAACTCTACAAAACAGAACCTGTCACGGCCTGGCCATGACAACCATCACGGCCGTGACAGACAGTAAACATCTTCAATATCATAAATATTCAAACATCGAAATAATACGTCACATGCAGATGGAATACCCCAACCAGCGTATCACAGTAAATTCGATAACATAAAATCAAACATCCTCAAATACTTAAAATCAACTTAATGTCGATAAATCTACAATCCCCGAATCACCATTGGTTTTACAGAAAAGGTTTCCAATGGGATTTTGGTCTTGTCGATTACTCGACTACTAGTAGGGTTTAGGTTGCCCTACACAATTATCATATAATCTACTACTTATCGATTCTGACGATAGGTTGATTCTTTCCCCCACCCGATTGACGTGCACGCTTTCCCGTACAAGCTCCGAATGCATCCACGCTACTGCCAAGAACCTCAACACGCTGTCCAACAACATCCACAAATCTGCCACCAACTATCCTTACACATCCACCGTTCCGCTTTCCGTCCTGATTACACGTACGAGTAACACAATTCGGCAGAAACACCAAATACCAACCGAATCAACAATAGGGTTTCAAATAAATAAATCTATTTTAATCAAGAGATAAAATCTATGTAAAAACTTACGAGAACAATGGCTGGACTTAGGGAAAATCGGATTCAAAATAAACTCATGAATCCTAGGGAAAAGCTACCAAAACAGGGCTACTGTTCGAGCTCCATTCCTCTGGTCACAGATCTATTAAGAAAACTGAACGGTGAAAATGAATAACTATACTTCCCAAACCACCTCACAAAGTTTCAGCCCGATCCAACGGTTAAAACATCTCAGATCGTAATTCTTCGGTGACAGCTTAGATGGTATCCGGGTTGAATTTCTCACCTCCTAGGCATACTGTCCGAGCTTCATATCTCATAGCCTGGAGGTTTATACCAAATTCTGACCGTTGGATATGAATAAACACAAGTACTGAACCTTCTTCTAAAATTTGGGAATGATCCAACGGTTGAAGAGTGTTTGGAGACTCCCTCACTTCAACTGCTCCAACTTGGTTTCAAAGCTTCCAACAAAGGCTTATTGCAACTATTGAGATTTCTGTCTCAATTCTTATCCTCTAATCCAAAGTAGTGGGTTATAAAGATATTTAAGAAGATGAGGAAGATAACTAAGATCATAGAAGTGAGGGTTTACCTCTAGATAATAAAAGAAAGTGAAAGAATGATCAAGTTGTGTAAGAACAACAATAGAGTTTTTGAAGAAAAGTGAAGAAGAAATGGAAGAGATGAAGAAGTGAGTGAAATGGTGAGGGAGGACACGGTTTGGAGGGATTTTATAGGAAAAATATTAGGCCTTGTTTGGTTTTTAACTTTTAGATTAATGGGTTTTGTGATTATTTAATTAATATAAGTTTAACCATAGTTAATAATTAACTTAACTAGGGTTACTTTGCTTAACTATGGTTAATAAATATGTGGCTCATATTTGATGGAGGTGTGACTGATTTTGGGCCACACAAAGTGACTCATCAATGAGTCACCGATCCTATCCGTTAGCGGTTCCCGGAAATTCCGTACGCAGCTCCATCGTTTACCCGATTTCGGTTTTTGAGAGGAAAATAATGAAACGAAAGCAAAATGAAATAGGTATGGTTGAGTATATATGGATGCACGAAATTGAGGAGATGTGGGAGGTTTACAACCACGTAAAATGAGTGGTTAAGAGTGCGTAGATGTGTCTGGTTAATACCTGCGAAAGCTTGGGGGTATTTTGGTTTTTTTCACCTAAAAGTCATGATTACTAGCATTTAATGCTCATCAATGCTTGGTGACTCATCCTTCATGAGTCATTATGTATGACTCGTTATCCCGATCTCTTGACGGGTCTTTGTAGTACCATTTTCGACTCCGTCGGTTTCCTGATTAGGGTTTTATGCCTGCGTAAAAGCGTAATATTTCCTTTCCGACTGAAAATTTTCAAACTAACCAAACTCGTTGGAAATATGATTTAAATATAAACCATTTCGTTCACGAGTCAAAATTAGGTTTTCTGATCATTATAATCTTACTGTCAGTGAAAACACCAACTGTTTTCCGTCCGAACTTTTACCAAAATTCGTCCGAATAAACATAATATTTTATTTCGGATCAGAAATTTGAAAAGTAGAATTCCTCACGGACAAAATATAAAAAAATCTACAAATTTCAGTTTTCGGACCAAATTAGGGTTTTCTGTCAGTATAAAATTATACTGTCAGTTAAAAAACGCAGACCGGGCTCCGTCTGAATTTTCAACCCAAAATTTCACCGTAGACTTCTACCATAAGAGAGACTACAAATATAATTTTATTTTATTTAAAATCACTTTCTAATTCTCAGATTAAAATATAATTAATTATATTTTAACCAGTTAAACAGCATAATTAAAAATCAGTCTGTTACATGGGCAAGACTCTAGCAACCCTTTGTAGCGATCCCAAGCTTCGGATAAGCATTCTCCGTCCTTTTCGAAGAAGCCGGTGATCTGAGTTCGTAGGTATACCGTCTTGGATGGAGGAAAGAATTTCTCCAAGAATGCCTGCTCCAGTTGGTCCCAAGTCGACAAGGTATTAGCGGGCACTTGCTTCAGCCAAGCTTTTGCCTTTTCAGTAAGAGAGGAGAGGAATAATCTCAAGCGTATAGCATCGACCGGGGCACCATGAATCCTAATTGCATCGGTGAACTCCAAGAATGTCTCCACGTGATCAGTCGGGTCCTCCGAGGGCAATCCTCCGAATTGATGTTGCCTAATCATGCTAATTCGCATAGGTGGTATAGTGTAGTTCTCCGCCTCGATCTCTGGCCTAGCAATCCCAGTTCGCAAACCCCTAACATTTGGGGCTGCGTAGTCCTTCAGTGATTTGGTATCCGGAAGATTCGCCATGAGTAGAATGGGAATCAACCTCTCTCTCTCTTTGTAGTCTCCTACGTCTATGAAAGGTCCTCTCGATTTCGGGGTCAACCTCAATAAGGCTTCCAAGACTTAGGGATCTTTGCATAAAAGAGAAAAAACACAGAGAGATAGATACTCTAGAGAAAAAAGAGAAAAATGAAAAAAAAAATGAAATTTTTTTAACAAAAAAAAAACAATTAAAAAGAAAAAGAAAAAGTCCATAAAAATCAATTTAAAAATTAAATTGAGATTTAAGGAAACACAGTCCCCGGCAACGGCGCCAAAAACTTGATGTCGCGTGACTCCGGCAAGTGTACCGGATTCGTCGCCAAGTAATAAAAAGATATCGATCCCACAGATACCGTGATCTCAAATCACAACTAATTATCAAATCGATTAAACTAGACTAAAAAAAGGGGAATTTTGAAAAGGTTTTGATTTTTGAAATAATAATCAAGTAACAATCAAATTCAAAATTGCAATTAAACAAAACAGGGAAGCAATTCAAATTGGGGGTTTTCAAATCTAAAAGGGATAACTAGGAATTGGGTTACCAACAAGATTGTTTATGTTACTAAATTGACTACCCCTTGTTAATTGTCTAAATTGCTTTGAAGGCGAATTTATCCTAAATTAGTTAATGCCCCCTCTCGGGTTACAAAAACCGTGCCCAATTAAACCAACCCCTACTCTCGTGGTAGTTGAATTTAGATTGAACCCTTTACGCTTTGTGACAATTCGTTAATCCTCGAAGGACCGCTTCTAACTCTCGTGATTTAAGTCCTAAGTCTGATTCTATAGATCCGATACCTAAGTTCACCACTAGGTTCCTCCTTAGAATATCTACGACACGCAAATACGTGGCCACCGAATTCACGAGTAATTAAAACAATAAAAATCAGATCTAAAGCAAAATCGAAATTAACGAAGGTAAAACATCAATTCACAACATAAAAACAGATCTTGGGCATAGCCCCAATCCCTAGAAATAAAACTACTACTCAAGCATTGCCATGGTGATGACAAGCTTGATTAACAACAACATAAAATAAAGCCTAAGAGAAGAGAAGAAGAAGAAGAAGGAGAGAATCCTAATTTTGCCTAAGTGTGGCAGCCCAAAAAAAGCCTTCTCAAGTCTTTGCCTAATTTCCCTATTTATAGATTAGGGTAATTTGAATCCAAATCAAACACAAATTCAGATGAAATCAGTTTCTTCATATCCAAATATTGCGTGTCACGCCCGTGATGGCCATCACAGCCAGGCCGTGACGGATTCTGCCCTGGGCGCTGCTTCACTGATTGATCTGTCACGGCCGTGATGCTCATCACGGCTAGGCCGTGATCGGTTCTGCCTGTGAGGATCTGGTTCAGTGATAATGTGATTTTGCATCATGTTTCTTGTACACTTTTGCATGCATTTTTCATATAGATTAGGCATTCTTTATTTGATTTTAGTTAGTTTTTCCCTTGGAACGGGTGAAGCTGTTTCTTGGTGCTGTTTTGCAGGAATTCAAGGCAAAATGCTCAAGAATAGCCATGATGGAGCTTGGATGAAGACAGAGCCTCAAAAGCGAACAAAATGACCCAGGCAGAGCCCATCACGGTCTGGCCGTGATGGCCGTGATGACCATCACGGTCTGGCCGTGATGACCATCACGACCGTGATCAAGCAGAGCAGAAAAGAAGGCAAAAGTCAGAAGCTGTCACGGTCTAGCCGTGATGAGCATCACGGCCGTGACAACCAGACCCTCACAGACAGAAGCTATCACGACCTGGACGTGATGAGTGTCACGGCCGTGACAGATGAAAGTTTGAAAGCGCGCCCAGGGCAGAGACCATCACGGCCAGGATGGCCATCACGGCCGTGATGCGTGGCCTTTCTATAAGTGGGCAAGAGCAGATCAGGAAAAAAGAAGTTTTTGAACCCTAAACTCTCTCTGAACCAGGCAGCTGCACAAGGATTCCATGGCGTTCTTCCCTCTTTTCATCTCTATTTCTTTTGTTGTAGTTATGATCATGAGTGGCTAAACTCCATTGTTGGGGTTAGGGTAGCTATATCTGAATTCTCATGTATTTGATGTGATCTTGTAATACAGTTTTTACTTCGTTATTGAGTGGTTGATTTCTGTGTTTAATGCCTGTTGTGGCTAACACCCCCATGACTTGATCAGTGTTTTGATATGCAATTGGAAAATTCGTATTAGAACCGGAACTGAAATTTATCACCTAGTAAATCTGGTATCTAGGAATGGAACTAGGTTTATTAGCAATCGCATGATCCCTAATCTTAATGCGAATTCACTAATCTAGGCCACCTAAGGAATTAGGGTCTATTAGTGGATTTAGGCTCTTGTCATCCGAGGAATCGGGGCTTGAGTAATTAGGTGGATTGATTGTCATAATTGAAGTGGAAACTGTTTATTAGTCATGTCATTGCATAGGGATGAAGTTTAGTGAACCTAATCCCAGCGTTGTTCTCATATTTGAATAATCCTTTTTACTGCCTTCCTGGTGTTCGATAGAATTTTTCAAAGAACTTTTCTCTTTATTTTGTTTAGTTTAGGTTTAAATCTTATTTGGGCTTGGTAGTTACTATCGAGCTCCCTTCAATCCAAATATCCGCTTGGATAGTAATCGATTCGGTACATGTTAGTAATTGTCACAGTCCTCGTGGGAACGATAAAAGGTCTCACCACCGTATTACTTGCACGACTGGGTATACTTGCCCAGATCCGTCAACAAGTTTTTGGCGCCGTTGCCGGGGACTGCGTTTCAATACTAGCATATCCATTTTGGTTACTAATTTCAGCAAAAAAAAATATTCCTGTTATAATCTGTTTTCTGTCATAATTTTCTGTTCTGTTTTTGCTGTCATTTTTCTGGTGTATTTCCTGTTGTGTGCTGACTTTTACTGCTAACACTCTTGTTTGCTAGACTACTTGTGTATGCGAGGTACTGTCCCAACTGACCAACCACTCCACGATCCTGAGATTGAAAGAACAGCTAGGAAGAATCGAAGGCAAGTAAGAGAGCAGAAAC
Source organism: Sophora flavescens (assembly GCA_030762895.1). Taxonomy (NCBI): domain Eukaryota; kingdom Viridiplantae; phylum Streptophyta; class Magnoliopsida; order Fabales; family Fabaceae; genus Sophora; species Sophora flavescens. The sequence goes on along the minus strand of CM061063.1, from coordinate 208,941,033 downwards.
TGTTAGAACAACAAAAAGAAGGACAAGAGACTTCTATCTCTCGAGAGCAGCAAGAAAGACTCAGAATGGAAGACAATGGTGAAGGTGCTCCACCACCACGGAGGACACTTGGTGACTGTGCAAATACAAATATCCACCGGCATGTCACTAGCATAGTGAGGCCTCCAGTTAACTGCAACAATTTTGAAATCAAGCAATCTCTCATCAATATGGTTGCACAAGACCAATTTGTCGGGTCGGAGAAGGAAGATCCTAACAGTCATGTCTCAAATTTCATAAAGTTGTGCGATACGGTGAAGATAAATGGTGCCTCCGATGATGCAATTCGCCTGAGGTTGTTTCCTTTATCTCTGAGAGATAGAGCCAAGTCTTGGCTCCAATCTCACCCAAGGGGGAGCTTCACTACATGGGATGATTTAGAGGCAAAGTTTCTGGCAAGATTCTTCCCCACCTCAAGGTTTGTGAAGACAAGGGGTGACATCATAAGCTTTGCTCAACAAGAAGGTGAGACTCTGCATGACGCCTGGGAAAGGTTCAAGGAATTGCTTCAAAGATGTCCAAATCATGGGTTTGATGATCATACCCAAATGCAAACATTCTGTAATGGATTGAGGCCGTCAACTAGGTACATGTTGGATGCCTCAGCTGGAGGTTCCATGAATACAAAGACAGCAAAGGAAGCATTGGTCTTGATAGAGGCTATGGCATCTAATGACTACTTGATGCATCATGATCGGGGTCCCACATCAAGAAGGGTGAGTGTTGGAGTTAGATTCACAAACTGCACTGTTGGCTCAGAACAATCTCATGACACAACAACTGGAGTCTCTTACCAAGCGACTATCTCAACTCCCACAACAACTCCAAACTGTTCAAGGGACAACCATGCCACCTCAACAGGTAATGCGATGTGATTTTTGTGGAGGTGATCATGATAATGGAAACTGTGAGGTGCCACCAAGTTCCCATGAGGAAGCCAATTATATGGGGAACTATGGGAGGCCAGGCAACAACCAATTCCCTAACAACTACAACCAAGGGTGGAGGAATCAACCAAGTTCTGGTTGGAAACAAGATGCCGGACAAGCAATCAAGCCTCATCCCACACAACAGTCTCTTCCTACACAACCGCCTCAACACCGGGTTTCTATCTTGGAGAACACCCTCAATCAGTTCATGCAATTGACCATGGCAAACCAGAAAAATACCGATGCTTCTATAAAAAATTTGGAAGTTCAAGTTGGACAAATTGCAAAGCACCTAGCGGAGCAATCTAGCAGCGGTTTTTCAGGTAACACTCAAACTAATCCTAAGGAACATTGCAATGATGTTGTTTTGAGGAGTGGTAAAAGTCTTGAGAATATGGGCGGTGAGCCTTTGGTGAAGAATCAGAAAGTTAATGGAAAAACAGAATTGAGTACTGAGGAAAAAGAGGAAAAAGGCAAAGAGGTTGTAGTTGAGGAAGAAGAAAAAGCCAGTGAACAAGACAAGAGGGAGAAGCTAGTAGATGAGAATTCAATTTTGAGGAAGACTAAAAGTCAGCTTTTGAAAGATGGAGACAAGCCTCAAGTGATCCCCTCTTATGTAAAGTTGCCCTATCCTCATTTGAGCAAGAAAAAAGAGAAAGAAGAACAGTTTGCCAAGTTCCTTGACATTTTCAGGAGGCTACAGATCAACATACCCTTTGCCGAAGCACTAGAGCAGATGCCCAATTATGCAAAATTCATGAAGGAACTGCTCACGAAGAAAAGAAAGTTTAAAGAAGGCAAAACTGTTGCCTTAACTGAAGAGTGCAGTGCGATACTTCAAAGGAAGCTACCTCCGAAGCTGAAAGATCCTGGTAGTTTTACAATCCCTTGCACTATTGGGAGTGTTGCTATCAGGAAGGCCTTATGTGACTTGGGAGCGAGTATCAATTTGATGCCGCTTTCAATTTTGAACAAGCTTGGAGGAGGAGAGGTGAAACCAACTAGGATGGCATTGCAACTAGCTGACAGATTAATCAAGCATCCTTATGGTATCTTGGAAGATGTTCTGGTAAAGGTGGATAAGTTTATCTTCCCAGCGGACTTTGTGATTTTAGACATGGAGGAGGATGCAGAAGTTCCGCTCATACTAGGGAGACCTTTTCTAGCGACTAGTCGCGCTTTGATAGACGTACAAAAAGACCAGCTGCGATTCAGAGTGCAAGATAAAGAAGTCACTTTCAATGTATTTGAAGCTATGCATCGCCCGAGTGATGAAGAGGATTGTTTCCGCATGGACATTGTGGATACAGTGGCTAAAGAAGTCGTTGCACATCAGCACCACCCCTCTACTCCTAAGAAGAAGAAAAAGCTCAACATAAAAGCAACTCTTAAGCTCTGCAAGACAAATGATGTATCAGTTGGTGATGAAGTTGGATCTGCTCATCATATGAAAACAGAACCTCCGTCGGGAAGGAGTAAGAAAAAGGGCAAGAGGCTCAGAGTGAAAAGGGAAAAGCGGAAGCGCAATTATTGGCCTTATAAGCAAAAACAACTCTTTGCAGGAGTTCCACAGAGGAGAAGTGTTCTTGCACTTCTACAACCAGTCGACCCCGGTTAATTGAAAAAGCACGTCAAGCTAGTGACGTTAAAGAAGCGCTTATTGGGAGGCAACCCAACTTTTCTTTTCATTTTCCTTTTGTTTTTGATTTTGCCCTCTTGAATAATTTGAGAAGATCAAGAGGATAATATCATAGATTAATAGGTTTGTTAAGTGTTTCAGGGAAAGGAGGATGGAGAAGCAAAAAGGGCAGAAGCAACAAAGTCAGTAACCATCACGCCCAAGCCGTGACACTGGTCACGGCCGTGATGAGCCAGATTTGAAGATCTGAAAGGATCACGGCTCAGCCGTGATCCCCATCACGGGTGTGATGGAAGAACCCTGCAGATCAGAGAGCATCACGGCCTGGCCGTGATGGAGGTCACGACCGTGACAGGCTACCCCTATGGACCAGAATGCCTCACGTCCTGCCCGTGATAGGCATCACGGCCGTGACCCAATTTCCATGTAATCCCTTCTGACTAGGCATGTGAACCAACACCCGTTACCGCCTCGGTAAGTCGTTCCATTTTCCTCCTCTCTCCAACTTGATTATTTACATTGGGGACAATGTAAGTTCTTAAGCTTGGGGTAGGGGTATTTTTGCATTGTTCATGTTGCATTCATATAGTTTTTCATGATAGCTTTGCATGATTCACATGATTAGATTGCCCCTTGCCTAGGTTTTGCACCCAATTGTGAGAACTAAGTGCCAAATAACTTGAGATAGTGAATTCTTGAACCCAATTTTTTTTTCATTCTTGTGATGAGGCTACAAATAAAAAATGCTTGAGATGATTTGTGATAGTTGATAATTAGCTTGTGGTTTCATAGATTTGTGTTGCTCACTGATTTTTGAACTACTGAAATGTGAGCTTTTGAGACAAAGGGGTACTCACCAAATATACCCCATTCTTTGTGTTAGAGTGTTATTCCTCTTGGATTGCTTTCTCTAGAACTTGACTTGAAACCATTTTGAAGCTTAAAATTTTTTTAAAACATTTTTGAAAATGATTGAGGCACTAGGTATTTTTCTGGCCTTCTGAGCTTTGAATGACTAAATGCTACCCCTTAGTTGCCCAATTTTGAGCCTACATGAATAAAATACTTTTCTTGGTACCTCAAATTACATTGATGAATGATGCTTGATAAGGGACCTTCTAAAGTATTACAAAAGGTTAAAAGGGTAGTTGAAAAAAGTTTGGGATGAAAGAATCAGAAAAATGTTCTCTTGAGCTGAAAAATCTCCCCTTCTCCAAAAAAAAGAAAAATGAAAGAAAAAAAAAGAAAAAAAAGAAATATAAATGGAGAAGGGGATGACAAAAGAAAGTGAGAAATAAAATGAAAAGAAAAAGAAAGAAAGGTGGAAAAAGGAATTGAAACCCAAAAAGGTATTTTAGAAGGTCATGTTTGCAATGCTTGATATGTTATGTAGCCTTTTGAAAAATCCTTTTCTTGATTTCCCCAGCTAATGATTAATCCCATGGCCCCGTTACAACCAAGTAAAAGACCTCTTGATTCTTAATTGTTTTCATTAATAAAGTAGAGATTTGGTTGATAGTCAAGCCTATGGTAGAATTCATTACTTGAGGAAAATGGAGCGAATTGTCTTATGTCCCTAACACTTGAGTGAGGTGAGAAAGAAGCCAAGCAAATGAACAAGCTTGGGGTGAGCTTCAGGTGAGAAAGAGTGCCTGAATCAGTGAGAATGTGAGTCTAAGGAACCTCAGCCTCTAATTGGACTTGAATTGATTGTCTCTTGCTGAATTGTTTGAAATACTTGTTACTTGGATTAGTATTTATTCGGGTTATTGATTCACTATCCATGCTTTGATTGTCTATATCTTCTGGCCTTAGTGATTGCTTGAGGACAAGCAATTGAATAAGCTTGGGGTGATTTGATAGTGTGATTTTGCATCATGTTTCTTGTACACTTTTGCATGCATTTTTCATATAGATTAGGCATTCTTTATTTGATTTTAGTCAATTTTTCCCTTGGAACGTGTGAAGCGATTTCTTGGTGTTGTTTTGCAGGAATTCAAGGGAAAATGCTCAAGAATAGCCATGATGGAGCTTGGATGAAGACAGAGCCTCAAAAGCGAAGAAAATGACCCAGGCAGAGCCCATCACGGCCTGGCCGTGATGACCATCACGGCCGTGATCAAGCAGAGCAGAAAAGAAGGCAAAAGTCAGAAGCTGTCACGGTCTAGTCGTGATGAGCATCACGGCCGTGACAACCAGACCCTCACAGACAGAAGCTATCACGGCCTGTCCGTGATGAGTGTCATGGCCGTGACAAATGAAAGTTTGAAAGCACGCCCAGGGCAGAGACAGGCCGTGATGGCCATCACGGCCGTGACGCGTGGCCTTTCTATAAGTGGGAACGAGCAGATCAGGAAAAAAGAAGTTTTTGAACCCTAAACTCTCTCTGAACCAGGCAGCTATACAAGGATTCCATGGCGTTCTTCCCTCTTTTTATCTCTATTTCTTTTGTTGTAGTTATGATCATGAGTGGCTAAACTCCATTGTTGGGGTTAGGTAGCTATCTCTGAATTCTCATGTATTTGATGTGATCTTGTAATACAGTTTTTACTTCGTTATTGAGTGGTTGATTTCCGTGTTTAATGCCTGTTGTGGCTAGCACCCCCATGATTATGATTTCTGTGTTTTGATATGCAATTGGAAAATTCGTATTAGAACCGGAACTGAAATTTATCACCTAGTAAATCCGGTATCTATGAATGGAACTAGGTTTATTAGCAATCGCATGATACCTAATCTTAATGCGAATTCACTAATCTAGGCCACCTAAGGAATTAGGGTCTATTAGTGGATTTAGGCTCTTGTCATCCGAGGAATCGGGGCTTGAGTAATTAGGTGAATTGATTGTCATAATTGAAGTGGAAACTGTTTATTAGTCATGTCATTGCATGGGGATGAAGTTTAGTGAACTTAATCCCAGCGTTGTTCTCATATTTGAATAATCCTTTTTACTGCCTTCTTGGTGTTCGATAGAATTTTTCAAAGAACTTTTCTCTTTATTTTGTTTAGTTTAGGTTTAAATCTTATTTGGGCTTGGTAGTTACTATCGAGCTCCCTTCAATCCAAATATCCGCTTGAATAGTAATCGATTCGGTACGTGTTAGTAATTGTCACAATCCTCGTGGGAACGATAAACGGTCTCACCACCGTATTACTTGCACGACTGGGTATACTTGCCTATATCCGTCAACATTCAGCTGACATGTCACGACCCTGATGCTCATCACGGCTTGGCCATGACCAGTTCTGACTTTTCCATTCTTTCTTTTAAGCTATACTCGATCACGGTCGTGATGGGCTCTGTTTGGCTCATTTTCTTTACTTTTCAAGCCCCGTCTTCATGCAAGCTCCATCATGGCTAATCTCGAGCATTTTAATCCTTAATTCCTGTACAACAACACCACAAAACTGCCTTACCCGTTCCAAGGTAAAAACTAACCAAAATCAAATTGAATATGCCTAAACTACATGAAAATGCATGCAAAATGACAATGAAATATGAGGTGGAATCACACTCATCATTTATGAATTGGGAACTAATTGGTTTATGTTTCTGTTTAACTGAGGCTTGATTTGGGATTGAGCCGCTCGTAGGGAAGAAACTGGTTTGCTGTTGGGAGCTTACGTTGGGAACCTTCAATCTAGGTATGAGGAGAATGATAGTATAATCATTAGGCAAGGGGGTAGCATAAGATGAGGGGTTCCCATGACCCCGTAGTTGTTTGTTATGATAAATGTTATGTTTCTAACATGCCTATTTATGATAAATGCCTATTATGTGTTTGTTGATATGTTTATATGAATAATTGGTATGACAATCATGTATGCCTCGTTGATATATTGATGCCATGTTTAATTGGTTGTTGATATGGATGATTATGCTATGATAAAGTTGGTTACATTGGTATGATTGTTATGCCATATTTGTTGGTTGATTTGGTATGTTTATACATGTTGGTTGATTTGGTATGTTTATACCTATTGGTTGAATGTTTGTGGCTTAAAGTCAATATGTTTAAAGAACCCAAAATTGGTTAAAATAGGGCTCTTAGTCAACAAAGATTAAATGATTTAATTCCCCAAAATTGGTTATAAAATATGGATTGTTAATAAAGGTGAGATTTATGCCAATGGTTTAGTCTATGACACTAGCAATGGATTAACGATCTTTTAGGAAGTTTTGGATAAAAATAACAAGTTAGAATCTGCCCAGAACAGTACGGCCAGCCTAGGAGCACGACCGTGCTGAACAGGGAGCACACCCGTGCTCCAGTTTGAATTCAGGAAGATGGTCGCGCATTAAACACGACCGTACAGAGTAGGAGCATGACCGTGCATCAGAGCATGGCCGTGTGATAATTCACTGGTTTATCATGTTTTAGCTAATATTTTAGAGTGGAATTCATCAATTAAATATTGTTTGAATGCTTGATTTAACCCAAATTAGACTTTTTTTCCTATTTTAGTTATTTAAGAGTCAATGTGTGCATTTAATGGATTTTAATTAGAATTTAATTGATTTTTTCAAAATTTTCTTATTTTTATCTTTAGGAAATGACAAAGAAGAAGGATTGCAATTAAATTGAAGATTGCCAAATAAATTTGGATTATTATGATTAAAAGATAATTCAATTGGCATTGAGATAAAAGATTGGTCCAAATCAATTTGGATTTGGATAATAATTGCCTATCGCAACAACAAAGGATATGATAAGATTTTGCAATTAATTTGGAGATATTGATTTGGCAATTAAATACGAAGATTAAAATGCTCAGGACCAGTTATGTTGGAGTTTGCATGAAGGTGGAGCTTGAAATACAAGAAAAATGAGCCAAACAGAGCCCATCATGGCCTGGCCGTGATAGGCATCACGACCATGATCTAGCAGAGCTGAAAAAGAAAGAAGACCACAAAGTCAGAACCTGTCACAGCAAGACCGTGATGGCCATCACGGCCGTGACAGGCCAACCAGTGTCAAGTTCTCCAGGACAGAATCTGTCACAGCCTGGCCGTGACAGGCATCACTGTCGTGATGCGCAAAATCTGGAATTTTGATTTGATGATTTGATTTGATTTTGTAATGGTTTCAAATCCAACTTAACCTACTATATAAATAGGACAATTGAGCAAGAAAATAGGGATCTCTTGGCTGCTACCAATTGACAAAAATTAGGATTTCTCTTCTTCTCAATTTCTTCTTTTCTCTTAGGATTTTTATGCTTTTGTTATTCAAGGTTGCCATGACCATGGCAATGCTTGAGGAGTCTTTTTATTTCTAGGAATTGGGGCTATACCCAAGACTCGTTTTATGTGATGAATTGACGTTTTGCTTCTTGTTAATTCCAATTTGCTTTTGATTTAATTCCTATTGCATGAATTACTTGTGAATTTGGTGCACACTTATTTGCATGTCATAGATACTCTAAGGACAAACCTAGCGGTGAACTTGGGTATCAGATCTATAGGGATTGAACTTAGGACTTAAATCACGAGAGTTAGAAGCGGTCCTTCGAGGGTTCATTGAATTGTCACTAATCTTAATGGGTTCAATTTAAATACAATTACCATGAGAGTAGGAGTTGGTTTAATTGGGCACAGTTATTGTATCTCGAGAGGGAACATTAACTTATTTAGGATAAATTCACCTTCAAAGTAATTTTGATAATTAACAAGAGGTATAGTCAATTTAGTAGGATGAGCAGTCTTGTTGGTAACCCAATTCCTGAAATCTCTTTTAATTTAAAATCCCAAAAATATTTGATTTGATTTTTTTGTTTCTTTTATTTTCTTGAAATCTTTTCACACCTATTTCTTAGTCTAAATAGTTGTTTAATTTGTGAAGTGGTACTTGTTTCCCAATCCCTGAGTTCGATACTCGGTTTCTCACCGTTTTATTATTACTTGCTTCGATCAGGTACGCTAGCCGGAGCCCATCAAGTTTTTGGAACCGTTGTTGGGGATTTACACTATCAATATCATTAGTAACAAAGAAGACAACTACTTTAGACATTATTTTTTCTATTTTGCATATATTTGATCTTTTCTTTTGAGTTTTGTTTGTGTTAGGTGGATGCCACAGTTGGACCATTGTTTCTATCTAAACAGGGAATCTCAAATTGATTGGATCGTGCTTGATTGTATAGTTGATAAGCATGTGAAGATATACTCCAAGGAGGAATGGAGATCCTATTTGTCATCCTTACAGCAACCACCATCAGACATTAAGCTGGATCCCGAGGTGTTGGAATCACTTTGGGATATAGATGCTCAACGTTCGATCCAGAGCATAGAGTATAGCAAGGAGGAATTTAATGCCATGATTCAAAGGAATAAAATGCGTAATAAACGTTCTCAATTGATAGCGGAGATGCTAAGTAACAACTTTCAGAGGTTAGAAGAGCAAACTGACGAATTTTCTAAATTGCTAGCAGAAAAGCCGTACGAGACTCAAATTGAAGAGAATGTTGTTGCCAATATGGACTTAAATGAATATGAAGTGTGGTGGAAGATGATTCAAGAAGAGAGGATCATCAAGAGGAGTGCAAGGAGGAAATAACTCCTATTGTTCCTTTGCAAGGGACAAATGAGACAAATCATGTGGAAAATACTTCTCTCACCAATCCTATTGAGGAGCCTCAAAATCTTGAGTTGGATAAATATGTTGGTTTGCATGCATGTGTGGATGTTACAAAGTTGGTGCCAACAATTTGCCTATCACATTACTTAGTAAAAATACCAACTTTGGAGTTCAAATCATTGCCTGAGAATTAGGAGTTTTCATCAATAGCGGCAAAGGCTCTAAGGTTGCCTCAAAAAGTTATGGTTCTAGTGCTTCATGGAGAAAATAATTACATAAAGGCCATTCTTGGAGTAGGTGACTTACCATTTGACCCGGGAGGAAGTGGGCTCATAATAGCACTTAGAGAAGTAAATAGAATCTCATCACACTTGCTTCTTCCATTACCACTCCACAAGCCATGGGATCCGGGAGGAAGGTCTTACATCTTGGGCATCTCTTGATCTTTTTACCACAGGCTCTGGGATCCGGGTGGAAGCGTCTTCAATGAGTTTTTCTAAATCCTTCTCTTTTTAATTATTTTGCTATTCTTTACTTGAGTCATATGTGTGCGAGTCTTGTGTTGGTAAGCTTGAAGGGATTTTATTGAATTTAGCATAGATGGATTGCATAAAAAAATATTTTTTTTGATGATTTCCCCTAATGATTTGAAAATTGAAAATTGATCCCCATGAAAATTGAAACTTGAACTTTGAGAAATTTTGTTGTGGATGCAAGATTTATGACAAGTTTGGGGTGAGGGGTGCACACACTAGGGATTGTATCTCGGTCAAACAATTTGCGAAAAATGTCTAGGTGAGGAATTTGAGCCTCCAACATTATTTTTAAATTGTGTGAATCACTTTTAAGTTGCACTTTCCCATATTTGCTTGAATCTATTCATTGTTTGCATGTTTATATGTTTGCATCAAATGATCTAGGCAATTTTCTTTGAAATAGCGACTTAGCCTATAAAGGACCATCCCGAATGCATGTTCCCTAGTGAGCCACATTGATCCTAATAGCCTATTGCTTCTTGATGACCTTATGTTATAAGCCAAAAATCCGGAAAAACCATGTTAACCCAATCTTAGGATTTAGGAGAGTGTCACGGTCGTGATGGCTATCATGGCCAGACCGTGATAGAATCTGACTTTGTTATTTATGTGGTTTGATTATTATGAGTTGGTTGTGATAAATTGCTTTATATGATATTGAGATATTTGAATATTTTCTAATGTTATGTTATGCATGATCTGCCTGGTTGTTAATATTGTGCTTAGCTGATTTTTAAGTAAGGATATGTGTTGTTCGGAAGATAAGTTTTGGGTGAGAGTTTTGAATATGAATTAGAGGTGACTCGCTATTATTTTATAGAAGTGATGTGATATAGAATGTAAGTGGAGGTTGTGAGGAAAAGCTTGAGGCACTAGGTTGCTATTGATAAAAGTCAGTGAGAATCATATCGTGCTTATGCACTATTTCCTATGGGAGGCAAGGGAATAGGGGCGCACCGAGTTATTATTTATTATATGCTTATGTGCTATTTCAAATGGGGGAAATAGTGACGCATATCATGCTTATGCACTATTTCCTATGAGAGGCAAGGGAATAGGGGCGCACCGAATTATTATTTCTTTTATGCTTATGTGCTATTTCCAATGGGGGGAATAGTGACGCATATCGTGCTTATGCACTATTTCCTATGAGAGGTAAGGGAATAGGGGCGCACCGAGTTATTATTTATTATGTGCTTATGTGCTATTTCCAATGGGGGCAATAGTGACGCATATTGTGCTGATGCACTATTTCCTATGAGAGATTAGGGAATAGTGGCGCACCGAGTTTTGACCCTAAATAGTTCTGGACTACTGACTAATGTGACAGAAGTGAAGATGGCCGCATCAGTATAAAGTTTTAGTTGCATGGGCTGAGGGTAGAGGATGATATAGTGAATCGAGGATGATTGTTGATTTTGAGTGATGCGTGTCTGTGACAATTACTGTATAATTTACTATTACTCTTTTCCGCTTTTTGATGATAGAACTGTTTCTTATTCCCTATATCTTCTTGTGTGTTGTATTTTATTTCTGATGTGATTGTACGAGAAGACCTGATGGAGGAACCAATTGCTGAGGAGTTAGATGGAACTCCGTATGAACCAGATGCTGGAGGTCGAGCTGTGATTCATGGCGATTAGAGTATAGACAGTATGGCCAGTGTGTCTAAGGAGTATTCATAATTCCGCTAAGTATGTCTGTAGTGAAGTTTATGCCTGTGAGGGATCCTACTGAGAGGATACCCTCAACAGTGTTTTGGTAATGTAATAAATAAATATGTGTGTAATTATATAGTTTTGGTGTGTTTATATCTGCATAAGTTATATAATTATTAATTAAGTTTTAATTTTTACGTATTTTCAACGTTAAGCGAGCGATTAAGTAAATAAATATTAAGGTTTTAATGTAATAATACGATGGGGCACAATGGGGTGTCTCATTTGGTGGTATCGGAGCAGTTCGATTCTAATCGGACTGTGAGGTTTAGGATGTTGTTACTGGCCGTGTCTAGTTGAATCCACATCGGATTTTAACTATGCTTAGAAGTTGGGTAGCGAGTCCCGACGCGATAGTTAACAGTTATATGGCATATATATACCAGTTTTATGTAGCATAATATGTCGTATACCAGTGTACAGAGAGGTGGAGCTGGAAAAGGAGTTCCAGCAGCAGGACAATAGATGGTCAGACCTCAGGCCACTGAAAGAGTGTTACTGTGAAGGGAGCTGAATTCTCAATCCGGGTTTTTATACAAGGTATCTATTTGATATCTGGTAGACTTTGTTTGTTTGTCTAAGTAGCATGATAGACAAGAAAGTGATGAGAGTTTTGTTGAGGTATAGTTGTGACTGCTAGGATGTGAACCCTTAAGATCAATATCAGCGAGTAAGACAATTACTATAAGTTAAATGTTGATCGAGGCATAATATCATTATGGAACCTAGGGCAATGATTAAGGATCATAGTTAAGATGGATGGTATGAGTTTGGGAAGAGTAAACAAAAGTGTATATAGTAATTTCACCTAAGTTGAATATGAGCAAAAAAAAGATGATTTCTGATGTAAATTGAGGTTACTAGAGAAATTCAAATTTGTTAAGTTAGATAATCCTAACAGGTGTTGATCTTTTGATTGCAATTTATCTTACGGAGTGTTGAGATGTTTATTTGGAGACTTGAAAGGTGTGATTTTGATATAATCTAGAATAGTGAAATACATTCTAAGGAACTAAGATTGTGATTGGATACATGAAGTAGGAAGTTAGGGTAGTTCGATTGTGGTGTTAATTACGGCTGTTAGATGTTGAAATAAGATTCTTTAGTGGATCAGTTGTAAGAAGAGGAAGGGATTAAGTTTTGATGATGTCCTTTAAGGATGTTAGATCAAGTTGGAGAGGTTAAGAACAATGAATAGAATATAGTGATGGATAAGTTCGAGGATAAATAGAATGATATAAGGATGGATTATGTTATGAAGTACCGCTATCATTTAGAGGAAGACAACGATGAGAAATATATTGGGGGATCTTTAGAATAAGATACGATTACAAGATGATGTCTAGTTTTGGAGTTAAGAAATTCCAAGGATGGGATTTTTTTCTAAGAGGGGTAGTAATGTAACACCCCGATTTTCGGTGCTTTGTAATATCGGTAATAAATATATAAATATATATTTTTATCCGAGACTTAGAAAATGATTTTGGATAAACCAATGTCATTTCCTTGTTATACTTATTTTCATAAGGTTACAAGGAAGTTTTTGGTTGAAAATTCAGACGGAAGTTTGGTCTGCGTTTTCTGTGTTTTTCTTTGACAAGTAAAGTTTACTGCTCAGAAAACCTAATTTTAACTCGTGAACGAGATGAAAAATGTTTTTATTGTATTTACTACGATACTGGAAGTTTTGAAAAATTTAGCGTAAAAATTAAAATATTATATTTGTTGCGGGCGTATACGTCGAGATTATCTCTAGGAAAAACCTGCGCCAGATGAAACCGGAGTCGGCAACGTAGCTGAGATGATGGATTTGACCGACTTGACGAGCATTTATGACGAGCTTATCCGAGTCATAATGGCCATAATGGCGCTGGTCGCGCTGTCGCGCACGCGCCAAAAAGGACGAGCGGGTTTAAAACTGTAATATAGTGCGACAACTCGGATGTCGTCTCTCAAGAACTCTGAGAATATTATCTTACACAAAAATCAGTTTTGGGGGGGGTGGTTTGGATTGGAGTGCAAATAAGAAACAAACAAAACAGAGCAATTAAAAACAGGGCAGTTGAAGAGAGATTATCAAATATCAAACAACGATTAATCTACTGTCAAGAATTCCCAACTATCCTTGGTTAATGTAGTCCCAAGCCCTAAGCAGATTCTAATCCCCTTTCAGTTACAGTAACAACTAACAACGTAATTGCTACTATGGATGCAAGTTCCTATTCCCGAAATAACAAACGGGGTTAAGCGCTCATGAACAAACGAACATGATTGAACACACGCGAAATAACAAACGCGATTATGTATAGGAAAATAACATCACTGAAACAAATCAATACAATACTACACACTCCTGAAATAACAAACAGAAATGTGTAATATGGTATTGAAAAGGGAAAAGCAATTACAATAGGGCTTTACAAAACCTCAAGTATAGAGAATTCCCATACAGTAGACTAATCCTAGAACTTAGTTCTCCATAACAAACGAAATTACACAGAGAAAAACGTAAAAACTAAACAATGGAGAAGCCAGAGTCTTTTCAAATTGTTCAGAACAGCCTTTTATACAAATTCTGAAATTGACTAGCTCGCGAGGCGAGCACACATTCGCGAGGCGAATTTCATGAACTGTCAGCAACCTTTGGCATTCTCGCGAGGCGAATGGATACTCGCGAGGCGAGGATATGAAGAGTTTCCTCCTTACGCCCGTTATGGCCATCAGGGCCCAACCGTGATGCTCTCTGACTTCCAGACTCGCGAGGCGAATGGAATCTCGCGAGGCGAGACTCTTCAACTTCAAAACTGCCACGGCCATGACCTTCAACACGGGCAAGCCGTGATCGTCTCTGACTTTTTCAGGGTTGCAAGACTCACGGGGCGAAGCCTTCTTCGCGAGGCGAACCAGAGACTTAGCAATTTCTTGGAACAGTCAGGCTTCGGGGTCGCGTGGCGAGCGTGTCCTTCGCGGGGCGAGACCTCTGTTCTTTATTTTCTCAGCTTCTACTTAACCTGAAAGTAAGGAAATAACCATAAGTGTATTATTTTGACTCAAAACTAGTTAAATTAACTTAAAACTACTCTAGGGACTCAAAACCTTGCTTGAGGACAATCTAATCTAATTTGGGTAAAAATACGATATAATTTGCACAAAACCCTGGTCATACTAGCCACAAAACTAGATGAGCCAGAGGCTTATCAGGCGCATTTATGACAAAGTGAATTTTTGCTATGAAATGACCATTTTAACCTTGTCTTTTTTATGACAATTACAAGCCATGCCATTGGAAAATTTGACCAAATCCAACCCAAAACTCACGGCTCCTTCCTCCATTCCAATCACTTGGACATCACTTTTCCTAAGCCATAAATGACATTTATGTTAAGTGGATGAGTTATAAGGCAAAGTCATTCTCTCATCAATCACCCGAAACTGCCACGAAATTCTGACCAGTTTATGTTCTGAATCTCGGAAAACCTTCAACATGAAAGTTGTTCATCTTTCTCTCTTCTTTCCAACGACATAAATATCATCCAAAACGGACAAGTATGTTGAGAGATATACCCAAATTACTAAAACTGTTCTAAATCCTCATCATGTTCATCTTCTTCTCTACTGTTCTCAAATCTTCTTCAAGTTTCTTGATTCTTCTCAAATCTTCATGAATTGTCTTAACCTATATTTGACTCATAAATTCAGCCAACAAAGTCAAGATAAGCTTGCATTAAATGTGGCCAAATCATCATCATGACACTTTATTTACAATTTGCAAACTAGTCCTTCAACTTATGGAATCTTTGCAAATTGGTCCTTAGAACTTAATTGCATTTGAATCCTTTAGCAAGACAACTCATCATCCTCTAGATCCTTCCCAATATGGCGCCACTATCCCTATAAATACCATACTCTCACTTTTCACTTAGTTTCTTTTGCCATTTGTTTCCAAAACCCTAAAGTTCATAAGTCTCTTAGTGTTAAGTTTGTAAAACAAGTTCTTGTATTTCCTTTGTCATTGATCTTCAAGAGGTAAATTAAAATCTTCATTCTTAATCATACCTATGTTCTTTAGCAAGTTTCTTGATTCAAGGCTTATATCATAGTTGTTCATCACTTTAAAGTTTCTAACCCTAGAACTTTGAAAAGTCATAACTAATTCTAGAAAAATCCTTTTGACATGAAACCAATTGCTATGATCTTATAATCATCTCTATTTTCATCATCTAGAAGCATAAGATCATGAGAAATTTCTTTCCCTAATTTCTGGACTTGGCCGAACCTAGGTCAATGTTGGGTTCATAGGTTTTGTTTCATTTTCATGTCTTGATTCATGATTCAATCTTCAAATATCTTGATAGTTCTTGTATCCAAGCATATAGAAGATCAAAAATCAAACTCTCACCTATTGATTTCATCAAGGCCGAAACCCTAGTTCTTGGAACTAGATGAGTTTTATTCAAAGTTTTCATTAATGACCTTAGTAATCAAGCTATTAGTATGTATGCTTAATAAATCCAAGTTGGTTTATCAAATTAAGAACCCTAGCCCTATGAACATGTTTAGGCCGAATCCTTGTATAAAAGAGATAGGAAGTTTTGAGTTTCAACTTTAGTTGTTTAGTCACTAATCCATGATTTAGGTTAATCAAGGATCATTAATCTATGACTTAATCATGATTAGGAATTTTAAGGATTTTGAACCCTAAAAGTCAGCCCTTGGCCGAAACCCTAACCCTAAAGGTTAGAGGATTTTGTTTCAAATTTTAGTCTTGTAATAAGTAATCTATGTTAGTTAAGACTCTATTAACTAGGATCCAAAAGATGGCATTAAGAAGATAACCCTAAACCTATTTTCTAAGTCTTGGCCGAACCTAGCCCTAAAGTGTCATAGATGGTGGTTAGTTGATTAATTATAGTTATGTTGTTGGTTGAAGGTGGTTGTGTTAACTCGTGGCAGAATAACGAGGATCGTCGTGTACGTGTTTCCGGTGCTAGCTCAGGTGGGGAAAAGAATCAACCTATCGTCGGAATCGATAAGAAGTAGATTATATGATAATTGTGTAGGGCGACCTAAACCCTACTAGTAGTCGAGTAATCGACAAGACCAAAATACCATTGGAAACCTTTTCTGTAAAACCAATGTGATTCGGGGATTGTAGGTTTATCGACATTAAGTTGATTTTAAGTATTTGAGGATATTTGATTTTATGTTATCAAATTTATTGTGATACGCTGGTTGAGGTATTCCATCTGCATGTGACGTATTATTTCGATGTTTGAATATTTATGATATTGAGGATGTTTGTTGTCTGTCACGGCCGTGATGGTTGTCATGGCCAGGCCGTGACAGGTTCTGTTTTGTAGAATTCTTGCCTTTGATGTCTGTCACGACCGTGATGGCTATCATGGCCAGGCCGTGATAGAATCTGACTTTGTTATTTATGTGGTTTGATTATTATGAGTTGGTTGTGATAAATTGCTTTATATGATATTGAGATATTTGAATATCTTCTAATGTTATGTTATGCATGATCTGCCTGGTTGTTAATATTGTGCTTAGCTGATTTTTAAGTAAGGATATGTGTTGTTCGGAAGATAAGTTTTGGGTGAGAGTTTTGAATATGAATTAGAGGTGACTCGCTATTATTTTATAGAAGTGATGTGATATAGAATGTAAGTGGAGGTTGTGAGGAAAAGCTTGAGGCACTAGGTTGCTATTGATAAAAGTCAGTGAGAATCATATCGTGCTTATGCACTATTTCCTATGAGAGGCAAGGGAATAGGGGCGCACCGAGTTATTATTTATTATATGCTTATATTCTATTTCAAATGGGGGAAATAGTGACGCATATCGTGCTTATGCACTATTTCCTATGAGAGGCAAGGGAATAGGGGCGCACCGAATTATTATTTCTTTTATGCTTATGTGCTATTTCCAATGGGGGGAATAGTGACGCATATCGTGCTTATGCACTATTTCCTATGAGAGGTAAGGGAATAGGGGCGCACCGAGTTATTATTTATTATGTGCTTATGTGCTATTTCCAATGGGGGCAATAGTGACGCATATTGTGCTGATGCGCTATTTCCTATGAGAGATTAGGGAATAGTGGCGCACCGAGTTTTGACCCTAAATAGTTCTGGACTACTGACTAATGTGACAGAAGTGAAGATGGCCGCATCAGTATAAAGTTTTAGTTGCATGGGCTGAGGGTAGAGGATGATATAGTGAATCGAGGATGATTGTTGATTTTGAGTGATGCGTGTCTGTGACAATTACTGTATAATTTACTATTACTCTTTTCCACTTTTTGATGATAGAACTGTTTCTTATTCCCTATATCTTCCTGTGTGTTGTATTTTATTTCTGATGTGATTGTACGAGAAGACCTGATGGAGGAACCAATTGCTGAGGAGTTAGATGGAACTCCGTATGAACCAGATGCTGGAGGTCGAGCTGTGATTCATGGCGATTAGAGTATAGACAGTATGGCCAGTGTGTCTAAGGAGTATTCATAATTCCGCTAAGTATGTCTGTAGTGAAGTTTATGCCTGTGAGGGATCCTACTGAGAGGATACCCTCAACAGTGTTTTGGTAATGTAATAAATAAACATGTGTGTAATTATATAGTTTTGGTGTGTTTATATCTGCATAAGTTATATAATTATTAATTAAGTTTTAATTTTTACGTATTTTCAACGTTAAGCGAGCGATTAAGTAAATAAATATTAAGGTTTTAATGTAATAATACGATGGGGCACAACGGGGTGTCTCGGAGAGCATGGATGCTTGCAAGACAAGGGTTGTAGGAAACTAAGTTTGGGGTGGCTATAAGGGTTCGATATGTTATTTTGGGTTGATAAAAAGAAAAATAAACGTTGAAGCCAAAGCCAAAAAAAATAATAATAAGAAAAGTACAAAAATGTAAAAAGGGGTATTAGAAGGAAAAGGTTGTAGTCGTCCAAAGTAAATAAAAAATAAAAAAATATATAGATAGAAAAAGGAATGAGTTGAAATTCAATGTGTAAAAATGTTCATGCTCTCTTAGTTCTTAGGGACTTAAGCATAGTACCTTTGAATATCCTACCTTTAGCCAGGCCCCATTACTACCTTTAAAAGACCTTTTGATGTTGCATGCATGTTTTCGTGGGAACTAATTTTGAGATGAAAATCAAATTCATGGAAAGTGCTATTAAAATGTGAAATTGAGTGAAAGTTGATAACCTAGACACTTGAGTGAATGAGTGAATTACTAAATGCCCTTGTGAGGAAGGCAAATGTTTGAAATTGGTGGTCTCCCTTTTGTGTGTAACTTAAATCCTTTGCTTAGATTGATGATTGCACTTATGATGAAATTATCTTTGTTTGAAGTAAATGAATTTAGCGATTACTATAATGAAATAGGGGTAAACATTGATTGGAATTGTATTGAAAAAAAAAGAAATTGCATGAAGCATATGTAAGGTTTGATTGAATCCATTGAGCTTGCCAAGTTTTGAGTCTTTTTTATTTTTAGTTTGCTTGAGGACAAGCAAAGTTTAAGTTTGGGGTATTTTGATAATCCGTTGGCTTATCATGTTTTAGCTAATATTTTAGAGTAGATTTCATCAATTAAATTTTGTTGGATGCTTGATTTAACCCAAATTAGACATTGTTTTCCTATTTTAGTTATTTTAGAGTCAATGTGTGCATTTGATTAATTTTCTCAAGATCTTCTTATTTTTATCTTTAGGAAAGGACAAAGAAGAAGGATTGCAATTAAATTGAAGATTGTCAAGTAAATTGCGAGGGCCCACATGATGGATTTGAATCCAAATCAATTTGGATTTGAATTATTATGATTAAAAGATAATTCAATTGGCATTGAGATAAAAGATTGGATCCAAATCAATTTGGATTTGGATAATAATTGCCTATCACAACAACAAATGATATGATAAGATTTGTCAATTAATTTGGAGATATTGATTTGGCAATTAAATACGAAGATTAAAATGCTCGGGACCAGTTATGTTGCAGTTTGCATGAAGGCGGAGCTTGAAATACAAGAAAAATGAGCCAAACAAAGTCCATCACGGTCTGGCCGTGATAGGAATCATGACCATGATCGAGCAGGGCTGAAAAAGAAAGAAGAACACAAAGTCAGAACCTGTCACGGCCAGGCCATGATGGCCATCACGACCGTGACAGTCCAACCAGTTTTAAGTTCTCCAGGACAGAATCTATCACGGCCTGGCCGTGACAGGCATCACGTCCGTGACGTGCAAAATCTGAAATTTTGATTTGCTGATTTGCTGATTTGATTTGATTTTGTAATGGTTTCAAATCCAAGTTAACCTACTCTATAAATAGGGCAATTAGGCTCGAAAATAGGGATCTCTTGGCTGCTACCAATTAGCAAAAATTAGGATTTCTCTTCTTCTCAATTTCTTCTTTTCTCTTAGGATTTTTATGCTTTTGTTATTCAAGTTTGCCATAACCATGGCAATGCTTGAGGAGCCTTTTTATTTCTAGGAATTGGGACTATGCCCAAGACTCATTTTATGTGATGAATTGACGTTTTTCTTCTTGTTAATTCCAATTTACTTTTGATTTAATTCATATTGCATGAATTACTTGTGAATTTGGTGCACACTTATTTGCATGTCATAGATACTCTATGGATGAACCTAGCGATGAACTTAGGTATCGGATCTTTAGGGATTGAACTTAGGACTTAAATCACGAGAGTTAGAAGCGGTCCTTCGAGGGTTCATTGAATTGTCACGAATCTTAATGGGTTCAATTTAAATACAATTACCACGAGAGTAGGGGTTGGTTTAATTGGCCACGGTTCTTGTATCTCGAGTGGGAACATTAACTTATTTAGGATAAATTCACCTTCAAAGTAATTTTGATAATTAACAAGAGGGGTAGTCAATTTAGTAGCATGAGCAGTCTTGTTGGTAACCCAATTACTGGAAATCTCTTTTAATTTAAAATCCCATAAATATTTGATTTTATTTTAATGTTTCTTTTATTTTCTTGATATATTTTCACACCTATTTCTTAGTCTAAATAGCTGTTTAATTTGTGAAGTGGTACTTGGTTTCCTAATCCCTGAGTTCGATACTCGCTTTCTCACCGTTTTATTATTACTTGTTTCGATATGGTGATGCATCAAATAATGCTTAGCTTTAAGATTGAGTTGATGCTTTGCCTTTTGATCTGCTGTCTAGTCTACTCTAGCAACAGCAGCTCCATTTTCATTTCTGGGTTTGGTATAACCATTTTCTATGAGCTTCCAGATGTCTAGACTTTGTGCATCCAAAAAGGCCATCATCCTCTTCTTCCAGTAATCATAATCAGAACCATCAAAGAGAGGCGGTATGTTGATAGCTTGTCCTTTTGCATCCATGGTTGTTGGGTCGTACTCCCTCACTACTTGTTAGATGCTCAACCCTTTCGAGACTGAGCTCTGATACCAGCTGAAGTTGACACAGGTAAACACAAGAAGGGGGGTTTGGATTGTGTTTGTTTATAATTTTCGAAAACAACCTTTTTCCAAAACAAATTTCTTACACAAAAAGATTAACACATAAATAAGCACACTCAAATAAATCTTATAGAAGCTTAACAAAAGTAATATCAAAACCCCACAGTTAGTATAAGCAAATAAAACTAAAGAGTTTAGGGATAGAAGATTCACACAAGAGATTTTATCCTGGTTCACTCTATTCCACCAAGAGTTACGTCCATTCCCTTCGACTTGAAGGATTTATCCACTATTTCTATAAATAGATTACAACCAAGTATTCAACACCTCTCCAGGCTTACAAGTATTCCTATCTTACCAAGCCTCTCCAGGCTCTAACTCTAACAAAGAGATTTAATGTTTGATCTTCTTAACTCACTATGTGTGAGGATATGACAGTTGTTGATCAGTTGAAAATTACAACAATATTCAAACTAAAGAATACAGACTCTTGCTCTTGAAAGAATACTAGAATGAGTGATTATTGATTGGCAAAAGTTATTCTTCAGAACTTAAGGTCTTCAATTTATAGTGACATTCTTCTTCACTAGTATTTCTTCAATGGTTACTTTGAATAATCCCATTTAGAGATAGCATTTAATGCATGATATCCATTGTGACTGATAGCTTGATTGTGGCAATGCTGAATAGTACTCTTGGTTATCGAGGTAGCATGAAATTGGAGGTTCACTTCTGAGTATTGCAGCTTGAGCACTTGTTATTCCTTCTTTGTGTATAATCCAGCTTTTTCAGCCATAAAGTTGTCATCATACATATCATTTTGTAATATCTTATTGTACGATTATGCTTTTTGCATTTCTTGATTGTACTATGTTTCTTTTACAACAAGGTGAAACATTAAACAGATAAAACAAATGTGAAGAACAAATATTCTATTGAAATAAATATCAATAATTTGAGAGTCTAAAAAGAAGCTCCGTCTACTTAGTTATATGAGAGTCTAAGTCTGTTCTATATTTTACTTTGCTTGTCTGATGACGTGGCATATCCTCTTGTGTATCAAGTCTTCGGAATTGCTATTCCTCAATGAGTTATAAAGATCTCCATCTGGTGATGTGGCAGTTAGAGCTCGTCTACTAGATTACTTTATTTTTCAATTCATTTACTTCTACTAATTACTTCCATCTGCTTACGTGATAAGATGGACGTGCTTTTTATCAAGTCTTTGGACTTGCTGTATTTAAAAAGTTATTTTGGTATTCATCTATCAAACACTTAGAGATTCATCCACTTAAGTAAATCAGTCTACTCAATTAAATAAAGAAGTGACTTTACCAAGTTTTTGAGCAGCCCGTCTACAAGGGTGGATGCGTATTTTTCAATGAAAACTTATCCCAAGTTTATTTTACTTATATTAAGTATTCCTGCATAACTAAAAACACATGTTAGATCCCAACTAACACTTTGCCAAGCAAATTTAATCCTTTTGTTAGCATCAAAACTTAGAGATTATTAAATCCAAAACCACTTTGGTTCCAACAATCTCCCCATTTTTGATTATGACAAAACTAATTAAATTTGAAAAGCAAAGTCTACGAGAGCTTGCAGGGCTCCATCTAAGACAAAGCATTCAAATAATTAAGCAGAATAAGTATATGAAAAACAACTGCATATAAGCTAACAGATAGGTGCAACAGCTTATCATACCTAGAATATAAATAAGGGAATAAATAAACATAAATATCAGAGCAGAAGATATCAAAGAAAATAAGCAAACATAAGTATCCGAGAAGTTAGCAAGTCGAGGAGAATGTGCAAATGCAGACTATTATGAGCTTTTCAAAACTGACTTTATATATATATATATATATATGAATATGAATAGATCTCTCTTTTCATTCCTTTCTCCCCATTTTTGTCATTAGCCAAAAAGGTAAAAAGGAGAGGACCATCATTGCAGTATAAGAGAAAAAAAATAAAGGTAAAGGTTAAGCAGGAGGAGGTGGTGGAGGAGGGTTCTGAGCATGACTGTTCTTGAATTCCATGAGGAATTCAAGCATTTTATTTACAACCTCTAGGGTTGGAGCCATTGAAGTTTGAACTTGCTGATGGACATCATCCTTAATCTTCTCAGTTATCTTTTCAACCTTCTCATCAACTATCTTGCCAACCCTTTCATCAACTATTTTTCCAAGAACCTCTTCAATATTAGATGGCAGAGCCTGTTGCCTTAAGCTTTCTGCTGACTCTTGAAATGTGCTCGGTGTTCTTGAATGATCTAAAGGGTGCATCACAACTAGAGCTAAAGGTTGAGAAGATTGTTTTTCTGATGAGCTCTGATGGTGAGTGGATTCAGCTGTATCTTCTAATCCAACAGCAGTGACAATTTGTTCAGGTACAACAGCAACAGGTTCATCTGCAATAGGCTCAGAAGTAGGTTGGGGGATCATTGAGATTTCCTTTGCCCATCTAATGGGGTAGATGAATTCCATATTTCTGCTATTTATATGACGTCCCCAGAGGTTTTTATAGATCATATATCTAAAGTTTGACAGACCACACTTCCCTCTGACCTTAGGAATATCCTTCTTCTCCTCTTCAGACAGACTAGAGGAAGATGCCTCTCTGGTGCAGTGGATAATGTGAGATTTCCAGAATTCAGTAGCTCTGTGTTCATTTATCAACTCAATGGATTCATTATGCAAAAGGAAATCCAGCACCGAGTAGTCAAAGGTTTCTTGATCAAGATCAAGCATTGCTGATTCAGCTTCAGGCATCACTCCCTTGAATCTTCTGTTTTTCATGTCCTTGTCCTTATTTAGATCTAACATTGACAGTCTTGGACAGATCCTGTAAGGCATGATTCCAATTCTGGTTGCTTGATTGTGTCTCAGCCAAGATGGAGGGACAAAATGTGCGGCTCTATCAACTCTGATTTGATTGAATTCCCACTTCAGTATTTCATAGTAGAGCTAATCTAGAAAGAAGTCAAAGGTCCTCCCATAGACTCTGCGATGCTCAAAAGACAACCATTTTGTGTCCCTTGGCATGATCATGGGAAAATGCTTTGAAGATCTTTCTCTTCGCTCAGGGATGGTAGGAAGATTTTTCCTACTGGGGTCAGTTTCCCAGATAGGTATGATATGTCTCTCAACTCCATCAGTGAGGGGTAAGAAGGGAGGAGTTTTGACAAGGTTGGGGTAAATTTTTCTTTGGGGGGGGGGGGGGGGGGGGGGGGGGGGGAAGAATTTGTTTAGGGGTAGGTGAGAGACTAATGGCCCTAAGTTGTTGTGCATTTGAGAAGGCACATTTTTTATTAATTTACAATCAGGATGAGGTAGGTAAAGGGGTTCAACAGATGGGCTGATTTCTTCCTCATACTCAGGTAGAGGATACCATCTGGTTGGAATGTGTTCGGGTTCAGGTTGGTGAGAATGAAACAGAACTTTCCATTCCCTTTTTACCTTGGCCCAATCCTCATATTTGCCATTATAAAGGACAGAAGTTGGGGTGAAGGGAAATAAGGTTCTCAAGGGTTTGGGGAAATGAGCACCAGGGGAAATGCCATCATCTAGTTGATTGAACAAAGGATCATCGGCAGGGATAATAGGTTGAAATTGTGGAGTGGCTATTTGTGTTGGTTGGGGTGAAAGGGGTGTGGGAATGTACACATCATTTGGAGTGGAGACATGCACAACATCAATCCTAGTTTCTAAACTAAACACTAGGGCATCTACTGCTATTTGAACAGGATCACTAGCAGAGATGGTTACCTTAAAAGTCTTAGTTGATCGGGATTTTCTTGCTGGTTGCCTTCTAGGTTTTGTTGGAACAGGCACAACGGCCTCAGCAGCAGCAACAGAGGTCTTCTGCTTCTTCAAAATTGTGCTGATAGGAATGTTGTCTTCATCAGCTTCCTCATCTTCATTGTGAGAGAAGATAACTCTTCTTTGCTTCTTTGCAGCAGGGGCATTAGAAGGTTCCCTGATAACAATGCCATATGCAGGTCTCTTGGGGGCAGGCTTCCTTGTTGCAGTGGTTTATTGCCTAGTGACCCTTTTAACTCAAAGGACTTCGTCATTGTTTTGTTCCACCATCTCTTCTTTAGCTTTCATTAACTCCTCAGTCTTGGCCATTGCAACAGCAGCATAGGTACTGAGGTTCATGTTGGCTATATTCATTTTACCAAAGTCTGCAGCCGACATTGGTTTTTCAGTCAATATCCTAGCTTGCTCCTCAGGAGTCTTTGCAGCAAGAATCTCATGAATTCCTTGAGCCTAGAAAATCTTGGAAAGAAGATGGCAAAAAGGAAGTGCAGAGAGTCTTTTCTTATTCATCACAGCGTCTCTGAATCTTCCGTACATAATTCTTGGAAGATTTATCCTTGTTTCTGTGAGAAGATGGTAGAGGCTGAATTTGTGCAGAGAGGAGAGGCTGTCTTTGGATCCAACCTTATGAAGAACCACCTTGTTGAGAAGCTGATGAAGGATGGGAACAATGTCCTTCATTTCAACTGTCTTTCAAGTGTGAGTTCTGATTGTATCTTCCTTCATGAGACAGACTTCAATAGTCTCAGAGCCACCCAAGTCCTCTTCCCATGACTCAGTAAAAACTAAACCCTCCTGAGCATAGGAAATTGCATCAGCAATAGTCTTCTCTGAGATTACAATCTTCTTTCTTAACACCATTGAGAAAAAATCAGTATCCGTCACTTGGACGTTTCTCCAGAAATCCCTGATCAGGTTGGGAAAGACAGAGACCTTCTCTATGAAGAGTCCTCCCCACCCGGCTGCATTGACATATTTGCTTATGTCTAGATTGTAGTCTTGCAGCACTCCAAGATTGAAATGATGCTCTATTTCCAAGTTGAGCTTGTCCACGTTGAAGGTTGAAGAGGAAGCCATTTTAGGTGATCAAAGAGCTTAGGGTTTGAAAGCAGAGAGAGGTAGAGAGAGATAGCTCGAAAGGTTATGGAAGTGTAAAGTTTTTATCATAGGGAAAAGATTACTTTTAAAGGAATTTTGAATCTCAAAGGTTAAAAAAACTTTTGATATGACATGTCATTATGATAAAACGGCGTTGGTAACTCGGAACTATAAAAAGGTCTTGATGGGATTGATGGAAGTACTGACTCAGCAAAGAGAATAAAGGATAAATTTGTCTTGAGACAAAATAAATTCATTTATTAACACACAAAAAAACTTAAACACAGGCATATATGAACTCGTCTGAAACTATTCAATGGACGCGATAACCAGTATCGGTGGACGCGTCATATGGACGTGCAATACAATATGCAATAGACACACAACTTCAAATATGTATTAGACGAGCATAGGTAATAGATGCAGGATTAACAAAACAAAATTTTTCTTGAGGTTGGACACCTAAATTAATCTACACATATCATATTAAGATGCTTCCTAATAAAGATAAATCAGTCCTCTACAAGAGGTTTAGTAAAGATATCTGTCCATTGATGGTCAGTATCTACAAATTGAATATCAATCACACCTTTTTGCACATAATCCCTAATAAAATGATGTTTAATCTCTATGTGCTTAGCTCTAGAATGCAAAATTGGATTTTTAGATAGATTTGTTGCAGCAGTATTATCACACATAATACTACTTACAAATACATTGTAGTCCTCCAATTGATGTTTGATCCAGAGATGTTGTGACAGCAACTTGCAGCTGATATATACTCAGCTTCAGCAGTTGATAAAGCAATGGTACTTTGTCTTTTGCTTGACCATGAGACAAGATTAGCTTCAATGAAGTAACATTCTCCACTAGTGTTTTTTCTTTCAATTCTATCTATAGCATAGTCAGCATCACCAAAACCAACTAATCTGTAATCTTCATTTTTCTTAAAGCACAAACCAAGATTAGTAGTGCCTTTTAAATATCTAAAAATTCTCGTAACTGCTGATAAGTGAGATTCTCTAGGATCAGATTGAAATCGAACACATAAACATACACTGAACATAATATCAGGCCTGGACGCATTAAGATATAAGAGAGATCCTATCATACCTCTATATACCTTTTGGTCTACCTTTTTCTCTTTATCATCTTTGTTCAGTATGGAAGTGGGGTGCATAGGACTATTCATTGGTTTACAATCATCCATCTTAAACTTCTTCATAAGTTCTTTTGTATACTTAGTTTGGTGGATGAGCACCTCATCCATGGTTTGTTTTACTTGAAGTCCAAGGAAGAATTTGAGTTCTCCCATCATGCTCATTTCAAACTCTTTCTGCATTAACTTAGAGAATTCTTTGCATAGAGACTCATTAGTACCACAAAAAATAATATCATCAATATATATTTGTACAACTATGAAATTAGACTTAATGGATTTTCTAAATAAGGTTGTGTCAACCTTTCCTCTATTGAATCCATTTTCCATAAGAAAGGAACTTAGTCTTTCATAACAAGCTCTAGGAACTTGCTTAAGACCGTACAAAGCTTTCTTAAGCTTATATACATGTTCGGGATGGGTTTCACACTCAAAACCCGGAGGTTGCATAACATAGACTTCTTCATTAATAAAGCCATTTAGAAAAGCACTTTTAACATCCATCTGAAAAAGCAATATGCAGCAAATGAAAGTAGAATTCTAATAGCTTCTAATCTAGCAACAGGTGCAAAAGTTTCAGTATAATATATACCTTCTTCTTGAGAGAAACCTTGAGCAACAAGCCTTGCTTTGTTTCTTATTACCTTACCATTTTCATCAACTGTGTTTCTGTAAACCCACTTTGTTCCAATCACTGATTTGTCTTCGGGCAGTGGAACCAGAGTCCAAACATCACTTCTTTCAAACTGATTGAGTTCTTCTTGCATAACTAGAATCCAACGATCATCTAGTAGAGCCCCGTCTACTGTTTTCGATTCCAACTTAGAGACTGGTGCAGAATTGTCTTGTTCTCTAAAGGTTGATCTAGTTCTTAGCTTGTCATTGGGGTTTCCAATGATATGATCTTGTGGATGATAATTCTTGAAGTACCAAGATTTTTGAACTGTATCATGTTGAGAAGTGGAAGTTTCTGGTTGTTGAGTGGGGTCATCTTCTTGATCATCACCTTTTATCTCAGGTGAGTCTCCTTGAATGCTTAGATCAAGATCTGCAAAATCTTCATCAAGCTTTGATAATTTCTTATCAGGCTGTTTGTCATCAAACTTGATATGAATACTTTCCTCTACTATCATAGTGCTAGAATTATAAACTCTAAAGCCTTTAGATGTTTCAGAATATCCTAATAGTATTCCACTATCTGCTTTAGCATCAAACTTACCAAGTTGATCTTTAGTATTCAGTATAAAGCATTTACAACCAAAAGGGTGAAAATAAGATATGTTGGGTTTTCGTCCTTTCCACAATTCATAAGGAGTCTTATTCAGGATAGGTCTAATGTATATTATGTTCTAAATGTAGCAGGCAGTATGAACAGCTTCAGCCTAGAAGTGTCTAGAGACAGAGTTGTCATTGAGCATAGTCCTAACCATCTCTTGAAGAGATCTGTTCTTTCTCTCTACCACACCATTTTGCTGTGGTGTTCTAGGTATTGAGAAGTTGTGAAGGATACCACTCTCTTCACAGAACTTATGAAATAGCTCATTTTCAAACTCTACCCAATGGTCACTTCTGATTGAAGTGATACACATGCCTTTTTCATTCTGTACATGTTTGCAGAATACAGAAAAGACCTTAAAAGACTCAACCTTGTGAGTTAGGAACATAACCCATGTCCATCTAGTGTAATCGTCTACTATGACAAGACCATATTTCTTACCACTGATCGAGACAGTCCTTGTTGGACCAAAAAGATCAAGATGTAGCAACTCTAGTGGTCTATTGGTACTGACAACATTCTTAGATTCAAAAGAACCTTTGACTTGTTTTCCCTTTTGACATGCATCACAGAGAGCATCAAATTTGAACTGAAGGTTTGGTAGTCCTCTAACGAGGTTATGCTTATTTAGCTTTGAAATTAATTTCAAGCTTGCATGACCTAGTCTTTTGTGTCAAATCCATCGCTCATCTTCAATGGATACTAGACATGAGACACTTTGATTTGAGAGGTCCTCCAAGTCAATCTTATAGAGATTGTTTTGCCTTTTTGCAGTGAATAAAAGTGTTCCATCATATTTCTTGACAATACACATGTTCTTATCAAAAGACACTGCATATCCACTATCACATAATTGACTTATGCTCAGTAGATTGTGCTTCAGGCCATTTACTAAAAGAACATTATCAATGGAGGGAAAAGGATGTTTACCAATTTTATCTATACCAATGATTTTCTGCTTCTGATTTCCTCCAAATGTGACCCAGCCACCATCTTTGGGCTTAAGGTTTTGGAACATAGACATTTCTCTCGTCATGTGTCGTGAGCAGCCACTGTCCAAGTACCAAGACATCTGTTTTCTTCCTGTTGTTAAGTAAATCTGCAACAGGTATTCTCTTATCTTTAGGTACCCAAACTAACTTGGGTCCTTTCTTGTTAGTTGTCACTGGACGAGTATGCTTAGCATGTTTATTGTGTATGCATCTAGATGTAATATGCACATTTTTTCCACACACTTTGTAAAAGGTGTTGGACGAGCTAGACTTAGCTTTGGTATATTTATTTGGAACTTTTGAAGCTCTATACTATTTAAGTGGTTTTCACTTTTTGTGAGATGCGTCTTGCTTCTCTTTGTCATAACCAAGACCAGATTTATCATAAGGTGACCTAGAGTACCTTAAAATGAGACTAAGCTTATCTGAGCCACCTACAAGCTTTGACAGAGAATCAGATAGATATGTTACATCTTGTTTCAGTTTTGCAACTTCACAAGAAACATCAGGTTCACACATTATTTTGTCAGCTAGACTGACATTTACTTATTTTAGTATGTCATTTTCATTTTTGAAGTTTTGTTTCTCAGTGCAGACCCTATCATATTCTTTAGATAGTTTAGAAAACTTCTTTTTGAGACTCTTATATTTTCGTGATAGTAAAGATGACTCCTGCAACAGTTCATCAAAAGCATTTAGAAGAGTGGACGGGTCAGAGTCCATTACCTCAGCATCAGTGTATTCACTTTTTGATTGAGTGTCTAGCATGAGACAGATATTTGCCTCTTCCTCAGCTTCATTTTCTTCATCCGATGATGACAGATCAAGATCCTCCCATGTAGCCATTAAGCCTTTCTTCTTTTTGAAGAATTTCTTTTTATCCTTTAGCTCAGGGCAGTCAGCTTTGAAATGACCAGGTTTCTTGCATTCAAAGCACAAAGGAGGACCTTTTTCCTTGGAGTCTGACTTCTCATTGGAAAACTTTTTATTGAGTTGCTTCCTTCTGAAACCACCTTTCTTTCTCCACATATGTTGAATCTTTCTGGAGATAAAGGATAATTCATCCTCATCTGATTCTTCATTATCATCAGAAGATTCGGACTCAACAGATGACTCAGCAGCTTTGAGAACTTTTGATGAACTTGCTTTCTTTGCCTTTAGGGCAATATATTTTCCTTTTTCTAGAATTTTCTTCTTCATTAAGTTCAAGTTCAAGAACCTTGAGAGATCCAAGAAGCTCCTCCAGAGAGAGTGCATTCAGGTTTTTGACTTCTTGAATAGCAGTTACTTTAGGTCTCCATTACTTGGATAGACTTCTCAAGATTTTTCTGACATGATCTCTATTTTCATAAATTTTTCCAAGAGATCTGAGACTGTTGGTGATGGTTTGGAATCTTCCAAACATTTGGTCTATTGTTTCATGTTCACCCATCTTGAACATCTCATACTAATGAACCAACATGCTGATCTTGGATTCCTTAACTTCTAAGGAACCCTGATGAGCCAGGGCAAGAGTATCCCATATTTCTTTAGCAGTATTGCAGATGTGAACTTTGTCATGTTCAGATCTGGTGATGGCACACATCAAATAATGTTTATCTTTAAGATTGAGTTGATGCTTTGCCTTTTGATCTACTGTCCAGTCTGCTCTAGCAACAACAGCTCCATTTTCATTTCTGGGTTAGGTATAACCAATTTCTATGAGCTCCCAGATGTCTAGACTTTGTGCATCCAAAAATGCAATCATCCTGTTCTTCCAGTAGTCATAATCAGAACCATCAAAGAGAGGAGGTCTGTTGATAGCTTGTCCTTCTGCATCCATGGTTGTTGGGTCGTACTCCCTCAGTACTTGTTAGATGCTCAACCCTTTCGAGGCTGAGCTCTGATACCAACTGAAGTTGACACAGGCGAACACAAGAAAGGGGGTTGAATTGTGTTTGTTAACAATTTTTGAAAACAACCTTTTTCCAAAACAAATTTCTTACACAAAAAGATTAACACAGAAATAAGCACACACAAATAGATCTTTTAGAAGCTTAAAAAAAGTAATATCAAAACCCCAAAGTTAGTATATGTAAATAAAACTGAAGATTTTAGGGATAGAAGATTCACGCAAGAGATTTTATCCTGGTTCACTCTGTTCCAACCAAGAGCTACGTCCAGTCCCTTCGACTTGAAGGATTTATCCACTATTTCTCCAAATAGATTACAACCAAGTATTCAACACCTCTCCAGGCTTACAAGTATTCCTTTCTTAACAAGCCTCTCCAGGCTCTAACTCTAACAATGAGAGTTAATGTTTGATCTTCTTAACTCACTATGTGTGAGGATATGACAGTTTATGATCAGTTGAATATTACAACAATATTCAAACTAAAGAATACAGACTCTTTCTCTTGAAAGAATATTAGAATGGGTGATTATTGATTGGCAAAAGTTATTCTTCATAACTTGAGGTCTTCTATTTATAGTGACCTTCTTCTTCACTTGTATTTCTTCAACAGTTACTTTGAATAATCCCGTTTAGAGATAGCATTTTAGCATGAAATTGGAGGTTCACTTCTCTGAGTATTGCAGCTTGAGCACTTGTTGTTCCTCCTTTGTGTATAATTCAGCTTTTTCAGTCATAAATTTGTCACCGTACAGATCGTTTTGCAGTATCTTATTGTACGATTCTGCTTTTTGCATTTCTTGTTTGTACTATGTTTCTTTTACAACAAGGTGAAACATTAAAGCAGATAAAACAAATATGAAGAACAAATATTTTATTGAAATAAATATCAATCATTTGAAATAAATTCAATATATTCGGATTGCATTTAATTCTTTTCAAGGATGGAGCTCGTCTAAAAAGAAACTCCGTCTACTTAGTTATATGAGAGTCTAAGTATGTTCTATATTTTACTTTGCTCGTCTGATGATGTGGCATATCCTCTTGTCTATCAAGTCTTCGGACTTGCTATTACTCAATGAGTTATAAAGATCTCCGTCTGGTGACGTGGCGGTTAGAGCTCGTCTTCTAGATTACTTTATTTCTCAGTTCATTTACTTCTATTAATTACTTCCGCCTGCTTACGTGGTAAGATGGATGCACTTTTTTATCAAGTCTTTGGACTTGCTGTATTTAAAAAGTTATTTTGGTATTCATCTATCAAACACTTAGAGCTTCGTCTACTTATGTAAACCAGTCTACAAGGGTGGATGCATATTTTTCAATGAAAACTTATCCCAAGTTTATTTTACTTATATTAAAGTATTCCTGTATAACTGAAAGCACATGTTAGATCTCAACTAACACTTTGCCAAGCAAATTTAATCTTTTTGTTAGCATCAAAACCTAGAGATTATAAAATCCATAACCACTTTGGTTCCAACATTAACCCCATGGTTTGGGTCAAAGGTGTTGATGTTGATGTTGGTGCTAAGTCTTGGGTGCTTTTAGGCCCAGGTAAAGGAGGTGGTTGCCTTGTTTGTTGTTGTGCCATTTGCATAGAGAATTGGAGTTGATGTTAAGGGGGATACTCAAAATAGGGGAGGTCATCCTAGTTTCGATGATCTGGCCCAAGTCTCGGGTGGTTCACCCATGGTTTGGTGAAAAGTGCTCCCTCGAGGTGACGTATCCAGTTATGATACGTCGGCTATCCAAGGGGTTCCTCCATGGTTTGGGGAACTGCCGGTGTTGGTGCTTTTATGGCCAATACGGATATGTAACTCCGAAGTTGACATCCTGAGTTAGTTGGAACCACATGCATAATGGAGTAGCGGAGCAGTGTTGCATTGCACCACATAGCATACTTGGTTGATTTATGATGAATGATATGATGCTTATTATGTACATGTATGCCTATGTTGTTGTTGTGCCTTGATGTATGTTCATGTTTCTTCCTATCTCCATGTTGTTGTGATTATATGATTTCTTACTCTCCGTTTCCCTATTTCTGTTTGGTATGTACCCTTTTGTGTTATGCAGAGGACGGTGAGCAGCTTGCTGAGGAG
This sequence comes from Sophora flavescens, assembly GCA_030762895.1. Lineage (NCBI taxonomy): Eukaryota > Viridiplantae > Streptophyta > Magnoliopsida > Fabales > Fabaceae > Sophora > Sophora flavescens. The sequence continues at coordinate 208,907,774 of CM061063.1, read as the reverse complement.
TGACTCTGAGGAGCCGCTTCTAGTAGTTAGTTATGTTTAGTTTCAGTACGTTTATCCCAGTTTTTAATCGGATTGGTTATACCTGCTCTGTAATGTGATATCGGGGTTGGTTATGTTTGCTTTAGTTTCATGTTATGTTTTTATTTGTTTAAACTTGGTTTTATATTTCCGCATTTTTTATGAACTAGTTCATATGCGGAGTAGCAGGGTGTCACAAAGATAGATTTTTTTTTATTAGAAGGAATCTTAACATGCATAACTGTTGCCATATTTTGTGAATATGCAAAGAGTGTGCAAGTGAATACAGTCTTACAAGTAATAAAGTGTGAATAAAGATCGTTCCCACGAGGATTTAAATGAGTTGAATACAAATTATATTTTTAACTTCTCTAGATAGCTCAATAAAAGAAGGATTTTTTTGACAATAAGGTAAAAGAAAGTAAATCAGTCTCGAGCAGTAATTGTAAATTGCAAGGTAATAAAGTAATAAAATAAGGTTTTCGAATGAGATGGGTAACAGCTAGGAAAACTAATCCTTTGAAATTTTAACTGCTAGGTAACTTATGCTTCAGGATGCTACAACATTTAGTCTAGGAAATAAATTTTTTTTCAAACAATAAAGACTGAGTTTCATTAAAAGCTTCTTATTCCTAAGATCAAATTAAATTCACTCAAATACAGATTAATCCCGTCCAGCTACTTAAAGACTTGAAGGCTATTCCTAGCTCATTCAACAGCAACTAATTTTCCAATTAATTACTTGATCTTTATCCTCTAAACAAATCCACTAGTTAAGTTTATCCAAACTTAACTAGCTAGTACTTTAGCTTAGTTGATCAAGCTAATCCAAAGTAAGTATTAATGTAGAGAAGAGGAAAATGAGTAACATCCATCGCATAAATCACCCTTAAGCATCAATTACAAAATCATAGCATCTTAGCTAAAGGAAATTAGCTCATAATGAGAATAATGACAAAACAAATTAATAAAATGGTAATTGAAGACATAAAAGCGTAAACGAAATTACAAAGAGGACAAAGAGTAAAAATGGAGGTTGTTGTACCCTGTACCAGCTGACACCTAAAATGAGGCTAACCTATCACTATTTGTACTAGTGCTCCCCAAGTAGGGTTTGTACATTCTCACTCATGCCTCACTTTTTGGGTTTTACACAAATTCAAATATTAAAATACTCCTTGGCCCAATTCCCAAGTACACTCAGGTGAGGGTTGCATTTCTCCTTCCTAGTTGTGGGACGCGCTGCAGGTTCTTTGTCTTTTAGTGAACGTGTGCTGAGCTGGCAACTCTTTTGTCTTGTAGTGAATCTGTCTTCAGAAGATATAGCATTCCATAGTATTACCGGAGCAGCTCCAATCAACTTGAATATCAGATTTCTTGCTCAACACTTCAAACATCTCTTCAGTTATATAATTCCAAAATTTATTATTCTTTTTAGAAATTAAACATTTTCAGCTCAAAGACTCAATTTCTTGTTAAAACTCTACTTTATTTTACCAAATTACTCAGAACAAGAACCATGATTTAGTTAAAAAGATAGTAATAACTCTTATTTCTAATAACTCTTGTAATGTGGCTTAATACAAACAAGAAGGTCTCAGGCTCAAAAATGGTTCACAAAGGGTAATATTGTAGGGTTGGCCTTTTAAGTCTCAGTAGTTAAAACAATAAAAGTGGCTCAAGTCAATTTGTGTGCATCAGTGATACGTGCAATCAATCACAGAAATAAGGCAAGTTCTGCAGAGAAAACACATGAATGGAATGCATAATGAAAGGAACTTCTGAATCCCAAAAGCTCACAGGGTTTATGCTGTAGAGTGCTACAACATCTCATTTAAACTCACACACCCCCAAACTTAGGTTTAAATCTAATATAAACCTCACCCTCTCTTTCTTGAACAAGGGTCCTTGCAACCCAATTCCCAATTGATTGGTGACTTTGTATGCAGTCCTTCTTTTAAGTCAATTTTAAATTAGGGAATAAGTGGTGAGAAGGGATTAATCAAGGGTAATAATGTATGGCACAAGCGATGAAGCACACAAAAACAGAATGTCTTCATCATATGCTCATGGACAGCAAACACATTTCATTCATTCATTCACAGTTTTCTTTCCAAAAAGGCCCCCAACTGCATCATTGATCATTCAAAACAAAATGAAAAACAAACAACCCTACTTCACTACAACCATTAACAAAACAGACATTTAAACTACTGAGAGAGATAGGGGAAATCCTAGTCATCTGATGCTGCAGCATGCTGCAGCACCTTGGGTGTTATTTTCTGCTCAAGGCTGAGCCAATCTGGAGTTGTTCCTCTTGTTGCCACCTCTGGTCATTTGCTTCATGGTAGGCTTGCTTGTTTCTAGGACCTCTTTGGTAAATTCCACCTCAGCATTGGGTTCATTGTCAGCTTCAGCTTCCTCCTCTCCACCATGTTTAGCTTGAGCGTTAGCTGCCTTGAAAGCTTTGAGTGGTCCTGCTCTGCCTAGAATAGGCAGATTGTCTTCAGTGTCCTCAGAATCCATAGGGTCCTCACTTGTTGCAGAAGGAGTCTTCTGGACTTCCTTATTGAGTTTCCTTTTCTTTTTGATCATGGGAGGAGCCCTGGGGGCCTTCCAAGTCTTCTTCAGCCATCTTCTCTTTTCCTCTCTTTGAGCCACTTGGTTGGGCTGGAGGTGGTGGTGGTTTTGGATCTCTGGGTGGTGGTGGTGGTGGTGGTGACCAATCAGAACTAACCTCATTGTTGTTGATGGAATGCTCACTCAAATTGGGGTTGGCAGGGGTGCTGTCAGGTTGGTTTTATGGTTCAGGTTGCTTCTCAGGTTTAGGCTGCTTGTTTGGTTCTGGGGTAGAGTACTTGAAAGGTGCAAAAATAGCTTCATGAATCATGGGGACTGGGTTTATTTGTTTAAATTTGTTGAGTTCAAAAGTCCTGTGCTGCCAGAGGTGCTGTTTCTTGCAGAATTCCCAAAAGAGCAGTTGCAGCTTCATATTATGCTGCAGCATCTGGTAGCATAAATCAACTTTCTTCTCCAAACCTTCTGGGTGATCCTGCTGCCCAAAAGGTGGTTCTTGTGCAGCCACCTTAGAACTTGACCACGCGAATCTCTTGATTGCTAACCAATCTACAACTCCCTTGTTTGCAATGACCTCCTCTCCTAGCTTCGCCTTCACTCCACTTCTCAACCACAAGGAAGTGATCAATGAAGGGAAGAACAGCATTCCTTTTGGCTGGAAAGCATAGGAAATGATTTCCTTCTCGACTATCTTGCACAAATTGATCTTCTTCCCCTTTAGGATGCAGTAGAGGAGAACGAGCCTCTCTTTATTCACTGTTTCCAAGTGAGCAGTGGGGAGTATCTTGTGCCTGATGATGTGATACCACACCTTGGCTAAGGGAGTGAGGTCAGGCCTTGCGATCTTCCAGTTATCATCTTGCTTGATCCATTCATCACCTTCCACTGTAACTTCCCTCATCATATCATTGAGGGTAGTTTCTTCGATTTCTGTCAGCTCAGTGTTGTACTCATCTTCAACCTCCTTAAACCCCCAGCGTTTGTTCAGAGTGGGAGCAGAGAACGGGACCTTGGACCCCCTCACCATGACATGCTTCTGTTGGGGCGAGGTGAGGATTAAGTAAAACTCCCTCACAAATGGAGCAATGTGGTCCCTGGGGTGTTCAGCAAATTTCCTCAATTGATGGGTGTCAATCAACTTGGCTACTTCCTTAGTAAGGCCGTAATGGTTAGTATCAAGGAGCAAGAAGCCTTTTTCCAAATGGAACCTCCATTTGACTACTTCGTTTTCGTATTTCACACGGCTCTCCTCATCAACAAAGGTATTGGAGGGGTTATCAGATGAGTCAGAAGCAGGGACAGTGACCTTGGTTTTCGCAATTTGGGTTTGGGTCTTTTTCATGGTGAAAAGTTGGAGGTGGGGTTTCGGGTGAAAGGGATAGATGAACGTAGAGTAGGGTTTAGGTGGTTGGGACGAGTGAATGGAAAGAGGGTATGGCAGAGTTGCTTTAATAGAGGGAAGAGAGTTGAGGTGAAAGGTCATGGGCAGATGTGAGTGGTGGAGTTGAGGGTGGTTATTAATGGGTGGTTTTTCGACAACTTCATTCCCCACATTTCATTTTTAATCCCCCCCCCCCCCCCCCAAACACCTTTCAGATTTTGAGTTCAAAATTCAAAATAATTCAGGCCCAACCCTTTTGCACGATGTACCATCCAACACCACTCAGAGCTCTACCAAATGGGCTTGACTTAACCACATTAATCCACCTTCCAGCACAACATTTGGGCTAAAAATGCTTCAGTCTGCACTCACATGTTAGCAGCATTTATTTATTATCAAATAACACTTACTAAACTAATTAAAATTAAATAAAACAAATTAACTGAAATTAAATGACAAAGCAAAGGATATAAAGCTGGACTGCCTCCCAGTAGCGCTTGGTTTAATATCCTCAGCCTGACTCCACACTTTTGACTAAGGGTCAGCAAGATGGGTGGTGGCCATCATTCTGGTACAAGGCTCACCCCAATATTGCTTCACCCTTTGACCATTCACCTTGAACTCCCTTCCAGAGCTTTCATCAAGCAATTCTACAGCTCCATGAGGGTATACCTTGATCAATTTAAATGGCCCAGACCATATTGACTTCAATTTCCCAGGGAATAGATTTAATTTGGATTTGAACAAGAGCACTTGCATTCCTTCAACTTGTTCCCTAGGTTGGATTTTCTGATCATGTCATGCCTTGACTTTGCTCTTGTATGCTTCAGCATTTTCATAAGCAAAGAGCCTGAACTCTTCAAGTTCGTTCAACTGCATCAGTCTTGCTTCTCCAGCTGCTTGTGCATCAAAATTCAACTTCTCAATGGCCCAGAATGCCTTGTTTTTCAGCTCTATTGGTAAATGGCAAGCCTTGCCATAAACCAACATGTAAGGAGACATGCCAATTGGAGTTTCAAAAGCAGTTCTGTAGGCCCAGAGAGCATCATCTAAATGTAAGGACCAATCATTCCTTGAAGGATTCACCATTTTCTCAAGGATCCTTTTGATCTCTCTGTTTGAGACTTCAACTTGGCCACTGGTTTGAGGGTGGTAGGCAGTAGCTACCTTATGCTTCACCCCATATTTTGCAAGCAAATTGGCAAATAACTTGTTGCAAAAATGAGAGTCTTCATCACTGATTATGGCTCGAGGAGTGCCAAACCTTGTAAATATGTTCCTGTACAAGAATTTGGTGACTACTCTGGCATCATTAGAGGCCAAAGCTAATGCTTCTACCTATTTGGAAACATATTCCACTGCCACTAAGATGTAAGCATTTCCATAAGAGACGGGAAAGGGGCCCATGAAATCTATTCCCCACACATCAAACAATTCAATCTCCAAAATTGTGTTGAGTGGCATTTCTTGTCTATTGGAAATGATTCCTACTCTCTGACATCTATCACAGTTCTTGGCATATTCTTGTGCATCTCTGAACAAAGTGGGCCAAAAATACCCTGATTGCAGGACCTTTGCAACAGTTTTGTTCCCTCCAAAGTGACCACCATAAGGGGCTGCATGGCAATCACTCAAGATGTCTTTCATTTCTTCTTCAGCAACACCTCTCCTCATGATCTGGTCTTGACATCTTTTGTACAAAAAGGGTTCATCCCAGTAAAAATGTTTAGCTTCGTTTAGAAATCTCCTTTTCTGTTGAGAATTCATTTTTACTGGAATTACCCCAGTTACCAAAAAATTCACCATGTCAGCATACCAAGGTGAAGCAGCATCTTCTATCATCAGCAGGTGTTCATCAGGAAAATTTTCTTTGATTTCTCTTTGAGATTTGGCTTCTTCTCCCTCAACAATTCTGGAGAGGTGATCAACTACTTGATTTTCAATACCCTTCTTGTCCTTAATCTCCAAATCAAATTCATGGAGTAACAAAACCCATCTAATCAACCTTGGCTTTGCATCCTTTTTATCTATAAGGTACATGATAGCTGCATGATCAGTGTACACCACAACTTTAGCACCTACCAGATAAGGTCTGAATTTGTCAAAAGCAAACACAACTGCCAAAAGCTCTTTTTCTATAGTGGTGTAGTTAACTTGAGCGTCAATGAGGGTTTTGCTGGCATAGTAGATAGTGTGGAAGATTTTGTTGTGCCTTTGACCTAGCACAGCTCCCACTGTAAAGTCACTTGCATCACACATCAATTCAAATGGCTTTTCCCAATCTGGGGCTACTATAACTGGTGCAGTGATTAGAGCTTTCTTCAAAGTTTCAAAAGTTATAATCATTCATCTGTGAAGTCAAATGCAATATCATGCTCCAGCAATTTACACAGCGGTTTGGATATCTTGGAAAAATCTTTGATGAATCTTCTATAGAAACCAGCATGGCCTAGGAAACTCCTGATGCCTTTAACAGAATTAGGAAGGGGGAGTTTTTCAATTACCTCAATTTTTGGTTTATCCACTTCTAATCCTTTCTTTGACACTTTATGGCCTAGTACAATGCCTTCCTTAACCTTGAAGTGACACTTCTCCCAATTCAAAACTAAGTTTGTCTCTTCACATCTGTCCAACACCTGCTCCAGGTTGTCTAAGCATCCCATGAATGAGTCCCCAAATACTGAAAAGTCATCCATGAAGATCTCCATAGTTTTCTCAATGAAGTCGGAGAAAATGGCCATCATGCATCTCTAGAAAGTTGCTGGAGCATTGCAGAGCCCAAAGGGGATTCTCCTGAAAGCAAATGTACCATATGGACAGGTGAAGGTGGTCTTCTTCTGATCTTCTGGTGCTACTGCTATTTGATTGTAGTCTAAATAGCCATCTAGGAAGCAATAAAATTCTCTCCCAGACAGCCTCTCAAGCATCTGATCAATGAATGGTAGTGGAAAATGATCCTTCCTTGTGGCCTTATTCAGCTTTCTATAATCCATGAAGATTCTCCACCTTGTGACTATTCTTGTGGGAATAAGTTCATTCTTCTCATTCTTGGCCACAGTCAAGGACTCATATTTTCTGATCCAAGATCTTTGTGCCAACTTCTCTTCAACTAAGATCTTCAGCTCTTCATTTCCAAAGTCAGTTTCATTATACATTTCAAATTCTGGTTTCACACATTGCCTTGCTACTAAAAGTTGCTCTTGCACAAGGGATTCAATACCAGTAATAACAGAACAGCTTTCCATCTCTTCATCAGGATATTGCAATGCATTAAAGACCTTGAAAGTCACTTACTGGTCATTCACCCTCATAGTGAGCTCTCTCGTTTGCACATCTATCAATATTCTTCCAGTTGCAATAAAGGGTCTTCCAAGGATGATTGGGACTTCCTTATAAGCTTCAAAGTCAAGAATAATAAAGTCCACTGGAAACACAAACCTATCCACTTTGATTAGGACATCCTCAATATTTCCTTCTGGGTAGGCAATGGACCTATCAGCAAGTTGCAAAGTCACAGTGGTAGGCCTGGCTTCACCAATTCTCAATTGCTTGAAAATGGACATAGGCATCAAATTAATGCTAGCTCCAAGATCACACATAGCTTTTCCACAATAAGTATTCCCTATAGAACAAGGGATTGTAAAACTGCCTGGATCTTTCATTTTATGAGGAACTTTGTTTTGTAACAGCTAGCTGCACTCCTTTGTCATTGCCACTGTTTCAAATTCTCCCAATCTCTTTCTCTTGGTAAGAATGTCTTTCATGAATTTGGTGTAGTTAGGCATCTGTTGTAAAGCTTCAACCAGAGGTATGTTGATGTGCAACTGCTTCAGAATTTCCAGAAATTTGTTAAACTGTTTCTCTTGAGTTGCTTTTTTCAACCTTTGTGGAAATGGAGGAGGAGGCCTCTCTGGAATCAGTTTAGGCTCAGTCCACTTAAGGGTGACTTGCACTGTTTCTTCAGGCAGTGGAACCGAGTCATGCTTAGACTTCTCTGTTTCAGTTGGTTCAGTTGACTTTGTTCCCTGCTTCTTAGGTGCTACAGCATGTTGTAGCTCTTTGCCACTTCTTAAGTTTATGGCTTTAACCTGCTCCTTCCCTTTATCATTTGAGGAAGATGGAGACTCTGTGGAAGCAGGTAAGGTGCCAGTAGGTCTGTTAGTCAATGCAGTAGCCAACTGACCTACCTGATCTCCAAATTTCTTACAACAGCTCCTTGATGTTGGATTTGAGCCTTAGTTTCAGTCATGAATGCTTTCAACATAGCTTCCAAAGATGATTCTTTTGTAGGGGCTTGATTCTGCTGTTGTTGGCTGTTCTGTCCTTGTTGTTGGTATTGTTGTGGGGAATTTCCAACTGAGGAATTCAATGTTTTGGTGTAATTCTTATAGTTGAAATTCGGGTGTTGCTTCCAACCAGGATTGTAAGTGTTGGAATATGCATTATTCCCTCTATTTCCCACATAATTCACTGATACTGGGTTGTTGGGACACTCTTCATATAGATGCTCCCCTCCACAGAAAGCACATGAAGTAGAACTCACTTGAGCCACCACAGGTTCAGCCATAGCAGGTTCCTTACTTGTGTTGGTAGCAGTCAGATTTTTTAGCATATTAGTAATGGAGTCAAGCTGAACAGATAAGGCATTTGCTTCATTCACCTCAAGCACTCCAACAGGGGTTTTAGCAGAGTTGGCCCTCACAGTTGGACATTGATAGCTATTATCAGCTATTGTCTCAATCAATGCATAAGCTTCATTGTATGATTTTGTCAGGAATGTACCTCCAAATGAAGCATCTAACATCAATCTTGAAGGAGGAAGCACTCCATTGTAGAAGGTCTCCATTTGGATGCATACAGGAATGCTATGATGAGGACATCTTCTCAAAAGCTCCTTGAACCTCTCCCATGATTCATACGGTGATTCATCATCATTTTGCCTGAATGAAGTTATATCACTTCTCATTCTTGCATTTTTAGTAGGAGGAAAGTACTTAGTCAAGAACTTTTCAGCTAGGCCATTCCACGAAGTAATGGAATTGGATTCCAAAGAGTTCAACCAAGTCTTGGCTCTGTCCCTCAGAGAATAAGGGAAGAGCCTTAACCTGAAAGCATCATCACTTACTCCAGGAATCTTGAAATTGCTGGCCACTTCCAGAAATTGCCTCAGATGCAAGTGAGGATCTTCAATAGGGGCACCACTGAACTGATCAACAGTTTGAAGCATTTGGAACATCATTGGTTTGAACTCAAACTGGTGGGTAGTTATTTTTGGTCTCACAATCCCAGTGCTCATGATTTGGGGATCAAAGACAGCATAGTCCCTGATGGACATCTCCCTATCATTTGTCATTTCAATCATACCGGGCTGATCTTCATCCTCATTTCCCAGAATGTGATCCATGAAGCCTAAGTTAGAGTGTTGATCTCTAGCTCTTTGCTCTTTAATTCTCTTCCTTACCCTCCTTGTTGTTTTCTCTATCTCCAAGTCTATTTGAAACTCGGGTGTACCCTTGCTGCGCATGCAGATGTAAACCTGTTGCTCAGCAAAGTGCACACAGTTTAAAGTACTAGCTAAATAGAAAAAGTTAACAAAAGAATTTAAATATTCAACACCATTGTCAATCTCAGGCAACGGCACCAAAAACTTGTTGCCATATTTTGTGAATATGCATAGAGTATGCAAGTGAACACAGTCTTACAAGTAACAAAGTGTAAATAAAGATCGTTCCCATGAGGATTTAAATGAGTTGAATACAAATTCTATTTTTAACTTCCTTAGATAGCTCAACAAAAGAAGGATTTTTTTTTGACAATAAGGTAAAAGAAAGTAAATCAGTCTCGAGCAGTAATTGTAAATTGCAAGGTAATAAAGTAATAAAATAAGGTTTTCAAATGAGATGGGTAACAACTAGGAAAACTAATCCTTTGTAATTTTAACTGCTGGGTAACTTATGCTCCAAGATGCTACAGCATTTAGTCCAGGAAATAAATTTTGTTTTCCAACAATAAAGACTGAGTTTCAATAAAAGCTTCTTAATCCTAAGTTCAAATTAAATTCACTCAGATACAGATTAATCATGTCCAGCTACTTAAAGACTTGAAGGTTATTCCTAGCTCATTCAACAACAACTAATTTTCCAATTAATTACTTGATCTTTATCCACTAAACAAATCCACTAGTTAAGTTTTTCCAAACTTAACTAGCTAGTACTTTAGCTTAGTTGATCACGCTAATCCAAAGTAAATATTAACACAGAGAAGAGGAAAATGAGTAACATCCATTGCATAAATCACCCTTAAGTATCAATTACAAAATCATAGCATCCTAGCTAAAGGAAATTAACTCATAATGAGCATAATGACAAAACAAATTAATAAAATGGTAATTGAAGACATAAAAGCGTAAACGAAATTACAGAGAGGACAAAGAGTAAAAATGGAGGCTGCTGTACCCTGTACCAGCTGACACCTAAATGGAGGGTAACCTATCACTATTTGTACTAGTGCTCCCCAAGTAGGGTTTGTACATTCTCTCTCATGCTCACTTTTTGGGCTTAACACAAATTCAAATATTAAAATACTCCTTGACCCAATTCCCAAGTACACTCAGCTGTGGGTTGCACTTCTCTTTCCTAGTTGTGGGACGTGCTGCAGGTTCTTTGTCCTTTAGTGAAGGTGCGCTGAGCTGGAAACTCTTTTGTCTTGTAGTGAATCTGTCTTCAGAAGCTGCAGCATTCCATAGCATTACTGGAGCAGCTCCACTCAACTTGAATATCAGATTTTCCTGCTCATATTTCAAACATCTCTTCAGTTATATAATTCCAAAGTTTATCATTCTTTTTAGCAATTAAACATTTTCAGCTCAAAGACTCAATTTCTTGTTAAAATTCTACTTTATTTAACCAAATTACTCAGAACAAGAACCATGATTTAGTTAAAAAGATAGTAATAACTTATTTCTAAGAGTTATCAATAACGTGCCTGAATAATTGTATCTACTTGTCTAACTTTTCTCCTTTACTCGTATATTTTGGTCAAGCGTCTGATGACATGGCCAAAGGCACTCATAATTGCTAACCGTGAACGAGACACGTATACATTGTAAAAACTCCCTCCTTTCCTCAAAAAACACTTTGTCTTTCCACAACTGTCATTTCAAATTTACTACTCTTTATGACAAGACAACACTCCTTATTCCCAACGCAAAAGCACTCATTATTTCCTTTTCTTCTCTTAAAAGCTACCAACACGTTTTAGGAACCTTTACGCCTTCTGAAACCTTTGCTCTCTCTGAAATCTCTTCGTCTTCAACCTCAAAAATCCTTCCTTTAATAACCCTAAAACTTCTTCTTTTCAGAATATAAATGGCACCCCAAAGAGTTTTCTCAAGACCATTGGTGGACAAGTAAACCTCACCGTGAGTGAGATGAAAAAGGTCCACCCTGGGAAAGTCCCAAACTTCGAAGAACTCAAAAACAAGGGAATGGATTTCCAAGCTGAGATTGCAGCTGCTGGATGGACACCATTTTTCAATCTGAAGGAAGTTGTCTACCCTTCTCTGGTTAGGGCTTTCTAGAGAAGTGCTGAGGTCACCAAGGAAAACCTCATAACGATGATTTCTGGGGATGTTGGGGATGATCATGTCATCATCACCCATGATTCACTTGCTGAAGTGACTAACTGCCCAAGGGAAGGTGTTGGGTTTGCTACTAATTGGATGAATCCTATAGACATTCCTATCTACGGAGTTCCAAAACCAGAAGACTTGGATTCCAAATATTTGACACCTTAGGCAAGATTTTTGCATGTGCTTATTATAAATTGTGTCATGCCTAGAACTGGGTCTAGAGACCATGTAAGCAAAATAGAATAATTTGTTATCTATCATTTAATTCAAAATAGAAAAAATTGTTATCTATCCTTATGGCATGCTTATGACAAGAGTCTTTAGGGCAAATACTCTGATGAATCTAGACTCTGCATTTAGTGTTAATCTCTGAACAGAGATTACAACCAAGACTTTGTCTCTGATGAAAGTTCAACTGGAGACTTTTGAGGAACCTACTTTGGAAGAACCTCAACAAGACAATGTTGTTTCTGCATCTGGACCTGTTACTGCTACAAGGCCACAAAACCTGCCTGCTAAGAGGAAAAGAGCCTCTGAGGTAGTTGGACAAGCTGAGGGGGAGTCTCAAGCTGCTGAGACTGTGATCCCTAAGAAAAAGAAAACTACAGGAGCTAAGAGGGAAGCATCTGAGCCTCTTAGACAGTCTACAAGGATCAAGAGGAAGCAACTTTTGCAGGAAACACCACCCTCATCGCCCTCTCAAACCAAAATGCCAACTCCTCCATCTACCAAAACTCCAACTCCACCTCCAAAAGGAACACCATCACCACCACCTGTTACTAAAACACCATCACCTTCACCTGGTATTAGATCACCCTCACCACAAAAAGCTCCCACTCCACCACCTTCATCACCCACTTTTGAACCTGAGACACACCTGTCTGAACCCTCAACACTACACTCATCCCACTCTTCTGAAACTCACCATGATGCTCAAATCCATGATTTTGACATCTTTGACTCACCCAACTCACCTCAATACAGATCTCCCACACCTGATTGGGTGAAGAACCAATGTCAAGTTCCCCTTAGAACTATCTTTTCTGACCTCTTCTCTGAAATCGGACACAATTCTATTCCCAAATCCACTCTACCTCCACATGACCCTACTGTAAATCACATTCCTTTTGAAATCTCTGTTGATTGCCCTTTTACAAAGGTAACTGGAAAAGATTTGGAAATTATTGCTGCTCTGGAGATGGACAAAGTTATGGCTGAAAAGCAGGTTCTTCTGAAGAACACATCCAAGTTGAAGCCAAACCCTTCTATCATCATGAAGCCTTCCACAATCATTAAAATTCAACCTGATTCCATGGTTCTAAAGGGAAAACAGAAGGTAGTTGACCTCCCAAGAAAGCAAGAAAACTGTCGGATTAATCTCAAAGATAGAAAGCTGAAGTTCAAGAAGATAGTCACAGCTGGAATCTTCACTTCATACAAAAAGGAAGGTCAGAGCTCTGGTGTCTCTGTCGGAGAAAAGAAGAAAATCCCCACAATTGGTAGACCTAACTATACCCTCTACCCCTTCTCACATTCTATTTACTCATTCTCTCCTTTTTTTTTTGTTGTATTACCATTCTTTTTACTCAATTTCCCTGAATCCACACCTGTCACACCCATTAACCCCATCAAGAGATCCTATGAGTTTATGTTAACTCTAATAGACTCTCCTCTACAACAGGACAAAATTAAATGGTTTTTGGAAAATTCATTTCCAAACAATGATTTTGAAACTACTATGTCCACAAATATCTTCATGGACCCTCAACCTGAGGATGAAATACAAGTTGAAGAGATTCTGCCTACCCCTCCTCCTAGTACTCCTCATATGAATATCTACTCTGCCACTTCCTTGGCTACCACAGATTCCACAAGCACTGTTGTTGCACATGACCCTGCTGCTCATCAACGGTTGGACGAAATGGCCACTTGCCTGCAAACAGTTATGCATAAGCAAGATCAAGCCATGGAACAGCAAGCATCCTTTCAAGCCACAATCTTGGCATAACAAACTGCAATGCAGAAGATGCTGGAAGCCTTCTTCAAGGGGCAAGGAGGATCTAGCTTTTAGTCATTAGGACTTTTGGTAATTTCACTTTTTCCCCGTCATCGCCTATTTCTCTCCTGACACTTCTTGAGTCAACTTTTTCATGTGACCCGTCGAAACCATCCTGAACCAACTCTGCACCATCTTTCTGAAAACAACTTTTGTTATGCAATTTCCCTTTTTCATTCAAACCTAGAAGCTCCCTAGCCTAGCCTTTCCCATCACTGCCTTCTCGAAAAGCTCAACACTTTCAAATTTTGAATTTCCAATCGTTCTAAATTCATCATCGTCCCTGTCAACCCTGTGTAACAATGAGAATACCGTTTCTGGAACATTTTCGAAAGTGGCCATTGTTTCTGCTACAAACTCGGATTCCTCCAACTAACTGTAATCAGAATTGCAAAACCTGTGAAAAAAATCTTTTTATAGTGAATCATTTATTAAGAAAAGTAAATAAACTTAACACAAAAACAACAAAAGAACTAATAATAACTTGGTCAAGAACATCTACCATTATACCCACAATGATTGGTCAAATGGTTCTTCTAGAACCCTGATCACATAAATCTCCTTATTAATCTTGATTCACGAAACTCTGTTAACAATCGAAGACTGAGAAATGCTACATAACACTCTTGCAATATCCATCCTCCTCTTCAATCTGGTGGATTCATCTGCACCTATGTAGATACCAACTACTTGGGCAATGTGTTTGAAAATGTCCTCCTTCCAGGTATGTGCTGGAACCCCAGAAATGTTCTACCACACTCTTCTTTTTCTATTGACAATCCCTGAATTCTATTCTTTAATTCTTCAAACCATTTTGGTAAGCTTGCCTTTGCTTTTTCCATAAAATCATTCACTTAGTCTTCTACTTCACCTGTCAGCAGGACCATTTCTCCCCCTATTGGAGTTGCTATTATCGAAATCCATCCCTCCATATTCAAGTGTTGTTGTACCTTGAATGCTCCTTGGTACTCTTTTGTCTTCCCTGCTTAGCTCGTCTTTAGCCAGCTCATCTCCTCCTCTATAATTAGGAGCTGTAATCCATTCCAGAAAATGTTGTTCTTTGGAATCTGATTATTATTACTTCATTGTTGACCATTATGGAGAAGTGCTCTGTTGCCCTGAGTGTTTATGTCTTTTTGTACAACATTTGCGTAGGAAACACCTCCTCTAATCACATTTGGCGAAGCTGTTGTATTTAGTCTCTTTGTTCCATCTTCCACCCTTTGTTGGACGCCTTTGGTATGTTAATATATAGCATAAATAAATACATCTCGAATACAAAAATCTGACGAACCTGAAACCTTTGGCCCGTTTGTTCTTTCTAGCAGAAATAAATAAATCTCCCCCTTTCCCATACCTATTGAAAACTGATCTCATTTCTTTTGTTCCAAAGTTCTCTGGGAAATTTGTGAAAAAGAAGGTGGTTGTTGTATCCTGTACTTTCTGATAGCCCCTCTTGTCATGCTCTTTGTAATGGAAACCTTGTCTTTGGTCAAAGACATTTCCATTGATATGTCTCCTTTTTTCAAACCATTGTCTCTCACCATTTCTATCTTGCACTCTCTCACTCACCATTTTTCAACCGTTTTTCAAACTGCAATTACATGTTGATTTAAAACACAAGTTTATTTGTTTTTCCAAAGTACCACACTAAATTATCATAAAGCAATCTTGTGGTATTTGGTGATGTTTTGAAAAGTCTGTATACTCAAAGACTCAACATAAAGTTATTCTATAAATGAAAAAAAAGGATGAACATAGCATTTATCATCAAAGTTGATCAATCTTTTGACTAACAAAAAGTATTTTTGAGGTCACTACCACTGGACTCCTTGGGCAATTGTGTATATCTAAAACACAACCACCCCAGTGTGCCCAACCATTGAGACCCAACCAACACTGTGGGTTTGGGGCGACAATGATAGTTTATGTTAAAGCAAGGGGGAAGCCAACGGTGGTTCATGATGAAACAAACGGTGATGGTTCCTGTTGCTTTGCTTGATGGTGGATGGCACAGGTAGGGTTTCAAAATGTGGTCCGCAACCGCTAATGTGGCCGCAATATCGCGGTTGCGGGACTCACCGCAACGACATCGGGCCGCAATTGCGGTATGATTCAAAATCACCCGTTACGGCCGCAACGTAACGGCGTAACAGTCGCAACGTAACGCCGTAACGGTCGCAACGGTCGTATCAACCGCAACGGAGTTCCAAACACCCAAAATCCAAAACAGTTCCGTTCAACTCAATCATAGGTGCAAAAAAACAAATTCTCATATCAGACAAAATGATTTCAAAATGTATAGATTCTCCTAACCTGCTTTTGCCTTTATCTCTTTTCTGCTTTAGCCTTTATGCTTCACTCAGTGTCTCATTCATATAACCTCATTCGGTCATTCCTCAGTCTGAGTCTCACTTATTTGCTCTGGAGTCTGGATCAGTGGATCTGCTCAAATCATCAGATCTACTAGCCTCACCCCAAGGTAAGATCTTCCTTTCCTCCTTTGCTCTGGTGCTTTGCTCTGCTCTGCTCACTGCTGTGCCATCGTCCTACGGGTGTGGGGTTGAGTCCCCATGGGTGAGGCCGTGAGGGCTTGAGGCCATGAGTCCGTGACTGAGGAGGGCCGTGAGGTGGAGGCCGTGGGTCGTGAGGCGGAGGGCTGGAGGCCATGGGTCGTGACTCACTGACTCATGAGGCGTTGAAGAGAAGAGACAAGAGAGGCTGAGTGCCTGAGCCTGAGAGAGAGGGGAGGGGCCGAGGGGGGCCGCGATCTGGGTTTTGGGGCGGGAGAAGTGGCGAACGTGAACCGCGAGCGGTGAGCCCATGGCCATGGGTGATGGGTCGTCTGGTGGGTAGTCGCGGTGCCGTCGAGTGACAAAGGAGGAGGGAGGGTCGTCTGGTGGGTCGTCTTGAGTGAGTGTGGAACTTCTGATGTGGAGAATAAAAAAGAAACAGAGGAGGGGAAGAAGAAGAGGTGAGGGACGAGAGAGGGACAGGGGAAGAAGAAAAGGTGAGGGACGAGAGAGAGGGATAGGTAATTAGGTTTAGGTATCAGTCATTGTTGGGGAAAAAATAAAAGTGTGGAGTGAGAGTGTGTGCCGTGTGTGTGTGGGTTGGAAGGAAAAAATAGAGTCATCTTCAGAATAGAAAGAAACATCGATGATCAGATTAAAGCTCTGAACCAGGTTAGTAATGAATATTTATATTTTTAAACTTATAATTCATTATTTATTAAATGAAGATATTTACGTATTGACACTACAAAAAAAGGTCATTTATCGATTGAAAATAGTGACCGAATTTTTTGGTTGCTATTTGCGACCGAAATAGCGGCCGATTGTAGGATCTACATGAAACACTGGTTAGAGTTGATGCTGCGACCGAAATAGAGCGTAGCAGAGATATCGGTCGCTATGTCGGTCGCTAAATAAAGGAAAGTAAAAGTCAGGAATTTATGAATTTTTAGCGACCGAAATAGAGGCCAATTTAAATGCAACGGTGAAACTTTATTTATATTAGTGACCGATTTAAAAATCCATCGCTAAATTTATGAATTCATATTTCAAACTTTATTTAAATTTGCGACCGATATTAATTCAATCGCTAAACGGCGCGTAAAAAAATAAAATAGCACGTGTTAGCGACCGAAATTTAAATCGGTCGCTAAAATTATAAATTCAAATTCCAAACTAACCATATTAGCGACCGAATTAGCGACCGAATTAAATCGGACGCTAAAACTGAAATCCCTAAATTCGACAGAACCACCTTCTTCCTCAATTTACTCGAAGGCGTATCTCTCTCTCATTGTTTCTCTCTTCCTAGCCGCGCGCTCCGGCCACCACAAGACACCTCCTGTCACCACCGTCATCCCCTCTGCTCAGGTAAGTTCTCCTCTACTCCATCTATCTCTCTCTGTCTCTGTTTCTCTCGCATCTCTCTCTGTCTCACTCTGCTTCTCTCTCTCTATCTGTTTCTAAGGTCTCTCTCATCCATTCGCTTGGGGACTGGGGAGATACGTTAGCTGTTGGCGGATTCACAAAATACAGGTAACAAATTTGTTGTTGAAAACTCTGTGTGTTTTGCTTTTGCTATGTGGTTTGTGGTTGGATTTTGATGTTTAATTTTCGTTTTTACATATGTCAGATTTTAAATACTTCTTTATCATTCAAAAATGTTTTCGTGTTTGTGTTTATATAAATGAATGGGAGAAGCTGTGTCTGATGTGGTATGTGATGGTGTGAACACAGTGGTGACTGGGAGGTTTTCATGTTTGTGTTAGCATTAAGGTGTGCAATATTCCCAATGCCACTTACTAATTCAAATGATCCATGCATAATGGCCATGGTTGTACGTTGGCAATTTGATGATGGAATGAATCAAGAATATGAGAACATAAATTTTCTTCTCTTCCTTTATAAGTGTTGTGTGAGTTTGAGAGTTAAAAGTGGGAGAGAACAATTATCCTGGGTGAGTTTTATGTGTTTGTATAAACACCAGAGTAGAGTCCAGGTCTGGATGATTTCATGAATCGTGACACTTGCTTTGCCCGTCCAAAAAGCATTTGAAACATTCTTTTTTTTTAGTTTAGTTTATTATAGTTACGTTTTTGTCACTGATTAAAGCTTAAATTTTGTGTTTTGAATTTTGTTTTGAGTTCTCAGACATGCAAATATGACAAACCACAAACAAATGGAATTTGTAATTTAAGATTTAAACCCTTACCTCATCTTCCAAGAGTTAGGTTTTGGGAGAGAAAAGGTTCCTTAGTACTTTTCTCCCTTTGTTTCCTCTTCTTCTGAAATAAAGGAGATGGGGAGGAGAGTATAAGGAAGAAGGGAAGTTGCAAGTTGTTCTAAATTTGTAACCGTATATTATTGATTCTGTTTTATATTAATTTATGTGTTTATAGTCTTATAAATAGTTGTACTGGATTCTGTACATATAGAATAGTGATTTGATTTGAAATGACTAATTTCATTTATGCACAATAGGTCCTTGTTGTCATATTCTTCTACTCTTTGTTGGCTCCGGCTCCTCCCCTTATCCTTACTCTTCTACTCTTTGTTGAACACTTAGTGTAATGTATTATGTGAATTATCATGTTGTTTGTTAGTGGAGAGCTGAGCTCAATAGGATGTGATCTTGTCTGATTGTATGCTGATAATTTAATGTTTATGCATGTGTTTGTCAATATGTGTTGTTTGTTAGTGGAGAGCGGAGCTCAATAGGATGTGATCTTGTCTGATTGTATGCTGATAATTTAATGTTTATGCATGTGTTTGTCAATATGTGTTGTTTGTTAGTGGAGAGCGGAGCTCAATAGGATGTGATCCTGTCCGAAAGGCGGGATGCTGGTTGTGTGCTGATAATTTAGTAATTATGCATGTGTTTGACAATTAACTACTACTTGTTAGTGGAGAGCGGAGCTCAATAGGATGTTTGCTACAATATTTAATCTAAGTTTGTATTGATTTACGCTGCAATTTATATAAGCTCAACAATGTTGCAATATTTATAGGTTAATGGTTTTATTTTCTGTTAGAGTTAATAATTAATTTACGAAAGCTTTAGTTTCCTATTTGAGATTCAATATTAATGAGCATGCGTAACTTATCAAGGTATGCATGCTCATTGTATTGAATCTTGAATTGTCCAAGTGGGACAGTTTGGGAAAAAACCTTTTTCACACTCGTACAATAGCCATTTCAATGTTCAAAAGCCTTATATACTTGTTGAAATCTCGGTCTGATGCATTTCCTTTTGTTCTCCTGGTGCATACTTGATCGCGGTGATTCTCACCGTGCTCGAGTCGTGTACTTGGAGATCGATGGGAAATGCTGCTAAAATTTTGTCAAGTATAAGGTATTTGAATATGGGAATAACTATTAGTAGCCGAGTGTGGCAAAGGTTTCTTCTCGAATGGGATAGGTTCATACCTTGTCATAAGAACGAGATTAATGGAGTTATTGGAATGCACCGTAATATATAAGTGTTATTGTAGGATTGGTCAGGCTATTTAATTGCCAGCAATGGATATTCCGGAGAATCGGAAATGGATGTATCGTAGGTTGGATCGGAATAAACGTCTTAGGGAAGAGTATAGAGTTGGAGTGGGTGAGTTTATAGAGTTTGTTGTTAGCTAGAGATATTTATACGGCTGGGCGGTGGTCAATTGAGGTGTCCTTGCAAAAGATGCAAGTGTCAATATTTCAAAAGCGTGGATGGAGTTGTAGCCGATCTTTATGAGAAGGGATTCATGCCTAATTACTATTGGTGGAGTAACCATGGTGAGACGTTGCCTGACTTAAACCCGATTGTGGTTGAAGGTTCGTACTATGGAAGTGGTGACCGGAGGGAAGAATTGAATCCATACAAGTAGATGATAATGGATCATGCTGGACCATCGGTTGGTGTTGTACTAGAAGAAGATGGGGGAGAAGATGGTGGAATGGGTTCCCAATACATAGAGGAGAATCCGAATCCCGAAGCTCAAAGATTCTATGATATCTTTGAGTCTTTGCACGATCTCCATTGTGGGAAGGATGTCGGGAGTACACAGAGTTGTCGATGTGCATGAAATGGTTGAGTATCAAATCTGACTACAATATGCAAGAAGGCTGTTTTAATCGCCTCACCAGGTCAGTGTCCAAGGCGTTGCCAGAAGACAATCGGATGCCTACTATTTTTATCATGCTAAGAAGTCTGTGGAAAATTTGGGTCTGGGGTGTTTGAAAACTGATTGTTGCCCGAATGGATGTATGTTGTACTATAAGAATGATTCAGCGGAAAGCATAACATGTTGTCGATTTTGTGGTGCGGATCGGTATAAGACAACCACTAGGATGGGAATTGAGAAGAAGAGGCCGCTAAAAACGATGTGGTACTTTCCGCTCGTGCCAAGACTTACAAGATTGTACTCTTCGATGGCCACTGCAGCTCACATGAGGTGGCATAGTGAGCATGAGAGGGAGCAAGATGTCTTGTGTCATCCATCTGATGGAGAAGCTTGGAAGCATTTTGATAGGGTTCATATGGCATTTTCGCAGGACCCTCGCAATGTCCGATTGGGGTTATCTACTGATGGATTTAATCCTTTTGGGAAGTCTGGAAAAGCATACTCTTGTTGGCCGGTTATCCTGACTCCGTACAATCTTCCCCCGGGGATGTGCATGAAGCGGGAGTTTATGTTCCTAACAGTCCTAATTCCGGGTCCGTCTAATCCAAAAGGTAAGATTGATGTGTACTTGCAGACGCTGATAGATGAGTTGACAATGCTGTGGAATGAAGGTGTGTTGACATATGACGTATCTTTGAGGCAGAATTTCATCATGAAAGCAGCTTTAATGTGGATGATCAACGACTTTCCTGCTTATGGGATGATGTCGGGTTGGATGACCGCGGGGAAGCATGGATGCCCAATATGTATGGAGCGATCGAAGTCATTCACGCTTAAAAACAGTCGAAAGATCTCATATTTTGATTGTCATCGTCAATTCCTTCCAGAAGATCATCCTTATAGGCGGAACAAGAATGCATTCAAGAAGAGTTGTGCGGAGACAACACCGCCTCCACCACGTTTGACTGGTCCTAATGTATGGCGCAGAGTACAGTACTTACCGCTCGTCCATGAAACCCAAGGAGAACATATTCCTGATTATGGCGTCAACCATAATTGGACAAAACAAAGTATATTTTGGAGGTTGCCGTATTGGAGGACACAGCTACTCCGTCACAACATTGATGTCATGCATACTGAGAGGAATGTGTTTTTGAATGTGTTTGACACTGTGATGGACATCAAGGGGAGGACAAAGGATACAAATAAAGCCCGATTGGATCTGGATGACATTTGTAATCGGAAGGAGCTTGAGTTGCAGGACGGTGGTCGTGGCAGACTTATCAAACCGAAGGCAAGTTATACACTAAGAAAAACACAGAAAGTGGCCGTCTGTAAGTGGGTTAAAGAACTAAAGTTACCAGATGGGTATGCTTCCAATCTGGGTAGATGTGTTGACATTAAGGAAGCAAAGTTACATGGAATGAAGAGTCATGATTGCCACGTGTTCATGCAACGGTTGCTTCCAATTGCGTTCGACACATTACCGAAGCAAATTTGGAACCCACTTGTTGAGCTTAGCCACTTTTTCAGGGAGCTTATATCGATAACACTAAATGTGAATCAATTAAAGGATATGGAAGTCAAGATACCCGTTTTGTTATGTAAGCTGGAGCAAATCTTCCTGCCGAGTTTCTTTGATTCCATGGAACACCTGCCAGTTCATCTACCTTACGAAACAGGAGTTGGTGGCCCAGTCCAATACCGCTGGATGTATCCATTTGAGAGGTAAACAACATCAACTATTTTACTTAATACATATGAAATTCACGAACACGAGTGCGTAGTTTAGCTTTCCCTAAAACTAGTAATTATTTGTATGTATCCCTTTGTAATAGGTTCCTGCACTCCCTTAAACACAAAGTCAAGAACAAGGCACGAGTGGAGGGTTCCATTTGTGAAGCATACTTAGTAGAGGAGACTTCCACTTTTGCCTCTTATTTCTATCCGGACGAAGTTAACACGAGAAGGACAAGGATGCCTAGAAACGTTGATTCGGGCGAAGGAAGTTCAACTAGTCCTCCTATATCAATATTCAACTATCCGGGAAGATTTAGTGGTAAATCAAAAGGATATTTCTTGGAGCAGCGTGACATTAATGATGCTCATATGTATATCCTTCAAAATTGTGAAGAGGTGGCGCCATATTTAGAGTAAGTTTCTACAATGTCTTTTATAAGTTCAATTGACATTTATGATTATTAATCGTCCTGCTGTTAATCTCCCATATGTAGGATGTACGGCAATTTTCTAAGGGATCTCCAACCTGACATTTCAAACGATCAGGTTGATCGAGAAATTACTTCTCACTTTGCTACGTGGTTCAGTAAATATGTAGGTTAAGCATCTTCATTTGTTGAAATACATTTTATCTCCTTAAATATATAGCATGTATAAGAATAATATAATATTTGATTTTTTAGGTACTAGATCCAAAAAACAATGTTCAAAATCAATTGTTGACAAATTTGGCATGGGGGCCTAACAGATGGGTTACATCATGGAATACTTATATTGTAAATGGATATAAATTTAATACAAAAACATGGAATGAAGGAATGCAGACGTGTAACTATGGTGTTTGTGTGCGAGCCACTGATGGCAATGTAGAGGATGATTTCTATGGGGTTCTAACTGACATCCTTGAACTCGATTATACCGGTTTCCCCGTGATGAAGTTAGTTATCTTCAAGTGTGATTGGTTTGATCCTACTCTTGACGTAGGGACAAAAATAGATAAAAAATATGGTATTGTTCAAGTTAGGCTGTCTCGAAGGTATAATAAGGCGTACGACCCATTCATTTTTTCACAACAGGCAGAGCGGGTTTATTACTCGCCATATCCCGAAGGACATCATGGCTGGTTGGGTGTTATTAAGATAAAGGCTCGCAGTATAATTACTGATAATGTAATCAATCAGCCTGAAAAAGATGCTCCGTACTAAGATGATGAGTTTTCAAGACCCCAAGTACCGTTGCAAATTACGCCGGACATTATTGTTAATTCTCTGGTGGACATTTCCGGAAATGGGGAAGAAGTTGAAAGAGAGTTAATGGATCAATCCGAGTTGGACGAATCTAGCGAAGGTACATTCCGATCAAGTGATACTGATGAGAGTGAGGGTGAATTTAGTGACGGAGATTCTACTTAGGTAATTTATTTATGTCATAATTCATTGTGTAAATGTCATTCTACTTAGGTAATTTATTTTTGTATTATTTACACTGTTGTGTAATCATCTTTTCATTTTTTTCACAGATGGCAGATTCCTCTAGAGGTAGGGGTCGTCGTGGAGGTCGTGCTGCGAGTCCCTTCGCCAGGCCGACCCACAGCCTTCAGATCGAGACCACCCTACCAGCACCTCTGTGGACGGGACACCTCAGGGTGATGGAGTTGCACCCCCTACCCAGCCTCATGTGGTCGGGACACAGGCTGCACCCTCATCATCCACACCTACGACGACAGGACCATCATCATCATCGGGACAGGAGAGTCGTGGTCCATCCGACAGGAGGATTCTTCTTATCCCCAGGGGGGATAACGAGTATGCTAATTTAATTTTTTAATATATATAAAGTATCGTTAATTTCTATTTACTTGTTTTTTAATTTATTTATAACAATTATTAATGCTCTAATTTTGCTGCAGCTTTCTGCCCGCGAAGGGCCCTTCTGATTCGATATCGAAGATCCTGCGACGTAAGTTTGATGGTCCATAGCCTACATGGAAGGCCACCCCAGAGGACCATAGGGATCGGTTGTTTCTAGAGTTTAAGGTAACAATTTATTAGGTTATTTAAATTAAATTTACATTATATATATGTACACACGAATTTCCTAACAACTGTAAGTTGCAGAAAGAGTATAGGTGGGACCTAGCTTTAGAGGCTCTCGTCAGGGACATATTTGAGCATAAAGGCTCACTGGTCATGAAGAATCTGACGAACAAGCTGAGGAAGGGTCAGAATAAGGGGAAGTGGGTGGATCCTGAGATCAGGAGGCAGCTGGACCAGTATTGAGCTACTGAGAAGTTCCAAGAGATCCAGTCCACAGCTCGGCGTAATCGAGCTTCTGATGGTGGCGCATGTGCTTGGACCGGTGGGTCAAAATCAGCCGCCGCCCACTACGACTAGCTGGTAATACATTAAACTTTTGACTTAATATACTATTTAATTAATTAGTTTTCATTTTTAATTATTCTTATGAATTTAAGATTATATTTTTCTGTGCAGAAAGCACAGAAACAGCAGGCCCCCACTGCTATGGAGTTGGTGGAGAGGACGAAGAAGTTGAAGTCGAGGACATGGATCAACGACAAGGCCCGTAACTATGCTGTAAGCAAAAAAATAATTTAGTGTTTACTTGTAATTTATTATAAGTGATTTGTTAATATTGGATATAATTTTAACTAAATCTCTTCAAATATACTTTGTAGGTGGGCTTCAACGAGAAGAAGGACGATGCCATATCACGTGCCTCAGAGTCACAAGATGAGGCTTTGACTGGTGATGGGCCCTGCTCTCCTATCTCCGTCGACGATAATGCCATTTATTTGGAGGTCGTCAGGGGCCGGAAAAAGAAGGGGCACGTGTATGGCCTCGGACACCTGGGAGGCGAGTTTATCGCTTCATCATCCGGCACGCCTGCTCCTTCCTACGCCGATACCGTCCCTTAGGAGCAGTTCCACCAAATGCAGGACACCATCACGCAGCTGAACGCGGAGTTTGGGAGAAGAGCGAGAGAGAGCAGCAGATGGCGAACCAGATTACCACGATTGACTCGAGCACACCAAAGCTGATGCGGCAAGCATCGAGCGAGGGCGGACATCACTGCGGCTAGTGTTGGAGCAGATGAGGATCCAGACTACAGTTGCTCATGGTGATGCTCTGACGGTTGTGCCGCCTGCTGCCGCTCCTCGATTCGCCGCCGACCATCGATGCTGCTACTCCAGAGGACGATCAGCTAGCAGACGTCGATGGTACGGACGCTGAGGATGATTGGATTCCTCCATCTCCCCCTCATCATGACTGATTTTTTTTCTTCATATTTTTGACTTTAAACGATTCTTGTACGACATTTTGGATTATTTTTTTATATATATTTATTATTTCTTATGATTGTATATTTCATAAGTAATTTGGTGTGTTTTATTAGTAATTTTGCTAACGTTTAAAGAAAAATAGAAAAAAAAAATTATTTTAAAAATTAAAATTAAAAAAAATTAATAATAACCAGTTTAGCGACCGAATTAGAAACCAATAATTCGATCGCTAAACTTTATTTAACATTTACAGATGTGGTATAGCGACCGAAAATCCGTCGCTAATATAGGTTAACAGTAACCAAAATTAGCGACCGAACTAGCAACCGATTATCGGTCGCTAGAAATGGTTACCTAAAAAATGCGACCAACCTAATAGCGACCGTTTTTTATTATTTAGCGACCGTAATTTCCGTCGCTAAATGGCGACCGAAATATTAATTCGGTCGCTAAAACCTTAGCGACCAGGTATTCAGTCACCACCATTAATCGGTCGCTAATTCGGTCGCTAGATTAAATAGCGACCGATTTACAATGTTTAGCGACCGAATATTACGGTCGCTAAACATTTGTTTTTTTGTAGTGTGATATATTATGTTATATTTCACAGTTAGTACTTTTTAGAGATAAGGTTGAAACATTTGGTACTCCTCAAGCTCAAGCAGCTTGGTCTAAGACGAATCCAGGTAAAATAATATTTTTTTTTTAAATCAATGAACTTTAACTTTATTTTTTAATATAATAACTAATGATTTGTTTACCTTTTGTTGCTCCTTTAAAAAGCTGAATGGTGGTCCTTTTTTGGTGTTTGTGCTCCTGAGCTTAAACATGTGGCTATAAAAGTTCTTAGCCAAACAACTTCGGCCACAAATTGTGAGAGAAATTGGAGCACATTTAGTTATATCCACACGAAGACAAGGAATAGATTGAAGTATAAATAGCTGCAAAAGCTTGTCTTCACGCACTACAATATGAAATTGAAAATGAGGCATCAAATAAGAAAAAGTCAAGATGAAATTGAAGCAAGTTTTAATCCTATCAATCTTGATTATATATTTCAAGAAGATGCATTATCTCCATGGATTGAAGAAAGAGAAGATCTACTATTAGATGGAGTACAAAATGCAGAATGGTTGCCTCTAGTGGATACAGATGATGAAGATGTGGAAGTTGTTGATGATAATGATGATTCTAATGAAGATGGTGGTGGTTTAAGTCCACCAATGAATAATAGTGGTGATGGGGGTGGTGTTGTGACTCTGGCAAGTGTACCGGGTCGTCGCAAGTAATAAAAACACGGTAAGATTCTACCGAGGTCGAACACAAGGATTGGGTTACCAATTCGACTAAATTGTCAAGAAATCCGATACGTTGGTTAAGCAATAGAAGGTGGTTGAGAGAAAGAGATTGAGATTGCTAATTCAAGAATCAATTCAAATAACGCTACGGTGATTAAATTCAGAAATAAAAGCATCTAAGGTTTCGAATCCACCTACCCAATCATGCAAAGTACCCAAGTGATGATATTCTCCTCCCTAAGTTCAATTTTAATGTCAACCGGGACCCCTAAATTCTCCTAAATCCACTTCCGTGCTCATTAGGACGTATTCGATGATTTGAGTTAATTACTTGCTAGGTCTCTTAACCCTAATCTCGAATTCTATTAATTCTTGTTCCCTATAGGTTGCATCGATCTCCTACTCACTCTCGTGCAATACTCGACCGATGTTCCCAATTCAAGTTCTAAAACGCGAATCGCCGCTAGGCCTCAACACGCTTAACTAGTCGATCACGCTAGCATATAATCGACACAATGAAAACAGAATTGGAAAATCATAATTGAATTAAAGGATAGAGAGTTACATTACATGAACACTATGCCGCCATGAGTGGCTTCATCGATCCCCTAGACAAGAGGATTAGTTCCTCATGTCCGTAACAACAACGCACGTACAATCGGAATTCATCCTAAGCCTATGAATTAAGAGAAAAGAAGAGAAGAAGAAATCCCAGAATAAGGGTTACAAAAGATCTCTGCAAATTCTGATCCAAAAGGTTCTCAAATCTGTTCTGATCTGCTCTATTTATAGGAGGCCACGCGTCACGGCCGTGATGGCCATCACGGCCAGGCCGTGACGGCCCGCTTCTCGGCGCGCACTGGGATTTGAACATTCGCGACGCGAAGGATGTCTCGCGATGCGAGTCTTCTTGTCACGGCCCGTGATGTCGATCCACGGCCAGGCCGTGATGTTCTCTCGCCTTGTGTGGATTTTAGGTCACGCGGCCGTGATATACATCACGGCTAGACCGTGATGGTCTCCGACTTGTATGGCTTTTAGGTCACGGCAGTGATATACATCACGGCTAGGCCGTGATGGTCTCTGATTCTCGGTACTTTTCTCGGAGTTCACACACTCGCGACGTGAAGAACGCTCTCGCGACGCGAACCTTCCCCTGTCACGGCCCGTGATGTCAATCACGGCTAGGCCGTGATGGTCTCTGTCTTCCCGAGATCTTCAAACTATCGCGGGGCGAGCCTCCTCTCGCGGGGCGAGAATCCCCAGAATGGCAATCTCCACTATTTGTTGACTTTCCTTAAGTCTTAGAGCCTCACTTATGGACCTGAAAACAACACAAGCAACCACAGGCGTAATTCTCTCCAAAATAACCTAAAAACTACACAAAAGACGCAAAACGAGTCAAAGTCCAACTTAGGAACAAAACAAGGCAAATTTGGGCGAAAACGAGAGTAAACTCGAATAAATTGGCACGTAAACCCTAGTTTATCTAGTCATAAAACTAGATAAGCCAGAGGCTTATCAAAATACCCCAAACTTAAACCTTGCTTGTCCCCAAGCAAGCTTAAAACTCAAAAACGACTCAAGACTTGGCAAGCCTAAAGATCTAATCAATTTCGCACAAATTTCATGCGACTTTACAAAACAGTTTTTCTTCTTTGATTCCCCCCTTTTTTTTTTTTCATCAATGTAGTCCCCACATTCATCTACTTTAAACAATTGAGAAATTATCATTCATGCCATCATTACTCTAAGTTGAGGCTCAAAGATACACACAAAGGAAGATCACCTATTTCAAACAATTGCCTTCCTCACAAGGGCATTTAGTATTTCACTCATTCGCTCAAGTTTGTCTAGGCTTTCAACTTTTTCACTCAATTTCACTTATCAAGAGCACTTCCCATGAATTTGATTTTCATCTCAAACATAGTTCCCACGAAAACATGCATGCAACATCAAAAGGTCTTTTAAAGGTTGTAATGGGGCCTGGCTGAGGGTAGGATAATCAAGGATATTTAGGCTTAAGTCCCTAGGAACCAAGAGAGCATGAGCATTAAACACATTTTTCCACTCAAATTCCTTTCTTTCCATTTTTCATTTGGGCTCGGGTGACTACAACCTTTTCCTTGATATTATTTTTGTTTTGCCCCTTTTCTTTTGGCAATTTTTTTGTTTTCTTCTTTTCTTTTCTTTTCTTTTTGCCTTGGGTCAACCTTTATTTTCTTTTTCTCATCCCAATATGACACATACCTTGTAGCCACCCCAAACTTAGTTTCTCACAACCTTTCTCTTGCTCATTTCCATGCTCTCCTAATCCTAAGATTGGGTCGACATGGTTTTTCAGATTTTGGCTCGTAACGTAGGGTCATCAAGAAACAATAGGTCAATTGGGCTCAATTTGGCTAACTAGGGAACATGCATTAGGGATGGTTCATTTCAGGCCAAGTAGTTAATTCAAAGAAAATTGCCTAAATCATTTGATGCAACACATAAACATGCAAACCATATAGAGATTCAAGCAAATTTGGGAAAGTGCAACCTAACAGTGATTCACACATTCAAAAACAGAGTTGGAGGCTCAAATCCTCACCTGGACATTTTGCAAATTGTTTGACCGAGATACGATTCCTAGTGTGTGCATCCCCTCACCCCAAACTTATCATAAATCAAGTAATCACAATAAAATTCTCAAAGTTCAGTTTTCAATTTTTTTAGTGGGGATAAACTTTTCTATTACTTGAACCTAGGGGAAATCATCAATGGTGTATATAATTCAAGTAATCCATCTATGCTCAATATAATTAAAATCTAACAAGCTTGCCGACACGACATTGCATACAAAAACTCTTGATCTTCTCAAATTATTCAAGAGTGACAAACAAAAACAAAACAAACACAAAAAAAAAAAAACAAAAACAAAAACAAGAGTGAGGAAAGGAGAGGGTACCTAGCTTGGGTTGCCTCCCAAGTAGCGCTTGTTTAACGTCCCGAGCCTGACTCAAGTCGCCCCTAAGGGTTAATCCGGAGGAAGATCCTTCTTGCCATGCCATTCCTTGGCCCGTTCTTTGTAGGTTAGTGCACTTTTATATACTCGCAAGCTGTTCCCGGACAGCTCATTTAAGCCCAGCATCCTTCTATAATCCGCACGCACTCTCCACTCCGCGATGGTCTTTTTTGGGATCAACTTGTTGTCTTTATTGACCACCACGGTTGTGCTACCTTTCAACCTTGGTGCTTTACCCTTCTTTTTCTTGCCCTTGCAACTGAGCTCTTCCTTTGCACATTCTTCCCT
This sequence comes from Sophora flavescens, assembly GCA_030762895.1. NCBI lineage: Eukaryota > Viridiplantae > Streptophyta > Magnoliopsida > Fabales > Fabaceae > Sophora > Sophora flavescens. Next base: position 208,877,862 of record CM061063.1, on the reverse strand, counting down.
TGGGAGACTCGGTATGGGTTCCATGTCTCGTAGCCACTCAAGGTAGACTTCATCCCCGAAGGGCCTTTTTCCTCACTGTCTTTCTCATGAGATTCTACCGACATCTTGTTGCAAGTGAAGGATCATTGTCTTCTCGAGTTGCCTTTACCTTTTCAGTTGGGTCCGCCACATCCACTCGATACACTTCCGACCTCTCTACGGGGTGCTTCATTGCTTCAAAGAGATTGAAGACTACCTCATCATCTTGCACCCTTAGAGTAAGTTTCCTTGCCGCACATCTATCAAGGCACCCCGGTGGCCAAGAAGGGCCTACCCAAGTATGAGAGGAACCTCGGCATCTTCGTCCATATCAAGCACTACAAAGTCCCGGAAATATAAGCTTGTCCACCTTCACCAACAAGTCTTCGACCACCCCATAAGGATATTTTATAGAGCGGTCGGCCAGTTGGAGCGACATCCGTGTATCCTTAACTTCTTGGATCCCCAACCTCTTCATCATAGAGAGGGCATCAAGTTGATGCTTGCCCCTAGATCACATAATGCCTTCCCTACAGTCATCCCCCAATGGTGCAAGGTATCGAAAAAGAACAGGGATCCTTCAACTTTGGAGGTAGTTTTCTCCGAAGAATGGCACTACACTCCTCGGTCAAAGCAACCGTTTCTTCATCTACTATCCTCCGCTTCTTGGTGAGAAGCTCCTTCATAAACCGGGCATATGATGGCATTTGTTCCAAGGCTTCCGCAAATGGAATGTTAATCTGAAGTTTTCGGAAGACATCAAGGAACTTATTGAATTGCTTATCCTGTTGAGGCTTCTTCAATCTTTCCGGATCCGGAACCTTCATGTAGGGTGGAAGGTCTTGGGGTTCAACTCACTTCTTCCTTCGTAACTCTTCATCCACAAGTTTCAGCCTTCCCCCTTGCTCCGGTCCCTTGTCACTTGCCAACCCTTCTTTCCCTGGTTGCTCTTCCTCAACTGGTAGTTGTTCCGGGCCCTTGTCATCCTGAGAACTAGTGGTACCCCTGCTAGGTTCCAACACCCTTCCGCTTCTAGTAGATATGACATTGCATTGTCCCTTGGGGTTGTTCTCGTACTACCGGAAGAGTGCCCGGAAGACGCTCATTAAGTTGCGTCGCGAGTGTGCTATTTGTGTCTCCAGATTCTGAATTCGCGATCCTGTATGAGTCGCCAACTTGTCAATGGCAGTGTTCACCTTCTCAAAAGATGTGCTTGTAAAGGTTGACAACTTCTCAAAAGCCAGCTCCCCTTTGTTGTCTTCCACCATCCGATATTTGCAATCGATTAGGCCCCGGAGGAGCTCTGCGATTATTCATTTCTTTGAATTCCAATGTTTGGTCTCATACCCTGTTGAGGTTGTTGCCATTCTCTGCCGAGGGTGTTGTTGACCGGCTAGACCACCATTAACATCACTCCAAGCAAATCCCGGATGGTCTCTTCTCATGTAGCCCCTATTCGATTCTCGATTGTTCCTCCGATAATTGTTACGGGGTGCAGTGTCATAGAAGTTGTGGCATGAGTCCACATGTTCTTGAGGGAAATTTAGCGGGCAATTCTGAGTGTCATGATTTCCATTGCAATTTGCACAACCGGAGGCATTCCCTCGTGTATAGCATTAACCCTCTTGTTCCCAGACAAAGCCTCATTTTGCATCTTCAAAAGTCTGTTTTGCTCTAAAATGGCTTCCATTGTCCCAGAACTGATTCCACTCGAGGTCTCCCTACCACGGTTGTAATCATTATATGACATCTTCTCTAACAGTGCCCATCCATCCTCAGCCGATAAATATACAAAAGAACCGCCACTGCGGCATCACGATTCATCTGATAGCTTCCTCTCAACCCATTAAAGAAATGTTGCACTTTGGAAACCGGGTCAAAGAACGCAGAGGGACATCTTCTCAACAAACCATTGTACCTCTCCCATGCTTCATTGTATGTTTCATCCTCCGTTTGCCTGAATGAAGTGACGGCTATTCTTGCTTGTGCCGCCTTCTGAGGAGGAAAGTATTTGGTTAGGAACACTTGTGCCATTTGCTCCCAAGTTTCGATCTTTGTTCCTATCCAAGTTGTCAACCCAATCGCGAGCGACATCCCTAAGAGAGAGAGGGAAAAGTCGCAAGCGAAACTCATCCTGTGAGACTCCTCTTGTCTTCTGTAAGTCACACGCCTCAAGGAAGCGAGTGATGTGTCTATGCGGGTCTTGCTTTCCACTCCCATCAAACTGATTCTCCCGGAGCTGGAATGTGACACATGCTTCAACTCTGAAGGAGTCTGTGTTCAGGTTGCCTCTCACAATAGACGAGTCACAATCCACCAAGCTTGGTAGATTGTACTCAAAGAGAGGCTTGTAACGAGGAGGAGGAGGAGGAGGAGGATTTTCTTCAGCCATGCCTTCTATTTTAATTGCTTCCAACCTCTTCCTTTCTCTGGCCTCTTTTCTTAACTGCCGCTCGGTCCTGGTGATCTCGGAATCAAATAGCAAGTCCTCTTGTAGGAGGGTACCTCGCATACAAAAACAGGCAAAGACCAAGTGGAATCAAAGAAGCAAAGAAAAATAATGGCAATTAAATAAAAGAAAATAAACAAAAAGTCAGCTTAACCAAACAGCCGAATTTCCTAAAAATTAGGAAAATTGGTTGTGCCAATCCCCGGCAACGGCGCCAAAAACTTATTGTGACTCCGGCAAGTGTACCGGGTCGTCGCAAGTAATAAAAACACGGTAAGATTCTACCGAGGTCGAACACAAGGATTGGGTTACCAATTCGACTAAATTGTCAAGAAATCCGATACGTTGGTTAAGCAATAGAAGGTGGTTGAGAGAAAGAGATTGAGATTGCTAATTCAAGAATCAATTCAAACAACGCTACGGTGATTAAATTCAGAAATAAAAGCATCTAAGGTTTCGAATCCACCTACCCAATCATGCAAAGTACCCAAGTGATGATATTATCCTCCCTAAGTTCAATTTTAATGTCAACCGGGACCCCTAAATTCTCCTAAATCCACTTCCGTGCTCATTAGGACGTATTCGATGATTTGAGTTAATTACTTGCTAGGTCTCTTAACCCTAATCTTGAATTCTATTAATTCTTGTTCCCTATAGGTTGCATCGATCTCCTACTCACTCTCGTGCAATACTCGACCGATGTTCCCAATTCAAGTTCTAAAACGCGAATCGCCGCTAGGCCTCAACACGCTTAACTAGTCGATCACGCTAGCATATAATCGACACAATGAAAACAGAATTGGAAAATCATAATTGAATTAAAGGATAGAGAGTTACATTACATGAACATTATGCCGCCATGAGTGGCTTTATCGATCCCCTAGACAAGAGGATTAGTTCCTCATGTCCGTAACAACAACGCACGTACAATCGGAATTCATCCTAAGCCTATGAATTAAGAGAAAAGAAGAGAAGAAGAAATCCCAGAATAAGGGTAACAAAAGATCTCTGCAAATTCTGATCCAAAAGGTTCTCAAATCTGTTCTGATCTGCTCTATTTATAGGAGGCCACGCGTCACGGCCGTGATGGCCATCACGGCCAGGCCGTGACGGCTTCTGCTTCTGGCGCACTTCTGGGATTTGAACATTCGCGACGTGAAGGATGTCTCGCGACGCGAGTCTTCTTGTCACGGCCCGTGATGTCAGTCACGGCCAGGCCGTGATGTTCTCTGCCTTGTGTGGATTTTAGGTCACGGCCGTGATATACATCACGGCTAGGCCGTGATGGTCTCTGACTTGTATGGCTTTTAGGTCACGGCCGTGATATACATCACGGCTAGGCCGTGATGGTCTCTGATTCTGGTACTTTTCTGGAGTTCACACACTCGCGACGCGAAGAACGTCTCGCGACGCGAACCTTCCTGTCACGGCCCGTGATGTCAATCACGGCTAGGCCGTGATGGTCTCTGTCTTCCCAGATCTTCAAACTATCGCGGGGCGAGAATCCCCAGAATGGCAATCTCCACTATTTGTTGACTTTCCTTAAGTCTTAGAGCCTCACTTATGGACCTGAAAACAACACAAGCAACCACAAGCGTAATTCTCTCCAAAATAACCTAAAAACTACACAAAAGACGCAAAACGAGTCAAAGTCCAACTTAGGAACAAAACAAGGCAAATTTGGGCGAAAACGAGAGTAAACTCGAATAAATTGGCACGTAAACCCTAGTTTATCTAGTCATAAAACTAGATAAGCCAGAGGCTTATCAGGTGGTAATGTAGAAGCTGAAGAAGGTGGCGGTGATGATAATGATGATGGTGATGATGATGGGCAATTTCAAAATGATCCATCTCAAGATTCACCGTATAATAGGCGTTATAGGAGCTTGACTGATATGGCTCATTTTGGTAGTTCATTACCCGAGAGCAGCAGAGGTGGGTCACATTCTAGGAGAGGAAAAAGAAAACAGAATGTTCCACTTGAAGATTCTTCCTCTTCTAGTATTGCACAAAGTTTTAGTGACTCTGGTATTGATGATTCTTCTCAGAATAGTCAACAATCTCATCCACCTTATTATCAATATCCTTATTTCAACACATGTAACACATACGCAAGTGATCAAGCTCCCTCATACTACCAACCATCAATGAATTATCAAGATCCTTATCATCAACAATCAAGTGGTGGATTTTTTGATTATGTCTTTGGACAAGGAGCTACACAAGATGATAGCCAAAGTGAGAATAGAGGTTATGAACCACCACGTCATTCCACCATGTGGTAGCAAGTATCATGTAAGTTCAATTTTTATTATCTTTGATTCATATATTTGTTAATTATTATTATTATTTTAAATTTATTAATTTATTTACTTTTATCTTCTTCTTCTTTTTTTTGTAGTGAAGACGTATCTCTAAGTGGTGACAATGTGACGTTATTTTAGAATCACAATTGCAGCTGGGTGTATTCCTATATGTGACACTAATATCTTTTTATTTGTGATTCATATATATTTATACACTATTAAGTTTCTGACCTTCTTACTTCTTTGTAATTTTGTACTTATATGTGCTTAAAAGTTTATTTATAATTTATTTTCACAAAATTAAGTTTAAATTATTCATAAATATAATACAATGTCTTAAAAATGAATAGAAATTTATACAACATCATTAGTAAAAGATATATAAAGAATTACAAAAAAAAATTATTTTTTTCATTTTGTGAATTTTTCAAATTATATCACGCCGCAGCGGCCGCATTACGCATCGCAGCGGCCGCAATGACCGCAACCGCAGCGACCGCAACCGCGACTACAACCGCAATTTGAAACCCTGGGCACAGGAAGGTGCTGATTACCTGCAGATTTTCCTGGGGATTTTGCTCAAAAATTCGCAGAAAACAGGTTTCATGTGGATTTTCCTACGAATTTCTATCTATAGGTAATAGCTTCGTGCTTGCAAAAAATTAAAATCGCAGGAAAATTCGCATTAAATGTCAAATTTTCCCACAAAATTTCTTACGAATTTAAATCTATAGGAAAAACCTTATTTCCGGAAAAGTTGCAGTAAAATTTGAAGGAAATTCCTGCGGAAAAAATCCGTAGGAAAATTTTCAAGTAATCCATAAATTTCTAGTAGTGTTAGGTGTTGTATGTTCGAGCTATAGAAAGTGGTTTGTATTTCATTTTACATTTGGGGTTTTGTAAAAATTGATTCTCCGTTAAAGTGGTAGATGTGTTACATATTGATTTTGGTGTTCTGAAATTGATTCTTTCTTAAAGAATGTTTTACAAATTGATTTTATTATCCCCTGATTTTCCTATTTATTTGATTGATTTCTTTCAATTATATAATTACTGATAATCTTACAAGTCTCTTGATTTCCTATTCATGTTTCTAAAGTGAAGTTCGGGCTATATATCCCCTTTGTAAGTAAAAAAAAAAAAGGTTTGGGCTATATATAGATTGAAACATTGTTAGTAACCTATCATAACACTTAACATATCCTTAAAGTATAAAAGCGTGCAACAAGACTTTGTATCAATTTATGAGATCATATAGGCAACTTCTAATCTTATTAAAAAAATCTTCTGGAGTTAGTGGTTGTCTTTGGAAAAAAAATTGTTTATCAAAAGAAATCTTAAACTTGCTCAAAGCTTCAAATTTTTGTTTTTGATAAACAAAAATTATATTGAATGAGTAGAAATGATATTCTAACCCATATACAAAGGTGGACAACAAAGAGGAGGCACACTGGAAAAATAATACTGTCAAACAGCCCGTATTTGCTTAACAGAAGCCAAACCCCTGCATAAACTACAAGTCCAGATACCCAATAGGCAAAGCAAAGTTACAATCAGCAATTAATAATCCTCAACCATAGCTTCCCAGAAAAAATAAAATCCTAATTGATCTCCTAGCAGACTATGAAAACGACATTTACATTGCCAAGTTACCAAGTAGCGATTGCACAGTTTCATGAAAGAGATATTGATGCGCCTAAACTCAAAGATGTTCAAATCACTACAATGATAATATCCCTGAATTTCAGGACGGTGAAAAATTGGTGGCCTTGCAAAATGTATAGCAGCGATGCCTAGATGCAATGGAAGACAGCAGTACAGACAAGAAAAAACCAGCCAACATAGCCTCATAGTAATTACACACAGGATTTCATGCATTCTAATGGAGAGATACACCAGTCAGAGAAACAATTCTTACTGCCATTTCCTCTGATTTGGAACCAATTCCAAGCTCTAAATTTGATCAGGTCCATCACCTCAAAGAAATCAAATACCTCTTGCTTGAAGATAACTCAATTTCTAGAAATCCATATGGACCATATTGTAGAGAACCAAAGTACCATCCATAGATCTTTTAGCCCCTTTCCTCTAACCATACCCCTGTGATGTATGTAGTGTGCTTTTCCTGTTGCAGGCATGACCACCAGAAATCCTGTCCAGCTGTAAACTTGTTTCCAGATCAGCACTGACTTGTTGCAACCAAAAATTAGGTGATCCAAAGTCTCCACCCCCCATCACATAGCACACATTTTAACCCTTCCATATCCTCAACGATTCCTCTCTTCCATAGAGGGAGCCCTGTTCAAAAGAACCTGCCATCCGAAGGCTAGTATCTTGGTAGGGATTATATGTATCCAAAACTTATTGAAAAGCTGATCTGCTACTACTCTATTTTGATCCATCAATGATCTCATGCTGCTAGAGATAACTGCATAGGTTTCTTGCATGAATAAATTCCATCCTTATTGTGTCTATATCTCCATTCATCCTGTACATCCCTCTTTAGATTCATTGTTGCTAGAAGCCCCATCAGTTCTTGCTCCAAGTTTTCTTCCCAAGCAAAAAAACTTCTTCGCCATTCTAAGCACCAAACCCAATTGTTATTCTCCTAATTACCCACCTCATAGACTTTAGCTTCCTGATTAGAAGATATTGAGAAGAGCCTTGGGTATAATTATTTGAGGCATCGAGACTCCAACCAGGGGTCATTCCAGAAGTTGATATGCCTATATTATCACCCACCTTCTTAATTAGTGATTCCTTTAGCCAGCCCGAAGGAACCTGCCACCATCAATGCTACACAAGTCTCTCCATCAAACTGAGGTAGAGTTAGTCGGGCGGATGGACATAAGATTCATGATTCTAGCATTGTCTATGTTGTATCTAAAGTACAGCACCTGATACCACAAGGAATCTGCCCTTCTAGCTATTCTTCAAATCCACTTGCTTAACAAAGATAAGTTGAAAAGTCGTATGTCTTTGATTCCTAAACCCCCACTTATTTTTGATTTGCACACCTCACTCCATTTCATCCAAACTATCTTCTTCCTTTCACATTTTCCTCCCCATAAGAAGTTTCTTTGTATACTTATGATCTCATTCAACACCTTTTTTGAAGCTTTCATGAAGGATAAGAAATAAATTGGGAGATTGGATAGTACCGAATTTATTAGTACCATTCTTCCTCCAAGCGAGAGATACCTTCTCTTCCAACTTGACAATCTTCTCCTTAGCTTTTCCACTATCGGCTTCCGCGTCTTTGGCGCGTCTTGGATTTGCTCCAATCGGAATTCCCAAGTAGGTAAAAGGTGTAACACTAATTTTGCAATTCAAGAACAAGGCTGCAGCTTCCAAAAATTCTTCTTCTACATTGATTCCAATAATGTTGCTCGTTCTGAACTTTACCTTTTAACCCGAAGCAAGCTCGTTGTACCTAAGAATGGATTTCATCGCCCACACGTTTTGCTCTATAGCTTCTCCAACTAACAAAGAGTCGTCTGCGTATTGGAGATGAGAAATTACTACCTCCTCCGTGTAACATCCCTGACTGCTCTATGGATTGACGACTGTCCTCACAAACCAACACAGGTCTTTTCAGCGTGTTTTGTCCTCACTCACACGCTTTCTGAGAAAATTCCAGGAGGTCACCCATCCCAGAATCACTCCAAGCCAAGCACGCTTAAATTTGGAGTTCTTAAGTGATGGGCTTCCAAAAAGAAGATGCATCTTGTTGACATGAGTAGTACCAATCAATTCTTATAAGTCATCCTTAACTGTATAGTCCCATACCTACACAGTCTCAGGATCCCTCTTATTCCGGTGTGTAATCAGTTCATTCATGTATCCCTCCACCTAGAATCCTGCCAGGAGCCGCTCCTTGTCCGTGCCTTCTTGCACCGGCGACCACTTCCCACCCTCGTCAGCCCGGATGTCACATGCCCACCAACTTCCGCTTGGTTCGACCCCGAACCAAAGCGTACTGAGAGAGGTTCCTCTCTGATACCATTTGTAACATCCATCGCTGCTCTATGGATTGATGACTGTCCCCACAGACCAACACGGGTCTTTTCAACGTGCATTGTCCTCACTCACACGCTTCATGGGAAAACTTCCCAGGAGGTCAGTCATCCCAAAATCTCTCCAAGCCAAGCATGCTTAACTTTGGAGTTCTTAAGTGATGGGCTTCCGAAAAGAAGATGCATCTTGTTGATATGGGTAGTACCAATCAATTATTATAAGTCATCCTTAACTGTATAGTCCCATATCTACACAGTCTCAAGATCCCTCTCATTCCGGTGTGTAATCGGTTCATTCATGTGTCCCTCCGCCTAGAAGCCTGCCAGGAGCCGCTCCTTGTATGTGCCTTCTTGCACCGGCGACCACTCCCCGCCCTGGTCAGCCCCTGGTGTCACACTCCGCCCCAAACGCGAAACCCTTTAACACCCTCTCTGTCACTGCTTTAGAAACTAGGTCACTCAATCCTTCCGCCACCACTAAAAAAACGAAATGAGCTAAAGGATCTCCTTGTTTTCAGCCTCTATGCAAAGTAAATTTTGTCGTATGGATGCCATTGACTAGAACCGACGCTGTTCCCGAAATGCAAGTTTTGACCCACGTTTGCCACTTCGCACAAAACCCCAACCACTGAAGCATGTAGCCTAAGATGGACCAATCGACTAAGTCGTATGCTTTTACGAAGCCGATTTTACATATAAGGCAGCTTTTCTTTCACCTTTTTGCATAATCAAGTACCTCATTCACCACCACCACACCATCAAGAATTTGTCTATGTTCCAAGAAAGCCGACTGAGCACTCAAAATCACATTTGGCAGCACCTTTTTAATTATTTTTGATAGGTTTTTTGCGAGTATTTTGTACAAACACCTAACCAAAGAGATAGGCCTATATTCCTTGATAGATTTAGCACATTCCTTCTTCGGGATCATTAAGATGAATGACCCTAAAAGACCCTTTGAAAGCTTGGAATTATCATGAAATTCGTTGACAAATATGCATACCTCAAATTTAATGGATTCCCAAAACCTTTTTAAGAAGGAGTAATTGAACTCGTCCGGCACCGGGCTCTTATCCCCTTTGCAATCCCACACTGCCTCTTTGATTTCCACTTCCGAAAACCTCTCCACCAGCCTGCAGTTATCTTCCTCAGTAATCTGATTAAAGTCTACACCATCTAAAAGTAGTCTGTTCCACTTGTTGGCCGAAAACTGGTTTGTGAAATGAGCAAGAATTGCCTGTTTTATGTCTTCCACTTCAATGAGCCAGCCTTCACTGTTTTGTAACGCCAAGATCTGATTCACCCTTCTTCTTGAATTAATGCACCTCATCCAGAAGTTCAGTAATATTTGTATCGAGGTGCCCGAAATCTACCTTCAAATCCACTAACCTCCCTGTCTCTTGATTCCATTCCTGTCAATGTTTCAATGATGGAATTCTGATTGCCTCTGTCTTTGACCCCTAGCGCCTTACCAATTTCCCACATTTTCTCTGCTATTCTGCCAACAGATTGACCCACCAATCGAGAATTTCAATTTCTTATGTATGAATCATGCTCATTTTCCGCCTGACTTGTATCAACTAACAAACGAATTGATGTGTTAGGGCTTCCAATAGGACAGTTGAAGCCAACACTAGCTGTTTTCCTTCTAATCAAACCCTAAAACTGAGAATTTGATTGTCCAGAAGAGCCAACCACCACGCCCTTTGTGTTAACAAACACGCCATATGTGTGAACTGGAATTCCTTGTATCTTAAGCCATAGGAATCTCTCTCTGGACACCATTGATGTATCCCACGGTTTCACTTCCTCAAACCACTTGGCCAGACTGTCGGCTTCATCTTCTAGAGACACCCTGATGTCCACCTCGATAGGTGTAGTTAAGAGAACGATTTTTCCCCCCATAGGAATAGCTTTGATTGGGAAAAGTCCTCATTTGTCCAGCCTCTCCTGAATAGCAAACACGTCTTCAATGCTATAAGTTACACCAACAAAACTGCGTTCCAACCACCCAAGATTCTTACTATTGACCATAAATGAGATTCCTCTCCATTCTTTGCCTTCTTTTGCAATGAAGTTCTGGGGGGCCTTCTTGTTTTTGTCTCCTACGATAAATCCATCTTTGGCCTTTCCAGCACCATCCTTAACCGCTGTAGCATAAGAAAAACCTTTCCTCGTACCATTGAATGGAACGGGATTACTTCTTTTCATACGGTGTGTACCATTTAGACCATTTAAGTCACGGCTGAACCTCGGGATATTTGCTCTTAGTCTTAAATCCCACAGCCATATTGTGTTCAAGTTAGCCACCATATTGTTAGGATCATATACATCCTTAAACCTGACGAAACCAAATCTTTGGCCGAATCTCTCTGTCTCTGAAGGAATGAACACCTCTTTTACTATTCCCCAATTCCTAAATATTTTCCACAATCTTCGGAGGGTTGGCGGTATGATGCATCACCTATTACATCATTTATGTGGTAAATTTTGGGTCAATCAAATTGTCATATATGTTGGTCAAAATTTCAAACTTTCTAATTATATTATACTATATATGAATACAGTATATTGTAGTATAATATATGTACTTTTTATACTCACAAATTTAACTTATATTAAAATAATATTTTTTTATTAAAAAAACTGATTATATTACAAAATATTATTGACAACGAACATTATTTTAATTCATATTAAAATATTATTTTACAATATAATCTGTTTTTAATCAAAAAATATTATTTTAATATAGGTTAAATTTACGAATATAAAAAATACATATATTATAGTATTCATATATTTTGACTACAGTATAATACAACTAAAAAATTTGAAATTTTGACCAAACCCATGTGGCAATTTGATTGGTTCAAAATTTACCATATATAAATAGTATAGTGAGTGATACAAAATATGGGTGGTGCACCTCAATCCAATCCCTCTCCACAATCATCTGGTATGTTTTTGAAGAAAAAGGAGGTGGTTGCTTTAAGATATTCTATTGTACGGTGTCGAACTCCTATCCCCACACGATCAGATGTTCTGTTGTTCACCTCTTTTAGAATCAACCTAAGCCGCTCATTGTTGGTCCCATATCCTTGTTTGTTGTCTCGCTCTCGCACAACCCGTTGAGCCCTAGAGAATCTCTCGCCTCTCACTTTCTCTCTCATCTCTCCTTGATACATGACACATCTCAAAGCTTCAAAATACTTATCATACATTCTATTAATAGAACGAGCTATGAAGCCAAAATAAATTAAATGACGACATTCAAGACTCGCGTACATAATAATACATAGGTGCTTGTTATCACTGGAGGAGTACGAAGAAGAGTATTAGGATAGCCAAAATATAAAAGGGTAAAGCAAGGTTATAAATATTGTAATATATATTTAAGTTTTGAAGAGATTTTTTCCAAAAGAGAAAAAATTGAGTTTAAACAATTAATGGTTTTAGTCAAATTAAAAACCAACTAGCATTTCAATATTAAACATAGATGCATGTGTTATTTAGATTTCCTTTTTCATTTGCAAAGTCAAATAAAACGCTCATTTGTCATATACATATTTGTCTCCATACAACAATTGGCCTACTATGGTTTTTTAAACAACATAGGACTATAGTTTGCTCTAGTTGCAATGGTATATGTACTGGCCGAGAATAAAAGACCGAGAACTCGTCTATACAACCCGACCAACCGAGCTTACCCCCACGAATGGGCCTTGGCCCAAACCTCAAGGAGCCGAGAACATGTCAACACGCCTGACATCCGAGGATAACTACTCGCCCCTGATCCATATCAGGCCACCTGCGAAGATACCTCGGCCCCAAGCTATCCACCCGCAGCTAACTGGGCCGAATATCTCGCTAGCCATAATGTCACTCCGGATAATCAGGCTCCGGATATCTCTCCCCATGATCGCGATCTGATCCAAATATTTCTCCGCTTATTTCGGAGCTTGATCTTGAGAGATCTCTATAAATAGGGAGCTTACCCCTCATTCAGAACTACGTTTGCTTTGATTCCCATTTGGATACGTAGGAGCATAATCCACATTCTGTCAAGCACAATCCAAAAACACCCCACTAATCCTCGTTCGGCCGAGTATCTCATATCCGAGATATTTGGACGGAACATTTGGCGCCGTTTGTGGGAATCGAAGCAAATATTTTCCCATACCACACAAAATGGTGAGGACGAGGAGCGGAAACTGCAGGAGGGAGGAGCCAGGGAATGCCAACAACGGAGTTAACGGGGATAATGGAGAACGATCCGTAGGCCCCCAGCGAGAATGACCGACAATCCCGTGGTTCAAGAGCTTCTCGCGCGCAGGTTGCGAGTCTTTGAGAAGGGAGAACGAAGAAATCCGCCGTGAGAATAGCCGTCGTGAGAGAGAGAAGCGAGGAAGCGGGAAAGGTCGGTCTCTTCCCCACATGAAAGAGAGCGCCGACCTCCCGAGATTGAGGGGTCTAGAAACTTGTATAGGGAAGGGGGTCCTCACCTCCGGCTTCCCACCACAACAACCGAAAGCGAGAAGAAGAGGGATTCCCTAGGCAGCCCCTGCAATTTTCACCCGGACAAACAGACTTAATGACAAGGCCGGACTGGAAGCCGAGGCATCCTTTCACGAACGATATCATGGGGGTCCCTTGCCGCCCAACTACAAGCCCATCAACATTGACAAATATGATGGCACCTCGCACCCGAGCGCCACTTGGACGCCTTCACCACGCAGATGTACCTTTTTACGGATGACGACGCTGTCATGTGCAAAGTCTTCCCAACCACTCTGAAGGAGGCAGCGCTGACTTGGTACACCCAGCTACCCCCAGCCTCGGTGGACTCTTTTGATACATTCGTGGCTAAGTTCAGCGCTCAGTTTGCCACGAGCCGAGCCCACCAAAAAACCTCGGCCTCACTGGTGAACTTCAGGCAAGAGAAGAATGAATCCCTGCACAACTTCATGGCCGATTCGCAAGGAGGCGGTACTCATCCCCAATCTCGGTCCGATGTTGCACTACACACCATCCTCGACCGGGTTGAGACCACGGCCCTTTTGCTAGGCACTTGGCTCTGAAACCACCAAATTGACATGGACGAACCGGAAGAAGAAAAGCTGCAGGTTTCATCAATATGGAGGAGGTTGAGGAGTCCAAGAAAAGGGAGCGGACCGATGATGCCGACAGGCGAGAAGGTAAAGACAAGAGGAGGGCAGGGGGTGATAAGCCGAGATTTAAAGGCCCGGCCGAGCATTTCCAGAGGGGACCGAAGTATGAGCATTATACTCCCCTCAATACAAACCGGGCTCGGGTGTTCGAGGCAGCGCAGACTGCGCGGAACCTGCGAGCTCCCAAATCGTGGCCACACCCCCCAAAACGCAGATCGCCAGAAGCATTGTCGGTATCACCGCAACTATGGCCATACCACCGAGGAGTGCTGGGTCCTACGGGATAAAATTGAAGAGCTGGTTCAGGCTGGCCATCTCAACAACTTTGTTCGAAGAAACAACAACAACAAATGTGAGAGCGCGGTGGAAACGAGAAGGAGAGAGAGGTGACCGAAGCCCGAGGAGGGTGGCGGTCGACGAAATGATGAGAGAGCAGAGACCGAGAGAGCGAGAATGAAAGACGGGAAGAGGATAATGTCATCCAGGGGGTGATAAACACCATCTCGGGAGGGTTTGCGGGGGAGGCACAACAAGTTCAGCTCGGAGAAGACACTGCGGGCCATCCGAGTTGTCAACTCTCCAGATCTCGGCAAGCCTCTCCCGAAGTTCCCCACCGATTATCTTTTCCGATGAAGATTTTGTGGGAGTAGATCCCAACCAGGATGACCCCATGGTGATCACCGTACAGTTGGCCAACTTCTCGGTCAAAAGAACCCTCGTCGATCAGGGGAGCTCTGCGGATATATTGTATTACTCAACGTTTCAGAAGCTCGGGATCCCGGAGAAATCAATTCAGCCGTACGACAGTAAGCTCGTTGGCTTCGCAGGGGAACAGGTTGATACTCGGGGATATATTGACCTCTTGACTACTTTTGGCGATGGCAGAGCTTCTAAAACCATCATGGTCAGGGATGTGTTAGTTAATGCCGTTACATCGTATAATATCCTGATCGGAAGACCGTCCTTGAATGAGTTAGGGGTTGTGGTCTCTACTCCCCACCTCACGATGAAGTTCCCTTCCAGCTCGGGGGACATAGTGGCTGTCCGAGCAGATCAGAGGATGGCAAGACAGTCTTTATCTTGATAGTTTGCGGGTGAGCAAACTTAAACCCCGCACTGCCAGAAACCCTAGACAGGGGGAAGGACAAGGCGGTGAATTCAGTAAACTCCGTTGAGCTGGATCCCAGGATGGACATGCAGGAACAACGTCCACAACCTATTGAGGAGTTAGAGAAGTTCCAGCTCGGCGCGCAGCCTGAACAGTGCACTAAACTCGGTGGTCACCTTAAGCCTACTTTGAAAGAAGAAATAAAGCAAGTGCTACGCAGAAATGCCGATCTATTCGCTTGGACCACATCTGACATGCCGGGAATTGATCCCAACTTCTTATGCCATAAATTGGCAATCTGTCCCGAGGCGAAGCCAGTGGCCCAGAGAAAAAGGAGATTAGGTGAAGAAAGGAGAAAAGTAGTGGAAGAGGAGACAGCAAAGTTGGTCAAGGCCAATTTTATCCGGGAAGTAGAATACACCACATGGCTGGCCAACGTCGTTCTCATCAAAAAAGTAAACGGCAAGTGGCGCATGTGTACTGATTACACAGATCTGAACAGAGCTTGCCCAAAAGACTCTTATCCTTTGCCGAGTATTGACAGGCTGGTTGACGGGGCTTCCGGATACAGAATTCTAAGCTTCTTGGATGCATACTCCGGGTACAACCAAATCCGAATGTACCCCCCAGATGAGGAGAAAACAGCCTTCATTACCGAGGGGTCAAATTACTGTTACAGAGTGATGCCGTTTGGGCTGAAGAATGCGGGAGCTACGTACCAGAGACTCATGGACCGGGTATTTGAGAGACAAATTGGCAGAACTATGGAAGTATATGTGGATGACATGGTGGTGAAATCCGATGACCCCAGCCACCACCCTACAGATCTTGAAGAAATATTTCAGCAGCCTAGAAGGTACAACATGAGACTGAACCCGGAGAAGTGTGTTTTCGGTGTCCAGGGGGGAAAATTCCTCTGGTTTATGCTTACGCACCGGGGAATCGAGGCCAATCCTGATAAGTGTCGGGCCGTGATTGAGATGAGAAGCCCGCAGAACATTAAAGAAGTGCAAAGATTGGCGGGACGGCTTGCATCATTATCTCGGTTCCTGCCCAAATCCGCAGAGAAAGCTCGGCCTTTCTTCAAACTGCTGAAGAAGCCCCAAACCTTCATATGGACCGAGGACTGCGAGAAAGCCTTTGTCGACTTCAAGGCCTTTTTGTCCTCCCCTCCGATATTAACACGACCCATCCCCGGGAAGGAATTGTATTTGTATCTGTCAGCCTCCGAGAATGCCATCAGCGCGGTCATCGTACAGGAGGTAGAGAAAGCTCAAATGCCGGTATACTTCATCAGTAGGGCGCTCCATGATGCCGAAACTCGGTATCAAGTCATTGAGAAGCTGGTCTTAGCCTTGGTGACCACAGCTCGGCGGTTGCGCCCGTACTTTCAGAGTCACCAAGTGATTGTTAAGACGGACCACCCGATTAAACAGATACTCAAAAAGCCCGAGTTGGCGGGGCGTATGATTGCTTGGTCAGTAGAATTGTCCGAGTTTGGCTTGAAATACGAGATGAGAGGACCTCTGAAATCACAATGTCTCTCCGACTTCATAGCCGAGCTCCATCCACAGCCAGTAGCCGAGGATATATGGTGGAATTTGTACGTGGATGGATCCTCGAATGTCAGGGGCAGTGGAGCGGGGGTGATTCTGGAAGGACCGGGAGATCTGATCTTGGAGCAATCGTTAAAGTTCGAATTCAAAACCTCGAACAATCAAGCCGAGTATGAAGCTTTGATAGCGGGATTAAGGCTGGCGAATGAAATGGGGGCAAAGGCTGTTAGGTGCCGGAGTGATTCACAACTAGTCACCGGACAAATATCCGGAGGCTATCAGGCGAAGGAACCTCAGCTCACCAGATATTTGTGTAAGGTCAACAATTAATCTCCGGCTTTGAAAAATTCACTATTGAGCACATTCCCCGGGAAGAAAACACTCGGGCTGATTTGCTGTCTAAGCTAGCCAGCACAAAGAAGCCGGGACACCATAGAACGGTTATTCAAGAAACCCTCAATGAACCGAGCATTGGGGGAGGAAGAGGTGATGGCCAACGAGTTGGTTGACCGAGAGTGGATGACACCCATATGGGAGTACTTATCCTCAGAAACTCTACCCTCGGATCAGGCCGAAGCCAGGAAAGTCAGGCTCAGGGCAAGTCACTTTACCATAATCTCCGGGGAGTTGTATAAGCAAGGATTCTCGGTGCCATTGCTAAAATGTCTGACGAGGGCACAATCCAAGTATGTCATGGAAGAGGTTCACCGAGGAATCTGTGGTTTTCACTGTGGAGGCAGATCAATGGCCTCCAAGGTAGTCCGAGCAGGGTACTATTGGCCTACCATCAGAGCTGATTGCATGGAGTGGACGAAGCGGTGTGATGAGTGCCAAAGATTTTCCAATGTAAATCATACCCCCCCTGAAGGACTTCACACATTAAACTCGCCTTGGCCGTTCGCTATGTGGGGAATGGACATACTGGGGCCTTTCCCTGTAGCCAAAGGCCAAGTCAAATTCCTACTGGTAGCGGTGGACTACTTCACCAAATGGATCGAAGCAGAGCCTTTGGCAAAGATTACCGCCGAGAAAGTGCAGAAATTTGTGTGGAAGAGCCTTATTTGTAGGCACGGAATTCCCTTTGCAATCAATCCACCGACAACGGAAGACAATTTGTGGATAAGACGCTACGGGAATTCTATGACAACCTCGGTATTAAGCACCAAGTTACATCCGTTGAGCACCCCCAAACCAATGGGCAAGCCAAGCGGCTAACAAGGTCATCCTCGGGAATCAAGAAAAGAGTAGGAAGATCCAAAGGAGCTTGGGCGAGAAGAGTTACCAAGTATCCTCGGGCCTACCATCAGATGCGCCTCAATCTACCACTCAAGAAACACCCTTCAGGCTGACGTATGGAACAGACGCCATGATCCCAGTAGAGATTGGTGAACCGTCTTTCCGACGTGTGCAACACAAGCCGAATGACAATGAGAGCAATCTGAGGGTCAAACTTGACTTGGTAGAAGAAGTTAGGGAGGAAGCTAGAATTAGAGAGGAAGCCTGCAAACAGAGAGCCACTAGAAGGTATAATTCAAGAGTGAGGCCAAGGAGTTTTCTGCGCGGAGACTTAGTACTGAGAATAAAAGGGGAAGCAAGGAAGGACCGCACGGAAGGCAAGTTAGCGGCAAACTGGGGAGGGTCATTCCGAGTAGTTGAAAACCTGGGGAACGGGGCATATAGGTTAGAAGAATTGTCAGGAAATCCTATCCCGAGGACTTGGAATGCTTCTCATTTAAAGTTTTATTACAGCTGATGTATATAGTCGGCTGTTGTACTCTTTTTCCTACCTCGGTATTTTTTCCCAAAATGGGTTTTGACCGGGGAGGTTTTAACGAGGCACACCGCGGACTCCATCCAATAAAAAAAAAATTATTATGAATATGGTTTTATTTTCTCTTGCTTTGCCGAAGTATTTATTTTGTAGGCATCTTATTCTGGTGGCCGAGTACGAGCCAATGGCCGAGTCCGAGCCAATTACTTTCTAAAGGCCAAGTTTGAGCCTGGTGGCCGAGTACGAGCCAATGGCCGAGTCTGAGCCAATTACATTCTAAAGGCCAAGTTTGAGCCTGGTGGCCGAGTACGAGCCAATGGCCGAGTTCGAGCCAATTACATTCTAAAGGCCAAGTTTGAGCCTGGTGGCCGAGTACGAGCCAATGGCCGAGTTCGAGCCAATTACATTCTAAAGGCCAAGTTTGAGCCGGTGGCCGAAGCACGAGCCAATGGCCGAGTCCGACAAACACAACTCTTCGCCCGGTCACCTTCTTCAAAGCGTTTGAGCCTAATGGCCGAGTTCGAGCCAATTACATTCTAAAGGCCAAGTTTGAGCCGGTGGCCGGCACGAGCCAATGGCCGAGTCCGAGCCAATTACATTCTAAAGGCCAAGTTTGAGCCTAATGGCCGAGTACGAGCCAATTACATTCTAAAGGCAAGTTTGAGCCTAATGGCGAGTTCCACAATTACATTCTAAAGGCCAAGTTTGAGCCTGGTGGCGAGCACGAGCAATGGCCGAGTCGAGCAAACATTTAAAGAAGTTTGCCAATATAACATTTTGAGTTGAGCCAATTACATTCTAAAGGCCAAGTTTGAGCCTGGTGGCCGAGTACGAGCCAATGGCCGAGTCCGAGCCAATTACATTCTAAAGGCCAAGTTTGAGCCTGGTGGCCGAGTACGAGCCATAAAGTTAAGTCTAAAGGTCAAGCATGATCTTATTAGCCGAATCCGAGTTATTAAGTTATTAACGCTGAATTTAAGCCGCGAAATTATTAAAGCCGAATATGAGCAAAGGACAAAATTCGGAAAGGCCGAGTACGAGCCATTATTTTATTAAGGAAACCGAGTACAATGCGCAAGGCAAAAATAAAGCCGAGTTTGACTCTTAGAAAAGTACATTCAAGGGACCGAGCACAACGCTGAAGTCAAAAGGCGAAATTGAAAATAAGGGCCGCCGTGGTGACAAAAGAGTCCCCCAATCGGAGCAGGGAGCAAGTCCGAGCGGCCCCCAATCCCCTAATCAAGCGCCACCACTCTCTCTCAAGGGAGGCTGTAGTCACTTCCCCCTGAGAAAGCTGGATGATGAGGTGCTCGGCCAACTCCGGGAGTAGACGACCTCTACCCCTTTCTCAACTCCCGAAGATTATTGTTCTCCCAGTTAACATCCTTCTTGAAGGATCGAGGAATTCTGGATCCCGTCTCCCACTTACATCCTTTTTGGCGGATGTGAGACCCAAAAAAGGATGTTAACTGGGAAGAGGGGAACATAAACCCCTGACGCTAGCATAGAACTACTCGGGCGGAAGAGAAGTAAGAAACGAATTTGGCTGATGGAAAAGGATGAGGAATGAACAAGTGAGGCAGCGGAAGGGCCCTATTTATAAGCAAGGAAGGAAGTAGTATGCGTGAGAGTTTGTTGGGAAAACAAATCTCGAAACTAAGCAAAAGGCAGCGATTGCATGAACCCATTACGGTTTCCAAAACATTTAATGCATGACAACACAAAATGTAAAACACGTGTTTCTCGTGTAACAATCACCGTCCATTTTGGACGGTAGAGTATTTTGGCCTTAGCCGAAGATTTGATTAACAAGCCAAACACAACAAAGAATCAGCAAAATGATAATGATTTTCATTCAGTAATGTCAGGTTACAAGGGCATGAGCCCAGTACAAAGGATGGACAAAAAACAAAAAACTACAACAGCTACTCCCCCCTATGGCTTTCCTCGGCATTTATGTGACCTTCGGGAGAGTCCCCCACCACGTCTACCTCTTCCTCCTCCTCGGGAATAATGGGAACAAGTTCCCCATTCACCACCTCCATGTTCACATCGGCCCCCGAAAGGTCGATGCCAGGAACTAGAACCTCAGCTTGGGCAATGGCTTTGTCAAAACCTTTCCGGTGCTCAATGACAATGCAGCTGGTGGCCTCCTTTACGTCCTCATCGAGCAAAGCATCTTAGCCTGGATCTCAGCCTCCAAGGCAGCCTTGAGCCGATCAATCTCAGCCTGAGCCTCTTTGAGCTTTTCCTCGGCACGAGCCTTGTCTTCTTCAACCCGAACTCTGCCTTCCTCGGCCGATTTTGCCCGGGAATCCAGCTCGGAGTTCCGAGTGTTAATTTCAGCAATGGTGGCAGTTAGGCGTTCGTTGCCGCGGGCCAGCTCTTCGCGCTCGGAGGAAATCCGGGAAAGATCCCCCTTCAACCTCTCAATAGTAGCAAACTCAGACTCCAACTGTTGAGACTTCCTCTCGGTCTCCGTCACCTCTCGGCTACAGAAACGAGCCAAAGCTGCAGCGCGAAGGCAGTAGACCGAGAGGGCCTCCATGCTAGATCGGGCCCCCTGCTGCTTGATAAACCGAAGATCAGCGGCTTTTAAGAGGCTCGAGTCGAAAGAGGGGAAGGGGTTGAAGTCTTCACCCCAGAGAGATGAAGTCCTTGCCTTCAGGGTAGTGTTGTACCATTTTGGCTCGAGGGGGGCAGAAGGTGGCTGTTCTCGCCCCGCGATTTGCGTCCCCTGAGTAGTAGGGCGAGGGGAGCTTGGGCCAGGAAGGGGAGAATCTTCGGCGACTACTTCAACCTCTGCCCTCTTCCTTTTTTGAGGGGCGGATGACGAAGACCCCTTTGCAGAAGCCTTGGTGGGAGGAGGTCTTTTCTGTTTCTTCTCGGTTGAAGAGGGACCCTGACCCTCTTTAGCAACACCAGCCTTGACAAGCTTTGAAAAGTCGAATTTTCCCATGATGACTATCAAAAAGAAAGAGTTGTTAGTATAACAACACATGCAGAAAATATATAAGAAACTAAAAAGCCGAGCACTTACTTTTAAGGTCGGACCTTGGGGTGGAGGAGAAGGGGAGTTTCAGAAGGCGTGCACAATGGAGGGGCCGAGGAAGTTTTTCTAGTATATCTATATCCCGCCTATCCTCGGCCGGCAGGGAATGGTACTCGAAGCCAACGAATTTTGTGGGAGAGGATTGCCAGTATAAAGGAAACTTGGCATATTTATTCTCATCAAAAAAGTGGGAGGTGTGAGAACTCGAAGGGCGAACTCGGAAGAAGCCAACCTTGAAGTCTTTATACGACGATGCGTATAAACTAAGAAGACCTCTTCGGTTCAACCCATTAAGGGATACCCATCCCTTTTTCTCGCCAAATCTGGTTTGATAAAAGTACAAAAATTTTGGAGTAGTGGGCTCTATCCTTATGTATTTACATAGAATCTGAAAGGCTTTCATAAAAGCCCGGCTGTTATGGTGAAGCTGAGTAGGTGCGACGTTCATGGTTCTCAGAACGTCGCACTCAAACTCAGTAAAAGGAAGAGACACATGCAGCTTCTCAAAAAGTGTTTTGTACATATATGTAAAGGGGGGCTCGGAAGGACAAGCCCTGAGAAAGACACACTCGGTGCCCGAGCACGGAGAACAAATAAACTCGGACTCGTCTCCAGAGGCCGAGATATTAATATGGGACCGAAGTTGAACAATTGAATCGGGAGTTTGGTAGTCAGAAAAAAAGGTCCCAACCTCCCCTTTAACCCAGGTATACCCAGGAAGGGTAATATCGGGAATAGGGTCTTTTGGAACCCTAGGGCGTTGTTTGCGAGCGGCGGGTTTGGACACTCTGGGAGGGGGAGAACCAGACCTAGAAGAATCAGACTTGGAAGAATCTGAGTCAGTCGAAGACGACCCGGAGGAGGACGGTTCCGCCTCTCCGACGCTCAGTTCCCGTGAAGGAACAGAAGAAACAGAAAGAGATCCCCCGATTGGGGAAACTTCGCGCTCAACTAGAGGCGAGGTATTCGACTCAGAAGACACAGATGAACTCATATCTGGTAACCAGAAATAGAGCTTAGAAGCACGAAGGAAAGGAGGAAACGGAGCGTACCTGGAGGATGACAAGCAGAGAGATAATGGCAGAAACTTGGAAGACGAGGGTGAATGGCAAAGAAGGGTAAGCAAAGTATGAGGGAGTTGGCGCCAGAAGAGATATTTATAGCCTGCGATTGGAAGCCCATCTTCCATCGGGCCCAAAAAGGGCGCGACTTTTGATTTTCCCCCCATTAAATGGGCGCGGAACTCTAGGGTTTCTTGTCCATGGCGTGCCGTAGAAGTAATAGGGGAATAATTGCTTCCTCTGACAGAGAGAGAGGACTTGATTGAAACGACAGCTGAGAATGTGGATAACTGCATAGCCGAAGAATAAGCTCGGTTTCATACTTATCAGCTCTTTCGCTTATTTAAGCTCGGAGCTTGGGTGGCTTGTGTACTGGCCGAGAATAAAAGACCGAGAACTCGTCTATACAACCCGACCAACCGAGCTTACCCCCACGAATGGGCCTTGGCCCAAACCTCAAGGAGCCGAGAACATGTCAACACGCCTGACATCCGATGATAACTACTCGCCCCTGATCCATATCAGGCCACCCGCGAAGATACCTCGGCCCCAAGCTATCCACCCGCAGCTAACTGGGCCGAATATCTCGCTAGCCATAATGTCACTCCGGATAATCGAGCTCGATTTTCTCTCCCATGATCGCGATCTGATCCAAATATTTCTCCGCTTATTTCGGAGCTTGATCCTGAGAGATCTCTATAAATAGGGAGCTTACCCCTCATTCAGAACTACGTTTGCTTTGATTCCCATTTGGATACGTAGGAGCAGAATCCACATTCTGTCAAGCACAATCCAAAAACACCCCACTAATCCTCGTTCGGCCGAGTATCTCATATCCGAGATATTTGGACGGAACAGTATAGTTCAGTGTAAATACTCTCATTTGTTTATTCATATTTCCCACTGATCACTCATATTTTCTAAGATAAACTAAAACTTAATTAATTATCAAATAATATGAGTGGATAATTAGGTGTTTAGGACTGTCACCATGAGTCAGAAAATGGATTTTCGCCATCCATTTTCTTTCCATCATCTTTGCATATATAATCACAGCCTTCCATTATACATCCAAGACTTACAATTTATGTTTAAACTATTTTATGCTCCAAATCAAAATAAAAAATTGTGACTTCTGCCTGTCATATAGATAGATCAAGAATATTTTTTGAACACAAAATGGGGACTTCATATGATATCTCTTTGATTTTGTATATATTTTTGAGACACGTGTATACAAAGATGATAAAAAATAAGAGAGAGATAAAAATAAATACATACATAAGTGTATACTTATGCGTTCAAATATCACTCATAGAAGATATGGACAACTGCTTATTATTATTTATTTTTCCACATAAATTTATGTTTATCTCTTGTAACATCAATCTCAAGCAGCAAAATATTTCTAATAAAACCTACAATGAAGAAACAATTAAACCCATTGTAGAATTGTTCTTCAGCACGTTGTACATCTCTTTCACAAACCTCTCCATAGCTTCAGATGGTAAACAAACCGGTATCACCAAACCTTCCTCTCCTTTAACATTCTTAAAAGGTATGTAAAAGCTAGCCACACCAGGTATAGCTCCCACTCCTCCTTTTGCGGGCCCACCATAAACAGCTTTTCCCCATCCAAAATCAACTTCTCCAAACCCAGCACGTGTCACATCCGACACAAGATAAGACCTCACCACGGTAAAGTGAGGTCTTCCCTTTGTGGCCATTAAATCCGCCACCGAATGCATATACTCTTCGGTCACATTAGCTTTTGCTTTTTTAACTAATTCTAGTGCATATCCCAATGGTTTCTCGCAAAGCTTTCCTGCAGTTGTGACCGCCACGGAAAATGTGAAAGCGTTGCCGTAGTAACCGGATGGTAAGGGTGGGTCGAACTTGGCGCGTGCGTTGACTATGCAAATTATGCGAACCTCTTCGTCAGTGTCTGGTCGTAATGCGATTGTTCGACAACGCCAGAGGCATGCAGTGACGATCTCGAAGTTGGAGCATTGGCTTTGTTGGCGGGGTGGAATGAGACGACGAATGGCAGCTATCTGGTAACAATTGTTTATTTGTTAGTTTATGTTTAAGAAGTTATTTGAGTTCATGAAAATATATAATTTATGAAAATAAATTTATATTAATAGTTTATAAAAATAATTTATCATCTTCGTAAAAATTTATTTTAACTTGAATTAAGTTTGTCAGAGATATTTTTAATTTATTTAAAAAAAACTTGTCGAATAAATGTTTAATTAACTTATTTACCCAAAAATACCACAATTATATTAATTATTTCAAGAATCACATTCATATTCTGTTGACAATTTTTTTAACATATGCAAATAATATATTTATTTTATTTTAAAATACGATATACTTTGATATACACTCATCGTTACATTAATCTATTTGTTTATATGAATTTTCAAATTCAAATATTAAAAAAACATTTTATTTATATTTTTACTTTGTAAGTGAATAGTTTGTATAAACAAATCTGTCACAATAATTAAACATATATTATATAGATAAATTTTGTTTATATATAAGAATCGGTTTTCTTTTCCTATTCAAGTTAATATATGACAAAAAGTTACATTGAACTCCCTTAATTAAAATTTAGCTTAATTACACTTTCAACCTCTTTTGTAATTAATTATTACACTAACTTCCCTTAATGTTTCTGCTATATATCATTCATACTTTACATCCCATATGAAGAAGTAGTGGTTGAAATTACACTGTGAATATAGTTTTTCAAGGAAAAGATATGTCGTATGTAATTAAGTGATGAAATGTTAATTAAGATAGAGTTTTGTATGTATCGTCGGTGCAAAGATTTTTACACGGATAATCAATAAAAAATAATGAAATTAATGACTTTAAAAATGTTTAGGATAAGAATCAAATATTTATAAAATATATCAATTTCTGATTGATTGACAGTATAAAAAAAAACTTTATGATATCAGTATATATTAATTAAATCCATTAAAATAAGTCAATGTAATCTTCCTCCAAAACAAAATTAATTACTAATATCATTACCTCAGTGGGACCAAAGAAAAAGGAGCGATGGGCCATGTCATCCAAAGGGATAATGGTTCCTTTGGTGTCAGGCACTTGCTCGTATTCGCGATGGTTGTATGTCACTCTTGGTGGATCCCTTGCGTTCAGAAGCTCTCTGCGCCACACCGGTGGGATTGAAGGTTCGGAAGCTCCCCGGGCTATTTCACCCACGGCTGCCATGAATTGGACCAACCCAGCTGCGTCGCTCATAGTGTGATTCAGCCGGAGGGAAAAGATGAAACCACCACACTTGAGACGTGTCACCTGTTATTTCAACATAAATGATTTATATATCCTGCTTGAATGTAATTTAACAATTTTGTTTTAAATTGGCATATTTAATTGTATGAGATTATATATTAAAAGTGGTATGATATTTTAAGTACAACACAACTTACAGTTTATTAAAATTTCTCTATTTTGTAAGTGTTTTTATCTAATAAAGATAACATTTTTTTGGGTACGAAAGTTTAAATAAATAGCTTAATAATCTTCAAAAAATTATTTTTAGCTTATTTTATGAAGCCAATTATTTGAGCTTCTTGAAAAGTGACACATACAAAAAATTGAGTGATGAAAAAAAAATACTTTTATATGATAAATTTTTAAAAAGGATAAGAAGTTTTTTTATAATTTAATAATATTTATTTAGAAGTTAGTTTTGCATAGAAGAGAGGAAGAGAGTTTTGAGAATGAAAAATAATCAAATCAACAACAATCTTAAGCTAAAACAAATTAGGGGACATAAAACAGTTTTTTTTTCCTCCAATTTTTTATATTATAAATTTAAGCAAAGTATCAAATAGGTTAGATTATTTTGAAAACAGCTTTTTGGTGATAAAATAGCTTAAATGGAAAAAATCCAGATTTCTCAAACATGCTCCTAATGTAAGGATTAGAAAAGGTGACAAGAAAGTACACTAATCTAGCTCTCATGAATTTGAATTTTGAATTATTTATATTTGGAATCACCTTTATTTTAGAAATATAACCACTTTGTCTCGGGTTTATATCCTAAAGAATTTAAGTGTAATACTGTCCTAAATGTTAAAAGGGAAGTCACTATCAAACATTAGGATTAGGTTCTCTTCATTTTGTGTGGTGAATGATACCATGTCCAACAGATAATATGTTGTCATCATACAAGCTAAAATTTTATCTAATATTGAAAATATAGAATGCTTTATATTATTAGTTTTGACATGACGTGATACATCAAAATGACATAAAAGATACTCATCCTAAACCTTAAGACTAAAAACAGACAATATCAGTAATCCTCTGAATCAGCCATCTATTGTCTACCTAACATGTCATTGACATCTTCACCAATAGTTTTTGGAGTGTATTCCCTTACTATCATTATTCTCGGGTGTTTTGACTCCATCTATCCAAAAATAAAATAAAAAAAGAAGTTGTATACCTGTATAAGCAACAAAGGACAGTTAAGAACTCCTGCAGAGCCAGGAACATCATAAAGCAGCTCCTCCCAACATGGAAATGGAGGTTGAAGAGCATCCCCAAATTCCTTAAGCGTAACATCTGCATCAGCCTCGATGAACAACACACCCTCTCCAGTACAATCCACCATGAGTTTCCTCCCAGTCCCTTCCCTAAGCCTACCTGCAAAAGGGTAGTAAAAAACAAGTGTTTTTGCAAGTGCTTTTCTAATAACATCAACAGGGTCTTTCCCTTTCAGTGATGGGTCATAGCGATAGAATTGTATCACTGGAATTTGGAAACGTAAACCATCTTGGTCATCTATGTCTGAGAGTAGTTTCAATTCATGAGGGGTTGGTTTTGAAGGAGCTACTAGCTCTGGCTCTCTTCTTTGAACTGAAAACACCAAAGAGGAAGGTGATGAGGCCATTGAGTTTTTTTAGGAAAAGAAGGAATATTCAGTTCAAGAAATTAATGGTTTGGTAGATGCTATATGCAAATTTTACATATGGACACAACTCATATATAATGCACCCAATGAAATAATGGCCCACAACGTGCAACTTCTATAATTATCTTTTTCCGTGACAAGGAACAAAAGCCAGTGGGATTTCTGAAAAAAAAACAATAATGCTAAAGTCTAAACAGTGTGAATGGACGCTAAAATATTGTAGCATGAATTTCTCGGATGCTAAGAGATTGACTTAGGCCAATGACTTGACTTAACGTGGCTCATTTCCTGGTAATGAATAAATGTTAACAACCCTCTACAAATAATTAAAAAATAAAGTAGGGTAATGTTGTACTTTCACCGTTTTTTTTCCTTCAATTTTCTTTGTCTCGTTTTTCCTACTAATTAAATATAGTAGGAAAGAAACCAACAATGGTTAGCACCTTCCGTCTCTACCCGCTGTGATTTGGGTTCAACTCTAAGACTTCCTCTATTATAGTTGAAGTTAGTAGTCTTCTCTAACCTTGTAAGTGAATGGGTGCAAATCTAAACTTTTGACCAAAAAAAAAAAATATATATATATAGCAAAAAAGCATTAATGGAGTGAGATGTTGATGTAATCAAATATAACCATGATCCATTTGGATGAGCTCTAAAAAAATAGCTTCTATATATGATTTAGAAGTAGACACTAAAAAAATAGCTTATAAGCGATCGAAAAATCGGTCGCTATTACAAGCAAATTGATCGTTAATAGCAAATTGATCATTATTTAGGTTAGCGACCGAATTAAAAACCATCAGTTGGAAGTCAATAAACCTCTGGTCACTAATTTATTTAATGACCGAATAGGTTTTTGGTCGCTGTTTAGCAACGGATTAGTCGATCGCTAATAGCAACAAATGCATCGCTAGCGACCGATTTTCGGTCGCTATTTCGATCACCAAACCTAACAACTAGTTTTAGCGACCGAATATACGATCTCTATATATTATTTTTTTTAAAAAAAAATTTACGTTTTGTTTTATGAAAATCCCTGCCTAAAATTAAATGAAATGCATAATATATATATATATATATAAATTCATACAGTAATTTAATGAATTCAAATACTAATCCATTAATTAATTATAAATCCAAATTTTAATACAATAATATTAAAAGAGGAGAGATAAGAGAGGGAGAAAAACTCACAATCAGCCGTGGTGGTGGTTAGGGATGAACCAATGACCGGTGACAAAGTGGTGAGAGTGGCTGGGGATGAAGAACAGACATGTGTGTGACTAAAAGAGAGTGAGGGAGGAGAAACTAAAAGAAGCATTACAAAATAAAAGAGATCGAAGAGGAAACTTTACCAGGGTCAAATAGAAGCTTGTGGTGGCGAGCTCGCGTGATGGCGGTGGGGGGGGGGGGGGGGGGGCACTGTGATGCACGATGAGGGAGGAGTAGAGGGCAGAAGAGAAAATGAGAGGGAGTGTGAAAATGAAAAGGGGAAGGGGAGGGAGCGACTGATTTAAGGATTTGGATTTAGTGGCCGAAACGGTCGCCGGTCAGGGAAAAGTGACTTAGCGACCAAACTCTCCTCGGTCGCTAAAAAAGAGACGTTGCTCAACCGCAAAATTAGGCGCAAAATTGGTCAACATTGTTGAGTTTTACAATCCATGAATTAGCGACTGATTGTTTGCGACCATACAATTCATTCGCTAAATCGATCGTTAAATGGGACAGGATGACCAATTTATGCAAAACATGAAATTGGTCGCTAAGGTGATCGCTATTAGTGATGGGTGACATTCAGTCGCTAAGTTCAGTCGCTAATTTGCTTAATTTTTGTAGTGAGAAGTGAAAAGTATTATTAGAAGCAGAAGCTATTTTGCATTTGGATAAACTTTAAAAGATGAGCTTTTATGAGATTTGTTGCAGGAACATTATTATCCAATGAAATATGACTCATCCTCACTTTTTTCTTTTACTACATCTGCATTTTTTTAGATGGTAGAATTTATAGCTTCTTAAAAAAACACAAAAATGTGTTTTCTCACTGGTTTTAATTTCTTTTAAAACTCATTCAAACACTTATATTTTCTTTAAAAATATATTTATTTTAAAAATAAGTGTTTTTTCAAAAAAAATATATCAATACGGGATAATTTTTAATTGCTTTTAAAAATAAGTGCTTTTTCAAGTCATCGGTATCTTTCAAATTGATTACAAAGTTTAATTGTATTAATAAGGTTAGTCATCGTGTTCTAAGATTTATAATCCTTGGCCTTTAAATAGTAAAAATTAAGTAGTATAAAATAAATAATCACATACTTACATGATGCATAGTAAATAATACAGTGTTACAAATATTAAACACCAATTATAGCTAAGAATAAATTTAGTAATTACTACACATGTATAAACACTACTGGAAAAATATGTAATAAATGAGCAAGGGTAATGTCTGTTAAACAAAATGTAAACGTTAACAAGGAGGTGTTGGCAGAACCGTCAATATAAGGTTCATTCAAATCACCTTTAAAAGTGATGCATGTCACTTTTAACGTCTATTGTTTAAACAACAGACGTTAAAGTGCATATTTTACGTCTGTTGTTTAAATAATAGACGTTAAAGATGAACTACAACAGACGTTAAAAGTGATTTCCAATTTTTTTAGTAAGTATACATTACCCGCGCGCCCTTGCTTCATCACTTTCATCGCACTCTGCCCTGTTCACCAGTGCCCCTCTCTGCCCTAACCCTTTCTCTCTCTCTCCGGTAAGCCACCGCAATCCCACCACGCGAGCTCCTTCTTTCCCTCACCGTCGCGACTGTATTCTCAAGCAACCCTCTGTCTCTCTGGCGAGTTCTCTTCTCTTCTCTCTACTCTTCTCTTCTCTTTTCTCTCCACTGTCGCGACCATTAATCTCATTTTCTGTCTCATTGAAGCTTCGTCCGCTTCTCTTCACTTCTCCCCTCCACTCATAGCATGGTTCTCCATTAAGCCACCCCACGCACAATAAAAGAACAGGTGTTGAACCTAATCTCTTCACTTTTCTTTTCTTTTCTTTACCATTAAACATCCTTGGTATTGATCAAATCAAGAATTTTTTATTTTTAGTTGTCTGCCCATAGTATTGCCTGCCACCGAATGATATCAGCTTGTTCCTTAATTTATCAATAACGGAACTTGGGAACTATCAGTTGTTAGAACTTGCTTGTTACCCCATTAACAGGTATGCACCCCCTCTATCTTTATTCATTTCATCTCACTTGCTTTTATGGTTTGTGTTACTGTTATGTTAACATTAGGAACATGGGTTTTAGAATTTGCATGTTAAGAGTGCTTGTTTAGTGAATGCACTGAATTGGGGTGAATTTGAAATTGGGGTTAGTGTTGTGTTTTGGGGTGATACCAAATACCAATATCTTAGCTAAGTGCAGGGTGGAGTTCTGAGTTTGTTTTGAATACAACCAGGGTCCAAAGAATTTTAAGAAAGGGGAGGGTAAATATAAGGGCTAGCCCCTCAAAGAAGGAAAATAAAAAGGATGATTTAAGAAGGCATGCAAAACATAAAATGAGCAAAGAAAACATTTTCTGAAAAACAAGATATCAATCAATGTTTGGATGCAAGCTTGATTTGCAGGGAGACATATTCATGGCCAGCCTTCTAATTTGTTAATTTAGAGGGTTCAGAGAGAAAAAAGATAGTAACTGGGTAAGCTAAGTTTTGTGATATTGGTTGTCAATGTGGCTTGGTGTGAATAGGGAATGGCACAAACTAGGGTTAAGGGTGCATCATATCCTCATCTTAATTTCATGAGATGTTTGGTTTTCAAATACTAGTGCGCTTTTCCAATCACCCCTATTGTGCTTATATTAGATATATGTGTGTATATCTACGGAATCTATCTAGATATGGATCGTAGTTGGATGGTTTCTAAACGTACAAGTGATGAGTATCTGAAGGAATTGGAAGAGTTTATAGAATTTACTCAAAGAAATGTTCCTAATAGTAAAGGGATGTTCTATTGTGATGGATATGGCATGGTGACGTGTTGTTAAATAATAAGCCAAGTGTCTCCCAAAGTGAGGACGTTGACGTAGATATGGAGGATGATCGAGTAGAGGACATGATCCGTGATATTGGGCAAGAATCTTTTCAGCGAGCACATGTTTATGAAAGATTGTGCAGTGATGCAAATAAGCTTTTGTACATGGGGTGTACTACTCATACAATGTTGTCGGCAGTGTTAAAATTGGTTTGTGAGAAGGCGAGAAATGGTTGGAGCGAAAAAAGCTTCACCGAATTGCTTGAATTGTTGAAAGACTTGCTTCCAGAGGGCAACACATTTCCTAACCGTAACTGTGAGGCGAAGAAGGTATTGTGTCCGATGGGTATGGAGTATAAGAAGATACACGAATGGCCCCATGATTGCATATTGTACACAGGTGATTATGAAAAGATGCACGATTGCCCCCAAGTGTGGGTTATCATGCTACAAAGTGAAGGATGGTCATGATCTTGATGATTCTAGTTGTGATGTGATAAAAAAGGGGTCTTCTAGCGAAGGTTTTGTGGTATCTTCCAATAATTCCAAGGTTCAAGCGATTGTTGGCTAATGTAAAAGACACAAAGAACCTTAGATGGCATGATGATGAGAGGAAATGTGATGGACAGGTTCGCCATTCGACTAATTCTGTGCAATGGAAGAAAATTGATACTTTGTTTCCGGATTTCGCCAATGAGCCAAGAAACCTTAGGCTTGGGCTTGCTACGGATGGAATGAATCCATATGGTAACTTAAGTAGTATTCATAGTTCATGGCCTATTCTCCTGATAATTTACAACCTACCTCCTTGGTTGCTCATGAAGCACAAATAATGATGTTATCTATGATGATTTCGGGCCCAAAGCAATCGGGAAATGACTTAGAAGTTTATCTAATTCCCTTGATTGAAGACTTGAAAAAGATGTGGGTGGAAGGTGTTGATATAGTTTATGGGTATTCTCACGAGACTTTCAAGATGCGTATCATGTTATTTTGCACCATCAATGAATTTCCAGCATACGGTAACTTGTTCGGGTATTAAGGGGCATAAAGCATGCCCTATATGTGAAGAAGGCACATCCTTCACTCAGTTGCATCATGGAAGGAAGACAACCTACCTTGGGCATCGGAGATTTCTTAGACGTGATCACCCATATCATAAGTTGAAAAAAGCTTTTAACGGATGCCAAGAGTCTGAAAATGCTCCGACGGCCTTAAATGGAGAACAAGTTTATCAACGGGTAAAGCACATCAATGTTATCTTCGGCAAGGCCAAAAAGAAGGCTAAGGCTACTGATAAAAACATATGTAAGAAGAGGTTGATATTCTTTGTTCTTCTATATTGGTGCAAGCTTGATGTCAGACACTGTATTGATGTAATGCATGTGGAGAAAAATATGTGTGGTAGTGTAATCGGAACATTTCTCAACATTCAGGGCAACACAAAGGACGGAGTGAGTGCTCTCGTTGCGATGGGTATACGAGAGCGGTTAGCTCCAGTTGTTGAGGATGATAAGCAGACATATTTGTCTCCAGCATGTCATACTTTGTCAAAAAAAAAAAGAGACTAACTTTTTATGCGTGTCTTCAGGGCATCAAAATTCCGCATGGTTACTCTTCAAATTTCAAGAGGCTTGTCTCAAGTGATCTCAAATTAGTTGGCTTAAAGTCTCATGATTGCCACGTCTTGATGCAACAACTACTGCCCGTGGCTATTCGTGGTATTGCTCCTAAAAATGTTAGACATGCCATAACTAGGTTGTGCTCATTCTTAAATTCTATATGTAGCAAAGTCATTGACCCTCATAAGTTGGATGAGTTGGAAGTTGAGACTGCTATAATCTTGTGTCAATTGGAGATGTATTTTTCTCCTTCATTTTTCGACATCATGGTTCACTTAATTGTTCATTTAGTGAGGGAGATTAGATTATGTGGCCCCATTTTTTGAGGTGGATGTACCCAGTTGAGAGATACATGAAGATTTTGAAAGGGTATGTGACGAATCTACACTGTCCCGAAGCATCCATCGTTCAAAGGTACGTTGCAGAAGAAACTATTGAGTTTTGTTCAGACTACCTTCCTAACACGGATCCTATAGGGGTTCCTAAGCCTCGTCATGATGAGAGAAGATTTCAAGGTAAGGGTACACATGGTGAATTGATTAAGAGCAAGGGTCGGGAGGAAGTGCTTCAAGCACATTTGTATATATTGAATAACATTGATGAAGTTCAACCTTACTTTTGTGATCACAAAACAAAAGTCAAGGAAGAAAACCCTCGAATGAACGAAAAGTGGTTGTTGAACAAGCATAATAAGACTTTCTTACAATGGTTTAAAGAAGAAATTCTGAAGGATGGTAGTACTGCTTCTGATACATTAAAATGGCTAGCACGTGGGCCTAGCTTTAATGTCATATGTTGCAACAGACACGACTTCAATAACTTTTCCTTTTATACAAAGGAACAAGATAACAAGAGTACCATGCAAAATAGTGGGGATATGATCGCGACTGAATCCATGCACTTCTCTAGTTCAAAAGATACAAACCCTGTTATTGCACCGATACCTTACTTTGGAGTCATTGAAGATATTTGGGTGGTCGATTACACTAAGCTTACGGTGACGGTTTTTAAATGTAAGTGGGTTGACAGTAAAAAGTGGTGTACAAACCGATGAATGGGGATTTACAATGGTAGACCTTGGCAAGTTAGGTCATACGAATGAGCCTTTCATCATGGCTTCCCAAGGAAAACAAGTGTTTTACATCACTGATACTTCTAACAAAAGGTTGTCTATGGTTCTCCAAGGAAAAACATGTATAATGGTAGTGATGAAAATCAAGATTCAACTCTTGATATTCCCGAGACTCCTTTCTCGATAAACATGCATACTATCATTGAGGAAAATGAGGTGGACGATGTACATGCCACTAGTGATTTATTTATCCATGTTTATTTAGATTTATTTTTATTTATCCATGTTAAACTAACCTAATTTATTATTATTATTTGTAAATGTAAACAGGCATACACATGGCTAATTCAGCAGACATCCCTTATGCATGGGAAGGGTCGGTGGCGGCTACACCAACTGATAGTGTAAGTTTTATTTATACATATAATGTTAATTAATTAGGCTTATATTTTTTATTTATCCATGTTATATCTAACCTAATTTATTATTTCTTTGTCCAAACAGGCATCACAGAGGGCTGACATCCCTCATGCATGGGAGAGGACGGTGGCAGCTACTCCAGCTGATAGTGTAAGTTTTATTTATAAATATAATTTTAATTAATTAGGCTTATATTTTTTATATATCCATATTATACCTAACCCTCATTTTTTTTTTCCAAACAGGCATCACAGATGGCTGATTCAGCAGGGTCGGCTAGCATTTCAACCAAAAAAGGGGGTAGAGCAGCCATTACTTTGAAAAATTTAGACAAGACTAGGATCAACGGTCAGAAGCTTGAGGTCTGGTTTGATCATGAACTGACTCCCCAAGGACCCTTTGCTAAGAAATTTATCAGTTGGGTGGCTAAGGAAGTTAAATAGCATACTAGCATTCTGTATGATGAATGGGAAGATGTACCGCAGAATGTGAAGGATCAGATTTGGGAGTCAATCACGATATTTTATTTTTACACTCTTCTGATGTACATTATTCAAGAATTATTTGAGTTCTAATTCCTCCTTTTTGTTATGTTATTAATGTAGATCACGTGGACCGTGCCGAATACTGATGAGCATATATAGGCAAAAATGGCTCTCACTGCTAGGCTACGCGTTGGAAGGGGTTTAAGCACGATCTGACTAGGCATGACATATTCAGAGAGAAGAGCTCCGAATCTCCTCTTACTTGCTACCCATACCTTGATAAGGAAACGTGGGATAGCTTTGTTAGGAGCCGAGGCACACCTCAATTTCTGGTTAGTTGAAGTTAATTTACTTATCTATTTTAAGGTACATTTGAGTAAAAAAAATTATTTAACTAAATTTATTACGTGTTATTTGTAACAAGCTAAAAGGGAAAGGGGTAAGCGGAATCAAGAAAAGAATGTTCACATCCACACTATGCCTCAAGGTGGGTATCCCACTTTGAAGAAGAATATGATGGAGAATAAGTTAAAGGAGAGGCATGAGAAGTTGAATGAGATTTTAGCAGCAAGAGAGGTACCTGATGACACAGTTGTTGATCCTCCGTCTCCACCCGCACGCGAGGAGTGTTGGGTGGAGGACTGAAAGACAAAAAAATGAGATTTTAAAGTTGAAGCCACACGCATTGTGGCAGAAAAGATTGTAAGTAACAAACTAACTGCATTTCTAGTTGATATTTGTAACACATTGTCTTACACGTTTTTAATTTCATCTTTGTAGGAGGAGCTTAAGGAAAAAATCTCGCAGGGATCATTCGTCCCACATGGACGTCGAGATATCTTGGTCACTGCCCTAGGCAAAGACGACCACCCTAGTCGGGTCATTGGTGTTCCAAGGATGGTGGGCATCATGAAATTCTATGGGAAATGCACTTCACATAGGCGGGGAGAAAAGACCAAGACCCCCCCAGGCCCCGTGAGCAAAAAGGCCCCATGGACGGAGATATCTAGCAGGCAAAAAGGGCATTGGTGTTCCAAGGATGGTGGGCATCATGAAATTCTATGGGAAATGCACTTCACATAGGCGGGTCAAGCAGGCGATCGATAAGGAGGACCTTAGAGAAGAGGTTAAACATGAGCTCATTGCCTACCCGACCTTTACAGATCAGCTGATGAGAGGGTTTCTAACGAACCCAGCCTTCACGCAGATGCTTATGCAGCAGTTTTCCTCCATGGCTTCCCAAGAAACAACGGGAGTTGCCAAACCTTCACATGTGAGCACAAAAGAGAGTTGTCAGAAGACATGTGTGGAGGTGGATGAGTTGTCAAAAAGGGAGTGGGAGTTGAAACAGCGGGAGCTGGAGTTGTCGCAGCGGGAGTTCGAGTTATCCCAGGTATATTCATAATGATCATATTTCTCAATTACTTATATTTTATTTATTCGTAATTACTTATGCTTTCTTTATTTACAATTGAAGGCAAAGCCGAAGCCGATGTCCCTTCGTCAGTCTCCCATTACTCCTCTGTTCTCTTTTGATTGGATTTTGAATTCGAGATTTTTGTATTTCCACTGGAACACGATGGATGGAAGGCACATCCAGACCCAACAGCTCTTTGTCAATTTGCTGGTGATGATCTTGGGCAGTTTTGCACAGATGGCGACCGAATGGCCAACATGGTTCTGGGTATTTAGTGCATGTAAGTACATTTTAATTTTATATTTTATATCAATTTTATAACTTAGTTCAATTTCAATATATTACATAATTAACATCCACTTATTTCATATCTTAGGTATCTACATCGCCTTCTAATCGATAGGGGCTGCAATGTTTATGGATTCTTAGACCCCACTGTCATGCTGCCTGATTTCTTGTCCGATCACAGTAAAGCCAGTGCATACATTGGCAACTTAGTGGGAGAAAGTGATCGGAAAGAAATATATCTGGCACCTTACTTATGGAATAAACATTAGCAGTTGCTGCTACTTCATCCTTCTAGGCATACTGTCGTATTCTTATGTTTTCTCCATCAGGACCTGCCGAAAGAGGTGGTGGCATGTATCAATACGTAAGTAATTAATCTTCTATTTAATTTAATTTGTAACATTTTATTTTATTTTATTACACACATGATGAACATATAATTGACATGAATATTTTGTTTATGATACAGGAAAAGTAGGACTTCAAAGTCAAAAGGAAATCCTGAATGGATTATCTTCAAGGTTGCTAGTTTATTAAATAGTAACACACACACACACACACACACACACACACACACACACACACTTAATTGACATTAAATTCCATTTCTTTTGTAGTCTCGTTATCGGATAGATATGTGGTCGTGTGCGTATTATGTGATGCATCATATGTTGAACATCGTCTCCGCATCTATTACCGAGGGATGGAAGAAGGTAATTAATTAAAAAGTTATTTAATTATATATTTTATTTTTGGTGGTGACTTGATTTAATGTTTATTTTATTTTAACTTGTGGAGGCTTTCAGCTATCAATCTTCTCTTTCGAAAGAAAATTTTATAAACTTGAGGATGCGATTTGCAGACTTCTTTTTTAAGTATGCTGTAGAAAAAGGAGTAGAAAAGAAACATCCTACACACTTAGAAGATAATGTGTAGTTTGTATGAATTTACATTATATACTTAGAAGATAATGCGTAGTTGTATAGAATATATATTATATTATGAATTTTTCATGTATTGTGGCCTAGCTAGTAATAGAATACTGAATTGTGTTAATTAAGGTAAATTATGTATAATTGTGACTAGCTAGTTCTGAATATATATATTGGAATGCAAATGCATGAGTTAATTTATGTGCAAAGTTCTCCATATATGGACTTGTTAGTGACGAGTGTGTGCAAATTCTGTAATCTATGCAAATTTTATGTTCTGGAATATTAGTGAATGTAGGGAGCTAGCTAGGGAAAAGGGATAATGCATAACCAGAATTTAAAAAAAAAATTACTTTTAACGTCTGTCTTTTATTCAACAGACGTTAAAAGTTGAGTATAAAACAGACGTTAAAAGTAATACTTTTAACGTCTGTTGCATAAACAACAGACGTTAAATAGCGAAACAGACGTTAAAAGTGTGACTTTTAATATCTGTTGTATTAATGTCTGACTTTTTTGTGACGTTAAAAAGCACTTTTAACAGACGTAAAAAGTGCTTCCTGCACTAATGAAAGTGAGGGCAAATTCTATGATACACAAATGGGATGGGTACTCCTACCCTGCACAAGTTAGTTGTAACCGTCTGATTAAAGGTAAATAAAATCGATGGTTTGATATTCTTTCTTTCTAGAATCTAATAATAGACTTGTGCACACCTGATACCCCCCTCCCCCTCTTCCCCTTCTTCCCTTTCTCCCTCCTCCGACCCCCCTCTCCCCGGCAGCCACCTCCCCTCCAGCACCCAACCCCTCGCTCATCCAACTCTCCTTCAACCAAGACCATTCCTGCTTCGCTACCACCACCGACTCCGGCTTCCGCGGCTACAATACCCACCCCTTGTGCGGGCTCTTCCACCACGATTTCGCCACCTCTGACATCGGCCACCTCAAGATGCTCATACCACCGCGAGCTGTCGTTGCTGCAACAACGCCCTCAGTCCAGATCCGACGAGCTCGCCGTTATTCTCCGCTGTCATGATGTTACGAATCCGGCAAGTGTATTGGTCCATTGCAGGTAATAAAAACACGGTAAGAAATACCGAGGTCGAACACAAGGATTGGGAGACCAATTTAACCAAATCTTTTAAGGAAATTCAAAATATTTGACCAAGTCAATAGCAGTTGGTTGAGAAGAGAGAGAAAGGTTAAGTAACAAAAGTTATGAAAAACAATTATCTAAAAAACACTAACGGATAACTGTAACACCCTGTTTTTCGTGTGCTTAATTATTAGTAAATGCATGCTTTAATGTATTTAATTTTGATAAAATCCAGAGGATGATTTTATTTTAAATAAAATCATTTTCTTGTGTTATTTTACTGTATGAAGTCACAGTAAAATTTTCGGTATAAAATTCAGACGAAAGTCGGTCTGGGTTTTCAAAGCCAGTACGAGTTTACTGAGCTAGAGACCTAATATTGACTCGTGAACGAGACGATTAGTGTTTTTTTATGTTTTGTGTGGGGTGTGGGTTTGGAGTGTTTTGAGAAATCTTGTTCGGGGCCGAATTTCCGAGTATTACCCGGGCGAATCGTCGGGAAATACGATCGGGAAATTCATCTGATGCATGTTGGAGCAGAGCAAAAATGGAGTAGATTGACTGATGTGAAGGCTAGGACATAGGCATGTCCATGGCCATACCTTCCTTACACCAATCAAGTCAAATCACCATACTTTCTTACACACACCTTACCTACACCATACCTCCTTTCTTCTCAACCAAGTCAAGCTCTTCTCTCCCCTCCAATCTGCCCCAAAACTGACACCCTCCCCCTCTTTTTTCCTTCTTCTATTTAAGTTTCAAAGTGTAACATTTCACACTTTTGCTTCCTTTCACAAAAACACTTTTTTACAACTATTCATCTTCTTCTTCACACAACTAAAGGTACCATTTTTACTAAGTTTTTCAAGTTGTGTTCTTCATCAAAGTTGTTCATATTGGTAAGGGTAATGTCCCTATACCATTTGTTTTTCAAGTTTTGGCTTTATTTTCATAGTTGATGTTTTGAGTTCATAATATGCTTTTAAACTTCAAAAAATTCTCAAAAATTGTAGAAAACTCCGATTGAGGTGAAACCAATTTCTATATTCTTATTTTTACTTCCTATACAACATACTAAAATCTTGTGGAAAACAAAAATCTCGAACACCATTTTCTGTACTGGACAGAATCTATGTCTTTTGTGCCATATGAGTTTTGTTTCATCTTTGCTTGGTTAAGCTTGTGTTTGAGTGTTATTCCAACATGATCATGACCAAGAGCTCCTATGTACATAAGGATGCTAGGTTTAAGTGATTGGAAAAGTTTAGAAACTTTTATGTATTTTCATGAAAAAGTGAAAACTCTAAGTGTTTTGTTATATGTACTTTGAGGTTTTTTCCAAAGTGATCATGGATTTGGGCTCCTTGATGTATAAGGATGCTAGATCCAAGAGATTGGAAAGTTTGAAAACCTCTAACCCTCATTTTTACTCAAGGCCGAATGGTAGTGTTTGTGGCCTAGGGTATTTGATTTTTTCATTTTTTCCAAAATGATCAAGGTTTTAGGCTCCTTACTAGGTATGGATGCTAACCTAAAGAGATTGGAAAATTTAGAACATCCTAACCTATTTTAGAGGATGAAAACCGAAACCCTAAGTTGATGACTTAGTGGGATTCTTGATTCAAACTTGTTAAACTTTTGGTGTTTAAGAACTCCTAGCACTTAAGGATCATAAATCCATAAGTTGCATGATTTTTGGAAAACCTTAATCCAAAACCATTGTTGAAAACCGAACCTATGCCTTGTGGCTAGTGTTCTTTGATTAAAAATCTAACCTATGGTTTCATGTGTGTAACCTTAGATTAGATTCTGTGCGCGGACGTTCGTGATCCTTAGTTTTCGTAGTCGGAACCCTTATCGTCTTTTGAGGTAAGAGGGGATTTCCGAAAGATATTCAATAACTGTATGCATGTGTGTATTTGATTAATTGTTTACTTGACTGTTATTGAGTTCTTTGGATTATCCGAAATGTTATGCTATTATATGAAGTTGAACTGTATCGTTATATATGTTGAGATGTATAAGCGTGATGAATTGTGATATTGGCATTGAACTGTGAATATATATATGTGTACATACTGCTGTTGTTGTTTGAAGTTTGCTAAGCCGGACGTGTGTCGTGCTCAATCATTAATAAGGATTAAAAACCTTAATAAGCTTTGAAGATGAAAGGATGGGTGTTCTTTTCCAAAAAGCTTGAATGTTTAAAAGTACTTGTTTTATGTGACAATATAGTTTTAGTGATTTCTAGAATGCAAGAGAAAAACCCTTTTCGAACTATGTGTTTTAAGTGAAAACTTTCGAAAATATTTTACAATATCCTATTGGGGATTTTCAAAGTTAAAAGTGTTTCAAAAACGTTTTATAAAGGATTTTCAAAAGAAAAGGTTTTCTCCCAAATGATTTAGAAACTTTCCGATAGCCGGCATAGGTTATCGAGGCTTTCGATTTCGAAAATTGTTTTCGTCAAATGAAAGATAAGTACTAAAAGAATAGGAATCTAGACGTGAGACGTCGCCTCTAGTTTTCCATGCTTAGCACGTGATCTTGGATCAGTGTTAATTCGGGACCGTAAAGTCCTATTCGTAATGTTATGGACTTCAAGTCCAATTCGCGGAATCGAGGACAGTTCGTTCTGATTTCCGTTGTTGTGGGCTATTGTCCTTAGCATGATAAGTAAAACATGACTAAAAGTATATTGATTTCCATTACCACAAACCTTGACTGCAGCCACGGTCTAGGTGTTGGGATTGAGCATTCGGACTGTGTGTCCTATGTTTCTACGTTTTCAAGTGATGGGGAAATAATGTTAAGTCATTAGCTCTGAGCTTTGACAGTGAAATATTTACACAAAGAAAAACCTTAAAAGGAAAGTTTTTGATTCATATGCATTTCCCCTGGCAGACGTGCCTTTGCTTATTGAGGATACCCATGGGGTATCTGAGAGTCAGTCACATTGCTAGCTGTTTCGTTAAGGGCATGTGGGGTTGTCTGACCAAGAGGCCTGGTGCATCAGGATGCGGTGGCAACAGCCCGGTGGGGGGAGCTTGACCAACTCTATCTTCTCCGGTGATAACATGGTGTTGTGATCTCATGAGATTAGGATAGAGCCGATATTGAAGTGTCATGCACATTTTCGAAAACTGATTATGCGGGCTTGAGGACCCCTTGATATAACACTGTTATATTATGATGATTATGCATGCTTTAACTGTTGATCTGATTTTCGTGTTGCATGTATCATGTATATGGTTGTTGTGGGATATATCTTATGACGGTATCTCACTCTTGCATGTCTCTGTATGTTCTTTTATTTTCCTCGTCACGGGTATGCGTATGCTTTAGATGGACCCTCTTGTACCTCTCTTGTACCGAGGTCACACGGACAGAGACTTTTGACGAGGCCGACAGATTGGGAATTGGAGGATGGACGCGAATGCGACTACGGCGACGCATCGAGGGCCAATCAACGCTCATGAAGCTAATATACATGGAGAGCCTGTTAGGAGGATCCACTCGGTGGAATCCAGGAACGTGATTCTTCCACCGCCATGGTTGTACCTGAACACGCTACAGGAAGCCGGTCTACTTCACCCTCACGTTGAGCCTGCCGAGCCAGAAGAGGAGGAACCGATGGAGGAAGATCCTGAAGAAGATCCCGAAGAGGATCCTGAGGAGGAGCCTCATGAGCTGGTAGACGACTGGTGGGATGAGGAGCTCGAGGCGGGTTATCACCCTTTGGATATTGAGGAGGAGGATGTCCCGTTGGATGACAGAGGAGAGGTGATTGACCCGGAGCCGGAGACTTCTTCTTGTGGGAGCGTTTGTGGCCACTCCGAGTGTCGTAGGCATTGGTAGTGGTTGGAGGCTTTGTTTTGAGTGGTCCGTTAGTCTTGGCTTTTGAGCTTTTCTTTTGAGTTTAGATTCCCAGATTCCCATTCCCAGTTGGTGTTTTATTTACCTTATCTTCTCAGTTATGTTTCAGTTATGTTTTCGTTTCTGTTGGCCATATTGATTAAGGTCGTGGTGTAATGTTAAAACCTAAGACCTTTCGAGGCAATATTATATGTATGTATCTGTTGTCATTTTCAAGTTGTGAGTCTCTTTACCTTTTACTTCTTTTCTTTAAAGAAAAAAAAATTAAGTACCTTTTTGGTAACCTTGTGTATGTTGAATAATCTTTTTCCGAAAGCGACCAGCATTTAAACGAGCATTTTTCCGCAAAAAGGGTAACCATGTGATGACCAAGTTAGGGTGTCACAATAACAAGAGATAAAATTAACGATTAAAGATTCTAAGGTCACGAATCCACCTACCCAATCATGAAAGCCACCCAAGTGATGATCTTCTATTTCCTATGTTCAATTTCATTGTCAACCGGGACCCCCAATTTCTCCTAAAGACACTCTCAATGCTCTAAAGGATGTATCTAAACTATAAATTAATCACCTCCCAAGTCTCATAACCTGCAGTTAGACTCTATTAAGTTCTTGTTCCCTATATGGTTGCACCAATCTCCTACCCACTACCAATGCAATAATCAACTGGTGTTCCTAATTCAAGTCCTAAGAGCGAATCACCTACCAAGTTTCATCACACTTGACAAGTTAACCAATGGCTCGTTTGATTAACACAATAAACGCATAATTAAAAAACAAGAATTGGGTTAAGGAAAAGAATACATCACAGTGAAATTGGCTATGCCATCAAAGGTGGCTTCATCGTTCCCCTAGAATAGAGGATTAGTTCCTCATGGAGATGAAAATAACAATAAAAGAATAAAAAAGAATTCATCCTAAGAGAAGAAAACTAGAGAAAACAGAGGGAGACGCAGCTCCAAGAAAACTAGGACTAGAACCGATGTCAAAAGATTCTTAATCTGACCTAAAACAAGTCATATATAGTGGACTGGATCTGCGCACGCTCGCGGGGCGAGCAGGGGATTGCTAGGCAAGCCTTAAGTTTGGCGCCAGTTCAAATTTGAATTCTTCGCGAGGCAAGACAAAGCTCGCGGGGTGAGGGTGAATGGCTTTCAATTTTCCTGTGTCTGGCTCGCGAGGCCAGCACTGCCTCGCGAGGCGAGACTGAATGGCTGCCTGCTCCTACTTAATCTGCTCCTCTGGGTCGCTAGGCAAGTACCTGTTCGCGAGGCGAATCTGCCTTTTTGCCTTTATGCTTGTTTTCTTCAATTTTCCTAGCTTCCTCGAGCTTCACTTTTAACCTGAAATGTAAAAGTGGTATTTAATGCTTTATTGACTCAAAATTAACCAATATTTCCTAAAAACTATCTCAGAGACTCAAATTGTTGCTTAGGGACAAAAGAAGTCAAATTTGGGTGATTAGCGAGGTTAAATCGCTCAATTGGCATAAAAACCTTAGCCTTTCTAGCTATAAAATTAGATAATCTAGAGGCTTGTCACATGACCGCAAGCTCACTAATCACAGCTCCTTCGCGAGTTATCGTTGCTGCAACAAGTCCTCAATCCAGATCCAAGGAACCCGCTGTCATTTCCTGTGGTCACAACCACAATGCTCCGATGGCTTGGTTA
The DNA here is from genome assembly GCA_030762895.1 of Sophora flavescens. NCBI lineage: Eukaryota > Viridiplantae > Streptophyta > Magnoliopsida > Fabales > Fabaceae > Sophora > Sophora flavescens. Next base: position 208,833,466 of record CM061063.1, on the reverse strand, counting down.
TAAACAGTTGCACTGGAACCGATTTAGATGGTAGAAAAGAGAGGTTGCAGAGCTTTCATGGCAGTGACAGATCCGACGACGGTGAAGCCATTCGAGATGGCGTCGTTGGTGAAGGAGGAACGTTGGGATGAGGAGAAGGGGGTGGGGTGGGGGTTGCCGGAGCATGGAGAAGCAGCTAGGTTGTGGTGGCGGTGGCCAGAGGAAGGGTATCCGATGAGGTCAAGGTCGGTGGTGAGAGGAAAATGTGTGAGAGAGAGAAATGAGAAATTCAGAGTTGCTACTGTGTGTGGAAGGATGCACCATATTAATGTAGATAAATATAAATCTAAGGGTTGGAAGTTATTGTTCATCTTGGTATCACCTATCAAAATGGTTCACGGTAGAATTTGCCATAAAGTGAGTAGTCATAATATATAGTAAGCAGGGGTGGAGGGAGGGGGGCCCTTTGTAGGCCATGGCCTCCCCATGTTTTCATATTTCTTTTGTTTTACATACATATAGGAGTGTAATATGGTAATAGCAATAGGGCAGCAGCTCATAATATTTAATAGTGAAGCAGCATGCCAACAACTTAAGAATGCAATTGGTAATAATAGCTTAATTATCCTTCTATGAAATTGGTAATTGCTTATATTTTTTTTTTGGACTTTGGGTAATGGCTTAGCTATCCTTTTATGTGAATAATATATATTAATAATCTTATTAGTTTCTTTATTTTACAATAATGTTTTTACAAAAAAAATTAGGTTGATCACATTATTTATATAATTGAATAATTTATACTATGTTAAATTGTTAATTATATATCATATTTACTTTGTATGATTTGTATGTGTTAGTTTATTTTTTTATTTTTTATTCCATGTTATGAATATTTAATTTTGACCCCTCACCTGAATTTCTTGGCCCTGTCCATGGTAGTAAGTAGTGGCGTATTGTCACTATTGTCACGATGCGGTCTTTCGTACTTATTTTAAGGGGGCAAATAACGTTGAGCTGTGTTATTCTAACACAGAAATTGGACAATATATCGGATAACATACAATGTTGTAGCATTACTGTTGTATTCCTGTAATACTTTTTTTTTTTACAAATTTTGACTTTTAAAAAAAATAAAAAATTATTTCTTAAAAAAAAACTCATTAACCAAATAATGAACTGAATTAATCAGATATTTGTACCTGATTAACCAGATATTTGCACATGTTTAACCAAAAAACCATTAACCAGATAATGAACTGAATTAACCAGATATTTGTACCTGATTAACCAGATATTTGCACATACTTAACCAAAAATTTTATTTCTAAAAATACCCATTAACCAGATAATGAACTGAATTAACCAGATATTTGTACCTGATTAACCAGATATTTGCACATACTTAACCAAAAATTTTATTTCTGAAAAAAAAACCCATTAACTAGATAATTAACCAGATATTTGCACATAACCAAAATTTTTATTTCTAAAAAAAAACTCATTAACCAGATAATTAACCAGATATTTGTACATACTTAACCAAAAGAACTAAAAATTTTATTTCTCAAAAAAACTAAATATTTTTAAAAAAGAAAAAATATTGTTTTTTTTAAAAAAAGTCAAATTTTGGATAAAAATATTTAAAAATTAGCACTACAATAATACTACAGTACAGCACCGTATGTATGTCACCGTATATTGTCTCATATGTGTCAAAATATCATTTCTGAATAACGTTCATATGCATACCGGATAAAAGAAGATACACCAATTATAGCTAAGAATAATACATAGTAACTAGTTGCTACACATGTATGAAGTAATTGGTCATAAAATAGTACAAAATTAGTGGCGTAGGAACCCAGTGGAAAATGTCAATTATGTTTAGTTCGGTGTCGTTTTCGTATTTAATTAATTTATAAGGGGACATATAAGGTTAATGTTCATACTGGATTAATATACCAAGACTGGTGTGAAAGGCTATCAATATATCTATCATCTGGTCTTAGTCACTTGCTGTGCGGTCTGGTCTGCTCTTACCTAAATACAGGTTGGTGGTGCCATGTAGGTGTGCGTCTCTGTTCTTGTGCAGGTTGGCCACATGGTGTCCTTGACTCCTTTTACATCGGCTTTTGGTGGCATTGTTTTTTTTTTTTTTTCCTGTTGTAAGTAGAGAGTATAATTTGTACCTATTTATTAGGTATTCATAAAAATTACCCATAATTAATAGGATAAATTATCCACACAACATATAAGGGTTTGGGTACGGATAATTATCGGTAAATTTAAAAGGGTAGGGATATTATGGTACCCATCCCGCCCCATACTCGCACACATATGTATATGTATATATAATTATTTATTTATTTATATTACTAATATATATAATTTTAATTATAATACAAATTTTAAAACCAAAATTAATTTAAAGATTCTTAACTTTCTATACCTAGTTGCATCTATAATTCCTTTTTGTATGTTTTTATTTATTTAAATATTTTGATCTGTAATATTTATTAGTAGATTTAAAAGACTTTTGAATCGTTTTTTAATTGTTATAACTTTATTTTTGTTATTTATTGTTTTTTCACTCTATAGCTAATCCCCATGATTTCTATCTTGTTTCACCTTGTATTGCTTCGTTGATTGTTAATGAAATACATTGATTTTCTTTGGTAAAAAAAAATGTATTGCTTTTCAACTGTTAAAGTGCGGGTAACGGATGCGGGTACGGGTACTTAGGTATCCAGAGGGTATAGGTAAGGATACTAAAGTTGCTACCCACGAGGGCACGGCTCCAGGTACGGGTAATTTTTTCAATCGCGGGTATGGGGACGGGTACTATAGTACCCTATCCAGACCCTACACATTGTCATCCCTAGCCGTACGTTTTAATTGTGTTGGTGGTTTGGTTACTCCTTTGGTGTGTTTGGACGATTGAACTGAAAATTCAATAGTATTTCAAATTTTAGGAAATTCAATTGCTTGAATTAAATTCTCTTGATTTTGAATTTTTTTGTTTGGATATAATATTTAAGTTTCGTCAATGTTAAAATTCTTTGTTTGGATAGAGTATACCATAAGTGATCGGCGGCGAAGGTCGGGTGGCGACAGCGGAGGTCCGAGGGCCGGCATCGGTGGTCCAGGGCTGGCGTCGGTGGCCCGGAGGCCGACGACACAGTGGTCCGGCACCGACGACATCGGTGGTCTGTGAAATAGACAACTATAAACACGAAAATGGGGTTGAATTGTATTTATCACACTTTAATCCTTTGTTTGTTAGAGTATAAAATGGGAAGAAAGAAAACAAGAAGAGAGAAAAGGAGGAGAAAATGCATTTTTCTCTTGTTTGGTGGAGGAGAGAAATAAAAAAGAGATAACAAAACTGGTGGGACTCACCTCAAAATTTTTCTCTCTTCCCAAGTGAGAAGAAAATGAAAGAGTGAGAGAATATTTCATCTAAAATTACTTTTGTATCCTTCTTTTTGGATTCTCCATTCAATTATTTAAAAAATTTAAATAAATCAAATTGAATTAATCATTTATTTAATTACATTAAATTGAAATTAATAAAATAATTATATTGAACTAATAAATTTATCAGTTAAAATAACTTAAATCAGTTAAATTAATTTAAATTATTTGATTGTTTAAATTAACTTAATTAATGAAATTAAAACATTTGTATATTGATTTTTTAGTTAAGTGTATTTTTGTCTTTTCTTAAAACGATTACATTTCTCGCTTCTCACTTTCTATCCAACCAAAGAAATGGGAGAGAGAAAATACACTTCTTTCTCCTCTATTTCTCTTATATCAAACAACATATCAAACCTACTCTATTTCTCACTCTTTCCTCTCTTGTCATACTCTTTCTCACCTCTTTCTCTCTTCTCCTTTTCTTCTCACAACTAAACAAAGTATAAAAGAAAATTATACATTTTTCGCACACAGAAGCAAGGGACTGACAAGCGTTTTCACAAAGCACAGACAAGCGACTTGTCTGGTTAGTTTTCAACAGAAAAACACACACTCATGCAAGATTAAAAACTCGTTTGATATTCACACTTAATCCCTTTTAGTTTGTAAATCATAATACAATCAAAGCAAATAAAGAGTTAAGGATGGAGAGATAGACACAGTTGTTTATCCTGGTTCACCCATTAATAACTAGGGCTACATCCAGTCCTTGGCAGCACCAAGTTTCTTTCACTAAAACTGATCAGGTTACATACTCTAAGTATTCTTTGCACACCTAGCCTCTTCAGGCTCACTCAAGTTTGTTTGAGAAAATATTGTAATGAATACAATTTGCAAGTCTTTCACTAATACTTAGAAGAGTGAATTAAATGTGAAGGTTAGAAAGACTGCATAATAACTTCAAATGATTGAAAAATACAGGTTGAAAGAATGAATGAATAAATGCGCAGAGTAATGGCTCTTTAATGCTGTGTGTTCTCTATCTTCATCTTCAATGGCTTCTGTACTTATAGGCTTCAATCATATTAAATCCGTTGGAGACATTTCTTCAGATTTTGGCTTTGAGCTTAACTCCATTAAATGCAATAGAGTCATTCCGGGCCGCCATTTAATGCTTAGGAGCATTGGTTGTACTCTGACAGGGATGAGCAGTGCTTTATGCTTTGTGCAACAGTCAAATCAGAGTTGCGCATGTTGTTTTTGTACTTTGCAGAGCACATCTCCCTTTTCGTGAAACTCCCAATTGTACTAGGGAATAAAGCATATTGGAAGCACTCATTTTGAGTTCCTTGGTAGCTTTGAGTGTGTGACCTTATGACTTTCTTGATTCTCATGAGAGAGAGCTTTAGTAACTTCTGCCTGAGGGGACAGCTTCTAAAAGTTCCTTTGTCCTTGCATGTTCCATATCGAAGAACCACAGACGGGGGAGAGCTTCATTAGACAGGTTGACAGATAGTCAACAATCCAGTAAGCAGACATGTTGACTTTTGCTCATCAGACAGGTGATCTCTAGAGATAATCAAGTTACTTTTTAGGGCAGACATGTTATAGATATACTTAAGGTAATAATCTGCATACTAAGTAGACAGATCAGCAACTAATATGAAGTCCAATTAAATCATTGATAAATGTTTAGTTTTTATCAAAACTTGGGGCAAATGCACATCAGACATTTAGAGACTTAACGGTCTGGGGGCCGGTGGGGCGGTGGTCTGGAGGCCGAGGGCGGTGACTCATCATTCGATGGTGGTGGTCCGATGATGTCACCTGAGATGGAACCAAGGAATTTCAAATTACTAGCCTTTAGGTGATATTTGCAATATCCCAAATTTAGTTAAAATAAAATACTCTATAAAATCTCTTGATTTTTAAAATCCTTCATATTTAATACCCAAACAAAGTATTTTAAATTGAAGCATTTTAATTACCCTCTTAAAATACTTTACCCTCTCTAAATGCCCCATCCAAACACACTTAGTCTTTGAAACTTTGGTATTTTTATGGGTTTGAGTATCTCTTATATTCTGTTAATGATATATTCTTGGCTTATAAAAAAACAATACACCATTTGTATAGTTAAGAATAAAATAAGTTGTACAGGTGAATGGTTCCCAATCTGCATGTACTAGGAATTGTTTTTTGGGAGATTCTATGTCTGCAATTTATAGTTGAACACTTTTGTTATTTGGTCTTTCATTACTTGGACTGATAGGATAATTACAGATGATGGGTGTTATCACTACATGATTCTTCTTTGCTTCTAAATTTTCAACAGAAAGAGACTCAAAGTTTGAATGGCAACTAAATCAAAGTTTACTACTATTAGCAAGCCAACTATAACAGTGTTAGCTTGCTAATTAACATCCAAAGCTCTATCTACTGTATCTATCATCCCTTTTGCTTCAAACCCTATTATCAAACCAATGTCAATAACAGAGAGAGTGAGGGAGAGACAGAGCTTACCAGTGGATGGTGGTGGTGGCCTCCGGTGGTTGCACTCACGGCAGTTCCAGAAAGGGTGGTGGTTGAGGGGCTCACTGGGTGAAGAGAGGGAGAGAGTAATAGGGTAAAATGGGGGGAAAAGGTCTTCACCGGAGGGGAGGGGAGGTTGTCACGGTGGGGAGAAGGGAGGGGAGAGGACGTTTGCCAGAGGGGGAGTGGAAGAGAGGGAAAGAAGAAGATGGTGAAATGGGGGGAAAGGGAACCCGCATGCGATTTAGGGATTTTAGAATTAGTGACCGAAATTATTTGGTCGCTAATTCGATCGCAGATTCAAAAAATAACTTAGCGACCGCATTAATGCGGTCGCTAAATTAAGCCCGATTTCGGTCACAAATTCGATTGCTAAATAAGTCAAATATATTGACTTTGTATTCTTATTATTTAACGACCGCAATTGTGACCGAATACTTAGAGACGGACGTATTCGGTCACTTCGTCGGTCGCTAATCACAGTGTAGTGACTATTCTTTTTAATTGCCCTAGAACGGTCGCTAATGCGGTCGCTATAGCAACCGAATATATTCTGTCGCTAATTATCGGTCGCTAAACGACTTATTTCTTGTAGTGTATTCCTATAGTGATTGGAGGTTTTGGTTTGGTGAAATTGTAGAATACTTAAAATAGTTTCATTTGATGGATCTAGTTGCATATATGGGTTAGAATACCACTTGTACTAACTCGACTCACATTGGTTTCAACCCGTAAATAAACGGATCAATGCAACTTGTCCACAAATTAAAAGCTTTTTTCTCTTTTGATTATATTTTCTTAATTAAAAGTAATCAATCCATACTTAATTTTAAAAGAACAACATGGTTACCCAATGAGTGCAGCTCAGTTGGTAAGCAGCGCTGAGTTGGTGGGGGAAGGTCTCAGGATCGATTCCCATCGAATGCTTCCTTGGGGATACTTCGTGGACTCACCGGGGTGCCAAAGACCCTAATTCACTACAAAAAAAGTCATTTTAGCGACCTACATAATCGGTCGCTAAATGGGTCGCTAAACCATTTAGCGACCGATTTAGTGACCACCAAATGATTTAGTGGCTATGTATTTTGCTAACATGTTTGGTGGTCGCTAAATGGTTTAACGACCGAATTTTCATATTTAGCGACCAAATTTGGTGGTCGCTAAACACATCTTTTTTTGTAGTGATTACAGTGAGTCCTAAACCAAAAAAAAAAAGAACAACATAGTTGTTATCCCCCAAATAAATTAATTTAGCTGGTAGCCAAGTTAACGGCTAATAACAAAATTAGCTGGGAAAATTAGATGGGTAAAATTCAGCAGAGGAGTAAAACAGTCGAGGATGCTTAGTAATGGATCAGCTAGAGAGCTTCTTGGGTTGGGCCTTGTTGATGGGCCAGGTTTGAAAGGCATAATTGGGCTAAAGCACAATGGGCCACGAGCTGCTAGAAGGAGTCATAGGAACGTGCAAGGTTAAGGAAGGAAGCCGTTGCCGACGGATGCCACAAAACATGCCGAGAAAATAGGAGTTGAGCTGTTGAGGGGTAGCCGTTGCGGCCATAGCGATTAAGAGGCGTGAGCAGCTGAGTAGAGGATAGTTGCATGTATTTAGGGAGTTTAGCCAATTAGAAGGGGGTTGTTAATGGTGAGATTTAGACTATAAATACCCATTATGTAACACCTCATTTTTCGTTAAGTGCTTTTATATATGTTGTTTACTTGTTTAAACCTTAGGACTTAGCTTAGAGTTGTTGTTGAGGGCTAAGTGGGATTTCTAGGCTTAAATCCCTTTTCTGGTACATGAGCACGGTCGTGCTCATGTCTAGCACGGTCGTGCTCAATGCCGTGTCTTATGACCGTTTAGATCACTAGCACGACCGTGCTTAATAGGAAGCACGACCGTGCAAGGGATTGGCGTCACGGAGACGCTAAGGCAAGTACGCCCGTGCTTAGTAAAGTGCACGATCGTGCTTAGGTCTGCTGCTTATAAAAGTGGCACAGAAACCGATGGTTGCATTTTTAAACCCTATTTTGGCACATCAGTCACCCTAGTGCAGCTACACCTTGTTTCTTCCCTACTTTCTCTAAACTCATCGCTTTCTTGGAGTTTTGGAGGTTCTTTGGGAAGCTTAGTTGGTCTGTGCCAATCTTAGAAGGTAATGGTTTCTCCCTCTTTTGGTTTCCTTTCTTTCATTAAGAATTGGGAACTAATGGTTTGACCTTTTTCTGTTTAACCAAGGCTTTGAAAGCTAACTGAGCCGCTCGAGGGACGCGTTGGTTTTCCGTTTGTGTTGTCACTATCAGATTCTTCATATCGGGTATGGGGAGAAGGATAGTGTAATCATTTGCCAAGGGGGTAGCACAAGATGAGGGGTTCTCATAGCCCCATTAATGTTGTTGTTAACTGTTGTCAATGCCATGTTATGTTTGATGATATGGATTAATTGCTATTAATGTTGTTTGAGTATGAGTATGCCTGTTATGTATACCTATTACTATAATTGCCTATTAGTTATTGGTATGTTATGATTGACATGAATATTGTTATTATCATGTTGATTGGTTGAATAATGAGATTGATGTTTGGATGTTAATAAGACCCTACTTGGTTAATAGGACTTTTAACTAACATAACGGTTAAGGGATTAATTTCCCTAATGTTTCATAAAACATGAACTGTTGGTGAGAGGTGACGTTTTATGCCAAATGGATTAGTCAAGACCTTATGATTTGATCTAGGAGTGTTTAGGGAGGTTTTAACCCCAAGAACACCATGAATCTGCCCAGAACAGTATGTCCATGCCCAGGAGCACGGTCGTGCATCAAGCACGACCGTGCATAAAAGGAAGCACCACCGTGCTTCACTTAAATGGAAGCACGCCCGTGCATAGGGTGAGCACGCCCGTGCTCCCCCTCCAGTACAGAATCCGAGATTAAAGGTTTTAAAGGGGTGTTTCACCCTAAATGTTCCCAATGATGAAATAAGACACCAATTGAATGAAGACAGTTTGATAACTTAATTACATACTAATTAAGATAAAGATTAATAAGTTGGTGGGTGGTGCCCAATGGGTTGCCATGACGTTGATAAACTTTGGTACTTATTGGCCGAAGCGAAGGAGGTGGTTGCCCTTATTTGTTGTTGTGTTCATGCATCACGCATTGGAGCTGATAGTGGGGGAAGATCAACATAGGGGAGGTCGTCCTAGAGTACGACGAACTGGTCGTCCGCGGGTGGTTCACCCAAGGTTTGGTGGACTGTGCGCCCCCGTGGCGGCGCATCCTAGGTATGGTGCGTTGGCTATCCAAGGGGTTCACTCATGGTTTGATGTACTGTCGGCATTGGTGCTTTTTAGCCAATGGGGATATGTAACTCCAAAGTTGCCTTCCTGAGATAGTTTGGATTCACATGCATAATGGAGTAGCGGAGTAGTGTTGCACCGCATAGCATATGTTGGTTGAGATAACATGTTGATGTGATTAAATTATGCTGATGATATATGTTGTATATTGCTATGTGATAAGCCTCTGGCTCATCTAGTTTTATGGCTAGTATGACCAGGGTTTTGTGCAAATTATATCCTATTTTCACCCAAATTAGATTAGATTGTCCTCAAGCAAGGTTTTGAGTCTCTAAAGAAGTTTTAGGTTAAATTAGCCAATTTTGAGTCAAATAATACACTTATAGCTGTGTCTTTGTTTTCAGGTTAAGTTGGAAGTCAAGAGAATAAAGAAACAGGGGATTCGCCTCGCGAACAGCTCTTCGCCTCGCGACCCCGAAGGCTGACTGTTCCAAGAAAATGCAAGGTCTCTAGTTCGCCCCGCGAATAAGATCTCGCACCGCGAGTCACCCAACCCTGAAAGTCAGAGACTATCACGGCTTACACGTGTTGAAGGTCACGGCTGTGGCAGTTTTGAAGTTGAAGAGTCTCGCCTCGCGAGCCTGGAAGTCAGAAAGCATCACGGTTGGCCCCTGATGTTCATAACGGGCGTAATAAGAAGACTCTTCAGTTCCTCGCCTCGCGAGTAGTCCTTCGCCCCGCGAGAATACCAAGCGTTGCTGACTCTTCACAATATTCGCCTCGCGAATTAGGTCTCGCCTCGCGAGTGGCAAAAATTCCTGAATGTTATAAATAGTTGTCTAGGCAGATTATGAACAACTTTTGCTTCTCCACAGTTTTACATATTTTTCTGTGTGTTTTGTTTTTGTCATGGAGAACTAATTTCTTAGATTAGTCTATTGTATGAGAATTCCATATACTTGAGGTTTTGTAATTCCTGTTTTAATTGCTTTTCCCTTTTCAATACCATATTATACATTTCTGTTTGTTATTTCAGGAGTGTGTAGTGTTGTATTGATTTGTTTCAGTGATGTTATGTTCCTATACTAAATCGCGTTTGTTATTTCGCGTGTGTTCATTCATGTTCGTTAGTTCATGAGGGCTTAACCCCGTTTGTTATTTCGGGAATAGGAACATATATCCATAGTAGCGATTGCGTTGTTAATTGTTGCTACAACTGAAAGGGGATTAGAATCTGCTTAGGGCTTGGGATTACATGAACCAATGATAGTGGGGAATTCGAGAACAGTAGATTAATCGTTGTTTGCTATTTGATAATCTTTTTGAACTGCCTTGTTTTATTGCTCTGTTTTCATTGTCTTATTTTCTTTGATTGCATCCAAACAAACCCCCCCCCCCCCACCAAAAACTGATTTTTGTGAAAAATAACACTTTAAGAGTCTGTGTGAGACGACATCCGAGTTATCGCCCTAACTACAGTTTGAAAACCCGCTCGTTGTTTTTTGGCGCGTCTTGCGACAATGACGACCAAAAATTGGCGCTGATTTAGGGGACTCTTATTTGTTATTTTTCCATTTTTTTTTCTTTCTTTCTTTTCTTTTTCTTTTATTTTCTGTTTTTGTTTTGAATTGGTCTGGCTACTAGGTCTAATTGCCCTGACTTGTGTGATTTTGACCCGGAAATTGAAAGAACACTGCACACACTCCGTAGAGAATTTCGGGCTAGCACTAGTAGTGATTATAATTCCAAAACTGTTTTTGAAAACATGGGAGATCAAAGGACATTAAGACAGCTTGCTGCCCCTGATGTAAATTACAATGGATTGTGTATTTCATATCCTGGTGCTGATACTCCTTTTGAACTAAAATCTGGTTTCATTCACTTGTTGCCAAAGTTTAATGGTCTTGCAGGTGAGGATCCACACAAGCACTTGAAGGAATTCCAAGTTGTATGCTCCACAACCTCGAGATCAGAGGGAGTAACTGAGGATAGCATCAAACTGAAGGCTTTTCCATTTTCACTCTAGGGAGCTGCAAAGGATTGGCTGTTGTATCTTGAGCCTAACTCTATCACCACTTGGAATGATTTGAAGAGGGTTTTCCTAGAAAGATATTTTCCTGCTTCAAGAGCTGCGTCAATAAGGAAAGAAATATGTGGCATCAAGCAAGGGTATGAGTCGTTAGCTGAATATTGGGAAAGATTCAAGCATTTGGTATCCAGTTGCCCCCAGCATCAGATTTCTGAACAACTCCTTATCCAGTACTTTTATGAAGGATTACTGCCGATGGATAGGAATCTTTTGGATGCTGCTAGTGGGGGAGCACTAGTTGATAAGACCCCAGCTGCTGCCAAGCAACTCATTGAGAATATGTCATTGAATTCCCAGCAGTTTACTACCAGAAGAAATTCAGTTGAGACAAGAGGTGTGCATGAGGTCCATAGTTCGTCTTCCAACCAGGCCGCCCTTGAGAATAGATTGGATGAGCTCACTTCTTTTGTAAGGCAATTGGCAATAGACAGGGTTCAGCCTGCAAAGTTATGCAGCATGTGCAATTCACCTGAGCACCCATATGATGCATGCCCCATACAGAGAGAAGAGTTTGTCAGTGAAGTGTCTCAAGCTTATGCAGTAAATCCATATAATCAAGGAAACAATCAGAATCAGTACAGCACTCCAGATCTCTCCACCAATAGGTACCATCCCAACTGGAGGAATCATCCTAATCTGCGGTATGGGAATTCATCCCAACAACAACCGATGGCAGCACCTCAGAATCCTCCTCAAGTGACCACTTCTGCACCTTCTGGACCTTCATTAGAAGACTTGGTAAAGCAAATGGCTGCAACCAATATACGGTTTCGGCAGCAAGTAAATGCCAGCATTCAAGATTTGAGGACACAGATTGGACAGCTGGCCATATCCATGAATAACATACAGCAAGGTCAAGGATCCAATCAGCTACCTGCACAGCCAGTGATAAATCCCAATGCCTCCAACCCTAATGTGAGTGTCATATCTCTGAGATCTGGAAAAGTTGTTGAGGCCACCTCTGGAAAAGATGAAGAAACTATTGAGGTAACTCCTGACCCTACTGTTGAAGTTGAAGTTAAGAAGGTATACAGACCACCAATCCCATTCCCACACAGATTACAGAAAAATAAGAAGATTGGTGGTGAAGACAAAGAAAGGGAGATTTTAGATGTGTTCGGAAAAGTAGCTGTGAATATTCCCCTTCTAGATGTGATCAAGCTGGTGCCCAAGTATGCCAAATTTCTAAAGGATCTATGCACCAACAAGAGGAAGATGAAGAATAATGAGAGGGTTGATTTGGGAAGAAATGTCTCAGCTCTTATCCAGTCTAGGCCTGCACCAGAAAGAGTTGTTGTTTTAGCCCCTACTCAGGCATTACCACAGAAGTGCAACGATCCAGGCACTTTCACTATTCCATGCACTATTGGGGACAGGAAATTTGAAAACTGCATGTTGGATTTGGGTGCCTCCATAAATGTCATGCCTACCTCCATCTTTAACAACCTTGATCTTGGGCCTTTGCAGTATACAGGTCTCACCATCCAGTTGGCTAACAGGACCAGTGCCCGACCCATGGGAATGGTAGAAGATGTGCTAGTGCAAGTTGATGATTTGATCTTCCCTGCTGACTTCTACATCTTAGACATGGCAGGAGAGACACATTCCAGTAGATCACCAATAATCTTGGGCAGACCATTCATGAAGACAGCCAAGACTAAGATTGATGTGAATGATGGGACTATGTCTATGGAGTTTGGTGATATTGTGGCCAAATTCAAGATCTTTGATGCTATGAAACACCCACTGGAGGAGCACTCGGTTTTCCAACTAGAGTTGCTTTCTGAGCTTATTGAGGATACCCATGAGGACTTTATTTCTGATTTTCCATTCATTTCTGGTTTTGATGATTTGTATTCATGTACTAACCTGTATGACACTAACCCTTGTTCTGTTTGTCTTGAGTTTCTTGAATCAACCTTGCGGGGTGATAGTGATAGTGAGAGTGAAGCGTCCTGCTTCAGGCCAAGTCCTTGACATCCTGGCTACTCCCAATGTACCATCCGTTGAGCAGCCGCCCTCCCCCTAACTATCAAGCCTTCCAGGGGGAACCTGAAATAACTACCTGGAGACGAATGAAAAACTTCCAGTCATCATTTCCTCCAGCCTTGACTCTGACCAGGAAGCCAAGCTTTTGGAGGTTCTGAAGAAGCACAAGAAGGCTATTGGGTGGACCTTGGCTGATATTCCAGGAATTAGCCCCTCCAGATGCATGCACAGAATTCTATTGGAGGATGGGGCTAAACCAGTTAGACAGGCCCAAAGACGCCTCAATCCACTGATTCTGGATGTGGTAAAGAAAGAGGTGACTAAGCTTCTGCAGGCAGGTATTATATACCCCATCTCTGATAGTACTTGGGTAAGTCCGGTGCAAGTTGTACCAAAGAAGTCCGGTCTCATAGTAGTTAGGAATGATAATAATGAGTTTGTACCTACTAGAGTCCAAAATAGCTGGCGAGTCTGTATAGATTATAGGAAGTTGAACCAGGCCACCAGAAAGGATCATTTTTCTTTGTCATTCATAGATCAAATTCTAGATCGGTTGGCTGGTAAATCTCATTATTGCTTTCTTGATGGTTTTTACGGGTATTTCCAGATCCATATTGCCCCTGAGGATCAGGAAAAGACCACTTTTACGTGCCCCTTCAGTACGTTTGCCTATAGGAGGATGCCATTTGGCCTTTGTAATGCTCCTGGCACCTTCCAAAGATGCATGCTTAGCATTTTCTCTGAATTTATTGAAAATTGCATAGAGGTGTTCATGGATGACTTCACTGTATATGGCTCCTCATTTGATGCATGTCTGCATAGTCTGAGTTTAGTTCTACAAAGATGCATTGAGACTGATTTGATTTTGAACTATGAAAAATGTCACTTTATGGTAGAACAGGGGATAGTTTTGGGTCATGTAATTTCTAAAGAGGGTATTTCAGTAGATCCTGCAAAAATTGATGTGATTTCTTCATTGCCTTACCCATCTTGCGTACGCGAGATCCGTTCTTTTCTTGGACATGCAGGTTTCTACAGGCGCTTTATAAAGGACTTCAGCAAGATAGCTCTGCCATTGTCAAACCTGCTGAAGAATGATGCCCTGTTCCATTTTGATGACCATTGCAAGGAGGTATTTGACTACCTGAAAAAAGCATTGACCTCTACCCCCATCATCCAGCCCCCAGACTGGACACTCCCTTTTGAACTAATGTGTGATGCTTCCAATTTTGCTGTGGGAGCGGTTCTGGCACAAAGGGTGGGCAAGGCTGCCCATGTAATTCATTATGATTCTAGGACATTAGATGCTGCACAATCAAATTACACCACCACTGAGAAAGAACTGCTAGCTGTTGTATTTGCACTTGATAAGTTTAGGTCATATTTGCTAGGTTCTAGGGTTATTGTTTTCACTGACCATGCAGCTCTGAAATATCTATTAAAGAAACCAGAGGCTAAGCCAAGACTGATCAGGTGGATGCTTTTGCTCCAAGAATTCAATGTGGAGATAAAAGACAAGAGTGGAGCTGAAAATTTGGTAGCAGATCACTTGAGCCAAATAGCTAGGGATGAGGATCCTTCTCCCATCCAAGATGATTTCCCTGATGAGAGGCTTCTACATCTGTATGGGGTAACACCCTGGTTTGCTGACATAGTTAACTTTCTTGTTGCTGGTGTTGTTCCTGCAGGTACAAGTAGACATAAGTTCCACAAGCTCAAGAGCGATGCAAAGTACTATGTGTGGGATGATCCCTACCTTTGGAAGTTTTGCAGTGATCAGGTGATTCGGAGGTGTGTCCCCGATCATGAGACAGAGTCCATCTTACACTTCTCACATGCCTCTCAAGTTGGAGGACATTTTGGACCACAGAGGACAGCAAGAAAAGTCCTGGATTCTGGGTTCTACTGGCCCACAATTTTTAGAGATTCCTATGAGGTATACAGGAATTGTAAAGAATGTCAAACAACAGGCCCTGCCATCACTAGTAGGAGTGAGATGCCTCAGCAGCCCATGCTCTATTGTGAGGTTTTTGATGTATGGGGGATTGATTTCATGGGTCATTTCCCCCTTTCTTTTGGTTTTGTATATATTCTTTTGGCTGTAGACTATGTTTCAAAGTGGGTGGAAGCAATCCCCACTAGGACTAACGATGCTAAAGTTGTTTCCAAATTTGTTAGGTCCAACATTTTTTGCAGGTTTGGCATACCTAAGGCCATCATCAGTGACCAGGGCACACACTTCTGCAACAGAACCATGGAAGCCTTACTCAGAAAATATGGAGTTGTGCATAGAGTTTCCACTGCTTATCATCCCCAGACCAATGGCCAGGCTGAAATATCAAACAGGGAGATCAAGCGAATCCTAGAGAAGATGGTGCAGCCGAATAGAAAGGAATGGAGCCGCCATCTGGAAGACGCACTGTGGGCACAGAGGACCGCTTTCAAGACACCTATAGGAATGTCCCCCTTCAGGCTTGTATTTGGTAAGGCGTGTCACCTCCCGTTGGAAGTTGAGCACTGTAACGCCCTTCGTTACATTAGTAACCCAAAACAATTGTATAAAAACCCTTTAATACATTTAATTAAAATATGTTAGTCATAAAAATTTTATCAATTATGTAAGTCTGGAAAATGTCTCATATTAAATAAAATAGTAATAATGTATCAAAGTAATAGATAATAAATTCATACGTCCAAATAAAACCCACCTCAAAACGGCGTCTACTAATAAACCCAACGATAAATAAAAAATAAAATAAATATGTCTAGCCACAAACGGCTCCTTATTCAAAATAAAATACTAACAAAGCTAGATAATAAATAAGTAAATTTGCTAAGTCTTCAATCCTCTTCAGCTTCGATGATATCGTCCTCGTGCTCTGAAAACAACACTTTTAATGAGATATAATCCCAGTGAATAAAAATCAAGTTCTAAAAACATTTTCGCAAATAGTGTTGTTCTCAGTAGGTGCGGTGTAGGAAAAACATTCATGGTACCCGCTAATTTTTAAAATATTGAATATAATAAACCTCCAAAATAGTAATTATATATATATGTATATATAATTACTATTTTGGAGGTTTATTATATTCAATATTTTAAAAATTAGCGGTACCATGAATGTTTTTCGATTACCGCACCGGCCGAGAACAACACTATTTTGTAAAAATGTTTTTAGAACTTGATTTTTATTCACTGGGATTATATCTCATTAAAAGTGTTGTTTTCAGAGCACGAGGACGATATCATCGAAGCTGAAGAGGATTGAAGACTTAGCAAATTTACTTATTTATTATCTAGCTTTGTTAGTATTTTATTTTGAATAAGGAGCCGTTTGTGCCTAGACATATTTATTTTATTTTTTATTTATCGTTGGGTTTATTAGTAGACGCCCGGTTTTGAGGCTTGGGGTTTTTATTTGGACGTATGAATTTATTATCTATTACTTTGATACATTATTACTATTTTATTTAATATGAGACATTTTCCAGACTTATATAATTGATAAAATTTTTATGACTAACATATTTTAATTAAATGTATTAAAGGGTTTTTATACAATTATTTTGGGTTACTAATGTAACAAAGGGCGTTACATAAATGGTATCAGAGCGGCACCTCTCCCAGTACGGTGTGGTTCGGGGACGAACCAAGCGGAAGCTGGTGGGCATGTAACACCCGGGTGCCGACGAGGGCGGGGAGTGGTCGTCGGTGCAAGAAGGCATGGACAATGAGCGGCTCCTGGCAGGCTTATAGGCGGAGGGGCACATGAATGAACCGATTACACACCCGAATGAGAGGGATCCTGAGACTGTGTAGGTATGGGACTATACAGTTGAGGAAGGCTTATATGAATTGATTAGTACTACCTATACTAACAAGATGCATCTTCTTTTCGGAAGCCCATCACTTAAGAACTCCGCAGTTAAGCGTGCTTGACTTGGAGCGATTCTGGGATGGGTGACCTCCTGGGAAGTTTTCCCGAGAAGCGTGTGAGTGAGGACAAAGCACGCTGAAAAGATCTGTGTTGGTTTGTGGGGACAGTCGTCAATCCATAGAGCAGCCAGGGATGTTACAAGCACCGTGCATACTGGGCAGTCAAGTGCTGTAACTTGGACATGAAGGAAGCTGGTGTTGAAAGAAAACTGCAGTTGCAGCAACTTGAGGTGCTTAGGCTAGAACCCTATGAAAGCTCCAGGATTTATAAAGAGAAAACAAAACAATTTCATGATAGGATGATTGTTAGAAAAGAATTTTCTGTGGGCCAGCTAGTCTTATTGTTTAACTCCCGCCTGAAATTGATGGCTGGGAAACTTAGATCCAAATGGGATGGCCCCTTTGTTGTTACTAACATTTTTCCTTATGGTGCAGTAGAGATTACACGTGCAGGTACCCACAAGCCATTCAAGGTTAACGGGCAGAGGCTGAAGCCATTCCATGGTGTGGATGCTGTTGTTCCTGTGGATGTTAATGTTGAGGAGCTCTCCTTAGAAGCTCCCACCTACACTGATACTTGATCAGGGAGTTTTTTTTTTTCTTTTCCCTCACTCTGATTTTATTGTTATGTTGTTTCATTGGGGACAATGCATGTTTTAAGTGTGGGGGAGGGAACTAGTTGTAGTTTTTGTTTTGTTTTGTTTGTTTTCCTTTTCTTTTAATAAAGCTCCTGAATAATTTGAGAAGCTCAGGAGTTGTGTTGAGTCTAGTGTTGGCAAGTTTATTGGATTTTATTGATTTTGCATAGATTGATTGCATGTTATTTGTTGACTGTTCCCCCTAGGATTTGAAAATTTTTTGAAAAATGATCCTCATGTGATTGAAAACTGAACTTTGAGATTTTGTTATGATGGCATGATTTATGATAAGTTTGGGGTGATAGGAAGCACACACTAGGGATAGAATCTCTGTCAAACAATTTGCATGAATGTCCAGGTGAGGTTTTGAGCCTCCAACATGTTTTAAACTATGTGAAATCACTTTCAAGTTGCACTTTCCTGAATTTGCTTGAATCTCTTTATGGTTTGCATGATTATGTGTTTGCTTCAGATGATTTAGGCATTTTCTTTGTAAATAGCTACTTAGCCTAAAATAACCATCCCTAATGCATGTTCCCTAGTTAGCCCCATTGAGCCTGATTAGCCTGTTAATTCTTGATAACCTAATGTTATAAGCCCAAAAAAATCTGGAAAACCATGTTAACCCGATCTTAGGATTAGGAGAGCATGGAATCTTAGAAAGAAGAAGGGTGCAAGAAACTAAGTTTGGGGTGGCTGCAAGGTGTAATGTGTTGTTTGGGATTGAAAAAAAAAAAGTGGAACAGGTATATATACAATAAAAAGGTTGGGGCCAAAGGCTTGTAGAAAAAAAAAAGTTTTAGAAAAATAAAAGAGGCTGTAGTCACCCAAAGCATAAATAAAAAACGAGAAAAGGAACTTGAGTGGAATTCCAATGTTTTGAAGTGTTTTCATGCTCTCTTAGTTCCTAGGGTCCTCAGCCTAGTACCCTTGTATATCCTACCCTTAGCCAGTCCCCATTACAACCCATAAAAGACCTTTTGATGTTGCATGCATGTTTTCTGTGGGAATCATTTTGAGATGAAAATCAAATTTGTGGGAAGTGTTCTTGAAAGTGAAACTGAGTGCAAAGTTGTTAGCCTGACACAAACTGAGCGATTGAGTGAAATACTAAACTCCCTTGTGAGGAAGGCAGTTGTTTGAATTTGGTGATCTCCCTCTTGTGTGTGACTTGGATCCCCTGCTTAGATTGATGATTGTTTGAATAATGAAATTCTCAATTGTTTAGAATGAATGATTGTGGGGATTGCTTTGCTTGAAAAGGGGGGACAATGAAGAAAACTGTTTTGATGAAACTGCTTGAATTTGTGTAAGGTTGATTGAATCTTTTAAGCTTGCCAGGTCTTGAGTCTTTTTGATTTTTGAGTTTTAGTTTGCTTGGGGACAAGCAAAGTTTAAGTTTGGGGTATTTTGATAAGCCTCTGGCTCATCTAGTTTTATGGCTAGTATGACCAGGGTTTTGTGCAAATTATATCCTATTTTCACCCAAATTAGATTAGATTGTCCTCAAGCAAGGTTTTGAGTCTCTAAAGTAGTTTTAGGTTAAATTAGCCAGTTTTGAGTCAAATAATACACTTATAGCCGTGTCTTTGTTTTCAGGTTAAGTTGGAAGTCAAGAGAATAAAGAAACAGGGGATTCGCCTCGTGAACAGCTCTTCGCCTCGTGACCCCGAAGGCTGACTGTTCCAAGAAAATGCAAGGTCTCTGGTTCGCCCCGCGAGTCACCCAACCCTGAAAGTCAGAGACTATCATGGCTTACCCGTGTTGACGGTCACGACTGTGGCAGTTTTGAAGTTGAAGAGTCTCGCCTCGCGAGCATCCATTCGCCTCGCGAGCCTGGAAGTCAGAAAGCATCACGGTTGGCCCCTGATGTTCATAACGGGCGTAATAAGAAGACTCTTCAGTTCCTCGCCTCGCGAGTAGTCCTTCACCCCGCGAGAATACCAAGCGTTGCTGACTCTTCACAATATTCGCCTCGCGAATTAGGTCTCGCCTCGCGAGTGGCAAAAATTCCTGAATGTTATAAATAGCTGTCTAGGCAGATTATGAACAACTTTTGCTTCTCCACAGTTTTACATATTTTTCTGTGTGTTTTGTTTTTGTCATGGAGAACTAATTTCTTAGATTAGTCTACTATATGAGAATTCCATATACTTAAGGTTTTGTAATTCCTATTTTAATTGCTTTTCCCTTTTCAATACCATATTATACATTTCTGTTTGTTATTTCAGGAGTGTGTAGTGTTGTATTGATTCATTTCAGTGATGTTATGTTCCTATACTAAATCGCGTTTGTTATTTCGCGTGTGTTCATTCATGTTCGTTAGTTCATGAGGGCTTAACCCCGTTTGTTATTTCGGGAATAGGAACATATATCCGTAGTAGCGATTGCGTTGTTAATTGTTGCTACAACTGAAAGGGGATTAGAATCTGCTTAGGGCTTGGGATTACATGAACCAATGATAGTGGGGAATTCGAGAACAGTAGATTAATCGTTGTTTGCTATTTGATAATATTTTTGAACTGCCTTGTTTTATTGCTCTGTTTTCATTGTCTTATTTTCTTTGATTGCATCCAAACACCCCCCCCCCCCCCCAAAAAAAAAAAAAAAAACTGATTTTTGTGAAAAATAACACTTTAAGAGTCCGTGTGAGACGATACTCGAGTTGTCGCCCTAACTACGAGTTTGAAAACCCGCTCGTTCTTTTTTGGCGCGTACGCGACAGCGCGACCGCTATGCCATGCTATGATGTATGTTCATCTTACTTACTACTTCCATGCTGATGTGTTTACATGTTTTCTTGCTCCCCGTTTTCTCTGTTTCTGTTGTTTGCATGTATCGTTTATGCAGAGGACGGTGGGTAGCCAGGAGAGGAGTAACTCTGAGGAGCCACGACTCTAGCTAGGATGTTTAGATGTTTTAGTTGTTAGTTTATTTTCAGTTTCAGATGTATTCCGAGGATTTATTCTAGCACGGTTATACCATCTCTGTATGTGACATCGGAGTTGGGTTATGTTTTCTGTTTTATGGTTATGTTTATGTTTTATTTCTCTTTTAAATCTTGTTATATTTCCGCGTTGAGACGTTACAATGTGGTGCTTTCTATCCAGTTTTTATTTTATGAAATAAATGCATGTTTTTATCTTACCTCTTTTACGTAAATGTTTTATAATTAACATGTGGGGTAGAGGGTGTCACATTTAGTGGTATCAGAGCAGGTCTGTCCTATCAGGCCGTGGTATGAGTCTGTTGTGGTTGAATTGTCTATACTTGTTATAGACAATGATGCTTAAAGTTATGAGCCTATCACTTTTTCCTGCTTAAGTTCTCTGTATTTAATGGTTGTTTTGGACATGTACAGGAACTCATGGCAGGAAGGGGCAGGAACGATCAGGCAATCGCTGACGCGTTGGCACTCTTTGCCAATGTGATAGGGCAAGTTCAGAACAACAACAACGGAGGACCGGCTGAGTTTCAGGGTCTTGAAAAGTTCCAGTGGAATAATACGCCATCTTTCAAAGGAGCTTATGACCCCGAGGGTGATCTGTTGTGGATGAGGGAAATAGAGAAGATCTTCCGAGCCATGGATTGCAATGATCAGCAGCGGGTTATCTTCGCCACGTTTATGCTCACCGAGGAGGCTGAGCACTGGTGGGAGAACTGCCGTCAAAGGATGGTGGCTGAGGGCACGACGGTTACATGGTCTATTTTCAGAGATAGGTTCTTGCATAAGTATTTTCCCGCGGATGTCCATGACAAGAAAGAGATGGAATTCTTGGCGCTGAAGCAGGGAAATATCTCAGTGGGAGAGTATGCGGCAAAGTTCGAGGAGCAAGCTAGGTATTACACACCATATCAGGTTATGGTTGATGATCGTTCAAAGTGTGTCAAGTTTGAGGATGGCCTTCGTCCGGAGATCAAGCAGGCGATCAGTTACCAGGAGATCAGAGTCTTCCCGACCTTGGTGAACAAGTGTAGGATCTTTGAGGATACCTACAAGTCCAGAGTGGCCAGTTTCAGGAATTTAGATAGCCAGGGCAGCGAGAAGACCGAGCAGAAGGACAAGGACAAGCAGCGTTGCACTCCAGCCGGCAGGGATTTTAAACAGAGTGGCAGGAAGCCACAGTTTTCTTATGATAGGTCCAAGGGAGGGAACTCTAATGCCCCAACGCCCATAAAGTACGGCAAGTGTGGCGCACCAGATCGCTTCACTACCCAGTGCAAGGAATCGGACATCATCTGCTTTAGGTGTGGTAAGTCTGGTCACATCAGTCGGGATTGTGGAGAAGCGAAGTCAGAACATCCAAATGCTAGCAAGAGTCAGCAGTCTCAAGCTAATCGACTGAAGACCATTGGGAGAGTCTTTACTCTTAGTGGAGCTGAGGCCTCCGAGTCTGATGACTTAATTCAAGGTATGTGCTTAATTGATGTGACTCATTTAACTGTATTGTATGACTCGGGTTCTAAGCACTCGTTTATATCACATGATAGGGTCAAGAGTTTAAATTTGCATGTTACCTTTCTTGAGTATGATTTGATTGTTTCCACACCTACAAACAAGCATGTTCTCACTTCTCATGCATGCAAGAACTGTCATATTACCATTGATGGTAGAATCTTTACTGTTGATCTTGTATGGTTAACTTTAAAACAACTTGATATTATTCTTGGCATGGACTGGTTATCTTCCAACCACGTCCTTCTGAATTGCTTTGATAAAACCATAGTTTTTGGAACTCCTGTGGAGTCTAAGAATCCGACCTTTTTCTCTACCAACCAAGTTAAGTCTTCGATGAAAGACGAGGCCGAAGTGTACATGTTGTTGTCATCCCTGGAAGTAAAGAGCCCTCCTGATGTCGGAAGTGTGCCTATTGTGCGGGAATTGCCTGAAGTGTTTCCGGGGGATGTTTATAACTTGCCCCTTGAGAGAGACATTGAGTTCACCATAGATTTACTGCCTGGCATCGAGCCAATATCCACAACGCCCTATAGAATGTCTCCTCTAGAGCTAGCTGAGTTGAAGAAACAAATAGAGGATTTGATCCAGAAGCAGTTTATTAAGCCTAGCGTATCCCCATCGGGAGCGCCAGTGTTGCTAGTAAAGAAGAAGGATGGCAGCATGAGGTTATGTGTCAACTATCGACATCTCAAAAAGGTGACCATTAAGAATCGGTATCCCCTCCCTTGGATTGACGACCTTATGGATCAGTTGATAGGAGCATGTGTCTTCTCTAAGATAGATTTGAGGTCAGGGTACCATCGGATTCGGGTTAAGTCTGAGGTCATCCGAAGACAGCGTTTAGGACGCGTTATGGTCATTATGAATACTTAGTTATGCCCTTTGGTGTGACTAATGCTCCTACTGTGTTCATGGACTACATGAATAAGACCTTTCACCCTTACTTGGATAAGTTTATGGTGGTTTTCATAAATGACATTTTATGTACTCCAAGACCAAGGAGGAACATGAGGAACACCTGAGGGTTGTCTTGCAGACCCTTAAGGAAAAGCAGTTGTATGCTAAGTTGTCTAAGTGTGAGTTATGGCTAGAAGAGGTGAGTTTCTTAGAAAATGTCATCTCTAAAGGTCGCATAGCCGTGGATCCAGCTAAGGTTGAGACGGTGCTCCAGTGGGAAGTGCTGAAGTCAGTGACCGAGATTAGGAGTTTCTTGGGTTTAGCAGGGTACTATAGGAGGTTCATAGAAGGTTTCTCTAAGATAGCCTTACCCTTAATCCATCTCACCAAGAAGGGACAATTGTTTTTATCGGACTCTAAGTGTGAAGAGAGTTTCCAAACCCTTAAGGATAGGTTGACATCAACACCAGTGTTAGTTTTACCAGATCCTATTGAACCTTTCATAGTTTACTGCAATGCTTCTAAGCAAGGTTTAGGTGGTAAATTAATGTAGAATGATAAGGTAGTAGCTTATGTGACACCCTTCTACCCCGCATGTTAATATAAAACATTTACTTAAAAGAGGAAATATAAAAACATCCATTTATTTCATTAAATGAAAACTTGGATAAAAGGTACCACATTGTAACAACTCAACGCGGAAATAACATAATTTTAAAAAGATGAAACATAAACAAACATAACACAACCCCGATGTCACATACAGAGCTGGTATAACCGTTCTGGAATAAAATCCTTGGAATACAACTGAAGCTGAAAAGTAACAACAAACTATAACTACTGATAAAGCTAAGCATCCTAACTAGAGTCGCGGCTCCTCAGAGTCTCTCCTCCACTGGCTGCTCACCGTCCTCTGCATAAAGAGATATATGCCAACAACAGACAAAGAGAAACGGGGAGTAAGAAATCATGTAAACACAATGACATTGAAATAGTAAGCAAGATGAACATACATCATAGCATAGTATAGCAATACACAATATATAACATCAATATATAAACAATCACATCAACATATCAAGTCAACCAACATATGCTATGCGGTGCAACACTACTCTGCTACTCCGTTATGCATGTGGATCCAAACTATCTCAGGAAGTCAACTTCGGAGTTACATATCCACATTGGCCATAAAAGCACCAACGCCGGCAGTTCACCAAACCTTGGGTGAAACCCTTGGATAGTCGATGTATCATAACTGGATACGCCACCTCGGGGGCACACGGTTCACCAAACCTTGGGTGAACCACCCGAGAATTAGTCCAGATCATCATAACTTGGACGACCTCCCCTATGTTGAACATCTCCCACTTACAACCTTCAACGTATGAATGCCTGAGCAACGACATACAAGGCAACCACCTCCTTTGCTTGGACTAATAAGCACCCAAGACTTATCACCATCATCAACATCAACACCTTAACCCTTCCGGATCAAGGTCCCCTTAGCCAAAAAGCACTAAGGTCCAACTCATCAACATCTCGACCAAAAAGCACCCAGAGCACCTTGACCAAAAAGCACCAAAGCGTAACAATGTACTGTAACCCAAGGGTACCGACTTAACCAACTTATTATTCTCCGTTATCTTAATTAATTTTTTAATTAAGTTATCTAACCGTTCTCCATTCGATTGGTGCGTTATTACATTATTGGGGACATTTGGGGTGAAACACCCCTTAATTCCTTTAATCTCAGATTCTGACCAGTAAGGGGAGCACGGGCATGCTCACCCCAGCACGGTCGTGTTGCCACTTAAGTGGAGCATGGTTGTGCACACTGTCCTGCACGGCCGTGCTCAATGCGCGACCTGCCTTTCAAAATGCAACTGGGAGCATCCCTGTTTAGCACGGTCGTGCTCCTGGGCCAGTCGTACTGTTCTGGGTATATTCATACGTGTTCTTAGAGCCAAAACTCCCTAACACTCTCAAATCAGATCCTAGGGTCCTTTGACTAATCTAGTTGGCATAAGACCTCACCTCTCACTAACAGTTCATGTTTTATGAAGCATTGGGGAATTAACCCCTTAAGTCCTATGTTAACTAAGAGTCCTAATTAAAACTGATTAGGGTCTTATTAACGTATTTGTCATAACAACAACACAGCCTTATCCAATCAACATCCAGCCAGTCAACGCATAGCAACAGCAACATAACGATCATAATCAGATCATGAACAGACTCAACTATTATACATCATTGGCAAACAACATGATAATCATAAAAAATGAGCATACCATCAACCAATTAGCAATTATAACAATTAACTCATACAATCAGGCAGATCATGGCATCAACACAGTTTAGGCATAGTCATATGAAACATAGCAATTAATAACAACATATAACGAATATGCATTCATAGAAATTAACAACAATAACGGGGTTATGGGGACCCCCCATCTTACGCTACCCCCTTGCGTAATGTATACACTATCCTTCTCCCCATACCTGGTATGAAGATTCCCAACTAAAGCTAAGCGGTAAACCAAACACATTCCCTCGAGCAGCTCGATGAGTTCCCCAAGCATTGGTCAAAATGTCAAAAAGGACACCATTAATCCCCAATTCAAGAAGAAGAAAGGAGATTAACAAAAAGGGATGACAAGGTACACGAATTTTACCTGGTTTAGAGATCCAAACAGCAAACACAATGAGCACGTGTTCACAACGGTGTTCCCCAATTGAAGAACGATGTAAAACAGTGAACATAATGGTCCCTAGAGAGATAGTTTTTAGAGAAAAGAGATGAGACCTCAAAGAGAAAGGTGGGAGGCAATTTTTGAGTGTTAGAGTCGTGTAAACTAGGGTTTAGGGCATAACTTAGAGGTTTAAAATGAATTAGGGTGCAACTGGACCGAAACAGAAGCCCCAAAATGTTGTCAGCGTCGTTAGGCCGGGCTCAGAAAATTTAGGCCGTGCGCAGAAAACGTAGGCTGGGCAGATTCTGCAGAAAACCAGAATGTGAGTTTTTCTGCATTTTAGGCTGGGCTCATAAACTTAGGCCGGGTGGATCCTATAAAACCAGAATTCACTATTACGACCCTCTCAAAGGCTAAACTACCTCTAACATACACATATGCACAAATATCAAACATATCAAACATATAACAACGTATATATGCCAAAACTAACACATATAAACATAAGGGTGAATCTTGGGGTGTTACAATTCCACCCCCCTTATAAAAATTTTGTCCTCAAAATTTCTATTCACCTCGATTGAAAAGGTGCGGATACAACTCCATCATCTTACTTTCCAGCTCCCACGTAGCACTTTCCTCAGTAGCCCCACTCCAAACGACTTTAACCAAAGGTATCTCCTTGCCTCTTAGCTGCTTCACCCTCATATCCTCGACTCGAAGGGGCAGTACCTCAAAAGTCAAGTTCTCTTTTAACTGTATGGTATCGGGTACTATCACGTGACTAGGGTCATGAACATACTTTCTGAGTTGAGACACATGAAAGACACTATGAAGGTTCAACAAGAACGGTGGTAGGGCTAGTTGGTAGGCGACTTCGCAGACTCTTTTCAAAAGTTGGTAGGCGACTTCACAGACTCTTTTCAACATGGTCACCTTCCTAGAATTCGAGCGCCTTCCTCCTTTTGTCATGGTAGCTCTTTTGCATACTCTGTGCAACTTTCATCTTTTCCTGAATTATCCTCACTTTTTCAGTGGTTTCTTACACTACCTCAGGTCCTAACACAACACTATCACCAGGTTCACTCCAACACAAGGGTGTCCTGCATCTCCTCCTATAAAGAGCTTCATAAGGTGTCATCCCAATACTGGAATGGAAACTATTGTTATAGGTAAACTCTATTAGGGGCAAAAACTTGTCCCAACTTCCCGACTATTCTAGTACACAAGCTCTAAGGACTGGATGGTTCTCTCAGACTGGCCATCAGTCTGTGTGTGATGAGCTAAACTAAGCCTAAGCTTCGTTCTTAAAGCCACTTGCAAGCTATTCCAAAACCTAGAGGTAAACCTCGGGTCTCTATCAGATACTATGCTAGAGGGTACACCATGTAACCTAACTATCTCTTTGATGTACAACTTGGCCAACTTTTCCAAAGGATATTCCATGTTCATAGGGATGAAATGGGCAGACTTAGTCGGTCTATCCACAACAATCCATATAGCCTCAAAACCAGTTGGAGTCATAGGGAGTCCAGACACAAAATCCATGGAAATACTGTCTCATTTCCATTCTTGGATACTTAACGGTTGCAACTTACCTGATAGCTTCTAGTGTTCTATCTTAGCCTTTTGGCACACTAAACAAACGTACACAAACTCAGCCACATCTTTCTTCATCCTAGACCACCAAAACATCCTCTTAAGATCCTGATACATCTTAGTGGCACCTGGGTGCACACTCAGTCCACTCCTATGTCCTTCTTCAAGGATCAACTTTCAAAGCTCCGGAACGTCTGGTATACTGACTCTATCTTTGAACCTCAAAACTCATCACTTCCTTCCTTAAAACTAAGGTTTCTACACTAAGAGAGCAACTCCCTGGTCTAAGAGAAACCGGTCTATCTTTTAACCCTCTCTAACTTTGATCCATCAAACTGTTGGTAACCTTCAAGGTTCCAAGCCTAATGCTCTTAGGGGTAACTTCCCAAGCTAAACTCAGGTCTCTAAACTCCTCAATCAAATCCATCTCCCTAACCATCAAAGCGGAGACGTGCAAAGTTTTCCTACTTAAGGCATCTGCCACCACATTGGTTTTTCCTGGGTGGTAGGTTAGATCAAACTCATAATCCTTTAACTACTTCATACAACTACGTTGTCTCATATGCAGCTGCGTTTGATCAAAGTGATACTTTAAAATCTTATGATCACTAAATACCTCAAACTTCGCTCCATATAGGCAATGCCTCCGGATCTTTAAGGTAAATACCATAGCTCCTAACTCTAGGTCATGGGTAGGGTAGTTCTTCTCATGGGTTTTCAACTGCCTAGAAGCATAAGCTACTACCTTACTATCTTGCATCAACACTCCACCTAAACCTTTCTTCGATGCATTGCGAGTACACTAAGAAAGGTTTACTAGGATCGGGCAACACTAAAACTGGTGCTGATGTCAACCTATTCTTAAGGGTTTGGAAACTCTCTTCGCACTTAGAGTCCCACACAAACAACTGTCCCTTTTTGGTGAGACGGGTTAAGGGTAAAGCTAACTTAGAGAAACCCTCTATAAACCTCCTATAGTACCCTGCTAAACCCAAGAAACTCCTAATCTCAGTCACCGACTTCGGCGCTACCCACTGGAGCACCGTCTCAACCTTAGCCAGGTCAACGGTTATCCCACCTTTAGAGATGACGTGTCCTAAGAAACTCACATATTCTAACCAAAACTCACACTTAGACAACTTAGCATACAACTGCTTCTCCCTAAGGGTCTGCAAGACAACCCTCAAGTGCTCCTCATGTTCCTCCTTGGTCTTGGAGTACACTAAGATGTCATCTATGAACACCACCACAAACTTATCCAAGTAAGGGTGAAAGGTCTTGTTCATGTAGTCCATGAACACAACAGGAGCATTGGTCACAACAAGGGGCATAACCAAGTACTCAAATCTATCTTCGAGAAAACACAAGCTCCGATCAACTGATCCATAAGATCATCAATCCTAGGGAGGGGATACCGATTCTTAATGGTCACCTTGTTGAGCTGTCGATAGTCGACACACAACCTCATACTGCCATCCTTCTTCTTTACTAGCAACACAGGCGTACCCCAGGGGGATACGCTAGGCCTAATAAATTGCTTCTGGATAAGATCCTCTGTCTGTTTCTTCAACTCGGCTAACTCTAGAGGAGACATTCTATAGGGTGCTATGGATATTGGCCCGGTGCCAGGCACTAAGTCTATGGTGAACTCAACATCTTTCTCAGGGGGCAAGTTATAAACATCCCCCGAGAACACTTCATGAAATTCTCGCATAACAGGCACACTTCCAACATCAGGAGGGCTCTCTACTTCTAGGGAAGATAACATCATCTACACTTGGGCATCGTCTTTCATTGAAGCCTTAACTTGGTTGGCAGAGAGAAATCTCGGATCCTTAGACTCCACAGGAGTACCAAAAACTAAGGTCTTGTAAAAACAATTTAGAAGGACGTGGTTGGGAGAGAACCAATCCATGCCAAGAATAACATCAAGGTCCTTTAGGGGTAATCATACAAGATCAACAACAAAGTTCTCATTATCAAATGATAATAGAACAACCTTTTTGAACACAAGAAGCACTCACGGGCTCCTTGGATCGTCCAAGACAAACCACCAAATGCAGTAAGTCAAGCCAAAGCAAAACTATAGGTACTTAGTACCACGTAACATTGTCTATATTAATATAGACAATTCAAACAAGAGCACACAACAGACTCATACCACGGCCTGATAGGATAGACCTACTCTGATACCACTAAATGTGACACCCTTCTACCCCGCATGTTAATATAAAACATTTACTTAAAAGAGGAAATATAAAAACATGCATTTATTTCATTAAATGAAAACTTGGATAAAAGGTACCACATTGTAACAACTCAACACGGAAATAACATAGTTTTAAAAATATGAAACATATCAAACATATAACAACATATATATGCCAAAACTAACACATATAAACATAAGGGTGAATCTTGGGGTGTTACATCTTATGCTTCTAGGAAGTTGAAGACCCATGAGAAGAACTACCACACCCATGACCTAGAGTTAGGAGTCGAGGTATTTGCCTTAAAGATTTGGAGGCATTACCTTTATGGAGCAAAGTTTGAGGTCTTTAGTGATCATAAGAGTTTGAAGTATCTCTTTGATCAGAAGGAGCTGAATATGAGGCAGCGTAGGTTGATGGAGTTTTTAATGGATTATGAGTTTGATATAACCTACCACCCAGGAAAGTCCAATGTAGTGGCAGATGCTTTGAGTAGGAAAACCTTGCACGTCTCCGCTTTGATGGTTAGGGATATGGATCTGATTGAGGAGTTTAGAGATCTGAGTTTAGCTTGGGAAGTTAACCCTAAGAGCATTAGGCTTGGAACCTTGAAGGTTACCAACAGTTTGATGGATCAGGTTAGAGAGGGTCAGAAGGTAGACCAGTTTCTCTTAGACCAGAGAGAGTATCTTGCTCAGGGTAGAAACCTTAGTTTTAAGGAAGGAAATGATGGAGTCTTGAGGTTCAAAGATAGAGTCTGTATATCAGACGTTCCTGAGCTTAAAAAGTTTATCCTTGAAGAAGGACATAAGAGTAGTTGAGTGTGCACCCAGGTGCCACCAAGATGTATCAGGATCTTAAGCCCATGTTTTGGTGGCCTAGGATGAAGAAAGATATGGTTGAGTTTGTGTACGCTTGTTTAGTGTGCCAAAAGGCTAAGATAGAACACCAGAAGCCATCAGGAAAGTTGCAACCTTTGAGTATCCCAGAATGAAAATGGGACAGTATCTCCATGGATTTTGTGTCTCATGGATTTTGTGTCTGGACTCCCTAGGACTCCAGATGGTTTTGAGGTGATCTGGGTTGTGGTGGATAGATTGACTAAGTCTGCCCATTTTATCCCTATGAACATGGAGTATCCCTTAGGAAAGTTGACCAGGTTGTACATCAAAGAGATAGTTAGACTACATGGTGTACCCTCTAGCATAGTGTCAGATAGAGACCCGAGGTTTACCTCTAGGTTTTGGAAAAGTTTGCATGAGGCGTTAGGTACCAAGCTTAGACTTAGTTCAACATATCACCTACAGATTGATGGTCGGTTTGAGTGAACCATCCAGTCCTTAGAGGACTTGCTTAGAGCTTGTGTGCTAGAGCAGTCAGGTAGTTGGGACAAGTTTTTGCCCCTGATAGAGTTCACCTACAACAATAGTTTCCATTCCAGTATTGGGATGACACCTTATGAAGCTCTTTATGGGAGGATATGTAGGACACCCTTGTGTTTGAGTGAACCTAGTCACAATGTAGTGCTAGCACCTGAGATAGTGCAAGAAACCACAGAAAAAGTGAGGATGATTTAGGAAAAGATGAAAGTGGCACATAGTAGGCAAAAGAGCTACCATGACAAAAGGAGGAAGGCGCTCAAATTCCAGGAACCTGACCATGTGTTCTTGAGAGTTACCCCGACAACTGGGGTTGGTAGAGTGATGAAAGCAAGGAAACTTACTCCTAGATTCATTTGTCCTTACCAAATTCTAAAAAGAGTCGGCGAAGTCGCATATCAAATAGCTTTACCACCGTTCTGGTCCAACCTTCATAGTGTCTTTCACGTGTCTCAACTCAGAAAGTATATTCACGACCCTAGCCACGTGATAGTACCCGATACCATACAGTTAAAAGAGAACTTGACTTTTGAGGTATTGCCCCTTTGAGTCGAGGATAGGAGGGTGAAGCAGCTAAGATGCAAGGATATTCCTTTGGTCAAGGTCGTTTGGAGTGGGGCTACTGAGGAAAGTACTACATGGGAGCTGGAAAGCAAGATGGTGGAATCGTATCCGCACCTTTTCAATCGAGGTGAGTAGAAATTTTGAGGACAAAATTTTTATAAGGGGGTGGAATTGTAACACCCCATTTTTCGATAAGTGCCTTTATACATGTTGTTTACTTGTTTAAGCCTTAGGACTTAGCTTAGAAATGTTGTTGAGGGCTAAGTGAGATTTCTAGGCTTAAATCCCTTTCTGGTACATGAGCACGACCATGCTCATGTCCAGACACACCGTGCTTAGTAACATGCACGGTCGTGCTTAGGTCTGCAGCTTATAAAAGTGACACAGAAACCGAGGGTTGCGTTTTTAAACCCAATTTTTGCACATCAACCACCCTAGTGCGGCTACACCTTGTTTATTCCCTACTTTCTCTAAACCCATCACTTTCTTGGAGTTTTGGAGGTTCTTTGGAAAGCTTAGTTGGTCTGTGCCAATCTTAGAAGGTAATGGTTTCTCTCTCTTTTGGTTTCCTTTCTTTCATTAAGAATTGGGAACTAATGGTTTGACCTTTTCTTTTTAACCAAGGCTTGGAAAGCTAACTGAGCCGCTCGAGGGACGCGCTAGTTTACCGTTTGTGTTGTCACTATCAGATTCTTCATACCAGGTATGGGGAGAAGGATAATGTAATCATTAGGCAAAGGGGTAGCACAAGATGAGGGGTTCCCATAACCCCATTAATGTTGTTGTTAATTGTTGTCAATGCCATGTCATGTTTGATGATATGGATTAATTGCTATTAATGTTGTTTGATTATGGGTATGCCTGTTATGTATACCTATTACTATAATTTCCTATCAGTTATTGGTATGTTATGATTGACATGAATATTGTTATTATCATGTTGATTGGTTGAATGATGAGATTGATGTTTGGATGTTAATAAGACCCTAATTGGTTAGTAGGACATTTAATTAACATAACGTTTAAGGGATTAATTTCCCTAATGTTCCATAAAACATGAACTGTTAGTGAGAGGTGAGGTTTTATGCCAAATGGATTAGTCAAGACCTTAGGATTTGATCTAGGAGTGTTTAGGGAGGTTGTAACCCCAAGAACACCATGAATCTACCCAGAACAGTATTGCCATGCCCAGTAGCATGGCCGTGCTGAACAGGGAGCACGCCCGTGCTCCCAGTTTGAATTCTGGAAGATGACCGCGCTTTAAGCATGGCCGTGCAGAACAGGAGCACGACCGTGCTTCACTTAAATGGAAGCACGCCCGTGTATAGGGTGAGTACGCCAGTGCTCCCCCTTCGGTACAGAATCCGAGATTAAAGGTTTTAAAGGAGTGTTTCACCCTAAATGTCCCCAATGATGAAATAAGAAACCAATCGAATGAAGATAGTTAGATAACTTAATTATAGACTAATTAAGATAAATAAGATTAATAAGTTGGTTAAGTCGGTGCCCAATGGGTTGCCACATGTTGATAAGCTTTGGTGCTTTTTGTCCAAAGTGACCTCGATGCTTTTTGGTCGAGGTGTTGATAAGTTGAACCTTAGTTCTTTTTGGTTAAGGGGGCCTTGACCCATAAGGGTTAAGGTGATGTTGATGTTGGTGACAAGTCTTGGGTGCTTATTAGCCCAAGCGAAGGAGGTGGTTACCCTTGTTTGTTGTTTTGTTCATGCATCACGCATTGGACCTGATAGTGGGGGAAGATCAACAAAGGGGAGGTCGTCCTAGAGTACGATGATATGGCCGTCCGTGGGTGGTTCACCCAAGGTTTGGTGGACTGTGCGCCCCCGTGGTGGTGCATCTTAGGTATGGTGCGTCAATTATCTAAGAGGTTCACCCATGGTTTGGTGGACTGCCGGCGTGGGTGCTTTTGGCCAATGTGGATATGTAACTCGGAAGTTGCCTTCCTGAGATAGTTTGGATCCACATGCATAATGGAGTAGAGGAGTAGTGTTGCACCGTATTCCATATGTTGGTTGAGATAGCATGTTGATGTGATTATATTATGCTGATGATATATATTGTATATTGCTATGTCATGCTATGATGTATGTTTATCTTACTTACTACTTCCATGCCGATGTGTTTACATGTTTTCTTACTCCCCGTTTTCTCTGTTTATGTTGTTTGCATGTGTCGTTTATGCAGAGGACGGTGAGCGATCGGGAGAGGAGTGACTACGAGGAGCCGCGACTCTAGCTAGAATGTTTAGATGTTTTAGTTGTTAGTTTATTTTCGGTTATAGATGTATTCCGAGGATTTATTAGGAGCAGTTATACCAGCTCTGCATGTGACATCGGGGTTGGGTTATGTTTTGTTTTATGGTTATGTTCATGTTTTATTTCTCTTTGAAATCTTATTATATTTCCGCGTTAAGACGTTACAATGTGGTGCTTTCTATCCAGTTTTTATTTTACAAAATAAATGCTTGTTTTTATCTTACTTATTTTACGTAAATATTTTATAATTAACATGCGGGGTAGAGGGTGTCACACATTATACTTACTTGTTGAGGACACACGACAAAATCCAATACAACTTTTAAGCTTTCCTTATTTCCACTTGCCTTTACTTTCAGCTCTTTATTAATTCTGCTTTTACTTAGTGCTATTTAATTTACGCAAGCTTATTTCCTAGCCGATTAAGTCCTTATTCTTTAGTTTTTAGCTTTTTCTTATTCACCTTATTACCAAACGCTTTCTTTAGTGAGTTTGGGGACCCTTTGTTAGAAGTTGAATTTTACTTCTAGTTCAAATCGTCCCGATCCTTATTAAAATCCATATGTGATTCTCGGATGATCGGTTGATTAAAATAGTTTCAAGTTTTTCCGTTGTACTAAGGGACATGTTATATGTTGGTGCACTAGTTAAGCCAAAATTAAAATTGTATATTTTAATGTTTGATTTTAATTTTACATCTCATTGGCATGTATTGTCATGTGTGTGAGAGGTTTACTCTTTATATTTTTATTATACAGAAACGACTCTCGAACCTAATTGATTTTTGTAAGATGGTTTTAATTATTTTCTTAAAAAAATTAACTTTTCTCAAACTAAATAATAAAATTGGTAATGACACCCTTTAAACTTTTTTTTTACTGTCCCTTTAAACTTTCTTCTTTTTACTAAAGAAAAACAAAATGGCTGCACCCTGCAATCACCGTCGCGACATAATATATTCATCAATTTATATATGTATCTATATCTATACAATAATATAAAGGCAGACATCCAAAAAATTCGGTTATTTGGTGTCATTTTTTGCATATGCCAACTTTACCCCTAAAATACCTTACCCACTTATTTTAAAATTTAAAAAACTAAAATAAATGGAGATAAACGACAGAGAACGTGGGCTGTGGGTTGCATTAGGCAGTTTCTGCAACATATAGGGATACACAGTTACCTTTACCATAACCACTTATTTTAAAATTTAAAAAACTAAGCAAAATGGAGACATGCGAAACCATCTATAAAAAGGGGTGAATCCATGGATTGAGGATTTAAAGTTGAAGTCAAGCCTGATTCCCATTCTGCATTTATTTTGCAGTTTTTTGGTCGGACAGTGCAGCAAATCCAATCTGGTTTATCACTTCCTGGTAGAGTTTCTTCTATTGTGGAAAAGGAGGTATATTTCTTACTTTCTTGATATTGTTTTTCTTTCTCCTAAGATACAAGTGATTGATCAAGTAGCGTTTTTAGGATATGTTTTTGATTTGCGATGTGTATAAACATTTAACATTTTCAAAAATTTTGTTTTCATAAACTAGAAAAGCTTCTATGTTCATATGTTGTATTTCATTTTCTAACTGTAACTTTTTATTTTCATTGAATGATGTTTCCATTTATGACTTCTTGATTCTTCAACAGTTTGAGAAGAAATGGGTCATCAGTTCATCATTGTTTCTGACTGGTTGTATTCTTTATTTGTTGAAGTTTGTTCAAAATGTGATGGGATTCAGTGATGATTGTTTAATTTCAACATTATATTGTGACTATTTTTTCCTCTGAACACAATTGAGTTAAGTGGGCAATTTCAACTGATATCTGGCTTCATCTTTGGTCCTTTGCTCTTTTTCACCATAATCGCTTAGTTTATGCACTACAAAATGTAAATTTCTTGAACCAGTCACATGTGAAGTTAATCAATGCACTTAATATATACATGCTGGCATCATTTGTCTTTCCTTGATGATGTGTCTTACAGCTTCTACTTATGTTAAACAAATTTCTGCCAACGGAGTTCACGTGGTAATTTTGGGTGCCCTTTTTTAATATGTTAGTTGTTACTAACATATTTTTTTTATTTCTGCAATGCAATTTACGTCATCAATTTTATTTCTGTTGTAGGATGCTGGCTTAATCTGAATCCTATAAGGTCAGTAAACCATTTATTGGCTATAGCCTATATGCTTCAGGTATTGCTTTATGGTTCTGTTTTTATGGATGTACAAATTGTTGGCTCAGAACTAGAAAAATAGACTGTACAATTGCACTTGGTTAAGAGTTTTCTGTTTCCTTATTTAATACTATGATCAACCATTGTTGATAGGAAGTTGGGTAGTGTTAAATTATCAAGCATTAATCAAAGGTTGACTTGCCCCAACAGTTTCTGATACCACTTGGCACCAAAGTACATCACCAAAGCCAAAAATCCGACATACAAATATGGCGGTTGGCGTTGTGGAAAATAGCAAAAGCATGGCGCTAAATTCAGAAATAAAATACTACATATAAAATACAAAAAAATCTGCTAAATATAATCTATGAATTAAAATTCATCAAAAGTATCCCAATTCAAAAGCATATGAGAAAAACATAAACTGTATTAACTCATAACATAATATAAGTCTCATAACTTTGTCTGTGTTTGACTTACCATTGGTCCTAGATGAAAGTAAAACAGAGACTTAGATAGGACAACCAGACTAGAGTGCATCAATCAGAGAGCTAAGAGGCTGAGAGGTTATAAAAGGATATAAGTGTGTGTGTCGTATATTGTACAAGCCCTCCAACCAGACCATGAAATGTTGGAATGAGGTTTGGAGGCTTTGTAAACATTCTTATGGTTTGACAATTGAGTTATAGGACAAACGTAAAATTATTTTGAAATATTTCTTCCGAAAGGATTAAAAAGAAGTGGTAATAAAAAGTTAGTGAGAAAATGAAAATACGAAATAATTTTTATAGCCAAGTGCACCGTAAGTGTTCCATGCTTCTAATTTTAGCATTGTATCCTTATCTTCTTTATATTTGGTTATGGGTTTGAATAATTAATGTTTTGATTGTTTGCATTACTTTTACATTGCTATTATGCTCTTTTATCTATTATCTTTATCCATACTAATGGATATACATGATTCCGTTGAATATACTTTGAAGACCAAGTTTGTGATATGGCAATCGTTATTGTATTAGTTATATTAACGTGTAATGTTTTATGCTTCAGTTCAACTCCATTGATATTTTGAATTTTTCCAACGAATAAATAATTTAGTTGGAGTGTTAGCTTAGATTAGTGTTTTTAAAATGTTTTTATTTTTTTTATTGTTTGCATTTTTTTATTTTATCTTCGTATTCTACAGTTCATATTTTTTAACTTTATGCATGACTAGCGGCAAGACACGTACTCACCTTATTTCTTTATATTTGTATCTATACATTAATTCTTTCATTACCTTTTTCTCTTTCTGCATGTTAGTTTTTAAAGGTATATATGGGTGCGTGTAATAATGAAAAAGTTTAATAAGTTATAACATTATATACATGGTTAAACAAATATATAATAACAATTTCGATGGGAATAACACAATAAACCTATAAGAAGCCATATAATTCAATTTTTTTAAGTGTACCATGAATGTTATGGTCATGGGGGGTTCAAGGAGTTAAGGTGACATGTATTGAGTGTACTTCAATGTCACAAAAAATATGATATTGTTATATCAGTCACCAAAATATATAGTAACCTTCTATACAATAAGATAATGGCAGCGTATTTTAAAAAACATTTCTTTTGTTCAAATTTAACATATTACAAATATACCCCAAAAATTTAACATTTCTTTTATATATTTTTATTAACATTTCTATACAATATTTGCCTCAAAAAATACACCAGATAATACTGTGGTCCTTTAGTTCCATTTTACTAAATTGTTTTGTGATGTGACTAGCTAACTCCTTCTTATTCAGTAACCAAATTGAAGTTTCTGTAAAACTAATTTCATATTTTAAAAAATATATATATATAAAACATAACTATTTTAAAATCGTTAATTAATGTCATTTTATAAATAACTAGGTTTTATTTCGACATGGAAAATATTAACAATCATCGATCTCAAGAGCATCAACGAGAGATGTGGAGGCAATTTACAAGAAACAGAAGGCAGAGAATGACCGCAGAGCAACGACAAGAACAATCAGCTAGGCAGCGAGAACATTATAGGACGTGGAAGGAATATAGTTGCTATGGAGTCAAGAACCATGAGATTGACAACTATGAGACGTCTTGCACGATCAACCGCTGATCAACAAAATCGTACAGTATAATATATATATATATATATATATATATATATATATATATATATATATATATATATATATATATATATATATATATATAAGACAAGGTATATAATAATTTAGTCATTTATTACCTTTATTTACATTTGATCATCAAGTTAATTAGCAACTATATTACTTTATATTAATAGTTTATCTATAAAGTTCTTCCCTATAACTTATTCTTATCAACAAAGTTTCTATTTTTTGACGTCATCTAATGTGATATTTCTCATTCTCTTTTTTACATGTCCGTATATATAATCATTTGCTTACCTTATTTTATTTAATAATTCTTTTTTCAAAACTAAATCATGCAGAACCTAATATTGCTTCAAGGAGGTTTCGAGGAACACATGATCATGAAGCCGGAACAAGTAGCGGACATGGTTAGTGATGGACATTTAGAAAATATAAACTTGAAATTTTATGCCATCTTCGAATTACGTCTTTTATATTAAAATAGTAAAACATTGATTATTTTTCCTTTTCAAATAATTATTAACACTTTGATATTGTAATTTGCCAACAACATATATATTAGTTAATATATAAGTAAATTTGCAGTATCTATAAAATTTGGAAGCTTAAAACTTATCATTATCAACACATATTCTATGTAAATAATAAATAAATGTGATATCTCTGATTCTCATTTTCAATGTCTCTATACATAACAGTTTGATTACCTTATGTTATTTAATTTTTTTTTTGTTAACAATAAATAATGTAGAACCTACTATTGCCTCAATATCGTTACAAGGAACACATGACAATGAAGCTGGATCAAGTGGTGGACATGGTTAGTTATGGACTTTTAGAAATATTAATACTTAAATATTTGGCGGTTTGCACCTTCTGATATTTATATTTAAATTTTATATATTAATTATTTACTACTATCGTGTTAGTCTGTCCTCATTTCTAATATAATGGCAGTCTCTATACAAAAAAAAATTATTACCTTCCATTATTTAATAATTCTTTTTCCACCAATAAGTAATGCAGAACCTAATATTGCCTTTATTGTGGTTTCAAGGAACACATGAACATGATCTTTGGAACAAGTGATGTACACGGTTAGTGATGGACATTCAGAAATAGTAATTAATAAATTTTTGGTAATTTGTACGATATTATTGAATTTCATACATTGGAAATAAATTATTCTCAGTAAATTCGGTGATCTTAATTTCTTACTATGCCTTTGTTAAAAAATCTGTTATGTATTTTTTTTAAACGCAGCTTTGCAGTTTTATTTCCGACCAAAACATAATAGTGCTAGAGATTTTCTTAATACTTCACCAATGGCCGCTTCCCGTTTGCCACCCCCAAGCACATGTACACGTTGCAATGCACGATTATTTTATCATGAATCACGTGACATGTCTTTGCTCTGGTGGGAAGATATCGTTAGAACAAGTAGATGCACCTCCAGAGTTGCTAGAAATATTTTCAGACAGTTCAGCCGAAGGAAGACATTTTAGACAACACATTAGGAGTTACAATCATGTGCTCTCATTCACTTCAATGGGGGTACATATTGATCAGAATGTCGCTGCAACTGGACGTGGCATATATAGTTTTCGTGCTCAAGGTGCAATTTATCATAAGATAGGAGGATTCTATCCAAGTGAGGGTTCAAGACCACGATTCTTGCAAATGTACATCTACGATACAGAGCATGAGTTACAAAACAGGATGCTTGAAAACCCTCAACTACAACAAAATATTGTTCAAAAGTTGCAACAAATTCTCCATGGGTGCAATCCATATGTGCACGCATTAAAGCAACTTGCACAGCGTCCCGATGTACGTGATTGTAGTCTACTCATCAAGGAGCGCCCTCCTAATCAACCACAGTATACTATGCCAACTGCATCCCAAGTCGCAGCAATTGTCGTTGGTGGAGACGCGGTATCAATCTCAACTGAAAGGGATATCATCGTGATGAGTCATGTTGGGAATCTAATAAATGTTAAAGAAACTACGGGATATTATGATCCATTACAATATCCTCTATTATTCCCTAACGGAACGTTTGGATGGGACCGCGAAACCAAAAATGATGAAGGACAACCTATAACATGTCTAGAATATTACAGTTACATGCTTCAGGTACATAATGTAATTTCTAAAATATTTTGATTTATAAAATCTATACAATAATAATTTACAAAAGATAAATTTATATTAGTCATTATTTGTTTCATGGATTGTAGATTCGTTCCAACGATTATTCCATATTGCTAAGATCGGGACGACTACTACAACAATATGTTGTAGACAACTATGTCAAGATTGAAGCAGCAAGGTTAAGGTGGGTCCAAACTCACCAACTTAAAATTCGCTCTGAATTGTATCAAGGCTTGCAAGATGCTTTGCATGTTGGAGAAAGTGCTACAGGTACTCTTCATAACATATATCAATATTATTTATACTAAAATACATGTCGAATACATCAAACACCATCAACACGTACAATCACTCTTTGTAGACAATATCGGACGGAGAACCATATTGCCATCATCATTTATTGGTAGCCAGTCGAGACATGACACAACGGTATGAAGATGGTATGGTATGTTGTGCTTCACGACGGTAAACCCGATATTTTTCTTACCATGACATGCAATCCTTCATGGATTGAAATATCATCCCGAACTTGGGCCTTATCAAACTCCACAAGATCGTCCGGACTTGCTGACAAGAATCTTCCGTTCAAAGTTCGAACAATTGAAGCATTACCTAATTAAAAAAGGCGTCTTAGGAAAGGTCAAAAGTTATATGAATGTAACTGAATTCCAAAAACGAGGATTGCCTCACGTGCATATGCTACGATCATGGAACCTAATGACAGATTACGTAACCTGAGAAGAATATGATAGCGTTGTTAGATCGGAAATACCAAAATTTGAAGACGAACCACAATTACATGCCGCAGTACTAAAACACATGATTCATGGACCGTGCGGTAGACTGAATCCAAGATCACCATGTATGAAGGATGGCCAATGTAAGAAGGGGTTCCCAAAAGAGTTCATCCAAGAGACACGACAAGGTATTGACTCATATCCACGGTATAGAAGACGGAATGTTGGTCCAGTACATTTGAATAGACATATGTCTATAGATAATAGCTGGGTGGTCCCTTATAACCCATGGTTGCTGTTAAAGTATGACTGCCATATAAATGTAGAAGTGTGCAGTAGTATCAAGAGTATCAAGTACCTGTATAAATATGTCTACAAAGGTCCTGATCGAGTTGCCATGGAGGTTCATATGGATGAGGTCAAGCAGTATATTGATGCAAGATGGATTTGTGCTCCAGAGGCGTTATGGAGAATATTTTCATTCACCATGTACCGAATGTATCCAAGTGTTGAAAGATTACAAATCCACCTACCAAATCAACATCAAGTGCGATACCATACAAATCAGAGAATCGACGATGTACTACATGATGCGCGTAACTCCATAACAATGCTAACACAATTCTTTGCCCTGAACCGAAACGATCCACAAGCAAGGTGTTATCTGTACCGGGAGATTCCAGAACACTATTTGTGGAATAAAGG
This sequence comes from Sophora flavescens, assembly GCA_030762895.1. Taxonomy (NCBI): domain Eukaryota; kingdom Viridiplantae; phylum Streptophyta; class Magnoliopsida; order Fabales; family Fabaceae; genus Sophora; species Sophora flavescens. Next base: position 208,791,572 of record CM061063.1, on the reverse strand, counting down.
AAATAAAGAATGGGTTAGACGAAGAATACAAAGGAAAGTTATTGGACGAATATATACAGTGTCACCTACAGACGGGGAGAAATTCTATTTGCGTGTATTATTATCTCATATAAGAGGACCAACCAGTTGGGATTACTTGCTCACGATAAACAACACATGCTACACCACATTCCAAAAAAGCCGTAGAGCAATGGGGCTTTTTAGAACAAGACAACAAGTATTCACGAATGTTTAGTTGAAGCATCAAGTCTACGAATGCCATATGCTTTACGGAGATTGTTTGCTACTATATTGGTCTTTTGTGAACCAACAGATGTAAGAAGCCTATGGGATGAGTTTTACACCCACATGGTAGACGACTATCCTTCAACATCCTCTGTGAATGGGTCATCATTAACTAACATGCTATTAAGGGATTTGAATGACCTATTACTTCAACATGGAAAACAAATCACCGATTATGCTTTGCCTGAATTATCATTGGAGACCACTGAAGGTAATCCTGTTCCAAGAGTTATACAGGAAGAGCTATCGGTCCAAGTTCCTATTGAAGATTTGAGTTTCGTTTCGAGGTTAAATGATGACCAGTTGTTTGCTTACAATACCATTATCGATGTTATCCACCGTAAGCAAAGTCGGGTTTTCTTTGTGGATGGGCCAGGAGGAACGGGTAAGACATTCCTTTATCGCACCTTAATTGGAAAATTAAGACATTTAGGTCAAATTGTCTTGGCGACAGCCTCATCTGGTATAGCAGCTACATTATTACCCGGCGGTAGGACGGCACATTCTCGATTTAAGATACCCATCAATACAGAGGAAGGGTCCTTTTGCTCAATAAGTAAACAATCTGATCTCGCGAAGCTAATAAGAGAAACATCAGCAATCATTTGGGACGAGGCACCCATGACAAGTAGATATGCTATAGAAGCATTAGACCGCACCTTGAAGGATATTCTTGACTGTGATGCTCCATTCGGGGGGAAAGTGATGATTATGGGAGGGGATTTCCGCCAAGTACTTCCTGTTGTTCCAAAAGGGACTAAGGCACAAACGATTTCTGCATGTATCGTTAAATCTCATCTATGGGCTAATACAAAGGTATTGCATCTACGCCAAAACATGCGTGCATTACAAGATCGAGATTTTGCCGACTATCTTATGCGGATAGGAGATGGTGTTGAACCTACAAAGGATAATGATATGGTGAGGGTACCCCAACAAATAGCAATTCCATGGGAAGGAGAAAGTTCGATACGTTTTCTTATACAGCAAACATTCCCCAAATTAGAAGATCATGGTTGGGATGCATCTTATATGGTGGAAAGAGCGATACTAACACCAAAAAATGAGGATGTTCAGAAACTAAATGACATTATTATTGAACATTTCCCTTGTGAAGACCAAATTTTTTTGTCTTTTGATGTGGTCGAAGGGGACACAAGACACTTATATCAACAAGAATACTTAAATTCCATTGCTCCAGGTGGTTTGCCACCGCATATTCTGAAGGTAAAAAAGGGTGCACCGCTTATGTTGTTACGAAACATTGACCCTAAATCTGGCCTCTGTAATGGTTCACGATTACTATGTCGTGGTGTATTTATGAACCTGTTGGATGTAGAAATCATAACAGGCAACCATGCTTTGGAAGGAGAGCCTTCTTGCCAGGATTAAACTAAAGACAAGCGAGAGAGCGCGGGACTTCCCTTTGTTCTTATTAGGAAGCAATTTCCAGTTAAACTGAGTTTTGCAATAACTATAAATAAGGCACAGGGACAAACTATTCCCAATGTTGGGATTTATCTTCCACGACATGTGTTCAGTCATGGTCAACTATATGTGGCATTATCAAGAGGCGTATCTCAAAATGACACGAAAATCCTTATAAAAGATGGAAAAATTGAAGGGGAAGATGGCCACTTCACCAGAAATGTTGTCTTCAAGGATATTTTGTTATCTCGAACTCCGGTATTGTATTTTTACATTTATTAAATCGTCTATACATATAATGCATATCACTAATATTACCCAGAACAACCAAAAATCATCTTATCCATTTAAATTGAACAGTTGAACTAGAGTTCAAGGAGAGCTACCGTTTATTGCAAGAGATGATGACAAATATTTCCGCATGTCTTTGTGACAAGCAGGTAGGTTCATGTGAACAACTTTTATTTAAACATTTTTCCATATCAATCTCTTACCAATTCGACTAAAAAAATCATAGGATCGCGACTTTGGAAAACTATGGAATATATTCAAGGCTGAGCGGTCAATCTCATCTTTAAGCCCAATTGACAACAAGGTGAATTATAAAATTTTATTAGAATACTTCATATTATGACGTTGTTTAAAAAACCGATATTCTACTCTTTTGATAATCAGGTACATCATCTAAAGATATACTCTTATGGGTGGGGTGCCACAGTAACAGCAGATAAGACTCAGCTATGGAATATGGTAAAAAGAGAATTGTGGGCTCAAAGGTTAGAAAGGTAATGTATTATGTATTGTATTCGATATGATAATATACATATTTACTATATAATAAGTTTTATTATTTCAACAGTATATTAAAATACTATCTTTTTTTCACAAAAATTATTAGGAAACTTGAGGCTACATTACCAAACACAAGAGGTCGTCATAGCTCAATGCATTTGGAACAAAAAATGGTCTTACTTGAGGATATAATATGCGTTCTTTTAATAATACATTATATTTGTTATGAATGATTGTGATAATAACTATTCCAAATTTTTGTCTTACATTTTTTATTTATTTTGTAGTTTATTTAACAAAAAAACATTACAGATGATAAAAGCTATGAAGATTTTTTGACAATCGTGACAAGGTATGCAACTATTAGAAGTAAATTATGTATTTATTTATTTATTTATATGCTTTGTTACTTTTAATCTTACATAAATCAATGTTCAGTAAATTTATTTTGTTTGTAATATAGGGAAATGAAAAAAGCTTCTGAAAATCGATCCATACATAATCTCAATGTTTGTTTATATTATTACGATACATTGTAAAGTTGAATAAATCTATACAACAAATACACTTAAAAGCATTAGAAATGCGGCCAGACAGGCACGTGAGTGCCTGTCTTGCCGCTAGTATATATAAAAAAAAACTTCTCTGCCACGTGTAGCATGTGTAATGACTAATGACTATAAGTTATTTCTAACAACCCACGAGAACTCGAGTGACAACTCCATTGTGTTGTTGTATTTTCATAATTTTGAATTTTTTTAAAAAAAATTTAGTTTTTTTATTACTAATATTTTTTTGTTAATTACGTGTAAATATTTGGTTAATTCAGTTTATTATATGATTAATGGGTCATACTGAAGTTTACAATCATTTTCCACAACCATGTAAATATTTGGTTAATCACGTACAAATATTTGGTTAATTCAGTTCATTATATGGTTAATGGGTCATCCTAAGCTTACAATCATTTTTCACAAACATGTAAATATATGGTTAATTACGTGCAAATATTTGGTTAATGCAGTTCATTATATGGTTAATGGGTCATCTTGACGCTTATTAATTTTTCATAAACATGTAAATATTTGGTTAATCACATACAAATATTTGGTTAATGTAGTTTAATATATGGTTAATCACGTACAAATATTTTCACCTTTCATATGGTTGTGGAAAACTATTATAAGCTTTAGAGTAACCCATTAACCATACAATGAACTGAATTAACCAAATACTTACAGGTGATTAACCATATATTTACATGTTTGTTGAAAATGATTGTAAGCTTCAGGATGACCCATTAACTATATAATGATTTTGAATTAACCAAATATTTATACGTGATTAATCAAATATTTACAAATAATTAATAAAAAATATTAGTACTCAAAAAATAAATATTTTTAAAAAAAACAAAAAAAAAGACCAATTACTGTTTATATATACGATTATCGGAATAACATTTTTGAATGACTAATGACTATAACTTCAATATTAATCTGTTTACCAAAAAAAAAAAACTTCAATATTAATCTAGTTAAATTTTAATTATAAAAACGGAAATGATTTTTTGACACAGATTTTACGACACAATACATACATCGTATGAACAGTGCCGCACAGTGCGGCACTGTAGCTGCACTGTGCGGCACTGTAGCACTTTTTTTTTTTTAAAATTTAATTTTTTTTTGTAAATAAATTTTTTGATTAAGTATGTATCAATATCTGGTGAACGGGGTACGAATATCTGGTGAATGCCTTCAAATATGTGGTGAATGCCCATAATAAAACCAAGTTTTGGATGCCTTAGATTATCTGGTGAACGTAGTTCAATTATCTGGTGAATGCCTTCAAATATGTGGTGAATGCTCATACTAAAACCAAGTTTTGGATGCCTTAGAGTATCTGGTGAACGTAGTTCAATTATATGGTGAATGCCTTCGAATATCTGGTGAATGCCCATACTAAAACCGAGTTTTGGATGCCTTAGATTATCTGGTGAACGTAGTTCACTTATCTGGTGAATGCCTTCGAATATGTGGTGAATGCCTATACTAAATTAGCTTGTGGATGCTTTAGATTATCTGGTGAACGTAGTTCAATTATCTGGTGAATGCCTTCAAATATGTGGTGAATGCCCATACTTAATCAAAAAATTTATTTAAAAAAAATTTAAATTAAAAAAAAAAAAAACTGTGCTACAGTGCCGCACTGTGCGGCACTGTTCATACGATGTATGTATTGTTGTCCGGTATTTTGTGTCAAATTAGCAAACCTGTTATAAAAATAAGAGGCCATTTATTATGCACCCAATAAGGATGGTGCACCCACGTACCTTAAAGTATAACCGTTAATAAATGGATAACGCAAATGAATTATTTAAAACAAACCAAATCAACAAAATGAAGTAAAGCTAATAATTATAAAATAGGTCACTGAAAACAAAGAAATATTGTTTGGTTAATTTTAAAAAAGCCCTCAAACTATTGTTTAATTCTTCACTTCTCACATTTTAATTTTTCTTTTTCATCTTCTTCTCTCTACCTCTTTCTAATGACAAATAGCAGAGGTTATGAAATAGATGAGTTAGCTAGAGTTAGTTACAACTCAATAAGAAGTAATTAGTTACATAGTTAGGGTTATAAATAAGAGATTAAGGTACACAATTAATCCTTTTTTCAATATGATTCCTTATGAGAAATCTTTCTTACTTGCAAGCTTTCAAGCTTCCAAGCACTACTTCTCCTATGAAGTTGGTCTTCATATATTTGATCATGTGGTTGGTAACATGGTACCAGACCAATACCGTGCTTCCGCTGCAGATGAGAGTGACAAAGATTCTGGCAACTCTGATTCGAAGGAGGAAATTTCAGAGGAGGAAGAACCGAGCCTCACCTCTATTCTTGATTCACGGAGTTTGGCAGTTTCCACCCTGATTGTAACATCCTTTCTCAAGAGTATCTTAACTTCTATAACTTTATCACGGGTGTTTTAAATCCTTATATATATATTACATAAATGTACAATCTATAATTGATTGATTAGTGAAGTAATAAATTTTCTTTATGTCATATACCAATTTTAGAAGCGGGATAATTATTATTAAACTGTTCAATTTATTTTGTACATTGATAATTATTTGTGTTTGATAATTATAAAATGATATTTTATAATTTAGTTTCAAATCATATTATTTGGCTGAGACATTTTAGTAAGAAAATATAATTATTTGGAGAGTAATAAAGGGTAGAATTTTTTTTATGAAAGTAACTAACTCTAAGATATCACAAATGTTTTATTTTATTTCAAAAAGCTGATTTTATTAATTTGCTAGTCACACTCCCTATTTTACTATGCATACCCCTCTCCTCTCTTTAAAAAAAAAATCACGAAGACTCTCCCTCACTCTCACTTCCCATTTTCTGAAAACACTCCCTTCTTCTCCTTCATCAGAACCTCCATGTTTTACCTCTTCAAACCCTAAACCTAAACCAAGCCTCCATTCTCTACCTTTGAAGCTCACAAATTCGGCCAAGAGAGGGAGTTTAGGGCAGGACAACACAACCATCATCATCTATACTTGCAGAAACAACACTTTCCTTTCCCCTCTTCCTTCATAATTTCGGCCTCCTCTACCACCTCCTCTCTTCTTCTTCTGTTTTCTTCCAAAATCAACATGAAACAAATATCAATTTTCCTTGTGAAGTAAGCAGCCACACTTGAGAACAAGGAGGAGCAAAGTCAGATCAGTGAGGGAATTCTAAGGAAATAAACCTCCACCACACTATCTCCATTCTTTGCTTATGTGAGTTTCCTTAGTTAGTGCTTGGTAACCATAAATCCAAGCTTAGGAATTTTGATTTGCTTGCTTTTATTGTTTGATTTGGTATCTGCATGTTGATTATATGAATTAAATTGAGTACATGTTGATGATATAAATTATTTCAATTGCATGCATGTAATCTGTTTGTGAAAAGTTCCAAATGAAGTTACTGGTCAGAAACCAGTATAAACATATGTGCAGTATTTTGCTTGCAATTATTTCTATAGGGCTTTGTTCAGTATGATTCTTGTTTTTTTAGAAAATAGACTCGAAATTCTACATTTTAGGCACTTATTTTACTGTTTTACACTGAGTATTGATGAAGAAAAACCTGTTATAATTTGGAGTATTGTAACTGCCCTGTTTTTCTGGGTGGAGAAACTTGCTTATTAAAACTGTAAGTTCTAGTAAACTGTATTCCAAAACTAAAATCTTATTTATAAATTAGACTTATTTAGCTTTCCAGGGAGTGCTCTTTTGTCCAAATCCGACTTCGTTTGGTATTTTAATAAAATCATAGAAGTTCTGCTTATGTTGTTGATGCATTATCCTTTGTTGAATACTTGATTGGGAGATCATATATTGTTCATGTGAATGGTTTATAAGTTTTGCTTTAGGTCATTAGTTTTTAAGTTATAAATTGATATGTGAGTTAAGTTATTTAATATTATGAAGAAATGAATGTGAAACACCTTTTGGCATCCAAAGGTAGTAACCATGCTAATTCTATTCATGATTCGAATTAGAATGGTTATCAATGACATTTTAGATGTCAATTACAGAAGTCCTTTCAGATTGAAAGGAAAGTATAGAAGTCCTTCCGGTAATTAGGAAAGGCAAGCAGGTAAATGCAAAGCAAGTGGGACGCCGTTTGTGGTCATAGACGTATGTCCTGCCTTACAGTACAGAACTAGTTCCTCTTAAGTACCTCGGTGCGTGGGGAACAACGATGTTTTTTACACTGACAAAATTAAAATGGGATGTCCGAATGAGTGGTTCACAAATATTTTAATGACATGATGATGTCAGGATTGAACCCAAAGCTAGTCCTTCTTAAGTACCATGGTGCGTGGGGGGCAGCAATGATGTTCATACTTGATGATATGTATAAGTTTAATAATATATGTATATGTGTGGGACTGAGTCCTCTGTTTGCAGGGAATTCACTGAGATTTCATATCTCACCCCCTCACCCTTTTGTTTCAGGTTAGTCCCTCCTATGTTGGAGAACAGTGAAGTATCCGTGGAAATACTTGGTAGTTGTTCCAATGTAAGCTGTTTGTTATTGAAGACGTTGCCGGATCGGAGTCAAGTGTCTTATTGTCATTATTTAGCCTCTAAGTATGAATTTTTTTTTTGAAAATGTATGAGATGTTTAGAGAAAAGCTAATTTCAGTGTATCTTATGTTTTATATCTAGTAGTATCTCAATGTACTTTGGGGTATTACATTATGGTATCAGAGCAGTTCGATCCCATCGGATTGTGAGTATGAGTCTAGAAAGATCCGGCTTAGGGGTTTGTATGTCAGGTTCTGTGGGCTGATATTGTTCCACTTTCTTCATGTGAATTAATGAGGTAGGCCACCTCAGGTATTCGCGTGAAGAATGACGAAGAGTAGTATCTCACAAGGACAAGTCTTTTGTACAAGTCATCTTTTGAAAATGTTTTAATGGTACATCCTTCAAACCCATAATGCACCCTTGTTAGTGTTTCATCCATAACTTCCTCCATAGGGTTTTTTTCTAAGTGATCTTTATACCATCAGAAAATAGACTCGATTTCCTTCGAAATAGGCTTTGAAACGATTCAATTTCATTAAGTATTGAATGATAAAAATGATATTTAAGTTGCTGCTTGTACTGAGAATTATGAACTGGAACTGTCTTAGTATTTAAATTGTATTAAATCGTACAAATATTGGTTTGAGTTGATTCCTATGCGAATAGAAAGTAGACAGGATTTGTAACAACCTTGGCTTTGGAATTTTTGAATTTGAGTTGGTATTGGGGTAAGAATCTCCATTTCAATTTACTGAAAATTCTGCTGCCAGTTTTCAAATTTGATAACACTTGAATTTTTGCATGATCTTTCTTGGTTTTGGACACTTGAGACTGGTTTATAATGTATTGTCCACATGCTTAGTTTTGATTAGTGTTATATGAACTGGTAACTGTTTGAGATTTGACGTTTAGACAGTGGAATAAATGGTGGGAATGGTAACTTTAGTCATTATTCTCCAAATTGTGATAAATTAAGTTTTATTGAATTGATGGCTTAGGTTTTTTATGTAATTTCACTCTTGGTGTCCTAATTGTGTTTGGATTATCTCTCTTAATCATGATAAAGTGAAGTATAGCAGGGCATTAAAGATCTAAAATGGTCTACATTTTGGTGAGACAATTGTTTCAGAACCAAATTAGCCATTAAGGCCACATAAGTAATTGTGGGTGAGATATGTTTTTGTAAGTTCTTCAATTCCTTGAAGGCTAGGATATGGTACTAGCAATTAAGGGATGCCTGGATGTGATAGAGATGATAATTCAGATTACTTGAGTATGGAAATAAATGCTGGTAGCAATAATATAACCTTTGCATGCTTATGTATTGTTGTTATGTCTTGCTATATGTTTTGGGAGTATCTACTATGATCTTTAAGTTTCTCCCTCTAGTCGGACACATTTGAACATTGCAAGCTCAGCTGCTTGCAAAGAATAGATGATTGTGTCTATTCCCAAATTCTTTTGTTGCACCCTGGTAACCTGAAGTTGGCAGGGTAAACGCAAGTTAAGTTATCTCTTATTATATGATGTTGTTTTGAGAATAGAAAGGGAACCGGTTGCCTTGTTCGATGCATTCTTTTGATTGTAACCATGAAGGTCAACTGAACATGATATGTAAATGTGAAAGAAGCATGCACCATCTTTTCAGTATAAATCTAAGTAATTGTTGCTATCTGAGAAAGTTAACCGAATGGATTAGCCTTGTATGTCTTAGACTTTTGAATTGTGTTTTGTTTAAGATGGTAGTAAAAAAAAAATGGATAGACATGCACATTATTTTCTGTTTCTCTCGTTGAATCTAATAAGAGTTATTGTTGTTTGTTTTTGGACTCTGATCGAATTCTTCTTGGCCTGTTTGAAGCCGCATGAACTAAGTCTATAATTTAGCTTTTGTTTTTCTTTACATAATCTAACCTATAGTGCATGTGATACACATATTATGGCCTTGTACCCTAGGATTTTTCATATTATATATACTAGCGGGGCCGCATTTCTAATGCTTTTAAGTGTATTTGTTGTATAGATTTATTCAACTTTACAATGTATCGTAATAATATAAACAAACATTATATTAATCAATGCGTTAATAATATAATGTTACAAATAATTGTAAAAATAAATAAGATACATATTCTTATAAAAAAACAAATCCAAGGTACCAAATATAATTTAGTTACAACTATTATTTGACCTCGACATCGCAGCATTTAGATCAATAAGGAGATTATGTATTGATCGATTTTCAGAAGCTTTTTTCATTTCCCTGTATTACAAACAAAATAAATTTACTGAACATTGATTTATGTAAGATTAAAAGTAACAAAGCATATAAATAAATAAATAAATACATAATTTACTTCTAATAGTTGCATACCTTGTCACGATTGTCAAAAAATCTTCATAGCTTTTATCATCTGTAATGTTTTTTTGTTAAATAAACTACAAAATAAATAAAAAATGTAAGACAAAAATTTGGAATAGTTATTATCACAATCATTCATAACAAATATAATGTATTATTAAAAGAACGCATATTATATCCTCAAGTAAGACCATTTTTTGTTCCAAATGCATTGAGCTATGACGACCTCTTGTGTTTGGTAATGTAGCCTCAAGTTTCCTAATAATTTTTGTGAAAAAAAGATAGTATTTTAATATACTGTTGAAATAATAAAACTTATTATATAGTAAATATGTATATTATCATATCGAATACAATACATAATACATTACCTTTCTAACCTTTGAGCCCACAATTCTCTTTTTACCATATTCCATAGCTGAGTCTTATCTGCTGTTACTGTGGCACCCCACCCATAAGAGTATATCTTTAGATGATGTACCTGATTATCAAAAGAGTAGAATATCGGTTTTTTAAACAACGTCATAATATGAAGTATTCTAATAAAATTTTATAATTCACCTTGTTGTCAATTGGGCTTAAAGATGAGATTGACCGCTCAGCCTTGAATATATTCCATAGTTTTCCAAAGTCGCGATCCTATGATTTTTTTAGTCGAATTGGTAAGAGATTGATATGGAAAAATGTTTAAATAAAAGTTGTTCACATGAACCTACCTGCTTGTCACAGCACATGCCGGAAATATTTGTCATCATCTCTTGCAATAAACGGTAGCTCTCCTTGAACTCTAGTTCAACTGTTCAATTTAAATGGATAAGATGATTTTTGGTTGTTCTGGGTAATATTAGTGATATGCATTATATGTATAGACGATTTAATAAATGTAAAAATACAATACCGGAGTTCGAGATAACAAAATATCCTTGAAGACAACATTTCTGGTGAAGTGGCCATCTTCCCCTTCAATTTTTCCATCTTTTATAAGGATTTTCGTGTCATTTTGAGATACGCCTCTTGATAATGCCACATATAGTTGACCATGACTGAACACATGTCGTGGAAGATAAATCCCAACATTGGGAATAGTTTGTCCCTGTGCCTTATTTATAGTTATTGCAAAACTCAGTTTAACTGGAAATTGCTTCCTAATAAGAACAAAGGGAAGTCCCGCGCTCTCAGTTGTCTTTAGTTTAATCCTGGGCAAGAAGGCTCTCCTTCCAGCATGGTTGCCTGTTATGATTTCTACATCCAACAGGTTCATAAATACACCACGACATAGTAATCGTGAACCATTACAGAGGCCAGATTTAGGGTCAATGTTTCGTAACAACATAAGCGGTGCACCCTTTTTTACCTTCAGAATATGCGGTGGCAAACCACCTGGAGCAATGGAATTTAAGTATTCTTGTTGATATAAGTGTCTTGTGTCCCCTTCGACCTCATCAAAAGACAACAAAATTTGGTCTTCACCTGGGAAATGTTCAATAATAATGTCATTTAGTTTCTGAACATCCTCATTTTTTGGTGTTAGTATCGCTCTTTCCACCATATAAGATGCATCCCAACCATGATCTTCTAATTTGGGGAATGTTTGCTGTATAAGAAAACGTATCGAACTTTCTCCTTCCCATGGAATTGCTATTTGTTGGGGTACCCTCACCATATCATTATCCTTTGTAGGTTCAACACCATCTCCTATCCGCATAAGATAGTCGGCAAAATCTCGATCTTGTAATGCACGCATGTTTTGGCGTAGATGCAATACCTTTGTATTAGCCCATAGATGAGATTTAACGATACATGCAGAAATCGTTTGTGCCTTAGTCCCTTTTGGAACAACAGGAAGTACTTGGCGGAAATCCCCTCCCATAATCATCACTTTCCCCCCGAATGGAGCATCACAGTCAAGAATATCCTTCAAGGTGCGGTCTAATGCTTCTATAGCATATCTACTTGTCATGGGTGCCTCGTCCCAAATGATTGCTGATGTTTCTCTTATTAGCTTCGCGAGATCAGATTGTTTACTTATTGAGCAAAAGGACCCTTCCTCTGTATTGATGGGTATCTTAAATCGGGAATGTGCCGTCCTACCGCCGGGTAATAATGTAGCTTGCTATACGGATGAGGCTGTCGCCAAGACAATTTGACCTAAATGTCTTAATTTTCCAATTAAGGTGCGATAAAGGAATGTCTTACCCGTTCCTCCTGGCCCATCCACAAAGAAAACCCGACTTTGCTTACGGTGGATAACATCGATAATGGTATTGTAAGCAAACAACTGGTCATCATTTAACCTCGAAACGAAACTCAAATCTTCAATAGGAACTTGGACCGATAGCTCTTCCTGTATAACTCTTGGAACAAGATTACCTTCAGTGGTCTCCAATGATAATTCAGGCAAAGCATAATCGGTGATTTGTTTTCCATGTTGAAGTAATAGGTCATTCAAATCCCTTAATAGCATGTTAGTTAATGATGACCCATTCACAGAGGATGTTGAAGGATAGTCGTCTACCATGTGGGTGTAAAACTCATCCCATAGGCTTCTTACATCTGTTGGTTCACAAAAGACCAATATAGTAGCAAACAATCTCCGTAAAGCATATGGCATTCGTAGACTTGATGCTTCAACTAAACATTCGTGAATATTTGTTGTCTTGTTCTAAAAAGCCCCATTGCTCGGTTGCTTTTTGGAATGTGGTGTAGCATGTGTTGTTTATTTGTGAGCAAGTAATCCCAACTGGTTGGTCCTCTTATATGAGATAATAATACACGCAAATAGAATTTCTCTCCCTGTCTCGTAGGTGACATTTGTATATATTCGTCCAATAACTTTCCTTTGTATTCTTCGTCAAACCCATTCTTTATTTCCTTTATTCCACAAATATTGTTCTGGAATCAACCGGTACAGATAACACCTTGCTAGTGGATCGTTTCGGTTCAGGGCAAAGAATTGTGATATCATTGATATGGAGTTACGCGAATCATGTAGTACATCGTCGATTCTACGATTTGTATGGTATCGCACTTGTTGTTGTTTTGGTATGTGGATTTGTAATCTTTCAACACTTGTATACATTCGGTAAATGGTGAATGAAAATATTATCGATAACGCCTCTGGAGCACAAATCCATCTTGCTTCTATATAATGCTTGACCTCATCCATATGAACCTCCATGGCAACTCGATCGGGACCTTTGTAGACATATTTATACAGGTACTTGATACTCTTGATACTACTGCACACTTCTACATTTATATGGCAGTCATACTTTAACAAAGAACCATGGGTTATAAGGGACCACCCAGCTATTATCTATAGACATATGTCTATTCAAATGTCTTGGACCAACATTCCGTCTTCTATACCGTGGATATGAGTCAATACCTTGTCGTGTCTCTTGGATGAACTCTTTTGGGAACCCCTTCTTACATTGGCCATCCTTCATACATGGTGATCTTGGATTGATCTACCGCACGGTCCATGAATCATGTGTTTTAGTACTGCGGCATGTAATTGTGGTTCGTCTTCAAATTTTGGTATTTCCGCTCTAACAACGCTATCATATTCTTAAGGTTACGTAATCTGTCATTAGGTTCCATGATCGTAGCATATGCACGTGAGGCAATCCTCGTTTTTGGAATTCGATTACATACATATAACTTTTGACCTTTCCTAAGACGCCTTTTTAATTAGGTCATGCTTCAATTGTTCGAACTTTGAACGGAAGATTCTTGTCAGCAAGTCTGGACGATCTTGTGGAGTTTGATAAGGCCCAAGTTCAGATGATATTTCAATCCATGAAGGATTGCATGTCATGGTAAGAAAAATATCAGGTTTGCCGTCGTGAAGCACAACAGCCATACCATCTTCATACCGTTGTGTCATGTCTCGACGGCTACCAATAAATGATGATGGCAATATGGTTCTCCGTCCGATATTGTCTACAAAGAGTGATTGTACGTGTTGATGGTGTTTGATGTATTCGACATGTATTTTTGTATAAATAATATTGATATATGTTATGAAGAGTACCTGTAGCAGTTTCTCCCACATGCAAAGCATCTTGCAAGCCTTGATACAATTCAGAGCGAATTTTAAGTTGGTGAGTTTGGACCCACCTTAACCTTGCTGCTTCAATCTTGACATAGTTGTCTACAACATATTGTTGTAGTAGTCGTCCCGATCTTAGCAATATGGAATAATCGTTGGAACGAATCTACAATCCATGAAACAAATAATGACTAATATAAATTTATCTTTTGTAAATTATTATTGTATAGATTTTATAAATCAAAATATTTTAGAAATTACATTATGTACCTGAAGCATGTAACTGTAATATTCTAGACATGTTATAGGTTGTCCTTCATCATTTTTGGTTTCGCGGTCCCATCCAAACGTTCCGTTAGGGAATAATAGAGGATATTGTAATGGATCATAATATCCCGTAGTTTCTTTAACATTTATTAGATTCCCAACATGACTCATCACGATGATATCCCTTTCAGTTGAGATTGATACCGCGTCTCCACCAACGACAATTGCTGCGACTTGGGATGCAGTTGGCATAGTATCTGTGGTTGATTAGGAGGCGCTCCTTGATGAGTAGACTACAATCACGTACATCGGGACGCTGTGCAAGTTGCTTTAATGCGTGCACATATGGATTGCACCCATGGAGAATTTGTTGCAACTTTTGAACAATATTTTGTTGTAGTTGAGGGTTTTCAAGCATCCTGTTTTGTAACTCATGCTCTGTATCGTAGATGTACATTTGCAAGAATCGTGGTCTTGAACCCTCACTTGGATAGAATCCTCCTATCTTATGATAAATTGCACCTTGAGCACGAAAACTATATATGCCACGTCCAGTTGCAGCGACATTCTGATCAATATGTACCCCCATTGAAGTGAATGAGAGCACATGATTGTAACTCCTAATGTGTTGTCTAAAATGTCTTCCTTAGGCTGAACTGTCTGAAAATATTTCTAGCAACTCTGGAGGTGCATCTACTTGTTCTAACGATATCTTCCCACCAGAGCAGCACATGTCACGTGATTCATGATAAAATAATCGTGCATTGCAACGTGTACATGTGCTTGGGGGTGGCAAACGGGAAGCGGCCATTGGTGAAGTATTAAGAAAATCTCTAGCACTATTATGTTTTGGTCGGAAATAAAACTGCAAAGCTGCGTTTAAAAAAAATACATAACAGTTTTTTAACAGTGCATAGTAAGAAATTAAGATCACTGAATTTACAGAATAATTTATTTCCAATGTATGAAATTCAATAATATCGTACAAATTACCAAAAATTTATTAATTACTATTTCTGAATGTCCATCACTAACCGTGTACATCACTTGTTCCAGCATCATGTTCATGTGTTCCTTGAAACCACAATAAAGGCAATATTAGGTTCTGCATTACTTATTGGTGGAAAAAGAATTATTAAATAACGGAAGGTAATAATTTTTTTTTGTATAGAGACTGCCATTATATTAGAAATGAGGACAGACTAACACGATAGTAGTAAATAATTAATATATAAAATTTAAATATAAATATCAGAAGGTGCAAACCGCCAAATATTTAAGTATTAAAATTTCTAAAAGTCCATAACTAACCATGTCCACCACTTGATCCAGCTTCATTGTCATGTGTTCCTTGTAACGATATTGAGGCAATAGTAGGTTCTACATTATTTATTGTTAACAAAAAAAATAATTAAATAACATAAGGTAATCAAACTGTTATGTATAGAGACATTGAAAATGAGAATCAGAGATATCACATTTATTTATTATTTACATAGAATATGTGTTGATAATGATAAGTTTTAAGCTTCCAAATTTTATAGATACTGCAAATTTACTTATATATTAACTAATATATATGTTGTTGGCAAATTACAATATCAAAGTGTTAATAATTATTTGAAAAGGAAAAATAATCAATGTTTTACTATTTTAATATAAAAGACGTAATTCGAAGATGGCATAAAATTTCAAGTTTATATTTTCTAAATGTCCATCACTAACCATGTCCGCTACTTGTTCCGGCTTCATGATCATGTGTTCCTCGAAACCTCCTTGAAGTAATATTAGGTTCTGCATGATTTAGTTTTGAAAAAAAGAATTATTAAATAAAATAAGGTAAGCAAATGATTATATATATGGACATGTAAAAAAAGAGAATGAGAAATATCACATTAGATGACGTCAAAAAATAGAAACTTTGTTGATAAGAATAAGTTATAGGGAAGAACTTTATAGATAAACTATTAATATAAAGTAATATAGTTGCTAATTAACTTGATGATCAAATGTAAATAAAGGTAATAAATGACTAAATTATTATATACCTTGTCTTATATATATATATATATATATATATATATATATATATATATATATATATATATATATATATATATATATATATATATTATACCTGTACGATTTTGTTGATCAGCGGTTGATCGTGCAAGACGTCTCATAGTTGTCAATCTCATGGTTCTTGACTCCATAGCAACTATATTCCTTCCACGTCTATAATGTTCTCGTCGTCTAGCTGATTGTTCTTGTCGTTGCTCTGCGGTCATTCTCTGCCTTCTGTTTCTTGTAAATTGCCTCCACATCTCTCGTTGATGCTCTTGAGATCGATGATTGTTAATATTTTCCATGTCGAAATAAAACCTAGTTATTTATAAAATGACATTAATTAACGATTTTAAAATAATTATGTTTTATATATATATATTTTTTTTAAAATATGAAATTAGTTTTACAGAAACTTCAATTTGGTTACTGAATAAGAAGGAGTTAGCTAGTCACATCACAAAACAATTTAGTAAAATGGAACTAAAGGACCACAGTATTATCTGGTGTATTTTTTGAGGCAAATATTGTATAGAAATGTTAATAAAAATATATAAAAGAAATGTTAAATTTTTGGGGTATATTTGTAATATGTTAAATTTGAACAAAAGAAATGTTTTTTAAAATACGCTGCCATTATCTTATTGTATAGAAGATTACTATATATTTTGGTGACTGATATAACAATATCATATTTTTTGTGACATTGAAGTACACTCAATACATGTCACCTTAACTCCTTGAACCCCCCATGACCATAACATTCATGGTACACTTAAAAAAATTGAATTATATGGCTTCTTATAGGTTTATTGTGTTATTCCCATCGAAATTGTTATTATATATTTGTTTAACCATGTATATAATGTTATAACTTATTAAACTTTTTCATTATTACACGCACCCATATATACCTTTAAAAACTAACATGCAGAAAGAGAAAAAGGTAATGAAAGAATTAATGTATAGATACAAATATAAAGAAATAAGGTGAGTACGTGTCTTGCCACTAGTCATGCATAAAGTTAAAAAATATGAACTGTAGAATACGAAGATAAAATAAAAAAATGCAAACAATAAAAAAAATAAAAACATTTTAAAAACACTAATCTAAGCTAACACTCCAACTAAATTATTTATTCGTTGGAAAAATTCAAAATATCAATGGAGTTGAACTGAAGCATAAAACATTACACGTTAATATAACTAATACAATAACGATTGCCATATCACAGCTTGGTCTTCGAAAGTATATTCAACAGAATCATGTATATCCATTAGTATGGATAAAGATAATAGATAAAAGAGCATAATAGCAATGTAAAAGTAATGCAAACAATCAAAACATTAATTATTCAAACCCATAACCAAATATAAAGAAGATAAGGATACAATGCTAAAATTAGAAGCATGGAACACTTACGGTGCACTTGGCTATAAAAATTATTTCGTATTTTCATTTTCTCACTAACTTTTTTATTACCACTTCTTTTTAATCCTTTCAGAAGAAATATTTCAAAATAATTTTACGTTTGTCCTATAACTCAATTGTCAAACCATAAGAATGTTTACAAAGCCTCCAAACCTCATTCCAACATTTCATGGTCTGGTTGGAGGGCTTGTACAATATACGACACACACTTATATCCTTTTATAACCTCTCAGCCTCTTAGCTCTCTGATTGATGCACTCTAGTCTGGTTGTCCTATCTAAGTCTCTGTTTTACTTTCATCTAGGACCAATGGTAAGTCAAACACAGACAAAGTTATGAGACTTATATTATGTTATGAGTTAATACAGTTATGTTTTTCTCATATGCTTTTGAATTGGGATACTTTTGATGAATTTTAATTCATAGATTATATTTAGCAGATTTTTTTGTATTTTATATGTAGTATTTTATTTCTGAATTTAGCGCCATGCTTTTGCTATTTTCCACAACGCCAACCGCCATATTTGTATGTCGGATTTTTGGCTTTGGTGATGTACTTTGGTGCCAGTGGTATCAGAAACTGTTGGGGCAAGTCAACCTTTGATTAATGCTTGATAATTTAACACTACCCAACTTCCTATCAACAATGGTTGATCATAGTATTAAATAAGGAAACAGAAAACTCTTAACCAAGTGCAATTGTACAGTCTATTTTTCTAGTTCTGAGCCAACAATTTGTACATCCATAAAAACAGAACCATAAAGCAATACCTGAAGCATATAGGCTATAGCCAATAAATGGTTTACTGACCTTATAGGATTCAGATTAAGCCAGCATCCTACAACAGAAATAAAATTGATGACGTAAATTGCATTGCAGAAATAAAAAAAATATGTTAGTAACAACTAACATATTAAAAAAGGGCACCCAAAATTACCACGTGAACTCCGTTGGCAGAAATTTGTTTAACATAAGTAGAAGCTGTAAGACACATCATCAAGGAAAGACAAATGATGCCAGCATGTATATATTAAGTGCATTGATTAACTTCACATGTGACTGGTTCAAGAAATTTACATTTTGTAGTGCATAAACTAAGCAGTTATGGTGAAAAAGAGCAGGCAGACCAAAGATGAAGCCAGATATCAGTTGAAATTGCCCACTTAACTCAATTGTGTTCAGAGGAAAAAATAGTCACAATATAATGTTGAAATTAAACAATCATCACTGAATCCCATCACATTTTGAACAAACTTCAACAAATAAAGAATACAACCAGTCAGAAACAATGATGAACTGATGACCCATTTCTTCTCAAACTGTTGAAGAATCAAGAAGTCATAAATGGAAACATCATTCAATGAAAATAAAAAGTTACAGTTAGAAAATGAAATACAACATATGAACATAGAAGCTTTTCGAGTTTATGAAAACAAAATTTTTGAAAATGTTAAATGTTTATACACATCGCAAATCAAAAACATATCCTAAAAACGCTACTTGATCAATCACTTGTATCTTAGGAGAAAGAAAAACAATATCAAGAAAGTAAGAAATATACCTCCTTTTCCACAATAGAAGAAACTCTACCGGAAGTGATAAACCAGATTGGATTTCTTTGACTTTGTCAGGCCAAAAAAACTGCAAAATAAATGCAGAATGGGAATCAGGCTTGACTTCAACTTTAAATCCTCAATCCATGGATTCACCCCTTTTTATAGATGGTTTCGCATGTCTCCATTTTGCTTAGTTTTTTAAATTTTAAAATAAGTGGTTATGGTAAAGGTAACTGTGTATCCCTATATGTTGCAGAAACTGCCTAATGCAACCCATTACCCACGTTCTCTGTCGTTTATCTCCATTTATTTTAGTTTTTTAAATTTTAAAATAAGTGGGTAAGGTATTTTAGGGGTAAAGTTGGCATATGCAAAAAATGACACCAAATAACCGAATTTTTTGGATGTCTGCCTTTATATTATTGTATAGATATAGATACATATATAAATTGATGAATATATTATGTCGCGACGGTGATTGCAGGGTGCAGCCATTTTGTTTTTCTTTAGTAAAAAGAAGAAAGTTTAAAGGGACAGTAAAAAAAAAGTTTAAAGGGTGTCATTACCAATTTTATTATTTAGTTTGAGAAAAGTTAATTTTTTTAAGAAAATAATTAAAACCATCTTACAAAAATCAATTAGGTTCGAGAGTCGTTTCTGTATAATAAAAATATAAAGAGTAAACCTCTCACACACATGACAATACATGCCAATGAGATGTAAAATTAAAATCAAACATTAAAATATACAATTTTAATTTTGGCTTAACTAGTGCACCAACATATAACATGTCCCTTAGTACAACGGAAAAACTTGAAACTATTTTAATCAACCGATCATCCGAGAATCACATATGGATTTTAATAAGGATCAGACGATTTGAACTAGAAGTAAAATTCAACTTCTAACAAAGGGTCCCCAAACTCACTAAAGAAAGCGTTTGGTAATAAGGTGAATAAGAAAAAGCTAAAA
Organism: Sophora flavescens; assembly: GCA_030762895.1. NCBI lineage: Eukaryota > Viridiplantae > Streptophyta > Magnoliopsida > Fabales > Fabaceae > Sophora > Sophora flavescens. Next base: position 208,771,255 of record CM061063.1, on the reverse strand, counting down.
ACTAAAGAATAAGGACTTAATCGGCTAGGAAATAAGCTTGCGTAAATTAAATAGCACTAAGTAAAAGCAGAATTAATAAAGAGCTGAAAGTAAAGGCAAGTGGAAATAAGGAAAGCTTAAAAGTTGTATTGGATTTTGTCGTGTGTCCTCAACAGTAAGTATAATGTGTGACACCCTCTACCCCGCATGTTAATTATAAAATATTTACGTAAAATAAGTAAGATAAAAACAAGCATTTATTTTGTAAAATAAAAACTGGATAGAAAGCACCACATTGTAACGTCTTAACGCGGAAATATAATAAGATTTCAAAGAGAAATAAAACATGAACATAACCATAAAACAAAACATAACCCAACCCCGATGTCACATGCAGAGCTGGTATAACCGTTCCGGAATAAATCCTCGGAATACATCTATAACCGAAAATAAACTAACAACTAAAACATCTAAACATTCTAGCTAGAGTCGCGGCTCCTCAGAGTCACTCCTCTCCTGACTGCTCACCGTCCTCTGCATAAACGACACATGCAAACAACATAAACAGAGAAAACGGGGAGTAAGAAAACATGTAAACACATCGGCATGGAAGTAGTAAGTAAGATAAACATACATCATAGCATGACATAGCAATATACAATATATATCATCAGCATAATATAATCACATCAACATGCTATCTCAACCAACATATGGAATACGGTGCAACACTACTCCTCTACTCCATTATGCATGTGGATCCAAACTATCTCAGGAAGGCAACTTCCGAGTTACATATCCACATTGGCCAAAAAGCACCCACGCCGGCAGTCCACCAAACCATGGGTGAACCTCTTAGATAATTGACGCACCATACCTAAGATGCACCACCACGGGGGCGCACAGTCCACCAAACCTTGGGTGAACCACCCACGGACGGCCATATCATCGTACTCTAGGACGACCTCCCCTTTGTTGATCTTCCCCCACTATCAGGTCCAATGCGTGATGCATGAACAAAACAACAAACAAGGGTAACCACCTCCTTCGCTTGGGCTAATAAGCACCCAAGACTTGTCACCAACATCAACATCACCTTAACCCTTATGGGTCAAGGCCCCCTTAACCAAAAAGAACTAAGGTTCAACTTATCAACACCTCGACCAAAAAGCATCGAGGTCACTTTGGACAAAAAGCACCAAAGCTTATCAACATGTGGCAACCCATTGGGCACCGACTTAACCAACTTATTAATCTTATTTATCTTAATTAGTCTATAATTAAGTTATCTAACTATCTTCATTCGATTGGTTTCTTATTTCATCATTGGGGACATTTAGGGTGAAACACTCCTTTAAAACCTTTAAAACATATATAAGTTTACTAATATATGTATATGTGTGGGACTAAGTCCTCTGTTTGCAGGGAATTCACTGAGATTTCATATCTCACCCCTCACCCTTTCATTTCAGGTTAGTCCCTCCTATGTTGGAGAACTGTTAAGTATCCCCGGAAATACTTGGCAGTTGTTCCAATGTAAGCTGTTCGTTATTGAAGACGTTGTCGGATCTGAGTCAAGTGTCATATTGTCATTATTTAGTCTCTAAGTATGATTTTTTTTTTTTTTGAAAATGTATGAGATGTTTAGCGAAAAGCTAATTTCAGTGTATCTTATGTTTTATATCTAGTAGTATCTCAATGTACTTTGGGGTATTACACTGATCCTGTTCATATCAAGCCATTGAAGTCAATCAAGCCAGAGATCAAAGGTTCCACAATCAAGGTTAGAGATCACCTGCTTCCTTGCTGCCTTCAATAGCTCTGGCAATTCACGTTGCAACACCTCTAATCAGAACAACGATGGAGGTTATTCTGTTTGCAATACAGTGATTGTTTAAGATCAAGTGTTGAGTCAAGAAAGCCCTAATTGCTGTTATGGTTCGCTTTCTGCACTACCTGTTAGACTTAATAACTGAGAGATTTTGATATATGACAAATACAACTTAATGTGTATGCAAGTGTCTAGTGTCAAATTGTAAAGACAGGTATTAAGCAATATTCAACAAGTTCAGTGAGCAATCAAAGGAGAATATCCAAGGAAGAACTTGGAGGAATCAAAGAGCAAGGACGAAGATCAAGGAATCATCAAGACAAGAGCTTAAACAAAGAAATTAGTGTTAAGTCTTAGATGATTTGTAAGAGATGAAATCTCTTATTCATAAATAGCTCAATTAAGAAAGATGCATGAAGAAAATCATTTTTCATAACATGCATTAACTGGAATAAGATAAGCGCTCGTCCAACACTGGAATAATATAAGCGCTCGTCCAACAGTGGTAAAAGCTAGCGTCCAAGAAAGTGGCAGAATCTCACGTCTACTAAAGTGACAGAAGCTCACATCTACTAAAGTGACACAAGCGCATGTCTACTAAAGTGACAGAAGTGTTCATCCACTAAAGTGATACAAGCGCTCGTCTACTAAATTAATACAAGCGCTCGTCTACTAGTTGGAGCACGTCCAATTACATTGTGTTAGTACTCCCGTCTGCTGACGTGGCAAATGGACGCGGCTATTTTTCCAAATGGACTCGTTATTTTATGGACGCGAATTCTATAAGAACTATTAGAATCTTATCTCAAGAACGAGAATCAAGAAAACAGATTCTGTTAAATCAGATCCAAATCTATTTTGATTGATCCCAACGACTATAACTTGTTTTTCTATATAAATAGGGATCAAAGGAACACTTTAACATATATCATAACATATCACAGTTTTACGAAATCATTTTGAGAAATCAATTGTGAAAATCATTCATCATCTTCATTGAGCTTACTGTGAAAAGAGTGTTTCAATACTCATAAGTGCTTCAATTTGTTTTATCTGACTATTGAGAGTTAGGAATCAACTTTTGTTTTACTTTCGATTGTAAAGAGAGGGAGTCTCTCTGAGTGATTAGGGTGAGGTATCCCTAAGGAAGAACATTGAGGCTTTTCACAAGAGTGTGGTATCTCGAGGTGAAGGAGTGCTCTATGGTGTAAAGGTTTTTCAAGCTAACTGGCTAAAGCTTGTTGTGTTAGTGTGTGAAATCCCACAGGTGGAGTGGGGATTGGATATAGGTCACAGTGGTGGTGACTGAACCAAGATAAATCTGGTTGTGTAGTATCTCTAAACTCAAACTCCTTTACTTTCTGTTTATGATTCAAGAACCTGCAACTTTAATGTTTAAAGTTCAAGTATAATTTCTGTTCTTGATCTGTATAAATTGTATCTTGTTATTATTGAGTTATTGAACTTGAACCTATTCGTTATTAATCTTTCTTATCCTCATCACCTTCTATTCAGGATTTTGTAAAAACCCTTCATCGATTTTATAAAATATCCTGAGAACACAAATCCGCATTTGTTAAACAAAACAACACTCATCAAGGCCACGAGAAGAGGTTCTCGTCAAGATTCCCAACGCCAAGATCGTTGTCTCTGGCATCGACGAGAAATTGGAGGAGCTTATCATTAAAGAGGAGGATCAAGGAGAACCTCATCAAGATCCTTCTTCTCATATACTTCAACAGTTCGATCTCCCTTCCTACAATCCAGAACACGCCATCTCCTTCTCCATCAATTTCTTCTGCGATTTTGGGTCTGAAATCTCTGGTTTGTCTCTGAATGTGGTTCTGATGGTTATGGCTCCGGTAAATAATTGTTCTGCCACTGTGTTCGCGTCGAAAGCTTTGTTTGGTCCTTCGTTATCGTTGCCTTTGACCAAGTGGAATTCTCAAGGCCGCCTACAAGTCCGCCATGCGCCGCCTTCCCCACAATCAAAAGTTCCAGAGGTCTCCGTGTAGTTATGATTCACCTCAAGTTTCGTCTCCTCCGGTGACGGCACCTCCTAGACCGGTTTCTTGTCTTCTGTGGCTACCTTAGAACAGAGAAAAGTTAGGGATTGGAATCACTTTGCAATTCATAGAATGAATTTGCTCTCTACTTGCATCTCAATTCCATCTTTCTTGTTAGGCGTGGGCTGCATTCTGCGTCGCCGTCTTCGACCCCGACGAACACCGCCATCCGCCGTCGTTCACTGTTGATCTTCGCTGCCATTCTCTCTGCTTTGCATCGTAGGGTTCAACTTGGGAAGGGAATGAGTGGAATTACTGAGGAATGAAGCTTCCTGGGATTTCCTCTCTCTTTTTGGGCCTGACCCGTTATGGACACAGCTTGGGCCATATTGTTGTAGCTATTTTTTTTTATGCTTTAGTTGTTTTGCATTTTTGTTGTTTTTGTTGTTTAGTTTTACATGTTGTGGCTATTTTTTTTAGATGCATGTAATTCAAGCTGATTGGTGGTCCACCTATCAGCTTGAGGGGGGTAATAGATGTTATGAAATAGATGAGTTAGCTAGAGTTAGTTACAACTCAATTAGAAGTTAGTTACATAGTTAGGCCTATAAATAAGAGATTAATGTACACAATTAATCATCTTTTTCAATATGATTCCTTATGAGAAATCTTTATCACTTGCAAGCTTTCAAGCTTCCAAGCACTACTTCTCCTATGAAGTTGGCCATCATCTCTATGATCCTGTGGTTGGTAACAACAGAACCCCAACCCAAACCATCGTATCGTGAATTTCACAACAGATTCAATGCCACTATTGTGAACAACCATCAACAGGCAACGTATTCAAGCAGGGCTATCAATCAGCAATCAAAACCCAAAAACAGCCACACCTCCCTACCTCTTGTTGCCAACAAACCCATCATAATCTACCACTACCCTCAGCTGCCCACACCACTAAAGCACAAACATGTCCAATCACGTTGCCGTGTGGATGGTTGTTTCCCTCATCGGTGATAGCATAAGTTTGAAAATTGGACCGGATCGGTCGGTTCGACGGGTTGAATCATGAACTTTTCACTTGCCCAGTCTATTTAACCCCAATAAACAATTGGTTTCACAACCACTATCAAACCGGTTCAAAACTAATCAAAAATCGATAGCGAAAACCAGTTTGAATTGGTATTTTATTAAATTTTTTTAATTTTTTGGAATTTTATTTTGAACGTATACAAATCTCATGAAGTATATAATATGATTATTTTATGTCAATTTAAAATTTTATTTGATTTGTTTTTAAGTTTATTGTTTGATATAATATATAATATTAAAAATTTATTTAATTATTACTAGTTCGATTATGATTCAATTACGGCCGAACCAATAAACCTTGAATCGGTACCTTCACCAATTCAAACGACCCGTCCGATTTTTAAAACATTGGGTGACAATGATAATCGCTATATATCCATTGCCACAAAAACCTAGAATCATGGGGATGAAAAATAAATACAGCTATTATTGGGTCGAAGTTGGACTTTAAAATCAAGTCCACAGTTGTAATTGAAGTCACGGCGTTGGGGTTTTAGTAGTTTGGTTTAAATAAGTTTTTGGTCCCAGCAAAGTTCACCAATTTGGGTTTTGGTCCCTGTAAATTTTGTCTTAGGATTTCGTCCCTGTATTTTCAAAATTTTTGGAAATAGTCCCTGCTGACGTGACAAACTGAACGTCACGTTAGTGCCACATGGCTGACGTGACATTCTGTTTGTCACGTCAGCAGTTAACGGAAAGAGATGAAGGTAGGGACTATTTCCAAATAGAAACAAAATCATACATTATGGACCACATGGTTAAAATTGTTAAATTCCTTCAATTTGTATGATATCTGGTACTCAGGGGTACCAGTGTAATTTCTTGTTCCCGTCCGACTTACTCCAAAATTTGACTATAAAATAGAAAGAAATCATACATTAGGGCCACAAGTTTCAAATTGACAAATCCCTTCATCTGGTAGTTTCCTGTCCCTATACGACTTGCTTTGGAAATTGACCGAAAAATATATTTTTTTTGTTTAAATAAGTTTTTGGTCCTTGCAAAGTTCACAAATTTTGGTTTTAGTCCCTATTTTGTCTTAAGATTTTGTCCCTGTATTTTCAAAATAAAATGGAAACGGTCCCTGTTGAAATGGCAAACGTAATGCCACGTCAGTGCCACATGGCTGACGTGGCATTATGTTTGTCATGTCAGTAGTTAAAGGAAAGAGATGACGGTAGGGACTATTTCTAAAAAATGGTCCCTGCTGAAATGACAAACGTAATGCCACGTCAGTGCCACATGGTTGATGTGGCATTATGTTTGCCACGTTAACAGCTAAAGGAAAGAGATGACGGTATGAATTATTTCCAAAATTTTTGAAAGTATACATGGACGAAATACTAAGGAAAAACTTTGTAAGGATTAAAATCAAAATTGATGTATTTTATAAGGACCGAAAACTTATTTAAACCCAATAATTTTCATAATTGTTTACAATAATGATAAACGCAAAGCTAACCACAATTTAAAATCTTGAGTCGAAGCGATCTTAATTAAAAAAATGGATACTCATGTCGCATGAGTTTGAAAAGTAGAATAGTAGATATAATAGAGAATTGGTAGAAGTAAAAAAAATAAAAATACAACTTTCCTTCTAATTGCATGTCAGTACAAGAAGTGTACTATGTAGTATGTACCATGAGTCAACAAGGTGTGCCTGGTAAAGTCCTCCAAGAACACAGTCTTTGAATATTGACCACTATTTTTATAAAAAAAAAGAATTATTATTGACGAAAGTAGGTACTAGTCATTGTTCTAAAGATATTTCATTTAAAATTTTATTAACATCTATCTTTAGAACATATAATTAAAAACAACATTCATTATTTTTATTAAATATTTAAATAAAATATTATATATTTTATATATTTTTTAAATTATTAAATTTTTATTTTTAATCATTTAGCATATTCCCTTAAAACATTCATTAATTAACAAATACTACCAACATGTGGTTGGTACCAGTGTTATTAAAACTGGACCGGTCATCAATTTGGTCAGATTATTGGGTTAATGGATCACTTGGTTGAACCAGGAGAATGACTTGGTTGAACTCGATGAACCGAGTTATATTAAATTTATAATTTATAATAAAACATGTATATATAATATATATATTTGAAACATTTAATGAGCAGACTTCATTGGCCTAGCGGCAATTCCGCCACCTTACGTTCATCAACTTAATTACAGGTACCATGCTCAATTCCGCTCCAGGCATATTTCTTGAAGATTTTTTTCAATTTCGACCGGTCATGAGTGCCGAGTTTGAGTCGCGGTTCAACCTAGGGAGTCAGCCGAATTAAACTGGTTCAACCGTGGTTCGATGACATCAGCACCTGTTCAATGTCTTATGCGGTTCGATATGCTGATCGGACCAGCCATATGTCCTGTTTCCGACCAGTTGGTCGGACCGGCCGGTTCATCAACTTACAAGTCCCGTGCTCGATTCTGCTCCAGGCATATTTCTTGAAGATTTTTGCAATTTCGACCAGTCATGAGCGTTCATTGTTAGACTGGGCAGAGTTTGAGTCGCGGTTCAACCTAGGGAGTCAGCAGAATTAAACTGGTTCAACCGTGGTTCGATGACATCAGCACCGGTTCAACGTCTTATGCGGTTCGATATGCTGACCGGACCGACCATATGTCTGGTTTCCGATCGAACTGGTCGGACCGACCGATCTGGTCCGATTTTAATAACACTGGTTGATACGACTGGTAAGGGACTCAGGCACCTTAAGCAAGTGGTTAATGGTTCGAATCCTGACTCTTGTATATGGAGAAAATCTAGTTGGCAGGGGAAAACCCACCTTGTGTGCCCAACAGGTTCCCCGATGGAGATTAGTAGTCACTGATAACGTTGGTGAATATTTCGTACCTATAACATGGTTACCCAAAAACAAATACTAAACCCTAAACGATAAGTTAGTGGTTGGTACAATGGCAAATATGGTGTTCGTATAAAAAGTACTAATAAGTTTCGTATTTAAGATCACTTTCCATTACATTTGTGATATATCAATATACATGGTAATCTAGCCATCCAAAGTGTACCTAATCCCCCTACATTTTCACTTAGCACCAGGGTTCAACATCCACCCAACACCCATTGGGTGCATGCTGTTGATGACTTTTAGACATGACGGGTAATCGGAATCCTAAACGGTTGACAAATCTTTGAACAACCATAACTTTTGATTTGGACGGAATTTTTGGACTTATTATATATACAAGGATAGTTCTTTTTGAGATAGTCGTACTAATTCACAACTAGTTTTTGACAACAGGGTCAGACCCCTGAAATGCATGTAAACCCATCCCTGCAAGTAAGGGTGGCCATGGGTCGGGTATTGTCGGGTTTGGTGGGTTTTGGCACCCAATCCTGTCAAAGGTGAATGGGTTGGGTTTGGTTTGTAAAAAAAATTATGAAACCCGAACCAACCTAACCTGGCCATTTATGGTTGGATTGGCTGGGTCGTCGGGTCTGGTAATAAACACATGTATGATCATTTTTGGGTCGCATCCGCAGGTCTGTCATGGCAGAAAATGTGAAAAAATGCTCTAAATAACAAATAAACATGTTTAAAACTTTAAATTACATCAACAATCATTGACTAAAAGTCTAAAATCATCAACAACCATTACCTAAAAGTCTAAATTATTACAATGAAAGAGTAAAAGTCATAAACATTCAATAACCATCAATGTACTTTACAGGGTCTATACACCAATCCGAAAAGGAACAAAAAGTATCGTATGATTTTGCACTAAACCACCTCCAAGAACATACTTTTATCCTATCCAAAATAAAAATCATGTCCACTTTCATATTACCAAAAATGATCCCATTCCTCAATTCCCAAATACACCCGGACACAGCATGCCAATCCATCACCCAATGATCCAAATTAGCCTTCCTCCTAACTAATTCCCCGAATTCAACAAAAAATGGGATAACGTGCACATGTTGATTTAGTGTAACCCCAACCAGTTTAAAACTAAAGACCATAAATTACCAACGAATGGACAATGCACAAAAAGATGATCACCACATTCCACAAATGAATCACAAAGCACGCATGCAATTGAGATTGCAATTCTACTGCAGCACTTTCCTTTTAAGGAGATCAAGGATGTGTTTGGGTAAACAACTTAATTAAAAGCTTATCACATAAGACCTTATCTCATGAGAGCTTATGTCATAAGCGCTTAAAGAAACAAAAAGAAAGAAAGGGGCATGAGAGGATTCGAATAGTGAAAAACACGGAGGGGGTGTTTAGTGCATAAACTCTTATGATAATTCCATAAGCTTCTCCCAGTGACTTATGAAAATAAGTCAAAAACTCCTTATGGGATGGCATAAGTTATTTTTATAAGCTCTGCCAAACACACTGCATAAGAGCTTATGTCATCAGATAAGTCAAAAGGAGCTTAAATAAGCTCTTCCAAACGCCACCTAATTCTTGTTGGTAACTTGTTCGACAACATTTGCCATGTGAAAGCTATAACTTTGAGAGGAGCCGAACTTGGCCAAAGAAACTTCAAAGCCTTTCCTTCCAAATCAGACAACCTTGGCACAGGACTGATCTCATCTAAACAGCCACCATCCTCTAGCTACTACCCACAGCACAAATATGCTCAGTCTTATCTTCGCGTGGATGGTTGTCTCCCTCACCGGTGATAATGATAACCACTATAAAATCCATCTTCACAAAATCCTAGAATCATGGGGTTGAAAAATAAATACAACAATTATGGAGTCAAAGTAGGATTTTAAAATGAGGTCCATAATTATAATTGAGACCACGAAATGATAATTTTGATAATTTTCACAATAACACATTTTAAAACCTTGCGTGGAAGCGGTTATTATTATAAAAAAAGATACTCGCGAGTCGTGGGTTTGAAAAGTAGATAATAGAAAATTGGTAGAATATACAACCTTCCTTCTAATTGCATGGCCATTCAAAAAGCATAGTATGCATCAGATGAGTCAAGAAGGCGTGCATGGTAAAGTCCTCCAAGAACGAAGTCTTTGAATATTGACCAGTATTCTTTTTTTTTTTTTTTTTAAAGAATTATTATTGGCGAAAGCGGTAGTAGTCATTGTTCTAATAAAGATATTTCATTTAAAATTTTATTAACATCTATCTTGAGAACATATAATTAAAACAACATTTATTTTTTTTATAAGCACATTTATTTTTTATTAAATATTTAAATAAAAACATTATATATTTTTATATATTTTTAAGCTATTAATTTTTTTAATTTTAATCATATAGCTTTTTTTTTATAAGCACTAATCATATAACATATGCCCTTAAAACATTAATTAATTAACAAATACTAAACCCTAAACGACAAATTAGTGGTTGGTACAATGGCAAACAGGAGGCCCCGCTTAAAGTGGACCATTACTTTAGGCAAACCCTCCTAATGCCAACTACAATGTGAAATTTCATGTGCAGCTGCAATGTCACTGCAGAAAAAAAAATTGCCTGCTGCAATCAATTTTTAAAACGCTAAGTTTGTTTTGGCTATTGAAGTTGACTTGTATTTGAAAATATATTTTTGATAACTTATTAGTTTCGTGTCTCCTAAAAAAACTTTTTTTTATATATTTCCTAGAGTATCCTCCACACACAATTGTGGAGACTAATAGGATGATCTCTCCCAACCAGGTTTTTTCTATATGTACGAGTTAGGGATCGAACCTCTGACCACTTGCTTAAGAGGATCTCAAACTCGTTATCACTTGGACCAACCACAGTTTCACTTATTACAACGTTGGTTAATTATAAGGATTTGGGAAATCACTGAGCTTAAAATCATTTCTTTTTGTCAGTTCTAACGATTAAGATTGATATCAAATACTACTCTAATACCCCGTGGCGGATCTTCACTAAAATTATGGGGGAGCCATTAGTTAGTAGCTTTTTTTTTAATAAACAAACAAAATATATTGTTATGAGTATAAGACCATCTCCAACTATAGTTCTTACGTGCGTTCTTATTTACAAGAACCGATTCTTTCAAGAACTTGTATTGGAGAGGGGTGACATAGATGCCATGTTGTAAAACCATTATTCTATAAGAACCGTTTTTGTCAATACTTTTTGTTTTGGCAAAACAGAATAAAATTAAAAATTAAAAATTAAATTAAATTTTTAAGTTGAAAAAAATTTAAAAATTAGAAAATATAAATATGTGTGATCAATAATGGGATCCATTTAAAGTAAGTTAAGAATCCTATGGTTCTTGCATTGGAGTGAAAATATATGAAAATGCTTAAATCTTTATGTGACATTAATGGGCTCATAAAATGGGAGTTAAGAATCAAAGTGACGTTCTTCCATTATAGATGCTCTAGGGGATATTCAGATCTAATACTTCAATCCAGTAACACTATCACAAAAGTTGCCAACATGTCACAAGGAAATAACATCTGATCTAAGAAACAATGACATTGATATGGTTCCACTACAAGAATAATGGTGATTTGCGACGGATTATTTGCGACGGCCTCAATTCCGTCAGTAAAATTGTCATTTGCGACGGCCTTTGCCGTCGCTAACAGGAACGATTGTATTTCCCAAATTTGCGACGGCCTTGGGTAATTTGCGACGGCCTATGTCGTCACTGTTGTTGCACGTATTTCCGTGAAATTTTGGCGCCATTTCGGGTGGAGAAATATTCAACTTTGCGACGGCCTGGCCGTCGCTAATGCACCATGAAGTTTGCGAGGGCCTCTGGCCGTCAGTAATTAACAACGTTTGCGACGGCCAGTCCCTCGCTAATATGCTTTACAGTTTGCGGCGGCCTTGGCCGTCGATAATGGTGATGGTTTGCGGCGGCTATGCCGCCGCCACGATTTTACTGTTTTTGCGACGGCTTGGGCCATGTTTGGTCCGTCATAAAACCTTTAATATAGGCCCAACCCGCCACACTTATCCATGGTCCCTTCTTCAACCTGCAACTCCATCCCTTCTTTCAAAACCTTACGCAGAGCATTCGTCCCCCACGCCACGCTGCCGCACCATGCTTGCCGTCCATTCGCCGGATCCGTCCGCCCGCCTCCCCATTCCCATCCGATACTCCCTGGTTTTCGCCGCACACGCCTCGTAAAGCATGAAATCGGTGAAAGGGATGATGGGGCGGAAGATGCATCCAAGATCATCATTCAATGGTTTCCTTGAAGTTGTGAAGACATGGCACCGCGGGGTTTGTCTTTTTTCCTTTCCTCATCTTATCCTTAAGCACTTTTTCTCTTGTTTTTTCTTTTTAGCCTTAACATTCATGAGCAAAGAATATTGAAATTTGTTAAGTATTTATATGTGAGTATGTCTTGTTCCATAATGCTATCAATGAATACTTGCTTTACGTAACTTAATTTTATCCATTGATCCCCCAATATTTGGCATGAGATGAATTTTCTTTGGTGTTGTGAATGGAACCCAGCTATGACAAAATTAACTGGATGGAAGGATAAATAAATAATTAATATAAGTTTAATTAATTTTATTATTTTTTTAAAAAAAAAAAATCCATTTCATTTTACGGCGGCCAAGCCGTCGCTACTTCTTGATGATTTGCGGCGCCAAGCCGCCGCTACTTTCGATGATTTGCGGGCCGGCCGTCGCTAATGTCTAGTGATTTGCGACGGCCAATAACAAAAGGCCGTCACAAACGGTTTGCGACGAACCTATATGCGACGGATTTGTGGCCGTCGCAAATCCGTCATAAACACTTGTTTTGCGACGGATTTGTGCGATTTGCGACGGCTTTTGGCCCTCGCTAAAACCAATTTTTCTTGTAGTGTTCCTATTTTAGATAAGCTGTTAGAACTTCATCTCTTTGATTCAATCGATATTCCCGACTTTGGGGTACGCTGTCTGGAGTCACGTTATAAAAAATTAATATCAAATTCATCAATTGTGACTTCTAAATCTTAAAATATTGCTCATCCAGTTGAATTGTTTGATTATTAAAAGGATGCTTTTGAAGTGAAGATGTTAAAGTTATATAACTTTCATGTTTGTTAGAAGTTTTTCTCTTGCAAAAATATACTTTTTATGCTTGATATTTTTTCTTCTCAAAAAAATTGAACCACGGCTAAAGTATATGAAATTAATTATATAAAAAATTATAAAAAAAATTCATAAATCAACAACTAAATCAAATAAAAAATTACATAAATCACCCAGACGTGCTGAAATTCAACATATATACAGCCACAATGTATAATAATTAGTATACGTACCCGTGTCATGCACGGAGAATATAGTAATTTTATAGTATTTTATAAAAAAAATGTAACTGTTAATTTCACGTTTTCATTTTTTTTTGTGGATAATTATATTTTAAAAATTATTGATTTATGAGGTCAATTATGGAAAAATATTTGAAAATGATGTTATGTAATATATAAAATATAAGCCTTCATATAATTTAAATTATAAGGTTTTTTGTCATATATTTGATTTATAAGCCTTCTCTCTTAAAAATTTATTTGATTTTTTTACTATTTCCCCCCACAAGTTAACCATTTTTAGAAAATATATTTAACTATCATATTTTTTTTATTCTCTCTTCAAAATCTATTTGATTTATTTATCCTCTATCCCCGTGCAAGTTAATAATTATTAGAAAATATATTTATGTACAATATTATTTTTCTCTTTCTCTCTTGAAAATCCCTTTGATTTATTTGTTCTTTTTGCCCGCTGCATGTTAATCATTTTTTATAAAAGAAATTTATCTATCATATTCTTTTTATTTCTCTTAAAAATCTATTAGGTTTATTTCTATTTTTTTTTTGTGCAAGCTAACCATTTAAAAAAAATATATTTATCTATATATTATTTTTTTTCTTCTCTATTTCAAATCTATTTGATTTATTTATTCTATTTTCCCATGCAAACTAACCGTTTTTAGAAAAATATATTTATCTATCATATTTTTTCTTATCTCTTGAAAATTTATTTTATTTATTTCTACTCTCTTCCGTACAAGTTAACAATGTCTAGAAAATATATTTATCTAACATGTTGTTCTTTTTATTTTCGATTTGAAAATCTATTTTATTTATTTCTTATATTTTCTCGTGCATGTTAACTATAATTAAATTCTATATTTATCTATCATATTATTTTTTATTCTTTCTTTTAAATCTATTTGATTTATTTCTCATCTTTTCTCATGCTAGTTAACATTTTATGAAAATATATTTATTTATCATATTTTTTCTTATCTCTTGAAATTCTATTTGATTTTTTCTCTCTTTTCCATGCAAGCAAAAAAATTTAAAAACTTATATTAATCTATCATGGAGAATGTAGAACGTAAATGAAACATTTATATATATATGCATGAGAATTGTTTCAAAAAAATGCATGAGAATATGTTCTAAAATATATTATATTTAATTAAAATTTGAAATTATTATTTGAATGGTCTAACATTCTTTTCAAACTAAACTTTTAATTTTATAATTATTATTGTATTATATTAGATGACTAAATGATTAGTGTAATATTCTAAGTTTAGTCTAGTAAATCAAATGCTTCCAAATAAATATAATCTTTAATTTATCTCAATTATAATTTTTTAAAATAAACCCATTAGATTGAGTTTACATAAATAAGACTGTATTCATTTTCTAATAAAGTCGTATTGATTATTGATTATATGATTAATAATTTAATAATGAATGCCAAGTTAATTTTTTTTAATTTGTATTGTAAAATAATAATAAATACAGATTGATGATTGATATAATAATTCAAAATCAGCAAGTCATTTAGGGGAATATATTTATGATTTTGATAATGGTTATTAGCTATAGAATTATTATAATTGTAGGAAGAGATATTCGAATACAATATTCATTAAATGTAATTTTGGAACAATCATAATAATTGAGATTTTTGGATGTAATAGCAACAACCATAAGTTTTAGATTGCAATTCAAATTGAACGTTTTCTCTTTTAATAATAATGGTCAATTCAATGTTTGATTAAAGTAATGTATTGAATTAATTACATATTGACAATTTCATCATTAGAAATAATAACAATAAATCTATCGGTACCAATCATTAATTAATTAATTAAATTAAATAAAAAAAATAAAAATTAATTGAATTTATATTCATACATAAGCATAATAGAAAATTACAGGCAAATCAATTTACATTTTAATTTACCAATTCCAAAAAAATATTTGTAATGATTTGTATATAATTTGAATCAAAGGATCAAAGAGAATTAAAGGAAAATAATTTAAAATAATTTGAATACAATTTTGTATTAATAAGAGGTCCAAATCTGTCAATGAGATTAATATATGACTAGTATAGTATTTAACATCTTCGTGTCAAAAAAAAAAATCTTCATATATGATTATCATTATAAAATAAAGAATTTGAATATCAAATAATAGAATCGCAAGAAATAAATAGTGGAGAATAAAATCACATGTAAAGATCCCAAATTCACTTCCTTTATCAAGGTAACTTCAATATCCCTTCAGGATCTTTGAAAATAAGATTGTCATCCGACTTTTTCTACGAATGTCAATAGAAAATAGAAATACAATAATTTAACTTAATTTATAACATAAAAATAGAAACAAAAGAAACTATAATAAAATGAAATGCGGGCGACATATATTTTCATAAAATAAGAAACCAAATCATCACAAAAAAAAAATAAAAAACTAAACCATTTGTCACGTTATAATAGCTAGGTATTAAACTCAAAAATAATTAATGAAAGGCATTACCTTTCTAGCTAAAATCGAAAGAATAAAGGAACTGCAACAAAAGATTCAAAACAAAAATGTTTGTAAAAAATTGGTTAATAAATATTAAATTTCTCTCTATAGCCAGGGCAATGACCAATTCGTAATTAAAAAAAATCACAACCTAACCATTAGACACATTCCTATAGTAATGAAAAACCAAAGTCGACATAATCTTCATGCCAAAAGTCGAGGGAGAAAGAATAGTATGAAGAGTCAATTTGAAAAGAGTATAAGAAAAATAAGAGCAAAGATAAGAGTTAAAGAATCGTACTATTGAAGGGTGGAGAGTGCTGCAAGTTCATGAATTTTCTGCAATTTGATTAATTTGGTTGGAGCTAAATTGTGAGTAAAAAAATTATGAATTGGAAAGAGATTGAGTAAACAAATGGCCATAGGTTTTGTTTTGCAATATGGTAGTGGACATATATATAGGAATTGAATAGCCAATGATATGTTTCTGTGGTTACAAACAATTTGACAGTAAATTTGAAAATACAATGAGATGAAAATTGACAATATATTTGATTGATTGTGGTCGGTTATTGCCCTTTTTCAAACAAAAAATTTGGAATTCAAATTTGGTATTGGTTAAATCCTAATATGTTCGAGTATCATATATTAATTGGTTTAATTGGTTGAATATTAAAAATATAGATTTTGAAAGATTGGAGATGAAAAGAAGACTTGAATATATAAAAAAATTAATTGATTTAATGATTGAAAATAACTAATCAATATCAATATCAATATCAATATCAATCAATATCAATATATATATATATATATATATGTGTGTGTGTGTGTGTGAATAACGATTATCAAATTAATAACCATTGCATAAAAAAATTTCAAATAATCATTGCGCCAATTTTTTTGTTTGAAATAATGATTGTGAGAATTAATATATATTAACTGATTAAGAAATGATATTCTGCATGTGAATTAATCCACATTAATTGATTAGATCATGTATTTATTTGACATGTTATAATAATAATTATGAGATTAATTTGAAATTTGAAATTGTTTTTATTATTATTGTTTTCATTAATAATAATTACTATAATAATTCGTTTTCAAATCAACCACATCGCAACATATAAGCAAAAAATGGAGGGAAGGCTTCTGGTGTTACCACATGTGATGAGTGAAGGCTCTAGAGATCGACATGTGGAGGTTTCTACTTTGAGTTTGTTCGCAAATGTATTATATATAGATATAGATATCGATATAGATATCCAACTTAACAGTCAAGAGAGTATGCAAAATATTCAGCCAAGAGTATGCAAAAATAAAAATATATATATATACAAGATGATGCTTTTTCCATTTTTTTAGCATGCAGGTTTTTTAATTTGTTTATGAAATAATAAACAATTTCCCATCAAGCTAGTAGTAGAGTTATTGTATTGTATTGAAAGCTGATTTATATACTTAACCATCACTAGTTTGTATTAGGACTTGTATGTGTAATTGTAATAGTATTTCTACATGGTTAAGTGTATGGACTAGCTTTCTGTTACAATTAGTTCTTTTCCTTTAGAGTTAGTTAGTTTTAACTGACTTTGCTCAAGTTTGTTTTCTCTTTTTATGTTAAGCCACTAGTTGTTAGCTTCTGTTTTCTGAATATAGCTATAAATAGCTATTTCTCATCACTGTAATCAATCAATTCCATTGAATGAAATTCACAAGTATTTTCAATACTCTAGTTTTCCAATATGGTATCGCAGAGCAATGACGATTCTGGGAACAAAGAGAAGAAGTCATTAGGGAAGGAAGCTCATACCTCTGGTGACAATAAAGAAACTCCAAACCCTGCTTATTTCTTGAGCTCCTCCGATAACCCAAGAATCCAACTTGTCGTCGCCGTGCTCAATGGAGACAATTATCGAACATGGGCAAGATCAATAAAGACGGCATTGCGTGCAAAAACGAAGCTAGGTTTCATTGATGGGAGCGTCAAGAAACCAGAAGCTAATTCGGCATAATTTTTTAGCTGGGACAAGGCAGATTCGATGGTCTTAGCATGGATTTTGAATTCGATTGATCCAAAGTTACGTGCAAGCATCTCTCATGCCACCACCGCAAAGGAAATTTGGGATGATCCTGAGGAGAGATTCGCCCAAACAAACGCGCCTAGGGTTCATCAATTGTGGCGCAACCTTTGCTTGCTTCAACAAGAATTGGGCATGAACATTAAAGATTTTTACACTCAGTTTAAGGTTCTTCTGGATGAGCTCGGTGAGTGCCTTTACCCGAATGTATATGTGGCGCATCAAGGGCCTTGATGAAAAGGGAAGGAGAAAATCGTGTACACCTCTTTCTTGGAAGCTTTGACAGTGAGCAATTTGCTCATATCAAGGCAACCATACTGAATACTGAGCCACTTCCTTCTCTTCGCACAACATTCAATCATGTTTTAAGAGAAGAGTCAAGGTTCCTGGCAGATAAAGAAATGAGCATCAAGAATGAAGCAACAGCTTTCTATTCCAACAGTAACAAACAGAAATGGCGTGAAGGATCAAGATTGAAATGTGATCAATGTGGTAAAATTGGACACATCAAGTCCAAATGTTTTGAGATAGTGGGATACCCTCCAAATTGGGACACACGAAGAACACACAGAAATTTCAACAAGCTAACAGGACAAAGTGGTGCACACTATGCTTGTGCAGATCAAGAGCAGAAGGAAGAGTCAAGTCATAATGTTGCGGGACATGCCCTACATGGAACATCTCTAAACCATGAGAATGTAGCGGGTAATGTAGGGATGCTTAAGGATCAATGTTGGGTCTTTGATAGTGGTGCTTCACACCACATGACCCATTTACTTTCTCATCTAAAGGAAGAAAATTGATAAACCCTTTAGCATCATTGTGCCTACAGGTGAATTTGTTTTGGTTGAAAGAATGTGAATTGCCCATCCGAACAACCATATTACTATGAACAATGTTTTGTTTGTGCCAAGCTTTAATTGCAATTTGATTTCAATCTATAGATTAATACAAGATTTAAATTGCAAAGTTACTCACACTACTGAATTTTGTCACATACAGGACCAGGATTCAATGAGGATGATTGGATTAGGTGAGCTCCTAAATGGAGTGTATGTGATCAAGATTCCGAGAAAAAGGATCTTCTTTAGCAGCAGTAGGGAAGGATCTTACCATCTTATGGCATGCTAGGATGGGGCATCCTTCAAATCAAACCTTACAAGTACATTTCGTCTTTGCTAATTTTGAATTCAATAATTTGCCTTGTTGTGACATTTGCCACAAATCAAAGCAAAGTGTAGGCATAGTTTTAAACAAAGTAATAGCAAAGCTGATGAATCTTTTGCTTTAATTCATTGTGAGCTTTGGGGCAAGTATCACACATGTACACATAATGGATCACACTTCTTTCTTACCATAGTTGATGACTATACCCGAGGAACTTGGGTATACTTAATGAAAGAAAAGACTGAGACTAGTGGCATTCTTGTTAGTTTCCACAATATGGTGAAAACACAATTTAATAAGAGAACTAAAAGAGTTAGGAGTGATAATGGAACTGAGTTTATTAACTCTACTGTTAGAGACTTCTTTCATCAAGAAGGTATTATTCATGAGACTTCATGTGTAGCCACCCCCCAACATAATGGTAGGGTGGGAAGAAAGCATAGACATATCTTGTGTTGGAACCAAAGTGGTTTTGGATTTAATAATGTCTAGGTTTTGATGTTAACAAAAGGATTAAATTTGCTTGGCAAAGTGTTAGTCGAGATCTAACTGGTGCTTTCAGTTATGCAGGAACGCTTTTATAAGTAAAATAAACTTGGGATAAGTTTCAATTGAAAAATACGCGTCCACCCCTGTAGACGGGCTGCTCAAGAACTGTGGTATTTTTTTGTTGTCTTCTTTAGTAGACGAGGCTATAAATGAATGCCTAAATAACTTATTAGGTACATCAAGTCCAAAGACTTGAAAATAAGCGCGTCCATCTTGCCACATCAGCAGACGAGTGCTATCCTTGAAACTCAAGAATACATCCATAGTGCCTAACTAAAATTCAGTAGACGTCCACTATGCCACATCACTGGACGGAGTTTCTCTAAGGACTTAGCAAGTCCAAATACTTGTGTGGACGAGCGCTTCTACCACATTAGTGGACGAGGAGAATAAAACCCATACGCGTTCTAAAACTGAATGCCTGTAGACGGTTCTACATCCTCTATATCTTTACTACCTTGAATTTGATTTAATGCAATCTGGTCCACGATGAATTTATTTCAAATGAATATTTGTTCTTCCCATTTGTTTTTATCCAATTTAATGTCTTGTTTCCCTTGAGAAAATTCATAGTACTATCAAGGAAATACAAAAAGCAAAAAGTACAATTGGAATTGCAAAACGATCTGTACGATGACATCTTTATTGCTGAACAAAAGCTCGGTTATACGCAAAGGATGAAAGAAAGTTTTTAAGGTACAATTGCTCAGAACAGTGAGCCTCCATTTTGTGATTTTCTGATAACCAAGGATGCTTTTCAACGTGACCAAAGTCAAGCTATCAGTCTCAAAGGATATCATTCATTTAATACTATCTCTAAACGGGATTATTCAAAGTAACCGTTGAAGAATTACAAGAGAAGAAGAAGGTCACTATATATTGAAGACCTCAGATACTAAAGAAAAAAAAAAACTCTCGCCTGCACAATCTTGCTAGCTGAACTTTTGCCTTCTGATTATCATTTATTCCATTTATTCTTTCAAGAGCAAGAGTCTGTATTCATTAGTTTGAATATTGTTGTAATATTCAACTGATCTTAAACCGTTATACTCTCACACATAGTGAGTTAAGAAGATCATCTTTCAAATCTCTTTGTTAGAGTTAGAGCCTGAAGAGGCTTGGTAAGAAAGGAATACTTGTAGCCTGAAGAGGTGTTGAATACTTGTTTGTAATCTATTTTGGGAAATAGTGGAGAAAACCCTTCTAGTCGAAGGGACTGGACGTAGAAAGGTATAATGCTCGACTTGTGGCTAAGGGTTACACACAAGTTGAAGGAGAAGATTTCAATGAAACTTTTGCCCCTGTGGTAAAAAATGACCACTGTGAGATGTTTACTTACAGTTGCTATTGCTAGGGATTGGGAGCTCCATCAAATGGATGTGAGCAATGCTTTCTTGCATGGAGAGCTAGATGAAGAAGTGTATATGCAACCACCTCAAAGATATAATCTTCCTAAAGAAGGAATGGTTTGTAAACTTAGGAAATCCCTCTATGGTTTAAAACAGGCCTTAAGGAATTGGTATTCAAAATTATCTCAATCCTTAGTTGCTTATGGTTTTACTGAATCTCAAGCTGATCACAGCTTGTTCACTTACACACATGACACTGTTTTTATGGCTGTTTTAGTATATGTTGATGACTTAGTGATAGCTGGTAATTGTAAATCTGTTTGTGATGATTTTAAAAGACATTTATGCAACTGGTTTCACATGAAGGACTTAGGTCCCCTTAAGTACTTCCTGGGTATAGAGTTGGCAAGAGGCAAGACTGGTTTGTTCCCATGCCAAAGGAAATACACTCTTGATATACTTAATGAATGTGGCATGTTGGGTTGTAAACCAGTCTCCTTTCCTTTGGAACCTAATCATTAGTTATCACTGGATCAAAATGAATCATATGCCGATCCATCTCAGAACAGAAGGCTTATTGGGAGACTAATTTACCTAACAATCACTAGGTCTGACTTAACCTTTTCTATGCATGTCTTAAGCTAATTTATGCAGGCACCTAGACAAGCTCACTGAGATGTTTGCTATGAGAGTACTAAGGTGCCTAAAGTCCTCACCAGACAAAGGAATCATCTTGCCAAAGGACAATGACTTGCAGCTAATTGCCTATTGCGACTCAGACTGGGCATCATATCCCTTGACTCGAAAATCTGTCACTGGTTACTTAATGAAGTTAGGAGCTGCACCAATTTCTTGGAAAACCAAGAAATAAAATACAGTGTCAAAATCCTCAAGTGAGGCAGAGTATCGAGTCATGGCTCATGCTACTAGTGAAGTACTCTGGTTGCACAGTCTCCTTCAAAGTCTTCAAGTCAGTTATAGTTCTCCTACAACCCTTTACTGCGATAACCAAGCAGACCTTTATCTTGCTGCAAATCCAGTATTCCACGAGCGAACTAAGCATATAGAAGTGTACTGCCACTTCATTCGAGAACACCTGCAGGCTGGAGTCATTAGAACAAAATTTGTTCCCACCAAGCAGCAGGAGGCAGACATCTTCACCAAGGCACTGGGAACCAAGATGTTTCAGGAACTCAATGGCAAGATAGGTGTGCATCAACCCCACACTCCATCTTGAGGGGTAGTATTGAAAGCTGATTTATATACTTAACCATCACTAGTTTGTATTAGGACTTGTATGTGTAGTTGTAATAGTATTTGTACATGGTTAAGTGTATGGACTAGCTTTCTGTTACAATTAGTTCTTTTCCTTTAGAGTTAGTTAGTTTTAACTGACTTTGCTCAAGTTAGTTTTCCCTTTTTCTGTTAAGCCACTAGTGGTTAGTTGTTAGCTTTTGTTTTCTGAATATAGCTATAAATAGCTATTTCTCATCACTATAATCAATCAATTCCATTGAATGAAATTCACAAGTATTTTCAATACTCTAGTTTCCCAATATATTGCCCATTTGGTATTAGTGAGTGAACCACCTTTTAAGAGAGATGTTATATGATATAAGATGTGGTCTACCTTGGCACAAAAAGGCTCCACGCCACGTCTCTACCTCGTGTTTCTTTAAAGTTCCAAAACAGTAAAAATGTATATCAAAAAATTTGGTTAGAAATTTCTAGGGGGAGCAACAACAAAGGTCACCCAAAGTAATACTTGTTATTAATTTTATCCTTATTTTGATTTTTTGCTTTTGCACAACGTTTAAGTGGAAACTTCCTTAAATGTTTAGAGATGAATTTACTATTTTACTTGATGTAGAGAGTGTATTGGATTGAGATTTCAAAAGATTTTAAAAGATTATTTTATGATAAAAAAATATTGTGATATTCAATTAAGACTTTTAAAGAATATAAATACGTTTTGTGATATTCAATTATAATTATTAAGTTTTTTCAGAGGGTGTCCAAATCCGATGGTATTCAATCAAAACTTTATTATAACTTACAAAAAGTCTCATGATATTCAAAAGTTTACCAATTTCGATGTATTGTTTTGTATAATAGATTTTGTGTGACTTTTTAGTGTTATGTATAAATAACAATTCCATCCCAAAATTTTACCCAAACCCATCAGACTTATTTTATCACACCATTCCTTCTCTCTCAGTAGTTCCAAAACTTTTCTTCTCCCGACCGTTGTTTGGTTCTTCTTTGACGGTAGGGAATGAGTCTTTTCTTTCTCTTATTGCTCTGGCAGTTATGGTGTATTGGTGCTTGCATATATATATATATATATATATATATATATATATATATATATAGAGAGAGAGAGAGAGAGGGCTTTATTTATGTGCGAATAAGAGGTGCAAATCATAGTCATTAGATTCAATTATGAATGATTATATATATTGTATTTTTTTAAAAAAATAGCAATGGTTGAATTTATGTTTTTTTTCTCTTCTGATAAACTCATTTCAAATTGTAATTTTTTTATTGGTATGATAGGTATTCTTGTGAAATAACTAATGAAGACAAATTTTTTGAACATGATGTTCAAACCCAAGAGCACAAACGAGAAGATGCTAATGCGTGAAGGCTATTAATTAATGGGAAATGTTAACCAGTGTCCTAATGACACTGCTGGTTAAGAAATTAAAAAGGTAAATTTATCGGAAAATGGTTAAGTTAATACTTTGAAAACTTATATTTTTTGTTTTTCAATGAATTCTTTTCTCTTCTTGATTTCTTTGGGCACTGGTTAGCAAGACCCTTAATTAAAAGATTATAAAAAACTTATTTGGTTTTACTTTTTTATTAAAAGTTGTTCATTTCTTTGTTATTTTTTTCATTGACACTTGTAACTTTGAATGTTTGTTAAAAATCCATGTGTTCCTTTCAAATTTTATAAATCTATATGATCCATTCAAATATATATAAATCCTTTAAAATCCAAACATGAGAATCTTGATTATAACAATCTTTAAAAAAAAATCTTATAAGTCATTATATTCCTACATTTTTTTAGATCAAAACAATCTTGTAAAATCTCGATCCAATATACCTCCCATAGAAACAAGCTATTATAAGAATACGCAATGTTACAATCAATCCATGTAATAATATTCTTAAGAATTTTGTCATATCTTCTTAAATCATCCTCTTGATAATCTTTCTCTTATTTAATATAAAATGCTAAATAGAAACAATTAATATATTAAAAACATAAAAAAGAATCAATTTTTTATTTGCGGACCACATGACTTACTTTTCCTGTTGAACTCATGAAATTTGTTCTTTTAATGCATGTTTGATATTACGTCGCGTTGGGTTGGAATCACGTCGAGAGAAACTTAACGTGAAAGCTGTTCAATGCAGCTTCTACATTTGATCCAAAAATAATTATAGTTGTGCTATTTATGATGTGATTTCAGTCTAAACGTGGTTTCCAAACACAGTACCAAACAAACACTTGATGGTTCCAAATTAAGAAAGATGCAATGGAAAACGAGGAAATAGCACTTGACGCGAGCATCTTGTGGGCCATTTGGCAATTCCTGCTACTAATCGAGCCACAGGTGAAAAGAGAACCCTAACTGTGGTGGGGTTAGCCACAGGTGAAAAGGTATCATTGAAGTTAATTCCTGCTGGTTAAGTGTATCCTTTTGCTACTAATCGAGCTTTGAGTCTATCCACACTGTCATCTGCCTTTGTTTTCACTTTATAAATCCATCTACAAACAGTTGTATGTTTTCCTGGGGGAAGAGGCACCGGAGACCAGGTATTGTTGGATTCCATGGCTTGCAACTCCTCATCCATATCATGATGCCATTCTGGGAAATTTACAGCTTGGTGATAAAACTGTGGTTCATAAAAACTAGAAACTTGGAAGACATAGGCTTTATATGTGGGGGAAAGTTTGTGCTAAGAAAGATGGTTTGTGATGGGATAGTGAGATGTGGAATTACAATGATATTCGTGAAGATAGTATGGTGGTCTGGATGGTCTATAAGACCTTCTGGGTGGTTGATGGTTGGGTGCAGGGTCATTGTGTGGTGCAGGATCAGGGCTGTGTACAAGGTTTGGGTTAGGTTGCTGAACAATATGAGCAGACTCAGGTGGTGGATTAGGACATATGTATAGCATTGGTTTTGGACCAACCAAGTTAGGAAAAGGGTCAAAAACATGTGTGGGCTGGAAATGGTGTGAAATGGGAAAATATGAAAAGGATACATCTCTGGATATGAATATTGTGTGGGTTTGCAGATTGTAGGGTTTGTAACCCTTGTATCCTACTGGATAACCGATAAAGACAGCAGGAAATGCTTTGGCGGTGAACCTGCCACTTTTTGATGGCAAAGTGGATGCAAATGCCAAACATCCAAAGACCTTTAAATCTTTGATGTTGGGAAGCTTATGATATAACAACTCAAAAAAGGAGACTTTTGCTTCCAATTCGGTGTGAGAAATCTGTTTATGAGAAATGTTGCAGCTTCCAAACATTCCCCCCAAAAAATGATTGGAACTCTGGAATGAAAGAAAAGAGACCTAGCCACATTGAGGAGGTGTTGGTGTTTCCTTTAAACCACGGACTTTTGTTGAGGCCTCTAAGCACAGCTAAACTGGTGCAGTGTTCTTTTTGACTGTAGGAACTCTGTAAGGGCAAGTTCTTTGGCATTGTCAGATCGAAATTGCTTAATGGTAGACTTGAATTCAATTTCTACTGTGACAAAAAACTGTTGAATCAATTTAGGTGCCTATGATTTGTATGCCATAAGATATGTCCAAGTGGACCTGCTATGATCATCAACAATGGTTAAGAAATATCTTTTGCCATCATGTGTAGAAGTGTGATAAGGATCCCATATATCACAGTGTACAAGATCAAAAATAGAATATGAAAAATTGTTATGTGACACAAATGAAGTTGTTTTTGCTTAGCTAATGGACAAATGATACAATCATGTACAACTTCAGAAAAGTGTAACGACAATTGACACTTATCATTAACTAACTGTAATGCCTTGTTAGAAAGATGTCCTAAACGAGCATGCCATGTGGCAGATGAAACCTGATAGATTGAAGCAAGTGAGGGTGTGAAAACTGTGTTGTGTTCTTTACTAGGGACGGATGCAGTAATGCTGATAGGAGAAGACTTATAGACAGAGTCCTTGAATTAAGTCACCCTTCCCAATCATCATCGAGCTGTTGTGGTCTTGAAATGAAAAGGAATTAGTTAAGAACCTAATAGAAACATTATTGGCAAAATGAAAGGCACTTATTGAAATAAGATTACATGGAAACTTGGTATATACAAGACATTGTAAAGAGTGATGTGAGGGTTCAAAATAACATTTCCAATCGAATGTATGGATATGGAAGAGTTATCAGGAGAAGTTACAAAAGAATCACTAATTTCATGGTGATGACTAAAGAACTTCAAAGAACATGCTATATGACATGTGGTGTAACATCCTAAAAATTCAAATATAATTATTTTAATAAAAAAAAGGGTAGTATAAGAGTTTATTATAATTGTTTTCTTTATAATAAAAATCCGGTGGGTTGCACAATAATATAAAATTGATTTTAAAAAAATAAAATAAAAATAAGGATAAGAACCTACCCTGGACTAAATTATTGCGGCAATAATGATAGGAAACATAAGCATATCAAGGCCCATGCTGTGTTACCCATTATAAATAGATAGTTTGAGTGTTTTAAGCCCAATTTCGCATAATATGACTAGATACCTAACTTCAGACGGATATTTCATAACCAAAGAGAACTTGTTTGAATTCGAGATCTGCATAAGAAATATAGCCCTGTCTCTTAGCTTTCCAAAGACACCAAATTCGTCCAAATTGGATTCTTGTAGCTCAAGTTATGACCAAATTCGTATACATTATTCATGTTCCAGCACCAGAACCGTTTTTTTTAAATTCTATCCACGTTTTGACTATCTAAACGTCGGTTTCAGATTTTGTGGTCTTCATAACAGTTGTAGACAATTCTTTTATCTTTCCAACGATACAAACTTTATAATTTTTGAATGTCTATAACTCAAGATATGTGCGAAATACAGCACCATATGCAGAGTAAGCGGGCTTAGCGCGTTTTTACACGTTTTGGGCTATTGGGGGCTCTATAAATAGAATCTTAACACTCTTAGGGTGCGTTTTTGAACCCTAGTTACACCTAGAAACTCAGAAACGGCTAAGAAGAGAAGAAATTCAAGGATTAAGAAGAGATAGTCGTGGAAGAGGGAGTCTAGGAAGAGGAAGATGATGATAACTCTTGGCAAACGTTAGGATTCGCAGTAGGAAACGCTTAGAGCTATTTGGAGGTCTTCAAGAGGTGAGTAACAATACTTTTTATGAACCCTTTCCATGTTATATATGATTGTTTTGTTGATAAGGGATTACCATGTGGTTTTGGGAGTCTTTAATTGACTTGATGCATATTGTTGGTAACCTAAATTCTAAAATTGGGGTTTTGTTAAAAAGGGGAATTAATTGATTAATTGATGTTGTAACGTGCTTATTCATGTATGATATGTTGTGATATTCATGATTGTTTGTTATTGGTGGAAGTTTATATGTTTAAAATTGAGGGAAATAGTTTGTTACATGCATGAGACATGACATATTTGAGTTATAACATGTTGTATGATGTTTGCCGCAATACCACCTATGATAGGGGTATCGAAAAGTAATACCACCGTAATGGGGTATCGAAAGTAACATCCCCATATAATTGGGATGTCGAAAAAGAGCAATACCGCCTATAAAGGGGTATCGAAAGTAACACCGTCACACGTTGGGGTGTCGAAAAGGGAGAAATACCACCATGTGCACATGGGAGGTATCGAAATAGAAATGTCCCCGACAGGAGGGTGACATCGAAACATTCCTCATGAGTAGGGGTGGGCAATGGGACGCCATTGTCATGTGATGTGTGAGATTTATGGCATGCTGGCAAGAGACCAGTTTAGTTATGAGGCCTTCGAGCCACTTGGATTAATTTAAAATTTACTTGGTACGTGGAATGTGATGGATTGAGACGAGTTGACCTTATGCTATATGCA
This sequence comes from Sophora flavescens, assembly GCA_030762895.1. Classification (NCBI taxonomy): domain Eukaryota; kingdom Viridiplantae; phylum Streptophyta; class Magnoliopsida; order Fabales; family Fabaceae; genus Sophora; species Sophora flavescens. The sequence goes on along the minus strand of CM061063.1, from coordinate 208,743,286 downwards.
TTTGACTTGATGAAATTTTTGTTGTTATTAAAAGTATTTTTTATATATATATTATTTTGGGAAATTAGCGGATATCATGGACAGTTTTTCCGGTTACCGCACCGGCTGAGAACAACACTATTTTCGAAACATTTTATAAATGTATTGTTGTGCACTGAGATTTTATATCTCATTATAAGTGTAAATACTATTATTTTATTTAATACGAGGTATTTTCATATTTAGTTATTTGAGAAAATTTTTATGACTTGTGTTTTTTTAATTAAATATTTTGAAGGATTTTTATTGAAATTAATTTGGGTTACTAATGTAACGAAGGGCGTTACATGTGGCTCCTGAATCTAAGTTCCAAGAAGATGCAAAATCATAACTAGGATGAGTTTGTGCTGAAACAACAGATATAACCAAACTTATTGCATTATTGGACTCAGTGATGGTGTTATTAGGTGATTGTGAGTGAGCGGATAGAAAATAAATCAACCATTGGCATTGATAAAAAGATAATGGTGATGCAACAGGTGGTTGAGCTGTAACTTTATTAAAAATGCCTTAAGTAAGGTTCTTGGACTTGTTCTTGTTATAGATCGAGGTATAGCCATGAATCTTGTAACAATGATACATATGATGATCAATTAAGCCACAACGAGTGCAAATAGGTCTTTCCTTCTTGCAATTACCAGGTCCCTTGGCAATGGCTTGTTTCACAGGAAAAGTAACTAGTGTTTCAGAGGAGGTAGAAGCAGTAACAACCCTATGTTGTTCATCTTGTGTAAATGTAACACCCTGAATTTCACCCTACGTTAATAAATGTTAATATGTGTTAGACTTGGCTTACATATGTTTATATATGCTTGTTATGCTTGTTTTTGATGTCTAAGTTCATGTTTGGGGAAGTTTAACCTTAGAAAGGTTCAATCCTTTTAGAGTCCTAATAACCTGTTTCACCGTTTTGGCCATATCTTGAGTTATAGATGTCTGATTAAGGTGATCTTTGATGTGTTGGAAAGCTAAGAGAAATATCTACAAGTATTAATTTATGTGTTTTGGCCAATTCGGTTGTTTAGTAGGCCATGCGCCTCAATATTTGTTTGCCCCGTGAACCGTGTAGATCCAGAAATGTGTTTTGGGCTATAATTAAGCCCAATTGTGCATAAACCGTCCTTAACCTCTAAAACCACGACCTTAACCTAATGTTATATATCTAAAACACTCTAGATCAGCCTCCATTCCCTCCTCTTTGAATTCCTAACCCCTTTCTCTCTAAAACTCCATCAAAGGAACTCGTTCTTGCACCGTTCTTCACCGCTTCTTGATAGGAGAACATGGCTACGAATAGGGGGGTCGTTGTGCTTGCTGTTTGGGACTTAAGAAAAGGTAAAATTCGTGCACCTTGTCCCTTGTGTTTCTTTCTTTCAAGTTCTTGATCTTAGAGTTGAATCAAGGTGTTTCTTGTCGTTCTTGAAATAGTAGAAAAACGTTCGTGAGATAGGACCCTTGCGGACTTTCTTCCATTCCTTTTGAATTTCAATCTTCATACCAGGTATGGGAAGAAGAATAGTATGAAAATTAGGCAAGGGGTAGTGTAAGATGAAGGGTTCCCATGACCCTATTGGTTGTTAAATGTTAATTGCTATCTTGTAAATGCCTATTTGCTATAATTGTTTTACTGTTTATGATGAAGTATGCCAATTCATGTATGTTTTAATAATATGTTTCACGCCATGAATGATTGGTTGAATTGGTATGTCGTTTATGCCATGAATGTTGTTGGTTTGATAATGTTGTTATGACATGAGTGAAAGTTTATTGCTTTGATAATGAACATGCTTAATAAGACTCTAATTGGTTAAAATAGGGCTCATTGTTAACATGAGAATTAAAGGAATAATTTGCCAAAAGTGTTCATAAAACATAGATTTAATAGTGAGAGATGAGGTTTATGCCAAATGCTTTAGTCAAGGACCCTAGGATTAATTTAAGAGTGTTTAGGGAGTTTTTGGCAAAAAGGACATGATCAATCTGCCCAGACAGTACGACCACGCTTCAGGAAGCACGGTCGTTCTTAACAGGGAGCACGCTCGTGCTCCCAGTTCAAATTCAAATCGGCCACACTGCTTAAGCACGATCGTGCTTCACTTAAGCGGAAGCACGCCCGTGCTCCCCCAAACAGTGCAGATGTGAATTAAAGGAATTAAAGGGGTGTTTCACCCCAATTGTCCCCAATGATGAAATAAGACACCAATCGAATAAATACAAGTTATGTAATTTAATTAAAGACTAATTAAGACAATTAAGGATAATAAGTTGGTTGAGCCGGTACCCAATTGGGTTACCGCACGTTGATATGCTTTGGTGCTTTTTGGTCAAAGTGGCCTCGATGCTTTTTGGTCTAGGTGTTGTTGAAGTTGAACCTTGGTGCTTTTTGGCCAAGGGGGCATCGACTCAAATGAGTCGAGGTGTTCTTGATGATGAACTTGGGTGCTGATTGGCCCAGTGGAGGTGGTGGTTGCCCGCTTGTTTGTTGTTGTGCTCATGCATTCACGTAATGGAGTTGTTAGTGGGGGAAGTTCAACATAGGGGAGGTCGTCCTAGAGTACGACGATTTGGCCGTCCGCTGTGATTCACCCAAGGTTTGGCGAATCTGGCCCCCCGTGGTGGCGCATCCAAGAGTATGGTGTGTCGGCTAACCAAGGGGTTCACTCATGGTTTGGTGAACTGCCGGCGTTGGTGCTTATTGGCCAATGTGGATATGTAACTCCGAAGTTACCTTCCTGAGATAGTTCGGATCCACATGCATAATGAAGTAGTGGAGTAATGTTGCACATCATAACATATGTTAGTTGATTTAACATGTTGATACACTTATATGTTAATTCTTATATAATGTATGTTGTTTTATGCTATGTTACATGTTGTGTATTCATATTGCTTCCTATCTCCATGCCGATGTGTTTCATATGTTTTCTTACTCCCCATTTCTCTTCTATTGTTTTGTTGGCTTGTATCTTTTATGCAGAGGACAACGAGCAGCCAGTTGAGGAGTGACTCTGAGGAGCCGCGACTCTAGTTAGGATTTCCAGTTATTATAGTTTGTTTCAGTTTCAGTTTAATTTGTATTCCGTGATATTTTTCTGAATTGGTTATACCAGTTCTGTATGTGACATCAGGGTTGGGTTCTTTTGATGTTATGTTTTATCTTCTTAAAACCTTGTTATATTTTCCGCGCTGTTGAGACTAGTTCATGTGGTACCTTTTCTACCCACCCTTATTTATTTGAATAAATGAATATGCATGTTTTATTTTATTTTTTATTTATCTTTAAATGCTCATAAATACATGCCGGGTAGAGGGTGTCACAACACATACCTTCTCAATTGAAGGAAAAGGCTCCATTGCAAGAATGTGTCCTCTGACATTAGAGAAATGCTCATTAAGCCCCATTAGAAAAGTGAGAACTTCTTCATGTTGGATGAATTCCAAGATTGGGCGTGCTCCTCCACAAAAACAGTTACATGTAGGCCTGAAATCAGATACTTCTTCCCAAAGTGCTTTGTGTTTGGTGAAGTATTGATGAACTGGAAGATCACCTTGAGCAAGACCACTAAGTTCCTTGCGCAACTTGTAAATTTTAGGGCCATTTTGATGTGCAAAACGATTTCAAAGACTTGTCCAGATAGCTACAGTCGAAGAATAATAAATCAAGGTTGAAATCGTTTCCTTAGAAACTAAATTAAGTATCCAAGAACTAACAATGTTGTTATTGTGAGTCCAGCAAGCAAGAAGATGGGGATCTTGATCATCAGGTCTAGGCAGAGAACCATCAACAAAAATTTGTTTGTTTTTGGCTATGAGAGCCATTGTCATGGAATGACTCCAAGAATTATAATTGCAACCGTGAGGGGTTGAGACACCAAAACCATGCCTGGGTTATCAGAAGCATGAATCAAGTAGGGACTCCAATGATCATCATGGTTAGGATTTGCCTTGAGTAGAGAAAGAAATCGATATCAAGAAGAAGCAAGAAATGAAGAACACAGAGACAAAGTGTCAATGGGGAATTCTTGTAGAGAGAGTTGTGGAAGAGATTTTCACTACTAATACCATATCATAATTGAGAATTAATTGTGAGAAGAAAATGATTCTCATTGAATGAATTGAATGAAGGCACAAAGTAACTTATATAGCCGGTACAATGACTGATACTGACAAATACAATTATAACTAAGTAGTATAACTAACTTAATTGAAATAGCTAATCACATGATAATTACAAAATGTAAAGTGTAAAACAAAAAACCAGCCTAACCGAGGCATATGCAGGACCATCACAATACTTGCTACCTGGCTAAAACTTGTTGTGTTAGTGTGTGAAAACCCACAGGTGGAGTGGGGACTGGATGTAGGTCACAGTGATGGTGACTGAACCAGAATAAATCTGGTTGTGTGGTATCTCTAAACTCAAACTCTTTAATTTTTGTCTTGCGCATATGACTGTGATCTTGATGTTCTAAGTATTCAATTGATATCAGTTCTTGATCTGCATAATCAGTATTGAACCTTGAGTAAACTGTAATAATAATAGTGTATAATTCAATTCTATTCTCAAGGATCAATATTTGAATTGAATCTTGCATCATATACTGAAACTGAAACCTGCAAGTTTGTTCTTTGTTGTTAATGCTTGTATCTGAAACTTGTATAACTTGTTCTTAATCTTTGAAGGCTTAATCAGTTTCTGTATTTTGTTATTATTGAGTTTTGAACATGAACCTATTCCGTGATCTATTAATTATGAATCAATCTTTTTTTTATAAATTTAACATCATTACGTCTCCAACACATAATAGTCAACAACTCATCATGATTCGTGATCATAATACATCCAATGCTTCAACACCACAAAAAGTCTATACAATACAACACTCGTGAATGTGACCGTGATTCCTACAATCACATATGCTTGAAACTATGGTTCCCATAACCAGTAAGGTTTCTGAGCTCATATCTATGCAATGATCTCATACTGTCTTCTCTTTCCAAGAATGAGGCATTCAATAATAGCATCACCTTCTCAGAAGATGGTATCTATCTTCCCCTTCCTAGAAGGAGGTATACGGTATCCTTTCCTAAAAAGGTGATATCTATCATCCTATTCCCAGAATAGAATGTCAAAATCGTCATCCCTTTCCGAAAGGTGATAATCCACTTATGCATAATATCATATGATCATCTCAAATGATCCTATACATAACATAATGCTCTATGCATCAATATCAATGGCCAATATTATATCAAGGCAACACTATATCATCATATATAACATAAAAGAGCATGCCAATCAACCATAAATTATACCAATCAAGCATATAATTTCATAACTCCTAGCATTGAACACTCAATTTATTATCAATTTCGGTTTTAGAAGAAATCCCTAGATTTAGAAAATATTTATTTAGAAGTTATGCGCTATTATATTGAAAATTCCGCAAAATTATCAATTTAGTATTAAAACCCAAATCCCTAAATCAATTGTATCATGGAAGGGTGAGAAAAATGTGTTTATACTTATCTCTCGTAGACCCCCAAAAGCTCCAAGAGTTTCCTATGGCGATTCCTTGAGTTCACCAAGAGTTCTCTTGCTCTTTCTCTTCCTAGACTCATTCTTCCATAATTCCTTCTTCTCAATCCTTATAATTTCCTCTTCAGTAATCGTTATCTGAGTTTAGTGGTATTATGGTTCTAATTTCACACCTAATAAAGTTAGTTTTTAGGCAAAATAGGTAAATTGACCTTTTACATTTTCTTACTTTTAACATCAGTCCTATAAGTTTTATTTTTTTTTTCAAATTGGTCCTACACGTTACGTTCCATTTTCACGTTAGTCCTTTCCGTCAATTTCGAACTAACGCCGTCAGTTTTGACCTGACGTGGCTATCACGTTAGTCTGACACATGGCTTTTGATCTGACGACATTAGGTCGAAGTTGACGGAAATGACTAACTTGAAAACGAGACATAACGTGTAGGACCAATTAGAAAAGGAAAAAAATTATAGGACCAATCTGAAAAATAAAATAAACGTGTAGGACTAATTTACCTATTTTGCCTAGTTTTTATATCGTAGAGCCTCCCAAGCCTTTTTAAGTGCATAATGCGTATTTGAGACATTGGACAGGAGACACGATCATGTCAAATGGAGACACGTCCTTGTCTCTATTCAGAGATACTATTTTATGGAAATTTTGGACTTGCCGCTCAGCGCTAGATTTTCTGCGCTCAGCTCCCACCAGCAAAATTAGACATGACCATGTCGATTTGACATGCTGCCATGTGACCTACCAGATGACGTTCCTTGTGAGTTTTTTTAGTGGGACACCACATAACCCATGAGACAATCTCATGTTTGAGAAAAAAACTCATTTTTACATGTTTTAACTTACCTTAGGCTAGTTTAGGAACCTTTACTCACTTCTAAGATCCTAGATTAATTTTTTTTTTTAGTTTCTTGGAGTCTAATATTTCCTAGTTTTGGATTTTAGAATGTTACACAATGCATTTTTCCATTTTTTCTTGTTCAAAATCAATTGATCCCACCAAACAATAGTATAGTCAATGAATTCAATGGTACCCAATTTAACCTTTTTCAATTCAGAATAGTTGTGACAATCGGACCCCAACTGTATCTTCTTCTCCCACCCCAAATAAATTTCAGGATCTTTTTAGCCTTGAAAAGATGGAATCTTCATGTTAATGTTTCCCAAATTGTTATCAAATTGATCTCTAACTCTCCTACCTCAAATTCCATGCTCAAATATGCCTATGTTAGCATTAGAAACATGATCATCTTCATCTCCATCATCCCGATAGTAATCATCATAATCCTCTCTATGTGGATTCCTTTCTCCTCGCCGCTCATTAGGTTATGCAAATGGTTACCTTTGTTGTAAATCTTTTGTATTCCGCCTATAAACATCCCATTTTGATCAGATTCCTTTTATTCTTTGTTTAAATTTACAAAAATAAAAAATGTCTTAAATTTCGAAAAAAAAAAGTAGAGTTATATTTTATTTTGTATCTTTTACTAAAGTTTAGAAAAAAAACCAAAAAAATATAACACCAAAAATCACAAAAACATTTTGTCATCTTATATATATTGATAAAAGATTTGTTTTTTTCGTTTTTCTATTATAACAAAAATATTTTGCTCTTCATGTCTGTTTGTCTTTTTTTAAAAAAAATAAATCTGTAAAAATGTTTGGTCAAGATATGTTTTTGTTCATTGGGCCTAGCCCACTATCCATTGCTTCACCCAAACCTGGAATCATACCCATCAGAAACTCTCTGCAAACCCTACCCTCCTTCAGTCCTTCTCTACTCTCTCAATATAGTAGCAGCAAATCCTCCTCCTAATCCAGTAAATCTCGCACCAGAAGATGCTAAGCCAGATTGTTTTCTTTTCAGATCGCGTTGGAGGCGCAATTCATGAAGAAAATGATCCAAAAATCCCGCGTCTTGGACATTAATTCTCGATTTTTTCTTCTTTGCGGAGACATGAAGAAGTTAAGGTTTTGCTCCTATAAGAGGCGAAGAAATGCAAAAGACACGTGGATAAGCAAGCGGCGCAAATGGGTTCTCTGATTTTCTGAGTTTGATTAGTGAGCAACTCTGATGTTTTTTTCCCCTCTGAATTTAATTACTGAGTAATTCTTATTTCAATAGAATAATTATTTTGTAATTTGATTTGAATAGAATACTGGTTTTGTGTTGTGATTTCACTGTTTTATAGGAATCTTGTGATATGAAGATCATGACTATTTTGATGAAGTTAGTTATTTTCCTGCATTGCCCATAATCTGTTTGTTGAAAAACCTGAATGGTCATACATTTGGTCATGTTGTATTGCTTGTTTGATTTAGTTTTTTTTTTCCTTTCAAATTTCTGAATTGGTGAGTAGTTTGGAATTTGGATTATAGCCCCCTTATTGTATTAATGCTTGAATTTGTGAATTTAGTTTTTCATTTGGATTCTTCAAAGAGTTCTGTTTGGAAAGATAGATTTTATATTTTGTTTTTTGTTGTGATTTCACTATTTTGATGAAGTTAATTACTTTGCTGAATTGCCCATAATCTGTTTGTTGAAAAACCTGAATGCTCATATATTTGGTCATGTTGTATTGCTTGTTGTGCTCTTCTCCCACGTGTAATCATATGATATATAACAAGTGCTTGATTTAGTTTTTTCTTTTCTTTCTAATTGCTGAATTGGTGAGTAGTTTGGAATTGGATTATAGCCCCCTTCTATTAATGCTTGAATTTGTGAATTTATTTTTTCATTTGTATTCTTCAAAGAGTTCTGTTTGGAAAGATTGATTTTATATTTTGTTTTGGTCGTTTGAGCTCTATTTTTTATATTGTAGTGCTGGTTGATTACTTGCTCATAACCCTAAAATGATCTTTTATACTCTATATTTCATATGACACTTTTACAATTTTTTTTTTTGCAGCAGACAATCAGTATCATCGAGTGGCCAAGCATGGCTTCTGATGGGAACGCTCCCTACATGGTTTTAATTTTAACGTTGTCTCTCTTATTTTATTTATTAGCAAATGTTTCTTTGACATCAACAAGTTGATCTGTGACTAATACATTAATTTGGTCGTCATTTCCTTGTTTGAATTTCCTGCTTTTGAAAGGAGTGTTTGCTTAAAGTTGATCCATCGCCTGGATGGCAAATGTCCGTGACTGTAGCTTTGGCTAGCTTTCACGGTACGTAGGAATCCTTTTTACCTAAAATTTCTTAAAGAGACTGCAAGTGTTTTGAATTTGTGGTTTGTTAATTTTTTTGGGTAATATGAATATTCATTTGCTGGTCCAGTTAATAATAGTGCTTAGTGTGTCATTGTGTTATATTTAAAAGAGATAGTTCACAACAAATTTTACTGCCAGCAATTTTGACAATTATACTGGAAGTTTCATGACTTCCTCCTAATTGATATCATATTTGGTGCCATTTGCTTCATACTTAAATATTATTAATTTGAGTTTGGCAAATTTCACAACAATGCTCGATTAGAACTTTGCAGTTCCTGACTGCAAGTTATAGAAGGGGAAAAAACAAAGATATCTCTTGCATATATTTGGATAACAAACGAATTCACTCTCATGAAATAATTTAATATAAAGGGCACCGGGTTGGAAAAGTTTCTATTAAATTCCCTGTTCTGTTTTATATTATACAAAAATTATAATGCTAGCAACACATTCTAACACACCATTTCCAACACACTCTCTCCTATTGGTTGAAATTCATGTGGGTCCCATTATTTTGGAAATGGGTCTCACACTAATTTTAACCAATAGGAGAGAGTAGGTTGAAAAGAGTGTGTTGCTAGTATTTCTCTTATTCAAAACCTCCTTTTTTTTTAAATTCTCTTTGTTCTTAATTAGTAGTATTATCATATATTGTTCACCATATTATAGTTTCTTTCTTTATTCTTTTAGCTTTTGTGACATTTTCAATAGATTCAAAAGACTATCCCGATTCTCATCATGTCCTTTTTTTTTTTGCTAGACTCGGTTTTCGAGCTTAACTCATCCTCTGGATACATTTATGTTAAAGGTAAAACAGAACCAGAAAATATTTTGTTGAAGCTAATTAAGGCTGACAAACATGCTTCTATTCTTTGGTCTCATTATGGTCCAGCGAGAGATGTTCAATACCAAGCTCAAGATTCTGGTAGTGGCTATAATCATTGGAAAGGACACGATCCCTTTTCTTATGCAAAAGGTCCTTATGAAACTTATCATCAACTCGGTCATCATTACCATTCGTATTACACTGATCGTTTGGCACATGGTGCCATCAACCATATGCAACATGCCCTTGAATATGAACCTCGTGGACATAGTGAAAGGAGCAGTTCAGTGCATTCACATAATCACCATTGTCCAGTGCATTCACATCGTCGCCCTTGTCCGGTGCATTCAAACCATCACCACACTCCACCAGAGGATTCTTCACTTCCCTCCAAGCAGTCAGAAGCCAATGGTCAAGTGATCGACCAACCGACTTCTGACAAACCTGCGATCGACCAACCGACTTCTGACAAACCTGCGATCGACCATTGTCCAGTGCATTCACATCGTCGCCCTTGTCCGGTGCATTCAAACCATCACCACACTCCACCAGAGGATTCTTCACTTCCCTCCAAGCAGTCAGAAGCCAATGGTCAAGTGATCGACCAACCGACTTCTGACAAACCTGCGATCGACCAACCGACTTCTGACAAACCTGTGATCGACCAACCGACTTCTGACAAACCTTACCGTAAGGGAGGTTTTTTTAATAAAGTTATTGGGAGGTTTTGTTCCTCATGTTAAAGAAAGTAATTTGGTGTTTTGAAAATTTGGATTTTTTAATTGGTAAGTTCACTATTTTTTTTTTGACAGAGGTATGTTCACTATTTAAGTTTATAAGATGCATGGGAATTTGAAGTTAGTATTGGTTGATAATGCAGTGTATAGATGGTCAAGAATTTTATTTTATAATAACTGAAGCTGTTACAAGAAAATAGGAATAGGTATCACTATCAATAGAAGATAAGCTTCACAATATTCAAATGAAATGCTAAAGTCCGAGTTTGGTATATAACTCTTGAAGGGTTGTTCGTGGGCTGTGTTGCACGGATATGGGTACACTACCAGGAACCGATTAGGTTATGGCCTTATGGGTATAAGGTTCGATATTTTCCAAAAATCTAAGGTACAAGTACGTAAATGTAAATTTTGAAATATATGTACAAGAAAGGTTCGAATTAGTAGTGTTGTCATTGGCGGAGGATGCAAGTGTCTCGAGACGAGTGTGATGTGACAATGGGAGATTGATTTTATGATTAACATCATGGTGTGGTTAGAAATAAAAAAGAAACATCCCCAAGTTTCTAGCCTAAAATGTAGATTTGGAACAATTCACACCCCATGATAATAATTTGGTATGTGTCTGGTAAGTACCTATGAGTACCCAATATGTACGGGTACGGGTATGTATTATGTAACCATTTTGGAGTATTAGGGTACAAAAAAGAGATAGGGAGTCAACAATGGCACCCTCAGCAGTTGCAGAGGTCATTGCACAGTACTCTACTTCAAGGCTCGATTGAGTTCGAGTAATACAGTGGGTTGCTTCTTTGCACACCATGTGATGAGGTTGCTGGCAAAGAAGTGCAATACTCGGTAGCAGAAGGATGTGCCAGGGGAAGAACTCGTTTCATCGTAAGTGAGCCAAAGTTGACAATTGCATGAATTGACAAAGGTTGTTGATGGTATAAGCAAAGATATGGTCTTGTGAAAGTTAAATACTCTTAATGTCTCAGCAGTATTATTATAAGTTTTTGGCTTTTAAGTACCCCTATAACAAAGTATGAAGAAACCTATCATGTGACAAGAGTACCTTGATCAACTTTCTCTAATAAAGTAATAGTCCGATTTAATATGTTTTGTATGAGCATGAACACTAGACTAACAATGAGCTAGAGAGACTAAGATAGCATTTGATACGAGTATTATTTTAATATTCATGGTAACATAAGCATGAGAATAAAAGTTTCCTCCACCGAAACTTGTAGCAATTATAAGTTTTTGGCCTTCAAGTACCCCTAAACAAAATATGTAACGTTTTCTTTTGATATTCATTAGATTTATATCCTTCGGTTAATTTATTATGCTCTTTAGAAATATTAATAATAAGCAAATTGAACATAAAAATTAAGCAATCAACTAGCATCGTTGACAATTTAAGAGCATGCTTGATTTGATGTAGAATAGGGAATTAAAACAAGCTAACTTAGACATAGAATATCCTATCAAGGCATTGTTAGATGTATGAGCAATGTGGTCAACTAAAATAATTATGTACTAAACATAATATTCAATTTTATCAAGCCTACATGATTTATCCATTACATTCAATTTTATCAGGCATACATGATTTATTCATATATTATACATGATATATGAATGAGCTACCATAAAAGGTAAACCCTTTTGATAACTTGGCCTTCGAATCGAGGGAGTACTTTTCCGATCCATTATTTCTCCTTTTGAGTTTTGAACCTTTTAAGTCGCGTTCTATTCATATGCGAGAAGCTTCTATTAAAGGGTCCTTACCTTGGGCATATCAATTATGATTTTGTTTCGCATGTTTTTGGGTTAGCTCAAGAGGTCAAAATCGATTATAATCTTTTTAGAGTTCTCATAACAAATTATAAAATATTCATAATTGATTTTGTAATGTTATTTGAGATGGCATAATCGATTATGTGATATCCATAATAAATTATGGTTATTCAATTTTAGAAAAAGCCATTTTGAATGCAAACGGAATGCATGTAGTCTATTATATTGTAGCAGAGTAATCGATTACAGTTGATGTAAAACAGTTTTTTCAAAGACATTACCTTCTCTAAATGCTTTTCCAAAACACTTAATAGTTTAAATAGCAAAAGGAGCATGATTATTTTGCAAGAATAAATCATGGAAAAACGTTTAAATGATATTTGTAAAAACCAAGGTTTTTAAAACCGGACGGATCATTGGACATCGGTTCAAGGTTCAATGGTCTAACCGTGGTTGAACCATGGTTGAACCGGTATTAATTAAATAATATTTTAAATTTTTTTAATATATGTAATATTTTGATCAATATATAATTTATATATATATATATATTATATAATAATATTAAAAAAAATTAACATAATATTAAGACTCAATCACATGTTTGTTGCACGTCTATCAAAAACTTTTAATTTGTTGTAGCAGTAGTTTTTCACCTTTTTTTTAAACAAAAGCTTCCCTTACAAGGTTGTTTTTAGGTGTTTTGCTTCCCAACAAACTCAATAATATTGTGTGCTACTTGTATTTGGTTTCTCCGCCACCTCAGCAGCCCAAGAGCCACAAACGAAACCACCCCAACCTCTCTTCTCCACCATTCGATTTCTCGAGCTTTCTAGTTTTGGAGGTGATGGCGTCAAATCAAGTTGCTGAGTTTTGAACTGAAATAAAATTTTGTTCCTTATTCTTTCTTCTTTTGTGAACACATATAACTGAGTGACAATAAAAGATGACTCGCACGGTAAGTTTTACAGCAAAAAAAGAAGGGAAGTTGAAGATAACGAAGCAAAAATAAGAAGAAAATCACAGGTTTAAGGAGTCCCACATTGGCTGAGACAAAGGGAATCAATGTAAAAGATGGTTATAAATAAAAAGTGCTTGACAGTGACTCAATTGATCTAAAAAACATGGTTAATATTTAAACCGGTCCGAATCAATAAATTTCAGATTTTACCAGTTTTGAATCGATTCAATGGTTCTAACTTCGATTCTATCGAAGGCCGGTTCCAAGGGTCTATTAGACCGTCCTAGAATCAACTACCTTGGTAAAAACCTTCATTGCAAATTAAATTAAGAAGTGAACATAAAGATAGATATCGAACAATGCATTATTCATCCAAGTCAAAATTCAAGCATTATTCATCCAAGTCAAAATTCAAGCTCCTCATCAACGTTGTAGATCTTGAGTGTCCAACAATATATTATAAGAATCACCTCCATATCACATCTACAACTCAAGTTATTCCCAAAATTTGAACAATTATTACACAATGGTCTAATTAGGCTCAATACTGCAAAACATGGTCAGACCCTCTCAATTGAACTTGATTAAGTCCAAATAAACTAAACATATTGAGCGTCTCAACTCTCAATCAATGATTCCTTTCAAAAAAAAAAAAAAAAACTCTCAATTAATGATTTTTTTTATCAAAGAAAATTACTATATTTTATTAATAATCAAAGCACCAATACATGAAAGAACGTCATAAAAGAACCGAGGACAAGCATGGGACAAGGCCACCCTAACTAAGGAATGAGCAACCATGTTAGATTGCCTACTAGTAAACTTAACATGAGAGTTTTGACAAAATGACAAAAGTAAATTCTTGCAAGAAGAAATAATAGCACCGAAAGAAGAAACATCCACACAATTTGAGCACATGTTATCAACAACCAACTTAGAGTCCAACTCGAAAATAACTTTATACAGATGGAGATCAATCATCCACTTGATGGCAAAGTAAAGGCCACTAGCTTCCCCCGAATGAACATCTACAATTGGTTCTAGCCAAAGAGTCTTAGCACCCATAAAATTGCCATCATCATTTCTCAAGCACATACCAATGGGCACTTTATTATTTGCTGCAGAAAAGAAGGCATCAATATTACACTTTAAGTAGCCATGATGAGGCTTACACCAATGCACCATTGCTGGACCAGCATTACTAGGTGCTACTGCTTCAACAGGAGCACGGGCCTCCTTCCATTTGCTGAATGTATGACTGCCGCGCTGCACTATGGTAGCAGCCCCTTCACCCACTTGATCCCACACTTTAAGATTTCTGCTTCTCCAAAGTGACCAAAGGGTCATGGCCCATTTCAACCTCTCCTTTTCAGCCAGGCACCCAAGGACTTGGAAATATAACTTCCACATTACTAGCATTTTCCATCAAACTAGAGACAACACCCAAAGGTTAACATAATAGAAGTGATCATGAAGATAGATACGGATAAATCTTCTTCACCTTCAAGTCTCGTTAAAATAATGTGTGCATTATTTTATTTTAGTTTCATTTGGTTGAACTATTTACAAATCATAATTTAATCAATAAATTGTTTAAAATTTCCAGTCAAAAAAATATTTTTTTTTTTAATTTAATATATTAAATTTCATTCATTTTTAAATTTTCAAAAATTATAATATTAAAAGTAGCAAGAAAATTGCAACAACGAAAAAAAGATTACGACCCAGCATTAGAACAAATACTTTTTGACTAGGGCAAATCAGTAAAAGTATTTTACTCAAGATTATTTTAATAGAATTGGATCGCAAATTGGAGCTTGAGCAATATCTGGAATTTCATATTATGAAGCAGATTCCGGATGGTCTAGCTACTCTTATTCATATTTCATAGTGATGAGTATGGGGCTTCAATAAAAAAAAACATAGTGACAAATATAGGGTCTCTTTTATCTTGTTTAGTGTTCGATATGTATTTTTTTTTTGTTGGGCATTTATCCCAAAGAATTCAATAACATTGAGTGATCAATGTAACCCTTGTTATTTTTTGGGCTGTTACTCAAAACATGTCTCAGTTATAAACTTTTTTTTGCATAAAAGTTTATCCTTTGCAAATTTCGCCGTTTGTTATTAACCAAACAAACATAGTATTAACTAAGATATCGATAAAAAAGGATTAAAGCAACGTGAATTTAGAGCTTGATGCATATCACATTGGTAGTCGATTGTGACAAAGCATAGAGCAGGGGCGGTGGGATTCTGCCGCAAACACGTGGTTCTTAGGAATAAGTGGTCGGTGGTCTCCGAATTAACAGCAAAATTCAGTTAATTTTAAGCATTGATCATATTGTTCATGTGTGTGTTCACCCATTAACGTCAAAATCTAATGTTTTCAATTCAAACATTTACTTCTCTTCTATGTACAACGAAACCTGATAGTAAGGAACTTATTTGATAATAACAATCAACATAAGACAATAATGAAAGTTTGGAAGGGAAAATACTTTTTACGAGACTGTTATTATATAATAATTAGAGTGGTCATATCGTTAACTATCTGTCTAAGCAATCCCTTCATGAGCTTTGCAATATTTTTGCAATGGTTCCAATTTTAATGTATCAGAGAATTACCATGAAACAGTGAAATGGTGATAGTGTTTGATTTGAATTTCACTATAAGCATGAGTTTCAACTACTAGTGTATAGACTAGAAGGATTACAATCAGAGCAAGTTGCAGAAATGAAAGAGAGAGACAAAGAGGTAGAATTCAAGAGAGAGAGGAGAGAATCAGAAGGAGAGAAACACATATTTCATACCCCTTTCCTTGCCTACTGTTGGAACCAAAGTGGTTTTGATTTAAATAATCTCTACGTTTTGATGTTAACAAAGGATTAAATTTGCTTAGCAAAGTGTTAATTGAGATCTAACATGTGCTTTCAGTTATGCAGGAATGTTTATAATATAAGTAATGGAAACTTGGGATAAGTTTTCGTTAGACTCCTTGAGAAAAATACGCGTCCACCCTTGTAGACGGATGCTCTAATATTGGTAAAGTTATTTATTTATTTAATTGAGTAGACCGGAATCTTTAAGTAGTCGAGGCACTAAATGTTTACTAGACGGAAATCAAGATAATTTACTTAGATACAACAAGTCCAAAGACTTGATAGTAGACGTGTCTAGCTTGCCATGTCAGCAGACGGGAATAATTGGTAGAATTGAATGAACTAAAAGATAAAATAATCAAGTAGACGAGCTCTAAGTGCCACGTCACCAGACAGAGATTATGATAACTCACTGAGGTATAGCAAGTCCAAAGACTTGATAGATAAGAGGATATGCTACGTCACCAGACGAGCAAAATAAAATAGTGAACAAACTTAGTCTCACATAAATAGACGGAATTATTAAGTAGACGAGCTCCATCTCTTGAATGAATAAATGCAATCCGAATCTCTTGAATTTATTTCAAATGATTGATATTTATTTCTAAAGAATATTTGTTCTTCACATTTGTTTTATCTGCTTCAATGTTTTACCTTGTTGTAAAAGAAACATAGTACCGTCAAAGAAATGTAAAAAGCAGAATTGGACAACGAGAAACTGTAAAACAATCTGTACGATGACAACTTTACGGCTGGAAAAAGCTGGATTGTACACAAAGGAGGAACAACAAGTTTTCAAGCTGCAACGCTCAAAGCAGTGAGCCTCCATTTCGTGCTTCCTCGATAACCAAGAGTACTTTTCAGCATTGCCACAATCTAGCTATCAGTCACAACGGATATCATGCATTCAATGCTATCTCTGAATGTGACTATTCAAAATAACCGTTGAAGAAATACAAGTGAAGAAGAAGGTCGCTATAAATAGAAGACCTCAAGTTCTGAAGAACAACATTTTGCCAATCGATAATCACTCATTCTAATTTCCTTTTAAAGAGCAAGATTCTATATTCTTTAGTTTGAATATTGTTGCATTATTCAACTGATCTTAAACTTTCATATCCTCACACATAGTGAGTTAAGA
Source organism: Sophora flavescens (assembly GCA_030762895.1). Classification (NCBI taxonomy): domain Eukaryota; kingdom Viridiplantae; phylum Streptophyta; class Magnoliopsida; order Fabales; family Fabaceae; genus Sophora; species Sophora flavescens. The sequence continues at coordinate 208,726,128 of CM061063.1, read as the reverse complement.
AGATCATAAGTTAAATCTCTTTGTTAGAGTTAGAGCCTGGAGAGGCTTGGTAAGAAAGGAATACTTGTAAGCCTGGAGAGGTGTTGAATACTTGGTTGTAATCTATTTGGAAAATAATAGAGAAAAACCTTCAAGTAGAAGGGACTGGACGTAACTCTTGGTTAGAAGAGAGTGAACCGGTATAAAACATCTTGTGTGAATATTCTATCCCTAAACTCTTACGGCTTTATTTGTTTTTACTGACTGAGTGGTTTTGATATTGCTTTTGTTAAAGTTTTTTTTTAAAAAGGATCTATTTCTTTGTGCTTGCTTCTGATTTACTCTTCTTGTGTGCAAAAATAGTTTTGAAGGTTGTTTTCGAAAATTATTAACAAACACAATTCAATCCTCCTTCTTGTGTTTACCTGTGTCAACTTCAGTTGGTATCAAAGCTCAACCTCGAAAAGGTTGAGCATCTAACAAGTGCTAAGGGAGTACGATCCAATAACCATGGATGCAGAAGGACAAGCTATCAACATACCTCCTCTATTTGATGGAACAGATTATGACTACTGGAAGAAGATGATGCTGGCCTTCTTGGATGTGCATAATGTAGATATTAGGGAGCTGATTGAAACCTACTACACAGAGCCAAGAGATGAAGCTGGAGCTGCTGTTCCTAGAGCCCAATGGACTCAAGAGCAGAAAAACCAACATCAGCTAAATCTGAAGGCTAAGCACTATCTCATGTGTGCTATTACCAGATCTGAACATGACAAAGTTCATAGCTGCAATACTGCTAAAGAAATTTGGGATACTCTTGCACTAGCTCATGAGGGTTCCTCACAAGTAAAGGAATCAAAGATCAGCATGTTGGTTCATCAGTATGAGCTGTTCAAAATGGGTGAACATGAAACAATAGACCAAATGTTTGGAAGATTCCAAACCATCACCAACAGTCTCGGATCACTTGGAAAAGTCTATGAAAATATAGATCATGTTAGAAAAATCCTGAGAAGTCTATCCAAGCAATGGAGACCCAAAGTTACTGCTATTCAGGAAGCCAAAAACCTGAATACACTCTCTCTGGAAGAGCTACTTGGATCTCTCAAGGTTCATGAACTTGAACTTAATGAAGAAGAAAATTCCAGAAAAGGAAAATCTATTGTCCTAAAGGCAAAGATAGCAAGCTCATCAAAGGTTCTCAAAGCTACTGAGACATCAGATGAGTCTGGATCTTCTGATAATGGTGAAGGATCAGACGAGGATGAATTGTCCTTCATCTCTAGGAAGATTCAACATATATGGAGAAAGAAAGGTGGTTTCAGAAGGAAGCAATTCAATAAAAATTTTTCCAAGGAGAGGTCAGATTCCAAAGAAAAAGGTCTACCTTGTGTTTTGAATGCAAGAAACCTGGTCATTTCAAAGCTAACTGCCCTGAACTAAAGGATAAAAAGAAATTCTTCAAAAAGAAGAAAGGCTTAATGGCTACATGGGAGGATCTTGATCTGTCTTCATCATATGAAGAAAATGAAGCTGAGGAAAAGGCAAATATCTGTCTCATGGCAGACATTGCATCATAAAGTGAATACACTGATACTGAGGTAATGGACTCTGACCTATCCACTCTTCAAAAAGCTTTTGATGAATTGTTGCATGAGTTGTCCATACTATCACGAGAGTATAGGAGTCATAAAAAGAAATTTTCTAAGCTGTCTAGAGATTATGATAGGGTCTGTACTGAGAAACAAAATCTTATAGATGAAAATGATAAACTAAAATCAATGAATGTCAGTCTAGCTGACAAAATGGAGTGTGAGCCTGATGTTTCTTGCGAAGTTGTAAAACTGAAACAAGATGTAACATATCTGATAGACTCTCTGTCAAAGCTTGTAGGTCGCTCAGATAATTAAGCTTAGTCTTATTTTAAGGTAGTCTAGGTCACCTCATGATAAATCTGGCCTTGGTTATGACAAAGAGAAGCAAGAAGCATCTCACAAAAAGTCAAAACCACATACACAACATAGAGCTTCAAAAGTTCCATATAAATATGCTAAAGCTAAGTTTAGCTCGTCCAACACCTTTTTCAAAGTGTGTGGAAAAAGTGGACATATTACATCTAAATGCATACACAATAATCTTTCTAAGCATACTCGTCCAGTGACAACTAACAAGAAAGGACCCAAGTCAGTTTGGGTACCTAAAGATAAGATAATACCTGTTGCAGATTTGCTTAACAACAGGAAGAAAACAAACATCTTGGTACTTGGACAGTGGCTGCTCACGTCACATGACGAGAGAAAGGTCTATGTTCAAAAGCCTTAAGCCCAAAGATGGTGGCTGGGTCACTTTTGGAGGAAATTAGAAAGGGAAGATCATTAGAATAGGTAAAATTGGTAAACATCCTTTTCCCTCCATTGATAACGTTCTTTTAGTAAATGGCTTGAAGCACAATCTGCTGAGCATAAGTCAATTATGTGACAGTGGATATGCAGTTTCTTTTGATAAGAACATGTGTACTGTCAAGAAAGATGATGGATCACTTTTATTCACTGCTAAGAGGCAAAACTGTTTTTTGGCTTCAACAACTCAAGAGGGGGGTGAATTGAGTTTTCTTAAAATATTTCCCTCATAAAAACTTTTCAAATCAGAGTTGCGGATTTGTGGCCTCAGGATCTTTTACAAGATCGATTAAGGGTTTATATAAAATCTTGAATAGAAGGATGATGAAGATAAGAAAGACTAATTCAGAATTAATTTAGAATAGATTCAGGTTCAATAACTCAGTAATAACAAGGTACAGAAACTGATCAAACCTTTAAAGATCAAGAGCAAGTTATGCAAGTTTCAGAAACAAGCATTAACAATCAAGAACAAACTTGCAGGTTTCAGTTTCAGCAATCAAGAATGGTTTTTATCAACTCAGTTTTTAATGCAGATAACACAGTCTTGATTACAATCGAACTCATGTTTCAATATAGTTTATACAGATCAAGAACATAAATTATATTGAACTTTAAACATCAAAGTCGTATGTTCTTGAACATAAACAAAAATTAAGGAGTTTGAGTTTAGAGATACCACACAACCAGATTTATCCTGGTCCAGTCACCTCCACTGTGACCTACATCCAGTCCCCACTCCCCTTGTGGGATTTCACACACTAACACACAAGCTTTGCCAGGTAGCTTGAAAAACCTTTACACCAGATAACACTCTTTCACCTCGAGATACCACACTCTTGTGAAGAGCCTCAATGTTCAACCTTAGGGATACCTCACCCTACTCACTCAGAGAGACTCCCTCTCTCTTTACAATCGAAAAGTAAAACAAAAATTGATTCCTAACTCTCAATAGTCAGATAAACGAATTGAAGCACTTATGAGTATTGAAACACTCTTTTCACAGTAAGCTCAAGAAAGATGATGAATGATTTTCACAATTGATTTCTCGAAATGATTTCATAAAACTGTGATATGTTATGATATTCGTAAAAGTGTTCCTTTGATCCCTCTTTATATAGAAAACAAGTTATAGTCGTTGGGATCAATCAAAACAGATTTGGATCTGATTAACAGAATCTGTTTTCTTGATTCTGGTTCTTGATATAAGATTCAGATAGTTCTTATAGAATTTGCGTCCATCTTGATAATAACCGCATCCATCTAGCCATTTTTATTTTACATTCAGACGGGCTAGTAGACGAGCTCCATATGCCACGTTAGCAGACGGGAGTACTAAAACACAAAGTAATTGGACGAGCTCCAATTAGTAGATGAGCTCCATATGCCATGTCATTGGACGGAGCTTCTCATTTAAGGATTTAGAAGGTCTAAAGACTTTTGTGGACGAGTGTTTCTGTCACCTTAGTGGATGAGTGCTTATGTCACTTTAGTGGACGGGCACTTCTGTCACTTTAGTGGACGAGCGCTTCTGTCACTTTAGTGGACGAGCGTTTGTGTCACTTGTGTTGGATGAGCACTTCTGTCACTACAGTGGACGAGCGCTTGTATCACTTAAGTGTTGGACGAGCGCTTGTATTACTTCAGTGTTGGACAAGCGCTTGGATTCAAAAAATCTTATTTCCAAAAATCATTTTCATTAACGAAAACTTATTCCTTTTAACGCAGGTTATGAAAATTGATTTTCTTCATGCATCTTTTCAAATGAGCTTTTTGTGAATAAGAGATTTCATCTCTTACAAATCATCTAAGACTTAAATCTAATTTGTCCTTTAAGCTCTTGTCTTGATGTTTCCTCGATCTTTGTCTTTGCTCTTTGATTCCTTCAAGTTCTTCCTTGAATATTCTCCTTTGATTGCTCATTGGACTTGTTGATTACTGCTCGATACCTGTCTTTGCTATTTGATACTAAAACACTTGCATACACATTAAGTTGTATTTGTCATATATCAAAATCTCTAAGTCATTGAGTCTTACAAAAACAATCTCTATAAGATTGACTTGGAGGACCTTTCAAATCCAAGTGTCGCATGTCTAGTGTCCATTGAAGATGAGCGATGGATTTGGCACAAAAGGATAGGTCATGCAAGCTTGAAATTAATTTCAAAGCTAAACAAGCATAACCTCGTGAGAGCACTACCAAACCTTAAGTTCAAATCTGATGCTCTCTGTGATGCATGTCAAAAGGGAAAACAAGTCAAATGTTCTTTTGAATCTAAGAATGTCGTTAGTACCAATAGACCACTAGAGTTGCTACATCTTGATCTTTTTGGTCCAACAAGGACTGCTTCTGTCAATGGTAAGAAATATGGTCTTGTCATAGTAGACGATTACACTAGATGGACATGGGTTATGTTCCTAACTCACAAGGATGAGTCTTTCAAGGTCTTTTATGTATTTTGAAAATGTGTACAGAATGAAAATGGCATGTGTATCACTTCAATCAGAAGTGACCATGGGGGAGAGTTTGAAAATGAGAAATTTCATAAGTTTTATGAAGAAAGTGGTATCCTTCACAACTTCTCAATACCTAGAACACCACAGCAAAATGGTGTGGTAGAGAGAAAGAACATATCTCTTCAAGATATGGCTAGGACTATGCTCAATGACAACTCTATCCCTAGACACTTTTGGGCTGAAGTTGTTAACACTGCCTGCTACATTCAGAACAGAATATGCATTAGACCTATCCTGAACAAGACTCCTTATGAACTGTGGAAAGGACGAAAACCCAACAATTCTTATTTTCATCCTTTTGGTTCTAAATGTTATATACTGAATACTAAAGATCAACTTGGTAAATTTGATGCTAAAACAGATAATGGAATACTATTATGATATTCTAAAACTTCTAAAGGCTTTAGAGTTTACAATTCTAGGACTCTGATGGTAGAGAAAATTATTCATGTCAAGTTTGATGACAAACAGACTGATAAGAAATTATCAGAGCTAGATGAAGCTTTTGCAGATCTTGATCTAAACATCTGGGGAGACACACCAGAGATGAAAGATGATGATCAAGCAGACGACCCCACTCAACAACCAGAAACCTCCACTTCTCAACATGATGTAGTTCAAAAATCTTGGTACTTCAAGAATTATCATCCACAAGATCATATCATTGGAAACCCCAATGACAAGCTAAGAACCAGATCAACTTTCAGAGAACAAGATATTTCTGCACTAGTCTCTGAGTTGGAACCAAAGATAGTAGACGAGGCTCTGCTGGACGACGGTTGGATTCTAGCTATGCAAGAAGAACTGAATCAGTTTGAAAGAAGTGAAGTTTGGACTCTGGTTCCCCTGCCCAAAGACAAATTAGTGATTGGAACAAAGTGGGTTTACAAAAATAAAGTTGACGAAAATGGTAAGGTAATAAGAAACAAAGCAAGACTTGTTGCTCAAGGTTTCTCTCAAGAAGAAGGTATATATTACACCGAAACCTTTGTACCTGTTGCTAGATTAGAAGCAATTAGAATTCTACTTTCATTTGCTGCACATCATAGTATTATGCTTTTTCAGATGGATGTTAAAAGTACTTTTCTAAATGGCTTTATTAATGAAGAAGTTTATGTTATGTAACCTCCGGGCTTTAAGAGTGAAACCCACCCTGAACATGTATATAAGCTTAAGAAAGCTTTGTACGGCCTTAAGCAAGCCACTAGAGCTTGGTATGATAGGCTAAGTTCATTTTTTATGGAAAATGACTTTAATAGAGGAAAAGTAGACACCACTCTATTTAGAAAATCAATTAAGTCTGATTTTATAGTTGTGCAAATTTATTTTGATGATATCATTTTTGGTGCAACTAATGAATTTCTTTGCAAAGAATTCTCTAAGTTAATGCAGAAATAATTTGAAATGAGCATGATGGGAGAACTCAAATCCTTCCTTGGACTTCAAGTAAAACAAACCTTGGACGAGGTGCTCATCCATCAAACTAAATATACAAAAGAGCATCTGAAGAAGTTTAAGATGGATGATTGTAAGCCAATGAATACCCCTATACACCCCACTTCCATATTGAACAAAGATGATAAAGAGAAAAAGGTAGACCAAAAGGTATATAGAGGTATGATAGGATCTCTCTTATATCTTACTGCGTCTAGGCCTGGTATTATGTTCAGTGTATGTTTGTGTGCTCGATTTCAATATAATCCTAGAGAATCTCACTTATTAGCAGTTAAGAGAATTTTTAGATATTTAAAAGGTACTATTAATCTTGGTTTGTGCTTTAAGAAAAATGAAGATTACAGATTAGTTGGTTTCTGTGATGCTGATTATGCTGGAGATAGATTTGAAAGAAAAAGCACTAGTGGAGGATGCCACTTCGTTGGAGATAATCTTGTCTCTTGGTCAAGCAAGAGGCAAAGTACCATTGCTTTATCAACTGCTGAAGCTGAGTATATATCAGCTACAAGTTGCTGCTGACAACTTCTTTGGATCAAACATCAATTGGAGGACGACAATGTATTTGTAAGTAGTATTCCACTTATGTGTGATAAAACTGCTGCAATAAATCTATCTAAGAATCCAATTTTGCATTCTAGAGCTAAGCACATAGAGATTAAACATCATTTTATTTGGGGTTATGTGCAAAAAGGTGTGTTTGATATTCAATTTGTAGATACTGGCCATCAAATGGCAGATATCCTTACTAAACCTCTTGCAAATGACAGATTTATCTTTATTAGAAAGCATCTTAACATGATATGTGTGGATTGATTTAGGCGTCCAGCCTTGAGAAAATTGTTTTGATAATTTTGTGTCTATTGCATATGCGCGTCTAATGCCTGTTAAATTTCTGCATATATTGCATGTTGTGTAGTGCATCCACTATATGTTGCATCTACTGTTGTGGTTTACTGCGTCCATTGTATAACTTCATACGCGTCCACAACTTCTTGCATCTAAGCATATTTTTATTAAATGCATTTATTTTGTCTTACTAGACATATATATCTAGTATATTCTCTTTGCTGAGTCAGTAATTTCCATCAATCCCATCTTAACCTTTTTATGGTTTCAAAATAACAACACCGTTTTACTCTTAATGACATGTCTTGTCATTACATTTTCTTTAGAATTATTTCCAAAGAAAAACCTTTGAAATTCAGAAACCTTTAAAGAAACTTCTTTTATTTCACGAACCTCTGTTTCTTTGCTTGTTTGAACCCTAACCTTCAAACCTCAAAAAAAAAAAAAAAGCTTCACCTTCACTCCCTGTCCATTCCTACGTCACTGATTCTCTGAACTTAGCGGTTGAACACCACTTTAATTTTGAAGTCCTGGAGGAGTACAACTTGAATGTAAGCAAGTATATAAATACAGCTGGATGGGATGTCATGTTCTTAGAGAAAGTATCAATCTACCCCAACCTCATTAGGACCTTCTGGAGGAAACCTGCAATCACTGAAATTGAGATTATTAGCTTCGTGCTGGGAAAGAAGGTGATTGTCTCTGAGAAGACCATTTCCGATGCTATTGCTTGTGCCCAAGAGGGTTTGGTGATTACTGATACTTGGGAAGAAGACTTAGGTGGTTGAGACCTTTGCTGTTACCCTAATGAAAGAAGATACTATAAGAACTCATTACTAGAAGTCTGCTGAGATGAAAGATAAAATTAGAATCCTCCATCAGATTCTGAACAAGACTGTCTTACCCAAGACTGGCTCCAAGGATAACCTCCCTACTCTCCACAAATTCTGCTTGTGCAATCTTTTTTGGGAAACCAAAATCAACCTTCCCTGGTTTCTGTTTAACAGATTCAAACAAGCTATGCAAAATAGAAACAACCTCTCTGCCATTCCCTACACTCACCTTTTATCAAAGAATCTCAGGAATCAAGGTGTTTATGATGTCCTTGCTGCCATGTCTGAAGAAGATCAGAACAAAATTCTATCTGAGAAAGGAATGTCTGCTACTGATTTTGGGAGAAGCAATCTCTCAGGCATACGACTAAGTACTTACAAATAAATTGCCTTGGCCAAAGCAGAAGAAGCTATGAAAATCAAGGAAGAAATGATTGAGGCCAACAATGCTGAAGTCCTAGGAATAAAAGAGGAACTAGGCAAAAGACCATTGCAGTAAGGAAACCTACCCCCAAGAGGCCAGCTGGTGGCATTGTAATTAGGGAACCTACTGGTGCTCCTGCTGTGAAGAGGCAAAGAAGAATCATCTTCTCACACAATGAGGATGAGGAAGCTGATGAGTATAGAGTTCCTATCAGTACCATCCCGAAGAAGCAGAAAACTTCTGCTGTTACTGCTGTTGTCATTGCTGCTGAGGCCTTTGTGCCTTTCTCAACACAAACCAGAAGGCAACCTGCAAGAAAGGCCAGAACAACTATGACCTCTAAGGTAACCATCTCTGCTAGTGATCCTGTTCAAATAGTAGTAGACGCCTTAGTGTCTAGTTTAGAAAATAGAGATGATACTCTCCTTGCCGCTGTTGCCTCTGTTGAAAATGTTACTGTCTCTGCTCCAAATTAGGTGTTTAACCAAATCATAACTGACAATGTTTATATTCCATCTCCACCCTCACCCCAACCAACACAAACTGACCAAACCACAAATTTACCTACACATTCCCCTGCTCACTCACAAATAGCCTCCTCATCTAGACCACAATTTCAACCAATTATCCCTGCTGATGATCCCTGGTTCAATCAACCAGATGCTGGCATTTTCCCTAGTGCTCCCTTCCTAAAACCTGTAAGAACTTTATTTCCTTTCACTCCAATTTCTGTTGTTTATGATGGCAAATCTGAGGATTGGGCTAAAGTAAAGAGAGATTGGAGAGTTCTGTTTCTCACTCATCATCCTGAACCTGAACACATCCCTGATAGGTGGTACCCCCTACCTGAGTATGAAGAAGAAATCGAGCCACCAGTTGAACCCTACCATAAACCCCATCCTGACTGCAAACTAATCACAAATGTTCTTCACAGATGTTCAACAACCTTGGACCCTTAGTCACTCACTTGCCCCAGAAAAGATTCCCTCCTAGGAAAATCTATCCTAATCTTGTCAAAAATCCACCTCTCATACCTTTCACTGATGGAGTTCAGAGACATGTGATAAGTGTCTGGGAGACAGACCCACTAAGGAAGAATCTTCCTACCCTCCCTGAAAGAAGAGCGAGATCCTCACAACATGTCCCTATGATCACGGACAGTGACACAAAATGGGTATCCTTCAAGCATCCCAGTGTCTATGGGAGGGCCTCTGATTTCTTCAAGGATCATCTCATCTATGAAATACTGAAGTGGGAATTCAGTCATTTCAGAGTTGATAGAGCTGCACATTTTGTCCCTCCATCATGGCTGAGACATAATGCATAAACAAGAGTTGGAATCATACCCTATATGACCTGTCCAAGACTACAGGTGATTGGTCTGAACAAGGACAAGGGCAAGAAGCATAGAAGATTCAAAGGAGTAATGCCACAAGCTGAATCAGTAATGCTTGATCTGAATCTAGAAACCTTTGACTACTCCTTGCTGGACTATTATTTGAAATCTGAGTCTATTGTGATGATTAATGAAAAACGTGCTGCTGACTTATGGAAATCCCACATCATTCATTGCACAAGAGAAACATCTTCCTCTGGTCTGACCCAAGAAGAGAAAAAGGCCATTCCTAAAGTCAGAGGCAAATGTGGACTTTAAAACTTCAGATACATGGTTTACAAAGATCTCTGGGGACTTCCTATAATTAACAAATAGGAATGTGGAATTCTCCTATCCCATTAAATGGGCAAAGGAAACAGCAGCAACCAATTTACCCCTAATTGTGATTAAGCCTGCCCTTCCTTCACCTCCTTCTGAGCACATAGAAGATGAAATTGTAGTTGAAGGACTTTGCATGAATGCCACTATTGTTGACTTAGGGGGTCATGAGGAAGAGGTTGATGAGTCCATTCCCAAACAAAGCACCTCTGAAAAGAACCCTTCTCAACCACAAGCTCTGGCTGTGGTTCACCCTTCAGACCATCCTGAACATTCCAGAACATTAAGCACTTTTCAAGCACCTGCCCCTTTACAAGAATCTGCTGAAAGTTCGAGACAACATGCTCTGCCACCAAATCTTGAAGAAGTTCTTGGCAAGATAGTTGATGAAAGAGTTAGCAAGCTGGTTGAAGAGAAGGTTGAAAAGATGACTGTAGAAGCTCTCCTCAGTGAGTTCAAGCATCTATGGCTCCAACCTTAGAGGTTGTGAACAAAATGCTGGAATTTTTGACTCATTTCAAGAAAACCCAGACTCAATCAACCTCCTCCACCACCTCCTCCTGCCGAACTTTGATTTTTTTTTTGTTACTGACAATGATGGTCCACTCCCTTCACCTTTTTGTCTGATGACAAAAAAGGGGGAGAAAGGAAAGAAAATAGATTTTTTATATATACAAAGTCAGTTTTGAAAAGCTCATATTCGTCTGCATATTCATATTCTGTTTATAGCTACTCTGATACTTTTGTTTGCTTATTTGCTCTGATATCTGCTAAACTATGCTTATTTATTCTTTCATATATACTCTAAGTTTGATAAGCAGTTGCATTGATCTAATAGCTTATATGCAGTTTGTCTCATATGCTTTTACTGATTATATATCTAAATGCTTTGTCTTAGGGGGAGCTTTGCAAGCTCTCTTAGACTTTGAATTTCAAATTTAATTAATTTTTGTCATTATCAAAAAGGGGGATATTTTTGGAACCAAAGTGGTTTTGATTTAAATAATCTCTACGTTTTGATGTTAACAAAATGATTAAATTTGTTTCGCAAAGTGTTAGTTGAGATCTAACATGTGCTTTAAGTTATGCATGAATATTTATAATATAAGTAATGGAAACTTGGGATAAGTTTTCATTGGACTCCTTGAGAAAAATACGCGTCCACCCTTGTAGACGGCTGCTCTAATATTGGTAAAGTTATTTATTTATTTAATTGAGTTGACTGGTTTCTTTAAGTAGACGAGGCACTAAATGTTTACTAGACGGAAATCAAGATAACTTACTTAGATACAAGTCCAAAGACTGTATATTAGACGTGTCTAGCTTGCCACGTCAGTAGTGAGCCTCCATTTTGTGCTACCTCGATAACCAAGAGTACTTTTCTGCATTACCACAATCTAGCTATCAGTCACAATGGATATCATGCATTCAATGCTATCTCTGAACGGGACTATTCAAAATAACCATTAGAAGAAATACAAGTGAAGAAGAAGGTCGCTATAAATTGAAGGCCTCAAGTTCTGAAGAACAACCTTTTGCCAATCGATAATCACTCTTTCTAATTTCCTTTTAAAGAGCAAGTGTCTGTATTCTTTAGTTTGAATATTGTTGCAATATTCAACTAATCTTAAACTTTCATATCCGCACACATAGTGAGTTAATAAGATCATAAGTTAAATCTCTTTGTTAGAGTTAGAGCCTGGAGAGGCTTGGTAAGAAAGGAATACTTGTAAGCCTGGAGAGGTGTTGAATACTTGGCTGTAATCTATTTGGAAAATAGTGGAGAAAAACCTTCAAGTAGAAGGGACTGGACGTAACTCTTGGTTGGAATAGAGTTAACCAGGATAAAACATCTTGTGTGAATATTCTATCCCTAAACTCTTACGGCTTTATTTGTTTTTACTGACTGAGGGGTTTTGATATTGCTTTTGTTAAAGCTTTTAAAAAATGATCTATTTCTTTGTTCTTGCTTTTGATTTAATCTTCGTGTGTGCAAAAATAGTTTTAAAGTTTGTTTTCGAAAATTATTAAAAAAACACAATTCAACCCCCTTCTTATGTTTGCCTGTTTCAACTTCACCTATCTTGGGTTATATATATCCCTCATTCTCACTCCAATTCCTTCCACGTGTCCAACTTTTCTAACTAACTTTGCTGTCATCATTTCCTGACTTGAATTGCCTCTTGTGACTCATTTGTTTTCTTGAGCATATTTCCTAATTTCCACTACTGGTACCATAACATTATCACCCCCAGTAAAATCAACCTTGTCCTCAAGGTTGAAGCTAAGACAATGTTGTTGGGTGATAGTAGTAACTTTCCAAGTGGCCTCCAATTGAAGTGTATCTTCCCAATGGACAAGAGAAAATCCACCCGAATCCCATTGTTTGAATTGTGAGGACCCATTGGCATATAAAAAATAATCATCGCCACCCAAATCCCATTTCTTGGAGTGCGTTGGAAGAATAGTCCATTGCTTAATTCCCAACTCTGCGTGGGCTTAACTTTCAGCATAAGAAATCAGATGGGATCCTAAACCCACATAACTGGACATCAATGGATTGCATGGGACCACAATCATTATTTCTAGTAGATGCTGAAACCCTTTAATTACATCCTCAATGTTACCACATTTGGAATATACACCAAGTATTGCATTCCCAACTGTAGGCGCAGTATTACTTAATAATAATCCAATGCTATCTGAATATATTTGTTCCAATTGATTGGCCATAATGCCAATAAGCTGTGAACCTACCACATCATTGTCCTTGACCAGAAAATACACTTCAGCAGAATGATGTGTAGCAAGAACATAAAGAATTTGCTGCCACACAGGGATGTCACTGATGCTAAGCGCAAAAAGCCTCCCAACAACAGCATTGGATACATAAATGGACTTACTCATTGTTCCCCCATTCTTGTTGCTCGCATTACCAAGTAATTTACCAAACATATCTCCCAAAGTTTTATGGAGCATGTCCAAAGTTTGGGTAGTGATGCAATCCAAGGCAAGCACATTTATTGCATACTGTTCTCCAGTGGATCCAATTACTTGAACAAAATTAGAAGATATTCCACTTGAAAGCAGTAGTGAAAAATCATTCATCAAAGATGCTGATTTTTGTTTTGAAAAATTTTTCACATGGGCTCCAGCAATAACATATGTTGTCAAAACAGCAAAATTGGGTATAATGAATGGAGTAGTGTCAAAAGTTAGTGTTCTGATATCTAATTTTGAAAAACCAGGTACCTCATGAGAAGAATCATGTTGAACCATTTTGGTCATTAGGAACACACAAGTGACATCCACCTTTAAGCCATAGTGCCACATTGAACCATGAGGAAAGCCCCTGCGTGAAGCAACTCCCAGTAAGGTGGCATCATAACCATCAACAAAATTCAAGATACTTCCAGCTGCTTTGTATCCTAAATCACTGAGAGACGGTGTAACCGTTGAAGGAGTCGTTGTATGTTGAGTGGGTGCAAAACACCGATCCTGTAGTAACCATCCATCACATCTCCAAGTAGCCCAAGAGAACTCATTATCATTTTGATAGGAAAAATCCAATTCTGCAAATTCAATGATAGGTTGTGATGCTTCTGGAACTCTTGCTTCTTGATTTAGTTCTGTCTTATCAATAACGGTAATTTTTTAAAGTGATCGAGTTGTAACCCAAAATTAAAATCAATCTGATAATTGAGCTTAATATGGCATGAAATGTGGTCAATTAGTTTAGACCCAAGAGTTGCTTTGAGAACCCATTGTTTCTTTTGAATTAATTGGGCCTGGCCCATTAGGTCTTCCCTTGGACATTCCTGGCAGCCTTCCAAAACTGCCATTACCTTCATCTCCTTTCTCATGACTGAATCTGGTAGCAGCCATGGCCGCCTAGTGACCAACATACCATCGACCGCCGATGGGGATTTCGATCTAGCGGTTCCGGTAGTGGTCTGACTTGTCGCGTCTCCTCTGTCGGTGTTCTCCGCCAGCAATGGTTTCGTTCCAGTGGTTGTGGTACTGTGACCATCCCGTGCGAATATCCCAGCTCTATTGTCGTCATCCCGTCACTCTATACAAAACGGTCACAACCCGGTGGTTTTGGTGGTTTCGCTGGTGGTGGTGGTTTTGCCATTCCACAATCGGTCAAGTCTAGCGATTTAAGTGGTGGGGGATCCACTGCCGCTGAGAACATGGTTGGATGTGGAAAAACGAGTGGGTTAGCATCTGGCAGTTTTGGAGGCGGTGGAGGCATGACCGAACCACCGGTAGCTTGGTTCGTTGTTGCGATGGCGTGGACTTTCCGATCTGAAAGTACCAACAACGGCACAGGACTATACGGAATCTGCAGGGGCCAAGAATTGGTCTCATCGACACCACTGGAGAACTTCCCGTCGCATCCAACCTCAAACCCATCCTCTGGTGGCATTTCTTCTTCCTTCTGTACATCACCCAGAGCTGCTATGTGGATATCGTCCTCTAGTATTGGCGAGCCGGCAACAAAACTGTCACTAAGCGTCGTCAATGTTGACGATTCCTTGATGCTGTCTTCCACAAATGGAGATTCCTTAACAACACCGCCACCCTGCAGCCTCAACTATTCGGAAGCATCGATCTCCTCTTGCAGCTATTCGATCATTCTTGTTAATGATTGTTTGATTGCTCGGGTCGATTAAGCTATATGCTGGTCGATATCTCTAGATGATTTCGCCATGGGAGTCTCTTTAACAGAGTTCGCAGCACCATGGAAAGAGCTCCGCTCTACATTGTATTTCTGAAGCAAGGCCTCCCACTCATTGTGCTCTGCCATGGTGACAATGAAAGCACCAATGTAATGGTTTCAATTTTAATGTAACATAATTATGATGAAAGATGAAACAGTGAAATGGTGGTAGTGTTTTATTTTAATGTCACTATAAGCATAAGTCTCAACTTCTAGTGTATAGACTAGAACGATTACAGTTAGAGGAAGTTGCAGAAATGAAAGAGGGAGACAAAGAGGTAGAATTCAAGAGATAGAAGAGAGAATAGAAATCAAGCCACACATATTCCATACCCCCTTCCTTGCCTACCTTTTGTTATATATGTATCGCTCATTCTCACTCCAATTCCATCCACGTGTCCAACTTTTCTAACTAACTTTGATGCCATCATTTCCTTACTTGAATTGCCTCTTGTGACTCATTTGTTTTCCTGAGCATATTTCCTAATTTCCTCTACTGGCACCATAACATTTTTAAATGAATATAGATGGTTACATGATACTTAATACTTATCATGTAAGTGTAGAAGAGTATATGTACAATTGTTGATTATTGTTTTAGCTCATGGTAAAAAAATAAATAGAATGAAGTATTTCAATTATAGTTTGGATGAATATATTAAAATAATTGGGATAACTCCTTCCAAAAATTAACTTATAGAATGAAGGTTGTTGAAGTTATTATAAAGGGATAATTATTCATATATTCAATGGATGCCAAACTTAACTCTTAACATACCCTGTTTGCCCATGAGGAGATATTTTGAGCCTGAATAGTTTATAGGAATGGATATTGTAGGTGGCCCAACATTCAGATTAACACTAATATCATAGCTCAGTGGTAGAGCATTTGACTGCAGATTAACACTAATGCCATAATAGAGCATTGTGTGCGATTGATCATGGAGGCTCTACACCTATGCACTAGTTCTCTAGCGTGTTGAGAAGGAAGCTTGGGAACGTTGTGTGTGTTTCTTTCTGGAACGAATCTTGGTTTGGGAATTCTTGCCTCAAAGAGGCATTTCCTAGACTTTTGTCTCTCTCGGAAGATAAATGTTCCAAGGTGGCTGAGGTTGGTTGGTGGGATGGTGAGGTGTGGAAGTGGAGGCGGAATTGGAGAAGGGGTTTTTTTGCTTGGGAGGAGAAATATTTTCATACTTTTAGAGACACAATGGTTGGTGCTTGTCTTCGTAGGTTGGAGGAAGATGTATGGATGTGGATGGCTGCAAACTCAAAGGTATTCTCGATAAAAACAACTTATGATTTGTTACTTACACAATTGCAGACTCTTACATCAAATTCAGTTTTGGATCCGCTCTTTAAAAATTTATGGTCCTGCTCAGCTCCAAGGAAAGTGTTAGCCTTCTCTTGGAAACTTGTCCTTGATCGGTTACCTACAAGATCAAACCTTTTTCTTAGATCAATTATCACAGATCCTAATCAAACATATTGTGTGGATCTTGTGATGAATCAGCAAAACATCTATTTCTTTATTGCCCTTTTTCGGTTCAGGTGTGGCAACACATGCACAGGTGGCTCGGTTCTCCTTGTGCATAATGATATCGGTAAACTGAACTTTTTGGTTATAATCGAACTGATTAAATCAAGATCATGGTATTGGTTTTCAGGTGTTCAAAAGGGGTTGGGGTATTCCTTTATAGATTGGTGACAACGCCCACTGGGTTGTATGAATTGATTTTGCTATCACAGGGTTTTTGTTTCTTTGCTGACAAAGCTCTGTTCACATCTATCTAGCCATGACTGCGTTATGCTACTGGGGTTGAATCTATGGTGCAATTTGCTTAGGATTTTGGCAGCCTGTTTAAGGATGTGGAGCATATAGCTTTGGCTATACCTGGTTTTTTTATCTTCAAAATGAACACTCTGTGCTAGTTTTGCTTTCATTTTAAGCCTTCTAGCTCTTTTAGTATTATGGTCAGATGTATAGTGATTATGTTTTGTTGGCCTTGGGGGGTACTTGGTAGTCTAACTCTTGGAACGTGGGGGTATATTTGTTGTTTCAACCCTACTGCAACTTAGTGTTTTGGGTTGAACTTTTAGCTTGTTCTCTACTATGTCCATTGTCTTGGTTTCTTTGCATATGGGTGTGAGTATCCCCTGTACTCATTTCAATATACCTTTTGCTTATTAAAAAAAGATTTCTTTCCTTATATACTTAATTCATATGACACTTAATTCTCAGGAGAATAGTTCATCGCCATATTGAAATACCTCTCACTAGTGTCGTTTTCACAAATATTGCGGGGAAAAAATTTAGTGCTTTTAGTGTAAGACTTTAATGCTATAAGTAAGATTATCAATGTTTTAAAAATTAGATTGTTAATTAAATCAGTGAAGACACCAGTGAATTAGTTTACAGTTTACTTGTTCAATTGTACTCAAATCTTGATATTCAAAGAGTTTAATTTTGATATACTGTTGATGTAGAGATTTTTTACACTGTCAACCAATCACAAATCATATTATATATGAATTTTAAAGTAGTTATGCTAATATCAAATTTTTTTAATAATATGACAATTGATGGATGGTTGACACCGACACGGTAAAATATTTTTACACTAATAGTGCAGACAAATTAAATTCATATTTAATTGAATAGTTTTAATTTTTTACATTAATATTTTAAATTCATATTTAACTAAATGAACTTGAACTTTAACCCGCGTCTTAATCATGATGACCTTTGTAAATCAGCACTATATAGCGGAAATATCCAATAATTTTACAAACCAGTTACTAAATATTAGTGACAAATATCCACGATACGACAGGAATCCCAAAGCAACAGACCTTGAGAAGTCTGCAATCCCAAGTTTGAACTAGCCAAAAATTACTGCAAGTCAGTAACGTCTATCACACCAACATCAAACCAACAACAACAATATCCACATAACCGATAGCATCATACTAGAGAATTTTCATGTCAACATCTACTAGACTTGACCAACCACCAAATAAGGCAACATGATAAATTCGATAAATGCCCATCACATTAACTTAAGATGTAAGACAACTAGTAGGATCACACCAATATGAAAAATAGCCTATTAATCCGTTCATCCTTCGCCAAGAACCATGACCAAGACCTCACCTTAACGAGATCTAGTAGTTGTATAAAATCAAAGACACCATTTTGGAAAATGACGTTATGTCGCATTAACCAAATAGATTATACTACTGCGTGCCATAACATCTGCCATGCCATATTTGGACTCGTTCCTCGAACTAGGCCCTTATGCTGGAGGTAGTGATCATGAGTAGCATAAGGAAGAGAAACAGAAAGAACCATCAACACCACACTCCCCCATCTCATCAATCAAAGCATTTTTATCTTCAGAAAGTAAGAACAATCTAGGAAACATACTTTAAAGGCAAGAAGAACCAATCCAAGTATCTAACTAGAACCTTATATTTTCCTGACTCCTAACTTTTCTCTTGATTCTGAGAGAAAACCAGAGAGAAAGAATATTCCTATCACATTCAATAGAGCTCAGGTCCTTCCACCATATTGAATCTGACTTCTTATAACATAAAACATTAGAGTCCAACCAATCTAATGAACCATACCAAATAGAAAATAATTTACTCCACAAAGCGCCATCATTAGTTAGGATTCTCCTCTTCCAGTTTCCTAGCAAGTTTAGATTAAAAAAAATCTATGTTTTTCATACCCAGGCCACCATTCCTTTTAGGCAAACAAACCTAATCCCAACTACTTCCTTGCTATTTGTGAGCAATACATTTCTTTGATTTCTTCCTAACAGAGGTTCCTTTGCATGAATTGGCTAACAATGAAAATTCTAGAATATAAGGGCCTTCCATAATTATGGGTCTTAGATTCTGATGAGCCTTTTTTAAGCATCCTACTTTTGTACACTTTTTTATCTACTCCAAAATCCACTTGCAACCTTCCTTCCTCACATGCACTAAAGAAGTCGTATTCTGAATTGACCCAATTTCACCATCTTGGGTATGGCTTTTAGTTTCAGCCAAAGGACAATGCACTAAGCTCATTTCCTCTACCTCCTGTGTTGGGTTAATGCTCTATGGACCAACATTTTGTGTCTCATGTTGTGCTATACCATCATTATCAACCTCTTTTCTTCCTTCTACCATGCTGTTTTGCAGAGTTGCCGAAGCATGAGCATTAAATTCTTGTTCATACGGTTTGTCAAATCCATCCCTTAAAACTGAAATATTTTTGTAGCTACTTCCTACCCTATCCTTGATAATTGTTTTTCTACCAAATTTAGAAATTGAAAACTCTTCTTGTAACCGTTATCTTGTCGTAGATCCATCATGAACTCAGTCTCTGGCACTTCCTAGTGGTGTTAATAACTGAAATGTATCTACCCACCATTTGAGATACCCTCTTAAAAAGAAGTTCTCTCTCCATACATGTGCTGAAGCTTCGTTAATTTTCAGCCAGATGGATATTTCCTTTTCCATCATGTCAGTCCTCCAAGACCGAATTTCAGTGAACCATTTGGATATGAAATCTCTGTCGTCTTTTAGAAATGCTGCAATCTTGTCATCGTCTTCTATAGACAATAGCACTATGTTGCTTCCCATAAGTGTATCTTTAATTGAGAACAATCCCTCCATTATTAATTTCCCCCGAATGCTTAGCACTCCCTTCGGGTTATGTGTCTTGCCTATATAGCTCCTTTGCAACCATTTTATTTCCTCATCCAATACATTGAATTCCAATCCACTCCGATCATTCTCTATTTGTGCATTTGAACCCTGCCACTATTACTTGTTACTCGAAACATTCCTTATGTATAGGTCATCACTTCTCCCATCTACCACTGCCTTTACATATCTTATTCTACTTGCTCTAACCTTGCTACTATTTGTTGTTACATTAAAATAGTATTGTGCCATTGGCATCCACTTTTCTTTCCCACATTCAAACATTGGGGTATTGGCCTTTAATCTATAACTCCTAATCCATATTGCATCAAGCTTAACCTCCAAAACCTTTGATGCTTGAACATATTGAAATCTCACAAAGCTAGACCGCTTCCAATACCTATCTTTCTTAGTTGGGATATACACCTCTTTCACCTTTCTCCATTTGATGAAAACTTTCCACATATGCTCTACTCCAAAACTATCAAGGAAGTGGGTGAAATAGTAGGAAGTTGTGCCTCCTAGACAAAACAACAAGCATGCCCTGGCGGTCTTATGACGAAGGAAGTAGTTGAATTCACTCCAGCATTCAATTGTCTCTATTCATGCTCTCTTACTTGTTGAATATCGTTATGTACCATCGGCTTGACAATGTCTACTAGTTTTTTAGACACCAAACACATAATATCTTGTATGTCCATGTCAATCTATATACGAATGAACGAAGTAGTCATTATTATTGATTGGTTTTGATTAGATGTGTTTGTCGCTGCTGCTGTTGAGGGTCCGTCAGTAAGGGTTGTTGGTATTTGTACTTGTTGATTAGTGGTGGTAGTTACACATGTAAGCTTGTCGATTGGTAACCCTAAGTTGGCCTAATATGGATCGAGTTTCACCTGCCTTATGGGTGTTGTTCTCCATAGTATCCGATTACGACAGATGTATGCTATCGAGACTCCTTCTGAAATCAAGTGCATGAGCCAATTATAGTCATGACAGGGAGAGACAAACTTTCCAATCTGTTCACCTTTTTGGTCCCACCAAGTGTGCCCTCTTATTGTTGTGCGAATTTGATACTTAGCCTATAGTCAGTTGATTAGTTAGTTAATTAGTTGATTGCTCAACTAACTCACAATTGATCTCCCTTGTTTAATCGAGGTGCTTAGAAAGAAACTCTGTTTCTCAGCTGTGCGTTCCTAGGATACTCTAAAACATACCTAGCCTTGAAGGTTGAACTATGAAATTCAAGTTTGCATGAAAAGTAAAGTAAATAAAGTAAAGACAACATGTTTAAAATATAAGTTGTATGATTTGTTGGTGGTGTCCAAAATAAAGTTTTACGACTAGTATTTATTATTAAACTATCCTTGCTGGCCACACCCTCTTAACATTATAACCGCTTTTTCATCATGGCTAACAAAATGACTTAAGAAACTATCCACTCAGTTGCATCACACAGCAATGTCCATTCTATCGGCTACCTAACCATCGACTAACCACGTTTTGTGTATCCCTATTTTTAAGGGAGAGGATCTTCATATATATTCTTGACTTGGTCAACTCATGAGCCTCCTTGGATTCCACCTAATAGGTTTCTACCTTCACATTATCTTTCAAAACAACGTTAATCGTTAATCCTTCTTCATTTAGAATTGAGTCATAATGTTGTGTAATGAAAATGTGTGATGGAATTGTGTTATATTTTGAAAGGGTGTCCCTGCACTGTTGTTTTGGCTTTCTTGGAAAATAAGGGTGTGGGTGTATGGGCAACTTCGAGTGTTTTAGGATGACATGAGAAAGCCCAGAAAGTGTTGAAAATATGATTAAAATATTTGTCATTAATGTATAGGTTTAGGCATATCATATCATATATTGTAAATAGGAATACAATTTCCTAAATTCATTGTGTAATTATTTCATTAAACCTATATATAACAACCTACGTTGTATAGTTGAGACACATGGTTTCACCATCTCTATGCCTCTGCTTTCTCTCTTTCAACATGGTATCTAGAGCCAGATAGAAGCAACCCTAAAATAGAGCTTACTTGGTGGACCCACTGTTCTTGGATGAGAAATTTTCTTGTTAAACCGTGTTCTCATTCTGGTTTACCCCTTTTTCATTGCCATGACATCATTCTGGCACTTTTCTCGGTCCTTTTTCCCTCTACCGCCGTCAGTCGCCACCTTTTTTGATGACTTTTCCATCAAAACCGCATCATCCTGTGTATCCCACACACCGAGACCCAACCCCAACAGACGTCTCACACACTCCTTTCGTTAGTCGCAACTCCTTCCGCGTATCGGCGCCGTTCCAGCCGATCTTTCCGGCGAGGTGGTCGCCTCTCTCCGACGGTTCCAAAGCCACCTCTCCCAGGCCAATCCGGGCACTTTTTCTACTGACACACTGCACGCACGTCGTTTTGATTTTTCAGGAATCGCGTTGTTGTCATGGATATTTGTTTATGATATATGGCTTCCTCTACTTCTACAGATCCTCCTAAGACCATGGATCCTACTAAGGCCTCTCCGGCTAATTATGAAGATTTTCTCCCGTGGTTTGAGCATCGATAGTCCTCTGGATCCACTTATTTGGTTCCACATACTGGTAATTCATCTGCTTGCATATCTCAGTCACCCTCCCTTGGTCCTTGGGTTCTTGACGCTGGTGCGTCTGATCATATCTCTGGTAATAAGGCATTTTTATCCTCTCTCTCTACATCGGGTTATTTACCTATTGTCACTTTAGCTAATGGTTCTCAAACCCAATCCCAATGTATTGGAACCGCCCATCCATTTTCTTCACTGTCAGTTAATTATGTCCTTTATGTCCTTGGGTGTCCCCTTTAATTTACTATATTTAGTTGTTTAACCCGTTCTCATGATTGTTTGATTACCTTTACTAAAGACACTGTTATCCAGCAGGACCGGAGTTCGGGACGGACGATTGGCATCAGATGTGAGTCTTATGGCCTTTACCAGCTTTCCACCTCATCCAAGGTTTGCTCTGCCGCAGATTCCCCCTTACCATACATGCTCTATTTGGGTCACATCCCGGTCTCCCCAAACTCAAGAAATTGGTGCAAAGCCTTTCCATGTTATCTAGTTTGCATTCTGAGTCGTGCCAACTAGGCAAACACACTTGTAGTCAGTTTCCCGCTCGAGTCAATAAACGAGCTTCCTCCCCTTTTGCTTTAGTTCACTCAGATGTCTGAGGTCCTTCTCGAACTATTTCCACTTATGGGTCCAAATACTTTGTTACGTTTATTGATAATTTTTCAAGGTGTACGTGGTTATTTTTAATGAAAAATAGGTCTGAATTATTTTCAATTTTTCAGCAGTTTTATCAGGAGATTAAAACTCAGTTTGGCATCTCCATTCGCTCTTTACATAGTAATAATGCCCGAGAATATTTTTCCCAACAATTTCAAACTTTATGGCTTCCAATGGCATTCTTCACCAAACGTCTTGTGCTTATACACCTCAACAAAATGGGGTTGCCGAACGTAAAAAATCGGCATCTCATTGAAAACCCTTCTTCTTTATGGCAATTTTCCATTTCAATTTTGGGAGGCATCCAATGGCATTCTTCACCAAATTTCTTGTGCTCATACACCTCAACAAAATGGGGTTGCCGAACGTAAAAAATCGGCATCTCATTGAAAACCCTTTTTCTTTATGGCAATGTTCCATTTCAATTTCGGGGGGATCCTGTTTTGACAACTTGCTATCTTATAAATCACATGCCCTCCTCTGTCCTCGATGACCAAGTACCTCACTCAGTCATTTTTCCTCATATTCCTCTCCATTCACTTCCGCCACGTGTCTTCGGCTCCACATGTTTTGTCCATAATCTAGCTCCTGGTCTTGACAAACTTTCGACTCGATCACTCAAGTGTGTCTTACTTGGTTATCATCGGACCCAAAAAGGCTATCATTGCTTTTCTCCTACTCTTCGATGCTACCTTATATCGGTCGATGTTACCTTTTTCGAGTCTGTCCCTTACTTTGAGTTTGAAGTTGACACTGGCAAACACAAAAGGGGGGGGGGGGGGGGGAGTTGAATTGTGTTTTTTAATAATTTTCGAAAACAACCTTTTAAAAACTATTTTCTCACACAAGAAATTTAATACATAAGCAAGCACACGTAAAATGATCTTTTAGAAACTTAACAAAAGCAATATCAAATCCTCATAGTCAGTATAAAAAAATAAAGCTGTAAGAGTTTTGGGATAGAAGATTCACACAATAGATTTTTTCCTAGTTCACTCTCTTCGAACCAAGATCTACGTCAATTCCCTTCGACTCGAAGGTTTTATCCATTATTTCTCCAAATAGATTACAACCAAGTAATCAATACATCTCCAGGCTACAAGTATTACTTTCTTACCACGCATCTTCATGCTCTAACTCTAAGAAAGAGATTTAACTTATGATCTTCTTAACTCACTATGTGTGAGGATATGAAAGTTTAAGATCTGTTGAATATTTTCACAATATTCAAACTAAAGAATACAAACTCTTGCTCTTGAAAGAATATTAGAATGAGAAATTACAGATTGGCAAAAAAGCGCTTCTTCAGTTGTTGCGGTTTTCTATTTATAGTGACCTTCTTCTTCACTTGAAAAAATTCAACAGTTATTTTGAATATACCCGTTTATGATACATTAAATGCATAAAATCCGTTGTGACTGATAGCTTGATCGTGACCATTGTGAGATGTAATCTTGGTTCTCACTTTTTCATGATATGGAATGATACACCTATGAGCAATTTTAACTTGAAAAACTGTCTTTCCTCCATTGTGTAAATTCCAGCTATTCCAGCGATAAAGGTGACAGGGTACAGAGCGTTTTGCAATTCCCATTGTACTATTTTGCTTTTTACATTTCCTTGATGGTACTATGTTTCTCTCACAAGGAAACAAAGCATTAAAACAATTAAAAGAAATAGGAAGGACCAATATTTGTTTGAAATAAATATCAATCATTTGATATAAATTCAAGTGGACTGCATTGCATTTATTCTTCTTAGAAAGAACATATTAGAGATAAAAACTCGTCTACTAAAAATCTCCGTCTACTCAGTTATATGTGAGACTAAGCCTATTTATTCTTTTATTTAACTCGTCCACTGACGTGGCATATCCTCACGTCTATCAAGTCTTTGGACTTGCTATATCTTAGTGAGTTATCTTGATCTCCATCTAGTGACGTGGCAATTAGAGCTCGTCTACTCATGAGAAAAATTATCCTCTACTCATTATTTTATTTCTCCGTCTACTCAATTCTATTAAAGCCCCCGTCTACTTAAATAAATAAATAAATAAGTAAATAACTTTACCAAACATTTAAACAGCTCGTTTATGGACGCGGATTCACAAGATCAAATCCAAGCAGATATATATGGTAACTTCTCATAATTTATAAGATTCAAGTAATCCTGCAAAACTGGATAACCTTTTTAGATCTCAACTAACACTTTGCCAAGCAAATTTAATCCTTTTGTTAACATCAAAACTTAGAGATTAATTAAATCCAAATCACTTTGGTTCCAACAATCTCCCCCTTTTTGATAATGACAAAAACTAATTAAATTTGAGTAGCAAAGTCTAAGAAAGCTTACAAAACAGATATAGTATCAAACAGTGTTAGAGCATGTAGACTTAGGATATATCAGAGTAATAAACAAATCATAGTAAACAGTATCAGAGCATTCAAAACAGATATAGTATGTCAAGGCATAAACATAAATAGACATGCATATGCAGACAAGTGTATACTTTTCAAAAACTGACTTTTCATATTAAATTTAATTCCCTTTCTTTCTCCCCCTTTTTTGTCATCAGACAAAAAGGTAAAAAGAGGGGACCATCATTGTCAGTAGGGAAACAAAAAAATAAACGCCTAAGAAGAGGGTGGAGGTGGAGGAGGAGGATTTGGATTTGGTTTTGATGGAGGAGCGGGAATTTGAGTTGGCAGATTTTGACTCTGTTGAAATTGCAGCATGATGTTCATCATCTGGTTCATCATGATGTTTGTTGGAACCAGGGCTTCTGCTACCTGCTCTTTCACTTGTTCTTTAACCTTAGTCTCTACTCTTTCATCTATAATCCTTTGAATAATTTCTTCAAAATTTGGAGGTAGTGAAAGTGAGGGTCTTGAGCTTTCAGCACTATCTTGAGCATGAACTAGACTTGGAAGAGTGTCCAATGCTCTGGAAGTTTGAGGTTGCTCTGATGGATGAATGACAGTCAGAGCCATTGGCTGAGATGATTGCTTCTTAGAAATGCTTGATCTAGGAGCAGACTCAGCAACTTCCTCATTCTCAGTGGCTGATTTATCATAATCAATCTCCATAGCAGGGTCTTCAACTATAATTTCCTCATCAGTATGCTCTGAAGATGGTGATGGAGGAGGTGAAGTAGCATATTGCAACACTGGTTCTGGTATCTCTTTGGCCCAATGAATAGTGTCTTCATTTTCAAGATGCAGGTTGGTAACAGGAAGGCCCAAAATGTCCTTGATTATGATGAATCTGCATTTGGAAAGGTCACATTGGCCTCTGACTTTAGGAATGACTCTTTTCTCTTCTTGAGTCAGACCTAAAGTAGATCCCTCTCTAGTGCAGTGAATGATGTGAGATCTCCAGAAGTCAGTAGTAGGCTCAGTTTCAGAAACTTGTTCAATTGGAAGAGATTCCCAATACTCCAGTAGAGTGTCATCAAAGGGTTCAGAATCAAGATCCAGCATTATTGATTCATTCTCTGGCTTCTTTCCTCTAAATCTTTACTTCTTCTTGTCCTTATCCTTGTTGAGGTCAATCATGGGCAATCTTGGACATATCATGTAAGGCTTGATTCCAATTTTTGTCTTCTCCAAAGAATGCCTTAACCAAGTTGGAGGGACAAAGTTTGCAACTCTAACAATCCTAAAGTGCTCAAACTCCTATTTCAGCATTTGATACATAATAAGATCAACAAAATCATAAGCTTTGCCATAAATGGTAGGGTGCCTGAAGGTCTACCATTTGGTGTTCTTGTCCATAATGATGGGGACATGCCTGAAGGATATGGATCTTTTGGAGATGTCATCAGTGAGATTCATCTTGGCAGGGTCTGTGTGCCAGTCAGAGATGATGTGTCTCTCAACTCCTTCAGTGAAAGGCTTGAAGGGTGGATATTTGACAAGATTAGGATAGATTTTTCTGGGAGGGAATTTCATTAAGGGTAGATAGGTGATGAGAGGTCCAAGGTGATTGTACAGTTTGGATGGTGGAAGGTCAGTAGGAATGTCAGGGTGAGGTGAATGCCAAGGGTAGAGAACAACTTCAGGTTCATAATCATACTCAGGCAATGGATAGAAGGGTCTGGTAGAGACAGGTTCAGGTTCATGCTTATGGAACAGAATTTTCCAATCCCTCTTAACTTTGGCCCAGTTTTCAGCCTTATTCTCATACAAAACAGATGGGTAAGTATAGGGAAATCTGATTTTTCTTATCTTTGGAAGATGTGCACCAGGGCTAATACCAGTGTCTGGTTGGTTGAACCATGGGTCATTCTTAGGTATAATAGGTGGGAATTTTGGTCTTTCTGGTGAGGCTATTTGTGGTTGGTCAAGGGAATTTGTTTGTGGTGAAGGCAGTGTAGGAATGTACACATCATCTAGGATTTTAGGTTGGTTCACAGAAGCAGATACAACCATATCCATCCTATCCTCAAAGCTAGAAACTAAGGCATCTACTACTATCTTGACAGGATCATTAGCAGGAAGAATTACCTCAGTTCCCATGACAGCTTTGACTTTTCTCTGAGGTTGCCTTCTCCTAGTTGGAATTTGGACATCAGCAACATCAGCAGAGGCAGCAATTCTGTTTCTTCAACACAGAGCTGATGGGGATCCTGTCCTCATCCTCCTCCTCCTCCTCATTGTGAGATAGGATCAAGTTCCTTGTCCTTTTCTGAGAAACTGCAGATTGATGGGCAACAACTGATGGTTCCCTAAATACAATTCCACCAGTGGGCCTCTTAGGCATAGGTTTCCTTGCTGCAATGGTTTTCTTTCTAACTGTCCTTGTTAATCCAAGAACTTATGCATTATTTTGCTCAACCATTTCTTTTTTGACCTTCATCATTTCTTCAGTCTTAGCCAAAGCAGCATCAGTGTCAGTGCTTAGATTCATGTTGGCAATATTCATTTTGCCAAAAACAGCAGCAGACATTGGCTTCTCAGTTATTATTCTTGCTTGCTCTTCAGGTGTCCTAGCAGCAATGAAGTCATACATCCCTTGTGACTTGAAGATTTTTGATAAAAGATGGCAGTAAGGGAGTGCAGAGAGATTCTTCCTATGAACAACAACATCCCTGAATCTACTAAAGAGAATTCTGGGCAAGTTTATCTTAGTCTCTGTAAAGAGATGGCAGAGACAGAACTTATGCAAGGCTGATAGGTTGTCCTTGGAACCAGTTTTGTGAAGAACCACCTTATTCATCATCTGATGAAGAATACGGACATGATCCTTCAATTCAACTGATTTCCAGGAATGGGATCTTACTGTGTCTTCTTTCATCAAAAAGGCAGCAATGACTTCTGAGCCACCAAGGTCTGTCTCCCATGACTCAGTAAATACCACTCATTCTTGAGCACATAAGATGGCATCAGCAATGGTTTTCTTAGAAACCACGATTTCTTCCCCAATATAGTAGCGAAGATTTATGTATTAGTGACTTGAAGCCTTCTCCAGAAGTCCTTTATCAGGTTAGGGTAAATGGAAACCTTTTCTGCGAAAAGTCCTCCCCAGTCAGCAGCGTTGATGTTCTTGCTGATATCCAAGTTATACTCCTCCAAGATTCCAAAATTGAAGTGATGCTCAACTGCAACATTCAGCTTGTCCACGTTGAAGGTAGAAGAAGATGCCATTTTTGGTGATTTGAGAGTTAAGGTTTTGGAAGCAAAGAACAGAGAGCTCGAGAATACTCAGAGATGACAGGATAGTGAAAGGTTCCTCAGAGGGAAGAGACTTGCTTAAAAAGGTTTTGAATTTCAAAGGTTTTTCTTTTAGAAATGAATTTAAAAAAATTGACAAGACATGTCATAAAGGATAAAACAACGTTGGTATTTTGAAACTATAAAAAGTCTTGATGGGATATATGAAAGTTACTGACTCAGCAAAGAGAATAAAGGATAAATTTATTTTTGAGACAAAATAAATGCAATTAATAAATAAGAGTATGGACAGATCCAAGTGAAATGCAATCAAACATAGATTCGACATGCAGTGGACGTGGTACACAAATACAGTGGACGTGGTATGCAATGGACATGCACTAAAATCATGCAATAGACTTGAAATGCTTTAGACGCACATACATCAACAACAAAATTCTCAAGGTTGGACGCCTTAATCAATCCACACAAAGCATATTAAGATGCTTTCTAATAAAAATAAACATGTCCTCCGCAAGAGGTTCAGTAAAGATATATGCCCATTGATGGTCAGTATCTACAAATTGGATATCAAAAACACTTTTTTTGCACATAATCTCTTATAAAATGATGTTTAATCTCTATATGCTTAGATCTAAAATGCAATATTGGATTCTTAGACAAATTAATAGCAGCAGTATTATCACACATAAGTGGAATAATACTTACAAACACATTGTAGTCCTCCAATTGATGTTTGATCCATAGAAGTTGTGAGCAGCAACTTGCAGCTGAAATATACTCAACTTCAGTAGTTGATAAGGCAATGATACTTTGTCTTTTACTTGACCATGATACAAGATTGGCTCCAATGAAGTGACATCATCCACTGGTACTCTTTCTTTCAATTCTGTCTCCAACATATTCAGCATCACAGAAACCAACTAATCTGTAATCTTTATTTTTCTTAAAACACAAACCCATATTAGTAGTACCTTTTAAGTATCTAAATATTCTCTTAACTACTGATAAGTGAGATTCTCTATGATCAGATTGAAATCAAGCACACAAACATACACTGACCATAATATCAGGCCTAGACGCAGTAAGATATAGAAGAGATCCTATCATACTTCTATATACCTTTTGGTCTACCTTTTTCTCTTTATCATCTTTGTTCAGTATGGACGTGGGGTGCATAGGGGTATTCGTTGGCTTGCAATCATCCATTTTGAACTTCTTTAGGAGTTCCTTTGTATACTTGGTTTGATGAATGTGAACCTCATCCATAGTTTGTTTAACTTGAAGTCCAAGGAAGAATTTGAGTTCTCCCATCATGCTCATTTCAAACTCTTTCTGCATTAACTTAGAAAACTCTTTGCACAAAGATTCATTAGTAGCTCCAAATATAATATCATCAATATATATTTTCACAATTATGAAATTAGATTTACTGGACTTTCTAAACAAGGTTGTATCAACCTTTCCTCTATTAAATCCATTTTCCATAAGAAATGAACTTAACCTATCATACCAAGCTCTAGGTGCTTGTTTAAGGCCATATAAAGCTTTCTTAAACTTATATACATGTTCAGGTTGGGTTTCACTCTCAAAACCCGGAGGTTGCATTATATAAACTTCTTCAATAATAAAGCCATTTAGAAAAACACTCTTTACATCCATTTGAAAAAGCATAATGCTATGTTGTGCAGCAAATGAAAGTAAAATCCTAATTGCTTCTAATCTAGCAATCGGTGCAAAGGTCTCAGTATAATCTATACCTTCTTCCTGAGAATAACCTTGAGCAACAAGTTTGCTTTATTTCTTACCACCTTACCATTCTCATCAAGCTTGTTTCTGTAAACCCATTTTGTTACAATAACTGATTTATCTTTAGGCAGGGGTACCAGGGTCCAAACATCTCTTCTTTCAAACTGATTCAGTTCTTGTTGAATAGCTAGAATCCAGCCATCGTCCAGTAGAGCCTCGTGTACTGTCTTTGGTTCCAACTCAGACTAGTACAAAATCTTCCTGCTCTCTGAAAGTTGATCTGGTTCTTAGCCTATCATTGGGGTTTCCAATGATTTGATCTTGTGGATGATAATTTTTGAAGTACCAAGATCTCTGAACATTATCATGTTGAGAAGTGGAGGTTTCTGGTTGTTGAGGAGGGTCGTCCACTTGATCATCAGGTTTTACCTCTGTTGTATCTCCTAAGATATTTAGGTCAAGATCTGCAAAAGCTTCATCTAGCTCTGACAATTTCTTATCAGACTGCTTGTCATCAAACTTGACATAAATAGATTCTTTTACTACTAGAGTTCTAGAATTATAAACTCTAAAGCCTTTTGAAGTTTCAAAATATCCTAACAATATCCCATTATCTACTTTTGCATCAAACTTACCATGTTGATCTTTAGTGTTCAGTATATAGCATTTACAACCAAAGGGATGAAAATATGAAATGTTGTGTTTTCGTCCATTCCACAATTCATAAGGAGTCTTGTACAGGATAGGTCTAATGAATATTCTGTTCTGAATGTAACAGGCAATATTAACAGCTTCAGCCCAGAAGTGTCTAGGGACAGAGTTGTCATTGAGTATAGTTCTAGCCATCTCTTGAAGAGATATGTTCTTTCTCTCTACCACACCATTTTGCTGTGGTGTTCTAGGTAATGAGAAGTTGTGAATAATACCACTCTCTTCACAGAACTTATGAAATAGCTCATTTTCAAACTCTCCCCCATGGTCACTTCTGATTGAAGTGATACGCATGCCTTTTTCATTCTATACACGTTTGCAGAATATAGAAAAGACCTTGAAAGACTCATCCTTTTGAGCTAAGAACATAACCCATGTCCATCTAGTGTAGTAGTCTACAATGACTAGACCATATTTCTTACCACTGATAGAAGCAGTTCTTGTTGGACCAAAAATATCAAGGTGTAGCAGTTCTAGTAGTATATTGGTACTAACAATATTCTTATATTCAAAAGAACCTTTGACTTGTTTTCCCTTTTGGCATGAATCACAGAGAGCATCATTTTGTACTTAAGGTTTGGTAACCCTCTCACGAGGCTATGCTTATTTAGATTTGAAATTTACTTCAAGCTTGCATGACCTAGCCTTTTATGCCAAATCCATCGCTCATCTTCAATGGACACTAGACATAAGACACTTTGATTTGTGAGGTCCTCCAAGTCAATCTTATACAGATTGTTTTGCCTCTTAATGGTGAATAAAATTGATCCATTATTCTTTTTGACATTACACATGTTTTTATCAAAAGAAACAACATATCCACTATCACATAATTGACTTATGCTCAGCAGATTGCGTTTTAAACCATTTACCAAAAGAACATTATCAATAGAGGGAAAAGAATATTTACCAATTTTACCTATACCAATGATCTTCCCTTTCTGGTTTCCTCCAAATGTAACCCAACCACCATCTTTGTGTTTAAGGTATGGGAACATACACTTTTCTCTTGTCATGTGACGTGAGCACCCATTGTCCAAGTACTAAGATGTTTGTTTCTTTCCTGTTGTTAAGCATATCTGCAACAGGTATTGTCTTATCTTTAGGTACCCAAACTGACTTGGGTCCTTTCTTGTTAGTGGTCACTGGACGAGAATGTTTATCATGTTTATTATGTATGCATCTAGATGTAACATGCCCACTTTTTACACACACTTTACAAAAGGTGTTGGACGGTCTTGACTTTGTTATAGCATGTTTATCTGGAGCTTTTGAAGCTCTATGCTGTGCATGCAGTGTTGACTTTTTGTGAGATGCTTCATGCTTCTCCTTGTCATAACTGAGGCCAGATTTATCATAAGGTAACCTAGAATACCTTAGAATGAGACTGAGCTTATATGAGCCACCTACAAACTTTGACAGAGTGCCTGTCAAATACATCACATCTTGTTTAAGTTTTGCAACTTCACAAGAAACATCAGGCTCACACTCCAGTTTGTCAGTCAGACTGACATTCTCTGATTTTAGTGTGTCATTTTCATCTTTAAGGTTTTGTTTTTCAATGTAGACCCTATCACATTCTCTAGACAATTTAGAAAATTTCTTCTTGAGGCTCCTATACTCTCTAGACAGTATGGACGACTCATGCAACAATTTATCAAAAGCATTTTGAAGAGTGGACGGGTCAGAGTCCATTACCTCAGCATCAGTGTATTCACTTTCTGATGATGTGTCAGCCATGAGACAAATGTTTGCTTCTTCCTCAGCTTCATCTGATGAAGACAAATCAAGATCCTCCCATGTAGCCATTAAGCCTTTCTTCTTTTTGAAGAATTACTTTTTATCCTTCAGCTCAGGGCAATCAGCTTTGAAATGTCCAGGTTTCTTGCATTCAAAGCACAAGGGTGGACCTTTTTCATTTGAGTCTGACTTCTCCTTGGAAATTTTTTTGTTGAACTGCTTCATTCTGAAACCTCCTTTCTTTCTCCATATATGTTGAATCTTTCTGGAGATGAAAGATAGTTCATCTTCATCTGATCCATCATCACTATCTGAAGGTTCAGCATCATCTGAAGATTCAGCAGCTTTGAGGACTTTTGATGAGCTTGGTTTCTTTGCCTTTAGGGCAATAGAATTTCCTTTTCTGGAGTTGTCTTCTTCATTTAGTTCAAGTTCATGAACTTTGAGAGATCCAAGAAGCTCTTATAAAGAAAGAGTATTCAGGTTCTTAGCTTCCTAAATAGCAGTAACTTTGGGTCTCCATTGCTTGGATAAACTTCTTAGAATCCTTCTAATGTGGTCTCTATTTTCATAAGTCTTTCCAAGAGATCTGAGACTGTTGGTGATAGTTTGGAATCTTCTAAACATCTTATCTATAGTTTCATGATCAACCATTTTAAATAGTTCATATTGATGAACAAGCATGCTTATCTTTGATTCTTTTACTTGAGATGAACCCTCATGAGCTAAGGCAAGAGTATCACAGATTTCTTTGGCAGTGTTGCAGTTGTGAACCTTATCATGTTCAGATCTAGTAATAGCACACATAAGATAGTGCTTAGCTTTTAGATTGAGCTGATGTTGTTTTTTCTGCTCTTGAGTCCATTGGGCTCTAGGAACAGCAGCTCCAGCTTCATTTCTTGGTTCTGTGTAGCCGGTTTCAACCAGCTCCCAAATATCTACATTCTGTGCATCGAAGAAGGCCATCATCAAAGAGAGGAGGTCTATTGATTGCTTGTCCTTCTGCATCCATGATTGTTGGATCGTACTTCCTCAGCACTTGTTAGATGCTCATCCCTTTCGAGGCTGAGCTCTGATACCAACTGAAGTTGACACAGGCAAACACAAGAAAGGGGGGGGGGGGGGGTTGAATTGTGTTTGTTAATAATTTTCGAAAACTAACATTTTCAAAACTATTTTCTCACACAAGAAATTTAATACAGAAGCAAGCACACATAAATAGAAACTTAACAAAAGCAATATCAAATCCCCACAGTCAGTATAAACAAATAAAGCTGTAAGAGGTTTGGGATAGAAGATTCACACAACAGGTTTTATCCTGGTTCACTATCTTCCAACCAAGACCAACGTCCATTCCCTTCGACTTGAAGGTTTTATCCATTATTTCTCCAAATAGATTACAACCAAGTATTCAATACCTCTCCAGGCTACAAGTATTCCTTTCTTACCAAGCCTCTTCAGGCTCTAACTCTAACAAGGAGATTTAACTTATGATCTTCTTAACTCACTATGTGTGAGGATATGAAAGTTTAAGAGCTTTTGAATATTTCACAATATTCAAACTAAAGAATACAGACTCTTGCTCTTGAAAGAATATTAGAATGAGAAATTATAGATTGGCAAAAAAGTGCTTCTTCAGTTGTTGAGGTCTTCTATTTATAGTGATCTTCTTCTTCACTTGAAAAACTTCAACGATTATTTTGAATATACCCGTTTAGTGATAGCATTAAATGCATAAAATACGTTGTGACTGATAGCTTGATCGTGGTCATTATAAAATGTACTCTTGGTTATCACTTTTGCAAGATATGGAATGATACACCTCTAAGCAATTGTAACTTGAAAAATTGTCTTTCCTCCTTTGTGTAAATTCTAGCTATTCCAACGATAAAGGTGACAGGGTACAGAGCGTTTTGTAATTCCCATTGTACTATTTTGATTTTTGCATTTCCTTGATGGTATCATGTTTCTCTCACAAGGAAACAAAGCATTAAAACAGTTAAAACAAATAGGAAGGACCAATATTCGTTTGAAATAAATACCAATCATTTGATATAAATTCAAGTGGACCGTATTTCATTTATTCTTCTTAGAAAGAAAATATTATAGATAAAAACCCATCTACTAAAAATCTCCGTCTACTCAGTTATACGTGAGACTAAGCCTATTTATTCTTTTATTTGACTCGTCCACTGACGTGGCATATCCTCTCGTCTATCAAGCCTTTGGACTTGCTATATCTCAGTGAGTTATCTTGATCTCCATCTAGTGACGTGGCAATTAGAGCTCGTCTTCTCATGAGAAAAATTCTCCTCTACTCGTTATTTTATTTCTCTGTCTACTCAATTCTATTAAAGCTTTCGTCTACTTAAATAAATAAATAAGTAAATAACTTTACCAAACATTTGAGCAGCTCGTTTATGGACGCGGATTCACAAGATCTAATCCAAGAAGATATATATGGTAACTTCATCAAGGTTTTCATAATTTATAAGATTCAAGTAATCGAGCAAAACTGGAAAACCTTTTTAGATCTCAACTAACACTTTGTCAGGTAAATTTAATCCTTTTGTTAACATCAAAACTTAGAGATTAATTAAATGCAAATCACTTTGCTTCCAACAGAGTTGAATCCCTCGCCTCCCAAGCAGCTCCTTATTGTCGTTCCTCTTCCTTCGGCTATTGTACCTCTCGAGTCTGTCCCATCGGCAACTCTTCCTGTGGACCCCCCAGCTGCTCGGCCGCTGCAAACTTTTTAACGTCACCCACCACTCACTTGATACACGTCCCTGCCGCTCCTCCTACTCCTGAGGCCATGATTGATTCTTTCCCGGAACCAACTCCTTCACCGGACCCAACCCCGCTTCCTGAACCAGACCTTACCGTTGCTCTCCGTAAAGGTATACGATCTACTCGTAACCCATCTCCCCATTATATTGCTTTGAGTTATCACCGCCTTTCTCCTTTGCATTATGTTTGTATTTCTTCTTTGTCGTCTGTTGTTGGGCTCCGGCAAGTGTACCGGATCGAAGCAAGTAATAATTAAAACGGTAAGTATTGTAAGACTCAATGACTTAGATATTTTGATATATGACAAATACAACTTAATGTGTATGAAAGTGTTTTAGTGTCAAATTACAAAGACAGGTATCAAGCGGTAATCAACAAGTTCAGTGAGTAATTAAAGGATAATATTCAAGGAAGAACTTAAAGAAATCAAAAGAGCTACATGGAGGAATCAAAGAGAAAAGACAAAGATCAAGGAATCATCAAGACAAGAGCTTAAAGGAGAAATTAGATTTAATCCTTAGATGTTTTGTAAGAAACGAAATCTCTTATTCACAAATACCTCATTTAAAAAGATGCATGAAGAAAATCAATTTTCATAACCTGCATTAAAAGGAATAAGTTTTCGTTAATGAAAATAATTTTTGGAAATAAGATTTTTTGAATCCAAAGCGCTCGTCCAACACTGAAGTAATACAAGCGCTCGTCCAACATTGAACTAATAGGAGCGCTCGTCCAACACCGAAGTAATAGAAACGCCCGTCCAACACAAGTGACAAAATTGCTCGTCCACTAAAGTGATACAAGCGCTCGTCCACTAAAGTGATACAAGCGCTCGTCCACTAAAGTGATAGAAGCACTCGTCCACTGTAGTGGCAGAAGTGCTCGTCCAACACAAGTGACACAAGCGCTTGCCCACTAAAGTGATACAAGCGCTCGTACACTAATGTTACAGAAGTGCTCGTCCACTAAAGTGACAGAAGCTCTCGTCCACTATAGTGACAAAAGCGCTCGTCCAACTAAAGTGACAGAAGCGCTCGTCCATTGTAGTGACAGAAGTGGTCGTCCACACAAGCGACATAAGCGCTCGTCCACAGAAGTCTTTGGACCTGCTAAATCCTTAAATGAGAAGCTCCGTTCAATGACATGGCATATGGACCTCGTCTACTAGTTGGAGCACATCCAATTACTTTGTGTTTTAGTACTTCCATCTACTGACGTGTCTAGATGGACGCAGTTATTATCAAGATGGACACGAATGCTATAAGAGCCGATGTAGAATCTTATTTCAAGAACCAGAATCAAGAAAACAGATTATGTTAATCAGATCCAAATCTGTTTTGATTGATCCCAACGATTATAACTTGTTTTCTATATAAAGAGGGATCAAAGGAACACTTTTTACAGAACAAATAACATATCAAATACGATACACATATCATTCATCATCTTTCTTGAGCTTATTGTGAAAAGAGTGTTTCATTCTCATAAGTGTTTCAATTTTTTTATCTGACTATTGAGAGTTAGGAATCAATTTTTGTTTTACTTTTCGATTGTAAAGAGAGAGGGAGTCTCTCTGAGTGACTAGGGTGAGGTATCCCTAAGGAAGAACATCGAGGCTCTTCACAAGAGTGTGGTATCTCGAGGTGAAGGAGTGCTCTGTGGTGTAAAGGTTTTTCAAGCTACCTGGCTAAAGCTTGTGTGTTAGTGTGTGAAATCCCACGGGTGGAGTGGGGACTGGATGTAGGTCACAGTGGAGGTGTCTGAACTAGGATAAATCTGGTTGTGCAGTATCTCTAAACTCAAACTCCTTAATTTCTGTTTATGTTCAAGAACCTGTGATTTTGATGTTTAAAGTTCAATATAATTTCTATTCTTGATCTGTATAAACTATATTGAAACATGAGTTTGATTGTAATCAAGACTATGTTATCTGCATTCAAAATTGAGTTGATCAAAACCATTCTTGATTGTTGAAACTAAACTAATACTGAAACCGAAACCTGCAAGTTTGTTCTTGATTGTTAATGCTTATATCTGAAACTTGCATAATGTGTTCTTAATCTTTAAAGGCTTAATCAGTTTCTGTATTTTGTTATTACTGAGTCTTGAACCTGAACCTATTTTAAATTAATTCTGAATCGATCTTTCTTATCTTCATCACCTTCTATTCAAGATTTATATAAACCCTTCATTGATTTTGTAAAAGATCCTGAGGCCACAAATCCGTAACTCTGATTTGAAAAGTTTTGTGAAAAGTTTTTAAGAGGGAGATATTTTAAGAAAACTCAATTCACCCCCCCCCCCCCCCCCTTGAGTCGTTGAAGCCAAAACAACAAGTATTTACCGAGTATCGAACACAAGGATTGGGTGACCAATTTATCTAAATTTGAAGAAGATAACTAATATTTGACCAAGTCAAAGATGAGAGAGAAAGTTGTTGGGATAAAATCAATTATTTAAAACAGATATCTAAATTAAAGTAAGGTAAAAAGTGTGATCTAATCAATTATCTAGGTTATGATAGTGAGCTCTAAGTTCACGAATTCACCTACTCAATTAAGCAATAGATCCAAGTGATTAGTTCTACCCCTAAGTTCAATTACATGCCAACTGGGAACCTCCAATTATCCTAAAGTCACTGCCGCTATTCAAGAGGAAATACATACACATGCAAGTTGACAATCTGCCGATCCGAACAACCCACAGTTAGATTAACTAAGTTCTTGGCTCCCTGTCGTGATTGCACCGATCTCCTATTCTATCCTTAGATATACTCAATCGATGATGTTAACCCAAGTCCTAAGCATGAATCCCCTGCCAGTTTCAACGCACTAGACTAGTTAACCACACATGCTTTTGATTAACGCAAACAAAACAAAGTTAAGATGCAAGAATTAAGAATAAGGAGAAGAAAACATCACAAAGAAGCTAAGCCATCATGAGCAGATTCATCGATCCCTCAAAAGAGGATTAGCTCCTCATCACGTTCATCATAAAAAAAACAATAATTGAAAAGAAAACAGAAAAATAAACTAAAACTAAGGGAGACACAACTCCAAGAAAACTAGGATTAGGTCTAAAAACTGGCATATCAAAGTTGCTCCAAAACAAGATATATATAGAAGGCTGGGTCTGCGCGCGCTAGCGAGGCGAGCGTTAAGTTAGCGGAAGTTCAAATTTGGATTCTTCGAGAGGCGAAACAAATCTCGCGGGGCGAACCTGAATGGTCTTCAATTTCCTGCGTCTGGCTCGCGAGGCGAGCACTGCCTTGTGAGGCGAGGCTGAATAGCTGCCTGCTCCTGCTTAATCTGCTCCTTTGACTCGCGAGGCGAGCCTTTGTTTGCGAGGCGAATATGCCCTTTTTGCCTTTAAGCTTGTTTTCTTCAAGTTTCCTAGCTTCCTTAAGCTTCACTTTTAACATGAAAATATAAAATAGCATTAATTGCTTTATTTGACTCAAAATTAACCAAAATATCCTAAAAATTACTTAAGAGACTCAACATTTAACACAAAAACCGTGGCCTTACTAGCTCATAAAACTAGATAAGCCAGATACTTATCATCTGTCTCCATTCCTAACTCTCCAAGTGAAGCTTTATCTCAACCTGAATGGCACCAACGGATGATTGATGAGATGTGTGCTCTTCAAAGCAGTGGTACCTGGGAATTGGTCCCTCTACCTCCTGGGAAGTCTTTAATTGGTTGTCGTTGGCTTTATACTGTGAAGGTGGGTCCGAATTGTAAGATTGATCGATTTAAGGCTCGTTTGGTGGCCAAAGGCTACACTCAGATATTTGGGCTTGATTATGGTGACAATTTTTCTCTTGTGGCCAAAATGGCCTCTGTTTGCCATTTCCTCTCCATTGCTGCAACTCGTCACTGGCCTCTTCATCAACTTGACATTAAGAATACCTTCTTACATTGTGATCTTGAACAGGAGTCTATATGGAGCAACCACTTGGGTTTGTTGCTCAGGGGGAGTCATCAACCACGGTCTGTCGGATTCGCAGGTCACTTTATGGTCTTAAACAGTCTCCTCAGGCTTGGTTCATTAGATTCAGTACTGTAGTGTAACAGTTTGGTATGGCTTGCAGCGAAGCAGACCACTCTGTATTCTATCGTCATTCGGCCCAAGGATGCATTTATCTGATTATTTATGTGGACGATATTGTCATAAATGGTAGTGATCATCATGGCATACTACAAGTGAAACAACATCTCTCACATGAGTTTCAGACTAAAGACCTTGGTAAGCTTCGTTATTTCTTGGGTATCGAGGTAGCTCAATCTAATGATAGTATAGTGATTTCACAAAGGAAATATGGTATGGATATTTTTGAAGAGACTGGACTATTGAACGCCAAGCCAGTTGACACTCCTATGGATCCAAACGTCAAACTTCTACCTAATCAGGGGGAGCCACTATCAGATCCAGGAAAATATATGAGATTGGTTGGGAAATTAAACTACCTCACAATCACCCGTCCAGACATTTCATTTACAGTCAGTGTGGTAAGTCAATTCGTAAATTCTTCATGTCATGACCATTGGGATGTCGTGATACGGATCATGAAATACATTAAATGTGCTCCAGGAAAATGTCTCATTTATGAAGACATAGGACATAATCAGATAGTTGGTTACTCCGATGCCAATTGGGCAGGCTCACTCATTGACAGGTGATCTACTTCCGAGTATTTTGTACTTATTGGAGGAAACCTGATATCTTCAAAAAGTAAGGAACAAAATGTAGTTGCAAGGTCCAGTGCAGAAGCTGAATACATGGCCATGGCGTTAGTGACTTGCGAGCTCATTTGGTTGAAACGGTTACTCAAAGAACTTCAATTTGAAGAGATTATGTGAATGACGACAATATGTGATAATCAAACAGCATTTCATATTGCCTCTAATCCTGTGTTCCATGAGAGGACCAAACATATTGAGGTAGATTGTCATTTCGTCAAGGAGAAGATCCAATCAGGGGACATCGCCACTAGCTTTGTCAACTCCAATGATGAGCTGACAATGTCTTCACAAAATCTTTGAGAGGTCCTCGTGTTAGTTATCTATGTAACAAGCTGGGTGCATATGATTTATACAACCCACCTTGAGGAGGAGTGTTAAAAATATGATTACAATCTTTGTCATTAATGTATAGATTTAGGCATATATATCATATATTGTAAATAGGAATAGAATCTCCTATATGTCTATGTTTTCTCTCTTTCAAGAAGATGTATCAAAAAACAAGATGTGTGTGCTCTATATTTTCTGATTCCGAGGATATGATATATATAAAAAAAAAAGGACGTAATGGATAACGACCACCCAATGAGGTACTTGGTCAAACTCTTACCATATTTCCATTTTTAACCAATCCTCGGTTTATAAAATTAATTATTCCACAAGCCCATCAAAGCCCATTTATATAACCAAGGCTAACCTTAATTCAACTGAATTCCTATCAGGTGATTTCAATTCAACAAACAATCTTCGACTAAATATATATAACTCACCTTATCAGCTACTCTCTCCGTTCTTTTACTTTGATATTTTAATATTTATATATATAGATTAAGAAATCATTGATTTGTATATATTTGTATCAAAATATTTTTATTCCACCGTTAATTATTTATAAATTTCAATTACATTTACTCTATACTCCACTAACCATTTATGTACATAGCCATTTATATGTGTCACTTTTGTTTCAGAACATGTAGCATTTATGACTGAATTTAAATATATAAAAGATTTTACGTATTTTTAAGACAAATCAACTTAATTATATATAAGGACATACATAAAAAAATTGATCAATTATATATTGGGTTTGATAAAACATCAATTATATTGGAATAAAAACAAGTAATTAAAAATAGCAAAGAAAAAAAATGGAGGGAGTAACTTTTAATCAATCAGTCGTTGTACAGTTGTTCAACCCTCAGCAATTATTTTGGTGTTAACATGTATATATGCTACCGGGTTACCAACAAGAAGTTATGACCGTATGAGAATTTGAGACAATTGAAGCATATATTGGTTGTTGTGACTTGTGATTGTCATTATTCTTTCTCTACCGCGAGTGTGCTTACACGAGTCATTGATTATCGATAGCGAAACTCCAGAATCGCTTTCTTGCAAGTTGCTGCAAATTTTGACCTTATTTCTCATATGAGAGCGCCACCTCCAATATCGTACCGACCCTATATACATATATGTATTTTTTTTTGACACATCCTCTCTCTCTCTCTCTCTCTCTCTCTATATATATATATATATTGCGTGTGAAAAAGGATCAGTCGAATGGAGTCTTCAGTCAATAAACGTGTGTAGGTTTTAAAAGGAATCAAACAATTTGAACTATAAGCAAAATCTTACCTTCTAGCAAAGGGTCCCTAAACTCACTAAAGCGTTTGGAATTAAGTGAAACAAAGAAAAGCTAAGGACTAGTGAACTAAGTAGTAATTGGCTAAGGTAATAAAGCATGAAAGAAAGAAAGGCTAAAAAATAAAGGTAATAATTAAGTAAAAGCTGAAGTAAAAAGGGCGGGAAAGTTGTGAAAAAATTAAGCAAAGGCACATAAAATAAGCGAAAGCTTAAACGAGTTTGTATTGGATTTGATGTGTTTTCAACAGTAAATACAAGGGGTATTTATAGTCAAAAATCAACTAGCCCCATAGCCATCCCAATTGGCTAAAACTCCTAAAAACAAGGAACTACCCCATGACAAACCTACCCATGAACTCCAATGGCTAGCTTCCCAACCGCCTCACTCCTATCTTCTCGGCATGTTTTGTGGCACCGTTATCAGCAACTCAGTTTCGTGCTCCAGCAGTTCCAACAGCTTGTAACTCTTCACTCTTCAGCCCAATTAATATCTCCGAGATCAGCCCAATTTGTGAGGCCCAACCCAACTTCAACCGATTATGCTCCCGTCTGCATCGGCTAATATTGTCCTCGGCTAGCTACTTGACTCGGCTTGTTGAATTTAAATGTGGGGATAACAATTACCCCCTTACATCTTTCAGCTAAGTGGAATCAAGCTGGAATGATGTAACCGAATCCCCACTATTCTCGGTCTCTGCGTTCAACCTCTTCAGCATTTAATTTGTCCAACCACCTCTTAAGGGATTCGGCCAACTCCCAAGATTTGTAACAGTTATCAGTTAAGAAATCCTATCCGTTAGCCTTTCCAAATTCTTAGTTTGTTTACCCTTTTAAATCGACCGAACTCCTTCTTCCTTCTCACTTCATCTTCAATTACTTCTCTCTTGCACCTTGTCATCGAGAACCCTAAACTTCTGCCATCATGTCTTTCGCTTCCCATTCTCAAAACAAAACTCACTCTTATGGGGGAAATGATTCCTCAACCTCCTCCATTGATTCGGCTTTTAGCATTCAACAACCCTCTTTCAACCTGGAGCAAGATTCTCCTTCCTCGGTCCTTACCCCTCTCATGAACTCATTTACCCTAAGTCCATGCACTTCTGATATTTATAAAGGCAAAATCTACCTGGATCATCACTAATACCCCAAAACTTTTGAGCTCCCCATCACCTCTGACTGGTACTCAATCGACAAGTGCCCTAACTATCTCAGAACCTGGCCTCTCCCAACTCCTCAGTACGTAGAATGGCTGCAACGTGTTTAGGCTAGCCAAGGCGAGAATTGGAAGACGTGGGGAATCTATGACCTCATCATGCTTTCCAAATATGACATTCATTTGAACCTTGATATCTTCTTCAGCTTTATCGGATTTTGGTCGACTTCAGTGAATGGCTTCATTTTTCCTTCGGGCGTTATGCGCCCTACTTTGCTTGATGTGGCAACTATTACAGGTCTTCCGGTGATTGGTGAGGATGTGAATTCCTTGTTTGATTTCTCCGTCCCATCCCTGAAGATTAAGTTTTCCAAGAACAACTCCTCCAATTCCAATTTTCTATCGGCCAACGCCAAAACTGCTCACCAAGTTTCTGATGGCGAACACCAAGCCTTCCTTCTCTACTGGTTCTGCAAATACTTCA
The DNA here is from genome assembly GCA_030762895.1 of Sophora flavescens. Lineage (NCBI taxonomy): Eukaryota > Viridiplantae > Streptophyta > Magnoliopsida > Fabales > Fabaceae > Sophora > Sophora flavescens. The sequence goes on along the minus strand of CM061063.1, from coordinate 208,682,572 downwards.
TTTGCTCCAGCTCAATTGCTGTGGTCCTTGAAATTTCTCACCTTGTTTCCTTAATCATTTCAGGTAGTTCTTTAGCCTTAGGAACCCTCTTCTTGTCCTTCCTTTACAAGAGCCTTTTTACAATAGTGTCTAGGCTTCAAAACAATGAAAAGCTAGATAATGTAGATGGACCCCTCTGGTTTCTCCAACTCTGGATAATGCTTTAATTTCCAGAATTTATTCCACTGTCTCACAAAAATTTCACTCCCTCTTCCTCGACTCCTCTATCTCTTGGCCGAATTTTGCAAACTACTCCCATTCTCCAGCATTCAGCTTTCAACTTTGCAGCCGAGCTCTTTACTTCTACTCGTCATGCCAGAGAGTTTTTCCCCTTAGCCGATAAGCCCCACAACCTGTTATGGATGAGCACTCACCTTGAGTCCTCTAACCCCCACTTTGCCAATTATCTTTCTCTTTGTTGGGCAAGCATACTCACAGCTCGAGACTTGATGTGTGGAGTGAAACCCTCCAGCCGATATAACAAAACATCAGCTGAATTTTACTGCCCTAACCTTTTAGCCCGGCAGTTTGGCCTCGTTCAGAACATTCCTTTACCATATCAGTCAATGGCAACACCTTTTGAAAGATCCACCTTAGCTGACAAGAATGTGGTATCTCAATCTCGCCATAATTTACAAAAGCTGAATGCTTTTGAATTCCACACCTTCAGGCAACTCCCCAGGGAATCCTCAGCTTTTATCAACTGGTGGCCCTCAGTCACCAACAAGATCTTCTCAGCAAGCACCTCCAGCTATCTTTCCAATCTAATAGTCAGGAACATAGAACAGCCTGCCATCAATGCTCAACCTATTTTGGCTAGGAAACCGAAGGCCACTAGAAGCAGAACTGTAACCATAACAGCAGGTTTCCTGATATCCTTTTGCTTTATGATCAGTTATTTTCTGTTTTGTTTTTCCTAACATTTCTCTCTTTCCTTCTTAGGATCCGCCCATCCAGTGAAGATACTTCTACACTAGTTGTAGTTCACCCCAAGTCTATCAGACACTCGGCTAGGCAAACATGGATCATTATCCGAGAAACTCCCCCGGGTGTTAAATCTTTAGCTCCTGCTACTCATCAAAAGGAGACCCAGGCTACTGTTGAGCACTCTGCTCCCAAAAAGATGAAACTTTGGAAGGTCTTTTCACTTTTCTAAATTATTTTCCTGCTCACAAACCCCCACATTCTGACATTGTTCTTCGTTCAGGCTTATCGGTAATCTCCAGAACCAGACGCCACTACTCCAAGACTTTCTTCCCCGACACATCATTTTGTAACTTCCGAATTTCCTTGCACTTTCCCAATATTTAGCATCTTTTCATTTTCTTTTCTAATTCTAACTCTGCTTCTTACTAGGAACATGAATCCGCCCCACTCAACACTCATCTTGCTCCTGTCACTCAGACCCCTGCGGCTATATCATCTGAAGCTTCCATCACCGACGAAGACTTGGCCCCATACTTTGCTTCTCCAATCCCCAAAGTCGTCACAGCTCCAAGTTCTCCTTCAGACCATCATTTAACTCTCGTGGAAACGTTGCTGAATCATAACATTCCTACCTCCCCCGAAGTTATCACCGAACTCCAAGTAGCGCTCTCCAAACTCGCCAAAACAACCAACACCACCCCTTCACAGCAAGCTGCTTATAGCTATATGGCCATCCAGATTGGAGATATTGCTTTCAATTTCAAAGCAAATTCCGAGCGCAGATCAGCAGCCGAAAAAGACTTGCTACGGCTAGCCGAGTTCCAGGGACAGAAAGCTCAATTTCAATCGTCCTTCCAGGAGGTAGAAGCAGAACGCCAAAAATACCTTGCTGATCAGCTTATAATGACCAATCGACTTTCAGAACTAAAGGCAGAATTAACCAGAATCCAAGTAGAGATAGTCGATCTTGAACCTAAACTGGATACTGTAACCAACAAGATTGCTGCCAGCTCAAAGGTCAGGGTCCAGCTATATCACCAATCTTCTGCTCTAGACAAGGAAACAACCACTCTACTGCAACAAAAGGAAGCTTTGGAGAAAGACCCGCTCATAGGTGAACAAGGGCTCCTCTCAGCTAACGAGTCCTGGCTTAGACTGAGGGGACTGTTAGCCGATCTGAAGAAAGGTGAGGCTTCTTGTTCGGCTGAGACAAGAATTACTCAGTCTGAAAAGGATGTCTCCCTTGCCCCCGGGCTTGAACATAATGAAGATCCTTTCAGTGCTGCTGCTGCGATTGATGTTCCTGAAGTCCAAACCGCTTCAACCAACTTCCCAGGTGATGATGTTCTTCCTTCTTCGGTCGCAACTTCTGTTCATTCTTCTGCTGAGCCACAGCCTTAGGATTTTAGTTTTTCTTAAATTTTGATTAGCTAGGCGGTTAGCTTGTAACCGTCAGTACTTTGAACAAATAAATTTTTGAATTATTGATCCCAGACTGAAGGGTATTAGCTTTTCAAATATTTGTCATTTATGCTTCTTGTCATTTCCTCACCATGCATGTTTATCAGCCAATAGGCCCCATTAATCATAACTTGACTGACTATATAGGGTCCTTCCCAATTTGGTGACCATTTCCCTAACTTAGAATCTTTAGTTCCAATCGGTAAAATGACTTTCCAAACTAAGTCCCCCTCGACCAACCATTTAGTCTTAATATGCTTATTGTAAGCTCTGGCCACTTTTTCCTTATTCTTTCGAATATTTTCTAAGGCCATTAAATTATCCTAATCAGCCGATTTCAACTCCATGAACATAGCTTGTTGGTATTCATCCATTGTCAAGCAATGCTGTTTAGCTACCTTTAGAGATTTCACATTGATTTCCAATGGTAACACTGCATCTTGACCATAAGTCGGCCAATAAGGGGTAAACCCTGTTGCGATAGACTTGAAGTTCCTGTATGCCCATAGTACTTCGGCTAACGCTTCGTGGCACCTCTTAAGCTTGTCTTCTATAGTCTTCTTGATCAAACTGATCAAAATCTTGTTAGTAGCCTCAGCTCGACCATTTGCTTGTGCATAGTACGGTGAAGATTGAATCAACTTAATCCCATATTCCTGAGAAAAAGCTACCATTTTCTCCCCAGTAAACATTGTGCCCTGATCTGTGGTTATAGTCTCTGGAATGCCATACCGATAGATAATGTGGTTCTGGATGAACCTATTGACATCGGCTTGAGTAACATTGACCATCGGCTGGGCCTCCACCCACTTGATAAAATAATCAATGGCCACAATGATGAAATAATGTCTCTTAGAAGACGAGGGATAAATTTTCCCAATAAGATCCATTGCCCAACCTCGGAAAGGCCAAGGCTTAACAACAAAATGGAGCTCCTCAGCTGGGACCCTTTGAATTGGCCCTTGTCTTTGGCATTCTTCACATCCTTTAGCATAAGCATGGCAATCTGCATTTATGGTCGGCCAATAATATCCATACCTATGTATTAGCCAATCCATTACAGATCCTGACCTATGTGAACCACATATCCCTTCATGTGTTTCCCCCATGACTTTCATAGTTTCAGCTTTAATCTACCAAATCATTAATCGTCCTTGCAATACTGGCCTATGCAACAAGTATTTCACAATATCAATTTTGCATATAACCTGGACTTCACTCGGCAAGAGGTAATATTCCAACTTAGTGCATGCATGAAAAAGAGACAAGCATATCTTCTCTATGAGAGTATATCTTGTTTCAGGATCATTAAGCAATCCGCTAAGATAATAGATGTATCTTTCATTCCCATCCTCATCATCCTGTGCTAACAGGCAGTCGATGGACTATGGGGCAGCCGATATGTATAATTTCAACGGCTTCCCTGACAGTGGAGGAACTAACACTAGAGGGTTAGCTAAGCCTTGTTTTATCCGATCAAAGGCAAGTTGCTGCTCTTTCCCCCATACTAACTCATCGGCATCTTTTAGCTTTAGCAATGGAGAAAAATGTTTCATCTTGCCAGCCGAATAAGGCTTTGTAAGTCTTTTTTATTCCAAGGAGGCCTAGCATCTAACACAGCTTTAACCTTGTTCTTATCCACTTCAATCCCATGATTATGCACTAAGAAACCTAGAAAATTCCTAGCCGATACTCCAAAAGAACACTTGGCAGGATTCATTTTCAAATCATGGTTCCTCATTCTTTTAAAAGCTTGTTCTAGATCAGTTAAATAATGATCAACATCATGGGATTTTACTATGACATCATCAATGTACACTTCCATGTTTTTTCCTATCAACTCATGGAAGATAACATTCATGACTCTTTGGTACGTAGTGCCAGCATTTTTCAACCCAAATGGCATAACTAGCCATTCGAGTATCCCAGTGGCACAAGGGCACGTGAAAGCTGTCTTGTGGACATCTTCCTCGGCTATAAAAATCATATTGTATCCAGAATATCCATCCATTAATGTTAAAATGCCATGTTTGGCTACAAAATCAACGAGCATGTTAGCTATAGGCATTACATACTCATCTTTTGGAGTGTCAAGGTTCAAATTCTTATAATCAGTACAAATCCTAACTTTACCACTCTTCTTAATTACAGGGACAATAATCGACAACCATTCAACATATCTGTCCATACGAATGAATCCTGTTTTTAGTAGCCTCTCCATTTCTTCTTTGATACTTGGCATTAATTCTGGACTGAGTCTTCTTGCAGCTTGCTTGTGAGACTTAAAGCCTTCTTTTATTGGTAACCGATGCTCCACCAAATCCCTGGATAACCCAAGCATCTTGTGTTAATCCCATGCAAAGCAATCTTTGTACTTCTTTATTAACTCGATCAGCCGATTTCTATCTTCCTCCTTTAACAAGCCACTTATTCTGGTCATTCTCGGCTCCTGCTCTATTCCTAGGTTAACATCAAGCAGAGGATCTTCAGTAGAAAAGGCAGGGACCTTCCTGCTGATTGGGGATTCCCACCTCTCCTCCAGTTCGTGCCCCTTAGACACATCAGCCGAGCCTGCTTCATCTTGAACCTCTTCCATTTCCAAAGACATGGCCGCGCCAACCCTTTGCTCAATTTCCAGGGATGTCAGTCTATGACTCAAGTCTTCAATCACCTGTGTTGTACTATTCATCTAAAAACAATTGTGAAGGTCGTCGGTCGACCTGGATCTTAACATCAAACCCATTAATTATTAAATTGCAAGACTCTCGTGATTCTTCCTCAAAACCTTCAGGGATGGTTATAGGTTCTAGCTAGGCGAGTAAAATATTGCTTCAACCATTTTAACATCAGCTCTAAAAGGATTCTTATCGGCTGAAACTGACTCAACTCGGTCTCCATCCCAGAACATCAGTACTTGATGTAAAGTGGAAGGTACACACTAGCTGGAATGAATCCAATCTCTGGCTAACAATATAGAATAATTAGACTTTGAGTCTACCACAAAGAAAGCATAACTTAAAGTCTTACTCCCAACAGTGATATCGGCTACCAAAATTCCTAAAACAGCCGTAGCATCTCTTGTAAAGTTTGTCATCTTCATGTTGGTGGGGATCAGATCCTGCTTAGTTCTTCCCAACTTCTTCATGGTGGTTGATGGCATTATGTTCAAAACAGTACCCCCATTACCAAGATTCGGCTCACTGTCTTGCCATTAACTTGAGCCTTAATGTACAAAGGCTTAAGGTGCTTACTCATTTCCCCTATTGGCATGGGAAACACCATCTTCGGTTCTTCTGAAATAGGAGTTAACTCTACCCATTCAACCTCTTCAGTTAGCACATCTCCTTCTAAATTCTCAGACTGATCATGCCGAACCAAGAACTGACTTGGAATTAACCCTACCTTGTTGGTCTCAGCTGCCGGTTGGTCTCCATCTTCCCCAAGTATGGAATTCAACACTGAATCCTCTAGTGAAAGATATGAGCCGAGCTCTTTCTCCATTTCCTCGATTGTCAAAGGGATTTGTGTGACACCCTCTACCCCCCATGTATTATAAAGCTTTAAATATAACAGCATAAAGATATAATATCATGCATCATCATTTAATTGAAATGGAAGGTTCATGGGTAGAAAGGTCCCACATGAGCATCAACAACAACGCGGAAATAAAACATAAGTTTTGGGTAAAATAAAAACATAAAGACGTAAAGCAATAACATATCACCCAACCCCGATGTCACATTCAGAGTTGGTATAAAAAGGTTCCGGAATAAATCAACGGAATACAAACCACTAAACTAAACAACTAAAACTGATAAAGCTAAACATCCAACTAAGTCGTGGCTCCTAGGAGTCACTCCTCAACAGGCTGCTCACCGTCCTCTGCAAAATGCCAATCAGGCCAAACAAACAACAGAAAGAGAGGAGTAAGAAAACATATAATCACAACGGCATGGGAATAGGAAGCAAGATGATCATACATCATGGCATAGCATTATAACAACATACAAGATACAGATATCATCATCATGTAATTATATCAACATATTCATCAACCAACATATGCTATGTGGTGCAATGCAACACTACTCCGCTACTCCATCAATGCATGTGGATCCAACTAACTCAGGATGTCAACTTCGGAGTTACATATCCGTATTGGCCATATCAGCACAAACACCGGCAGTTCACCAACTAGTGAACCCCATGGATAGTCACGTATCATAACCGGATACGCACCTCGGGGGCGCACGGTTCACCAAACCATGGGTGAACCACCCGAGACTTGGGCCAGATCACCATAATAGGACGACCTCCCCTATGTTAAACATCCCCCTCAACATCAACTCCAATTCTCTGTGCAAATGGCACAACAACAAACAAGGCAACCACCTCCTTTGCTTGGGCCTAAAAGCACCCAAGACTTATCACCAACATCAACATCAACACCTTAGACCCAAACCATGGGGTCAAGGCCTCCTTGGCCAAAAAGTACCAAGGTCCAACTTAACCACACCTCGACCATAAAGCATCGAGACTACTTTGGTCAAAAAACACCCAAGCCCAACAACGTGGGGTGACCTTTTAGGCACTGACTTAACCAACTCATTTTTATAATCCTCTTAGTAATCATTAACCAAGTTATCTAAGTTCCATTATTTGGTTATTACATTGTTACATCACAACTGGGGATAATTTGGGTCAAAACCCCTTAATTTCCTTTAATTCAGTTTCTGATCAGGAGGGGAAGCACGGGCGTGCATGTCCCCAGCACGGTCTTACTGCCACTTAAGTGGAGCACGGGCGTGCTCTCTATTAGGCACGGTCGTGCTCATGCAGCATGATCGTGCTCCTCTGCTGCACGACCGTACTAACTGGGCGGCCATTTTTTAGAATTCAAACTGGGAGCACGGGCGTGCTCTCTAGTTAGCACGACAGTACTATTCTGGGTAGGAAACAGAGCCTAGTTCTTGTCAAAAACTCTCTAAACACTCTTAAATCAGAACCCAGGGTCCTTGGACTAATCCATTGGCTTCAAAACTCACCTCCCACTAACAATTAATAATTAGTTAACAACCTTAAGTAATTAATCCTTAATTACTATATCAATTAGGGGTCCTAAATTAACCAACTAAGGCCTTTAACAACGTGTTACCCTAATGAACATAAATCAGCCAAATGGTCATGATATCCACAACATCAACCAATATATTCATGGTATAATATCAACCAACTCAGCCAACATAACCACTTTATAACATTACAACATTATAATAACGAAATAGATATAGTCAAACTCAACATGAACCTATTCAACATACAGTATAACCAATAACACATATAAATAGTTCATCATAGCATCAATGACAGTAAGCAACATACTCAATCTATGGCATTTATCATATAACAACATAAAGGGGTCATGGGAACCCCACATCTTATGCTACCCCCTTGCCTAGAGATTATATTATCCTTCTCCCCATACCAGGATTGAAGGTAGCCCTAACCGCAAAGCCAACAACGAACTGGTCCCGAAACCTCAAGCATCTCGCTCCGGTGATGAGCCTTGGATTAATAGAACACATAATGATTAGTTTCCAGTTCAAACTAAGAAGAGGAAACATACAAAGGGATAACACTTACCTCACCAGGATGAACCAACACTAACCAAGCTTCCCAAAGGAACCTCCAAACACCAACAAGCAATGCTTTTAGAGAGAAAAGGGAAGAAATTCGTGTAGGGTGGCTGCTAGGGTTTAAGAGAAGGGTTCAAACAGAAACCCTCGGTTACTGTGCCTATTTATAGGCTACCACCATTGAGCACGGGGCGTGGTCCCCAATAAGCACGGTCGTGCTGGACTAGCATAAGCGAGACGCGGTCCGTACATTGAGCACGGGCATGCTCACTGTTGAGCACGGGCATGCTAACCGTTGAACACGAGCGTGCTCAACTTAAAACTCGCAACACGCTTCAGGCTTTAAACATGGACGTGCTGGCTAATGAGCACGGGCGTGCTCATCTACCAGAAAGGGACTTTTAAGCAAAAAAAATCTCAATTAGCCCTTAACCAACAACTCTAACTTAAACCAACGACTTAAACAATCAAACAAGCATGTATAAATGCACTTAACGAAAAATAGGGTGTTACAATTCCACCCCCCCTTATAAAAATTTTGGCCTCGAAATTTGTACTCCCTTCGAATGAAGAGGTGCGGGTACGCTTCCTTCATCTTGTCTTCCAGCTCCCAAGTAACACTTTCTTTAGTAGCCCCACTCCAAACAACCTTAACTAAAGGGATCTCTTTGACTCTTAGCTGCTTCACCCTCCTATCCTTGAATCGAAGGGGTAACACCTCAAAAATCAAGTTCTTTTTTAACTGTATTGCGTCGGGTACTATCACGTGACTAGGGTCATGAACATACTTTGAGTTGAGACACATGGAAACACTATGAAGATTGGACAAGAACGGTGGTAAGGCTATTTGGTCGGCGACTTTGCCGACTCTTTTCAAGATTTGATAGGGACCAATGAATCTAGGAGTAAGTTTCTTCGCTTTCATCACTTTACCAACCTCAGTTGTCAGGGTAACTCTCAAGAACACATGATCGCCTTCCTGGAGTTCGAGCGCCTTCCTCCTTTTGTCATGGTAGCTCTTTTGCCTACTTTGTGCCACTTTCATCCTTTCCTGAACCATTCTTATCTTACCAGTTGTTTCTTGCACTATTTCAGGTCCTAGCACAAAATTATCACCAGTTTCATTCCAACACAAGGGTGTCCTACATCTCCTCCCATAAAGAGCGTCATAAGGTGCCATCCCAATACTGGAATGGAAACTGTTGTTGTAAGTGAACTCTATCAGTGGCAGAAACTTGTCCCAACTACTCGAATGCTCTAGCACACAAGCTCTCAACAAGACCTCCAAGGACTGGATGGTTCTCTCAGACTGCCCATCAGTCTGTGGGTGGTAAGCTAAACAAAGCCTAAGCTTTGTCCATAAAGCATGCTGCAAACTCTCCCAAAACTTAGAGGTAAACCTTGGGTCTCTATCTGATACTATGCTAGAGGGTACACCATGAAGCCTAGCTATCTTTTTTATGTACAGCTTAGCCAACTTCTCCAATGGATACTCCATATTCATCGGGATGAAACGAGCAGATTTAGTTAGTCTATCCACAACAACCCATATAGCCTCAAATCCAGCTGGAGTCCTAGGGAGTCCAGACACAAAATCCATGGAGATATTATCCTATTTCCACTCAGGGATGCTCAAGGGTTGCAACTTACCCGAAGGCTTCTGATGCTCTATCTTGGCCTTCTGACAAACTAGGCACGCATACACAAACTCAGCTATATCCTTTTTCATCCTAGGTCACTAGAACATCCACTTAAGGTCCTGATACATCTTGGTGGCAGCTGGGTGCACACTCAAACCACTCTTATGTCCTTCCTCGATGACCAACTTTCTAAGCTTCGGAACATCTGGCACACAAACTCTATCCTTGCATCTCAAGATCCCATCACTTCCATCCTGGAAACTAAGGTTTCTACCCTGAGCAAGCAACTCTCACTGGTCTAAGAGAAACTTGTCTAACTTCTGACCTTCTCTAATCTAGTCCATCAAGCTGTTGGTGACCTTCAAAGTTCCAAGCCTAATACTCTTAGGGGTAAACTCACAAGCCAGACTAAGGTCTCTAAACTCTTCAATCAAGTCCATCTCCCTAATCATCAAAGCGGAGACGTGCAAGGTTCTCCTACTTAGGGTATCGGCCACCACATTGGCCTTTCCTGGGTGGTAAGTTCGATCAAACTCATAATCCTTCAAAAACTCCATCCACCTACGCTGTCTCATATTCAACTCCTTCTTATCAAACAGATATTTTAGACTCTTATGATCGCTAAAGACCTCAAACTTCGCTCCATACAGGTAATGCCTTGATCAGTCTCTGGCTCGACTAGTTTTTAAATAGTAAGACCATAGGTTTTATTCGAGTTTAATCTCGATTTCGCCCAAATTTGGATGTAATTGTCCTCAAGCAACATTTTGAGTCTCTTAAGTAGTTTTAGGGTATTTTAGTTGATTTTGAGTCAAATAAAGTACTTACTACTATTTCATGTTTCCAGGCAGATAAGGAAAGCAAGAAGGGAAGCGCACCTGAAGCAGAGGCCATCACGCCCAGGCCGTGACACTGGTCACGGCCGTGATGAGCTACCCATGGAAGATAGAAAGGATCATGGCCCAGCCGTGATACATATCACGGGCGTGATGGGAAGTCCCCAAAGATCAGAAAGCATCACGGCCCAGCCGTGATATCCATCACGAGCGTGATGAGAAGACACAGGAAGTCAGAATTGATCACGGCCCAGCCGTGATGAAGGTCACGACCGTGACAGATCAGCACCCAAAGTTAGAAGCGATCACGACCTGGCCGTGATAGGCATCACGACCGTGACGGACCAGAATTTGAATGCGCGCCCTTGGCAGAAGCGGTCACGGCCTGGCCGTGACGGCCATCACGGCTGTGACGCGCGGCCTCTCTATAAAACAGGAACGCAACAGACAAAGAAGGGATCCAATTTTCACAGTTTTACACTGCACTTTTAGGGTTTTGTCATATTTGTGATGGAGAACTAATTTCCTTGGGTTAATCTGCTGTAATCGGGTTCCGCAAACACTTGAGATTCTGTAATTCCCGAATTAAATTGCTTCTTCCTTTCAATACTATCCTATACGTTCTGTTTGCTTAATTCAGAATTATATAGAATAGGTATTGATTTGTTTCGATGATTTTATGTTCCCATATCTAATCGCGTTTGCTTAATTCACGTGCGTTCAATCGTGTTTGCTTAATTCACGAGTGCTTCAACCCATTTGCTTAATTCGGGAATTGGGAACATATATCGTGTAGTGCCAATTTCGCTTGTTAATTGATGCTACAATTGAAAAGGGATTAGAATCCGCTTAGGGCATGGGAATTATATGAATCGGTGATAGTGGGAAACCGAGAACAGTAGATTAACCGTTTCAATACATTGATAATCACTTGTTTGCATTGCTTTCTTTTAATTGAATTTCAATCGACCCCCCCCACAAAAAAAAATGATTTTGAAGTTAATAACAATACAAGAGTCCTTGTGAGACGATACTCGAGTTGTCGCTCCCTGACTACAGTTTTTTACAACCCACTCGCTTTTTGACCCGCTCGCGACAACATGTCAAAAATTGGCGCCGTTGCCTGGGACTCTTGTTTGTTATTTTCACATTTTTCGTTTTTCTGCTGAATTAGTCTGGCTACTAGGTCTACTTGTTCTGACTTGTGTGATTTTGATCCTGAAATTGAAAGAACTTTGCACACACGCCGTAGAGCAATTCGGGCTAGCACTAGTAGTAATTCTAATTCTGCACCTGTTTCTAATAACATGGCTGACCAAAGAACATTAAGACAACTTGCTGCCCATGATGTTAATTATAATGGTTTGTGTATTGAGTATGCTGATGTGGTTGCCCCTTTTGAACTAAAATCTGGTTTAATACACTTGTTGTCAAGGTTTAGTGGTCTTGCAGGTGAGGATCCACACAAGCATCTGAAGGAATTCCAGGTTGTCTGCTCTACACCTTTGAGACCGGAAGGAATAACTGAAGACCATATCAAGCTAAGAGCCTTCCTGTTCTCACTCCAAGGTGCTGCGAAGGATTGGTTATACTACCTTGAGCCAAACTCTGTTACAACCTGGAACGATTTGAAGAAGGTCTTCCTAGAGAGATACTTCGCTGCCTCCAGAGCCGCATCAATCAAGAAGGAAATATGTGGCATTAGACAAGGGAATAAGTCATTGGCCGAGTACTGGGAGAGATTCAAGAAGTTGGTATCTAGTTGTCCTCAGCACCAGATTTCTGAGTAGCTCCTTATTCAGTACTTTTATGAGGGATTGCTACCGATGGACAGGAATATTTTAGATGCTGCTAGTGGGGGAGCACTTGTTGATAAGACCCCAGCTGCTGCCAAGCAATTGATTGAGAACATGTCACTTAACTCCCAGCAGTTCACAACTAGAAGCAATTCTGTCGAAGCAAGGGGTGTGAACGAGATCCATGTTCTTCTTCCAACAAGGCCCTTGAAACCAGAATTGATGAGCTCACTTCTTTGGTGAAGCAGTTGGCAATGGATAAGGTTCAGCCAGCAAGGTTGTGTGGCATTTGCACCTCTCCTGAGCACCTGACCGATACATGCCCCATTCTGAAAGATGAGTCAGTCACTGATTTGCCTCAAGCCTATGCAGCCAATCTTTACAATCAAGGCAACAATCAGAACCGGTACAACATTCCCGACCTTTCCACAAATAAGTACCATCCCAACTGGAGGAATCATCCAAACCTTCGGTATGGGAACTCATCCACACAACAACAACCGATGGCACCACCACATAATTCTCCCCAAGTGACCACCTCTGCACCTTCTGGACCTTCACTAGAGGACCTTATCAAGCAAATGGCTGGCCAAAATCTCCAGTTTCAGCAGCAAACGAATGCTAGTATTCATACTTTGTACACACAGATTGGACAGTTTCAGCAGCGAACGGATGCTAGCATTCACGCCTTACAGACACAGATTGGACAGCTTGCCACTTCGATGAATGCCATGCAGCAAGCTCAAGGATCGAACCAACTACCTGCACAAACAGTGGTGAATCCTAGTGTTCCAAATCCTAATGCGAGTGCCATTTCTTTGAGATCCGGGAAAGTTGTAGAGGCAGCCCCTGAAAAGAATGAAGTTGTTGAGGTAACACATGAACCTCCTGCTGTTATTGAAGCTGAAAAGGAGTATGTGCCACCAACCCCCTTCTCACAAAGAGTGCTGAAGAATAGAAATATTGTTGAGGAAGACTAGGAGAGAGAGATCTTGGATGTGTTCAGAAAAGTGGCGGTAAACATTCCGCTTCTTGATGTGATCAAGCAGGTTCCGAAGTACGCAAAGTTTATGAAAGATTTGTGCACACACAAGAGGAGGTTGAAGGGAAATGAGAGAGTCAACTTAGGGCGAAATGTTTCAGCCCTTATTCAACCTAAACCTACAGAAGGTTACAGTTTCAGCCCTTAGTCAGGCAATGCAACATAAGTGAAAGGATCCGGGAACTTTTGCTATTCCATGCACCATTGGGGATAGTAAATTCGACAACTGCATGTTGGATTTGGGAGCTTCCATTAATGTCATGCCCATTTCTATCTTCAACAACCTTGATCTTGGTCCCTTGCAACATACAGGTCTTACTATTCAGTTGACAAACAGGACCAATGCTCGCCCCATTGGAGTGGTAGAAGATGTGTTGGTACAGGTTAATGATTTGATTTTCCCTGCTGATTTTTACATCCTGGACATGGCAGGGGAAACAAATTCAAGCAAATCACCAATCATTCTGGGCAGACCATTCATGAAGACAGCGAGGACAAAGATTGATGTTCACGATGGAACCATGTCCATGGAGTTTGGTGACATTGTGGCAAAATTCAACATTTTCGATGCTATGAAGCATCCCTTGGAAGAGCACTCTGTCTTTCAAATAGAGCCGCTCTCTGAAATTGTTGATGAAACTTATGATGATTTGGAAGAAGCGCCAGTAACCCTCTCCACTTGCTTATCACCTCCCACTGTGGAACAACCAGCGATGGAGTTCAAGCCTCTGCTTGAGAGACCGGATTTTGTACCCTCGAATATGAAGGCACTATGGCCAGTCCAAGAGGTTGAACCCCATTTTTATTGGGAAGACTTTGTTGACAAGGTTGACAAGGAGGTCATCTTTGACCCAAGAGGGAGTGAGGAGTCCGCTGCACTCGGCGAGGTCACCATGATTGTCAAGCGCTCACTCTCATGCTTATGTTGTTGGTGTAAGCCCTAGAGGCCAGTGTATTTCTTAGACTTACATTTGTATCTTGATATTATATATATATGATATGATGCATTCCAGTTTATTGTGTTACTTGTTTAAACATAATAAAGTCCTTATAATAGAAATTTCAGTTTAATAGAATATCAAGTATATGACTTGATCGTGAGACACTATTGAACAATGAAATCCTATTATTAAATATCCGTAGTCAAGTATTTTATTAATAAGGACAATAATAATACATTGAGACTATTATGTGTGCAGACTGATGACCATATCTCACGGGTCATGGATATGAGATATCGAGTCGCCACATAGGTACACATTAGAGTAATGATGTACTGGATTGACCCACCATGAGAACACTACATGGAGCGTTGTGTGAGTGTCATAAGTAGTTCTCATAGTGACAATGGTGTATGCAATCCTTCGACCTGAAATCGCTACGATCCCTACATGAGGAGTCGTGTGCTTTAATATCGTCAAACGTCATCTGTAATAGGATGATTATAAAGACGGACATTGGGCATACCACGAGCCATGCAGAGGGATGTGAGTGACCTAGATGGAATTTGTCCCTCCTACATAACAGGAGTAATATCTGTGGGGCCCCTAATAGAATGAGACTGTAAAATGCATGGTCAGTCTTTGAAATGAGTCAATATGAGATATTGACCTCATTTGTTGTTAAGTCTACTCGGGTATTAGGGAACATGATATTGAACCATACAAGGGAGACACATTCCATGTCTTGTGTTCAATATAGATATATGGACAAAGGGATAATAATGCACATGAATATTTGTCACAGAAAGGTTTCGTCAAATCACTGACTTTCTCACTACTTAGGTAGCAGTGATGTATTGCTAGATACCGCTCACTGTTTGTAATATTAAATGGGATTTAATATTACTACTAACGTTTTGGGAACCTATAGGGTCACACACATAAGAGCGGATTAAAAGAAGCATTAAAAGGAGAGTTGGACTTTTCTATTGGGCCTAGCGCATAGTACATGGGGCTTAGGTCAAACGCTGCTCACTAACTCACTTAAGGAGGTGCTGCTATAAGTAGACCACTTAAGCTATTGTGCCTACACGGTTTTGTTTTACCCTAGCCGCACATAGAGAGTGATAGTGAGCAGTAGTTCTCGGTTTTCGAAGCTAGCACTGTGAGACAGAGACGCTTCGGGTTCGTGACGTTGGACGTTCACGGAATCTGCTCGTGTGGATACCAATCGTTCGTGCGGTGTTCGTAATAGACGATTTTAATTCACTGTCATCACTTCAAGAGATAAATCTTCTAACCATGAATCATGACCATTCGCAAGGATCCTTCGAAGGGAATTTTTCCGCTGCGTTATTTTTTTTATACGCAAATTCCCAACAGTGGTATCAAAGCCGCTTGCAAAACCATGATCCTGTTACGTGGTTTACATGTTATGTATGATAACATGTTTTTAATGTGAATCGTTTTTCTGAAAATTGTTTTCTGAAAATCATTTGCATCCGTTTTACGAAACCTTGTTTCTGTAATTTTCGTATGTATATGATATATGCGTCTATTGCATGTTTATGTATATATGCGATATGTACATTGGTTATGGAATCCTTATTATGTTCTGCGATGGCGTCAAGTGTTGATGTTAAACATGATCGGTTTCAGTTCTCTGTTGGCGGAGTTAAGGGGTTTCAGACATGAAGAGTTCATGTTCTTGCGGCTGAGGTTCCAAGGGTTGAAACCCTAGCCGCCGTTCCTTGCAACGTGAAGTGTTCACGGGCCTTGCGGTTTTAGGGTTGAGAGGTTGAAGCCCTAGCCGCCAAGGAAGCGGTTTTAGGGTTGAGAGGTTGCAACATGAAGTGTTCACGGGCCTTGCGTAGTGTGTTATTTCGAAATTCAAATTTTGAAATCTTTTGTATCACTTAATAATAATATTAATAATAATAAAAGAGGTATTATTATTGTTTGTTATTATTTGCGTTGTGATGCATGGTGGATGGTTATGACCTTAGTCTTTTGGTTTATTTTGAAATACGGTCTGCGTGTCGTGCCTTTCTCTTATATTCCATATGTATATTCTTTTATCATCTCACTCCCCTCATATGTAAAATGAGGTTTCTGTTTATGTAATGTAATGATGGAGACAAGAAGACGTTATCCCGTGGGAGATCATGCTTGGAGAAGCTTGGACGCTCCTAGGTTTCAGTTTAGATTCTCTCATTGGCTTGGGAGAATCAATGCGTTAGGGGCCATAACCATATCACATTTATTTGCCTTATATATATATGAGATGCATGTATGTATATAGTATGTTAAAAGGGGTTTAACTAATATATGTATGAGATGCATGTATGTAAATAGTAAGTTAAAGAGTTTAACAAATGACGAGATCAAATTTTAATCAAATCCCTCAAAAGGAAATATTAAGTCACATTTAAAGGCCTTCCAATGCATGGCACTCGTCAAGACTATGATCGATTAAGTGTGGGTCCGCCAAAGCGGGGTACCTTTATCTATACTAGTAAGACGCGATGGGACAAATGTAATGTTCAACTACTATCCATTGGGTCTGACTTAACTAAGCCAACTTCAATAGGATTGAAAGGCTTAGAGGCTTAAAAGTTGGGCTTTAGTCCATGCGATGGATTAGAATAAGAGTTATTCACCCAACTGTCCAAGAGTTACATGAGATGCAATCAGAAAGTGTTTCCTACCTATATAACCGAATTTTGAGTGATCAGCCAAAGCTGACTTAAAGCTAGGTGAAATATGGATCTTGGCCCACTATAAAATCTTCCAACGGGATTTTCCGAATCAATGATGAGGGTCATTGTTTTGAGTAAAATAGTGGGAGGCGTATTTAATTAAAGACCTTATTAAATAACTTCATGGCATGATACTTATATTTTGCATATTTATTTCTGTAGATTACCATGGCATCAAACACATCAAGTAACCTGTCATTGCGATTCGTCCTTGGGAAGGATAAACTATCCGGAACAAATTTTATGGACTGGTACAGAAACTTGAGGATTGTCCTCAAACATGAGAAAAGGCTGTATGTTCTTGAGGAGCCTATTCTTGAGCCACCGGCTTCAAATGCTCCTAGGGCTGACAAGGATGCTTATAAGAAGCATCAGGATGACGCCTTAGACATCGGCTGTCTTATGCTTGCTACCATGACCTCTGAGCTGCTCTACCAAGAGCAAGCAAGGCATGAGCGGTTCGAAGTTTCCAGAGCCCTTTTCCAGTGTAAATTGGCAGAAGGAAGCCCTGTGAGTCCTCATGTACTCCAGATGATCGGGTACATTGAGAATCTCGAGAGACTAGGATTTCCTTTAGGCCAAGAGTTGGCCACCGACTTAGTTCTGCAATCGTTGCCTGAGAGCTATAGTCAGTTTGTCATGAACTATAATATGAATGATCTTGACAAACCTTTGCCAGAATTGTTGAGCATGTTAAGAACTACCGAACAAAATATTAACAAAGGAAAGGGGAAGGCCATTTTGATGGTCCAGGCTGGAAATAGAAAGAAGCAGCCCAAGAAGCCCAAGTACAAACAAAAGGGCAAGGGCAAGCCATCAACAAGTTCAAGCCCAGTACTTCTGGCTTGAAGCCTGTGGGTGGTGTGGCTAAGGAAGGCAATTGCTTCCACTGTGGTCGGACCGGACATTGGAAGAGGAACTGCCCAAAATACCTGGAAGAAATCAAGAAGAAGAAGGGAAGTGAGACTTCCACTTCAGGTGTGTTTGTTATAGAAGTCAAATTATCTACTTCTGCATCATGGGTATTAGATACTGGATGTGGTTCTCACATTTGTACAAATGTGCAGGATCTAAACAGGAGTAGACCATTGGCAAAGGGCGAAGTCGACCTACGAGTTGGAAATGGAGCAAAGGTTGCTGCTTTAGATGTAGGGACTTATGTATTGACTTTGCCCACTGGGCTTACTATTCAGTTAGAGAACTGTTATTTTGTGCCTGCAATTAGCAGGAATATCATTTCTGTTTCTTGTTTGGACAAGATTGGTTTTTCCTTTATAATAAAGAACAAAAGTTGTTCTATTTATTTGGATGATATTTTCTATGCTAGTGCACACATGAGTAATGGGCTTTATGTCCTTGATCTTGAAATGCCCATCTATAACATAAATACTAAGAGGTTCAAACCAAATGAGCAGTAGTTCTCGGTTTTCGAAGCTAGCACTGTGAGACAGAGACGCTTCGGGTTCGTGACGTTGGACGTTAACGGAATCTGCTCGTGTGGATACCTTAGAGACATCGTTCGTGCAGTGTTCGTGATAGACGATTTTAATTCACTGTCATCGCTTCAAGAGGTAAATCTTCTAACCATGAATCATGACCATTCACAAGGATCCTTCGATGGGAATTTTCCGCTGCGTTATTTTTTTTTGTACGCAAATTCCCAACATATGCTGCATACCATGGGGTCCGGGAGGATCATATTGCATTTTGGGCATTCCTTGGCCGCTGTATCACAGCCAGTGGGATCCCGGTGGAACCGCCTCCATGAGTTTTTTCTAAACCTTCTCCTTTCCCTGACCCCTATTTTATATTTGTGTTCTTTCATTGAGGACAATGCATATTTTAAGTGTGGGGGAGGGAACCAATTGTTTGTTTGTTTTTGTTTTGTTTTTCCTTTTTGTGTGCTTTGAGTCGTGTGTGTGTGAGTCTTGTGTCGGCAAGCTTGATTGGGTTTTGTTGAATTTGCATAGATGGATTGCATGATATTTGTTGACTGTTGATGATTTCCCCCTAGGTTTTTGAGAATTGAAAATTGACCCCCATGCGAAAAATTGAAAATTAAACTTTGAGATATTCTATTGTGATCGCATGATTTATGATAAGTTTGGGGTGAAGGGAAGCACACACTAGGGATTGTATCTCGGTCAAACAATTTGCAAAATTGTCCGGGTGAGGATTTGAGCCTCCAACATGTTTTTGATTGTGAATCACTCTCAAGTTGCACTTTCCCGAATTTTCTTGAGTCTCTTCATGGTTTTCATGTTTATGTGCTTGCATCAAATGATTTAGGCAATTTTCTTTGAAATAACTACTTGGCCTGAAAAGAACCATCCCTGATGCATGTTCCCTAGTTAGCCCCTTTGAGCCTAATAAGCTTATTGTTTCTTGATGACCTTATGTTATAAGCCAAAAATCTGAAAGACCATGTCAACCCAATCTTAGGATTAGGAGAGCATGGAAGCTTAGCAAGACAAAGGTTGCAAGAAACTAAGTTTGGGGTGGCTAAAAAGTTTGATATGTCATTCTGGGTTGAGAAAAAGAAAAATAAAGGTTGGAGCCAAAGGCAAAAAGAAAGAAAAAAAGAAAAAAGAAAAAAAAAAGAGAAAAGTGCAAAAATGTCAAAAAGGGTATTAGAAGAAAAAGATTGTAGTCACCCAAAAGCATAAAGAAAAAATGGAAAAAGGAACTTGAGTGCGAAGTCAATATGTCAAAATGCTCATGCTCTCTTAGTTCCTAGGGACTTAAGCCTAGTACCTTCGAATATCCCACCTTTAGCCAGGCCCCGTTACAACCTTTAAAAGACCTTTTGATGTTGCATGCATGTTTTCGTGGGAACCTTGATTGAGATGAAAATCAAATTCATGGGAAGTGCTCTTGAAATGTGAAATTGAGTGAAAGGTTCATAGCCTAGACAAATTGAGCGAATGAGTGAAACACTAAATGCCCTTGTGAGGAAGGCAATTGTTTGAAATTGGTGATCTCCCTTTTGTGTGTAACTTGGATCCCTTTCTTTGATTAATGATTGCATGAATGATGGAATTCTCAATGTTTTAAAGTAAATGAATGTGGGGGTTACATTGTTACAAAAGGGGGGAACATTGAAGAGAAATTGTTTTGTTGAAATTGCATGAAATTTGTGCTAAATTGATTGAATCCTTTAAGCTTGCCAGGTTTGAGTCCTTTTTGAGTTTTAGTTTGCTTGGGGATAAGCAAAGTTTAAGTTTGGGGTATTTTGATCAGTCTCTGACTCGACTAGTTTTTAACTAGTAAGACCATAGGTTTTATTCGAGTTTAATCTCGATTTCGCCCAAATTTGGATGTAATTGTCCTCAAGCAACATTTTGAGTCTCTTAAGTAGTTTTAGGGTATTTTAGTTGATTTTGAGTCAAATAAAGTACTTACTGCTATTTCATGTTTCCAGGCTGATAAGGAAAGCAAGAAGGGAAGAGCACCTGAAGCAGAGGCCATCACGCCCAGGCCGTGACACTGGTCACGGCCGTGATGAGCTACCCATGGAAGATAGAAAGGATCACGGCCCAGCCGTGATACACATCACGGGCGTGATGGGAAGTCCCCAAAGATCAGAAAGCATCACGGCCCAGCCGTGATATCCATCACGGGCGTGATGAGAAGACACAGGAAGTCAGAATTGATCACGGCCGTGACAGATCAGCACCCAAAGTCAGAAGCGATCACGGCCTGGTCGTGATAGGCATCACAACCGTGATGGACCAGAATTTGAATGCGCGCCCTTGGCAGAAGCGGTCACGGCCGTGACGCGCGGCCTCTCTATAAAACAGGAACGCAGCAGACAAAGAAGGGATCCAATTTTCACAGTTTTACACTGCACTTTTAGGTTTTTGTCATATTTGTAATGGAGAACTAATTTCGTTGGGTTAATCTGCTGTAATCGGGTTCCGCCGACACTTGAGATTCTGTAATTCCCAGATTAAATTGCTTCTTCCTTTCAATATTATCCTGTACGTTCTGTTTTCTTAATTCGGAATTATATAGAATAGGTATTTATTTGTTTCGATGATTTTATGTTCCCATATCTAATCGCGTTTGCTTAATTCGCGTGCGTTCAATCGTGTTTGCTTAATTCATGAGTGCTTCAACCCCTTTGCTTAATTCGGGAATTGGGAACATATATCGTGTAGTGCCAATTTCGCTTGTTAATTTATGCTACTATTGAAAAGGGATTATAATCCGCTTAGGGCATGGGAATTATATGAATCGATGATAGTGGGAAACCGGGAACAGTAGATTAACCGTTTCAATACATTGATAATCATTTGTTTGCATTGTTTTCTTTTAATTGAATTTCAATCTTAACCCCCCCCCCCCCCCCCCCCAAAAAAAAAAACTGATTTTGAAGTTAATAACAATACAAGAGTCCTTGTGAAATGATACTCGAGTTGTCGCTCCCTGACTACAGTTTTTTACAACCCACTCGCTTTTTGACCCGTGCACGACACCGTGTCATGCCTCCAAATCTTTATGGCAAATACCACAACTCCTAGCTCTAGGTCATGGGTAGGGTAGTTCTTCTCATGGGTTTTCAACTGCCTAGAAGCATAAGCCACTAACTTACCATCTTGCATCAACACTCCACCTAAACCTTGCTTGGAAGCATCGCAGTAAACTACGAAAGGTCTACTAGGGTCAGGCAAAACTAACACTGGTGCTGATATTAACCTAGTCTTAAGGGTTTGGAAACTCTCTTCACACTTAGATTCCCACACAAACAACTCTCCCTTCTTTGTGAGACGGGTTAGGGGTAAAGCTATCTTAGAAAAACCTTCTATGAACCACCTATAATACCCTGCTAAACACAAGAAACTCCTAATATCGGTCATTGACTTTGGCGCTTACCACTGGAGCACCGTCTCAACCTTAGCTGGGTCAACGGCTATCCCACCTTTCAAGATCACGTGACCTAAGAAACTAACCTCCTCTAACCAAAACTCGCATTTAGACAACTTAGCATACAACTGCTTTTCCTTAAGGGTCTGCAAGACAACCGTCAGGTGTTCCTTATGTTCCTCCTTGGTCTTGGAGTACACTAAGATGTCATCTATAAACATCATCACAAACTTGTGTAGGTAAGGGTGAAAGGTCTTATTCACGCAGTCCATGAATACAGCAGGAGCGTTGATCACACCAAAGTGCATAACCAAGTACTCACAGTGACCGTAGCGCGTCCTAAACGCTGTCTTTGGGGTGTCCTCAGACTTAATCCGAATCTTATGGTACCCTGACCTCAAGTTTATCTTAGAAAAGAAAATACACAAGCCCCTCTCAATTGATCCATAAGGTCATCAATCCTGGGAAGGGGATACCGATTCTTAATGGTCACTTTGTTGAGTTGCCGATAGTCAACACACAACCTCATTAAGCCATTCCTTATTCTTTACTAACAAAATTGGTGCTCCCCGCAGAGCCACACTAGACCTAATGAACTGCTTCATCATCGGGTCCTCTATCTGTTCCTTCAACTTGGCTAGCTCTAGAGGAGACATTCTATAAGGTGCTATGGATATTGGCCTGGTTCCAGGCACTAAATCTATGGTGAACTCAACATCCCTCTCTGGGGGTAAGTTATAAACATCCCCCGGGATCACTTCAGGAAATTCCCGCACAACAGGCATGCTGGCGACATCAGGAGGGCTGCTCTCTACTTCCAGGGAAGCTAACATCATGTACACTTGGGCTTCATCTTTCATCGAAGCTTTGACTTGGTTGGCAGATAGAAAGGTCAGATCCTTAGACTCCACAGGAGTGCCAAAAACTAAGGTCTTATCAAAACAGATTAGAAGGACATGGTTGGAAGATAACCAGTCCATGCAAAGAATAACATCTAGGTCTTTCAAGGGTAAACATACAAGATCAACGGTAAAGGTTCTACCATTAATAACAATATGGCAATTCTTACTTGCATGCGATGTAAGAACAGGTTTATTGGTAGTTGTGGAAACAATCAAATCATAACTCAGAGAGGTAACAGGAAAATTGAAACTCTTGACCCTATCATGTGATATAAACGAGTGAGTAGCACCCGAGTCATACAAAACAGTCGAAGGAGTCCCATAAATTAAGCACATACTTTGAATCAAGTAGTCGGACTCAGAGGCCTCAGCTCCACTAAAAGTGAAGACTCTCCAAGTGGTCTTCAGTCAGTTGACCTGAGACTGTTGACTTTTGCTGGCACTTGGGGGTTCTGGCTTCGATCCTCCACAATCTCGACTGATGTGGCTAGACTTTCCACACTTGAAGCAGATGACACTCGGTTCCTTGCACTGGATGGTGAAGTGATCTGGTGTGCCACACTTGCCGCACATCTTGGGCCTGGGGGCATAAGAATTCCCGCTTCTGGACTTTTCATTAGAAAATTGTGGCTTCCTACCACTTCGTTTGAAATCCCGGTCAACTAGAGCGTAACCCTACCTGCCCTTGTCCTTATCCTTCTACTCAATCCTATTACCACCATGGCTATCTGAATTCCTGAAGCTGGCGATTCTAGACTTGTAGGCATCTTCAAAGATCCTACACTTGTTCACTAAGGTTGGAAAGACTCTGATTTCCTGATAGCTGATCGCCTGCTTAATCTCTGGATGAAGACCATCCTCAAACTTCACACACTTTGACCGGTCATCCACCATGACCGGGTAGGGCGTCTAGTACCTAGCCAACTCTTCGAACTTTGCCGCATATTCGCCCACTAACAGGTTTCCTTGCTTAAGTGCCAAGAATTTCATCTCCTTCTTATCCCGCACTTCTGTAGGAAAGTACTTCTCCATAA
Organism: Sophora flavescens; assembly: GCA_030762895.1. Classification (NCBI taxonomy): domain Eukaryota; kingdom Viridiplantae; phylum Streptophyta; class Magnoliopsida; order Fabales; family Fabaceae; genus Sophora; species Sophora flavescens. Next base: position 208,658,693 of record CM061063.1, on the reverse strand, counting down.
ACCTATATCTGAACACAGCCCGGGTGACTGTTGTACCCTCAGCCTCCTCGGTGAGCATAAACGTGAGCATAAACGTGGCTAAGATAACCCGCTGCTGATCATTGTAGTCCATAGACTTGAAGATCTTCTCGATCTCCCTCATCCACAGCAAAGTTCCCTCGGGGTCATAAGCCCCTCTGAAGGATGGAGGATTGTTCCACTGAAACCTGTCGAGACCCTGAAACTCTGCCGTTCCTCCATGATTGTTGTTCTAAATTTGGTCAATGGCATTGGTGAGCAGTGCCAAAGCATCGGCAATAGCTTGATCGTTGCTACCTATTCCTGCCATTGATGCCTGCATTTTCCCGAATCAACAGTTAAATACAGGAAATCAAGCTGGAAGGACTAACGGATCTTAACACTACAACATCATTATCTATAAAAGTATAGACAATTCAAACAAGAGCACACAACAGACTCATAACAGACTCATACCACGTCCGAACAAGGTCGTATAGGATTATAAAGCTTTAAATATAACAGGATAAAGATATAATATCATGTATCATCCTTTAATTGAAATGGAAGGTCCATGGGTAGAAAGGTCCCACATGAACATCAACAACAACACGGAAATAAAACATAAGTTTTGGGTAAAATAAAAACATAAAGACGTAAAGCAATAACATATCACCCAACCTCGATGTCACATTCAGAGCTGGTATAAAAAGGTTCCGGAATAAATCAATGGAATATAAACCACTAAACTAAACAACTAAAACTGATAAAGCTAAACATCCAACTAAGTCGTGGCTCCTAGGAGTCACTCCTCAACAGGCTGCTCACCGTCCTCTGCAAAATGCCAATCAGGCCAAACAAACAACAGAAAGAGAGGAGTAAGAAAACATATAATCACAACGGCATGGGAATAGGAAGCAAGATGATCATACATCATGGCATAGACTTATAACAACATACAACATACATATATCATCATCATGTAATTATATCAACATATTCATCAACCAACATATGCTATGCGGTGCAATGCAACACTACTCTGCTACTCCATCAATGCATGTGGATCCAACTAACTCAGGATGTCAACTTCGGAGTTACATATCCGTATTGGCCATATCAGCACCAACACTGGCAGTTCACCAACCAGTGAACCCCATGGATAGCCATGTATCATAACCAGATACGCACCTCGGGGGCGTACGGTTCACCAAACCATGGGTGAACCACCTGAGACTTGGGCCAGATCATCATAACAAGACGACCTCCCCTATGTTAAACATCCCCCTCAACATCAACTCCAATGCTCTATGCAAATAGCACAAAAACAATCAAGGCAACCACCTCCTTTGCTTGGGCCTAAAAGCACCCAAGACTTATCACCAACATCAACATCAACACGTTAGACCCAAACCATGGGGTCAAGGCCCCCTTGGCCAAAAAGCACCAAGGTCCAACTTAACCACACCTCGACCATGTACTTTCACTTAAGTGGAGCACGAGCATGCTCTCTATTAGGCACGGTTGTGCTCATGCAGCCCGGTCGTGCTCCTCTACTGCACGACCGTGCTAACTACGCGGCCATTTTCAAAATTCAAACTGGGAGCACGGGTGTGCTCTCTGTTCATCACGGCCATGCTCAATGCACGATAGTACTGTTCTGGGCAGGAAACAGAGCCTAGTTCTTGGGCAAAAACTCTCTAAACACTCTCAAATCAGAACCTAGGGTCCTTGGACTAATCCATTGGCATCAAAACTCACCTTCCACTAACAATTCATAATTAGTTAACAACCTTAAGTAATTAATCCTTAATTACTATATCAATTAGGGGTCCTAAATTAACCAATTAGGGCCTTTAACAACGTGTTACCTTAATCAACATAAATTAGCCAAACAGTCATGATATCCACAACATCAACCAACATATTTATGGTATAATATCAACCAACTCAGCCAACATAACCACATTATAACATTACAACATTATAATAACGAAATAGATATAGCAAATCTCAACATGAACCTATTCAACATACAGTATAACCAATAACACATATAAACAATTCATAATAGCATCAATGACAGTAAGCAACATACTCAAGACATGGCATTTATCATATAACAACATAAAGGGGTCATGGGAACCCCACATCTTATGCTACCCCCTTGCCTGGAGATTATACTATCCTTCTCCCCATACCTGGATTGAAGGTAGCCCTAACCGCAAAGCCAACAATGAACTGGTCCCGAAACCTCAAGTGGCTCACTTCGGTGACAAGCCTTGGATTAACAGAACACACAATGATTAGTTTCCAATTCAAACTAAGAGGAAACTTACAAAGGGACAACACTTGCCTCACTAGGATGAACCAACACTAACCAAGCTTCCCAAAGGAACCTCCAAACACCAACAAGCAATGGTTTTAGAGAGAAAATGGAAGAAATTTGTGTCGGGTGGATTCTAGGGTTTAAGAGAAGGGTTCAAACATAAACCCTCGGTTACTGCGCCTATTTATAGGCTACCACCACTGAGCACGGGCGTGCTCCCCACTAAGCACGGTCGTGCTGGACTAGCGTCAGCGAGACGCAGTACGCACATTGAGCACGGGCATGTTCACTGTTGAGCACGGGCGTGCTCAACTTAAGGCTCCCAACACGCTTCAGGCTTTAAGCACGGGCGTGCTGGCTAATGAGCACGGGCATGCTCATCTACCAAAAAGGGACTTTTAAGCGAAAAAATCCCACTTAGCCCTTAACCAACAACTCTAACTTAAACCAATGACTTAAACAATCAAACAAGCATGTATAAAATCACTTAATGAAAAACAGGGTCTTACAATTTGTTCCTCAGCTACCATAATTGAGACTTCTTCCAACTCGACTGTTTCCAGTTCCTTAATCATTTCTTGGAACTCTTGTTCTTCCTTTTCCAGACAATCCTATACTTTTGAGTGCACTGACTCCTGTTCTATTTCCTTAGCAATAGTTCCTTTTGGTTTCCCGAAAGCAGCCTCTAAGATCTTGGTTACCCTAGGAGATTCTATCTCGGCATGATCAATTCTTTTTACTTTGGCTAACATAGCCAAAGTCTGTTTCATCTGCTGAACAGATTTGTTTCTCTAAGCCTTCCTTTTCTGAGTCCAAGTCAAACCCAATGGTTCTTTCACCACAGGCTCCTTTCCTCTCACTTACTTGTTGATGTGCCAATGCTCATTTTCCACGTTGACTGGGGTTTGACCATACGCTGGGGTCTGATATCGACCCCGTTCCTTACAGTTATTTTCTGTGTGGTCATCCCTTTTTCTACATCAAATCGAGCCACTCTCCTTCCCTCATCTGGAACTGGACTTTCATCCACATTAGGCAACCTTATACTATATAGAGTGAGATTCTGCTGATGATTTCTCTTTTCTCCATGGAAGCCTCCCTTGGGTAATACCCCAGGTTCAACTGCAGCATTGGTTCTGGTTCCATGCCTCTTTTGTGCTCCAGAGAAACTCAACCTACCAAACACACCAGGCTTAGTATTCTCCACTGCATCTCTTGGAACTAGAATAGTCTTCCGATTAGGCCCCCCGTACACCTCACAATCAGCAGTTGACTGTTTAGACTCAGGTGATCTTATAGACTGGTTTCTTTCCAATCGGCTGAACATAGTAGGCTTGTTGTAGCCAGCTGGTGCATCTTTCCTGATCGACTCCTTTTTAGTTACTCGAGGCTTCTTCAGTCTATCAAACACGGATGGTTTCTGGTCAATAGTCTTAGATCGGTTAGACACAGCTAAGACCTTTCCAGCACTACATGGCTCGTCAAACACACCTCTTTGCCTCTATTGGCGACGTCTCGGCTGTTTCCACCTTTTGGATGGTGAGACGAACAGTCTCCCTAGAGAAAGAGACCATATTAATTCCAGCTGAGTCAAACGGATATGTGATAACAGCCATTTCTTTTTTAGCCATCTTGAATTTTCCTTCTTTCACAGCCTTCTGCACTTTCCTGAAAACTATACAATTGACTATAGCATGTGTGTAAGAGTTGTGGTATTTGCAACACTTCTTCCCTTTCAATTCTTCTGTTGGGGGAATCTTATGGCCTTCATTTAACTTAATATGCTGATCCTTCAAAAGATAGTCAAATATCTGATCAGCCTTTGAGATGTCAAGTGAATAATCAACACCATTTTCTGACGTCTGAATCTCCTTTCCCTTGGATGGCTTCAGAGCAGGGCATGAGGATGGTTTCTCCCTCACTATCTCAGCTGCCATAATGTCTTTCGATAAAGTACCACATCATTTTTAGCGACCTCTTCTTCTCAATGCCCATCCTAGTGGTTGTCTTATACCGATCCGCACCACAAAATCGACAACATGTTATGCTTTCCGCTGAATCATCCTTATAGTACAACATACATCCATTCGGGCAACAATCAATTTTCAAACACCCTAGACCCAAATTTTCCACGGACTTCTTAGAATGATAAAAACTTGTAGGCATCCGATTGCCTTCTGGCAATGCCTTGGACACTGACCTGGTGAGGCGATTAAAACAGCCTTCTTGCATATTGTAGTCAGATTTGATACTCAACCATTCCATGCACATCGACAACTCCGTGTACTCCCGACATCCTTCCCACAATGGAGATCGTGCAGCACTCAGCATATCATAGAATCTTTGAGCTTCGGGATTCGGATTCTCCTCTATGTATTGGGAACCCATTCCACCATCTTCTCCCCCATCTTCTTCTAGTACAACACCAACCGATGGTCCAAGATGATCCATTATCATCTGCTCGTATGGATTCAATTCTTCCCTCCCGTCACCACTTCCATAGTACGAACCTTGACCACAATCGGGTTTAAGTCAGGCAACGTCTCACCATGGTTACTCCACCAATAGTAATCAGGCATGAAGCCCTTCTCATAAAGATCGGCTACAACTCCATCCACGCTTTTGAAATATTAACACTTGCATCTTTTGCATGGACACCTCAATTGATCACCGCCCAGCCGTATAAATCTCTCCTGGCTAACAACAAACTCTATAAACTCACCCACTCCAACTCTATACTCTTCCTTAAGACGTTTATTCCGATCCAACCTACGATACATCCATTTCCGATTCTCCGGAATATCCATTGCTGGCAATTAAATAGCCTGACCAATCCTACAATAACACATATATTACGGTGCATTCCAATAACTCCATCAATCTCGTTCTTATGACAAGGTATGAACCTATCCCATTTGAGAAGAAACCTTTGCCACACTCGGCTACTAATAGTTATTCCCATATTCAAATACCTTATACTTGACAAAATTTCGGCAGCATTTCCCATCGGTCTCCAAGTTACACGACTCGAGCACGGTCATAATCACCGCGATCAAGTATGCACCAGGAGAACAAAAGGAAATGCATCAGACCGAGATTTCAACAAGTATATAAGGCATTTGAACATTGAAATGACTATTGTACGAGTGTGAAATAGGTTTTTTCCCAAACTGTCCCACTTGGACAATTCAAGATTCAATACAATGAGCATGCATACCTTGATACGTTACGCATGCTCATTAATATTGAATCTCAAATAGGAAACTAAGGCTTTCGTAAATTAATTATTAACTCTAACAGAAAATAAAACCATTAACCTATAAATATTGCAACATTGTTGAGCTTATATAAATTGCAGCGTAAATCAATACAAACTTCGATTAAATATTGTAGCAAACATCCTATTGAGCTCGCTCTCCACTAACAAGTAGCGATTAATTGTCAAACACATGCATAATTTCTAAATTATCAAGACACAACCAAAGATCCGCCTTTCGGACAGGATCATATCCTATTGAGCTCCACTCTCCACTAACAAACAACGCATATTGACAAACACATGCATAAACATTAAACTATCAACATACAATCAGACAAGATCACATCCTATTGAGCTCCGCTCTCCACTAACAAACAACACATATTGGTAAACACATGCATAAAAGATAAATTATCAGCACATAACCGGACATCCCGCCTTTGGACAGGATCACATCCTACTGAGCTCAGCTCTCCACTAAGAAATAATACGATAATTCACTTAACACATTACAAATACCATTTAATTCAAGGAATAAGAGAGAGTATTTTACTTACCTCAACTCCAAGCACACAAAGATAAGGGGACTCTGGTTCAACAAGTGGTGGTGACAAAGTAAAAAAACTGCAATCCAACACCCTGTTTAGACATAAGTGGTTAAATTCAACCCATAAGTTACAATTTTTGTTTAATAAGTTCATACAAAGGCAGAATTACAAAAAAAAATTAAGTTAATTTTGCCATCTCTATACAAAATTCAACCCTCATCACGAAATGAGAAGATCAAGCATCCTATAAAAAATGAATGCACTACCACAAAAACACACATCCCTAAACTCACACACATACACTAAACACACACACATACACTAAACACACATCTCTGCACACACACACACACACACACACACACAAACATCCCAAACAGACACACACACAGAGCACCCCAAATGCACAATACACATCAAACACACACACATCAAACACGGTGAGACACACCTACCCTATGCTTACAATCCAATTGAACACACAAACTTTAGTACAGAACACACAGCAAACACACACTCATAACACACACACACACATAACACAACAAACACACACACAACACACAACAGAAACAACAATGTAGAGAAAGACAACGAGAGAAGCAATTACCTCGATCAGTGTGAGGGAGGGCGTTGTGGTGGTGGTGGTGTGAGCAATGTGACCAGAATGAGCCCTAAAATGAGGGGGGAAATGATAGACAGTGACATAGTGAGACAATGAGAGAGAGAGCGAGGGAAAATGTTGACAATGAAGAGAGACAGTGAGACAGAGAGAGATATATGAAAGAGAAACAGAGACAGAGAGATGGAGTAGAGGAGAGCTTACCTGAGCAGAGGGGAGATGACGGAGGTGACAGGAGGTGTCTTGGGGTGTTGAGGTGGCCGGAGCGCGCGCCGTAGAAGAGAGAGAAACGATGGGTGGGGGAGAAACGCGACTGAAAAAATGAGGAAGAAGGAGGTTCTGTCGAATTTAGGGATTTCAGTTTTAGCGACCGAATTAATTCGGTCGCTAATATGGTTAGTTTTAATTTGAATTTGTAATTGTAGCGATCGAATTAAATTTCGGTCGCTAACACGCGCAATTTTATTTTTTTAACGCACCTTTTAGCGACCGAATTAATATCGGTCACAAATATAAATAAAGTTTAAAGTGTGAATTCATAAATTTAGCGACGGATTTCTAAATCGGTCGCTAATATAAACACAGTTTGACCGTTGCATTTAATTCGGTCGCCATTTCGGTCGCTAACAAATCATAAATTTCTGACTTTTACTTTCCTTTGTTTAGCAACCGAAGTAGCGACCGATATCTCTGCTACGCTCTATTTCGATCGCTATTTCGGTCGCAGAATCAACTCTAACCAGTGTTTCATGTAGATCCTACAATCGGTCGCTATTTCGGTCGTAAAAATGAACCTAGAAATTCGGTCACTATTTTCGATCGCTAAATGACCTTTTTTTGTAGTGATCTCTCTTCTTCTTCTCCTCTTCTCTTATTTTATTTTATGTTGTTGTTAACCAAGCTTGTCATCACCATGGCAATGCTTGAGTAGTAGCTTTAGTTCTAGGGATTGGGGTTATGCCCAAGGTTTGTTTATGGCAATGAATTGATGTTATATCTTTTTTAATTGTGATTTTGCTTTAGATCTGATTTCTAGTGTTTTAATTACTCGTAAATTCGGCGGCCGCTTATTTGCGTGACGTAAGGAGGAACCTAGCGGTGAACTTAGGTGTCGGATTTATAGAATCAGACTTAGGACTTAAATCACGAGAGTTAGAAGCGGTCCTTCGAGGATTAACGAATTGTAACAAAACGTAAATGGTCCAATCTAAATTCGACTACCACGAGAGTAGGGGTTGGTTTAATTGGGCACGGTTTTTGTAACCCGAGAGGGAGCATTAACTATTTGAGGATAAATTCGCCTTCAAAGCAATTTTTGATAATTAACAAGGAGTAGTCAATTTAGTAACATAAACAATCTTGTTGGTAACCCAAATTCCTAGGAATCCCTTTAGATCTGAAAACCCCCAAATTGATTTACTTTCTATTTTACTTGATTGCATTCCTTATCTAATTTTCTAAGTTATCTCTTATTCCAAAAATCAAAACATTTTCATAATCCTTTTTTATATAATCCAGTTTTATCGATTTAATAATTAGTTGTGATTTGAGATCATGGTCTCTGTGGGATCGATATCTTTTTATTACTTGGCGATGAATCCGGTACACTTGCTGGATCGCACGACATCAAGTTTTTGGGGTCGTTGCCAGGGACTGTGCTTTCTCGAATCTCAATTTAAGTTTTAAATTGATTTTTCTGGACCTTTTCTTTTTATTTAATTTTTATATTTGAAGAAAAAAATTTATTATTTCTTTTTTTGAGTATCTATCTCTCTGTGTTTTTTTATGAAAAGATCCATAAGTCTTGGAAACCTTAGTGAGGTCGACCCCGAAGTTGAAAGGACCTTTCATAGACGTAGGAGACTACAAAGAGAGAGAGAGAGAGGTTGATTCCCATTCCACTCATGGCGAATCTACCGGATACGAAACCATTGAAGGACTACGCAGCCCCAAATGCTAGGGGTTTGCGAACTGGGATTGCTAGGCCAGAGATTGAGGCGGAGAACTACATTATACTGCCTATGCTAATTAACATGATTAGGCAACATCAATTTGGAGGATTGCCCTCGGAGGACCCGACTGATCACGTGGAGACATTCTTGGAGTTCACCGATGTAATTAGAATTCAAGGCGCCCCGGTTGATGCTATTCGCTTGAGGTTGTTCCCCTCCTCTCTCACTAGAAAGGTGAAAGCTTGGCTGAAGCAAATACCCGCTAATACCTTGTCGACTTGGGACCAACTGGAGCAGGCATTCTTGGAGAAATTCTTTCCTCCATCCAAGACGGCATACTTACGAACTCATATCACTGGCTTCTTCCAAAAAGACGGAGAATGCTTATCCGAAGCTTGGGATCGCTACAAGGGATTGCTGGAGTCTTGCCCACATCATGGACTCGAGAGGTGGTTGTTAGTGCACACCATCTACAACGGATTGGATTACTCTTCAAAGGTGTCACTTGACTCCGCAGCTGGTGGAGCCTTTATGAATAGGCCTCTGACTGAGGCATTCAACATCATTGAAAACGTCGCCACCAACTACCACCAATGGGGTTCAGAAAGAGGTAATAACCCGAAAAATATTTCGGGGGGTAAGTTTGAAATGAATAGTACTGATCTTATAATGTCTAAAATTGACTCACTGAACAAACGCTTTGATCAGCTTGAAAGGGCTAACGTGAGTTCAATAGGTGCTACTGACATTGTTTGTGAGATTTGTGGAATGCAAGGACATGACATAATGGAGTGCCCACATGGTATTGCTCGTGGATCCGGCGCTTCGGGGGAACAAGTGAACTCTTGTCACAACTTCTACGACACGAACTCGAAGTTGCCAAATTATACTCCCCCAAATCCTTACAACCAAGGAAGGAAGAACAACCCTTACCTCTCCTACGAGAACTACAATAACACGCTGAACCATGAATTCCAAGAAGGCCAAGGTAATAGGAAACCCGCATCGGGGTATCCTCAGGTACAGAAGTCTAAACTTGAATCTCTATTGGAAAGTTTTGTTGAAACTCAAACAAAACAAAATGAAGAGTTTAGGCAACAAGGTAGGGCAGTCAACGAGGCAATAAAAGAGCTAGCATCTAAGGTAGATAACTTAGCCATCCATAATAAGATGCTAGAAACTCAAATTGCCCAACAAGCCAGCACATATTCTAGACCTAAGGGTACGTTTCCGGGACAACCTGAAGTTAATCCCAATGAACATTGTAATGCCATATACTTGAAGGATGATAAGCTTGGGGTGGTTGAAAAGGATGTGGAATGTGAGGAGGACATGAGCAAAGATCAAGAGATAGAGCCAAAGTATGTCCCTCCACCACCTTACCAACCCCCAATACCTTTCCCACAAGGGTTGGTCAAGAGAAAGCAAGTAGAAATAGAAACTAAGAGCTTAATTGAGGAGCGCAATATCATGATAAAAACTAATATGCCTCCTAAACTAAAAGATCCAGGTAGTTTCTCTATTGCTTGCTCAATTGGAGAAGTGAAAATAGACCAAGCCTTATGTGACTTAGGGGCTAGTGCGAGCTTGATGCCACTTACTATCTTTGAGAGGCTAGGAACCAAGGAATTGAGTCCATCCAAATTCTCTTTATAATTTGAGGATGGTTCAACTAAAACTCCTCTAGGCATACTAGAGAATGTCCCCATAAGGGTGGGTAAATTTTTCATTCCCACCGACTTCATGTTGTTGGATATGAGCGGGAATTCTAAATTCCCCATCATTCTAGGAAGGCCATTCTTGGCCACAGATGGAGCAACAATAGACATAAAGAATGCAAACTCTCTCTGAATGTAGAGGAAGGTAGGGTCGATTTTGATTTCACTAACTCATATAACAACCCTCCTTTTGAGAGTCATGTGTGCAGGATCGATATAAAGTCTCCAGATGTGAAGGAAGAGCCTAACATGGAAGCAACTCTGAAGCTTTGCAAGACAAATGATGCACCAAATGGTGATGAAGTTGGAGTTGCTCATCATGTGGAAACAAAACTTCCGTCGGGAGGGAGTAAGGCAATGAAACTCGCAGTGAAAAGAGCAAAGCGAAAGCACAATTGACCATATGAGCAAAATTGGCTCTTTGAAGGACTCCCGTGGAAGAGAAATGTTCTTGCACTTCTAGGCCCATTTGACCCCGGTTGATTGAAAGAACTATGGTCAAGCTTAAGACCGTAAATAAGCGCTTCTTGGGAGGCAACCCAAGTTTTCTTTCCCTTTTTCCATTTGTTTTTGAATAACTTGAGAAGATAAGAAAGGAAAGATCAGTTATTGATGGTTTTGCCAAGTGTTTTAAGGTTATGAAAGCAGGAAGAGCAAAAAGGACGAGGACAAATTAAGTCAGAAGTCATCACGCCCAGGTCGTGATAGTGGTCACGGCCGTGATGAGCTAACAGATAAGACCAGAAAGGATCATGGCCCAGCCGTGATATCCATCACGGGCGTGATGAGAAGGACCCTGAAGATCAGAATGCATCACGGCCTAGCTGTGACGAGCATCACGGCCGCGACACATTTCCCAGCAGCTCTTTGACTGGCATATGAGCCAGCACCCGCTACCACCTCGGTGAGTTGTTCCATTTTTCTCCTCTCTCTGACTTGATTATTTACATTGGGGACAATATAAGTTTTTAAGCTTGGGGTAGGGGTATTTCTGCATTTTTTTATCTTTGCATTTTTGCATTTTTCAAGTCGCATTTGCATGGTCGCATGATTAGATTGCCTCTTTGCTTAGAGTATACATCCAATTGTGAGAACTTGGTGCCAAATAAATTGAGATAGTGAATTTTTTAACCCAATTTTTTTATTCTTGTGATAAGGCTAAAAATAAAAATGATTGAGATAATCTTTCGATAATTGATAATTAGCATGTGGTTCCTTAGATTTGTGTTTCTCACTGATTTTAAACTACTAAATGTGAGATTTTTTAGCCAAAAGGGGTACTCACTAAACCTACCCCATTCTTTGTGATTGAGTGTCTTATCACTCTTGGATTGTATTCTCTAGAACTTGACTTGAAACTGTTTTGAAGCTTAAAAATTTTTGAAAACATATTTGAAAATGATTGAGGCACTAGGTATTTTTTCGGCCTTCTAAGCTTTGATTGATTAAATGCTACCCCTTAGTTGCCCAATTTTGAGCCTAAAAGAATAAAATACTTTTCTTGGTACCTTGAATTATTTTGATGAATGATGCTTGGTATGGCACCTTTTAAAGTATTGCAAAAAGGGTAAAAATGTAGTTTGAAAAATAAAATTGTGGGATGAGACAGTTAGAAAAATATTTCTCTTGAATTGACAATCTCCCCTTCTCAATATAAATAAAATAAAATAAACAAAAAAAATGGAGAAGGGGATGACAAAAAGAAAGTGAGAAATAAAAATTAAAAGAAAGAAAGGTGGAAAAGTGAACTAAAAAGCCCAAAAAGGTATTTTAGAAGGTTGTCATGCTATACAATGTTTGATAATTTGTTTAACCCTCTTGAATTTCCTTTTCTTGATTTCGCCACCTAACGATTAATCCTATGGCCCCATTACAACCAAAATAAAAGACCTCTTGATTCTTATGTGTTTTCATTAATAAAGTAGAGATTTGGTTAATAGTCAAGCTTATGGTAGGATACTTTCTTTGAGGAAATTAAGCGAATTGTCATATACCCTTAAACACTTGAGTGAGGTGAGAAGAGTGCCCGAATTAGTGAGGGACATGAATCTAGAAAACCTAAGCTACTAATTGGAATTTAAATTGATTGTCTCTTGGTTTCTTATTTGAAAATGCCTGTCACTTGGATTAGTTACTCGGGTTCTTGGTTCACTATCCATGCTCTGATTGTTTATCTTGTCTGGCCTTAGTGATTGCTTGAGGACAAGCAAAGTCTTAAGCTTGGGGTGATTTGATGAGTGTGATTTCACCTCATATTTCATTGACATTTTGTATGCATTTTCATATAGCTTAGGCATATTTAATTTGATTTTTGGTTAGTTTTTACCTTGGAACGGGTAAGGCGGTTTTGTGGTGTTGTTTTGCAGGAATTAAGGATAAAATGCTCAAGATTAGCCATGATGGAGCTTGCATGAAGATGGGGCTTGAAAAGTGAAGAAAATGAGTCAAACAGAGCCCATCACGGCCTAGCCGTGATGCCCATCATGTCCATGATCGAGCAGAGCTAAAAAGAAAAAAAGGCAAAAGTCAAAACTGGTCACGGCCTGACCGTGATGCCTATCACGGCCGTGACATGTCAGCTGAACCAGGCCCTCACAGGCAGAACTGATCACGGCCTAGCCGTGATAGTGGTCACGGCCGTGACATACCAATCAGTGAAGTAACACCCAAGGCAGAATCCGTCACGGCCTGGCCATGATGGCCATCACGACCGTGACGCGTAATTTTTGGATCTGATGAAACTGATTTGGATATGAATTTGTGTTTGATTAGGATTCAAACTTCCCTAATCTATAAATATGGCATCTAGGCAGAGAAGGAGGGTGCTGCTACACTTAGGCAATAATTTAGGATCTATCTTCTTCTTCTCCTCTTCTCATATTTTATTTTATGTTGTTGTTAACCAAGCTTGTCATCACCATGGCAATGCTTGAGTAGTAGCTTTAGTTCTAGGGATTTGGGTTATGCCCAAGGTTTGTTTATGGCAATGAATTGATGTTATATCTTTGTTAATTGCGATTTTGCTTTAGATCTGATTTCTAGTGTTTTAATTACTCATAAATTCGGCGGCCGCTTATTTGCGTGACGTAGATACCCTAAGGAGGAACCTAGCGGTGAACTTAGGTGTCGGATCTATAGAATCAGACTTAGGACTTAAATCACGAGAGTTAGAAGCGGTCATTCGAGGATTAACGAATTGTCAAGAAATGTAAAGGGTCCAATCTAAATTCGACTACCACGAGAGTAGGGGTTGGTTTAATTGGGCACGGTTTTGGTAACCCGAGAGGGAACATTAACTATTTGAGGATAAATTCGCCTTCAAAACAAATTTTAATAATTAACAAGTAGTAGTCAATTTAGTAACATAAACAATCTTGTTGGTAACCCAAATTCCTAGGAATCCCTTTAGATATGAAAACCCCCAAATTGATTTACTTTCTGTTTTACTTGATTGCATTCCTTATCTGATTTTCTAAGTTATCTCTTATTCCAAAAATCAAAACCTTTTCATAATCCTTTTTTATATAATCCAGTTTTATCGATTTAATAATTAGTTGTGATTTGAGATCACGGTCTCTGTGGGATCGATATCTTTTTATTACTTGGCGACGAATTCGGTACACTTCCCGGATCGAACGACATCAATTACCAATCGGTTCCTTAATCTCTATTAGATTTTTGGATTAATCAATCCTAATTCCTAATTACAATTCAATCATGAAAACTGAATCTACATCTGATCAGACATAGATCAAGCGTAATCACTCTCACAACACAAATTATAAATGAAAGAAGATAAAAGGAGAAGAAGCAATTGAAAAACAATTAAAAGTAAGGAACTCGGAATTCAAACCAAATTACTTCAATGTCTAGGATTGATAAAAGGTTTAGCCTTCCATAGTCATCACCATTGGAGAAGCTTTAACAACAAAATATCAAACAAAGTGCAGAAAACTAAAAAAGGGAGAAGAGAGGGGAAGAGAATTCCAAAACTTGCAAAAGCAATGATTGTAAAAGTTGTCTAATTTCGAGTCTGACTTGTGCGGCACTAAACTGCTAATTATACTCATTAATCCTAATATAACCCTATTCCAAATTAAGGCTTTCTGAATATGCTTTCCAACAAGGTATCATATGCCTTAATTGGGCTTAAGATGAGTAAGTTATGCCCATTTAAGTGAGGGAACATCATGGACTGCGAACTGATCCGCGTCAGAGAATTCGGGACCCAGTTTGGCCTTGATTTTGGCCTAATTTGACAATTCTTGTGAAACCTGAAATTGTAGGTCTCGTTCTTATATTTCTAGGGACAGCAAGATCACCAAAATCCGATATCTGTAGCTCTAGTTATGCTCTGCGCAAGACAACAAGGTCAGGATGAGTGAAAAATCAGAAAATTAACAATGTTTAGCAATTAAGCCAATAATGCAAAACTCAGTCAAATCACCAATATTAAACACATATAGAAATTACTTATGCCAAGTATACAACACTAAAAGGTGACTCAAAAATGATTTATCACACAGCTAGCTCCTCCTGCTTCACCCTCATCCTCTCCGGCATCATCTTGTCGATCCTAGTGGCGTACCCATCCTGAGACAAGGTGTGTGTGTGGATGTTCTTAGCTTGATTCTTCCTACCCTTCTCCGCCTTAGCCTGTTTAAACAAAAACACATAATTAATAGAGTTAAATACATTTAATTTCTTTACTTAAATGATCTCTAAGAAGCATAAATAAATTAACTTCATCAACTAACTTGAAATTCGTCCCCATGTCAAATCCTAACAAATTCATCCCATGTCTCCCCATCAATCCAGGGGTAATCCAAGAACATCTTATCAAGCTTCTTCTTCCTAGATACATAGTGCATAGTAAGATCATGCTTGAACCCACCACAGCGCCTTGTCCCGAATGAGAGCCATTTCAACCGATGATGCTTGTCATTCGGCACTGTCCAAGCTATCTACACATTAAATACATAACAAACAGGATGAATTAGAACTCAAATAATTATTTAATAACTTACATCAAAAGAATGTAAAAGTAAAATACTGTGACAGCCTCCCAAATATGATCCTTAACGTTATGTGGAACGTCATCCCAATGGTTGTATAGGATGCTAACGTGCTGCTTGGTTTGTAGAAGCACCCACGATTTATATTCTCTAGCACGGGGGCCATGGGGCTTTAGTTTAGCATCAAAGGACACCTCAAGAGGCTGACCACTTTGCCTAGCCTTCTCTAACTTCTTCAATGACGTGGCTCCTCTACCCCGTTTCCTCCAAGACTGTGATGTCTGTTTGGACAAAAAAATGTTAAATTAGAGGGTTATGTATAACAAGGATAAATAAAGAATATATAAAGAGCTTAAACTTACATTATAAAAAAAGAATAAAGATAGTATATACCATGTAAACTTACAGTATCATCAGACGTAGTCCCCATAGTGTCCTGCGTAGGCCCCATAGTGTCCTCCCATGCATGCGGGTCCGAGTGATCCATGTGTATGCCTGTTCAGAAACAGTAAATATTAAAATGTGTTTTTAACATGGATAACTAAAGATATAGATAAATACAGATGGATAAATAAAAATAAATCAAAACTAACATGGATAAATAAGACGTTTGCCTTAAAAGAACAAAACTCACACTATAATCAAGTTTAAGTTACCTATATCAATATCCCTTCGTGATGATCATCACGAGTGGCATGTACATCGTCCACTTGTGCTTCCTCAATTATAGTAGGCATGTTTGTTGAAAAAGAAGGAGTCTTAGTAATATCAAGAGTTGAATCTTGATTTTCATCACTACCATTATGCATATTTTTTCCCTGGGATAACCGCGGACAACCTTTTGTTAGAAGGATCAGTGATGTAGAACACTTGTTTTGCTTGGGAAGCCATTATGAAAGGCTCATTTGTATGACCTAACTTGCAAAGGTATACCAATGTAAACCCCCATTCGTCGGTTTGTACACAATCTTTACTATCAACCCACTTATATTTAAAAATCGGCACCGTAAGCTTAGTGTAATCGAGCACCCAAATCTCTTCAATGACTCCAAAGTAAGGTATCGGTGCTTTAACGGGTTTTATGTCCTTTGAACTAGAGAAGTGCATTGCTTCGGCCACAATCATAACCCCACTATTTTGCATGGTACTCTTGTTATCTTGTTCCTTTTTATAAAAGGAAAAGTTATTGATGTCGTATCCACTCCAACATATGATATTAAAGCTAGGCCCACGTGCTAGCCATCTTACCTCATCAGAAGCAGTACTACCATCCTTAAGCATTTCTTCCTTGAACCATTGTAAGAAAGTCTTGTTATGCTTGTTTAACAACCACTTTTCGTTCATTCGAGGGTTTTCTTCCTTGACTTTTCTTTTATGTTCACAAAAGTAAGGTTGAACAAAATCGATGTTGTTCAATACATACAAATGTGCTTGCAGCACTTCCTCCTGGACCTTGTTATTAATTGTTAAACCATGTTTACCCATACCTTGAACTCTTCTCTCATCATGACGAGGCTTAAGAACCTCTATAGGATCCGTGTTATGAAGGTAGTCTGAACAAAACTCAATAGCTTCTTCTGAAACATACCTTTGAACAATAAAATGCTTCAGTACGATGTGGATTCTTCACATACCCTTTCAAGATCTTCATGTAGCGCTCAACTGGGTACATCAATCTCAGAAAAACAGGCCCACATAATCTAATCTCCTTCACCAAATGAACAATTAAGTGAACCATGATGTCGAAAAAGGAAGGAGGAAAATACATCTCCAATTGGCACAAGATTGTAGCAGCCTCAACTTCCAACTCATCCAACTTATGGGGGTCTATGACTTTGCTACATATGGAATTGAAGAATGAGCACAACCGAGTAATGGCATGTCTCACATTTTTTGGAGCAATACCATGAATAGCAACGGGCAGAAGTTGTTGCATCAAGATGTGACAATCATGAGACTTTAAGCCCACCAATTTGAGATCACCAGAAACAAGCCTCTTGATATTTGAAGAGTAACCATGTGGAACTTTGATGCCCTGAAGACACTCACAAAAAATTTGTGTCTCTTTTTTTGACAAAGTATGACATGCTGGAGGCAAATAAGTCCGCTTACTATCCTCAACAACTGGAGCTAACTGCTCTCGTATACCCATATCAACGAGGTCGAGACGAGCATTCACACCATCCTTTGTCTTGCCCTGAAAGTTGAGAAGTATCCCGATCACACTATCACACACATTTTTCTCCACATCCATCACATCAATGCATTGTCTGACATCAAGTTTGCGCCAGTATGGAAGATCAAAGAATATCAACCTCTTCTTCCATATGTTTTTCTCAGCAGCCTTACCCTTCCTTTTGGACTTGCCGAAGATAACATCGATGTCCTTTACTTTCTGAAAAACCTGCTCTCCATTCAAGGCCGTCAAAGCATCTTCAGTCTCTTGGCATCCATTAAAAGCTTTTTTCATCTTACGATATAGGTGATCACGTCTAGGAAATCACTTATGCCCAAGATAAACCGTCTTCTTTCCATGATGCAACTGAGTGTAACATGTGCCTTCTTCACATATAGGGAATGCTTTATGCCCCTTGACACTGTACCCGGACAAGTTCCCGTATGCTGAAAAGTCATTGATGGTGCAAAATAACATTGCACGAAGCTTGAAAGTCTCGTGAGAATACCTATCAACTACCTCAACACCTTCCATCCACAGCTTTTTCAAGTCTTCAATCAAGGGACTTAGATAAACATCTAAGTCATTTTCCGGTTGCTTTGGGCCCGAAATCATCATAGACAACATCATGTATTTGTGCTTCATGCACAACCAAGGAGGCATGTTGTAAATTATCAACAGAACATGCCATGAACTATGAATACTACTCATGTTACCATATGGATTCATTTCATCCATAACAAGTCCAAGCCTTAGGTTTCTTGGCTCATTGGTGAAATCCGGAAACAAATTATCAATATTCTTCCATTGCACAGAATTAGCCGGATGGCGAACCTTTCCATCACGTTTCCTCTCATCATGATGCCATTTAAGATTCTTCCCATCTTTCACATTGGAAAACAATCGCTTGAACCTTGGAATTATTGGAAGATACCACAACACCTTCGTAGGAGGACCCTTTTTTTCTCACATCACATATCGAATCATCAAGATCATCACCATCGTCACCATCCTTCACTTTGTAGTGTGATAACCCACACTTGGGGCAATCGTGATTGTCTTCATAAACACCAGTGTACAATATGCAATCATGTCTATCTTCTTATACTCCATAGTTACGGTCAGGCAATGTGTTACCCTCTGGAAGCAAGTCTTTCAACACTTCAAGCAATTCAGTGAAGCTTTTATTGGTCCAACCATTTCTCGCCTTCACACAAACCAATTTTAACACCACCGACAACCGTGTATGAGTAGTACACCCAGGATACAAATGGTTGTCCGCATCACCGCACAACGTCCTCACTTTGGGAGACACTTGCCTTAGTACTTAACAAAACATCACCATGCCATATCCATCTTGTATAACTCAAACAAATCCCAAAACAAATCAGATGAGTACGTATATCATTCATTGTACATTTCCTTGTATTCAAACACTTGACATAAGGACAATAGAACATTATGTTACTAGTAGGAATATTCCTTTGAGTAAATTCTATATACTCTCCCACTCCCTTCAATTACTCATCACTTGTGCGCTTACAAACCATCCAACTACAATCCATAGCAAGATAGGTTTTGTAGATATACACACATATATCCAATATAAGCACAATAGGAGAAATTGGAAACCTAACAACCATATATATACACCACTACTCTCTATCCCTCTTTTCCAAGGTCAAGGGACCAAAACCACACACAATTTGAAGCTTAAACCACGAAACACCACCAAATGCTAAAATATCCACAACTACACTTTCTATACTAGAGAATGGCAACAAGCTACCTAAGACATAGAAAATAAGACCACAACATGGGAAGTTTTCAATCTAGTTAAATTTTAGGTCAAATATTTACACGGAAAAAAAATTTTGGGATCTTAAATATAAATCCCACAACTAACAAACTCATAGAAGCAAACTTATCAAATGTATCTCATTCCCTTCAACCAAATAAACATCAAATTTAGACTCATAAATGCCATTTATTTTAAACCCTACCCATTAAAATAAATAGAAGCCAACTTGAAACTCATAGAAGCCAACAAAACCACTAATGTTATTTGAATAACTTTTGGCAACACCAACACCGTATAAGCATGATAAGAATATGTTTCTAAGATGTTTATTTAGCTTCATAGTATACATTTCAACTAAAAAATAAATGGAAAACTACCCTCTAACAAAATAGTTCAAAAACTACACACTACACACAATAAAAAGCTTCACCATTGCAAACATCATCAATCACAATATCATTCCATAAAAATAGTATCATCAACCCATTGCAACCAAAACTAGGAAACACCATAGATCATCATTTACAACAAATGCACAGCAATCCCAACTCATTTCATCTTCAACCCACACCAAAAAAAATTAAAAATGAAACTTTGAGTGTTTAAGGAGTTACCTGAGTTCAGAGAGAGGAGAAGGAGAGTGGCATAGTGGTGGTGCTATCACAGGTGGCCACTGTTCGATGTAGCTGAGAGTGACATTTATAAAACCCAAGTTCCTAATGTTAACACATAATAGTAACACAAACCACAAAAGCAAGTGAAATAAAATGAACAAAGACAGAGGGGGTGTATACCTGTTAATGGGGTGAAAACCAAGTTCTAACAAGTGAGAAATCCGGGAACCAAAAACTCGGTGGCAGTCAATATTAATGCTCTCCAACTGAAAACCAAAAGAAAAGAAACTAAAGTTTTTATTGAAAAACAATACAAATTTTGTAACTTTGAGTCACAGAGGTTAGAACTAGCATTGGCATAGCAGAGCATCAAATGCACAAGAAGAAGCAGAAGCAGCCCTAAAGAACATGAAAATGTGATAACAGAGAAGTGGAGTGGAAAGCATGAACAGAAGCAAGGCATCAGTTAGGAAGAACATGAAAATTCAAAGAGCAAGATCACAACATAAAAACCAAAAAAAAAAACTAAAGAGATAACAGTAACACATTAGGGTTTCATACCTGTTCTTTTATTGCGCGTGGTATGGTTTAATGGAGTGGAGTGGCGGCCGAAGCTTCAATGAGCATAAAACAAGAATGACATTCATATATATTGAGATATAAGAGAAGATAGAAGAGAGAAGATGAGAGTAGAAAGATAAGAGACCTCACCAGCGAGATGACGGTCGCGACGGTGAGGGTAGAGAAGGAGCTCGCACGGTGGGCTGCGGTAGCTGACCGGAGAGAGAGAGAGAGAGAGAGAGAGAGAAGGGTTAGGTCATAGAAGGTTTGCGTAGTGAGTGAATATGGAACTGATGAAAGTGATGAAAAGAAAAGGATGCGGGTAACGTATACTTTCTAAAAACATTACATATCACCTTTTACGTCAGTTCTTAAAATAACATACGTTAAAAGACAACTTTTACGTCAGTTGTTTAAATAACTGATGTAAACGATGAAATTTTAACATCAGTTGTTTTAACAACTGACGTTAAGAGTAGCTTCCATCACTTTTAACGTCGGTTGTTAAAACAACAGACGTTAAAATTCATTTTAATGATCCTAGTATTTACCGTTCTGCCGCCGCCTCATTTTTAACGTCTACATTTTGTTTAACAGTCGTTAATCTAACTCGTTTATTGAATATTTTCCAGTAGTGAATCCAACCAACTCAACCCTATTTAATGTCAGTATTCCAAAAATCAAGAAAAATAATCAATCCAACCAACTCTCATTTTACTTTTCCAAGAACATTGCACACTCCCGAGACAATTAAATGGTAGTTTAGTAATTATAACTCATTTTTTTACATGAATCAAGACAATTAAAATAAATTAACTAACCTTCTTAATACACTAGTGCAATAAGTGCTTTTTACGTCAGTTAAAATTGAGTTTTTACGTCAGAATACTGACTGACATAAATACAGCTGACGTTAAAAGTTAAACTTTTAACGTCAGTTGAGAACTGACGTTAAATATATAACTATTAACGTCGGTTCTTTAACACAACTGACGTTAATTTTGTCAAAATTAACGTCAGTTCTTTAAAACAACTGACGTTAATTTTGTAAAAATTAACGTCAGTTCTTTTCAGAGCGGATGTTAATTTTGTTAAAACTAACGTCAGTTGTTATGAAGAACTGACGTTAAAGGTCTTAATTTTAACGTCAGTTGTAATAAACAACTGACGTTAATAGTATGCTGTATATTTTATAAAATACTATTAACGTCAGCTGTATCATACAACTGACGTTAATAGTTTTTTTTTTTAAATTCAGTTTTAAAATATCACTCCCCTCAGCTATCCCTGCATTCAGTAAATATCCCAGTAACACAGAATATCACACACATTACAGAATTGCAAAGGAAAAATGGAACAATGAACCATATGTATGCCTGTTGAGAAACAATATATATTTATTAACATAGGTTATAACTCAAAATAAATATAGAAATATAAATAAAAATAAATGTATACTAAGTTTAAACTACCTATATCAATATTCCTTCGTGATGATCATCACGAGTGGTATGTACATCGTCCACCTGTGTCTCCTCGATTATAGTAGGCATGTTTGTTGAAAAAGAAGGAGTCTCGGGAATATCAAGATTTGAATCTTCATTTTCATCACTACCATTATACATGTTTTTTCCTTGGAGAACCACGGACAACCTTTTGTTAGAAGGATCAGTGATGTAGAACACTCGTTTTGCTTGGGAAGCCATTATGAATGGCTCATTTATATGACCTAACTTGTTGAGGTCTACCAATGTGAACCCCAATTCGTCGGTTTGTACACCACCGTTACTATCAACCCACTTACATTTAAATACCGGCACCGTAAGCTTAGTGTAATCGAGCACCCAAATATCTTCAATATATCCAAAGTAAGGTCTCGGTGCTTTAACGGGTTTTGTGTCCTTTGCACTAGAGAAGTGCATTGCTTCGGCCACGATCATAACCCCACTATTTTGCATGGTACTCTTGTTATCTTGTTCCTTTGTATAAAAGGAAAAGTTATTTATGTCGTATCCGCTCCAACATATGACGTTGAAGCTAGGCCCACGTGCTAGCCATCTTACGTCATCAGAAACAGTACTACCATCCTTAAGCATTTCTTCCTTGAACCATGGTAAGAAAGTCTTGTTATGCTTGTTCAACAACCACCTTTCACTCATTCGAGGGTTTTCTTGATTGACTTTTCTTTTATGTTCAAATAAGAAAGGCTGAACACATTCGATGTTGTTCAATACATACAAATGTGCTTGAAGCACTTCCTCCCGATCCTTCCTATTAATTCTTAAGCCATGTGTACCCTTACCTTGACATCTGATCTCATCATGCCGAGGCTTAGGAACCCCTATAGGATCCGTGTTATGAAGGTAGTCCGAACAAAACTCAATAGCTTCTTCTGCAACATACCTTTGAACAATAGATGCTTCCGGATGATGAGGATTCTTCACGTGCCCTTTAAAGATCTTCATGTAGAGCTCAACTGGGTACATCCATCTCAGAAAAACCGGCCCACATAATCTAATCTCCCTCACCAAATGAACAATTAAGTGAACCATTATATCGAAAAAGGAAGGAGGAAAATACATCTCCAATTGGCACAAGATTGTAGCAGCCTCAACTTCCAACTCATCCAACATACGAGGGTCAACGACTTTGCTACATATAGAATTGAAGAATGAGCACAACCGAGTAATGGCATGTCTCACATTTTTTGGAGCAATACCACGAATAGCAACGGGCAGAAGTTGTTGCATCAAGATGTGACAATCATGAGACTTCAAGCCAACCAATTTAAGATCACTAGAGACAAGCCTCTTCATATTTTAAGAGTGACCATGTGGAACTTTGATGCCCTGAAGACACCCGCAGAAACTGTCTCTTTTTTTTTGACAAAGTATGACATGCTGGCGGCAAATAAGTCCGCTTACCATCCTCAACAACTGGAGCTAACTGCTCTCGTATACCCATAGCAATGAGGTCGAGACGAGCATTCACACCATCCTTTGTCTTGCCCTGAATGTTGAGAAGCGTCCCGATCACACTATCACACACATTTTTCTCCACATGCATCACATCAATGCAGTGTCTGACATCAAGCTTGCGCCAGTATGGAAGATCAAAGAAGATCGACCTCTTCTTCCATATGTTTTTCTCAGCAGCTTTACCTTTCTTTTTGGACTTGCCGAATATAACATCGATGTCCTTTACCCTCTAATAAACCTGCTCTCCAATTAAGGCCGCCGGCGCTTCTTCTGTCTCTTGACATCCATTAAAAGCTTTTTTCATCTTACGATATGGGTGATCACGTCTAAGAAATCTCCGATGCCCAAGGTAAACCGTCTTCTTTCCATGATGCAACTGAGTGTAGCATGTGCCTTCTTCACATATAGGGCATGCTTTATGCCCCTTGACACTTGTGCAGGACAAGTTACCGTATCTTTGGAAAGTCGTTGATGGTGCAAAATAACATGGCACGAAGCTTGAAAGTCTCATGAGAATACCCATCAACTACATCAACACCTTCCACCCACAGCGTTTTCAAGTCTTCAATCAAGGGACATAGATAAACATCTAAGTCATTTCCCGGTTGCTTTGGGCCCGAAATCATCATAGACAACATCATGTATTTGCGCTTCATGCACAACCAAGGGGGCATGTTGTAAATTACCAACTGAACAGGCCATGAACTATGAATACTACTCATGTTACCATAAGGATTCATTCCATCCGTAGCAAGTCCAAGCCTTAGGTTTCTTGGCTCATCGGCGAAATCCGGAAACATAGTATCGATATTCTTCCATTGAATAGAATCAGCAGGATGACGAACCTTTCCATCACGTTTCCTCTCATCATTATGCCATCTAAGATTCTTCGCATCTTTCGCATTGGCAAACAATCGCTTGAACCTTGGAATTATTGGAAGATACCACAACACCTTCGTAGGAGGACCATTTTTTATCACATCATCAAGATCATCATCATCATCACCACCCTTCACTTTGTATCGTGATAACCCACATTTAGGGAAATCATGATTGTCTTCATGAACACCGGTGTACAATATGCAATCATTGGGGCATGCGTGTATCTTCTTATACTCCATACCCATAGGACACAATACCTTCTTAGCCTCATAGTTACGGTCAGGCAATGTATTGTCCTTCGGAAGCAAGTCTTTCAACACTTCAAGCAATTCCGTGAAGCTTTTATCGGTCCAACCATTTCTCGCCTTCACACAAACCAATTTTAGTACCGTCGACAACCGTGTATGAGTAGTACACCCTGGATATAAAGGCTTATCCGCATCACCGTACAACCTATCATACACATGAGCTCGATGAAAAGATTCTTGTCCAATATCACGGATCATGTCCTCTACTCGATCATCCTCCATATCGATGTCCTCACTTTGGGAGACACTTGCCGTACTACTCAACAACACATCACCATGCCATATCCATCTTGTATAACTCAAGTAAATCCCTTCACAAATCAAATGAGTACGTATATCCTTCACCGTACATTTCCTCGTATTCAAACACTTGACACAAAGACAACATAACATTCCATTACTATTAGGAACATTCCTTTGAGCAAATTCTATAAATTCTCCCACCCCCTTCAAATACTCAGCACTAGTACGCTTACAAACCATCCAACTACGATCCATAACTAGATAGGTCCTGTAGATATACAAAACATATATCCAATATAAGGACAATACGGGAGATTGAAAACTATAGTTTTTGAAGATTGCCAAGCACTGATCACGGCCTGGCAGTGATGTCCATCACGGGCGTAACGTGCCAACTGACCCAGACCATCACAGGCAGAACTGATCACGGCCTAGCCATGATGAGCATCACGGCCGTGACAGATCAACCAGCAGAGCAACATGCACTCAAAACCAAAAATAGAGAAACCATTTCCAAACAACTCAAACTCACGGTTTCAAGTTTCAACTACTGAGACTACAGTTTCAACATACACTCAAAACCAAAAATAAAAAAATGTGCCCTAAAGACTCACCAGAAATAGGTGCTCGCGAGGTGGTGGGGAGGGGAGCTCGAGTGGTGGCCAACGTTCGATGTGGTTACTGAGAGCAGAGGGACAAGGAGAGTTAGTGCGCGGGAAGGGGAAAGAGAGATGTAAAGTTATTGCAAAGAATGAATGGAAAGACAAAGTTAGGGTTAATAGTGTACCTCACGGTGGTGGCGAAGAAGCCCTCGTGGTGGTTGCGGTGGAGATGAGCTCGCGATTAGGGCAGAGTGAGAGTGAGAGTGAGAGTGGGGGTTGAGAGTGAGGGTTGAGCGTGATGAAAAGAGAAAAGAGACGTACAGAGCGAAGTACAGAAGGCACGCAGGTGAAAACCAAAATAAAACAACATTTGACGTCAGTTGTTTGTAAAGACTGACGTTAAAGGTCATATATTTAACGTCAGTTGTCTTAAGAAACTGACGTTAAAACATTAATTCCTTTGACTATTTATTTAATTGAAGTAAAAATAAAACTTTTAACGTCAATTGTATAAAAAACTGACGTTAAAAATAAATTTTTTTATTTTAAAAGCACTTTTAACGTCAGTTTTTGAAGACAACTGACGTTAAAAGTGTATATCTGCAAAAAAATTCATTCCTTTGACTACTGTGCTAACCCATGCACCTTGAAACTTAATCCTCTTAATGAGCATTAAGTTTATAGATAAGTTTTCAAGAAAATCAGAGAGAGACTATTCTCTATATAAAGTGTCATTCTTCTGTATCAGTATGTAAATACACCCTCTTCTTTTCCTCTATATTTCGTGCATTTTCTATTCCTGTACAATATGGTTCTATCACATTTGAGACTTTTGTTATTTCTTCCTATACCTATACTTAAAGGTCTCTGTCTTAATGGTCAAAAGACTTCTGAGGTTGTGTAAATCACATAATATGACTCCCTCACTTTATTCCATCTCCTCCCCAAGCGACTGTGGATAAAGCACACATGGAGCATCAAGGACTTCAAATGAGCAGGGAAGGGATCGATGCACCATTGGAGTTTGAGTACAGAACTGAGAAGAAATTGATGTTGAAGCAGAAACTTTTTAATATTTTAGTGCTATGTTGCAGAAATTTTTTATCTTTTAATCATGTAATTGTAACTTATGAATCGCTTCAATGAGATACGATATGATTATACATATAACGCTTTTATGTTAAGTGTTTATTTATTTTAATTTTCACAAGAATATGTTTACGAATTCAAGCTAATTAATGTAGATTAAAAATAAACTTGTTTAATATTGACACAAGTTCTTTACACAACTGACGCAAATAGTGATTTAATATTTACAAATTGTCACCACCTCATTTTTAACGTCAACATAATTTATGACTACCAAGTTCCCATATATTACATTATTTATAATATTCATTCTGCACGTTTATAATTTATAGGATTATTTACGTCAGTTATTTATTATACTGAAGTAAAAAACCACACTTTTAACGTCAGTTGTATAAAAAACTGACGTTAAAAATAAATATGACTGCCAATCAATTGCCACCACCTCATTTTTAACGTCAACTTAATTTATGACTGCCAAGTTCCCGTATATTACATTATTTCCAATATTCATTCTGCACGTTTATAATTTATAGAATTATTTACGTCAGCTATTTATTATACTGAAGTAAAAACCACACTTTTAACGTCAGTTATATAAAAAACTGACGTTAAAAATAAATATTTTTTATTTTAAAAACACCTTTAACGTCAGTTGTATTAAACAACTGACGTTAAAGGTGTATAAGTTTCTGCAAGAATTCATTCCTTTGACTACTGTGCTACTTACCCATGCACCTTGTAACTTAATCCTCTTAATGAGCATTAAAGTTTATAGGTAAGTTTTCAAGAAAATCATAATAGCTTAAAACGTTAATCCCCTGCTCCTATAAATAGCTTCCTTCCATCCTTTTAATTTTCTGCTTCACAATATGGCTCTACCGTGGAGATTAACTTCATCACTCTTTCTTCCTATTCCTAGACTCAAAGGTCTTTGTCTTAATGGTCAAACAACTTCTGAGGTTGTGTAAATCACATAACATGGGTGATAAGGTTGTGTAAACCACATAGTGTGAGTTGCTCACCTTATCATCTTTCTGGAGAATCGGCTGACTAGCTACGACACTTAACGTCGCCTTTGGAAGCAAATGACTGTTCCAAGACCATTGCTGAAACAGATCAGGTGCACCCTTGCTCAGCTGCTCTGGAAAACTCGGTCGCTCGACTCTCCTCTCTTGCTCACCCGTGAAGGGAACGAAGCCCCTCAACAAAATGTTTAGGATTTTAAACCCATTCAATGTAACTTTTTATAGGATTTTAAACCCTATCAATGTAACTTTTTATAGGATTTTAAAGGATTTTAAACCCTTTCAATGAATGAGATCCTGTTTGGGTTATTGAATCAACTTATACTTCGCACATATATTTTAGTTTTCAAAACAGAAACACAAAACATCAAAGCAATTGTGAAACTGAAACTTTGAGGAAGGCAATGCGGAAGGGTACGTATAATAGATAAAAAAAACATTAAAATAACCTTTAACGTCTGTTGATGAAAGAACAGAAGTTAAAATTGAAGTAACGCACTTTTAACGTCAGTTCAGTGAAGAACTGACGTTAAAAGGTTCACTTTTAACGTCAGCTGTTTATTGAACTGACGTTAAAAGTGAGTCACTTCACTTTTAACGTCAGTCCTTAAAAAAACTGACGTTAAAATTGAATTAATGAAGTCTGATATTTACAAAACCGTCACCGCCTCCTTTTTAACGTCTCGCTTTTGGTTAACTGACGTAAACATTTACCGTCTAATGTATATTTTCCACTAGTGATAAGTGCGAAATTAGTTAATTTTGCTTATAATTGATTCCGGAGGGAGTATAGTAGAACATCTCATTTTATCGTGTTTTACTCACATGTAGGAACACTACTTATAATTTTATATTGTAACACACTTATTTTTAAAAAAAATTACTTACCTCTACAAAAAAAAATACCATATGGTATCCTTGTTGTCCAATTTTTTTTTTACTTACCTTTAGGCTATATATGTTTGTGAGCTGCTTTTTGGAGGGAAATGTAAGGAAAGAGAGAGGTATATTCAGGGGCGGATGTAAGTTGAATCTTGGGAGGGCAATGGCCCTCCCTGACATTTTAAAAATAAATAAATAAATGAAGAATATATATAAAATTAGTAATAGGTCGTAGGTAATCATCTTGTACATTTAGCGATGAGTAGCTTGTATATATATTCTTATATTATCATCTTATTACTGATTATCTTTCAATTTGTGGGTCTCACAATTCTTTTGATTTAAAAAATTATTGAAAATTTTAATGTATATTTCATTATACATCAAAAAGAAAATTACTGAAAAGTTTAACCTAGATTCAATTATAGATGATTTTCGTGATATACTGACGCAGGAGACATATTTTGTATTTTGATATATTACTAATGTAGTTACTTTTTGAAATATATAATTATGAATATTTTGAATAAAATTTGATACGTATGTATTTGTTGGATGAATTTTAATCTTTATAGTTGACCCTCCCAACCATTCAGGTCTGGCTCCATCCCTAGGTATTTTGGAATGTTACCCTTATTTGAGAGTTTCAGAAAAAGGAGGGGATGGTTTTGGGGACTTTCGTAAACCTTCCAACCCCTCACTTGCCCCATTTTCTGATTCCCCCAATTTTGTGGGTGTTGGGGGGGGGGGGGGGGGGGGGATAATATCAATTTACTAATTTATCCTTTACTAATTCCAAAAGTTACCCTTTTTTTGGAGAAATTTTTTTCCCTACATTATTATTATTATTTATACAATATCAGTTATGTTAATTTTCTCAAGTAAGGATAAAATTGTAAAAGTAGGGGGGTTGTTGGAGGAAAATAATATCAATTTACTAATTTACCCTTTACCAATTCCAAAAGTTACCCTTTTTTTGGAGAAATTTTTTTTCCTGCATTATTATTATTATTTATACAATATCAGTTATCTTAATTTTCTCAAGCAATGATAAAATTGTTAAAGTATGTAATATACACTCCATTTTCTTTCCCTCACAATATATACTCTCAAACAAAGAGGGGGATAATGCCCTCCTTCCCTCCCCCTTCCTTACCCTTTGATCATCTCTCTTTCTTTTCCTTCCTAACTCACAAATAGAACCTTTTTTTTAATAAGCCAAAAGTATCTAGAATAAGGGTATATAGAGCCTCACTGGACCCGTCATGGACAAATCTCCACTCGGGTGGTTAATCACACATAATGTTCTTCACCACTTCTTAAAGACCCTGCGAGATTCGAATCTTAATCCTTCTCCACAAATTTAGTATGCACAACCAACTGAGCCAAACTAGTATCACTAATCACATACTCTAATATTATTTTATTCTGAATTATATTAACAGCCATAGTTTTTTTTTTTACGAGTTTCCTATATTTTATCCCATCCCGTTTTTACCCTAAACTAAACTTCTATACACAACTTAAAATTTTATGGTTATAATGACTGTGACTTATGAGTTATGACTAACAATTTTTAATTTGTACTTTGTTATGTACTAATTAAGTTATGTGATTATTTATATCCATTTATGAAATAATGTATTTGATGTATTGAATTAATATTTTAAATAACAAGATAAAAATAAAAAATATTAAAAAATTAAATCATATTTAATCCAATATTTTAAATCACTTTTAAGTCAAATTGAATTCAATCTAAGTGGATGTAACAGAGAATGAGATATCATCTTAATACAGGTGATCTCTGTCGGTTTGGGATGAACCGTAATAACTCATTTTCATACTTTGCGATAACTTCTCACTTAATCGATCCAATTAAACCAGAGAACCAACACCCTACATTCTTCTATCTTTATGTGACGCACTATACAGTACTCTTCCTACTAAAATGTAGATTTTCGTACCAAAGAGTATTTCCGATTTTATTTTTTTTTCAAGTTATAAATACCCTCATCACCACTTGCTGCATTTAACAGAATTAGTACACTTTTCTTCTCATTCTCTTGTTTACTCGCTAGTGTCATTCTCTTAACAACCCCCCTTCTACTACCACAACCACAATGAGAGTTAGCATGAGACCACTACAAACACCTCCAATTCTCCCTTCAATCAAAACCTACACCACCAAACCGCACAGCATAACCATTAACCAACCTTCTAAACCAGCCAGCACCAACTTACACCTTTATGACACTGGACAAGCCGCATTACATTTAGAAAAAATGCTGAATTTGGAACACAACACTCATTTTACTTCATTGCCATCATCATCTTCATCGTCGTCGTCTTCTTCTTCTTTCGGCCTTAGACCCGATAAACTTGGAAAGAGATGGAAGGAGTATCAAGGCATGAGCAATTGGGACGGTTTACTTGACCCATTGGACGATAACCTACGTGCTGAAATCCTACGTTATGGTCATTTTGTTGAAGCTGCATATAAGTCTTTCGAGTTTGACCCTTCCTCTTCCAACTACGCCAATTGTAGGTTCCCCAAAAACACACTCTTCGAACGGTGTGGTTTACCTAACACTGGATACAAGGTAACCAAACACCTACGTGCAACTTCGGGTATTCAACTACCTAATTATTGTGTGGAGAAGGCACCAACGTGGGTTACAACTCAATCAAGCTACGTTGGTTACGTTGCAGTGTGTGACAACAAAGAAGAGATCAAAAGACTTGGTCGGAGGGACGTGGTTATTGCATATAGAGGAACAACCACGTGTTTGGAATGGTTAGAGAATTTTCGTGCCGCACTCACCGACCTCCCATGCAGCAACAGAAGGGTAGTAGAAATTGGTGGGGCCATGGTGGAAAGTGGGTTCTTGAGCCTCTATACATCATCAATCACTACAAACCCATCGTTCATGAGTTTGCAATGCATGGTGAGACAAGAGATCCGTCGGATCCTCCGAACTTATGGCGGAGAACCATTGAGTTTGACCATCACCGGCCATAGTCTAGGGGCGGCACTGGCCACTCTCACGGCCTATGACATTAGAACTGCCTTCCCCGGGCTACCACCGGTGACGGTCATCTCTTTTGGCGGTCCCCGTGTTGGCGACCGGAGCTTCCGACGGTTGCTTGAGAAGCAAGGGACAAAGGTTCTACGTATCGTGAACTCCGATGATGTTATTACGAAAATACCAGGCTTTGTGTTTGATGACGTGACAAGCAAAGCAGGGTTCCACGTGGTGGGATTTCCGAGCTGGATACGAAAGAGAGTGGAGGAGGCACAGTGGGTGTATGCTGAAGTTGGGAAGGAGCTACGGGTATGTAGCAGGGATTCTCCGTTCCTCGGTAGCAAGAATGTTGCCACGTGTCACGAACTGAACACGTATCTGCACCTTGTTGATGGCTTTGTGAGCTCCACGTGTCCCTTCAGAGCCACGGCAAAGCGATTCCTCCAGCGGTGAAAGCCACCTGACAGTGGTGCTCGAAGCTAAAACGAACAAAAGGGTAAAATAAGAGAGTAAAAACAATTTTATCTTGATTAGTTAAAGTGTGTTGAAATTTCAATTTATTTTAATTAATCAAGATGTAAATGCACCCTTGTTTTTATATTTTTGCATATTGCAGAGGAGCTTAATCAAAAAAAAAATATTTATCTCCCCTGGCTACATCATTCTTAACATTTCGATCCACATGATCACTATTTTCCTTATAATCCTTTTTCATACATAAAAAATTTAGGAATGTTGACCGAGCGGCCGAATAGTTGTAGTGGCAATGGCCAGTGGTGAAGGTCAATAGTTACCCATGACAGTGGCCGGTGATCGCTGGGTGGCATGTGGTCGGTGATGGTTGATGGTGGTGGCAGCAGCAGGTGATTAGCAGTCGCAACAACAGCGATGACCTGCATGTAGTATATGATATGTTGAAAGGGGATGAAAAATGGTTTAAAAAAGTGTTGAGAATATATTCCGCACTCTTCATGTAATTATTAAGAGAACTCTAATGAGAGTTCCTTACTAGGTTTTCAAGATTAATGACGGGTTCTTGTTGAAATGTAACATTGGAACAAACTGATATAAATGTCATATAGTTGCTCATAGAAGCAGTTAGTTCTTTTTTATTTATAAACAAAGAGGTATATATATTGATTGGAGCGTAATGGTTGCTCAACCTATATACAAACAAATTAAACACCAGCTGTACATGGTACTGACACAACAGAAGCCATTAGTTCGTATATAAGAATCACTTACGAAAATAAGATAAACAAAAATAAGGTCACGTTTGGTTTGTTTCTACATTCATGTTTTCATTTCATATTTTTAGAAATAATTACAACAAAACTAATTACAAAAATGTCACATCGTTTTCATTCTGTTTTTTATTTCCAAATATTTATATAAGAAATACTGAAAATAACTTTTTTTTTTTTTTACTGTTTCCTGTACAAATCTTTGGAGACAGGAAATAGAATGAAGACGAAGTAAGGGACCCATTGTAAAGGCAAATGTTAACCGGTATCATAAGAGCTTAATACACCTTGTAGTGTTCAATAAGAACTTTCTGAATATTGATTCCTAATTATCAATGCACTAAGGACTTCGATTTAGCAAGACCCAAAAGTAAAAAGTGATAAGATGAGAATCTGGATTCTCTCCTGCTAGAGCCCCTCCAGCGCCTCTACTTCCATGCAATCTGGATCGTCCGTCATTAAATGGCCAGTCATGAAATAAAATAAAAAATAAAAAAACCCCACTTTTTCTCAGAAAACCCCTATAGCATCTTCCCCATAGGCCCATATGCACACCCCCTGTACGTCGTCGCCGCCATCGCCAGAGCATCGCCGCTCCATCCCTTATCAGTGGTAGGCTGCTCCATCTCGTCTCACTACCCTTTCATCTCTCTCTCGTCGCGCCGTCCAACTCCCTGTTTTCCGTCGTGGTCGTCGCGGTTCGGCGCCGCCATGCGCTGTTCAAGTCCCCATCCGCCACGAAACAGAGTCAGCCACCACCACGATTCCTGTTATGCTCCCCGAGTAATTTTTTTTGGGCCTCCGCATTCTCTCGGCTCAGATTGAAAACGAATCAAAATATTTCAATTCAACCAAATCCCTAAATTTCCACTACAAGAATTATGTTGATTTGCGACGGATTATTTAGGACGGCCTCGATGCAGTTAGTAAAATTATCATTCGCGACGGCCTTTGCTGTCGCTAGCAAAAATGGACGAATTTTCAAGATTTGTGATGGCCTTGGGTGATTTGTGACGGTCTACGTCGTGGCTGTGGTTGCACGCATTTCTGCGAAATTTTGGCACGAGTTTTGTTGGACAAAAATGGAATTTTGCGACGGCCGAGCCGTCGCTAATGTAGCTACATTTTGCGACGGCCTTTGGCGTCAGTAATTGATCACTTTTGCGACGGCCAAGCCGTCGCTAAATAGGTATTTAGTTTTTGCGACGGCTGAGTCGTCGCTAATATGTAATTAATTTTTACGACGACCGAGCCGTCGCTAATGGGTAGAGTTTCTGACGGCTTGGGCCGTTGCAAATTTTTTATATAAATCCCAACTCAACCACTTTCCTCCTTCATCCTCTTCGTTCCTCCTCCCCTTTTCTCTTCTTTCCTTTTCCCATTTTCCCTCTCCATCTTTGATTTCTGTTTTTTAATGAATTTTTTATTTTTAGGGATTTTCATTCCATATCCATTGTGCGCGTTGACAGGTTTGGAAGAGTTAATCTTGTGCCTGATTTTTCTTAACAATGATTGAAGCGAATCAGTGCTCCATAAATACCAAGTTGTTACGTCTATAAAAGAGGAGAAAGAAGAGAGGCTCAGGGACTGAGGGGGGAGATCTCGAAATTCTAATTTGTCGGTGTTCTTCTTTTCTTTCTTCGAATTTTTGGGTTGATTGGGGGAATCCGAATTTTTGGGTTTCTTTTGGGGTTTTATAGACAATTTGTGTGGGATTTTTGTAACTTTATTAGAGTTTCATGTAGTTTGAAGAGTAAAAAGAGAGATTGAGATTGAAGCAATTGTTATTCTACATCAATTGAAAGGTTCCTCAATCGGTAATCTTTGTTCTCTCTGCTGCCATTGTTGAATTGAAACTTGGAAAGCCATGTATTTGGTTGAATAAGCATATTATGTTTCATGAGTTTTGTTACCTTCTTGATGTCTTTATTCTTCTACATTTTTTTTTAATATTGAACCTTAATGAGTTAGTATGTTGTTGGCTACATGAATCATTAACTCTGTTTTAGAAATGGTGGATTGTTGGGTTTCATTGACATTTGGTTATTCCTACTTTTTTACTATTCGTGGCATTGTAGGTTAGATGCTTGACAAAATTTCAAAACCAAGTGTCCTATGTGTAGTGCAGGCTCAGTTACTTTTTTAAAAATAATTAATTTAAAATAATTCATATTTTAAATAATTAATTAATAAAAAATTAATTAATTAAATTATTATATTTTTTAAAAAATATGTATTGCAATTTGCGACGGCCTAGCCGTCGCTACCTTCTGGTTATTTGAGACGGCTTTTCTGGTGATTTGCGGCAGCCAGGCTGTCACTAATGTATGCTGATTTGTGACGGCTTGGCCATCTCAAATTTGCGACGACTGTTTTTTTTAAAAAAAACTGTCAGAAATGGTTTGTGACGATCCTATATGCAATGGATTTTTTGTCGTCACAAATCCGTCAGAAACACGTGTTTTGCGACGGATTTGTGTTGTTTACGACGGCCTTTGGCCCTCGCTAATACTAATTTTTTTTTGTAATGTTCCTTTTCTCTCCCACTCCTCCCAATCTAACATCTTCAATTCCTCTCCAGTTTTAGAGTTCGATTCTCCTTCTCCCCTCTTCCATAATGGCTAGTTGCTTTATCATCATCTTCTCCGTTTTCGTTTTTTTTCCCATTTTTGTAGCTCAATTTTCCAACTTTTTTGTTTCTTAATTTCTATTGTTCGATGCTTTGTTTCTCCGAATTACCCATCTCATGTATCCTTTTCCTTATTTATATTTGTAAAAATGGTTGCTTACTGTTGTAATTTCGAGCCTCCCTTTGAATCAGTTTGAATGAATTTTTTCTTGGTATTTGTTGAATACTTGTATTGAACGACTTGCCTATGTTGAATTGAACGAATTGAACAATAGGGGGGTGCGTATGGGGGAAGACACCAGAGAAGCTTTCTGAAAAAAATTGTGTTTATTTATTTATTTTTTTTTATTTTTTTAAATTCATAAATAACCATTTAATCTGGATCGTCAGATCTGGACGGACGGTCTAGATCGCATGGCAGGAGGGGCGCTGGAGAGGCTCCCGCTGGAGAGAATCTGATCCCATAAGATGACAGGGTCCATGAAAAAGATGAGTTGAGCAATTCCAATGTGTAGAGATGCTCCAACACAAACCCTTTTGTGTACACTGTGTGTGGGACCCTTTTTTGTTTAGTTGAAGTGATATAGAGAGAGATATATAACAAATATATCAAGAAATGAAAATGGATTTAAGTAATATATATATAGTCAATGTAAAGAGTTTTACATTGATATTCACTAACATATCGGTATATGTTCTTTTACTTTAATAATTAAGAGATATGAATAACAATAATATCGATTTGTTAAGATATTATTAGATCTCAGTATAAAAGTCTTTTACACTGACAATATATAGAAATTAAAATTTTAATTAAAAAAGAAATATGGTTTTCAAGTGTTCAAATAAATTGTACTAGTAATATAATTCAATTTCAAGTCTTCAAATGAATTGTACTAATAATATAATATAATTTCAACTCTTCATATAAAAAGTAATATAATTCAATTATTAATCAGCTATAAGTAACTAAAACATAACCATTTTTGGTGAAGACAATAGAAAATGACAACACTTCTTGAAAATCCAAGATTCAAGTCTAACCTAGGTACTGGTGGTTGAATTTGCTTTTTGGAAAAGTTGATTCAGACAAATTTTGCATTAATGCAATGTTTTAAATGCCCTCTCCGATTTTGGTTGCATTAGAAAACCGAGAAAGCAGTCTGACCAGTTAAAGTAAACCAAAACCTGGTTCAACAACTTAAAATTGGTTAAACCAACGTAAAAAACGATTTTAGAAATCGATCGCTTCATTGTTTTAATTTTTTTAAAAAATGGAACATATTTTTGGATTTTGGTCCGGATTGTTTGGGGACTCCAGGACTTGAGTGATTAGAATCCACTCAATATGCATCTTTTTTTTTTTTATTTTATGAAACACTCAATATGCATCTTTGATTAACTAGCTTTGTTAATTAGGACATGAGAACATGAGACCCTCCTTTGAACCCTTGCCTTTGCCGCCGCCACCACTCTGGCGCGGCTCAGGCTTGTTGTTCCCCTCGCGTCTTTCTGGTCTCTGCTCTCGATATGTTCGTCCAGCGTTTGTCCCCTCTCTGTGACGACCTGGTTGTTGTGGCAGATCGTTGTTCGTCGCCACCGTCTTGTGCATGGTTGCTCGCGGTAGACTTCTATTCGTCCAGTCGTTTGCGCATGTGGGTTCTCGCCCTTCTCCGTCGATCTCTTCTTGTCACCTCTGGGTTGCCGTAAGAGCAAGTAGTGGTTGTAGATCGAAGTTCCAATCTTCTCTGTTTCTGGTTTGGATTTAATGGCTTGTCCTTGGGCGTTTCTCAATCCGGAATCTCCTTCGAAAGCCTCGCCTTTTCCACAATGAAAATCTTTTGCTTAGGCTTTGAATGATTCGTTTGACATCCAGGTTAGTCAGCTTCCTTGGTCGTGCGTGAATGGATACTCTGTCTCTATCAAAATATCCGAGGATGAATATCAAAGGGGGTTGGAAGGTTACAAAAACAACCTTCATGGCCGCTTGTTGTTGTTAAAGGGTGATATCCCTGTAAAGATCTCCGACCTACGTGACAAACTTTCAAAACTATGGAAGCTTTTGGGTCAATAGAGGATGATTCTGTTAGGAAAGGGATTCTATGAATTTAGTTTTGCTTCTCAAAAGGATTTGTGTAGTGTCTCGGCTGTTGAGACTTGGAACCTTCAACCAGGGCTATTGCATTTGTTTCAGTGGTCTCCTGATTTTATTCCTACTAAGCAGAAACAATGTCATGCTCAATGCTGGGTTAGAATTCATGACTTGCCGCAGGAATATTGACGCTCAAAATTGTTATTTGTAATTGCAAGCGGTTTAAGTACTCCAAAAAGTTTAGATGAAGCTACCCGTATTCGGGCATATGGTCACTATGCTCGAGTCTTAGTGGATGTTGATTTAACAAGGAAGTTGCTCAAGGAGATTATGATAGAACGTGAAGGTTTTGCATTTCCTGTTGGTATCGAATTTAAGAAGCTTCCTTCTTTTTGTTCTCATTGTAAATCAATTGGGCACTTGGCTTCGACTTGTAAATTTGACAAGGAGAAACTGGTGCATAAGGATCCGCCTTTGGTGCAGAAGACTAAGCAAGCTTATGTCCCTAAGGTTCCAGAGCAGAGAGCAGAAATCAATTGAAGTTAATGGGCAGATCGATACATCACCGAGCAAAAACTTGAGTGATAGTGAATCGGTTGAGACTGTCTATGAGGAATTATCCCCTGATCATGTCTCAAATTCCATTCCACATAACTCACCTTCTGTTGCAACCAATGTTGTCAATGGCTCTACAGAGAAGATCTCAACTCCTGTTGCAACTAATGTTGACTCTACAGTCAAGGATACTCCTGTGCTTGAGCATTCTCCAGTGTCCGTGCATTCCAAGACTACATGTGATTTAACAGTTAGTGGTAAGAATCTTGAGACTCCTGAGATTAATTAAAGTCTAGTTTATGTTCAAGATCTTAGCGCTTTCCAACTGTTGTTCAAAATGATTTTAATGTTTTATCTACTTGGTTGGAAAAGAAAAAAAATGCTAGTACTTCTAAGGAAGGAAAGCAGAATAATAATAATGTTGCTGAAGATGGTTTCACGGTGGTTACGTCCAAATCTCAGAAGAAGTATAACCTGAGACTGAATAAAAAACCTAATTCTAGGTATGATTGATTCTCGTTTATTTTGCATGGGTTTTGGTTTTTGTCCCTCATGTTTTTGTTTTCTTTTTTATTTTATTAATTAATAAATTTATGGTGACTTGTCATCTTGCTTAAAAAAAATTAGGACATATTATCTCAACAAAATTAACATACTTAAATATTTTGAACTATATATCATACATCTTAACCACTGTATTTTTTCTTTGACTTATTGACCGATCTCTTTATTAATGTGTGTGTACTGTTTTCTTTCCCGATCCTCCGGTTGAATCGGTTTTTAAAACATTGCATTAATGAGTCTGCGTATGATATCTCTATTTTTTATTATTTTTTCTACTTAGTTGTGTAATTAGATAAACAAAAAATATATGTAGATAAATATATTAGAATACAAAATTATGATAACAATGTTAAAAAAATATTATACAAATAATAGAATTCTTTTTTTTTTTTTAATTTGATTGAAGTCGGTTTTGATGTTATCATATCCAACGTTTTCAAATTCGAGATTTGATATAAATTCGTAATGTTTTTTTATATAGTAAACTTGAGTTGCGAACTCGTAAGAATTTACATGCCATAAAACATTACTTAAAAATATGTTCCTACAATTTTTATCTTATCGAGGTATCCTTGTTCTTTTGCTGTAGGCAAGAAGCAGCGTACGATAGAATGCTTGGTATGTCGCGGTGTGACATGGTTAGTAGATAATCGGATCTTTAAGCATGTGGTTAGTGGTTCGATTCCTGACTCATGTATATGAAGAATTGTTTGTTGGGAGAGGTCAACCTCTTAAATGGATCTCAGTACCACAAGAGATTAGTCTCTGATTCCCGGTCGGAGGATACCTGGTTAAAAAAACCATATGTAGGCAAGAAGAAGCGTACGTTAGCATGTTTGGCATGACGTTTAAAAGGTCAATTTGTATTCTGGTAGGGGTCTATGGGAAGTGGTGAACCACGTGGGATGAGAATAGCTAAAATCATGAAAATAAACTCTGTCAATGAGTCAATATGGTTACATGTCCTATAGTTTCTCTTTTGATTTTGGTCATTCTGTTCCGTAACTAACAGATATTGTTAAATATTTATTTTTTAAGTAGTTATGATTGATAAATGTTTAATTTTTTAATTTAACATGTGTGTAATATATGGATTAGTATTAATTCAAAATTAAATATTATTATTAATATATCATTTATGAAATTAATATTTTTAATTCTGAATCACTTAATCAATTGATAAAATTAGTAATTGAGTTTTTACTAAGAGTGACCATATGATGAGGTTGGTCATTCTATTGTTAACCCATTGAGAAGTCTCTACTCACTGTTGGTAGGTTAAAAGATTGTCTCCCCATACAAATTAAGCAATTTTCATATGTTGTACACGCTTAATAGAAAAGAGAGCAGTTTACCTCACTCTAATCAAGATCAATGGATTCTACAATGTTCCAAGATACACAATTCTTGACTTAATTCCTTGTCCAACATGTATAACATGTTGGAATTTGTATCTATACATTGTTCTAGACTTTTGAGAACTCTAGGTCATCCTTCAATTGGTATCAAAGCTAGATAGTGTTATAGCTGTTAATGATTGAATTGTTTTCTTTGAATAGTATGAACCCTAATATTCTTTGATTTCAATTTTCATTCAAATTGATAAAATTAAATTAGGGTATTTGTTATAATCATACTCTGGGTCCTAGTGTGTGATTACTATAATTTTTTAACAAGCAAAAATATTGAAATCAACAGTATTTGCATTTTTTTTCTGAAACGGTTGAAACAAATCTATCTACATTTTATGCACCAAACCAAAATTATGTCCAAGGCTTCTTTTAAACATCATCAC
The DNA here is from genome assembly GCA_030762895.1 of Sophora flavescens. Classification (NCBI taxonomy): domain Eukaryota; kingdom Viridiplantae; phylum Streptophyta; class Magnoliopsida; order Fabales; family Fabaceae; genus Sophora; species Sophora flavescens. The sequence goes on along the minus strand of CM061063.1, from coordinate 208,618,184 downwards.
ACGAATAACATGTTCAAGTTTCATTCGTTTTCGTTGAACAAATTGAGAGAATTTCTACTCTCATTATTGTGGTTGTCCTTCGCATGAACCCTAGGATTTGTTTCCAATATTTTTCTTCAAAAAGCCATGAATCACGAAATTGGTTTGGGGCTTTTGTAGACCGGCCACTTGCGATCGGAACCCCTCAACCATCAAAAATCGTTGAGAAAAATTGAAGAATGGATCGGGCCTATGCTGCCGGTCAAACAGTCGATTTCTCTGCTATCCAGGTGAGGAACAAAATGGGGTAAAGCTCCTTTAAAATAAATAAAAGTGTAAAATTAGAAAGCATGGGTGTATCAATCTTTAATTAGTTAAACTATATTGACAACTCACTATATACTTTTGTTTACTTTAAAGGAATCTAATTCCATAAAATTTTCCATTGTTGAAAAGACATATTAATGATGACAGAGCATTAATGGTTAATCTTATCGTAGTTATTTATAGTAATACCTTGATCATAGACATAAATAAATAAATATCTTGTACTCTTTATATATGCTTATTAATTAACATTTTTTAAAAAAGTTTATATGTACGCTTAAAACTTAATTATAACTATAAATTTTTTTTTAATTATTGGAACCCACCGTAAATATTAGAGTTGGGATTCATTAAGGTTCCTCGTCCCTCCAAAAAATGTGCTATGTGGGATTTAAACACTTGTCCTCGTCACAATCTCAACCCACACAACTAACTAAATCATACTCAATCGGTAATAACTATAAACGTTTAACAATTCATTTTAATATTCAAATCCGTTTGTTTCCCCTTCTATAAATATATATATATATATATATATATATATATATATATATATATATATATGAACAAAGTTCATACTAAAAGCAGCTTAAATCGTTCTATATATAAGTTTGTTAGCAACACCACGTGTCAAATTCTTGAGAGCCAGTTTCCCTACAAAAGTTTTAATCTTGTATAGTAGTCTCTAGACTGAATCATTGTCACAGAAAATGAGAAAAGTATTCGGGAAAGCCCTCAATATTAAACTCAAATTTTACAAAAGAATTTTAACTCTAAGATTTAATAATTAAAGTCTTGATTTTATATAATTAAATAAAGACACTAACATATTAACTCATAAACATTAAGAAACTGAAGACAATATTCTTTTTAAGTTTTCACCATATTTATCTTTTACATTTCCTGAGAATAAGTATTACTCCAATAGCACCATTCTAAATTTTTATTACTTTTGGTCTCTTATCTTTATTTTAGATTTTAATTTGATCCTCATTTATTTTTTATTATAAAATTATCCCTTATTTTATAAAATTATATCAATATGGTTCCTCTTTTATTTTTGTTCTGAAATAGTCTCTTAATTTTTTTAAAAAATTATATCAATGTGATCTCTTTCTTTATTTTGAAATGGTCCCTGTATTATTTTTTGGTTCTGAAATGATCCCTTATTTTATAAAAATTATATCAATATCGTTCTATCTATATCACAATTTAAATAGAAGGGACATAATTAAAAATCAAAATAAAGATAATTGATCAAAATAAAAAATGATCAAATTAAAATCCAAAATAAAGATAAAAGACAAAAAAATATAATTTAAGTTTCGTTATATTATTTCCGGTCATGGTGCCGTCCAAATCCGATATATACGGTCGGTTGCTTATGATATCGAGCTACGAGTTGCTTTTGTGGTTCACCTTTTCTGTCTTCACTTGTAGCAATGGTCAAATAGAATACGACGGCGCGTGCCTAAGTAACTACTCAATTATTATGTTATGCTGATGATTACGACACTTGGCATTGAAGCTTGACCACCCTACATTTTTGGATTTTTTTATGGTGAGTTCTTTGGTACCGTTCTAAAATTGAGGCTAAATTTATCCTGTTGTTATGATCCAACGAGGTACCGTCAATTATGGTGAGTTCTTCTACACCCCTCTAAAATTGGGGCCAAATTTATCCTATTGCTATGACCCAATGGGATACTGCCAATTAGATGCAGGTCACTTAAAATGGTCAAGCTCTTCAAAACTCTGGTCAAACCTCATTAAGAGTATATTTGCAAAACTAATATTTACTTAAATATGATCCTTTATTCGGTCCCTTCTTTGCAAAATTATTAACTTAGTAAAACTATGGTATTTCATCTCCAAACTCATACCTAATTTCATCTACATCACTGAACAACAAAAGTTCATCAGAGCCTTACCCACACCCTGTCCACCGCCACATCCAATCTATAACCACCATAATAACTTCAGCAACCAAGAACAACCAACCTCCTGTTAAAAGTCAAACACTGTTTTTGCCACGAACTCAGCCATCCACCATCCACCGTCCTTGGACCACCGCGCACCGCCGCTGATATGCCTCGAACCACCGCGAACCAGAACTCGCGATCTAGCAAGAACCACCGCTCCCCATAGTGCCGCATCCCAGCCACGAACCGCCGCATCTCAGCCTCGAATCCCGGTGTCCCAGGCCTCCCCCCATCACAGCATCGTGTTTCCGTCACGCCGCCCAGTCGTCGTCACAACTCCTCCTCAGCAGGACAACCTAACGTTGCAAACATTGTGGTTTAGGGTGTGTTACTGTCTTAGTGACCATTTGGGTCACATCCAGGTCTATTTTTTTATGGAAAAAACCATGTGTGTTTGCAATAAAATTACTGTTTGGGCCTAGAGTCTATATTTGATACAAGAAATTCATGTGATCATTTTCTGGTTGTGCTTTTAATATGATTTTTTTTTCCTTTTAGCCTGAATTTTTTTTTTTAAAAAAGGCAAACATACCTTCTTCAAAAAATAAAGGAAAAGCACTTTTTTAAAAAATAAAATAAAATTCTGTATACATAGACATACATACATACATATATTTATATAATAATAATAATAATAATAATAATAATATTAAGAGCAAAATATTTAAAAAACGAAAATCTCTTTGTATATTTAAAAAAAGAGTTTCTTGTTCTTCGAATAAAAAAAACTTTCTAAAAAACAAAATGTAATTTATTAGATATACTAAAAATATGTACCTAAATGTTATCACATCAATATGTGTTGAAGTTTTATATGTATCTTTAATTTAAATTTATATAAAAAATGTTATAAGTTACTTTAATTGTTCATATACACTAAAAATTGATTAGCCAAGTACATCAAAACTTATAAATAATAGGCTAAATTGCAGTTTTGGTCAACCTACATTTTTAATGTTGCAAATTTAATCATTTTGTTCATTGTTTATCAATTTTTTCAATGATTAACAAAGAGGAATCACTTCTCTAAGCACACACAACCTCTAATTGAGGTTCTCTCTCCTTTGCGTCTTCGATTCAGCATGATTCAGTGGTTCATCTATGTTATTTATTGGTTTTATCCCTCCTTTACGGGATACTTTTTGGTTCCTCCGCATGATCATTTATTACAAAAGCTCAAAAGGAGTTTTTATGCACTTAGAGCAATGATTCTTTATGCTTAGAAGAGTTATTCCTCTATGTTGATCATTGAAAAATTGACAGATAGTGACAGAATGACCAAGTTTGAAATATCGAAAAAACAGATGGACCAAATGAGCACGAAAAAAACTTTACGGACCAAAATCGCACATAACCAATAGTAGGGGGACCAAAACTGCAATTAAGCCTAAATAGTATATATATATAAGTTTATACATAATACATGTTTATATATATATATATATATTTATATATATATATATATCATTGCTTTGAAAATCGGATAGAACCGGTCGGTTGGATCGAGAATCGATCAGATGTCTGATCCATTGAACTGCAAAAATTGCCTGCTTTTAGAAACAGTGGGATCCGGCCAACAACCGGTCGAATTGGTCCAAAATTGATGAAAACGGGTCAAAATCGGTGATCATAACCGGTTCGAACCGGTAATTGTTTATTTTCCATTTTTTGGAATTTTTTAAAACTACAAAAATATTTTTTTTTTGTCAAATAAAGATCCAGTGATAAGTTATAAAACTATATTTATATATACATGATTTTTTATTATTATCTTTATTCGTTGAGTTTTTTATCTTATGAAATATATAATATGATTAGTTTATGTTAATTTAAAATGTGATTTTGCCTAAGTTTATTATTTGATATAATATGTAATATTTAAAATATATTTAATAATTTTCGGTTTAACCATGGTTTAACCAGGATTGAACCATTAAATCTTGAACCAGTGCTTTCACCGAATCAATAACCATATATATATATATATATATATATATATATATATATATATATATATATATATATATATACACCAAACATTGTTCGATGGGTTTAACTACTATTCTAGATAAAATATAGGTTTAACTATTAAGTTGTTTCTTAAATTATTTAGGAATTTTTAAGGTTTAATTATTGAGTTAGTCCTTGAATTATTTAGAAATTTTCAATTAGGCCCCTTAACTAAAAAAATACTGATTAGGTCCCTGAACTATTTATGAAAAAAATATTTTTACTTGCTATGTCTATTGTTATTATTGTAATGTTATTTCAAATATTAAATATCTGACTTAGTTAATATCTTAATTTTAATTTTAAATATTTGGTAATTTTAATTTAATATCATTATCCTAATTATGCTCCTTACATTACTTTCACTGAAACATACTATGTTTAATCTCCTACACCACTTCGCTTTTTTTTTTTTGGTACTCTCCCTAATTAGTCATTGGGATCGAGTGAGCCCTCAAAGTATTCACATGGCTCTGAGTCGGTCGTGCGGTTAGTAAAGCCTGATCAATGATTGTTGCATACCCAAGGAGCGAACTCGAGCAGAGCTCGAACGGTTCGTCCTTAAATAGCAGTGCATTAACCACTTGCACTCAACCACTTCGTTTACACCATTTCGCTTTAAGTTTTAAGTGATGAGCATCAACCAATACTCTAACTCTAACCTATAGAATATGAGGTATTTAACATATAATTCTTATAAATCTACTGTCAAATTTAAGTTATTATCTTATATATTTAAAAATATATCTTCATTCGAAAAAAAATATCTAATTATAATTTACATTTTTATATATATTTTTTAAAAAGTTGAAATTGATATTTTTAGTTTAATATTATCATCTTCCTCCTTGCACAGATTTAAAATAAAGATACATATAACTTCGCTACAACTTTGGTTAAAAAAAAAAAACTTCATTTCAACACATATTGATGTAATAAGGTTTAGGTACATATTTTAAGGTATATCTAATAAATTACAAGAAACTCTTTTTCTTAAAATATAAAAAGAGATTTTCATTTTTTTTGATATTTTGCTCTTAAGATTATTATTATAATGTATATATATATATATATATATATATATATATATATATATATATATATTTATGTATACAGTTTTTTTTTAAAATTGCTTTTCCTTTATTTTTAGAAGAGGGTATGTTTGCCTTTTTAAAAATAATTTCAGGCTAAAAGGAAAAAAATATTAAAAGCACAACCAGAAAATGATCACATGAATTTCTTGTATCAAATATGGACTCTAGGCCCAAACAGTAATTTTATTGCAAACACACATGGTTTTTTCTATAAAACAATGGGCCTGGATCTGACCCAAATGGTCACTGACACAGTAACACACCCTAAACCATAATGTTTGCAAGGTTAGGTTGTCCTGCTGTGGAGGAGTTGTGAGGGCGGCTGGGCGGCGTGACGACAACACGATGCTGTGATGGGGGGAGGCCTGGGGCGCGGCAGTTCGAGTCTGGGACGCGGGGATTTGAGGCTAAGACGCGGCGGTTCGTGACTGGGATGCGATGCTATGGGGAGCGGTGGTTCTTGCTGGATCGCACGTTCTGATTCCCGGTGGTTCGAGGCGTATCAGCGACGGCATGCAGTGGTCCAAGGACGGTGGATGGTGGATGGCTGAGTTCATGGCAAAAACACTATGTTTTACTTTTAACAGGAGGTTGGTTGTTCTTGGTTGATGAAGTTATTATGGTGGTTACAGATTGGATGTGGCGGTGGATAGGGTGTGGGTGAGGCTCTAGTGAACTTTTGTTGTTCAGTGATGCAGATGAGATTAGGTATGAGGTTGGAGATGGAGTACCATAATTTTACTAAGTTAATAATTTTGCAAAGAAGGGACTGAATAAAGGACATAAAGGGAAAATCATATTTAAGTAAATATTAGTTTTGCAAATATACCCTTAATGAGGTTTGACCAAGACTTTGAAGAGTTTGACCATTTTAAGTAATCTAGACCTAATTGGAAGTACCTCATTGGACCACATGAGCATGATAAATCTAGTCCCAATTTTAGAAGGGTGTGGAAGAACTCACCTTTTTTTATAAGCCTACTTTTTTGGATTTAATTTGTCTAAAGTGAAAGGTGGCTTCTAGCGTAGAGTTGTTTGTTTATGGGTATATTGATATAGACCCAATTTTTTTCATTGTGAATGATTTTAAACCATTAGATATAATAATAAAATTTTCAATGGTTTAGATTTGTTTGTCCAAAAAAACAAAAACATAATTTATGACTCTTTTGCCCTTCATCTCTTTCACTAAGACTTCTCAATCATTCAAACTCAATCTCAGCCCTCAAGTTGCCATTAATGGGAGTGGTCGAGCTCTACAAATGGCCACCTGGATTGAAAATGAAATGATGGCTTTGCACATAACACTTGGCTGACCGTAAGGTAACAAGATTTCATAAACAAAAACACATAACACTGTAACTTTGTATTCTGAAACGATAGATCTCGAATTGCTTAATCATGTGCAAAGCATCATTGCTTAATGAAGACTTTGTCCCTCTTTCAGATTTAATTTTTAACATGTAACAATTGCAGAAAACAACCCAATCAAAATTAAAATCAACAAGAAATGATAACACAACCAAAGCTCCAGTAGTTACATCAAAGAAAAATTTAGAAATAAAAATAACAAATAGAAACCCCAAATCACAACCTATCTGTGACGGTGGGGTGATCTATGTGCCATTTTCCTTCTGATCAGATTATGTGTTCTCGGATCTCCTTTATGGTGTATTGGTGTTGAGAGCCTAGGATTATAATTCTGAAAATCACGAGACTTAGTGATACGCCCCGACGTCCCATTAAAGAAAACCCAAAGTATTAAGACCTAATTTCGTTATTATCGTTATATGGGTATAGTAAAACAGTGGAAAATTTAAAACTTAAAATTATAAACACATATATAAACATACATACAGCACATAACTATAAATATATACATACATGCCAGTATTGCTGTCAAGGGATTCCCCTCACCGATGCACTCCACACCTCGTCCCCTCTCAAAAATACAGTAAAAACCTCACTCACACCTATATTGATGGCACTGGCCCGAGCCATCATACACTACCATCCTCGTCTACATCCTGATGTCCGACAGGCACGGACACTCCTCCGCTATCGCTGGAAGAACTCCTGGCCGGCTGCACCTGAAACATCTGCCTGTAAAGTCTGCTATCCGAGGATGTAGTCATCTAGAAGATACCCGCGAAGACTCAAACCATAGCACGGACCTCTAGAGGTGCGGGTGCAAACCCGGGTACCAAGGCATCAAGAGGTACCATGAAGGGTACAGTGACAATCCCGAACATACGAGGCATCGGTGGTGCGTGTCCATCAGGCTGTCCTATCGAAAACGGGAAGGTCGTGCCGAAACGAAACGTGCCAACAAATCCGATGGGCGCTCCCTGCCCAAGCCCTGTAGTGATGGACACAGGACCCTATATACCGCGAAACGAGTGGCCGGGTCCACAAGCCACTCGTGCGGGTCTAAGCACTCCACCTCACAGGTCCCCGAGAGGGGGAACCCTGGATCCTGGCCGGGTCATCCATGGGTGGTCCCAGTGTGCCATCTGCTCTGTCGGAGTCTGAAGTACAAAACATATATATATATATACACAACACACAGCAAAAGAAAAGGGGATAAGAAGGCATATAACATCAAACGTGGAAAGGGTTTGGCCACATTTAGTTAAATAATGGCATACTAAACATACGTCTCCATAGTATATATATATATATATATATATATATATATATATATATAACACAATCATCCTCAATCCACATCTAGGATCTTTCCTCTACCCTTTATCATGATGCAATGCAAATGCTGTATGAATAATCTCCTCAGGTATCGGCCATATCCGGATATCACATCAATATAATCGACACGTCCCAGAGTCCCCGGTGCACACCCTCGTCCGCGGATGGAGGGTGCCCATGCAAAGCAATGGCACTATAGCTACACAACCCGGTGCACACCTCTGGACACAATCCAGGATGTTCATGCAATGCATGAACTATAGCTGCGACTAAAATAAAATGATCTCTGGATGGTCCGCCGTTAGCTTATCCCCGGGAATTCTCCCTCTGAGGCATAGACCCCACTCGACCACGTTTCAGGTCCACTCGACCATGTTTCAGGTCCCTCATATCACAGACCATGTTTCAGGTCACCCCCTAGTGCCATAACCGCTCATCATGATCTCATAGATAACCTCGAAATAATCTCATCTCATCAATCTCAGTCTCATATCATGATAATCATCTCGGTTAGGCACTGCTATCACATATCGTATGCAATTCTCAATACATCCTCGTGTATCAACATAACTTATGATTTACTCAATCCTCTAAGCACAATCATAACACTCATCATATCATCACAATCATCATCATATTTCCTCATGTCGTTAGTTCCATAATAATAAATACCAAAATATAATAATAATAATAATAATAATATAATCACTTTCAAAAATAATTATAACATTCATGTTATCATTCATCAAGTACCAAGTTCAAGTCAACCAGTCAAACAGGCAATCATCACGTAATAATTATAACATTCATGTTATAGTGTAATGACGATAAACGCACAATTCATATATCATCATCGGTACCACTAAGTAGTCCAAAATGTGGTATAGACATTGTCCATTACTCACTTTCGTGTAGGGTTTGGGTCGCCCTACGTCATTATCTAATTAAATGTAACCGCGTCATTTCCGACATTAAATAGTTTCTTTCCCCCACCTGGAGAGTTGTACGATGTCCGAAACGAAGCAAAACGAGACGTCCTCTAACCTCATCGATTCTATCCTGCATGATTCTAGGGCCTCAGAGCTTCCAAAATTTCATCTAAGCATCACATTGCGAAGCATACGTTACTAGGAGTTCATATTCGAAAACGGAATTGAATTCCGACAAACGAAATGAAAGATATTACGAGAAACATAACGAACGGAGTTTCGACATAAAATATGATGATTTACCTTCGGTTTTTGAAGAAACGGAGAAGAGAAGAACGTAGATATCGTCGATACGAACACAACGATGTGCTCCGGGTCATGACGGGACGATAGAAACTCTCAAACTCTTGCTAGTACTCTCTCTCTCTCTCTTGATTTTCTCTCTTTCTCACTCTAAAACTCTCTATTTTCTCCTCTTAACTCTCAGCTCTCGTTTCTGCTTTCTATTCTTTATCTTATGGCTTAAGTGACTTATGTTACGTAAGCCATTTTATTTTGCTGAAATTCGTGCTAGCGCTCGAGCGTTGGAAACCTAGTGCTCGAGCGTTCTGACGCTGGAGCGTTGGCTTTTCCACGCTCGAGCGTTGGAGGGCTGGTGGACCACCGTGCCATGCAACCAATCAGGAGCTGCCACGTAAGCCCTGATTGACACGTGGCAAGTCAAAGCATGGCCCTTGTCTGTTGACTTGGGCACTTGAGCGTAGATATTCCCACGCTCGAGTGTCGACTTCTGACAAAAAATCAACTCTTTGCGTCCAAGGTCCGTTCGATGTCCGATTGCGCTCAAATTTGAGATATCGACTCATTAGGACCTAATAAACAACCTAAAACCATCAAAAAGGTCTAACCTCATCTCTAAGTCCAAAATTATTATTTCACACTCAGACGTCTTAAAGACGATCACCAGCAAAACCCTAATTAGTCTATATGCCTCAAACTTGCCCGAAAAAGCCGCATACTTAACATGCAAGGGTTTCTAAACCTCAAACAACATCTCGACTATGTATTCCAAGTCCTAACCCTAAACCTTATATGTAAACCACACATAAAATCACGGATGTTACAATTAGCATTAGCCACCATGCCTCTATTTTTCTCGGATCCCCTCTCTCTCTGTTTGTGATTTTGTTGGTGATTGTGGTGGTAGTGGGGTGAGGAAGATGACAGGTGGGGTGGTGGATAGGGTGGGTGAGGAAGATGACAAGTGGGGAGAGATAAGGATAAAAGTGAGTTTTCATATGTGAAATTGTACCTCATGGGTGTACCCATAAACAAACAACCCCATGCTAGAAGCCACCAAAGTGAAATCATAAAGTAAGTAATCTCAATTGTTTATTTTTGACGAAAATCTCAATTGTTTATGAAAAATCATTAGTTTATATTCCAATATATCCATGATTTGTTATATATGTATATTTTATATCAATCCTTGAATTTTTTTTAACAATTAATATTACTTACTTTAATTATTCTGTATTGTTCACTTTAGAGTATCCGAATCCTTTTTAGATTTCAGTGACAATGCAGGACAAGACTACAAACAAATCACATGCAAGTAGCTCAAACTCTCATGAGTTTATCCCTTATATTATTCTTAATTTATGAATTCAAAAGTTTATTATCCAATTGAATAAGAGTCTTAGTAAAAAGTGTCATAAGATTTGTTATAAAAAAAAGCATCATAAGAATATTGATTAAGGAATCCAATAAAAACAAGTTTTTATTAGAAATATAAATATAACACTTTTCAAAATTTTGAATACATCACTTCCAAAGAAAATTTTTCTTTTTTGATTCCTTGACTAATATCCTTGAGACGACAAAAACTTGTATGAGCACAAACCTAACACATCATCATTGACCACAACCAATGATAAAATGACAACTCATTAAAAATTTAAAACAAAAAAAGAAAAAAAGAAAACTCCCCACTTTCTCTCCTCTCCAGCCCCCAAGGACCCATTTCTGTCATGAGAGCTCCTCTGCTAGCATCAAGATCCAACCCTTTGTATCAATACTTTAGAAGGAACTCTCTGAACGTAAATGTGATATGCTCCATGCACAGACTTGGATCTTGATAAATTGGAGTATTGCCATTGGATTTGGTAGATTGTGAAAGGCTTTTGGATTCATAGTCACAAACAAAGAACAATTATCAATGATTTTTCAGGCTTTATGCACAAAAATAGGGAAGCATTAAAGTGACACTTCAAGAACCTGGCAACCACGTGATTCTGGTGTTCAGCAAGTACACGCTAACACCACCACGTGTAAAGTTTCCCCATTATACGTCTTTTAATATGTAAAAGAATTTATTAATAATCCAAGAAAACTAAATGAAAGCACAAGATGGTGGGTTGTGAAATACAATCTAGTAACAAAGTATTGAGCGCACAAAACACAACCCATCTGAGATTTCTCCTTCCAGATTGCTCCATGATATGCCCATTTCAGCTAGTCAAGACAAGATGGATCCAGCAGCATCTAAGCCCAACTTTGTCAGGCCCATTCATAACAAACAAAAGCCAGCTTGGCTGAAGGATTTCTACTAGATCCTTCTAGAACCACATGATGCAAGTGATTGCAGTACTTTACATTCAGTTAGCATATTCCCTTTTCTGTTATTTACATTTCATCATTTACTGTACACCTGTCATATGATCCGAGAATGTAGGAAGCCTTTGCTTCTATTTAACAGATGAAAATGAAAGAGAAAATATTCATACAATTTTGTTTGTTCTTTCCCCTTCTTATTCTGGAGTTTGATTCCTGCTCGAAAGGGATCGCATCACTGGTGCTTTCATTACCGGACCCATGCCTAAAGCTGATAAACCCTCCTCCTCCGAGGAGGAGGAGGCCCTCACACAATGCCTTGCCCGAATGAAATCAATGCAAGAAGCTTTTGAACAGAACCTACAAACATACATTGCCACTAAACTTGACACCATCAGAGAACAACTTGCCACTGCAACCATAACACCCCCACCTTTCAACCCTCAACCACCATCCATTAAACCACCCAAGATCACCCTTCCTTCCTTCGATGGCTCCAATCCCTTGGATTGGATTTTCCAAGCTGAGCAATATTTTGACCTCACCCAAATTCCCCCTCAGCTGCGCCTCACCTATATTCCCTTCTTCATGCATGGCCAAGCACTCAGTTGGTTCAAGTGGCTTCAAGCCAACCATCAAGTCACAACATAGGAAGCATTCACCCGTGATCTCGAGCTCTGATTCAGCCCTCCCTCCTTTACAAACCACCAAGCCACCTTGTTCAAGTTGAAACAGGTGAACACTGTCATGGAATACCAACAACAATTCTAGACCATCGCTAATTGGGTTGTTGGTTTACCATCAGAGGTGTTGATGAACTGTTTCATTTCCGGTCTCAAGATTGAAATCCAGAGAGAGCTGGCTGTTCTTCACCCTATTTCCTTGAGCCATGCGATTGGCTTGGCCAAGCTGTTGGAAGCAAAGATCATGGATTCCAGACCACCACCCCACCGTTTTAGCCGCCACCCACCGACCACAAACCCTACCAACCCACCACCACTTCTAACCACCCCACCACCCAAGAACCCCACCCCAATCCGTTACGTCACCCCGATCCAACAACAGTAAAGGCACTCCAAAGCCCTTTGTTTTTATTGTGATGAGAAATATAGCCCTTCCCATAAATGGCAAGCCAAACATTTTCTCCTACTCATGCCCGATGACCCATTCACCCCACCCATTGATGAGCCTAGTGTTGACACGAGTGACATAGACAGACCGGAGAATTCGCCGCCGCCTTCGGATGAGCCCCCACCGAACGACGTTCATTTTCAGCTCTCTATGGCAGCGTTAGCAGGACCACCGTCGCCTCGTACCCTACGATTACAGGGACATGTGCATCAGATCAATGTCACCATTTTAGTGGACTCTGGAAGTTCACACAATATAATGCAACCGAGGGTTGCTGAGTTCCTTCGTCTTCCCATTGTGGCAATAACCCCATTTTCAGTCATTGTGGGCAATGAGGCGTTTATTCAATGTACGGGCTGCTGCCCCAATGTCCAAGTTCAACTGTCGGGCCAAACTTTCTCCATACCTTTTTACATCTTACCAATCCATGGGGCTGACTTGGTCTTGGGGGTCCAATGGCTCCAAACTCTTGGGCCTTTGATGAGTGTGATTTTACCTCATTTTTCATGTACATTTCTGCATGCATTTGCATATAGTTAGGCCAATTTAGTGTTGATTTTGTATAGTTTTTCCTTTGGAACGGATGAGGTGGTTTCTGTGTGTTGTTTTGCAGAAATTGGAGAAAAACTATGCATATTTGGCTATAATGAAGATTGGATGAATTAGAGCCTTAAAAGGGAAGAAAATGAGCTAAACAGAGCCCATCACGGCCTAGCCGTGATGCCTGTCACGGCCATGATCGGGTAAAACTGAAAAGGCAGAAAAGCTGAAAACAGAGTCTGTCACGGCCTAGCCGTGATGTACATCACGGCCGTGACCCAAAACCATCACAAGTCAGAGACCATCACGGCTTGGCCGTGATGGAGATCACGGCCATGGAATGGAGGCTCGCGACGCGAGCAATGTCTCGCCACGCGAGAGACCTAAAATGCCAAATGTTCCAGAAACAGAAAGCGTCACGGCCTGGCCGTGATGGACATCACGGCCGTGACGGGCGACGGACCTATAAATAAACCTGCACCGAACAGAATTAGGGATCTGCACTGGGAGGCAGGTGAGGTCAGGCGGTGGAGAGGGTTTCTACCCAAAAAGGGGGGCGTTTTCTCTGCTCTTGGATGGGGAGAAGATGGAGGAAGCTTGTCTATGAGTGTTCTCCATCCCTTTTCTCATTCTGTTTTGTATTTCCTTTTATCATGAGTAGTTAAATCCTCATTGTTGGGGTTAGATGTAACTTTTCTGAACTTGTTGTATTTGATTTGGTGTTTAATGCAAGTTTCTATTTCGTATGAGTATGTGATTCTGTGTTTAATGCTTTCCTTGGATTAGCTACCCATAGGAATGATATGTTGCTTTAATAGATGACTGAAAGGTTGGTGTTAAGGCATGCTCATGAATCATATGCCAAGTGGGTCAAGAATCTAGACATAGGTGTTGGCTGCTTGCAATCTTATAAGTCTTAACTTAATGCAAAATCACAAATTAATCCACCTAAGACATTAGGGTTTGATTTGGGGTTTTAGGCTCAATGCACCTAAGACATTAGGCTTGAGTATTTTAGAAAAGGCTTGATTGACATAATTGAATTAGGACTTGTGTTAGAAGCCATTTCATTGCAACTGAGGGAGGATTAGTGTAGTCTAACCCTGACAATTCTAGCCACATCCCTGTTTGCATACCAAGTGTTTGACAAAATTCTAAAAAGGCAAAAATATTTTGTTTCTTTATTTTCTGTTTAATCTCTCATACTTTATTTCAGTCTAGATAGTTGTTAAGCTTGCGAATTGGTAATTGACAACCAATCCCTGTGGATACGATAACCGGTCTCACCACCGTATTACTTGATTGTGACGAGGTGCACTTGCCTTTATTTATATTTCTAAAAATCAAGCATCAAGTTTTTGGCGCCGTTGCCGGGGATTGGTTTTGTCAATATCATTAGTAACAAATGAGACAACTAGTTTAGACATTTTTTATTTTATTTTTCTGTATATAATTGATCTCTTTCTTTTGTTAAGTTTTGTATATATTTGTTTTTGTGTTTCTTTGATCTTGGGCTTAATTGTCTGTGAGGTGAAAAATTGATTAGACAGGATCATGGACTATAATTATTATCAGCCATCTGATGCAGAATTGGAGATATCTGAGTTGCAGCTGCGGGTAGATATGCTGCAATTAGCCGTAAACATCCAACAAGTGAGTAATGAGCTGTCAAGGGCAACTGTCTCTCCTCCACCAGTGGTAGGTTATGCTGAATGGGGAAATCAATTTCCCAACACTTCCACTCCATGGTGGGGGAACCCTCCAAACAATACTTTGATGGATGAAGGGGAACATTGGGAATCTTCCACACCTTGGTATGATGAGCCATCCCCATTGGAAGTTGCTTGGGAGAACTTCAAATCCGCATTCCCAGTCGAGGTTGAGCAACCTATCCCGGATAGTCAACCTCACTTAGAGGCCGTTTTGGAGAACTTCATGGCAACAACAATGGAAGAATTAAAGAATCAAGAAGATACCATTCGAAGTCTCGGGGTACGTATTGAGGAACTCTCTAACCTACTATCCAAAATGCCAAATGGGAACTTGATGGATGATGATGAAGATGATGCAATGATGGATGAGGAGGAAGAAGAATTGGGAGCAACCGAGTCAAGAAGTGAAGACCCTGTTTTGGAGAACATAGTTGCGCCATTCCCCATTGAACCCTTGACTAAGGAGCCTGAAAGGAAGAGGCAATTGGAGGACATCTATTTCACCATGCTTGGAGATGATGAAAAACTTTTGGAATTAGATGGTGCTATTGGTTCCTATGCATGTGTGGAATGTGATGGGAGAAACACTTGTGTGGTTTGTGCGGAGATTTCTGCATATTTGGAAGGTGATGGATTTGGCAATGCTGAGAGTGAAGATTGTCCGAAGCAGAAGCAGAACCAATGATCCTCTCGAATTGTTTGCCACCTCACATTTTAAAGCGAGTCAACAATGGAGTTCGTGCCTCTACCCGAGATTGAACCCCATTTTTATTGGGAAGATTTTGTGGATGAAGGGGTCAATTTTGACCCAAGAGGGAGTGAGAAATTCAACACATTTGGTGAGGTCACCATGATTTTCAAGAGCTCACTCCCATATTTATGCTGCAAACCGTGGGATCCGATTGAAGGATCTTACATGGTTAGCATTCCTTGGTCCTTATACCACAGGTTATGGGATCCAGGTGGATGCTTCTTAATAAGTCAAGCTAGTGACGTTAAAGAAGCGCTTATTGGGAGGCAACCCAACTTTTCTTAACCCTTCTCTTTAGTTAATTTTGTTTTTGCTTTAACCTCTTGAATAATTTGAGAAGCTCAAGAGGTTTGTTAATAATTTTGTTAAGTGTCTTCAGATTTTGAATAAAGGAAGGAGAAAAAGAGCAGGGAGAAACAAAGCCAGAAAAGCAAAGTCAGCACCCGCTACCGCCTCGGTAAGCCGTTCCAATTTTTTTGCTTTATTTTATTTTTCTTCTCCCCTCTCCAACTTGATTGTTTACATTAGGGACAATGTAAATCTTTAAGCTTGGGGTAGGGGTAATCTTTTTGCTTGCATTGTAAATATTGCATTCATATAGGCTTAAGTTTGCATGATCACATGATTCGGTTACCCCTGCTTAGATTGAGCTTATGATTGTGAGAACTAAGTGCCAATTAAATTGTGATAGTGGATTTTTGAACCCAATTCTGTTTATTCTTGTGATATGGCTGCAAATGAATATGCTTGAGATGATCTTGGATAGTTGATGATTAGCATATGTTTCTTTAGACTTGTGTTTTTCACTGGTTCTTGAACTGATAAATGTGAGCTTTTGAGCCATTAGGGGGTACTCACTAAATCTGCCCCCATTCTTTGTATAGAGTGTTATTCCTCTTGGTTTGTTTTCTCTAGAACTTGACTTGAAACCATTTTAAAGCTTGAAATTTTTTGAAAACATTTTTGAAAATGATTGAGGCAATAGGTATTTTTCTGGCCTTCTGAGTTTTGAATGATGAAATGCTACCCCTTAGTTGCCCAATTTTGAGCCTGAATGAATAAAATGCTTTTCTTGGTACCCTGAAAATTTTTGATACATATACTTGATAAGGGACCTTCTAAAGTATTACAAAAGGGTAAAAAGGTAGTTGAAAGTTTGGGATGAAAGAATCAGAAAAAAAAATAATTCTCTTGAGATGAAAAATTTCCCCTTCTCCAAATAAAAGAAAAAAAAAATAATAATAAAAAAATAAAAATAAATAGAGATGGGGATGACAAAAAAAAAAAAAAGAGAAGTGAAAAATAAAAGAAAAAGAAAGAAAAGAAAGGTGGAAAAATGTATTGAAAACCCAAGAAGGTATTTTAGAAGGTGTCTTGTGTTGAAATGTTTGATACTTGGTTTAGCCTTTTGAAATATCCCTTTTCTTGTTATCCCCACCTAAAGATTAATCCCATGGCCACGTTACAACCAAATAAAGACCTCTTGATTCTTAAATGTTTTCATAAATAAAGTGGAGATTTGGTTGATAGTCAAGCATATGGTAGGAATCATTCCTTGAGGAAAATGGAGCGAATTGTTATATATACTTGAACACTTGAGTGAGTGAGGCAAGAAAGAGAGCCAAGCAAATAAACAAGCTTGGGGTGAGCTTCAAGTGAGCAAGAGTGCCCGAATCAGTGAGAATGTGAGTCTAGGAAACTTAAGCCCCTAATTGGACTTGAATTGATTGTCTCTTGCTGAAATAATTGAATTACCTATTGCTTGGATCATTTACTCGAGTTCTTGGTTCACTATCCATGCTTTGACTGTTTATCTCTTCTGGCCTTAGTTTTTGCTTGAGGACAAGCAAAGTCTTAAGCTTGGGGTGATTTGATGAGTGTGATTTTACCTCATTTTTCATGTACATTTCTGCATGCATTTGCATATAGTTAGGCCAATTTAGTGTTGATTTTGTATAGTTTTTCCTTTGGAACGGATGAGGTGGTTTCTGTGTGTTGTTTTGCAGAAATTGGAGAAAAACTGTGCATATTTGGCTATAATGAAGATTGGATGAATTAGAGCCTTAAAAGGGAAGAAAATGAGCTAAAAGAGCCCATCACGGCCTAGCCGTGATGCCTGTCACGGCCATGATCGGGTAAAACTGAAAAGGCAGAAAAGCTGAAAACAGAGTCTGTCACGGCCTAGCCGTGATGTACATCACGGCCGTGACCCAAAACCATCACAAGTCAGAGACCATCACGGCTTGGCCGTGATGGAGATCACGGCCATGGAATGGAGGCTCGCGACGCGAGCAATGTCTCGCCACGCGAGAGACCTAAAATGCCAAATGTTCCAGAAATGAAAGCGTCACGGCCTGGCCGTGATGGACATCACGGCCGTGACGGGCGACGGACCTATAAATAAACCTGCCTTTGAACAGAATTAGGGATGCACCTGGGAGGCGAGCGAGGTCAGGTGGCGGTGGAGAGGGTTTCTACCCAAAAAGGGGCGTTTTCTGCTCTTGGATGGGGAGAAGATGGAGGAAGCTTGTCTATGAGTGTTCTCCATCCCTTTTCTCATTCTGTTTTGTATTTCCTTTTATCATGAGTAGTTAAATCCCCATTGTTGGGGTTAGATGTAACT
The DNA here is from genome assembly GCA_030762895.1 of Sophora flavescens. Classification (NCBI taxonomy): domain Eukaryota; kingdom Viridiplantae; phylum Streptophyta; class Magnoliopsida; order Fabales; family Fabaceae; genus Sophora; species Sophora flavescens. Next base: position 208,599,787 of record CM061063.1, on the reverse strand, counting down.
TTTCTGAACTTGTTGTATTTGATTTGGTGTTTAATGCAAGTTTCTATTTCGTATGAGTATGTGATTCTGTGTTTAATGCTTTCCTTGGATTAGCTACCCATAGGAATGATATCTTGCTTTAATAGATGACTGAAAGGTTGGTGTTAAGGCATGCTCATGAATCATATGCCAAGTGGGTCAAGAATCTAGACATAGGTGTTGGTGCTTGCAATCTTATAAGTCTTAACTTAATGCAAAATCACAAATTAATCCACCTAAGACATTAGGGTTTGATTTGGGGTTTTAGGCTCAATGCACCTAAGACATTAGGCTTGAGTATTTTAGAAAAGGCTTGATTGACATAATTGAATTAGGACTTGTGTTAGAAGCCATTTCATTGCAACTGAGGGAGGATTAGTGTAGTCTAACCCTGACAATTCTAGCCACATCCCTGTTTGCATACCAAGTGTTTGACAAAATTCTAAAAAGGCAAAAATATTTTGTTTCTTTATTTTCTGTTTAATCTCTCATACTTTATTTCAGTCTAGATAGTTGTTAAGCTTGCGAATTGGTAATTGACAACCAATCCCTGTGGATACGATAACCGGTCTCATCACCGTATTACTTGATTGCGACGAGGTGCACTTGCCTTTATTTATATTTCTAAAAATCAAGCATCAGCCTTTCATCTCTGATTATACAATTCCCTCAATCCAATTCACCCATAACCATCAAACCATTACCCTAACAGGAACCAACCCTTATGTTCCCTCTGCTGCCTCCTACGCCCAATTCAACATATTTGTCTTCACCAACTCCATCGACTCTATCCACTCCATTTCCTACACCAAGATCGAACCATCCGATTGCACAACACCTACCCAACCCGACTTCACAACCTTACACCCAGACCTTGCCGCCCTACTCTCCCAATTTACCAACATAGTCACAACCCCCCAAGGACTCCCCCCTGGTCGTGCCCAAGCACACCACATTCACCTTCTTCCAGATTCACCACCAGTCAATGTGAAGCCCTACCGTTACCCATAATGCCACAAGGAAGTCATGACCCAAATGATCCAACAAATGCTCCAAGAGGGTATCATAAAGCCTAGCATCAGCCCATTTTCCTCCCCGGTACTCCTTGTTAAAAAGAAATGGATCGTGGCGGTTTTGTGTCGATTATCGAGCCTTGAACTCCATTACTGTCAAGGACCGACTTCCAATTCCAACAGTCGATGAACTGCTTGATGAACTCCATGGCTCCATCGTGTTTTCCAAATTGGACCTTCGATCCGGTTATCATCAAATTTTAATGGCACCAGAGGACATATTCAAAACTGCGTTTTGTACAGTTGATGGACACTTCGAATTTCTGGTCATGCCATTTGGGTTAAGCAATGCACCATCTACTTTCCAGGAAACCATGAATTCGGTGTTCAGGGCTTTCTTGAGGAAATTTGTTATTGTCTTTTTCGATGACATTCTTGTGTATAGCATGGACTGGTTACCCCACTTGGATCATCTCACTCGGGTGCTACAGACTCTAAGTCACCACCAGCTCTTTGCTAAGTATTCAAAATGCACTTTTGGTGTTTCGATAGTGGATTATTTAGGCCATATGATCTCCAAAGAAGGCGTAGCAGCCGACCCATCCAAGGTTCAGGCCATCCAAGAGTAGCCACGACCCAAGACCCTCTCTCAACTCCGCGGTTTTTTGGGCCTCACAGGTTACTATCGGCGTTTCGTGCGTGATTATGCACTCCTTGCTAGCCCATTAACCGACCTCCTCAAGAAGAATTCTTTTTCTTGGTCTGCTCCGACCCAATCTGCTTTTGAAAAACTCAAACAATGCATGATGACTCTCCTAGTCTTGGCTTTACCTGATTTCTCACAGGTGTTTGATGTTACTACCGATTCTTCCGCCACCACCGTAGGTGCGGTGCCGTCTCAGGATGCACATCCTCTTGCATTTTTCAGTAAGAAACTATGTCCCAGGATGCAACTGGCTTCGGCTTATGACCAGGAAATGTACGCCATTACTGAGGCAGTTTGCAAGTGGCGTTAGTACCTGTTAGGGTGCCATTTTCGCATTTACAAGGACCAAAGGAGCCTCAGGAACCTGCTGTCTCAAACCATTCAGACACCTACCCAACAAAAATGGCTTACTCGACTCCTAGGCTTTGATTATGAAATTCTCTATACTCCGGGTCGCACTAACGTGGTTGCTGATGCTCTCTCTAGATCCCCTCCCTCTGCAGAGACCACCTTCTCAGCAATTTCATCATGTCAGCCACTGTTGCTGGATCAACTCACGACCTTCTACACTGAGCATGAGGTAGGTAAAAGAATGATGCTTAAGTTTCAGCAACAAGACAATTCTATGGCTGCCTTTTCTATTAATCGGGGCATTCTGTATTACAAAGAGAGGTTGTTCATTCTCGCCGAGACCCTCCTTTGTGACTTGCTGCTATCAGAGTTTCATACCTCCCCATTGGGTGGACATTCCGGCATAAAGGCCACGCTATCTCGGCTAGCCGCTTCCTTTGCTTGGCCTCAAATGGCTAAGGATGTTAAGAACTTTGTCAGGGATTGCTCTATTTGCCAGCAAAATAAACCGTTCAATCAGAAACCTAAGGGCTTGCTACAACCTCTCCCCATTCCTACTCGAGTTTGGAAAGACATATCAATGGATTTCATTACGCACCTTCCTCCGGCTAAGGGCAAAACAGTCATCTGGGTAATTATCGATCGCCTCACTAAGTTTGCTCACTTTGTGGCGCTTCCCACACAATTTTTTGCTGCGACTCTTGCCCCAATTTTTATTGCCGAATTTTTTTGCCTTCATGGTATGCCTAAACCAATTGTCAGTGACCGGGATCGGGTCTTTGTGAGCAAGTTCTGGAAGGAACTATTCCGCCTCTGTGGAACCAAACTTACCTTCAGTAGTGCCTACCATCTGCAAACGGTTGGCCAAACCGAGGTAACAAATCGTATATTGCAGACTTATTTACGTTGTTTTGTAAGTGATGCACCTCACTTGTGGATTCAGTATTTACCATTAGCATAATTTTGGTACAATTCTACCTTCCAATCAGCTATTCGCATGACTCCGTTTAAGGCTCTTTATGGGCGTGCCCCACCCACTCTACGAGATTATGTCACGGGTTCCACCTCTGTTGTGGTGTTGGATGATTCTCTTAGCATTTGCCGCCAAATCTTACAGCTGCTCATTGACAATTTGGTTGTAGCACAGATGCGGATGCACTCTCAGGCTAACAATCATCACCAAAATAGTAGTTTCAAGGAGGGAGATTGGGTTTGGCTTCGTTTACAGCCTTACCGCCAAGTCTCTATGCGTGGCCGTCACTCACCAAAATTGGCCAAGTGGTTCTTTGGCCCTTACAAAATAACTAAAGTTCTTGGTCCTGTTGCTTATGAACTCTTGTTTCCTCCTGATGCCAAGATTCATCCAGTATTCCACATTTCGAAACTCACACCTTTTCATGGCATTCCTCCGGCAAACACCCCTGCGTTGGCTCCTTCCATCACTGGTACTTGGGTCACTTTGCAACCACTGCAGTTGCTGGGTTCTCGCTGTTTACACACAACTGCAGGCACCCGCAAGCAGATTTTAGTTCATTGGGAGGGACTTCCTGCGACAGAAGCAACATGGGAAGATTATGAGGACTTGCTAAAGTCTTATCCCAACCTTGAGGACAAGGTTGTCGTGGACCCAGGGAGTATTGATATGCCCATTTTAGCTAGTCAAGACAAGATGGATCCAGCAGCATCTAAGCCCAACTCTGCCAGGCCCATTCGCAACAAACAATTAAGCCAGCTTGGCTGAAGGATTTCTACTAGATCCTTCTAGAACCACATGATGCAAGTGATTGCAGTACTTTACATTCATTTAGCATATTCCCTTTTTTGTTATTTACATTTCATCATTTACTGTACACCTGTCATATGATCCGAGAATGCAGGAAGCCTTTGCTTCTATTTAACAGATGAAAATGAAAGAGAAAATCAGAGAAGATATTCAGAGAATTTTGTTTGTTCCTTCCCCCTCTTATTCTGGAGCTTGATTCCTGCTCGAAAGGGATCGCATCACTCCAACAACTAAAGCTCATGAGCAGAAAATTGGTATTGTACTTAGATCATTGGCTTGATGCCAAATTTGCATAACAGCAAAAGACCAAAGGATTTCGTCGGATCTTGATGATGGGTAAAGGAGCTCTCATGATGGAAATAGGTCATTGGGGGTAGGAGAGAAGAGGGAAAGTGGATAGTTTTTTATATTTATTTTAATATGTTGTTATTTTATCATTGGTTGTCTAGGTTGTTCTAACGATGATGTGTTAGGTTTGTGTCAAAAAAAAAAGTATTTCTTTTTGAAACATTGGTCAGTATTCTCCATTGAATAATTATATGACGAAAATATAACATTCAATCGTGGTAAAAATATTTTGAATCTAACTACTTTTACTTACAAATTATATTATTCTCAAAATCTTTGGTAATCATTAAATGTGTATAAAAAACTTTTTTAATTATTTTGTCGGTCAACTTACATCTCCCTACAGCCTGGAAATGCTCTTAAGCCAACTCAATAAAACACAATTATAAGAAAAATAAAATAAAGGAAACAAAAATAATCTAAAAAATTGTAAAAATGAATGAGTTTGAACATGAATTTTGTGATACCCAGGCTGACGAGTGCAGGGAGTGGTTGCCGGTGCAAAAAGGAATGAACAACGAACGGTTCCTGACAAGCTTTTAGGTGGAGGGACATATGAATGAATCGATTACACATCCGAATGAGAGAGATACTGAGACTGTAGGTATGAGATATACATTTTATGATGTCTTATATAAATTGATTGGTACTACCTATACCAACAAGATGCATCTTCTTTTCGGTAGCCCATTACTTAAGAACTCCACAGTTAAGCGTGCTTGACTTGAAACAATTATAGGATGTGTGATATTTTATTAGGAAGCGTGTGAGTGAGGACAAAATATACGCTTAACAACCAGTAATGTTACAATTTCTAGATTAATCACAATTTTAAAACTTTTAACATCTCTCCTTAATTATTGGTTTAAACTTTAAAGGTAATAACAAAAAAATAAATAGCGTGGGATGTAGTTTATGACCATATTTAAAATTTACTTTTATTTTGATAAACTTTAAGACATTTGAGTGTAAGGTACTTTTTAAAAACTGGTATATTATATATTATATTACGATATATATCAAAGACTTCAGTAACTTATCTATGAAGAATTATATGACTTCCGTTTGTTTTAGATTTTGATAGAATTGATTTTGGAAGAATTGATTTTGAAAAAATCAAGGTTAAAAAAATTGATTGTGTTTGGTAACAATATTTTAAAAGTGGGTTTAGAAGAATTGATTTTGTTTGGATGATAAAATAAAATCATTTTTGAAGTGTAAATTTGTACAATTTTGTGGGTCATATATCTAGAATCAATTATTTTCAACGGAAAAGCTAGAATTTTTTGCTTCCACAAAACTCAATTTTGACCCACCAGAAATAAATTATTTTCAATGGAGTTTCGTAAACAAACGTATGAACAGTATCCAGATGCAATAACAGTGATACTTTGAGAAGAATCTCAACCACAGAAAGATGATATATATGAATGACAAGTTGTACCATGGACCAGTTTCATAGGTGGTTCTATAACTTTTAACCGTTGGATTTTTATGTATTCATAGTAATATAATGCATGCGTCCTTCAACGCTGATTCCCCCCCCCCCCCCCCCCCCTCTCTTTCTCATTATTCCCTTCACGCCTTCCTTGCAGTGACGAATACATCTAACTTGCTTAAATATTTCAAAACATATATGTACGAAACAATCAAATATAAGAAATAGGAAGACTTGAGCTGGAAAAAAACAGGAAATAGGAAGATTTTCCCTCCTCCATTAAGATCCCTATCATCAATATGCTTTTCAATAAACTATTAGATATACACATCAAGAGATAAAAGCAACGCAAAAATTCAACCTGATAGATGATATTGGTGACAATGATAGTTTCTTAAACGCCACAAATTATATGCCCTACTACAAGTTTTAGTATACCGCGAATGAAGTGACATGTAGAGTTATATAGGGAGGATTTTTATATAATAAATTAAGGAGAATGTTAACCAGTACTCTAAATGTATCGATTAACGAGTTAAGAAAAAAAAATATCTTACTAGAAAGAGGTGTATTTAATGTTTTGAAAAGAGAAACACTTGATTTTTTAATAAAATCTTATTATACTTAAATTTCTTAATCAATATTTCTAGGACACTAATTAGTAAGACTCATGTATTAACGTGGGAGCAAGTCCCCCACTAGTACTATATATTCGTTTGTTAAAATGTCACTCTAGCTGATATGAGGTCCTGAGCTATTGTGTAGGTTCGATGACTTTGTCTTATGGGTACTTTCCGGATAGTTTGTAATTGAAGAGAGTGAAATGTGTTATCCTGATTTTCATTAAACTTTGGAACTTAATTAATGGTGGTGGAGCTTTATAATGTTCAACGTTCTATCGAGATCAGTATTGTTTTCTTGTATATTTGGCCTTGGTTATCAAAACAGATTGAGACGCGCATTAGAGGTAGAGCTCATGAGACACATTTCCGATAATTGGAGCTATATATAGAGCTGAAAATTAATTGCTTAGACTCGTCACTCAATTCACATAATCTATTGGCCAAATACACAAAAACGCATGCGGAACATGCCTCATTCCACAGTCCTTCCTCACGCCAAACTAATCGTTTATAGCCATAGCTGAAGAACACGTATAGATAAGGGTCTCTCTCTCTTGATCAACGATGACGTTATGAACAGTCTTAACATCGTTACCTTTCTCTGGATTTGTTTAGCATTTTTTATTTTTTCCGAAATTGGCCATCATTTTATAAAAATTATAACAATTCAGTCTTTTTTTTTAACATAGTTACTTTTCTCTGGATTTGTTTAGCATTTTTTATTTTTTTTTGAAATGGTCCATCATTTTATAAAAGTTATATCAATTTAATCCTTTTTTATCATATTTTAGATGAAAAGGACCATATTAAAACCTAAAATAAAAATAAGGGACCAAAATAGAACAAAAAAATAAAAGAATGACTAAATTGAAACTTAAAATAAAGATAGGTGACCAAAAGTATAATTTAATTTTTTTTATAAACAAAAAATATTATTACATGGTACAAGGATAGCCCGATACATCAACAAATTCAAAAAAGTAGCTAAACCAGAATAGACATTAGACAACCCACTCACTATTTTTTAAATCACGGTTTAAAAAGTAAACTCGTGAGCTGTACTCAGGATAATTAGTGTTCTAATATCATTATTTCAAATTCCATTTCTTGATTGTTCATTAAGTGTGTGTTTGGTTCTACTTCTGGAGGCACCAGAAGTTCTTATGTACCCACTACAAGAAAAAATGAATTTAGCGAGGACCAAAGGCCGTCGCAAACAACTTAAATCCGTCGCAAAACACATGTTTCTGACGGATTTGCGACGATCATAAATCCGTCACATATTGGGTCGTCGCAAACATTTTTTGACGGTTTTTTTAAATGACCGTCGCTAATTAGCGACGGCATGGCCGTCGCAAATTATAGAAATTAGCGACGGCCTACCCGTCGCAAATTATAAAAATTAGCGACGACTTGACCGTCGCAAATCAACATAAATTAGCGACGGTATGACCGTCGCAAATTGCAACACATTTTTATAAAACTAAATAATTTAGTTAACTAATTTTTTATTAATTAATTATTTAAAATATGAATTATTTTTAATTAATTATTTAATATTTAATATAAAATTCAAAATTAATATAAACATTAGTTATTTTTTTATATTAATTATAATTTCGACTATATTATGATAAATGAATAATAATTTTAAACAATAAATGGAATTCATAAATAAAACCAAATTGTTTTGACAGAGTGCATACATCATACAAAATAAAATCTAATATTAAAGAAACTAATAACCCAAACTAATATCCCTCTCTATAGCCCCGCATTAACAAATCTGTAAAGGATCGATCATCCTCGTCACTGGTCTGCCGATGACCCTCAGGCTGGGACGGTGGTGGTGGCGGCGATCGTGGGGTGAGGGTCTTTGGTTCCTAAACGCAAGCATGAGCTCTCTCTATGCATTTTGCCATCATCTCTATCTGCTCCATCATCTCGTGGTTCATTGAGTAAGCACCTGCCAATTGATCTCATCCCGAGCTACCAGTTTCTGTCGCATCTTGACCATCTCCGCAGACTCATGAGACTGGCGGGGCCTAGTACACTACTTGAAAACTTGAATTTTCGGACGGAATTTTCGGACGGAAATGTTTCCGTCCGAAATTTTTGAAAATTTGAGGGAGTTTGAGCAGTTGTGTTATTTTTATATTTTCCTTAATCAAATCAAATCCGTCCAAAATTTGGACGGATTTCAGACGGCTTGTGTTATTTTTATATTTTCCTTGATCATCGAAATCCGTCCAAATTTTTGGACGGATTTTGATGCATTGTGTTATTTTGTATATTTTCCTAGATTAATCTTGCATCAAATCGAAATCCGTCCAAATTTTCGGACGGATTTTCAATTTGATTTGTTATTTTGTATATTTTGCTTGATTTATCTTGAATAAAATCAAATCCGTCCGAAATTTTCGGACGGATTTCAGACGGATTTGTTATTTTCGATATTTTGCTTGATTTATCTTGCATCCGTCCGAAATTTTCGGACGGATTTCAGACGGATTTGTTATTTTCGATATTTTCCTAGATTAATCTTGTATCCGTCTGAAATCCGTCCGAAATTTTCGGACGGATTTCAGACGGATTTGTTATTTTGTATATTTTGCTTGATTTATCTTGCATCTGTCTGAAATCCGTCCAAAATTTTCGGACGGATTTCAGACGGATTTGTCTCCTCATTTTTTCAGCAGACCCGCGCGCGCGTAAAAGCCCTCCTCCTTCTTCTTTTTGGGTGAAAAATTTAAATAGTATAATTCTAAACTTAATAATCTAATAGCCTATTCTATTTGTTGTTCAGCTGGAAAATAAGAAACCCCTCCTTCTCCGTTTGCGTTTGCGTTTTGATGCATCTCGCAACTGTTCATCGATAATCGCCATCCTCATCTGCGTCTGCGTCTGCATCTGTATCTCGCCACTGTTCATCTCCATCGATCATCTGACCTCCTCTGTTGCTTGCTTTTTTCTCTTGCTAGGCGCTCCACTGTTCATCCCCATCTCGTCTACGTTTGTTGAAAAGCTTGGTGAGCAGACGGTATATTTGCTGTTGAAAAGCTCTTGGAGACTTTTGTTGAAAAGGTTGGTGCTAACCTTTAACCTTCAATATTTTGGTATCTGTATTGTCCCTATTTTCTTCCATTGATACATTGTACAGTTTGAGGGTTTGAGTAACAATGATTTTTACTCTATTGCCAATTTTAATGATGTTTCTTGCACTCTCGTATGCTCTGTCTTTGTATTTGTTATCTTTTATAATTGAATGAATTTATTGTTGCTCTCAAGCTGTTTGGTGAAACACCTGAACCACTATGTAGTTTACTTTGATTGGTGATTTACCCTCTTGCCTTCTTTATCATGAGATGGTCTGATCCTTATGATGTGTGCAAGGTTTATGAAATTTGGAATTATTTTCACTTCTGAGGATCTTTGGAGCACTTCACAGCCTCTTAGGGAGTGCTATCTTCCTATCTCAGATCATCACTGAAAGCCATCTTAAGCTTTAGCAAAGAAGGTAAGAGCTATCTCACTTTTACCCTCACTCATATCTGTTTTTCTGCTCTTGATGGATATCATTAACTTTGCTAGTTGATTAATATAAACCAAATCTAGGGGTTGAATTTTCAGAACAATATCTGTTAATATCCAGCCTCTTTAAACAATCATTATGAGAACATTATTATATGACATTTGTGCTGGCAAAAATTCTTGGTGGTGATGAATGATGTTTTTGGATATTGATTTTGATACTTATGAGTTTGGCCTTTTGGCCCTTTCTCTTCCTTAGAACACCTGGCGTTGCAGTCTAATCCAACCTTCATTGGAGAAATACCTCCAAGTTTGGGTAGTGTTGCTAGTCTGAGAGTTCTGAACCTGTCCCAGAACAACTTACAAGGAAACATCCCAAGACAGATTGGTGGTTTGGTTTGTCTAGAGCAACTTGACCTCAGTTATAATAACTTGAGTGGTCAAATCCCCAAGGAAATTGGAGGTCTGAAAAGTATGACCATTTTGGACCTCAGTTGGAATAAAATTGAAGGTGATCTGCATTATTCTCTTGGATAACTTGAACATCTTCAGAAGATGGATTTGAGCTCTAACAGGCTTAGTGGAAGAATACCTCCTGATTTAGGAAAGCTTAAGAGGTTAGTCTTGCTTGATATGAGTCATAATTTTATTGGTGGGCCTATTCCTGAAACACTATCAAGTTTGGAGCATTTAGAATATTTACTCATTGATGACAACCCCATCAAGGCAGGGATACCCCTCTTCATAGGGAACCTTTGGAAGCTCAAATCAGTGAGCTTCTCAGGGTGTGGATTGATTGGCTCCATACCCAATTCTTTCTCTTCCTTGAAAAACCTTTCAGCTCTCTCCTTGGATAACAATAGCCTCAGTGGCCCAACTAGAAGTTATAGGCTCCGGCTTTTTCCATTATAGAGAGTTAGATATATGGAAGAACCACTCAGCAAGGCATGTCTTAGTGGTATCTATTTTAGAGTTTGTCAGTTTTCTTATGTTAAGAGTGGGGAGGTAATAGAGTTGCTCACTTGCTCATGCCTTAGCATCACTAACTTTCTCTTTCAGGGACACCACTTGGGTAGAGGATGCTCTATTTTCAATCAACAATCTAGCCATGCTTGATGTATTATCTTTGGCTTCACTTTTATATTTATAATCCTATAACTAATTGATCACCAAGATATAGTCCTATTTATAAGGTTGGGCAATTTGAATCCTAAACCAATACAAAAACCAGATCAAATCAGTTGTTGAAGATCCATAAAATGCGGTCACGGCCGTGATGGGCATCACGGCCTGGCCGTGACAGATTCTGCCTAGTAGGGGTCTGGCTCAGTTGACATGTCACGGCCGTGATGGGCATCACGGCCTGGCCGTGACAGCTTCTGCCTTACTAAATGGTCTGTCACGGCCGTGATGGGTATCACGGCCGGGCCGTGACAGATTATGCCTAGAAGGGATCTGGCTCAGTTGACATGTCACGGCCGTGATGGGCATCACGGCCTGGCCATGACAGCTTTTGCCTTACTAAATGGTCTGTCACGGCCGTGATGGATATCACGGTCGGGCCGTGACAGATTCTACCTAGAAGGGGTCTAGCTCAGTTGACATGTCACGACCATGATGGGAATCACGGCCTGGCCGTGACAGCTTCTGCCTTACTAAATGGTCTGTCACGGCCGTGATGGGTATCACGACCAGGCCGTGACAGATTCTGCCAAGAAGAGGTCTGGCTCAGTTGACATGTCACGGCCGTGATGGGCTTCACGGCCTGGCCGTGACAGCTTCTGCCTTCAACGCTTCACTAAATGGTCTGTCACGGCCGTGATGGGTATCACGGCCTGGCCGTGACAGATTCTGCCTAGAAGGGGTCTGGCTCAGCTGACATGTCACGGCCGTGACAGATTCTGACTTTTCATTCTTCCTTTTCTCCTAGTTTATATATAACATGAATTAGTTTCAATTCTATTCAATGATACATATATGCCTTGTTAAATTTTTATTTACATGATACAGAATATAGAAATTCTCGAGCATCGAAAGTGGATGTATAATAGACTTCTTCCAAATCGGGGGAGAGGGGGGGGGGGGGGGATTAAGAAGGGAATTTGTAGAAGGTGTCCGAGATTTTGTTAACCAAGCAACTAGGCAACCTCAATATTCTCTTAATGGTAGTACACTTAGGTGTCCTTGTAAAAAACATGGAAACAAAGCTTTCTTAACTCCGGATGAGGTTATGGTTGATTTGTATAAGCATGGTTTCAAGCCAAGCTATTGGTGTTGGGATTCACATGGAGAAAGTTTGTTGAGTTCAAATGATAGAAACGCAAGCAATGTGCACGAAGAAGGTACATGTAGTCAGTCGTTAGGTGCTGAGCCACAAAGAAATCCATGTGAATCAATGATTTTTGATGCTGTTGGGCCAGAAATTATGGGCGAGATCGAGAGACACATGGAGGAGCCTCCAAATGGGGAAGCAAAGAAATTTTATGATTTGTTGCACTCTGCACAACGACCACTATGGGAAGGTTGTGTTGACCACTCAGAATTATCTATGGCAGTTAGAATGTTGAATATTAAAGTCGAAGGGAATATATCACAACAAAGCTTTGATGATATACTTAAAGCTATGAAGGAAGGTATGCCTAAGGATAACTTGCTCGTCCCTAATTTTTATAGAGCGAAGAAGTTGGTATCAAAACTTGGGATGGGCAGTAAACAAATAGATTGTTGCATTAATGGTTGTATGTTGTACTACAAAGATGACCTAGTAAAAAAAGACTGTCGGTTTTGCCAAGCTCCACAGTACAAGGTAGGTAAGGGTGGTAAGGAGATGCCTTTAAAGCGTATGCATTATCTACCACTCACACCCAGGTTAAAGAGATTATATGCTTCTATGAACTCTGCACGTCATATGAGATGGAACTATGAGCATCAACAAGTTCAAGGTGTCCTCGAACACCCATCTGATGCAGAAGCGTGGAAGCATTTTGATCAAACATATCCACAATTCTCTTCTGAATCACGCAATGTGAGACTTGGATTATGTTCTGATGGATTCACTCCTTATGGTCAATCTGGTTCACAATATTCATGTTGGCCAGTAATTGTGACTCCTTACAACCTTCCGCCTTGGATGTGTATGACAACTCCTTATTTGTTTTTGACCATGATCATTCCTGGTCCTCGTAATCCCAAAAGTAAGATAGATGTGTATTTGAAGCCTTTGATTGATGAGCTAAAGTTATTGTGGGAAGAGGGCACTTTAACCTATGATATTTCTACAAAGCAAAATTTTGTAATGAGAGCTGCACTAATGTGGACAGTTAATGATTTTCCTGCGTATGGAATGTTGTCAGGATGGATGACAGAGAGGAAATTGGCATGTCCATATTGCATGGAACACTCAAAGGCATTCCGACTGAAGCATGGTGGGAAGGCATCATGGTTTGATTGCCACAGACAACTCTTGCCAAATGATCACATATTTAGAAGAAATAAAGATGCATTTTACAAGAATAGGGTTGAGAGATCAGAACCGTCTCCTAGGTTGACTGGGGAGCAAATATGGCAGCAAATTCATATGAAACCAAAGATAACCGAGTTTGTTCAAATTCAAATACCTGGGTATGGAATTGAGCATAATTGGACAAAGCGAAGTATATTTTGGGATTTACCGTATTGGAGCACTAATTTATTTCGCCATAATCTCGATGTAATGTATATTGAGAAAAATGTATTTGATAATGTGTTTAACACTGTTATGGACATTCAAGGCAAGACTAAAGATAATTTAAAGGCAAGAATGAACTTGAGAGAGTATTGCAAACGCAAGGATTTAGAACTACATGAACAAAATAATGGGAGGATAAAAAAGCCCAAGGCAAACTACACATTTACTTTGGAACAGAAAAGAGCAATTTGTGAATGGGTGAAGGGTTTAAAGATGCCATATGGATATGCTTCAAACTTGGCTAGATGTGTGGACATGAAGGAGGGAAAGTTACATGGAATGAAAAGTCACGATTGTCATGTGTTCATGGAACGTTTGCTTCCAATTGCTTTTAACACATTGCCAGAGCAAATATGGAAGGTTTTAATCGAGCTCGATCAATTCTTTAGAGATTTATGCTCAACATCGAGTAAAGGTAGATGACCTTATTAGACTTGAACAAAATATTCCAATTGTGTTATGCAAACTAGAACGCATTTTCCCTCCTGGTTTTTTGACTCAATGGAACATTTACCTATTCACCTGTCATATGAAGCAAAGGTCGGTGGTCCAGTGCAATATAGATAGATGTACCCTTTTGAGAGGTATTGCCTCGTCACACTTGTAACAAAAAAAAAAAGTTTAGTTTATTGTGTTCTTTTGTAGTTTTTTTGTGTGTCCCTTTTAGTCTCACATGAAACCATTCTTTCTTTATGGTAGGTTCCTTCATCACCTTAAAAAGAAGGTTAAGAACAAGGCTCGTGTTGAAGGATCTATAATTGAGTCATACCTTATTGAGGAGATTTCTCAATTTTGTACTTACTATTTTGAGCCAAAAGTACAACCTTACCATACCAGCATTGGAAGAAAAGATTCTACGAGTGAAGATGATTTGGTACAATCGACTTTTTCCGTTTTCAATTTGCCTGGCCGTTTTACTGGTGGATGCAAAACTCGTTTTTTGGAGGATAGGGAATTTACTGCTGCCATGAATCATATATTAATTGATTGCGATGAGATTCAACCATATATTAAGTATGTACTTTTTAAAATGGACATACATCATTTGCTAATATAGTTTGACTAATGTCATGAATTTAATTGAATGAAATTCATGTCACAATAGGATATTTGTGGAGACATTGCGTATTGTTGATCCTAATATGAGTGATGAACAAGTTGATAAGTGCATTGAAGAAAACTTTGCAACATGGTTGAAAGATTATGTAAGCCTTTATTTTGAAATAGATCTACATAGATACTATATTCTGAATGTAATTTTAGTAACACTCTTATTGTTGAATGATTTTATGTAGGTTGACAATCCTTCAAATAATGTGCTAGATTCAAATATACATGCCTTGTCATGGGGTCCTTTAAGAATTGTAAAAACTTGGCCTATTTACTTTGTGAATGACTTCAAATTTCACACAAAAGCACATTCAATTGGAAAGTCTACTATGAATTGTGGAGTATGTGTTAAAGGTACAGGATATGGTGAATATGAAAAAGACTTTTATGGCCAACTTGAAGAAATTATCCAAATTGAATATCCTGGATTACCATTAAAAAGGGTTGTGTTGTTCAAATGTGAGTGGTTTGATCCTACAATTGGTAGAGGAACAAAGGTGGATAAACAATATGGTATCATTCAAGTTCGGCACAATAGACGTTATGGAAAATATGATCCATTTATTGTTGCACAAAAGGCAATTCAAGTGTATTTTGCTCCACATCCAATAAGAACTAGGAACAATGCAGATTGGTGGTTTGTAATCAAAGCCAAAGCTAGGGGTGTGATTGAGGATCAACAAATTGGTGACTTTGCATATCAAGAGGATTTCACAAATCAAAATTTGGGTCACATCTCAATTGACCTTGATATACCTATTACATTACTAGATGATGATGGAAGATTTGATGAGGTTGATGGATTTTATGATGGTGGCCATAATTTTATCAATGATGATGATGATGATTATGATGATGACAATGACGATAGTGAGGAGGAGACGATGGATGATGTGCTAGATGAAGATGAAGAGTTTAGTGATCCAAGTGACAATGAGAAATAAATTTATAGTTGTTTTGCTGTACTAGTTTTTTAATGGTCTCGTATGTATGTTTTTGATGACATATTTCTGGTTTGGGTATAATTACTGTTTTGGTTAATCTTTAACACTTGTGCTTAAGTTTTGCTCTTTTATTCATAAATAAATATGCTTTGCTTATCATAAAATATTATATATGTAAATGTATTTGTCATTTTAGATGTCAGGTAGAGGTACCAATAGAGGTGGAAGGACTTTGTCCTCTCGAGGTCGACGCTCATCTGGTAGAGGTGGAATTGCTGTACAAGTTGCACCTATATTACCACCAACCATACCATCTACACAAGTACCCACAAATCCATCATCATCACATGTATTGCCTACACCATCACCACATGTGAACACGACATCAGTATCACCATCACCATCACCATCACCAACCCCAACCCCAACCCAAATACCATCACCACATGTGAACACTACATCACCATCTGTATCACCATCACCATCACCATCACCAACCCAAATACCATCACCGCCACCTAGTCTACCTCAAACTTCTGAACAAACTTTGCCAAATACTCAATCATCCATCATCGAATCTCAGGTTGATGGACATGTTGATCAAGAATGTCTTCCAGAAATAAAGCCTTATGGAGATGAGTAAGTACAATAATATTATTAAGCGAAAGCTATGAACTTATAGTTTTGTAAAGTATGATTAACGTGCATATATTTCTTATAATGTCTTTTTTACTTGACTGGTTTAATCCATCATCTACTGTTCATTTCTTAACTGCTGCCATTAAGAGCAAGTTAGATTGGTTTTGTCCTACTTGGGGACATTCAACTACTGATATGCGATATTTGTGGTTTAAAGAATTTAAGGTAAATATGATATTAGATAATATATGTCATTAATATATTGTATCAAAGATGGTTTGCAGAATTTATGGTTGCTTACATATCATATCAATTTTATTTTCTTTTGTAGAAGAACTGTAGATGGGAACCAAAATATGATGCAAGGATTCATCAAATTTTTGACATCAAGGGAGAAGCTCGATTTAGGAGTATTATGTATGAAGAGAGGAAAAAATCTGAAAAAAGTTAAGAATACAAGCCAAAGTACATTCCTATACCAATATGGAATCAACTAATACATTATTGGGCATCAGATAAGAAGTTTAAGAATTTGTCTGTGGCAAACACTGCAAATCGTGCTTCAAATGAAGGTAGCTCTGTGCATACTGGTGGTTCTATATCTATGGGTGAGCATGCACGTAGAATGATAAGACACTTGAAATTGTTTGCTTGAGTATTTAATTTTATGAACTATTGTGAATTTTCTCATTGAAGTTATGACAAAGTGTAGGAGGTAGGTACACAGGTCAAACCTTCCATAGAAGAAGTGTTTGCTAAATGCCATTTGAAAAAGGACAACACTTGGTTGATAATAGATCTGAGAATGCCATGGTATGTGGTGTTAACTTTAATTTTTCTAGAACTTTTGTTGCATGCATGGTTCAAAATTGTTTGTTAGTGAAATGACTAACAAAAGTCAAACTGTAATGTTTTGTAGGGAAATTTTAAAAAGAGAAAATCAGAGCTTTCAGTATTGTCATTGTGTCAACATGAGGATGGTGACGGGTTGTCTTATGAAAGCCAAAATATGCCAGATGACTTGACTATTTGGAAAGAAGTAGTTCCTAAAGGCAAAAAAGGGACATTATATGGTCTAGGTTCTATAGGAACAAATATCTCTTCAAAGTATGCTGTCAATTCATCCTCAAGTGCATCTAAGGACACAAACACGGAACAAGAGCTAGTAAAGTGGCAGGAAAAGGTTAAAGAGCAAGAACTTATAAATCAAGAGCAAAAGCGTAAGTTGGAGGAGCAACAAAAGAGAATTGAATCAACTGAAAGTTTGGTTGTTGCTTTATTTGGGAAGTTAAATATGCCACTACCTCCAAACTTTGTTTTTTGCGACAACTATGCAAGATGGATCAAATGAGACTAGTGAGCCCTCTAATGGCGACAATGATGATAATTTTAATGTTGATTGATGGCTTTGATCTAGATTTGTGAGTCCTTAAATGTCTCTACTTTGTTTTGATTTAATATAGATTGATGACACCTTGATGACACTAGTTAGTTTTATGTTGTTTTAGATCGATAAACATATTACTCTAGTTTGTGTTACTTTGTTTGACTAATGAGTACTTTGATCATAGTGGTTTGTTTTATTGTGCTAGAACTAGAATGATGAAACACTTATATGAATTTAGTTTATGTGATTGATCTTGACTGTTAGGTAAAAATATTAACAGGTATACTTGATTGTTCTTCACAGGTTAATGTCTTGTTTGGTGATTTGTTCAAATATGTCAATTTTCAATTCAGTTTTATCTCAATCTGTGTGAAACTAAAACTTGAATAATGATTTTGATATTTCATCTCATTGTTGTTTCAAAAGTAAATTAAGTCAATTTATAAATTTGAGTCAATTTCCTTTATAAAAAAATAATTTTTATTAAATTTGTTCAAAATCCGTCTCTAAAGGATAAACGTTTCTGTCTTAAATCCGTGGGAAATCTGTCCCAAACAAAATCACAACATCCGTCCCAAATCCGTCCGAAAAATAACCAACAAAATCACAGCATCCGTCCGAAAAATAACCAACAAAATCACAGCATCCGTCCTAAATCCATTGGAAAACAAAAATAAATCCGTCCGAAATCCGTCCGAAAAATAACCAACAAAATCACAACATCCGTCCCAAATCCGTTGGAAAACAAAAATAAATCCGTCCGAAAAATAACCAACAAAATCACAGCATCCGTCCCAAATCCGTTGGAAAACAAAAATAAATCCATCCGAAAAAATAACCAAAATCTGGATTTCCACGTTGTCCATATTCCGTCCGAAATCCGTTTGTAAATATTTTCGGACAGAATTTCGGACGGATTTTATAATTCCCAACGAGGCTTTTTCAGACGGGTGCCATTCCGTCCGAAATTAATTATCCGTCCGAAATTTGTCCAATTTCCGTCCGAAATCCGTCCGAAAATCCGTCCGAAAAAGATGAATTTCTAGTAGTGGTATTGGACGATGCTCGACTCTTTTGAGTGAAGATCTTTGGAGCATCCGCGTCGATAGTTACCGGCTAGGTCTCCCATACCGTATATGCGACCCTTGTTCTTACCGCCAGCAACCTCGACCCATGCCTGCAACTCCAATT
Source organism: Sophora flavescens (assembly GCA_030762895.1). NCBI lineage: Eukaryota > Viridiplantae > Streptophyta > Magnoliopsida > Fabales > Fabaceae > Sophora > Sophora flavescens. Next base: position 208,580,978 of record CM061063.1, on the reverse strand, counting down.
GGGCTTCCACCTCTAGGTCAAGTGTGGTGGAAGGGGTAGATGAGGCTGCCTGAGACCGAACCTGAGATAACTTAGCATGATAGTCCTCCTGTCATTAAAATTGATGCACATCATCATATAAAATGACCATAATTATTAAATATAAAATAAAAATAATTTCCAACAAAGAGACATGTAAATCACCTGAGTGCGTCTAGAGCGCTCATCTACATACTCGCCGGTACCCTTCCTAGTATGAGTTCGGGCATGAAGCTCAACCGGCTTGACGCTACGGCTAAGCTCCCTAGCCTGCACCAAAAAAAAACTTGTTCATATTTGAAGTTACACATTCTTAATAGCCAGACATGTAAATGAATTAACAAAATATGATGTTGGAACTTACAAGGCGTCGAGCATGCTCCCTCACGATCTGCCGCCAGTGTGCAGGCTCCCACCCTTTTTCGAGGCCCTGTTAAGCTTTGCCTGGGCGGATTTTTTCTTAAATTCAGGTGTAGCCCAGTAAGCACATAGCTCCTCCCAAATGGGTGGGAAACACCATTTTGGACGCTGTCCCTTTTTCCGATATCTCGTCAACAACTCGGAGAGGCGTTTGCTCGCTTTTTGATGAAAAATTATCTCTACATCAGTGGAATGCTCTACTCTCCAAGCAGCCTTCTCCTGTAAATAAGGAGAATATAACATTTTTTAGGATAATAATAAACTAAAGAAACATTAAAAGTAACTAAAAAATGGAAGTAAATTCAAAAGTGCAAAATACCTTAAAAGCCGCAAAGAATCGATCCCGATCCTGATCCTCAAGCTCACTCCAATGTTTCCAGGCCCGATTAAACTGAGATGTAACTGCATACGTGACGGCCTCTGCAGATTTTCTCGACAAAAGGAACCTTATCAATAGAACATGAGAACAATCAATACACATACATATAAAATCTGCACTCAACAATAAAATAACAATATTTGAGATATTTCTTACCCTTTACCGGTCGGGGTAACAATAACTCGGCCATATGACATAACCTCGATCTCCTCATCATCTGATGATATAGGCGATGAATATCCATAAGTCTCCTCGTCGTCACCATTAGACTGATGATCACTGTCCATGGGCAAATCCACCCCTGATGCATCTGGTTGTCTGGAATTGTCTCCACGGGTCTGAGTCGGTATCCTTGGGGTGGGCATCATCGTGATCCCAATGGAGGTGTCCATGAACTGAGTGGCTGGAGCAACAGGTCGGTAGGGAGGTGTCAGAGCATGTGTAGGCATGGGTGTGGGCGGTGGACATGGTGTAGGAGCAACAGGTGGGGGTGCCGGTGCCATATCATGTGGAGGCATGGGTGTGGGCGGTGGGTGTAGTGTAACAGATGTAGATGGGAGGGACACGAATCCGTCATTGACTGTCCATGTCACGAAGCGGGGTCGACCAACGACGACGTGCCCCTTCAGCAGGTGCCTTACCCTTTCCCTTACCATCAGTCATGTCTATAGTGAAAAATGATGCTAATAATAATTAATTAAAAGTAACCAAAACACAAATTTGCAAATAATGGAAATTGATGGTGATAATAATTAACTTAAAGTAAGCAAAAACACAAATTTGTAAATAATGGAAAATGATGCTAATCATAATGAACTTAAAGTTATGACAATGACAATACAACTTAATACAAAATATATCACTAAAATAAATAAAGTAATTGTTATTCAGAATTTGAGCCAGTGTCATATTCATAGCCATCTTCATCTTCTTCATCTTCTGTTGATTCTGCTTCTTCAACATCTTCATCCGGAATGACTTGATTTGATGTCAAGCTGGAGGTATCCACTTCTTCCCCTACAACTTGTGTGTCTTGTAAACATGAGATTGGTTCAACTTCAATTACCTCATTTGCATTTGACATTTCATCCGTTTGATATGGCTCATCCAACTATGAAACATCTATTTCAATGCGACCCCTTGGTTTTGTCTTGATTGCAACACACCAACCTCGTTTTTCTGTTTGAGTTGCTGGATAAGGAACGTAATATACTTATCTCACATTATGTGCCATGATAAACGGATCAAACATATGATATCTTCTACTCATTTGGATGTCCACAATATTATATTTTTTATTCAAATTAGTGCCTCTACTAGATGGATTGAACCAATTACAATAAAACAACACTATTCTCTTAGGGTAATCTAAATAACGATATGACAACTCATATATGTGTTGTATGACACCATAAAAGTCATCTGCAACTCCGCCTGGCGCACCCTTTACGTAAACACCACTATTTATTGTTGTTTTGTCTTCTGTCCATGATTGAGTATGAAATTTGTACCCATTCACGAAGTATGTGTGCCATTCTTTGAATTGTGTCAGAGGACCGTCAGCCAAGTTTCGTAAATGTTGATTAATGACAGTAGGTGCCTCATTGTAAACCTATTCACAAAGTTTAACGATATATGTTTTTATCCGCATACATTATAGTGAATAACAGAATGATAAATGGGAAGATACTTACTTGTTGCTTAAACCATTTTGGAAAATCTTCATGAGTACGAGCAGATGCATCACGAGAAGACAAGAACGCACTGAACATATATGGATAACATCAATGGAAATTGACATATGCTATCGAAGGAATAAAAATTATAAGCTCATACTTACTCATGGTATGGTTTAACCTCGGCGCAATTGATCAATACATGAACATGAGCTGAGTTCCACTCTGCCTCCGTTAAATAATGTGTCAACTCCTTTCCGGAATGACGACCGGGAAGACAAAAAATTGATAAGGTTCCAGGTAGTCTTCCACTTTCATTTTCCGTTTCGTTCCTTCTAGTTGTTGGCGACAAAACCATGTGTTTGAAATAATGAGAGCAGAAATGAATTGTCCCACGGTGTAAGTAAGACGCACAGATCGAACCTTCAACCCTAGCCTTATTTTTCACCGATCGTTTTGACTCGCCCATGAATCTATTAAAAAATGACGAGGTTATTATTAATTAACTAATATGCATGAAAGTGGATCAATAACTGTGATACTTAAATTACCTTTCAAATGGATACATCCACCTATATTGAACTGGACCACCAAGTCTGGCTTCATATGCAAGATGAATCGGAAGATGCTCCATTGAATCAAAGAAGCATGGGGGGAATATTCTCTCCAGCTTGCACAAAATGAGTGGAATGTTTTGTTCCATCCTGGTCAAATCGTCTTCCCTTAAAGTTGCAGAACACAAGTCCTTGAAGAATTGACTTATTTCAGTAAGGGCATTCAAAACATGGGGGGGAAACGAACTGAAGGCGATGGGAATTAAGCACTCCATAAACACATGACAATCATGGCTTTTCATCCCATGCAACTTGCCTTTGATAACATCAGCACATCTTGCCAAGTTAGAAGAATAACCATCAGGCATCCTGAGCCCCTTTATCCATTGGCAAACTAACCTTGCTTCCTGGATAGTCAAGGTATAATTGGCCTTTGGCTTGTACATCTTCCCATTATCCTGATGTCTCAGCTCCAAATCCGGTCTCCTGCAGTACAACTTTAAGTCCATTCTAGCCTTATCGTTGTCTTTGGTCTTGCCATGCACGTTCATCACAGTGTTGAAAATGTTGTCAAAGAAATTTTTTTCAATGTGCATTACATCAAGATTGTGCCTCAATAAATTATCTTTCCAATAAGGAAGATCCCAAAAAATACTCCTCTTTGTCCAATTATGCCACTGCCCGTAACCATCTAATTTGGAAACCCCAGCTTCAGTCACTTTTGGCAAGTCCCTGATTCTACTCCAAATTTGTTCTGGTGTTAACCTCGGAGGCGGTCCATCCATTTCAACAACCCCCTTCTTGAAGGCATTCTTATTCCTTCTAAATTGATGATCGTTCGGTAAGAACCTGCGATGGGAATCAAACCCGGACGACTTCCCCCCGTATTTTAAGGTAAATGCCTTTGTATGCTCCATACAATGCGGGCATGCAAGCTTCCCATGCATCCCCCAGCTAGACAACATGCCATACGCAGGGAAGTCATTAATTGTCCACATCAACGCTGCCTTCATTGTAAAATTTTGTTTTCGAGAAATATCGTACGTCAAAACACCAATCCACAACCTCTTCAAATCATCAATCAAAGGTTGCAAGTATACATCAATGCCTGCCTTTGGATTAGATGGACCCGAAATCAGGCAAGTCAAGAACATATATGGCTTTGACATACACATTTCGGGAGGAAGATTTTAAGGGGTAACAATAACGGGCCAACATGAATAAGGTGATGCTGAGGCTTTGATATATGGGGTAAAGCTATCCGAGCATAACCCAAGTCGTACATTACGAGGATCAACGGCAAAATCCGGATGCACCCGATCAAAGTGCTTCCATGGTTCACCATCAGAAGGATGGCGTAACACTCCTGCATTCCTCCTATTCTCATGGTGCCATATCATTTTTCTTGCAGTCTGCATCGATGCAAACATCCTCTGTAATCTAGGAATGATCGACAAGTAGAACATCGACTTTACCGGAACTGGTTTCAGATTACTTCTACTTGCGTTGCGCTGACGATACCTTGGTGCATGACAAAATCTGCACTCAACCAACGCGCCATCATTTTTGTCGAATTCATTATCGTAAAAGATCATGCACCCATTCTGACAACAGTCAATCCTCTTGGACTCCAATCCTTACTTGGACATTAACCTTTTCGCATCATAATAATTGTTGGGTAATCCACCTTTGAAAGGCGTCCCGACCAAAACCATTTTTGCAATGAAATCCAAGCCTAACTCGGGTATGCTCCAATTGGACTTGGCAGACAACAGTAGAACACACATCGATAACTTCGAGTCGAGGGACCCTTCCCACAAAGGCTTATTTGCCTCTGTTAGGAGATTATAAATTTTTTGTGCATCTGCATTAGGAGGCTCTTCTGTATTATTGGACTAAAACGACCCGGACATCATAAGAGCGTCACACACCATCTCCTCCATGGAAACAATATGATCTCCATATCCGACACGCACCACTACTTGAACCACAGGTGCAATTCTGGTCAATGCCAAAATCAAATTGTGGCATTTCTTCTCCATGATTTGTCCAAATCCAGTAATTAGGCCTAAACCCAACTCTATACAGGTCGACCCTCACATCGTCTACATTCTTAATTCGGGTACAGTCACACTTCACACAAGGACATCAAATCACCCCCCCCCCCCACACCATTGTTATAAGTATCTTGCTAACCTGCCTTGGTAATAAATTCTTCAACACCATCTAAGAAAGATTGTTTTAATCCCCCTCTACGCGGATAAACCCTATCATACATCCAAGTACGATTCAAAGGAACAAATTCCATCCTCTGCATTTGCGCCAAAAAAAGATAACTATAATGAAAAACTATTTTGGGCAAACTCGCAGAACTGCTCCATTTCTTTATTTGGTATGGCCCTATCCCATTCAAGAAAAACCTTTTTCAACACTAGTATAATAGTTACTCATCACTTCTCATGTCTCATATCTGACAAAATTTCAGCAGCATTTCCCACTGGTCTCCAAGTACATGACTTGACCAGGGTGAGATATCACAATCAAGTATGTACCCAGAGAACAAATGGTAATGCATCAGACCAAATTTTCATTAGATATATCACATAAGAATTAATGAATAGCTATTATACTAGTAAAGAAAAAGTTTTTTCTCAAACTGTCCCACTTGGACAATTCGAGGTTCAATATCAAGAGCACAATGACTTGAAACAGTACACGTGCTCTAAAATATTGCACCTCAAACGGATAACTAAGGTTTTTCTCGACGATCAACTCATCTAGAAAATAAATCTTTATTATAAAGACAATTTATAATATCCCTAACATACTTGAAACAAAACACAAACAACATTACAAGAATAAGAATCATTTAATATAATATAGGCAAGAAACTTAAAACTTAAAACACTTAATAGATATAGGCAAAAGTGAACAAAAAGATATAAGGATCATTTAATATAATATTGATAACCATAACCCTGTCAAAAATACACAAAAAACAATAAAGAAAATTCATAGTCCATTCAGCACAAGAAGAGATTATGATTCAAGCTACTCACCAATTCAACCATTAATATCAAAAGAAAACTAACCCAAACACCTATAACATGACATATTCCAACCTAAAAGCATTTAATTAGGTGATTCAACAAACAGATTATAGACAAAGTAAAAAGAAAGAAAGAATCTTTCCAAGAAAAAAAGAAATAAAGAAGGAAGCTTGATTTTTATTAATGGTTTTATTTTGTTTTTTTTATTTATTTTTACTCATTTTTTTTATGTGCAATCATCATTCATAAATCACAATAGCTACTTACATCACAATAGCTACTTACAGCATATGAGTAAATGAACATAAGGAATTGGTTCCTTCATAATCATCAAGCATGTTTATCAATGAGGAAAAGACAGCCCAAACTTGACAGATGAATGTATCATTTCACTCAATTTTTGAAAATTGTTTCAGACCTTCCATCAAACAGATTCAAAGAATGTAGTTAGTAAAGAACCCGTCAACTCAGACTATTAAAGAAGAGAAAATCATGCCATGGCAAAATCAACTCAAAATAAAATATATTGCTTTCCAACCAATTGCTTAAGCATCCTTAATAAATCATAGTCCTGTCATAAATACACAAAAAACAATAAAGAAAATTCATAGTCCATTAAGCACAAGAAAACTAACCCAACCACCTATAACATGACCACATTCCAACCTAAAAGCATTTAGGTGATTCAACAAACAGATTATAGACGTTAATCAAAAGGCATTATATTACCAAAACAATTACAATCTCCACATCAAGGTGCACCAAAAAATGATCAAATCAATATCAAACATTCTCTCAATTAACGAAAAAAAACACACACCTTCTCTTGCTTTGTTTGCTTGGAAGCGATTTTCCCTTGTTGTTGAACCTCAAAGTCGCGTTCTTACTCTCTCAGCGAATGTGACTCTCCAGAACTAATTCATAAACAAATATATGCAACAATTATGAGATTAAATATGGAACAAAAATTAATGATGCAAAAGTGAGGTGGTGGTTGTTTATCAATGAGGAAAACAAGGTGGCAGTTTCGTAATTATTTCTGAAAACTGGACATGAAAACAAAAAATTGGAAACAAAACAAACAGGCACTAAGTTGTTATGAGATAAAAAAACATAGGATCAACTTCTCAGGTTCCAGGAAACATACAATGCTATCGTGTCCCATTCACAATTGAATACTTGTAAATAAAAATCACATTTTCATCATTCCCAAACAAAAACAAAGCACTGACGCTGTAAATCCCCTTAACAAATTAAAGTCACACCCAGGCATAAAATTTGAAAAATAAACAAATTTATCAAAAAGATTTGAAGCCCAAGTAATCAATAATCATAATGCAAAGAGGACTACTTAAAAACTATAGCATTTTACATGGATCCAGAATATCATTCTTAATAGACCACAACAACTCATGCATCAATATTGGACTAGCAACAAACGAGAGAAAAAATAATGAGACAGTCATCATTCAGGCATTATATCATATTGTTTTTATTGTGTCTACTATTTTCAAATATTTATACGGGAAACAGTGAAAACAAAATTTTTTGTGTTTCATGTACAAATTCTTGAAATAGAAACATGATGAAAATAGAGGCAAACATCCCTGAAACATGAGAAATTGATTTCCATATATGATAATGTCTTTTTAATATTCGAGCCACAATGTAATTCTCTGAAGCAAGTGAAATGTTGATGATTCAGGATCAAAACCAAATGTTGAAGAAACAAAACTCTAACTGGAGAACCAAATTTCAAAAATATAAAGAGAACAGGCTCCCTTAATCATCTTTTTGACAAGTGTACCCACACATATTACTACTTAAAAGTACAGTTAAAAGAATACAGTCAAAGAGACATAAGCACCATCCTTTGGTAATAGTGTGATAACAAGATAAAACAAGGAAGGAGAAATAGGAAGTACTTGTTGAGGATGAAGAGCTCACATAAATGCCGAAACTATAACCAAGGTCTAAGGCCTTCCTTATGCAGGGTCAGAGAGGGAAGCTTCCATAATGTTCACTATAAGCCAAAAAATTACAAGGAAATTAAGGGTCAGAGAGGGTGTATTCTAATGTTTACTAAAATTTAAATAACCAACATATATACAATTCAAGCAATAATCAACTTATGAATTGTTAAGTGATCCATAAAAAGCAACACTATATATACCAATTCTAATCATAAGTTGTTACATCATTGCCAAAACATAGCGGACTAACACCAAATCAATTATTGAAAAATCATCATGAAAGTGGTTATTTAAACCCATTGTCTATACACAAGATACATACATTTCTTACTTTAGTTTTATCATCAAGATATCACAAAAAAAAATATTGTATGAGAAAATAAAAGACACTCCCTGATGGAAAGGATAACCATATAGTGAATAAGGAAAAAACAAAGCACATGGTGTAGTTTATAAAAGATAGCACAATCATAAAAAAATTGTCAGGTTACATGCATAGTTGATTGTGTAATATTCTTATCATGCTCATGTTTATCCTCATTTATCTTATTTGTTAATGTTACATAATAGTTCATTTTTAAAGAGCAAAGACAGCATCAACAGTAACCACTTAATAGACTACATTAAACCACAAGGAAAAAGTAATTAAAATCACTTACCAATTAGAATGAGAGCAACACTAGCTTTCTTTCCTTATCTATGGGTATTGCTAGTCTTAGCAAAGTTCTTCTACTCAAGTAGGAAAGGACACCAACGCCAAGTGGAACATATTAAAATCAAAGGATTCATGTTATTATAATTATAATCAACCTTTAATTTTAGTAACACTATTACCTTAACATTTATTTGGACCCAAATTACTTGAAATCAAAGATAGAGATTTCTCTCTTTCCAAGATCAAACATCAATCAACTATTTTAAGTGGCTACAGATTCAAGAAAATAAATTGTTTTTTAAGACTCTAAGTCTTCATATTCCAGCAATGCCAACAAGAGTTTCACCAATACCATAATGCTTAAGGTGTTAGATCAACAACAAAAAGGTCTTTTAAATCTTTCATCAAACAAATTGGATACATATAGGAGACAATATGTACAATATGTACCACAGTATACACACCCCACACATAAACCACTTAACCATCATTCTTCATCGATCTTTGAACAATTGAAGGTAAAATGTAGCCAGATATAAAGATCAATGATTTTTTAGAACAATTAGCATATTTGTAAGTTTCCAGGGATGGAAGTTATCAACAAAAACAGGGAGACTAGAACTATAGCTAACTATAGTCATGAAAGCAGGCAGTAATGGTAATTACCAACAATAGGAAACAAGCCAGACCTTTGCAGAGCAAGAACCTGTGGCTCGGTGACGACGACAGCAAAGACCCAACACTGAGACGTGACAGCAAGTGTTGGGGCGAACATCGAGGCGGTGGCGTCACAGAGGCTCAACACACGAAACGCGATTGAGAAAGGAGAAGAGAACACGGAAGAGCGCGGAGGAGGTACGCGATTGAGAACGGAGAAGAGAACACAGGTGTGGTGGTGGCAGACGGAGGTTGGGCGGCGCGTGGTGGGAGCAGAGAACCAGAACCAGAGCAGAGAACCAGGAAGGGTTTTTGCATGCGAAGACGACAACTGAGGGAGGAAGAAAACTGTTCGAGTTACTTATTGGAAATTAGCGACGGCCTTTTAATATTAGCGACGGCTATGCCGTCGTAAATTATGATTCTGTCACAAATTGAGAATGACCGTCGCAAAAGTACGGTCCAACGCAAACCAATATGGTCGTTGCAAATGACCTTGGACAAACATTTGCACATTAGCGACGACCATGCCCGTCGCAAATTGGCGCCAACATTTCGCTTAAAATGGCAGGAATGTTACTGACAGATTTGCGACGGAAATGCCGTCAGTAATCTCTTCTACCGTTTGCGACGGCTTAAGCCTTCGGAAAACATAAAATTAGCGACGGATTTGAGGCCGTGGCAAAAATTCCGTCGCTAATTAACCTTATTCTTGTAGTGACCTGTCAAACGTGATTCTGGTTAAAAAAAAGGTGTTTGGTAACACATTTGTGGAAGCAATTTTATATCCAGAATTGATTCTAGCAGAAGCAGCTTGAAGTACCTTCTGCTTTTGGATTGAAAAATTACACTAAGTTTTACATCAAACTTGCTTTCAAAGTAAAAACATTCAAACATAAATCACTTTACTTCAAACTCAATTATATTGAAATCAATTCTACAAAATCAATTCCATCAAAAATCACGTTTGTCAAACACTCATCCAAACATACACTAAAAATTGTACCAACAAGATAGTCAGAAGAGGGATAGAGAGAAAGCAGGACGGTGGGCACTTTCCAGAGATCACCGGTACTCTTGAGCATGATTTGATGGTACGATAGAAAATGACCTATTTTTTATGGGGCAACAAAATATGTTTTTTGGTTTAATTTGTATATACTGTCAGTGTAAAGAATTTTACATTGACAACCAATCAAAAATCATGGAATTGATATGACTTTTAAGGTGGTAAGATAAGAATCAAGTATTTATAATGGTATATCAATTTCTGATTGGTTGACAGTATAAAAAAACTTTACACTATCAGTATATATCAATTAAATTATTTTTTGTACTTAGTATATATACTAATGTATATATTAAAATAAAAATTCTATATAGTTAAATTTTTTACTTGAGGGCTCAATTGTTTTTTTAAAATTCAGGCTCAAAACTTGACAAGCCTGATAAGTAGGAGTCGGAATAGGTCGACATGTTTACAATTAATATTATATTTTAATTAAATGTATAATATACAATATAAAAAATTAATTTTTATTAGAAAATTAATATATTATTACTAAATTCAAAAAAAAATTGAAATTCTGTCTGTGACCACTCCCATTCTCCCTTCTCGAATTAGAAAGAAGAACCCTTTGTTTTGTCTCTCTCTCTGTGTCACTGACCGATTAGATAGGTATCTTGGTAGGCACTTCTCGTCATCATATTACATTCATTATTATTCTAATGGTGAAAATCAAGAGAGGAGTTGACTTGTTTATTCAAAAGAATGAGATAGAGTTTTTGTTTTTGCTATAAGTTATTTGGTACAAGTCATAGAACAAACCACTTAGCAAAATGAAGGTTTTAATTATTAGAATCGAATCACTATTTTTGCTATAATTCTATTATAGTTTGCTATTTTAATCTTTTTCTTTTCTTCGATAATATTTTGTTTCACTTGAGATTGTATAAAATAATTAATGGCTAGTTTTTTGCACCTCTTTGTGCGTTTTTGAGACACACACATGTTCGCCTTATAAAAAAAGGACACCAATTTCTTAGTTTGCACAGGACATCCAAAATCTCAGGGACGACCTTACCGGAGATGGTTTGTTGAATAAATTCTGAAATAAAACAAAATGCCATGCCATGTGTTGGACACCAAAATGAAACTGGTCCCCTAGTCGGTGGTCTCCTAATTAAACAGAATACCGAACCGAGATCAAAATTCAAAGGTTAGAATCTCATAATTCAGCATACGCTCTCTGTCTCTCCCTATTTTCTGAATAATGATCTCCCTATTTTCTGAATACCGATCACCAGGGTATGGTAAGATCGCTTTGAAGGTGTGTATTCCAAGCACAAAAGCAGTTATAACAACATAGAGTTGAACATGGAAATGATATGGGGTTAATTATCTACGGGTTATGATCCGCAAATCCATGAGCCAGGCAATTTCAATTGGAGTTGTTCAAGGGTCGCATAAAATTAAGCAATTGTTCCACTACAAAAAATAATGGTTTTAGCGATCGAAAATAGCGACCGTCGCTACTCGGTGGCAATTAGCCATCATTTTTGCGACTGAACTAGTTGTTCCAGAAAATAATTTTTATGTTGCTTTTAGTAACCGAAATAGCGACCGCGAGTGGTAGTCGTAACTAAATCGGTGGCTGCTTCGGTCGTAAATAGGAAATTTTAAAGTCAACTCAGTTGACAATTTAGTGACTGGTATTGCGACTGAATAAATGTTACATTTTCATTTGAGACTATTTAGCGACCGAAATAAGTTCGGTCGCTAAGACGCGAAAATGAAAAGACCCCAGGTAATTAAATTGCCACCGATATTGCAACCGATTTTATTTTTATTATTTGCGACTGTTTTAGGGACCGACATATTCGGTCGCTAAAACTAAAAATCCTTAATACACAAAATTTTCCCCTTTCTTCCTCATTTCGTTCAGAAACCCTATTTTTCTCTCAGAACTATCTCCTTCTCGTCTCTTAGAACTCCGGCAACACCACTGATCACTCCCTCCTTTAACCACCACACGGTAAGCATGTTCCTCTCCTTATCTCTTTCTCTCTCTCAGTTGCATCCCCCCCCCCCCCCCCTCTCATCGTTTCTCTATTTCAGGACGCACCGCCTTCTTGCCTCCAAAATCAGGTGATTTTCCTCTTTGTTCCATGTTCCCCATTCCTCTTTCATGTTGCTTTTGCTTTTGGTTACATCATCTGCTTTGTGGTCACGAAGAGGGAGAGGCTGGAGGGGGGGGGACGAAAATTAGGTCTTTTTGCATTGAGGGGAAAAAAGCAAAGAACTCAGGGAAGAGAGACATTCAAACTTAGTGACATTTTTGTTGTTTTTTTGTTATTGAGAGTTTGAGACAAAAATGATGAAAATGGAGAGGTTGTGATAAAGATTGTGGTTGTGGTTGTTTGTAACCAATTGAAGGGATATCTGGTTTGGTAATCTTATATCTTTATTTGATTTTCTTTGTTGTAAAATTAGTATAAAAAGGTTATTCGGTTTCTATTTTGAATTGTAAACTATTCTCTTCAATCTAGTTTACATGTTTGTTTGGATTGAACAATTAAGTAGATGAGAAGATTGAAATTATTGCATTAACAACTAGTTTGTGTGGTGGGTAGCATGGATGATTAATCTCTTTGATGGTGAGGGCTCAAAGCAAAAGGCCAATGGTCTTGGTTTGTTCATTTGTCTTTCTTTTGGACTGAACTATGAACTTAGGAATGGTGGGATAGTTAAAGAAGTGGTCCATATTTGTGAAGGTGAAAGTTACTAGGAGATATTGGGTATGTCTTCTAGTAATCTGGAGGCACAAGTAGTTTAAGGCTAAGTTTGGATGAATGGAGTGATTAGTAACAGAGTAAAGTGGTAAAAAGATCTTAACTCTTGTTTGAGAGTTCTTTAAACAATGAAGTGAAATAGTTATAGATTTTCAAATTTTCATACCTCAAATTTTCAAATAGTTACAGGTCATGAAAATCTGGATTGATGAAGTACAATTGTTGTGATTGAGTTTTACTTGAACTTCTAGTTTGATTGTGGAAATGCTTTGAAGAGTTATTTTTGTAATTATTGAGTTTTAATTTGGATTTGTATCACTTGGTTGATGTCTAGCCATGGAGACCATTTTGAGTGTTTGGAGGGGCGATGACTTAATGCAATGACTATTGTGTTGTATTGTTAATTGCTGACATCTCTTGCAATGAGAGGCTAAGTAGGTCGCTTGCTAGATATTTCATATCATCTTTATTTCTCTCTTTCAGAGCTACATTTTTCTCAGAAATGTTACTCATATTGCAAAACGAGTCTGATGCCTATTATTCAACTCAAACAGCGGAAACACTCTCATTATTGCATGATCATACTAACCTCTCCATTCTATCATGATTTGATTGGGAAATCAACAATATTTCTCTTTCGATTACTTATAAGTTATACCATTTTCATTGTTCTGCAGGTGATTTATTTTGATTAGCTTTGCTTGTCTAGTTATCACTAGCTTTATTAATGCCATATATTTTAGTTCAGAAGAAAATTTGACAAGCAAGAAAATGATAATATTACAGTGATATCTACCATGGAACTCTATGCATTGTATTAATAACATTTGTCAATACCTTAGGAGCAAGGTCCCGGGGCATACCAAAATTGGGAAGTATTGAGCTAGAGTTGTAGTGTATTTTGTGCAAATAAATGTCTATTGGCTCCCGTTTAGGATTTTTTTTGTGGTTAAAAAATTGTGCAGCTTAGGTCCAAAATTGTTGACGTGTTTAATATAATATGGGTTGCTTATAGTATAAGGTTTAGATGAAGTTTAATATGACATAGTTAAGACATTTTATTTTGGAATCAAAATTTGTTAGATATAACCAATGATATCATAATATCTATTCCTTGCACTCTATTTGCCGAATATTGAATTCCATAGCATAAAATCACTGTGTTCATTTCATCATTTCAAGCTAACTCTAGTTGATTTTTAGGAATGCGCTGATTTGTAGTCTTGTACATGACAACTTTTCATGCATTAAGAGCCTTTGATGATCTTATTTTTTCTTCTTCCAGCCTTCTTCGTCTTTTGGCAACCGCTCTAGTCGTCATCCTTTTTCACTATTTTATTGGAGTTGAGGTAGGTCAAATACTCTCTCTTTTTCATTGTTTCTAGTGGTGCTTGAAGACTTTGAATTAATTTGTTGTTTGTTAGTGGAGAACTGAGCTCAATAGGATCTTTGGTTGTGTCTTTGGTCGATTAAAAATTATGCATGTGCTTGCAAACTTTATATGTTGTTTGTTAGTGGAGAGTTGAGCTCAATAGGATACTGGTTGTGTGCTAGTAGATTAAAAATGATGCATGTGCTTGCAAACTTTATATGTTGTTTGTTAGTGGAGAGCTGAGCTCATTAGGAAGGATGTGTTAATTTCATGCTTGTTTGCCATTTTTATATGTCCTTATTAACTTATTGTCGCTAAAATTGTGCTATGTATATAGGGTTAAATTTGTATCTTCTGTTATGGTTAACGAGTTAGAAAAGCCTTAGCTTCCCGTTTGAGATGCAATAGTAATGAGCATACGTACTTCGAAAAGGTACCGTTCATTATATTGGATTTTGAATTGTCCATGAGACACCCCGTTGTGCCCTATTGTATTATTAGATTAAAACCTTATTAATTATTTACTTAATCGCGCGCTTATTGTTGAAAATACGTAAAAATTAAAACTTAATACTAATCATATAACTTCTGCAAAATTTAAACACTCCAAAGTTATATTACATAAATACACACATATTTATCCTTTATCTTACACAACACTGTTTAGGGTATCCTTTCAGTAGGATCCCGCACAGGTACTTATTTATACAAATTGCTTATAACTAGCGGAAAATAAAATGTCTTATATGACTCACTAGCCCTAAACTTACTACACTATATTATTAGGATCTGTAGCTTGTCCTCCAGCATCAGTTTCATATGGAGTTTCATCCAACTCCTCAGCAACATCCGTTTCATACAGGGTTCCATCCATCTCCTCAGCAACATATTCCTCAATTGGAAAAGCTATATCAAATGAGGTTCAAATTAACAAAGTAATGATATGCTTGAGCAGAGAATGGCAACTTAAAGTCACTGCAATCTCAGAATCTAGAGACCTCTCATCAATGACCATTGCCACATTGTTTGGAAAATTGCAAGAACATGAATTGGAGTTGAACAGACTGAATGAGAGTGAAGAAACTGATAAAAGAAAGAAGGGATTGGCTCTGAAATCACAATTCAAAGAAGTAGAAGACAATGATGATGATGATTCATCCCAAGAGGCAGAATCTGAAGAAGGGATGGGAATGCTAGTTAGAAGATTCAAGAACTTCCTAAAGAAGAAATGCAACTTCAAAAGAAAGCCATCCACTTTTCAAAGGAGAAATTTCAGCAAAGGTGATAACTCTTCCAACAACATCACATGCTATGAATGTGGAAAGATTGGCCACATGAAGCTTGACTGTCCAAAACTGCAAAAGAAGGACAAAACAGAAAAGTCTGACTCAAAGGACAAGAAGTGGAGAAAGCCAATAAAGGCCTACATTGCTTGGGATGATAATGATGTAGATTCCACTGAAGAATCTAAATCTGAGGAGGCAAACTTGTTCTTGATGACCAACAATCATAGTGATTCAGAAAGTGAAGTAAGTTCTAATTATCAACCTTCTTATGATGAATTGCAAAATGCTTTTGAAGAACTTCATAAAGAATCCATTAGACTTGCTAGATTGCTAAATAAGTCTAAGAAAACCATCACATGCTAGAGGAGAAAACTTCTGTTTTAAACAAAGAGGTAGATGAATTAAAAACAGAAAATTGTGCTTTAAAAGAAAAACTAGCTACTGTTTTAGATGTATCTATATGTGATAAATGTCCTAAGTTGGAGAAATATATAAATCATTTGAATGGTGATCTATCTAGAATTACTAGTGATAAAGAAATCTTGAATGCATCTAGCTATACATTGACTAAAGAATTTGAAAAACTGAAAAATGACTTAGCCAAGTTCACAAATGGTAGAGATAATTTGAATGCTTTGTTAGGACAACAAAAATGTGTTTATGATAAGGCTGGAATAGGCTATGAACCTAAGATATATGAGAAATCTTTCAAGAAATTTTTTGCTTCCCCTAAGACATCAAACACACCATTTGTTAAATGCAATTTTTGTGCTAGAAAAGGTCACACAGATTCTACATGTCAATACAAAAAATCAGCATACAATAAATCTAAGTATATATGGGTTCCTAAAGGAACTATTGCTGCAACTAACTCAAAAGGACCCAAACAGATTTGGGTACCTAAAACACAGACATGATTCTATTTTGCAGGTGTGTTGGAAAGCCAATAATGTGAAAATGGTATCTTGACAGTGGCTGTTCCAAGCACATGACTGGAGACAAAACCAAGTTCATTTCCTTTACCCCTAAGTCAAGTGGTAGTGTTACCTATGAAGACAACAATAAAGGGAGAATACTTGTCATTGGCAACATTGGAAGCGACTCAACAACAATCATTGAGGATGTACTATATGTTGAGGGACTGAAACACAACCTATTAAGTATCAGTCAACTATGTGACAAGGCTTCAAGGTAAAATTCAATTCCAATAGTTACTTGATAGAAAATCGGCATGATGAAAATTTGAAATTAATTGGACATAGGACAGATAACATCTATATGCTTGATTTAGATAATATCTCTTCAAATACTGCATGCTGTTTTATTTCAAAAGAAGAAGAGAATTGGCCTTGGCATAGAAGAATTGCACACATTCACATGAACCACTTGAATAAACTGATTCGTAAAGATCTTGTAGTTGGTTTTCCTAAACTGAAATTTGTGAAAGATGGACTATGTGATGCATGTAAAAAAGGAAAGCAAGTTAAGGTCTCTTTTAAACCAAAGAACATTGTTTCAACAACTAGACCCTTGCAACTTTTACACATGGATTTATTTGGTCCATCTAGAACCAAAAGCTTTGGTGGTAACTCGCATGCATTGGTAATAGTAGATGATTACTCTAGATATACATGGACATATTTTCTATCTCATAAGAGTGATTCATTTGCTCCATTTAATAAAATGGCAAAAATTGTGCAAAATGAAAAGGACATGAAAATTGTTTCTATAAGAAGTGATCATGGGGGAGAATTTCAAAATGAAGTGTTTGAAAACTTTTGTGATGAGCATGGAATTCAACATAATTTTTCTGCTTCTAGAGGAGATAGCAAGAACTATGTTGAACGACTCTAGCTTGCCAAAACTTTTTTGGGCAGATGCTGTCAATACAGCCTGCTATGTGCTAAATAGAGTCTTGATAAGACCAATCTTAAAGAAAACCCCTTATGAGCTTTACAAAGGAAGAAAACCAAATATAGCACATTTTCATGTTTTTGGTTGCAAATGCTTTGTTCTTAACAATGGAAAGAATAATCTTTGAAAATTTGATTAAAAATCTGATGAAGGAATTTTCCTAGGTTACTCTCTATCTAGTAAAGCATTTAGAATATATAATAAGAGAACACAAACTATTGAGGAATCTGTGCATGTGACATTTGATGAGTCTCACCCCAAAAGGTTGGGAAAGGATTCTGTTATTGATGATCTTGCAGATTCAATTGAGAAAAATCTCCTAGAAGACAAACAGGACAATAAAGAAGATAAAAGCTTAAAGAATGAATTCCTGCAGTAGGAGCAAACAGAACAACAGCCTGACCTACCAAAGGAATGGAGGACTGTCAGAAATCATCCAATTGATAACATCATTGGTGAAATTACAAAGGGGGTAACTACTAGACAACCTCTTAGAAATGCTTGTAATTATATGGCATTTGTGTCTCAAGTAGAACCTAAGAACATAGATGACGCTATAGTTGATGAACATTGGATGATGGCTTTGCAAGATGAGTTAAACCAGTTTGAAAGAAACCAAGTTTGGAAACTAGTGCCTAAACCCAAGAACTGTCAAGTAATAGGTACAAAATGGGTTTTTAGGAATAAACTAGATGAAAATGGTATAATTGTTAGAAACAAGGCTAGATTGGTAGCCAAAGGGTATAACCAAGAAGAAGGCATAGATTATGATGAAACATATGCACCAGTAGCAAGATTAGAAGCTATAAGAATGCTACTTGCTTATGCTTGCATAATGGGATTTAAATTGTATCAAATGTATGTTAAGAGTGCTTTCTTAAATGGATTTATACAAGAGGAAGTGTATGTTGGTCAACCACCTGGTTTTGAGAATAATGAATTGCCTAACCATGTTTATAAATTGTCTAAAGCACTATATGGTTTAAAGCAAGCTCCTAGAGCTTGGTATGAAAGGTTAAGTAATTTTCTCATTGAAAAAGGATTTAAAAGAGGTAAAGTTGACACAACTTTGTTCACTAAGAAAAAGGCACACAAAATTTTACTTGTACAAATATATATGGATGATATAATTTTTGGTGCCACTAATGAGCATTTGTGCAATGAGTTTGCAAGTCTTATGCAGAGTGAGTTTGAAATGTCAATGATGGGTGAGCTGAACTTTTTCCTTGGACTGCAAATAAAGCAAACTGAAAATGGAATATTTGTTAGCCAAACCAAGTACTGGAATGAGTTGATCAAGAAGTTTGGCATGGAAAATGCTAAGGAGATGGCTACTCCAATGAGTACCTCCTGTTATCTGGACAAGGATGAGCAAGGTAAACCTGTTGATGTTTCTAAATTCAGAGGTATGATAGGCTCACTACTTTATCTTATTGCTAGTAGGCCAGATATCATGTTTAGTGTATTCATGTGTGCTAGGTATTAAGAAAATCCAAAATAATCACACTTAACAGTAGTTAAAAGGATAATTAAGTATTTGTTAGGAACAAAAGATATGAGATTCACTACAAAAAAGGCGCTATTTTGCGACGGTTGTTAGGTTAAATTGCGACGGTTTTATGCGCCGCAGATTCATGCTTGCGGCAGTTCCAAAACCGTCGCAATGTTGACCGTCGCGAGCAGCATTTGCGGCGGTTGTGAAAACTGCCGCACAAACTGCTACAAATTATCATTTGTGACGGTTTTGTAAACTGCCGCGCAAACCGCCGCAAATTAGCATTTGCGGCGGTTGTGAAAATGGCCGCAAATTAGCATTTGCGACGGTTGTGTAAACTGCCGCACAAACTGCCGCAAATTATCATTTGCGGCGGTTGCGAAAACGGCCGCAAATTAGCATTTGCGACGGTTGTGTAAACTGCCGCTAATTAGCATTTGCGGCGGTTGTGAAAACCGCCGCACAAACTGCCGCAAATTTATTGCGACGGTTAGTGAACCGCCGCTATTTGTTTCCCCAATTCTGAAGTTAATTTTACGACAGTTTCAAAATCGTCGCAAAAAATAGCAAAAAATTTGTAATTAATTTTTTTTAGCAAATCATTTTGAGTCTACAAAACCTGCTTATTAAATATATATATATATATATATATATATTTTCTTAAAACAAATAAAGGTAAAACTCATTCATAAATAAAATGTTGAGTTACTACGTACAAACTACGACCAAAAAGATATATTCCAAATATAGTTCAACAATTCCACAAATATAAAGTAATACAACTAAACTACATCAAGTTCATAAAATGAAAACTAGAACTATCTAAACGGTCCTACGTGACGATGCTCCGTGGTCTTCAGGCATATGACTAGACTCAGAGGAACGTCTCATATCTCTTGGCGACTCTAAGTCAGCCGGCTGTAATTCAAAAAAATAAAAAATTAGAAAACAACCACTAATTCAACAAGTGAACTATCAAAAGTTAAAAACTAAATTTAAAAGCAATTATTTTACCTGATTTCCCTTAACATTCTGCATAAGGAAAGCAATTTGTTCCTTCAAGACTTCATAATTCGCAGCTTGTTCCTTAAGTGCTAGGACTTCAGCTTCCAATTTTTCAATCTTCTCATAGGGAGATACCAACCTCTCAGAGTGAGACCTAAATCCAGTGAGTTGAGATGGTGTTATCCCAAGTCCCATTCCTTTGGCATATCCAGGGTGGTCCTTTCCAAAAACTTTCACATAAGCATCATTCTCTGTTGATCCCTCATGAATTTCATTTTGCAATTGTTCCTACATATAATATTGAAGACATACACAATTACTTAAAGATCACCATTAACAATGAAATACAACTAACAATAAAAAGCTACATTGTTGTTAGTTTTGCCTAGATAGGAAGTTTTGACATGCAAATTGAAAAAACATGTGAACACTAAGTGTCGAACTTCTAGCAAACTTACATAGTAACAAAGCCACCATAAACCTATTACTTGCAAGCCAACAAATAATGGGTCTACTTCTAGCAAATCAAAATTGAAAATGAAGGGTTATAGTTACTAAGTGTGTACTACGTTGCTTATCATCATAAAGCCTATTAACCAAATATAAAAATAGAAATGAAATACAAATGACAATAAAAAGTTATAAATAATACATTGTACTTACATTTTTTTCCCTAGCCTCTTCACTGACAAATGATCCATCCTTCCTTTTGTGAGAAATAGGATAAAATTCTGCCTTACTGAATTCTCGTCCTTCTAGCAATTCCTAAAATTAACACTACAACAGATTAGACTTTAGATAGCGTTTCCGTATGCCTTTTAATAGCGTTTGTAACCGCTATCTATTCTACCGCTATTAAAACTCGTTAGCAAAGATAGCATTTAGGAACTGCTATTAATAGGTGACTTTAGATAGCGTTTGTACACGGAAACGCTATCTAAAGTCAGACTTTAGATAGCGTTTCCTTGTACAAACGCTATCTAAAGTCTGACTTTAGATAGCGTTTGTACACAGAAACGCTATCTAAAGTCAGACTTTAGATAGCGTTTCCTTATACAAACGCTATCTAAAGTCTGACTTTAGATAGCGTTTGTACAAGGAAACGCTATCTAAAGCCCCCTTTTTTTTTTAATTTTATTTCTTAACTTTTACATCCATTATTCCTGCATATTTACACAAAAAAACCACAATTGTTGCAGTCAACACAATTGTTCAAAATGTGTTCAAAATATAAGTGTTCAATGCAGCACTGCATGTGTTTGTGCAGCAAACCAGTAACTATACAATCAAAGTGCAACACTCTATACAGCAACTATATATATATATAACCAGATATAAGTACACCACTCTGTTTCTAAAGTATTCAAATTCACACGAGTAAGACAAAATCAAAGTGCAGCAACTATACCAGATCTCAATCCTTAAGAAACCAAAATCAGAAAACCAACATACATCTACAATTAATCTACATTTACGACTTCCTGTTTGTTTTTCATGAGACCAAGACAACACCAAAGTAATGTGTCGAAATGTGATCCAAAGACTCGTAGCATACATACTGCATTTCCACCACAAAGACTAACTCTGTTACATTGGGATACAGCAGACTAATTAGGTAAATACTACCGTAGCAAGAAACAGAATTCAAATCAAGCATTAACAAAGTGTAACAAAAATAATAAGTTTGAACTTATTTTCTCCTAGCAATGCACATCAACTCGAAGGCATGTACCAAGGAAAAACAAATACATAGATAGTTTGGGGTTGATAAATATAAAGCATTATTCACATACCAATGAGTATTGCTGCAACCATCGTGATCAATTTGACATAATCAAACGAACTTTTCAACAATATAGCGACACCACTCTTCCTTGACTTCGATAGTTGAGCAATGGAGTATGTGGAGCATTTGAAGTCGAGGGAAGATCTGCGACATAAAAATTAAATAAATTAAGTTACAATTGCTAAAACATTTGAACAGTCCACGATTAAAAGCTAAGTAAACAACATACCGCCATTGGTATTTTAACTTGGTTCTGCAAGATAGTCTCCTTCATGAAACGCATGACATAGTAACCACAATCTGTATTGTTGGGTTGTCTTGGGCACTATAAAAAATAAAATAGTAAATCAATATAGTTTTTTTTTATCTAATTGCGCATTAAGTTTTTGCAAATATACCGTATCTCGAATCCATTTAATGTTGGTTGCCTTTAAACGCGGCACCTTAGCTCCGATATTTGCGCGATAAACTTGCAAACCACTAATCACAAAATCAAACAGACTTCATTAAGAAACATATTTTCAATCATCACAAACACACGCATGCTCACGTATCGAAGGTAATCATAGAAAATCAGAAATATAAAAACATGCTTACGTATCGAATGATTCTTTAATTTCAGGCGATCCCTAGGATCAACATACAAGGGATTCAGATAGTAAATAATCTCTTCAACAATATTTATCGCGACAAGCACCCAATGATTCCTACAAAAATGTTGAGATAACAAATCCTAAGCACCTCAACTTTTATGTAATTCATTATTGTGAATTAAGTCCTATAGGATAAGCGACTCACCCAACATTGCATGGCGCTAAAAACAAGGGCTGATATTCTCTTTCTTTAGTTGCAAACCGGTCAGCTAGATACGTTGTCCGTGAATCCCTCCCGAAGTAGCCGTATGTATTTGTTTGGTGTGGGGACAAGAACGTAAACCTCCTCGTTATTTCCTTTGGAAGCAACAATTCTTCATACAAATACCTTCAATTAAAATATAAAAATGGATTACACCAATGACATACATCAATATTTAAATGGAAAGACTAAAAAAATATTGTACACTTTAAACCTGATTTATTACCCGATATATGCGGAAATAACGGAGGCAGATACCCATTCATGATTTACAACTTCTCCGATATTTTCATGATTGAGCATCTCAATGAAATGGTTGCCAAAAATATTTTGTTCCATCTCTACGTACAATTGGTCAAGCATTTTTCATATTCTTTCGTTCATGTATTTTAAGGAAATTCAAATATTCCGGAGAAGTTGTAGTTGAACCAATTGTAGGTGGGTTGGCCTCGAGTTGCCTCCTTTATTTTCTGGGGTTGTAATTGACTCCTTTGTATATCCGACACTCTGCCCTTGCCTTCTTTGCTTTTGTGGGTGCCTGGAAATTTTGCATTTCAATATGCCGCTTAGTGATCAACTAATGTAATCCATATATGCCGTATATGAAAAGGTGGAAAAATGCAATTACATACCATATTAATTACAACCACGAGATCAATTGGCCATGCCACATAAGTACCTATTGCATCTCCTCTGTCATCACATCTGCATCAACGATAGGTACCGCAATGGCGCATCCCCCTCAGTTGCAACATCAACTCCAACTTTCACATGGTTAAGGGTACTGGTCCAGGTGTGCGAGTGTAACACCCAGCTCATTGTATACTTTACCCATAGCAACCATACGATAGTTTGGGGTCGATAAATATAGTTGACATGAGTTGACGCCCTAATCCAATGATAGATTAATAAGCTGTGAATTAAGGCATCCAATTGAATGTATTTAATCGCGAATGCAATACTAGTAAAAAAAAAAGGCATGCATTACCTCTCGAAGCCTGTTGTGAGATGGTAGAGTGCAACTATCTTTGACGCTTGCTTGGGCTGTGAAATTAGCCTCGCCTCTCCTCATCATCCTTTTGTTTCAGCTTTTCTTCCAAAATGTTCAATCTATCGGAGAGTTGAGACACCAATGTCTCCCACTTTTTCGTTTCCGAGTTATTTCTTGCACGACCTTCGGGTGAGAAGTAATCTTTTGTGAGACGCCGAAACCCACACCCCTAACACCGCCAGGGTTCTCTCGGCACACCTATGGCTTTGGCAAGAATATCCTGGCGACCAAAGTCTTCTATCTCTCCCTCTACCGCAGATCGTGACGGTTCCTCCGACACATAGTTATTGGTGAAATGCAAATGTTAAAATTATTATATATTATCATATGAAAATAACAATTGATAATGTAATCGTTAGTCTACTAACACATTTATTCCACACGGTCTGCGTATTTTTGTTGTCAATTACACCCGCCTTGTTCTCGCGGGCTTTCCTCCACACAATATGGCGTTTAATTTTCTTAACTTCTGGCCCCGCCTCCCGTATTCAGTATATTGAGATAATATAAATTAACCAAACAGTTTAAAAGTCATATTTACCACAAATGCAGTTAAATATATATATATATATATATATATATATACATACCAATTCATCCTCAATGTCAGCATACCCCTTACGTGATGCTTTGTAAGGGCATGCAGGATCTAACGCCCTGTTGCGATTTTCATTGCTTAATTTCTATTCAGACACATATAAGTAATATTAATACATGGTTAATGTCATATGTACGTATTGCTATAAAATTATAAGGACTAACGTGATATTAAACATACCAGGAATTGAGCATCTCCTGTGCGTATTGCTATAAAATCTGTCCACTCATCCCTTGATATGTGTGGATATTTTGATGGAGGCTCCTCATTGATATTCCCGTTGGCATCTCTTAGAAATTTTTTGGTCAATCTAGTTCTGAATGCCCTATGTAGGGTACCGACTTCCCGAGGTACAAATTTTTTCCGAGATTCATCAACACTAAAAGACATCCGCAAAACAATATAAACAACGTGTCAAAGTAAGTATGTTTACATAGTTTACAATATAATTTATAAATTTTAACAATTACCTGTACATCAGCCCATATGCTCTCTTTGAAACCATCCAAAGCTTCATCCTTCCAATTAGAACAAATAATTGGGACCGTTTTGCCGAACAACGGCCCCAATGTAACTCTTCAATATTTTACCATTAGCACGAATAGGTTGGTCCAAAGAATTCCATTCAACCTAATAAAAATAATAAAGTAATTAAATCTAGATATCAAACAACATTATGAAATCCTTAGATTAGTAAGTAAATTACATCAAATTTTTGTCCTTTACTCCGTGCGCCGGATGACCGCCTTCATAATTGTTGGCCCACGTCTCGCCGCTTTGGCATCACTAGAATTACTTGAAGATGCCATTTACCTACAAAAATATTAGATACAAGTAAAACATCAATGGACATTAATATAACATTAATTGATGCAAAATATAAAACAACTATGAATAACAAAATCAACACTAGCATTACCGGAAGATGCTAACTATAATATAAAAGGATCGGAAAGTTCATTTAAACACAAACACTACATACATGTTTAAGTCAACCTTTTTCTTTTCTTCATTTGATTGAGATTTGTTTGTCCTTTATTAGTACGAAATGGTGGATTGACCAAAAGCCCCTCATCATGATCATCTCTCATATACATACCATCATCCCTAGTTGGATCAATCTCAAGTGATTGTAATGTCCCGACGAAAGGATCATCTTCAATATCAACATCTCGATGGTCTTGATCATCAACATTAGTAATTATTTTGTTAGTCAAAAGAACAATGGACCTTTTCATATCAGCTGGATCAGTGACATAGAACACTTGTTGAGCTTGAGATGCTAATATAAAAGGCTCATCTTTATACCCCACCCTATTAAGATCCACCCGCATGAACCCCGACTCATCAATCGAACACCGTTATTATTGTCAACCCACTTGCAACCAAACACACCAACCTTAAACTTTGTGTAATCCAACTCCCATATGCGTTCAATGACGCCGAAGTATGACATATTTGCATATATCGGGTTTCTGTCTTTGGCACTTGAGATATGCATCGACTGAGCTACTAGAGTCACACCACTTGTTTTGCATTGTACTCCGACCATCTTGTTCTTTTGTATAGAATGTGTACCCATTAATTTGATAACCGTGGTAAGAGAACACATGCAAACTTGGACCTTTGGATAACCATCTCAATCTATTTGAAACTGAAGTATCATTTTCAATCAACTCTGTATAAATGTGATCTCTTAGCCACGTTATAAAACAACGATTGTGTTCTCTAGTTAGCCAATTTTGATTCTTATTTGGATACAAACTCTTAAGCATGTCCTTGTGTTTTTCAACATATGGCTCAACCTCATCGGCATTGTGCAGAACATATAAGTGTGCTTGCTCCCATTCTGTCCTTGTTATAGTCACTATTTCATTTCCAGTAATTCCTTGCCCCATCATTCTCCATGTGTGACGAGACTTTGGCAGCCCTATAGATTCAGCATTGGATAGGTATTCGATACAGAATTCAACAGCTTCTTCGACAATATACCGTTCAACAATACAACCTTCTGGGTCGTGATCGGTTTTTCACATACCCTTTTAATATCTTCATATAACGCTCAATCGGGTACATCCATCTCATATAAGCTGGCCCACACAGTTGTGTCTCTCTAACAAGGTGAATGGTTAGATGAACCATTATGTCAAAGAATGAAGGTGGAAAGTACATCTCAAGCTCGCATAAAGTCACAACAATTTCTCTTTGCAATGATGGCAACTTCCCAGGGTCAATCACTTTGCTGCAAATTGCCTTGAAGAAGAAACAGAGTTTAGTTAAGGCCCCCGCACTTTGTTAGGTAAAATAGACCGTATACCAATGGGTATCAACTGCTCCAAGAGAACAGGACAATCGTGGGACCTGAGACCCTTTAACTTGAGATCTTTCATCGATACGAGGTTCCTAATGTTTGAAGAGTACCCTTCGGAACCTTAACTCCTTCAAGAAACTTACAAAAAACAGTTTTTTCTTTTCTAGATAGAGTGTAAGCAGCTGGAGGAAGATATGTACTTTTACCCTTCTTCGTCGGTCCCAATTCTCTTCTTATTCCCATACTAACCAAGTCCAACCTTGCATTGATGCCATCTTTAGTCTTCCCTGCTGGCACATTGAGTAACGTACCAATGACACTATCACAGATATTTTTTTCAACGTGCATCACATCGAGGAAATGTCTTACATATAATGATTTCCAATATGGCAACTCAAAGAAAATCGACCTTTTCTTCCACCCTCTTGTGACAATATCTCTCGCAAAAGGTTTACCGAATTGGATATTCAAATCCTTTACCTTTTCAAAAAGTTGATCACCCGTCAAAGGTGAAGGCGCTCTACCTTCTTCCGAGTTCCCATTGAACGCCTTTCTCCACCACCGTAATGATGACTTGGATGCAAAAATCTACGATGCCCAAGAAAGACATTCTTCTTACAATGTTCTAACCGCATCCAATCTGTACCCTCTTCACATATAGGGCATGCACACTGACCCTTGATGCTATATCCTCGACAGATTACCGTAGGCTGGAAAATCATTAATTGTCCCAAACAACATAGCTCTCAAATTGAAACTTTCTTCCTTATACCCATCATACACCTCCACACCTGTCTCCCACAGTTGTTTCAAGTCTTCAATCAAAGGAGTCAAATAGACGTCTATATCATTTCCTGGTTGTTTGGGCCGGAAATTAACATAGATAACATCATAAATTTGCGCTTCATGCATAGCCATGGGGATAGGTTGTAAATCACCAAAATCACAGGCCATGTCTTGTGAGAGCTACTTTGAACACCATGCGGGTTAAATCCGTCAAGAGCCAATGCAAGTCGTAGGTTTCTTGAATCTTGCCCAAAATCGGGATAATCATGATCAAATTTCTTCCATTGCGGAGAATCTGCCGGGTCCGCATGACTTGCCATCTTTGATCCTTTCATCCTCATGCCATGTCAAGTGCTTTGAATCTTCGAACTACGGTACATGCGCCTAAATCTGGGTATTATGGGAAAATACCACACAACCTTCTCTCTGGATCTGATTCTTTCTTCTTATATCGTGAGGCATTACATTTAGGACACATCTGTAACGATGCATATTCATTCCGAAATAAAATGCAATCGTTAGGACAAGCATGTATCCTCTCGTAGCTCATGCCAATAGAGCGTAACATTTGTTTAGCCTCGTATGTCCGACTAGGAAGCACATTATCATCTGGCAACATGTCTTTCAATAGTGTGAGTAAGTCCGTAAAGCTCTTATCAGTCCATC
This sequence comes from Sophora flavescens, assembly GCA_030762895.1. NCBI lineage: Eukaryota > Viridiplantae > Streptophyta > Magnoliopsida > Fabales > Fabaceae > Sophora > Sophora flavescens. The sequence continues at coordinate 208,552,679 of CM061063.1, read as the reverse complement.
CGTTGCCCGATTTCAAGTTATACAACTTTAACATCGCCGACAATCTTGTGAATTTAGTACATCCATCATACAATGGTTGCTCTCGCATCACTTACCAACCTCCCAAACATTTGTGGACAATCCCGAAGATCCTCTTCAACAGCATTTGCAATGTCTTCAAAACGATCGCCCTCATAAGTATTTGTGTCGGTATCGTATGATGAATATCTCACACGATTCCTCATTTCACTAGACTCAGCTCTTGTCTCACCATGTTTTGTCCAACATGTATAACTTTGATCGATTCCATTACACACTAAATGTTCTTCCAAATCGGCTGCACTAACTCGCCTTGCATAACAACAATCTAAACAAGGACATATGATTGTATTAGGGTTTTTCGCATGCCGAACTGCAAAACTAATGAACTCTTTCACCCCATCCTCATACTCCTTCGTTAAACGGTTGGCAGACATCCATTTCCGATCCATGCTTTTCCGATCTACAAAAATATTTATTAAACATATTTACTTTGAGTTTAGAGTGGTTGAGGTCTACATGCAATGTATACAGATTAAAGGAATGAAAGGCTGCAAACAAAACACATTGTCGCTGAGTATTGCTGAAGGAACCAGTGTCAGCTTGTTGATGAGTGTGATTCCACATCATCTTTGTCTATCATTTTGCATGCATTTTCATGTAGTTTAGGCATATTTTTATTAGATTTTAGGTTAATTTTCCTTTGGAACGGGTAAGGCGGTTTTCGTGTGTTGTTTTGCAGATATCAAGGGTAAAATGCTCAAGATCAACCATGATGAAGTTTGGATAAAGATAGGGCTTTAAAAGTGCAGAAAATGAGCCAAACAGAGTCCATCACGGCCTAGCCGTGATGCCCATCACGGCCTAGCCGTGATGCCCATCACGGCCATGATCGAGCAAAACTGAAAAAGAAGAAAGGCTGAAGTCAGAGTCTGTCACGGCCTGGCCGTGATATCCATCACGGCCGTGACCCAAAACCACCACAATTCAGAGCACATCACGGCCCAGCCGTGAAATTCTTCACTGCCATAACAGAGGGCTCGCGACGCGAGCATAGGCTCGCCTCGCGAGAGACTGGAATTTCGCAGAGCAACCGGAAGCGAGAGACCGTCACGGCCTGGCCGTGATATCCATCACGGCCGTGACCCAAAACCACCAAAATCCGAGCATTGTTCTGCATAAGATTTCAAGATATCAAATAAAGATAATCGGAAGTCATTGTTCCGCATAAGATCCATGAACCCTATCCCACATGAAATCAAGTCCCTAAGCATTTGACCACCTAATCTAAAAGAAAAGGAATAAATAGAAAAGGCAAAGTTAAACTTTAAATAGTAAAAGCTTTCAAGTTCTCTTCATGTTCACATTTCTTCAACCAAAACTCATCCATTTTGTTTTTTCGAAATGTAAATCCATTACATAATGAAACAAGTAAAGTGAAGCCAAGATTGATCACAAGCTAATCACATAGAGTGGTGAATACTGATCCAAAAGCAACAAAATAAAAACAATGCACCAATGAAATCCCTTTTATCCCTCAAAACAAAATAACGACCATTCTTTGACACAAGCACATTTAATCGAAAAATTGTCCAACGAAACAATAACCAAAATTCACATTCAAAATTTGTGTTCAAATATCACGATCGATATTAGAAAGAGTGTTACCTGAACCCAACAAGAAAGCCAAGAGAAGTGTCCCCCGATTGACTTGATGACTCGGCGCAAGACAGCCACGAAGAGGAGCAAAGGAACAATGAGAGGGAGCGAAACTGCAAAACGACATTGTGAAAGTGTGAACTATGAAACTAATAGATTTTATATGAAGGGAGCAGAAACTGCAAAACAACATTACATCTCAGTTATCTTCCACTCCACAGAACACTATGAAAGTGTGAAACTAAAACTACAACTATTCAGAATGGAATCCATATTCAACTCATCAAAACCACAACCCTGATTGTAATGTTAAGTACTCGGAGGATTCCAATGCAAATGGAGTAGAATTTGCTAGTTGAACTAACATGGATTTTAAGTGTAATTTTAGTATAAAGCTAATGAGCATTGTTCACATTCTCTCTCCAGGCCAAGTGAGAACCCAACTTTGCCATAACCATGCTCTATCCACATGAGTTTAAGCTAGATCTACATATATAATGGTTTCTCAAAACTTATGAAGCCAAAACAGGATTGCCATATGCACAACTTCATCAAGCTTTTGTTGTGTATCATCCTATAGGATTACCACGTTAAATAATCATGAAATTTTCTTAAACTACCCCATAAAACTTCAGTAAAAAAAAAAATGTTTTGGTTTCATAAGTTTTGATGAAGTTGTGCATATTTGAAAGGCAAAAGGGAAATTATATCAAGAACAATATGGCACAAGAGATGCCACAGTAGAAGTGACAGAGAGTAACAAAGCTAGTGATCACAACCTTTCACCAAACCAACAACAAAGAATCAAACCCAGACCCATAGCACACAAAACAAACAAGGGGCAAACTGAAAGATCAATACAAGTGCATAAAAAAGTTAACAAGATGAGTTGTAGGCAACAAGAACCCATAGAACAGAGCCACAAGAGCTTTGCACCAAAAGAGCGACACTGCAACAACAAAGAAATAACCTGCAACTTGAGCTAACCCAACGAAACCTGCTAGTATGATTTAAGTTCTTTCTCTTTCGGAGTAGCAGCGGCGGCGAGCAATGGCGAAGACCTAAGAAATGAGGACGGAAAAAGAGATGGCATGCAGAGGGAAGGAAACAAAGAGAATGAAAATGAGGAAGAAACCTGGAGGGAAGGCCGAGCGCGCGTCTAATTTTACTGTGAAGACCTAAGTTCGCGTTTCCTACAGGAAACGCTATCTTAGGTGATACCTAAGATAGCGTTTCCTAAAGGAAACACTATCTTAGGTATCACCTAAGATAGCGTTTCCGTGTGGAACCGCTATCTTTTCCTAAGTGACACTTTTAATAGCGGTTCCACACGGAAACGCTATCTTAGGTTATACCTAAGATAGCGTTTCCCTTAGGGAAACGCTATTAAAAGTCCCCCATCACTTTTAATAGCATTTCCACACGGAAATGCTATTAAAGGTGCGTTATTAAAAGTCTATTTTGTTGTAGTGTAAGCACCATACAATAAGTGCTAGTACAAATAAATTATACTTTTAAAAAAAAATGAGTGAACCATACCAACTCATCTTTTGTCCTTGCAATTCCCTTGGAGCCTAATGTATGGTGGATCACTAACTTTTTACGATTTGCTGCATTTTGATCAGCTATCTCCTGCATTAATTAATAACATAATGAAGAGTTAGTAAATAGTAGTTGAAGTAACAAAGACTGCAACTTCTGATGATTACCATTTGTTTAGCGCTCCACCTATAATTTATATAAACAGCCCAATGGTTGGAGTCAATATCAGGTGGGTGCCTCTGAAGATTTTCTGCCAAGGAAAGCTCCCAATCATGATATTTATGAAATAATCTGCATCGTGTGTCCCTCCATTTTTTTGCAAGGCTAGTTAAAATATACTTTTTGTGTTCACCATCATTGACAACAAATTTATTCTTCAATAAAACATAATAAAAGATAGTGTTAGCTAACAAAACACCTAATAAATCGAACATATTCACTTAACTACAAATAATACCTGTATTTTTTTAGAATAAAGATTGTTTTTCAAAGTATCCGGTACTTTTTTCCAATTCTCAAACATTATGGGAATGTTATTAAAGTTTCTTGCAAGTTCACCCAAATATCCTACCAACAAACCATTTGACTCTCCCATTTGGTTGTGCATGTCGATTCCACCTAGTTATAACCCTTGTTGTACCACTTGATGCAAACACATCTGTCACCCTTAAACGTGTTTGCATCACCTGACCGCTTGCATCTAACACATAAAGTAAACAAATTAAAACAATTCCTAACCCAACATATAATAAAATTAAAAAAAATTAAAGAGAAATATAAAATAAATTAGACATACTTATAACATCTACTGTACAAAATGTTGGAGCTTTTTTTGGAACAGGCAAGGGACCTTCAACCACATCAAAGTGCAGATTCAGAAGTTGGTGCAGTGTGTACCTCATCATGAAATGATGATTCAACATTGGGTAAAGGATCACTTTGTTGTAGATGTCCATCTACATATCCTTCAGAAGATGCATTTGGTTGAATTGGTGTGGATTGACACCTCCGACGAACACTTCTTTGACTGGCCATACCTGAGAAGTATAATGTATCGAACAGATATATGACAAGCAAGAACACTACACATTCACAAATTACCTAAGAATCAAGAATCAAACTGATATAATTAACCAACTAAAATGGAACATAACGAGACATTCAAATTGATATAATAACTATGAGCCATTTTTCAGTAACAAACCCAAAAAAAATTACAACATAAGTTCACTAAGCTAAAATCACCAAAGGTTCCAAGTTCTACACAACATAACACAAAAAACTAACATATCTATCACCAATGGATCATAAAACCATATCTTGATTATCATCATTAAAATTATCATTAATGGTTGAACTTTCAGGATCATCATCTGCAGCCATTCTTGCCAATTGTATATGTGGGGTATCATCAGAGAAAATTTGTTCCAAGTTTTGTGATGGGTATGCATCAATGGATGTCATAATTTCATCATCTTCACCCATGTCGTACAAGTCTCTTGGCTTCAAATGAACTGGTATGCTCCAACCTTTTTCCTTCTCATCCTCCACATAATAAACCATTTGAGCTTCTGAAGCTTTAATGTATGGTTCATCATCTTCATGTTCTCCAGTATGTATTAGTCTTGCAAAGTTAATAGAGATAAAACCCAACTTATCTGTCTTCATACCTCTTGGGTTAGTGGTATTAGCCCATTCACATTTAAACATGGGTACTTGTGAAGCCATTATAGAAAACCTCAATGATGTCTATCAATCTTCCATAGTAAGGTACCCCTCCAAACCTCATTTGGGCATCACTATTGCTTGAGTAACTCCTGGTTCCAAACATTCCAAAAACCCCACTGTTTTGAGTTTTTAATAACATATCTCGTGCCACGGTTCGAAATTTGTATCCATTGAAATTATATGCAGTGAACCTTCTAGCTTTGTCATGAGGACCTTGTGCAAGACTAACGAGAACATCTTTATCTGGTCCACTAAGACTGTCGAGATTGTTACAAATCTAGATGCCATAATAATATATATTGTTAGTCACATTCTTGTTCAAAAAATACATAAATGACACTAACACACTATTAATCATTGTTAAGAACACTAACACGATTGGTGAACCAACGAACAAGCTCTCTATGAACCTTCTTGGCTACCTCAGAAGCACTCCTTGCACCACCCCTTAGTTGCCTTCGCACGCTAGTTCTATACTGCCTATTTAGTTGAATCATATTAGATGTTATGGAAAAAACTTAAGATTAATTAAACCAAGTAGAATAATTACTTACTGAAGATAGTAATCAACTATATAGCAATTCGTTAACACGTGTCTATGAGCCTGAAACTTTTCCATGGGTGTCAGGGTGACATATGAAGAGCCACCAACCGATTTTCCAACTTTAGGAAATAAGTCAGCTACTCGTGAGCCATATTGTATATCATTAATAGGCTCATCGTCTACACGACTAGGTCGGTTCCATCTAGTCTCAATGCTATCCAGATACCTTGAACAAAACGTAAGAATCTCTTGCACAAGGTAGCCTTCCGCAATAGATCCTTTGGTCGTGCTTTATTACGTACATAGGATTTTAGCTGTCCCAAGTACCTATTGTTAAACCACAACAAGTATTATTTAGAACAACCTGTACATTACCAAATTAGAAAAAATAAAATGACTAATATCACACATCTTTTACCATTCTATAGGATACATCCATCGATAATGAACGGACCTCCGAGTTTAGCTTCTTCAACAAGATGAACAACCAAGTGAACCATAACAGTAAAGAATGAAGGAGGAAATAACATTTCCATGTGACATAAAGTGAGGATGATTTGATTTTGCAATCTGTCTAGATCTTCAAGTTTCAATACTTTGCCACATAGTTGTCTAAAGAATGAGCACAACTCAATTAATATTGCTGAAACCTCATCAGCAATCCGCCCGCATGGCTAATGGTAGCAATTGCTCTATCAATATATGACAATCATGACTCTTCAACATTCCATTCAACTTAAGATTATCCAAATCAATGCACCTAGAAATGTTGCTTGAATAACCATCCGGCACAGTGATATTCTTTAAAGTAGTTAAAAATGTCTTCCTACCTTTATTAGTCAATGTAAAGACAGCTGGAGAATATTTTCCATTTTCATTGGGCCAAAGATCAGGCCTTAAGCCCATAGCTTGAAGATCTCTTCGAGCATTAACATGATCTTTGCTCTTTGCGCTGTCATTTAGCAAAGTAAATATGACATTATCGCACACGTTCTTCTCAATATGCATCATGTCAAGACTGTGACGCAAACAATTATCCTTCCAATACGGAAGTTCAAAGAATATGCTTTTCTTTTTCCATTGTTGAGTGTTACCCCGTGTAAGTTGATTTCCACGTGTTCTTTTTCCCGAACCTTCTTTCTCTAATTTTCTACCAAATATGACATTGATGTTTTGAACCTGTTCAAGAATTTCAGAACCAGATAATGTTTTTGGTGGACTACGCATTTCTTGTTCACCATTAAAGCGGACCCTATTCAGTCTAAATCTGTGTCTCTGGTCAAGAAAACGACGATGACCCATAAAACACCATTTTTTGCTATGAGGAAGACGACGTGGAATGGAGTCGAAGTTACAAGATGGGCAATCTAGTCCGGTGTACGTGTTCCACCCAGAAAGTGTTCCTAGCCCAGGAAAATCACTAATTGTCCACATTAAAGCTGCATGTAATTTGAACATCTCTCGCTTGAAAGAATCATAGGCATCCACACCCGTTGTCCATAACTCTTTCAACTCTTTGATCAAAGGTTGTAAGTAGACATCTATATCATTCCCTGGCATTTTTTACCAGGAATTATCATTGAAATTATAAAAGATGTCGACTTCATGCACACCCATGGAGGGGTATTGTATGGAATGAGAATAACTGGCCAAATACTATAGTTTGAACTCATGACACCAAAAGGATTAAAACCATCAGTGGCTAACGTGAGGCGCACATTTCGCGGATCTGATGCAAACCAAGCATGCAACGAGTCAAACTGCTTCCAAGCTTCAGAATCTCTAGGATGCCTCAACATTCCATCATTGTTATTATCGTCAACATGCCATCTCATATCATAATCTGTCTTTGATGAAAAAAACAATCTCTGTAATCGAGGCTTCAGTGGAAAATAACGAAGAACTTTTGCAGGCACTTTCTTCATACCAGTGCCATCACCGGACACCCTAGTCTTACTAGCTTTTGCCCTTGATTTCCATTTGGAAGTGTTACAAATTTTACATGTCTCCCTCTCTTCATCTTCCGGATTACCCCAATAGAGCATACAATTATTCGGACATACAAGTATCTTTTCATAGTTCAAACCAAGCTTGATGATCGTTTTCTTGGCCTCGTAGAATGAACTTGGAATATTTGCATGTTCAAATGCATCTTTCAATAGTTCTAAAATCATTGTCATGGCCTTGTCACTCATTCCACACAGGCATTTGATATGATACAACTTTACCAAAAAAGACAATCTTGAATACTTCGTAACCCTTCGTACAGGGGTTGTTCTACATCTCTAACTAATTCATAGAATTCTTCATCTACATGTTGCTCTTGAGCTGTATTTGGCATCACATCTGCATCCCGGTCAATCTCCGCATTTGATGCAACGGGTACTTCATTTGCAAGGTGCCTATCAACTCCAAATGCATCATCGATCATGTTCCGAATAGGATCCTCAACAATAGTGGGGTCTTGAACTACATTTGGAATATTGCTAGGTGAGATATTACTAGTTCCTATTGTTCTGGACTCCCCGTGATAGGACCAAAAAGTGTATCCTGTTGGAAATGGTGTACATATTAAGTGATCATACACCACATGCCTACTTTGCCATTTTTTGAAACCACATCGTTTACCAGGGCATATTGTTTTGCCATTTACTGATTGATGTACAAAGGCAAAATCAATAAATCCCCTAACCCCTTGCTCATATTCAACTGAGTTTCGTGGCTTCATTATCCATGACTTATCCATTGCTTCAAAATATTAAATCTGGAAATAAAAATAACACACCACTTCATAAATTGAAAAATATATACTATTTTTAAACTATATATAAACTACCATCTAATAGAAACATATCAAAACTAGATAAAGATTATGTTCAAGTTGCACTACTATAGCCATATATATATTTTCCTAATTCCTCTGCACGCTGCAATAAAAACAAGAGAGAAACTCATAATATCCAACTGCTAATGATTAATTTTAAGAGAGAAACTCAAGTATAATAACTAAGGTGCAACACGATACTTTGAAAATGGAAAGCAAACAGAACAACTAATGTTCTGTGAATCTGTCATGTGGTGGAATATGTGTGTACAGTCATGATAAAGCCACAGAGCAGGAGATAATAACCATAGCATTAGGAGAGATGATATCATGTTCACTATGCCTAATCCAAATTTGCAGAAACAAAGATCCAAACCCAGAAATTTGCCCTAAATAAATTAATAATAGTAAAAGTAGCATTTACCTTGAATCGAGAGTGGTGAACCGCCTCACAATGAACAAGACCAGTAATCTCCTTCAATTATTTCTTGATTGTTCACCTTGAATCGAACAGTTACAAAATCAGGTTTCATGCATTTAGTGTAAAAATTAAAATAATAAAAATCGTAAGACATGAATGAAGATAAGAACATTACAAGTGCTCTGACCTGTGCATCTCAACATATTGAATATCACGTGAGAGTGAAAAGAATTCAAGAATGTCCTTCTTGGAAGTAGTCAGTGATATGTTGCTAACCTTAACTGTTCTTATCTGTAAATAGTAAAAATGGAATGAACGTTTCCTTCATCAAAGGACAAAAAAAAATCTGATGAAGTACCATTAAAGTGGCACAACCAAGATACCAACATAGGACAATGGAGCACAAATAAGAATTTAGAAGAAATAACCTATAGTAACCAAGATTGCAGTCTACCAGCAAACACAATATATGTATAAAGGCCAATTGAAGCCAACTGCTAGACAAACGAACAACTTCCCCATAATTGAGCAGAATTAAAGATGTAAAGCAGGTTAACATCCCAAAGAGCAATGGAACTATACTATCTTGTAATGTTATCCCTTATTATACAATCTACCCTCCCAACTTAGACCGATCGATGTCTTCCTTTCATTATTTGTCAACTCCAGATTTTCAAAATTTCCAAATGCTCAATAACTCTAGTTTCACGTGTAGCCTTACTTTGGAAAACAACAGTGTTAAGGGGGAAAAATTGAGAACCAAAATAACATGACACATGCATTCTTACATTAATACTGATCTTTCATTCATTTTCCATTTTTCTTACTCTCCTCATTTCCTTTCCAAAACAAACTCCATTTTCTTCCAGAAAGTTGGAGATAATTTCTACCAAATTAATTTAGTCAGCAGATAAGTAAATCCAAAATATCATGTAAAAGTATACCCAAGAATCAAGATACTAACCCTCTTATGATCAAGCCAGTGGGGCAAGTTAATGGCACTTAGACAGGTAAGGACTTGATTAATTGATAGGCTGCTCTGCACATAGGTGAATTACACTTGCAGTTTTTAATTATGTCTTGCTTCAGTAATGGATTTCATAATATAATGATAAAATCAACTCCATACAAAAGCAACAGATTGAATTTAGTCACTAAAAGCATCTCTGAAATGAGGATATAATGTGTTCATTGATGGATATAAAGTGGGTGAGGTATATGAGATATGAGATAGATATATAAAGGATAGATGGGGAGGAACAATCGATCTCCAATATATGATTTACTGAGATCTGGTGCACATGGAACAAAATAATTAAAATCACGACTATAAATATTTAGATAGATCGATCAGAAGATAAGATTAGTACAAATCAAAACATGTGCATATGAAATTAACATTAACATATATAAAAAATGCAAACAAACAGTTTATGTACGAACAAAAATATTTAAAAACCACTGTCTTCAACCCCGAGGTAGAAGGAGGACACACCTACACGCGTTACTGTCGCTTGAATCCTGAACATATGCCACCTTCTGTCTCTTACAATTTGTTAAAATTCTTGCTCAACATGATCCTTTCCAATAAAATAAGGTTCCTGAATTGACAACACCATTTTTAGTTCCACATAATCCAAGAGCCTTCTCTCATTGTTCCTTCCTTTTCTAAAGCATCTGCCAATTCATTAGACTCTATTTCAATGTACAAAAGAAACATTCTTTAGAACTAACAGCAGGTTTTTCATTTTGTTATAAAGAAACCTCAAGTTCTGGGGGCACTCTTCTTTTCTCTCCATTCTTAGAGTCAGATTCAACTATGATATTTTTTTTATCCAATCATGTTGTATAGACAATTCTAAAGCGAACACTTAGGCCATAAACTAAGCCTCATTAGAGTCTTTTATACCTATATGTGCAGAAAACATAGCAAGAATAGATCCCTTTATCATCTCTAAGTACACCCCTAATCCTTACTGCCCCTGGCTTCCATTTTGCGGACCCATCTACATTCCACTTCACAAAATTTGGTGGTGGTGGGTACCAAACCAAGGCTGGCCTTGGTTCTTTTCTCTAGTTCCACAATCAAACACCTTCCAGGTTAAAGACAATCTCCCCTGGGCTGAAAGGGCAGTTCTGGTCCTAAGCTTCGAGCCAGAAACCAAGTCTTAACCTTACTAAAAGGTTATACTTTTTCAAATTTCAATCCATTTCTTAGGTTCCATAATGACCAAATCACCACAAAGAAGAGGGAAATCCATAGTTTTCTTTGAAAATCTCCTTTAAACACCTCTACCCAACATTCTAACCGATGCATAGGTGTTTTTGATATGGTATTTGCACATTCCACCATTTTAAACATCCACCCCACACCTTCCAAGCATATTCACAATGCAGAAAAATGTGTGGAAAGTTTCTTCTTCTCTAGCACAGAAAGTTTCAATCTAGGCTGTGTGATATATACCGAATGAGATTCTGTTGGTGGATCAGAAAGCGAATTAAGGTTTTCATGCTTCTCATAGATATAACTTTTACACAGCTTTGAAGGCTATTAAGTTACCAGTTTTCTTAGAAGATATTAAGCGAAGAGCCAAGGGAAACATCATAACTATCAGTCATGCCCAGAAACAAACATCCAAACCTAGAAATTTGCCCTAAATAAATTAATAATAGTAAAAGTAGCATTTACCTTGAATCAAGAGTGGTGAACCGCCTCACAATGAACAAGACCAGTAATCTCCTTCAATTATTTCTTGATTGTTCACCTTGAATCGAACAGTTACAAAATCAGATTTCATGTGTTCAGCAAACACAACGAACAATGAAAAACAAAGAGAGGAGGAGGAGGAGGAGGAGGAGGAGGAGGAGGAGGAGGAACGATGGAGGCTTTCTCCATACCTTTGTCGCTGGCTGATGAACGATGAAGAAGCAGAGCTGTCTTGTAGCAGCGCAGCAAGCAGTCGTAGCAGCGCAGAGGGCAACGTAAAAAATGAACCAAGGGAAAAAGTAGTCAGAGGGAAGAGGGAAAGTGAAAAAAATAGAGGGAAAGTAAAAAAAAAAAAAGTTTTTTAAAACCGCCGCTAATATAGAGTCAACCGTCGCAATATTTTTCTATTTGTGGCGGTTCATTAAAACTGCCGCAGTAACCGCCACAAAGTATCACCGGCGGCGGTTGGGCTTGAACCGCCGCAAAGTGTGTGTCGCAATTTGCCAAATTTCATGTAGTGATTATGGTATCCTGTAACACCCCGATTTTCGCTGCTTTGTAATATCGGTAATAAATATATAAATATATATTTTTATTCGAGACTTAGAAAATGATTTTGGATAAACCAAGGTCATTTCCTTGTTATACTTATTTTCATAAGGTTACGGGGAAGTTTTTGGTTGAAAATTCAGACGGAAGCCGGTCTGCCGTTTTGTGTTTTCGTTGACAGAAAAGTTCTTGCTTTCGAGAAAACCTAATTTTAACTCGTGAACGAGATGAAAAATGTTTTTATTGTATTTAATACGATACTGGAAGTTTTGAAAAATTTAGCGTATAAATTAAAATATTATATTTGCTACGGGCTGATACGTCGAGATTATCTCTAGGAAAAACCTGTGTCAGATGAACCAAGGAGTCGGCAACAGGGCTGAGGTGACGGATTTGACCGATGTGACAAGCATTTATGACGAGCTTATCCGCGTCATAATGGCCATAATGGCGCATTTATGACAGAGGAATCTTTTGCCTGGAAATGACGATTTTACCCTTGGCTCTTCATGAATATTTCAAGCCATGCCATTGAGAATTTGGACCAAATTACCCCCAATCCATACGGTTTCCTCCTCCATTCCAAGCATTTGGACACCACTTTTTCCTAGCCATAAATGAGCATTGATGTTAAGTGGATGAGTCATAGGCAAAGTCACATTCTCATCATTCTCCCGAAACCGCCACGAAATTATGACTCTTATCTGTTCTGAATCTCGGAAAACTTTCTACATGAAAGTTGTTCGTCTTTCTCTATTCTTTCCAACGACATAAAGATCATAAAAAACGGACAAGTATATTGAGAGATATGTCCAAATTACCGAAACTGCTCTAAATCTTCATCATCTTTATCTTTCTCTATAAACTTCTCAAGAACACTTAGAAAACCAAGCTTAATTAACCATGATTTTTAACACAAAATATCTTCTCCCTAATATGTGGTGTAGGAGGCAGTCACATCTCTTCAAATTTATGACCACATATTTTATTAACCATGATTACAAATAAACCCTAGTTAGGTTACTATTAACTATAGTTAAGTTATTATATTATTTTCTAACTTAACCTTGATCAAATAAACTCAACCATGGTTCTTTTATCTCATTGAACCACATGTTTTCTCCTCACACCCACCTCCAAACCGTGCCCATCATCCACACTTGAACCATTTTATTTCATTTTCCAACATCATCATTTTGTCTCTCTCAAAACTTCATGTTCTTCATTTTCTCTCACTAGTGCAATAAGTGCTTTTTACGTCAGTTAAAATTGATTTTTTACGTCAGACTACTGACTGACGTAAATACAGCTGATGTTAATAGTTAATATTTTAACTTCAGTTGAGAACTGACGTTAAATATAAAACTATTAACGTCAGTTCTTTAACAAAACTGACGTTAATTTTGTAAAAATTAACGTCAGTTTTTTAAACAACTGACGTTAAACATAAAACTATTAACGACAGTTCTTTAAGACAACGGACGTTAATTTTGTTAAAACTAACGTCAATTGTTATAAAGAACTGACGTTAAATGTTTAATTTTAACGTCAGTTGTTTATTACAACTGACGTTAATAGTGTACTGTATATTTTATAAAATACTATTAACGTCAGTTGTTTGATACAAATGACGTTAATAGATTTTTTTTTTTAAATTCAGTTTTAAAATATCACTCCCCTCAGCTATCCCTGCATTCAGTAAATATCCCAGTAACATAGAATATCACACACATTACAGAATTGCAAAGGAAAAATGGAACAACGGGGGGACTTAAAACCAAAACCCATGTATATATATAAATAAATTTTAGTTCCAATGTCTAGAAAAGAAAACTACCAATCTAAGGATATATATATACATGTTATTAATTAGTTTCTAAAGTCTAACAAAAAAACTATTTATCTAAGTATTGCGAAGGTATCTTGTCAATTCCTTTTTCAGCCGCATACTTGAAGAAGAATTCAGCGAAGCGCATCCTCAAGTCTCTTAACTCATCTTCTTGAATAGGCGATTGGTCGTTAAATGCCTACACACGTTCAAATAATAACAATAACATCAATGCAAGTCATCTTCAAAACTATAATATATAATTTAACAAGTTGTTTAAATATTACCTTATTCCATCCATCCGTAATAGATGTGGAGACTATGTTCAGCATATGAAGCATCACATAATAGCCGCACGACCACCCGTCATTTTGAAATCGAGACTACCAACAAAATTAATTTCAATGTCAGTTGAATATACATATAAATTAGTAATTATAATATTAATTATTTGATAAATAAACTACCAAACCTTGATGATGTTCCATACATGATTTGCTTTAGCCTTAGAAGTCCTACTTCTCCCGTTGGCGCAACTTATGCTACTCGCCTTGGTAGCTATCATAAACAAATAATCATGTCGATCAATTAACAAATTCATATATCATGTGTGTAATAAACTAAAAACAATTGATATTAAAACTTAAATTAAATTTAAGATTAGTTACTTACTTATTTACAGCTTCCAACACCACCTGTGGCGGCTGTTGGTGGAGAGAGCAATAGAATATGACAGTATGCCTAGACGGGTGAAGTACGAACAACTGTCAATGGCTTTTCATACAATAGGGAGCCAGATATAATTCTTTCTAATTGTCTCCCAACAACTTCCCTAAGTATTTACTCAATGCATCACCAACAAAGAATTCGGGCAGAAGGATTGACGGATCTAAGAAGCCGTAAACTGATGCAACGCCCTTATCAAGCTGAAGACGATGGAGATACCTAAGATATGAAAAGGTGTGGATGTTAATTACATAATATATATATTGAAATTAAAATAAATTATTAAATGGAAAAATACCAAAAATAAATAAGTTATAAAATTAAAATTAACTTACGTGCACCAGATACTGAAAACATTGCTATTCATCCAGACGTTATTTCTGCAGGCGTTCCCGAGATCGTCACCACAGAAGGTAAATATCCTCCATTGATCTGGGCGTGCCACCCATCCATCTTGCTCCAATGAACATTCAAAAATCTCAACGCATAATCCTCACCAAGTGAGAACAAGCGAGTGATAGGTGACATCGACACCGACGTCGACTTGGCCTTTAGTTTATGAAAAATAAAATAGATAAGTTGTTGATAATTAAAAAAAACACAAGTAATTATTTGACTAATTTGGACATTAATAATGAATACATACCTTTGTTAACATTTCGAGCTCACGTCGTTTGGAGTCCAACTCAAGCTCACGCCTTTTCATTTCCAACTCATGCTCATGGTGTTGGACTTGAACTCCGCTCCCTAGCCGCCAACTCATCGTCCTCCACATGTGCCCTACTAAAACTCTCTTTTGTGCTCACATGTGAAGGGTTGGCATGCCCTGCGTTGTCCTGGGATGTACCGAAGCGGAGGAAATCTCTCTCGGCAAGCGCTGCTTGAATTCGGGTTGGATATTAAGCTTTGCATCGAGATGTGTTGTAATAGTTGGGTTGGACATGAGGTCTTTGAGTAATGTCAGCCAAAATTGATGCTTCATCGACCACCCGCTTTCGTTAAGCAGACTTGCCATAATATTCTTTGATGGTCACGTTCCCAGGAACACCGAGAACCTGACCAGGATGGTCTTTCTTGCCTAGAGCAGTCATCAAGACATCCCGCCGTCCAGAAGGGACGAATGAGCCCTGGGAGGATTGTGCTTTAAGATCCATCTACAATGAAAAAACGTGAAAGTGAAAAGTGTTGCAAATATCTATACAAATATCAATTGAAATCAAGTTAATTATTTACTTACAATCTTATTTGCCACTTCGCGAGTGGCATCAACTTTAAAAGATCCCATCTTTGTGATGCGGCCGGCTAACCAGACATCCTCACGGTCGAAGTCCGACGGAGGACTTAATGGTGTGCCCTCAGGCACCTCTCCTCTTTCAATCCTAGTAGAGTGCTCTTCCTGCTTCGCCTTCAGCCCATCCGCCATCATCTGCTCGATCCGAGTCTGGTACCCACCCTGAGACATGGTGTGGCGGTGGACGTTCTTCGCCTGATTCTGCCGACCCTTATTTGCCTTAGCCTATTTAAACAAAAATACATAATTAAATATAGTTAAATGATCTATAATAAGCATACAAAATTAACTTAATCAACCAACCTGAAATTCTCCATCCTGTCGACTCCTGGCAAACATATCCCAAGTATCATGATCAATCCAGGGATAATCCGAGAATATTTTATCAAGCCGCTTCTTCCCAGATACATAGTACCTGGTAAGATCATGCTTGAACCCATTCCAACGCTTTGATGCCATTTTCATACATTTATGACGATGATCCTCGTCATTTGGCACAGTCCAAGCTACCTACACATTAAATACACAACAACTGGATGGATTATAACTCGGATAATTATCTAATAGTGTAAATCAAACGAATGTAAAGGTAAAATACCGCGATAGCCTCCCAAATCTGATCCTTAACGTTCTGTGGAACGTCATTCCAGTGGTTGTAGTTGATGCTTACGTGCTGCTTCGCTTGTAGAAACACCCACTTATTGAATCCTTTAGCACGGGGTCCCTGGGCATTTAGATTAGCATCGAAGGACTCCTCAAGCTTCTGTCCGCTTTGCCTGTCCTTCTCTAGTTTCTTCAACGAGGTGGCTCCTCTACCCCGTTTCCTATGAGCCTGTGATGTCTGTATGGACAAAAAAAATGATAAAATAGAGGGTTGTAACATTATAAACTTACATTAAAAAGAAGGACTAAAGATAGTATATAACATGTAAACTTACACTAGAATCAGGCGTAGGCGTGATCGGGTCTGCGAAGCCCCCCACGAGTGTCCTCCCGTGCATGTGGGCTATCCGAGTGATCCATATGTATGCCTATTCAGAAACAATATATATGTATTAACATAGGTTATAACTCAAAATAAATACGAAGTATAAATAAAAATAACTAGATAGGTCCTGTAGATATACAAAACATCTATCCAATATAAGGACAATACGGGAGATTGAAAACTATAGTTTTTGAAGATTGCCAAGCATTGGTCACGGCCTGGCGGTGATGTCCATCACGAGTAGTCCACAGTAATGTGCCAACTGAACCAGACCCTCACATGCAGAACTAATCACGGCCTAGCCGTGATGAGCATCACGGCCGTGACAGATCAACCAGCAGAGCAACATGCACTCAAAACCAAAAATAGAGACATTCCAAACAACTCAAACTCACGGTTTCAAGTTTCAACTACTGAGACTACAGTTTCAACATACACTCAAAACCAAAAATAGAGACATTCCAAACAACTCAAACTCACAGTTTCAAGTTTCAACTACTGAGACTACAGTTTCAACATACACTCAAAACCAAAAATAAAAAAAATGTGCCCTAAAGACTCACTAGAAATAGGTGCTCGCGTGTTGGTGGGGGGGAAGCTCGAGTGGTGGCCAACGTTCGATGTGGTTACTGAGAGCAGAGGGACAACGAGAGTTAGTACGCGGGAAGGGGAAAGAGAGATGTCAAGTTATTGCAAAGAATGAGCGGGAAAGACAGAGTTAGGGGTTAAGAGTGTACCTCACGGTGGTGGCGAAGAAGCCCTAGCGGTGGTTGCGGTGGAGATGAGCTCGCGATTAGGGCAGAGTGAGAGTGAGAGTGAGAGTGAGGGTTGAGAGTGAGGGTTGAGCGTGATGAAAAGAGAAAAGAGACGTACAGAGAAGTGCAGAAGGCGCGCGGGTGTAAACGTTATAATCAAAATAAAACAACATTTTACGTTAGTTGTTAGTAAAAACTGACGTTAAAGGTCATATATTTAATGTCAGTTGTCTTGAGAAACTGATGTTGAAAAACACTCACACTTCTAACGTCAGTTGTATTACACAACGGACGTTAAAAGTTTATTAGTTTCTGCAAAAACATTCATTCCTTTGACTACTGTGCTACCTACCCATTCACCTTGTAACCTAATCCTCTTAATGAGCATTAAGTTTTTAGATAAGTTTTCAAGAAAATCAGAATAGCTTAGTAACTTCATCCCCTGCTCCTATAAATAGCTTCCTTCCATCCTTTTAATTTTTTCTGCTTCACAATATGGCTCTGCCATGGAGATTAACTTCATCACTCTTTCTTCCTATGCCTAGACTCAAAGATCTTTGTCTTAATGGTCAAACAACTTCTGAGGTTGTGTAAATCACATAACATGGATGGTAAGGTTGGGTGAATCACGTAATGTGATTCTCTCACTTTATTTCATCCCCGTCATCCCTTTCACTTTGCTTTGGAAGCAAGTGACTGTGGATTCAAGACAATGCATCAAGGAATTCCAGTGAAGAAGAAAGATGCAAAGATCCATTTCACTTTGCTTTCATTTGCTAGTGTCGAGGATTTACTTTGCATCGTGGAATTCAAGTGAGGGAGGTGATGCATCCATTGGAGTTTCGATGACAGGTGAGAAGAAAATGATGTTGAAGCAAAAACTTTTTTTATATTTTAGGGCTATGTTGCAGAAATTTTTTATCTTTTAATCATGTAATTTTAACTTATGAATCGCTTCAATGAGATACGATTTGATTATACATATAACTTGTTTTATGTTAAGTGTTTATTTATTTTAATTTGCACAAGAATTTGTTTACTAATTCAAGCTAATTAATAAAAATTAAAAATAAACTTGTTTTAAAAAAAGGTTTAGAAATAAACTGCACTATATGGAGTGATCTGCGTTAAGAGGGACAACAGGGACATGACAACCAATGAAATGAGTTTCATAATTATTTACGTCAGTTATTTATAGAACTGACGCAAATAGTGATTTAATATTTACAAACTGCCACCACCTCATTTTTAACGTCAACTTAATTTCTGACTGCCAAGTTCCCGTATATTAATTACATTATTTCCAATATTCATTCTGCACGTTTATAATATATAGGATTATTTACGTCAGCTATTTTTTTAACTGAAGTAAAAATCACACTTTTAACGTCGGTTGTATAAAAAACTGATGTTAACAATAAATATTTTTTATTTTAAAAACACTTTTAACGTCAGTTTTTTTAAACAACTGACGTTAAAAGTGTATAGATATCTGCAAAAACATTCATTCCTTTGACTACTGTGCTACTTACCCATGCACCTTGTAACTTAATCCTCTTAATGAGCATTAAGTTTATAGATAAGTTTTCAAGAAAATCAGAATAGCTTAGTAACTTCATCCCCTGCTCCTATAAATAGTTTCCTTCCATCCTTTTAATTTTCGGCTTCACAATATGGCTCTGCCATGGAGATTAACTTCATCACTCTTTCTTCCTATTCCTAGACTCAAAGATCTTTGTCTTAATGGTCAAACAACTTCTGAGGTTGTGTAAATCACGTAACATGGGTGATAAGCTTGTGTAAATCACGTAATGTGAGTTGCTCACCTTATCATCCTTCCGGAGAATCATTCTTTGGAGGGCAAATCAGGTGCTCGGGCGTCACAGTTCCAAAACCTCAGCTTTGGCAGCAAGTGACCGTCATGAAAGTCTCTAGAACCACTGCCTTTGCTTGAAACAGATCTAGTGCACCTGTTTTTGCCTCTCTTGAGCTCTCTCATGCCCCCCAGTTTTCTGAGGTCTTAAAGGATGCAAGTGACTGTTCCAAGACCATTGCTAAAAAAGATCGAGTGCACCCTTCGGAGTATAGTTTTCCCTTTGGCATATTTCATAAAACTCTCTGATGGGATGTAGCTTTAATGTTTCAGGTGTGATAAGGGGTTCCCAAAGTGGCCTTATGCTTTGCCACACAACCTCCTCATTGAATTATGGAAAACTCAGTCGCTCGACTCTCCTCTCTTGCTCACCCGTGAAGGGAACGAAGCCTCAACAAATGTTTAGGATTTTAAACCCTTTCAATGTAACTTTTTATAGGATTTTAAACCCTTTCAATCTTCTGTATCAGTCTGTATTACACTTCATGAATGAGATCCGGTTTGGGTTATTGATTCAACTTATACTTCGCACATATATTTTAGTTTTCAAAACAGAAACACAAAACATCAAAGCAATTGTGAAACTGAAACTTTGAGGAAGGCAATGTGGAAGGGTACGTATACTAGATAAAAAATTATTAAAATAACCTTTAACGTCTGTTGATGTAAGGACTGACGTTAAAAGTGAAGTGACTCACTTTTAACGTCAGTCCTTACAACAACTGACGTCAAAATTGAATTAATGAAGTCTGATATTTACAAAAGTTCCACCTCCCCCTTTTTAATGTCTAGCTTTTGGTTAACTGACGTAAACCTTTACCGTCTAATGTATATTTTCCATTAGTGTCTCACAAGTTCTTCACTTGTTCTTCATTTGTTCTTCACTTATTCATCATTTTTCTCTAACTTAGAAACATAATCTCATGATTCTTCATTCATGAAACTTGTTCCTTAGATCAATAACCATCACTTAATCCATTTTGTTCTTGAATCCATGAACTTTCAAGTTCATCCTTTCTCTCCTTCAAATTCGGCCCATACCTATATATAACCATCCAAACCTTGTTTTGATCTTCTAAGATCATATTTTCACTTACCTAGATGGTCTAAACAATTTCTATTTCACATCTCAAGTTATTTCCCCACAAACACAAAGAACTCCTTAGTGTTCTTGTTAAGATCATCTTTGTTCTTTAAGTTCTTGAATAAATCTTTTTATTCCAAGGTGAGGAATCTCTCTCTTAATCTTGCTATTTTAAGCTTTTCTATTCACAACTTTTATGGATTTATGCTTGTGTTCATCATGTTCTTCATATGAGTCAAAGTTCTTGAAGATTTCTTCAAAAATTCATAACTAATTCTAGAAAAATCCTTTTGACATGAAACCAATTGCTATGATCTCATAGTCATCTCTATTTTCATCATCTAGAAGCATATGATCATGAGAAATTTCTTTCTCTAATTTCTGGACTGGGCCGAACCTAGAAGAATAGGTTTGGTAGGATTTTGTTCATGTGTTGTCATGTATGATCATGTATTTCATATGACATGTATGTCTACACACTCTAATCCATGTTAGTTTATTAAAATGAAAAGTCTTACTCAAAATCTCTATGTTGGCCGAAACCCTAACCCTAAAGGTTAGAGGATTTTGTTTCAAATTTTATTCTTGTAATAAGTAATCTATGTTAGTTAAGACTCTAGTAACTAGGATCCAAAAGATGGCATTAAGAAGATAACCCTAAACATATTTTCTAAGTCTTGGCCGAACCTAGCCCTAAAGTGTCATAGATGGTTGTTAGTTGATTAATTATAGCTATGTTGTTTGGTTGAAGGTGGTTGTGTTAACTCGTGGCGGGATAACGAGGATCGTCGTGTACGTATTTCCAGTGCTAGCTCAGGTGGGGAAAAGAATCATCCTATCGTCGGAATCGATAAGTAGTATATTCTATAATAATTGTGTAGGGCGACCTAAACCCTACTAGTAGTTGAGTAATCGACAAGACCAAAATCACATTGGAAACCTTTTCTGTAAAACCAATGGATTTGGGGATTGTAGGTTTATCGACATTAAGTTGATTTTAAGTATTTGAGGATGTTTGATTTATTGTTATCAAATTTCTTGTGATACGTTTGGTTGAGGTATTCCATCTGCATGTGACATATTATTTCGGTGTTTGAATATTTAAGATATTGAGGATGTTTGCTGTCTGTCACGGCTGTGATGGTTGTCATGGCCAGGCCGTGATAGGTTCTATTTTGTAGAATTCTTGCCTTTGATGTCTGTCACGGCCGTGATGGCTATCACGGCCAGGCCGTGACAGAGTCTGAATTTGTTATTTATTTGGTTTGATTATTATGAGTTGGTTGTGATAAATTGCTGTATATGATATGGAGATATTTGAATATTTTGTTGATTAATGTATTATGCATGATCTGCCTGGGTTTAATACTATGCTTAGATGATTTTAAGGAAAGATATATGTTGTTCGGGAGATAAGTTTTGGGTGAGAGTTTTGAATATGAATTAGAGGTGCCTCGCTATTATTTTATAGAAGTGATGTGATATAGAACGTAAGTGGAGGTTGTGAGGAAAAGCTTGAGGTACTAGGTTGCTATTGATAAAAGTCGATGAGAATCATACCGTGCTTATGCACTATTTCCTATTAGAGATTAGGGAATAGTGGCGCACCGAATTATAAGGTCTTTTATGCTTATGTGCTATTTCAATGGGGGAAATAGTGACGCATATCGTGCTTATGCACTATTTCCTATGAGAGGTAAGGGAATAGGGGCGCACCGAGTTATTATTTATTATATGCTTATGTGCTATTTCAAATGGGGGAAATAGTGACGCATATCATGCTTATGCACTATTTCCTATGAGAGGTAAGGGAATAGGGGCGCACCGAGTTATTATTTATTATGTGCTTATGTGCTATTTCCAATGGGGGCAATAGTGACGCATATTTGATAGTGTGATTTTACATCATATTTGCTGTACACTTTTGCATGCATTTTTCATATAGATTAGGCATTCTTTATTTGATTTTAGTTAGATTTTCCCTTGGAACGGGTGAAGCGGTTTCTTGGTGTTGTTTTGCAGGAATTAATGTAAAACTGATCAAAATCAGTCATGATGGAGCCTGGATGAAACCGAGCTTGAAAAGTGAAGAATATGAGCCAAACAAAGCCCATCACGGCCTGGCCGTGATGACCATCACGGCCATGATCAAGCAGAGCAGAAGGCAAAAGTCAGAAGCTGTCACAGGAAATGCTCGCCCCGCGAGAGGCTACTCGCCTCGCGAGACTGAAGACTGACTGGGCCAGAGAATGCAAACATTTCTGTCTCACCACGCGAACCATGTCTCGCCACACGAGCCTGAGGACCAGAAGCCATCACGCCCAGTCCCTGATACTCATCACGGGCGTATTTGAGAAGAACCTTACTGTCTCACCTCGCGAGCCACTCTCGCCTCGCGAGAGATCCAATCACTAAAGACCATATTTTTAACAGTCGCCTCGCGATCCGGGTCTCGCCTAGCGAGCGCGTGTAGATTCTGATTGGTATAAATTGCTGTTTTAGGGCAGAATGAAGGAGTTTTGGAGATTTTTGAGAGGGGGCACTTGGAGGCTGCGGCTGGGCTAGGGTTCCAACCCTAAAAGGGAGTTGAGTTAGGGGGTTGCTGTGACGACAGTGGGAAGCTTCAATGGAGTTCTCCCTTTCTTCCTTTCTCTACTACTTTTTTGGTTTGGCTTTATCTGTAATTATGAGTAGCTAATTCCCGTTTGTTGGGATTAGATGTAATCAAACTAAACTTCATGTATTTTTCTTGACTGATTAATTTGTGTTCATGCCTTCGTATTAGTGATTAATTTTCTGTGCTTAATGCTTGTTGTGGCTAGCACCCCCATGACTTGATTTGTGTTTTGATATGCAATTGGGAAATTCGTATTAGAACCGGAACTGAATTTAATCACCTAGTAACCCTTGCGTCTAGGAATGGAGTTTGGTTTACTAGTAATCGCGTAATCCCTAATCCTAATGCGAATTCATTAATCTAGGCCACCTAAGGAATTAGGGTCTATTAGTGGATTTAGGCTCTTGCCATCCGAGGAATCGGGGTTTGAGTAATTTAGTGGATTGATTTTAATATTTGAAGCATGAATGGGAGGTATCTAGTCCTGGTAGTACATGAGACAGAGGTTTGGTGAAGTCTAGTCCCAACATATCCCTTTCGCACTCCAAGTGTTCGATAGAAATCCTCAAAGAACTTTTCCTTTTGTTTTGTTTGTTTTGATTTCTGTTTAGTCTAAATAGTTGCTGAGTTTGTGAATTGGTAATTGACATCCAATCCCCGTGGATACGATAACCGGTCTCACCACCGTATTACTTGCACGACTGAGTATACTTGCCCAGATCTGTCAACAAGTTTTTGGCGCCGTTGTCGGGGATTGGTTTTGCCAATATCATTAGTAACAAAGGAGGCAACTAATTTAGACATTTTTATTCTTTTTTATTTTTATGTATATATTTGATCTTTTTGTTTTGAGTTCTGTTTTTGCAAGGTGGACGAAAGTCATGGAAAATTTTCATTATCCACCTGATGAGGAAGCTTCTAGTCATATTTTGGAGGATAACTTGTGTTGGGAAGACGATATAAATTTGGGAGAATTCTTCGAGGAGTTTTCTCTATCTCATAATATTCCATCACGAGTCGATCTTATGACTGGTGAGCTTATATATATATACTCCAAGGAGGATTGGGAAACCTTTTTGTCATATTTACCACCTCCACCACCGTGTATTGTGATTCCCATAGAGCCACATGAAGCAGAAGTTGAGCAGAATCTGGTTGTGGGAATGGATCAAATTGAAGATGAAGTGGTGGTGGTAAGCGAATCACAAGAAGAGGAATTACCTTTCACGCACCCTTGGGGAGGAACAAGTGAGAAGGCAGGGCATTTGGAAAGCACTCCCTCCACCATGCTTGCTGAATTTACTGCATTAAATAAATATGTTGGCTTGCATGCATGTGTGGACACTGGTAAGTTAGTCCCTTCCACTTGTCTGTCAAACTTCCTGGTGAAAATGCCATTTGACCCGCTAGGAAGTGAGTGCATTATTGTAGTTAAAGAGGTCAATGGTGTTTTCACACAGTGGCTAGGTGGAACCATGGATAGAGTCATATTGCTGCTACAATCGCCACTCCACAAGCCATTTGATCCGGGAGGAGGATCCTAGAATGTCAAGCTATTAGTTAGATTTTGTTTTTGATTTTAACTCTTGAATAGTTTGAGAAGATCAAGAGTTCTCTTTTACTAATAAAATGGCCAAGTGATTTCAAGGAAAGAAGGAAGGGAGAGCAAGAAGACAAGGAAAAGAGCAAAGGCAGCAACCATCACGCCCGGGCCGTGATAAGGCTCACGGCCGTGATGCATCTCCCAACAAGTTTCTGACTGGAATGAGAGCTAGCACCCGCTACCGCCTCGGTAAGCCGTTCCATTTTTCTCCTCTCTCCAACTTGATTGTTTACATTGGGGACAATGTAAATTCTTAAGCTTGGGGTAGGGGTATTTTTGCATTTTTAATTTTGCATTTTTCATGTTGCATTCATATAGTTTTGCATGATAGCTTTGCATGATCACACAATTAGATTGCCCTTGCCTGAAATTTGCATCCAATTGTGAGAACTGAGTACCAAATAAACTGTGATAGTGAATTCTTGAACCCAATTTTTTTTTATTCTTGTGATATGGCTGAAAATAAAATTGTTTGAGACAATCTTGGATACTTGATAATTAGCATATGGTTCTATAGATTTGTGTTTCTCATTGATTTTTGAACTACTAAAATGTGAGATTTTGAGCCAAAAAGGGGTACTCACTATATCTACCCCATTCTTTGTGTTAGAGTGTTATTCCTCTTGGATTGCATTTCTCTAGAACTTGACTTGAAACCATTTCAAAGCTTAAAAATTTTTGAAAACATTTGTGGAAATGATTGAGGCACTAGGTATTTTTTCGGCCTTCTGAGCTTTGAATGATTAAATGCTACCCCTTAGTTGCCCAATTTTGAGCCTGAAAGAATAAAAATACTTTTCTTGGTACCTTAAATTACCTTGTTGAATGATGCTTGATAGGACCTTCTAAAGTATTACAAAAAGGGTAAAAAGGTAGTTGAAAAAAGTTTGGGATGAAAGAATCAGAAAAATATTTCTCTTGAGTTGAAAATTCTCCCCTTCTCTAAGCAAAAGAAAAACAAAGAAAAAGAAAAATATATAGAGGAGTGGATGACAAAATGAAAGTGAGAAATAAAACAAAAAGAAAAAGAAAGAAAAGAAAGGTGGAAAAATAAATCAAAACCCAAAAAGGTATTTTAGAAGGTGCATGCTTTGCAATGTTGGTATTTTGTTAGCCCTTTTGAAAATTTCCTTTTATTGATTGCCCCACCTAACGATTAATCCCATGGCCCCGTTACAACCGAAGAAAAGACCTCTTGATTCTTAATTATTTTCATTAATAAAGTAGAGATTTGGTTGATAGTCAAGCTTATGGTAGAATTCATTCCTTGAGGAAAATGGAGCGAATTGTCTTATATCCCTAACACTTGAGTGAGGTGAGAAAGAGAGCCAAGCAAATGAATAGGCTTGGGGTGAGCTTCCGGTGAGAAAGAGTGCCCAAATCAGTGAGAATATGAGTCTAGGGAACCTAAGCCTCTAATTGGACTTGAATTGATTGTCTCTTGCTGAATTGTTTGAAATGTCTATTACTTGGATTAGTATTTATTCGGGTTCTTGGTTCATTACCCATGCCTTGACTAGTTTGATCTTCTGGCCTTAGTGATTGCTTGAGGACAAGCAATTGAATAAGCTTGGGGTGATTTGATAGTGTGATTTTACATCATATTTGCTATACACTTTTGCATGCATTTTTAATATAGATTAGGCATTCTTTATTTGATTTTAGTTAGATTTTCCCTTGGAACGGGTGAAGCGGTTTCTTGGTGTTGTTTTGCAGGAATTAATGTAAAACTGATCAAAATCAGCCATGATGGAGCCTGGATGAAACAGAGCTTGAAAAGTGAAGAATATGAGCCAAACAGAGCCCATCACGGCCTGGCCGTGATGACCATCACGGCCATGATCAAGCAGAGCAGAAGGCAAAAGTCAGAAGCTGTCACAGGAAATGCTCACCCCGCGAGAGGCTACTCGCCTCGCGAGACTGAAGACTGACTGGGCCAGAGAATGCAAACATTTCTGTCTCGCCACGTGAACCATGTCTCGCCCCACGAGCCTGAGGACCAGAAGCCATCACGCCCAGGCCCTGATACTCATCACGGGCGTATTTGAGAAGAACATTACTGTCTCACCTCGCGAGCCACTCTCGCCTCGCGAGAGATCCAATCACTAAAGACCAGATTTTTAACATTCGCCTCGTGATCCGGGTCTCGCCTCGCGAGCGCGCGTAGATTCTGATTGGTATAAATTGCTGTTTTAGGGCAGAATGAAGGAGTTTTGGAGAGTTTTGAGAGGGGGCACTTGGAGGCTGCGGCTGGGCTAGGGTTCCAACCCTAAAAGGGAGTTGAGTTAGGGGGTTGATGTGACGACAGTGGGAAGCTTCAATGGAGTTCTCCCTTTCTTCCTTTCTCTACTACTTTTTTGGTTTGGCTTTCTCTGTAATTATGAGTAGCTAATTCCTGTTTGTTGGGATTAGATGTAATCAAACTAAACTTCATGTATTTATCTTGACTGATTAATTTGTGTTCATGCCTTCGTATTAGTGATTAATTTTCTGTGCTTAATGCTTGTTGTGGCTAGCATCCCCATGACTTGATTTGTGTTTTGATATGCAATTGGGAAATTCGTATTAGAACCGGAACTGAATTTAATCACCTAGTAACCCTTGCGTCTAGGAATGGAGTTTGGTTTACTAGTAATCACGTAATCCCTAATCCTAATGCGAATTCATTAATCTAGGCCACCTAAGGAATTAGGGTCTATTAGTGGATTTAGGCTCTTGCCATCCGAGGAATCGGGGTTTGAGTAATTTAGTGGATTGATTTTAATATTTGAAGCATGAATGGGAGGTATCTAGTCCTGGTAGTACATGAGACAGAGGTTTGGTGAAGTCTAGTCCCAACATATCCCTTTCGCACTCCAAGTGTTCGATAGAAATCCTCAAAGAACTTTTCCTTTTGTTTTGTTTGTTTTGATTTCTGTTTAGTCTAAATAGTTGCTGAGTTTGTGAATTGGTAATTGACATCCAATCCCCGTGGATACGATAACTGGTCTCACCACCGTATTACTTGCACGACTGGGTATACTTGCCCAGATCTGTCAACAATATTGTGCTTATGCATTATTTCCTATGAGAGATTAGGGAATAGTGGCGCACCAAGTTTTGACCCTAAATAGTTCTGGACTACTGACTAATGTGACAGGAGTGAAGATGGCCACATCAGTATAAAGTTTTAGTTGCATGGGCTGAGGGTAGAGGATGATATAGTAAATTGAGGATGATTGTTGATTTTGAGTGATGCGTGTCTGTGACAATTACTGTATAATTTACTATTATTCTTTTCCGCTTTTTGATGATAGAACTGTTTCTTATTCCCTATATCTTTCTGTGTGTTGTATTTTATTTCTGATGTGATCGTACGAGAAGACCTGATGGAGGAACCAATTGCTGAGGAGTTAGATGGAACTCCGTATGAACCGGATGCTGGAGGTTGAGCTGTGATCCAGGGCGATTAGAGTATAGACATGATGGCCAGTGTGTCTAAGGAGTCTTTATATTTCCGCTAAGTAAGTCTGTAGTGAAGTTTATATCTGTGAGGGATCCTACTGAGAGGGTACCCTTAACAGTGTTTTGGTATTGTCCTAAATAAACAGGTGTGTATTTATATAGATTAACGTTGGTGTGTTTTAAATTTGCAGAAGTTATATGATAATTAAATAAGCTTTAATTTTTACGTATTTTCAACGATAAGCGTGTGATTAAGTAAGTAAATATTAAGGTTTTAATGTAATAATACAATGGGGCACAACGGGGTGTCTCATATCCCAAGGGAGCTACATGTACTTTAATTAGCTATTCAGACTCTGATTTTGCTGGTTGCATACTAGATAGAAAGAGTACTAGTGGAACTTGCCATTTACTAGGAAACTCATTAGTATCATGGTTCAGTAAGAAACAATCTAGTGTGGCTTTATCCACTGCAATGATTGAATATGTAGCAGCTGGTAGCTGTTGTACACAAGTTTTATGGATGAAACAACAATTAGTTGATTATGGTGTGCAACTAAACCAAGTTCCTATTAGATGTGACAATACAAGTGCAATTAACCTAACTAAGAATCCCATAATGCATTCTAGAACTAAACACATAGAAATCAGACATCATTTCATTAGAGACCATATACAATGTAGAGAAATTGAGATTGAATATGTTGATACAACTAAACAACTTGCCGATATTTTTACCAAGCCCTTGAACAAGGAAAGCTTCTTTTTCATTAGAAGAGAATTTGGCATAATCAATCAATCCTATATCTAATCTCTAAAGAAACTGATTATATGACTGTATCTTTGTGTAAATATGCTCCGATTCTTGTATGATTTGATTTGGAATATCTATGAATGATTAGAAGAGAGTTTCATAAGAAATAGATTTGATCAGGAATGGATCCCCTGTATTTTTTAGTCTGATAAACTCAAAGATAACCCATGAGTGGACTTTCATTTTCCTGCACCTATCCCTCTATCATGAACAACTTTATATGCTATGTTTGAATGTTTAAATGCTTACCTTCTCTATTGCTTTGAATGTTTCTTTTCTTTACCTTTTTGATGATGCCAAAAGGGGGAGGAAAAAGTATGATATAGAGAAAGGGGATAATAACAAATTATACATGCATATGTTGAGGGGGAGAATATAAGCTTACATGATTAATGGGGAGTAAATATAAGCTTACATGATTAACGGGGAGTAAATCAAATTCTGCTCTGTTAGTATTTTTTTTTTTGCTTTGATATACTTCAGCTCTGATACCATGATACAAATCTATTAAAAACACTTAGCTTTTGCTACATTTATACTCTGATCTTAAAATTTGTTAAAAGATTTGTCATAATCAAAAAGGGGAAGTTTGTAAGACTCAATGACTTAGAGATTTTGATATATGACAAATACAATTTAATATGTATGCAAGTGTTTTAGTGTCAAATTGCAAAGACATGTATCAAGCAGTGATCAACAAGTTCATTAAGCAAAGACAAGGAAAATATTCAAGGAAGAACTTGAAGAAATCAAAAGAGCTACATGGAGGAATCAAAGACCAAAGACAAAGATCAAGGAATCATCAAGACAAAAGCTTAACGGAGAATTTTAGATTTAAGTCTTAGATGATTTGTAAAAGAAAGAAATCTCTTAGTCACAAAATAGCTCAACTAAAAAGATGCATGAAGAAAATCAATTTTCATAACCTGCATTAAAAGGAATAAGTTTTCGTTAATGAAAATGATTTTTTGGAAATAAGATTTCATAAGACGCGCTCGTCCAACACAAGTGACAGAAGCGCTCGTCCAATAAAGTGATACAAGCGCTCGTCCACTAAAGTGACGGAAGTTCTAGTCCACTAAAGTGATACAAGCGCTCGTCCACTAAAGTGACAGAAGTGATCATCCACTAAAGTGACAGAAGTGCTCGTCCACTAAAGTGATATAAGCGCTCGTCCACTAAAGTGACAGAAGAGCTCGTCCACTAAAGTGGCAGAAGCGCTCATCCACACAAGTCTCTGGACTTGCTAAGTCCTTAATGATAAGATTCGTCCAATGACATGGCATATGGAGCTTGTCTACTAGCTCGTCCGATGTAAAATCTTAATTCAAAATGGCTAGATGGACATGCTTATTTTCAAGATGGACGCGAATGCTATAAGAACCGATGAAGAATCCTATTTCAAGAACCAAAATCAAGAAAGCAGATTCTGTTATCAGATCCAAATCTGTTTTAAATGATCCCAACAACTATAACTTGTTTTCTATATAAAGAGGGATCAAAGGAACACTTTCAATATATTGAGAATATCAATCATAACAATCAGAAAGTTTACAAAATCATTCTTCATCTTTCTTGAGCTTATTGTGAAAAGAGTGTTTCGTTCTCATAAGTGCTTCAATTTGTTTATCTGACTATTGAGAGTTAGGAATCAACTTTTCGTTTTATTTGATTGTAAAGAGAGAGGAGTCTCTCTGACTGATTAAGGTGAGGTATCCCTAAGGAAGAACATTGAGGCTCTTCACAAGAGTGTGGTATCTCGAGGTGAAGGAGTGCTCTGTGGTGTAAAGGTTTTTCAAGCTACCTGGCTAAAGCTTGTTGTGTTAGTGTGTAAAAACTCACAGGTGGAGTGGGGACTGGATGTAGGTCACAGTGGTGGTGACTGAACCAGGATAAATCTGGTTGTGTGGTATCTCTAAACTCAAACTCTTTTACTTTCTGTTTATGATCAAGAACCTGTGATTTTGATATTTGAAGTTCAATTTAATTTCTGTTCTTGATTTGTATAAACTGTATTGAAACCCGAGTCTGATTGTAATCAAGTCCGTGTTATCTGCATTCAAAACCGAGTTGATCAAAACCATTCTTGATTGCTTTGAAACCGAGCTAAAATCAAAGCTGAAAACCTGCAAGTTTGTTCTTGATTGTTAATGCTTGTATCTGAAACTTGCATAACTTGTTCTTAATCTTTAAAGTCTTAATCAGTTTTTGTATTTTTTAATTAATGAGTTTTGAACCCGATCCTATTCTGAATTAATCTTTCTTATCTTCATCTTCTTCCAATTCAAGATTTTATATAAACCCTTCATTGATTTAGTAAAAGATCCTGACGCCGCAACTCTGATTTGAAAAGTTTGTGAAAAGTTTTTAAGAGGGAAATATTTTAAGAAAACTAAATTCAGCCCCCCCCCCCCCCCCCCTCCTGAGTCGTTGAAGCCAAAACAACATCAAGGGTGCTCATGCATAGCAATGACACTATAGTTGCACAACTTAAATTCTAATTTGGAACGGTCCATAAGAACTTCGGACCTCGTATATCTCAAATACATAGTTATGAACAACAATGCAACATATGATTCTCACTAACTTGTATCAATAACAACCTAGTGCCTCAAGCTTTCCTCATAACCTCCACTTACATTATATTTCACATCTCTTCAATAAAATAATGGCTAGGCACCTCTAATTCATATTCAAGCTCTCACCCCAAACAAAATACCTCCGAACGATATATATCTTTACTTAAAATCAACTAAGCAATTTATCAAACCAGGCAGATCATGCGTAACACAATAATCAATAAAATATTCAAACACCAAAATAAACGTCACATGCAGTAGAATACCTCAACCATCGTATCACAAACAGTCAAAAATGAATAATTCAGACATCCTCAAATATTATAAAATTAACCTAAGGCGATAAACCTACAATTCCCAAATCGTCATTGGTATTACGGAAAAGTTTCCAATACGATTTTGGTGTTGTCGATTACTCGACCACTAGTAGGGTTTAGGTTGCCTTACACCATTATTATAAATTATATACTACTTATCAGTTCTGCCGATGGAATGGTTCTTTCTCCCACCTATCACCATAAACACGAAATTGACGATCCTCGTTGTCATGCCACAAGTTACCAATTCCACCTTCAACCAACTCAACGATAAAACAAATTAATCAAACAAATCTAAATATGGACATATGGTGCTAGAGTATTACTTAACATAAATCAATTGTTACAATTCAAAAATATGAAATAAAATCCTCTAACCACTTTGGTTAGGGTTTGATCAACATAAAGAATTTAGGTTAGAAATTTTAGTTGGATTCAAACTCTTGGATAACGAAAGTATAGGTATAAGAGAGTTGACAACAATAGTCATAACTCATCAAACATTTTTCTAAGTATTTTTTGCATGATTTTTAAAGAAATAGATCTAAGACTTGAAATAGAGAAAAACTTGATGAAACTTGAAATTAGTTGAGGATTAAGAGTATAGAAACCCTAGATAGCTTAGATCCAACTTCATCTAAGTTAAAAATTGAATAAAAACAACTTTGCTCCTTAAGGCATAGGTTCAGCCTCAACAAGAAAAATAGGGAGGAAAATTCTTTTGATTACATGCTCTTAGATGATGAAAGTAGAAGACATATCAAGATCATAGAAATTGGTTTCACATTAAAATGATTTTTCTACAATTTTCTAGAATTGTTTGAAGTTCTAGATCTAGAAATTGAGTTTTGTGAAAAGTTGATGGAAATGAAGATTTGATGCATGATAAATGAAGCTAAGATGATGAGTAAAGGATTCCTCACCTTGGAATGAATAATTTTGATCAAGAACTTGAAGAACAAATGAAGAACTGTGATGAACTTAGTAATGGAGTGAGGGAGGGAGTAAATGAGTTGTTTAATGTTAAAATGAAATCATGGTTGAGTTAATTGACATGGGTTAAGTTAGAAAATAATATAATAACTTAACTATGGTTATAATAAGCTAATTAGAGTTAATTTGTTACCATGGTTTGGTTAAAATACTTGGTGGAGAATGAACGGAGGTGTGGCTAATTTTGGGCCACAAATGAGGAGGAAAAAGCCAATTTGGCTTTGTCTTGCCTTAACCATGGTTAAAAAACTAACTATGATAGGTTAAGTTAAGCTTAAGGGCATTTTGGTCATTTCACCTAAAAACTCATAATTCCTAGCATCAATTGCTTCATAATTTCTTGGTGAGTCATCCCATAGCTCAGCTCCTCGATGTCCTGGTTCTATCTTTGTGGTTCCGTTTCCGATTCCGTCGGTTTCCGGATTAGGGTTTTACGCCCGTATAAAAGCATAATATTTCATTTTCGGTTGAAAATTTTCAAAATAACCAAACTCGTTGGAAATATGTTTTAAACATAAACCGTTTCGTTCACGAGTCAAAATTAGGTTTTATATTCATTAAAATCTTATCGCAGGTGAAAACACTAATTGTTTTCCGTCCAGAACTTTTACCAAAATCCGTCCGAATAAACATAATATTTTATTCCTGATAAGAAATTTGGAAAGTAGAATTCCTCACGGACAAAATATAAAAAAAAATCTACAAATTTTCAGTTTCGGTCAAATTAGGGTTTTCTCAGGTATAAAATTATACTGCTCGGTTAAAAACGCAGACTCGGTTTTTAAGTCTGAGTTTTAAGCCCAAAACTTAACTAGAACTTCCTACCATAGAGTAGGTTCTATATATGATTTTGTTTTCTCCAAAATCATTTCCTAAGTCTCAAATAAAAATATAAATAAATATATTTTTACTTTTAAAATAGCATAAATAAAAATAGGCTGTTAGAGTCCAAGTGGGACAGTTTGAGAAAAACCTTTTTGATTCTCGTGTTTATAGTCATTTCCTATTTCTCATGCCTTATATACCTGATGAGATTTTGGTCCGATGCATTTCCTTTTGTTCTCTGGGTGCATATTTGATTGCGGTGGATCCAACCGCGGTCGAGTCGTGTACCCTATCATGCTTCAATTACCCGGGCATGCCTGGTGGCAAATCAAAATCCTATTTCATGGAGCAACGTGACATTGACGCAGCCCACTTGTACATTCTACAAAATTGTGACGAGGTTGAGCCATATTTAAAGTAAGTAACGTTCATACTAGTTTTTAAAACCTTGTTCAATAATTAACAATGTCGTACTAAAGTATCTAGGTTTTGTCCTGTAGTGTGTATTCTGAATTTCTTAAGGAACTCCACCCAAACATTCCAGAGGATCGAATAAACCAGGAGATTACCAAACGGTTTCCCACATGGTTCAAAGAATATATAGGTTAACACTTGTTATTAATTATATACAATACATGTCCTGTAATTAATGTCTTATAAATGTTATAATCATTTGTAATGTATTAAGTTCTAAATACAACCAATAATGTTGAAGAACCACTATTGCTTAATCTGGCGTGGGGGCCTAAGAGAAAAGTTACCCCATTTCACACATACACTGTGAATGGTTACAAATTTCGTACACAACAATGGAGTGAAGGCATGCTATCATCCAACTATGGTGTGTGTGTACGTGGTACAGCTGGTCAATTAGAAAGTGACTTTTATGGAGTTTTAACTGAAGTTGTTGAAATGGAGTATACCGGTTTGCACTCGTTGAAGAGAGTCACTTCAGGTGTGACTGGTTTGATGATACTCCAGATATAGGGACAAAAGTAGATAATAAGTATGGAATTATCGAATTAAGGCAATCGCGAAGATATACTAAGGCGTATGACTCGTTAATATTTGCACAACAGGCCGAAGATGTTTATTACACGCCATACCTTGAGGGTCATCATGGTTGGTTGGGTGTCATCAAGACAAAGGCTCGTAGTACAATCTCAGATAATACAGCCAGTCAGGCTGAAACAGAGGCTCCATACCAAGATGATATTATTGCAGGGCTTCAAGTGTTACGAAATATAGATGCTGATATCATTGACGAATGTCTTGTCGATGTTGGGGGGGCGGGGAGGAAATTGATATGGTGTTATTGAATCAGTCTGACTTGGATGAATCAGATGAGGATACATATATATCAAGTGAGAAAGAGAGTGAGAGTGATTTCAGTGATACAGATTCATCTAATTAGGTAACTCATGTATACAAATGTTTTTTATATTGATTGTTTATTTTGAATTGATCTACATTTCATTATATATATATATATATATATATATATATATATATATATATATATATATTGTTTTCTTTAAGTTACTTAAATGTGATATGTAACAAATTCATTGAAACAGATGGCAGACTCGACTAGGGGTGGTAGAGGTGACCGTACTGGAGGGCGAAGTGTAGGCCGTTCATCTTGTGGGAGAGGTCGTGCTGGGAGATCATCTCCCACGACCCACACACCTTCATCTGATCAGCATGTGACGGACACTACGACTGGACAGACGATTCCGAGTGTTGCATCGATTGTCACTACCCCTGTCCATGATGCCGGGACGTCATCAGCACCACCATCATCGTCCCAGTCAGATGCTTAAGTTAGAGCTTTACCGAGGAGGTTGATCAGGCCAGGCCCCAACGACTTTGAGTAAGCTTTTTACTTAAATTTTTTCATTTTATGACATTGTTTAAAAACATAATTGCATGATGGTTTTTCCAATCTTAGGTTTACACCTTAGAAGGAAACTACTGATGAGATATCGAAGATCATCAAGGAGAAGTTCGAGGAGTCATGGCCCACATGGACTTCAATAGATGGTGACGTGAAGGACATGTGGTATAGAGAGTTTAGGGTAAATTAAAATTTAGTTACTTGCGCACATTTAGTTTATACTTTGCATTATAAATATTTTGAATAATTATATATGTTATGTTTGTCTAATATGTACGTAATCCATGCAGAAAGTGTTTACTTGGGACCCGTGTCATGAGAATGCGAGCAGGAAGGGTGGTTTTGATCATAGGGGTGCTTGCATTATGAAAAATGCATTGCACAAGTTGATGAAAGGGACAGATAAGGGGAAGCGGATGGTACCTGACGTGCTACAGGGACTACAACAACATTGGGCCAGTGAGGATTTTCAAATGAGGAGTGCCATCACTAAACAGAATAGGCCAAAGGATAGTGGAGCATCAGCCTACACCGGAGGGTCAGTTGGGGCAGGAGATCATTTTGAGGGGATGGTACGTACTATAGTTTATTTTAATTTATTTTCTATTTAATTATTTTATTATGACTCATGTTGTGCTAATTTATTTTAATTTTCAGACTCAACAGTTTGCCCGACCCCCTACTACTTATGAGCTCCTGGAAAAAACAAAGAAGCTGAAGTTAGGAGAGTGGACGAACGATAAGGCAAAAAACATTTGTGAGTATAAAATGGAAACCTTACTTACAAAATTAATTAGTTTAATTACGTTCGACTTATTATTTGTTAATAATTGTTAACAATATTATAATAAATTTTATTTTGTATGAAAAATATGATCATGCCCTAGCGGATGCCCATGCACTTGCCTTACAGAAGGGTGGTTCTTCCTCTAGCCAGGAGCAGCACTCTCCAGCCTCTGTTGATTTGAATGCCATATTTTTGGAGGTTGTTGGAGGTAAAAATAAGAAGGGGCACGTGTATGGACTTGGGCAGTTGGGCAGTCATTATGTGGCCATGTCGTCTCGTTCGTATGGAGACACCGACATGGCGAGCGACGTTCCTCCGGAGGTCGTAAAGCAGATGCAGCATTATATTACACGACTGACTGAGGAGCTCGCCGAGAAGGATGCTAGGCAAAAGACCTTGGAGGCCGAGATTGATGAGCTTAGAGGCACCACTGGATACATCTTGTCTCACCTGCATCTTCAGCCGCCTGTACCACAGCCACCACCATCGCCTGCTGTAGAGGACGAGGAGAATGACGACACTGATGCACAGCAGAACGACGACCCACCTCCCTCATGATCTTGATTATTTTGATTGTACAGTTAAATTTTCGTTGACTATTAGTACTTTTTGTGGATGTTTCTTTATGTCATGAATTTTTGCTTGCAAGGATGGTATAGTACTTTTATTTATTTGAGTTACAATTTTATGGATGAAAGTACTTTTATTTATTTGCGTAACAATTTTATTTAAATGCAATTTTAATTTTTGTTTAAATATTATTATTAGGGTTAATTATAATATTAAAAGATTAAAAAATTAATTTTCATAATTAATAGAATATTATATTATATTAATAGCAAAAAAAATTATAGTATATCATTTTTGAAAAAATAAATATAAATTTATAACATTAGCGACCGAATTAGCCACTACGGTATCGATCGCTATTATGGCTATGGTAATTGGAA
This sequence comes from Sophora flavescens, assembly GCA_030762895.1. Lineage (NCBI taxonomy): Eukaryota > Viridiplantae > Streptophyta > Magnoliopsida > Fabales > Fabaceae > Sophora > Sophora flavescens. Next base: position 208,515,316 of record CM061063.1, on the reverse strand, counting down.
ACCAGCCACCAAATTAGCCACTATAGTATTAGTCGCTATTTTGGCTAGGGTATTTGAAAACCAGCAACCGAATTAGCCACTAAAATATCGGTCGCTATTTTGGCTATGGTAATTGCAAACCAGCGACCGAATTAGCCACTACAATATCGATCGCTATTTTGGTTACCATGAACTCGTGACCAACGCGACAACCACTAAAATAGCGACTGGTGTGAAAAATCGGTCGCTAATTAATTAGTAACTAGGGTTTTCATGACAACGGAAGATCGGTCGCTGATTCGATCGCTAACACTTATAGCGACCGAATTTAATGGATTAGCGATCGATTTTTTCGGTTGCTATTTGACATTTTTTTTAGTGTTCCTTAATCCTTATACAAATGCACCATTAGAGTGAGTTTAAGTGGACATGAGTTACTTGTAAGAGTTACTTGTACAAGCAACCGGTTCTTGTATAAGAAACCCCAATAAAAACAAAGGTGAGAAAATAAAATAGAGAATTCACTAGTACATGAAACACTTTTAACAGCGGTTGAAATTGACTTATAACCTCGGTTTCGAAGGCGACACTACCTTAGCCGATGTTAGAAGTTTAACTTGTAACGAAGGTTACCAAATCGCTATTAAAGGGAAAATCGCCTTTACAAGTAGCGGATTGAATGATCAAAGCAATGTTACAAGTTAACTTGTAACAGTGGTTGAGGCTAGAACTGTTGTTACAAATTGACTTGTAACATCGGTTGACCCGAGAGCTGCTGTTACAAGTAACTTGTAACGTCAATTATAACCTTAATCGTTGTTACAAGTGAATTTTTTTTTAAAAAAAAGCTTTCAGTTACTTCAAACATTGCACCTGCTTTCAGATATATACATAATCCAAAATTCATACCAAATGGCAGAATCAAGTTACATACATACATACATACATACATACATACATACATACATACATACATACATACATACATACATATATATATATATATATATATATATATATATGTATATCTTACAACATATACATTGCACCAAAATTGACTAATCTAACTAATTAATTAAGTCATCATCTATACATACACAATCTAATAACGTTCTAAGTAACTAAAATTTACGCCTATGATCTAAGTCTATTTGTTTCTCTACAGCATACTCAAAAAAGAACTTTCCAAAGTTCTCCCTCAAGTATGTGAATTCCGAAAAAGTCATCCTAGATTAATTGTGTTCGAAAACCTGCACAAGTTCAAATTAATGCAACATTAATTAAATTAAGTCAATAAAAAAGAATATAATTAATTAACTACCTACATATATATAGAGCTATTTATTACCTGCAATCATTTGTCTTTAATACCAGTAGAGACAATGTCTAACTTATGTCTCATGACATAATAGGCACACTCCCAACTGCCAACTTGTTTACGAGACTACAAATCAATTTGAAATTGATCAATATCAAGTAAAAATAATGTATGAGTGTAATAATAATAATAATTACTATTTATTAAACTACTTACCTTTGGAATAATCCATGTAGGCTTGAGTTTTAACTTTACATTCCTACTTTTATCATTTGCGCAAGCAATGCTACATGCAATCGTTGCACTATGATAAAAAAAAATATGAATGTGATCAATGATATGTTCATATATATGTAATAAAATAAAAGAAAAATGTTACAAATTATATACGAGTTTATGTACCTATTAATATTCTGTTTCACTCCCAGGTCCGACTGACAGTGCAAGGAGCAAAGAAATATGATTGTATGCTACGCTAGACAAAGTAGGAGCAACATACTCGATCATGCATTAGGTCACCCGCACCCCCCCCCCCCCGCCTCCGAGATAGCAGGTGCAGTCCGTGTTCCAAAGGAAACTCAAACTCGTATTGCTACTCCGCCACCCATGCAGTCAGGCGAGCTTTCGCAGAGAGACTCTTACTCGGATTCGACGGAGCTGCGTCATCCTAAACAAACAATATAAAGCAATATGAATAAAGGGTTAAGTTATTTCAGTTAAAAATATAAAAAAACATAAGTAATAATTGAATGACTATTGTAGCATCCTTGTTTTTGCTTATATGTTTAATTGCTTTATTAAGAGTGATTAATTTTCTAAATATTTTTTTTTATGTTGTTTGGTTTGAGTAATTTTATTTAATCAATTAAAAATATTTTTTTATTTAGTGTGTTAACATTGTGTTATTACAGTGTATCCACGCTTGCTATACAATAACATTATGCTATTATCTTCATAATTTAGTTAAGAAAATTTTATTTTCATAATTTATTATATTTTTATTTTTTTAGTTTAAATAAAAAGAACAAAAAATAAATTAAATGAGAGAACTTTCTTTTGTGGTCCGGGTCGTTACACGTTCCCTTCTTCCCTTACATTCTTTATTTTTTTCAAGTTACTTCCTTCTTCCCCTTCAGCATAACACTCATTTCCTCACTTCTCTCTAAACTTCCATATTTTCTATCCTTCCTTCCCTCTCTCTGGATCATCTGCGACCACCGCCACCTAGGGAGTTCTCAGGCTCGCTCGCCGGGTGAGGAGAAGGCCGCGTGTCCCCTGCACGCTGTTTCGGTTCTCCGCCGTCTCCGCCGCATTAAGCCGTGGTAAGATCAGTTAAGCCACCTTCCATGGTGGTTTTCCACTATTTCTGTCCAGATTAGCTTTCCTTCTTCATGTCCAAATCTTTTTCTCACTTTTGGTTCATGGTTCATCACAAAAACGGAGCCCCACCGTCCCACCGCCGCCAATGGCACCACCACGAGTTCTTCTTCTTCCTTTATTGTGGGTGAGTGTTTTTCTCACTTTACCATATCAAATTCAAGAAATCCCCAATTTTCTCAAACCCAAACCCTAGCCCTTTAATTTTGATTTTGATTTTCGAGTTAATTTGTGTTTTATGCAATTGGGGTCATGATTAATTGTTTCCTTAAACCAATTTTATCAATCTATTGTTAATTTGAATTTTTCCCCAAATTTTCATCATGAACCTAAAAACTCCAAATATGTTTTGATTTAAATCAGTGTGGTTTTTGTGAAATTGAGTATATTAGTGAGTTAAATATATAGTGTTGATGTTGAGTAATTAATTTTGTGAATTGTTTGATTGTTTCAATGCTTGGATCCTCTCTCTGGGATGTTGTTCATGTTTTTGCTTGAGTTGGGGAAGCGGGGAATTGCTTTCGGGAACCGATGAGCCGATCGTATAGCTGCCAAGTGCCTGAAAGACTCTGAACACCTTAGAGGTGGGGGAAGATTATATGTTAGGTGTAGTTCGGGTTATATGCGGGTTAGTGTAACTGCTTAGGAATATTAGGAATTGTTTTAATATGCTTGCTCAATATTTTCTTGTGGATAGTCAGGTGTGGATCCTGCCAATGGTTCGGTGTTTACTGCACTATGCCGGTGGAGACCTGGACATCAGGCCTATCTTTACACTCCATTGAACTAAATATTATTTAGATGGTAAGTACTCTCGTGTGAAAGTGCCAAGGAGATGGCTTTTAGCGTACTCCTATCGTGGACTTGTGCACCGAGTTGTTACGCATATTACCTGAATGCTATCTCGACAGAACATTATGACAACAATTGCCTCCTGGAGCAAAGTTAGGTTGAAGTCTTAGGCATGCATTCGATTATCAGCCTTTCTAAAATTATTTATTTATTTTATGAACGTATCCTTAAATATATGTATCCACTTGATTGATTGTTTGTCACCGCATACCCATATCTATGAGATTGGCATAGAATATTATTCCGATGGCTGCACCGTACTTGGGACCAGGACTTCGCCGATACCTTCTGGACCTCGAGTTGAGACTCCCAAAACTGAAGGGTCTCACCGTTGGTCGACCCAACCGGACGGTGCACTACGAGGGATGGGTCACCTTTCTCATTAAGGTTATCCATTTCCTGAATTTTGAGTTCTCGAGCTTTTTCCGTGTGAAGCTGCCTGTACCTTTTGACACTCTCTGGAATCCCCCTCCAGCTGCTTTTGATCCTCTACCCCTTGTGGAGTCTCCAAGGGATATCCCTGTAGATCCTCTCAGTCTGTCGGTTGCTGATGACCAGGTAGTTCCTGCTGTAGTTGAGTTGGATCCAGAGGAGGATCCTATGGAGGAAGAGGAAGAGGAAGGGGAAGGGGAAGATCAGGAGGAAGAAGAAGAATAAGAGGTGGTTGCTGATGATTGATGATGCACCGTTTGGACTTTTGATTTTGTTTGGAGGATCCCGTGTTTGAGGGATATTTTGAGAATCTTTTTTTTTTTTTGTTTTACGATGTATAGATACTAGGGGGGAACTTCGATTTTTTTTTTTGTATCAGCCTATATGATGGCAGTTCCCTATTTTTATGACTGATGTATATAATACCTTTATCCCGCTATAGGGTTGTCGGTGGGAGTTATGTATGCCCTATCTGACTTATGACTTTATGTATATTTTATGTTACTAATGAAAGAGTTGTGTTATTTGAACACAAAATTTAGACATCATATGTGATACAATATGTTTTTATTTCTATCTCTCACTTACTTTTATCATCTTTGTATACCCCTATTTCAAGAATACCACCAAAAAGTAAAGGGGACACCATATGTGTTCAACAAACATTTCTGCTAATGAAAACTTATATATATATATATATATATATATATATATATATATATATATATATGAAAATCAATTTGGGATTACTGTATCTATTTATTTCTGAATCCTTATCATGATTGAAGTCTTTTTATTAATTTTTTTTCGCTCCTGGAAGTTGATGTAAGACCAGAGACCAAGTTTGGTTGGATAAAGTTTTGATATTATAAACTATTTATCAGGTGTTTTTCCAACTTCATACAAATCTATATTTTTCAAAGGAGACATTTCGAAAATGATTTATGAAAATACTTATTTTAATCATCTAATTTAGTGTTAATTAAAACTAGGAGTTATATTAGTGGTGTCAGATCTGTCAAGCCTAACCGGATCTGAGGTTATGACCTAACTGTCTCTCTCTGTGTGATCTCCGTGCTTGTGTGAAATGTTTGATTGTTTGTAGAATAAAATATATAGATATTAGATTCAAGAGTTTTATCTTGTTATATGAAACTCATTGTTTACTCCTGTAAGAATCATGACGCGCTCTGGAAACAGCATTGCTAATAGCAATCCGCCTGAGGATCCGATGATAAGGGCTTTCCAAGACATGGTTGCTGCTATGACTCAGTAGAATCAACAGGATGCTGATGTTATGCAACAAACTCAGCAGGCTCAGAATGCAATGTAAGCGGAACAAATTGCTCTGAGGACTGAGGCAGCTGCTGCTGCTACGGCCGCGGAGGCCACTTACGGAAATGGACTTGCAGATTTCAAATGAAACAACCCTAAACACTTCCAAGGAGGACACAATCCTGACGAAGCTGTGTTATGGATTGAAGGAATGGAAAAGATCTTTGTGGCAATGAGATGTGGAGAAGATATGAAGGTTGAGTATGCAACTTTCATGCTGGTCGGCAATGCCGAATACTGGTGGAAAGGAACTCGTCAGTTGATAAAAGTTTAGGACATAGAGCTGAACTGGGAAGCTTTCAAAAAGAAGTTTATGGAGAAGTTTTTCCCCGAAAGTGTTCGTGAGGCGAAGTAGGGGTGTAAGTGGACCAGGTAAACCTGACCAACCCGAACCGAACCAATCCTAAAAAAATCGAAGATGATTGGTTCGGGTAAAAACCCGAACCAAACCAATTGGAACCAATTCTCTTTGGTTCAGGTATTGGATTTTGGCTTTCAAATCCAATGACCCGATGACCCGACCCGATGACATTACATTTTCCCCAATTTCTAACTTATTTTTCTGACCTAATGTCTTAAGTCTTAACCTAATCAAAATTAGTAAGTCTCTCCTCAGTCTTTACTTCTTCATAGTCTCCTTGCCTCACTCTCACTTGGTCCGCACCACCACTAACAGATTCCTTCACTGCCACACACACTCCGACCGTGACCAGATCGGCGTCCTCAGCCGACGCACACTCTCTGCATCACTACCATTGGGTTCACTGGTTCGCGTTGGTGTGAAGATCGGCATCGTCGGCTCGTCATCTCTTCCATTTCCAAGCTCTGTCGGTGACGGGACCACCACAAAGTTGTGCTTTATGACTAGCTCCTCTGTAGTGCTTCATCCACGTCCAAGCCGCATGATGGAAACCAAGAATGGTGTCTAATTTAAGGACAAATTAGTTTTTGATGAAAATTTTATTTTCATTTGTGATGAACCCATATTCTTGTTTTGGCTGTATCTTGAGCTACGGATCTCTGATTGATACGTTTTTTGGTGGGTTGGAAAGCTAAGGAAATCATCTACAAATCGTATTGCAAGCCTCTTGACCAGATTCGGCTTATATCATGGTTAAAATATTGTTTTCAGTTTTAAATGAGTTTGGTACCTTAGTTAGGAGGAATCTTTTGGCTTGCATGCCTCAAGTAACTCCTTTAAGTTATTAGCCTTTTATTTTTTATTTAAATAAGGGGGGTTACACTTTTAATTTGAGAAGCAAGTATAACCACCACATAATGAGTATGAGAGTCATAAAGGGGTGGGGGTTATGTATTTCGTTTTATTTTGGTGGCTGATTTAAGTTAGGCTTTTAGTGTGTTTAAGGCCATGAATTAGGCCAATTAAGTGGGGGTTATGGTTTGTTTTAGTGGCTGAATTAAAATGGGGTTAAGTTAGTCTTGATTAGGCTAGTTATGAGGGGGGTTTTGGAATCATTTGGAAGACTAAGTGTGAGCCAAATGAAATCAGCCACACTTCTATATGTATGAGGCCTAAAACACATGAATGATAACTTTGATGTTCAATTTGGTTTTTACCAATTGTGAGAGTGTTCTCTCTTGGGTTTTTCATTGAGCCAACCCCTTTGATCTTATCAAGAGTCCAAGACCCTTGTGGCGATCCTCAACTTGGCTTATCAATTTCCCTTGGAATTGTGGCGCCTACCTTCCATTCCTTACCTTCATCCATTTTTGTATTTACTCTTTTTCTTCATATTTTGGTAGTCACTCAAGGATAGATCCTAAAATCTACATGCTCCCTTTTAGGATCATATCACTGCGCCGTTCTCTATCCAAGTAACTCCGTCGAGGCGCTGGTGACCACGGATCTGGGCAAGTATACCCAGTCGTGCAAGTAATACGGTAGTGAGACTAGTTATCGTATCCACGGGGATTGGATGTCAAGTATCAGTTCACAAACTCATCAACTATCTAGACTAAACAGAGAATTCAAAACACACAAAAGAAAAGGAATATAAAATCTTTTTGTATTTTTGTCGAGCACTTGAAATGCGAAAAGGATATGCTGGGATCAGATTTCACCAAACCTCCGTCCCATGTACTATCAGGACTAGATACCTCCCATTCATGCTTCAAATATTAAAATCAATCCACTAAATTACTCAAGCCCCGATGTCTCGGATGGCAAGAGCCTAAATCCACTAATAGACCCTAATTCCTTAGGTGGCCTAGATTAGTGAATTTGCATTAGGGATAGGGATTACGCGATTACTAGCAAACCAAACTCTATGTCTAGACGTAAGGGTTACTAGGTGATTAAATTCAATTCCGGTTCTGATAAGAACGTGTCCATTGCAAACCAAAACACAGATCGAGTCATGGGGGTGCTAGCCACAACAAGCATTAAGCATGGAAAATTAATCACTAATATGAAGACATGAACACAGAATAATCAGTCAAGACAAATACATGTTAATCAGTTTGATTACATATAATCCCAACAAACGGGATTTAGCTACTCATAATTACAGAGAAAGCCAAACCAAAGAAATAGGAGAAGAGGAGAGAAGAAACTCCATGGGCGCTTTCCACTATCGTCACAGCGGCCCCTCTCGGCAACTCCGTTCTAGGATTCCAATCCTTCCTTAACCGCAGCCTCCAGGGTCTCTGTTTTTCTGGTGGTTTCTGGTCTCCACTAGGGTTCCCAGCTCCTGCCCAGCCTCCTGGTTCTGTCTGCTGCGCTCATATATATAGAGAGGCCACGCATCACGGCCGTGATGTCCATCACGGTCAGGCCATGATAGACTCTGCCCTGGGTGTGCTTTCAAACTTTGGATTCTCGCGAGGCGAGAGTAATGTTCGCGACGCGAAAAAGTCTGTCACGGCCGTGATGGGAATCACGGCTAGGCTGTGACAGCTTCTGACTTTTGCCTTCTTCTCTGCTTGATCATGGCCGTGATGGTCATCACGGCCAGGCCGTGATGGTCATCACGGCCAGGCCGTGATGGGCTCTGTTTGGCTCAATTTCTTCACTTTTCAAGCTCTATTCCATCCAAGCTCCATCAAGGCTGATTTTGATCATTTTTACTTCAATTCCTGCAAAACAACACCAAGAAACCGCTTCACCCGTTCCAAGGGAAAATCTAACTAAAATCAAATAAAGAATGCCTAATCTATATGAAAAATGCATGCAAAAGTATACAGAAAATATCATGCAAAATCACACTAT